>OW584238.1:42164539-44664539 GCA_939192795.1 Bombylius discolor | reverse complement strand
AGTAACAACAAAATATTATCGATTTCTAACAAAAGGAGGAGGATGGGTTTGGGTACAATCTTATGCTACTGTTGTACACAATACACGTTCATCACGACCACATTGTATTGTTAGTGTTAATTATGTTTTAAGGTAAATTATTAAAAATTACTGATTTTTATATAATAAAAGGAGATTTTTCTATTTAAATTTAATTTATTTAATTTAAAAAAAATAATAATAAAAAAATTAGTGAACGTGAAGCTATGGAACTTATTTTAAATGAAATTCAAGGACCAATTAAAAATGAACCAGGAATTAATACTACTGGAATTACACATTCTCCAATACCACCAACATTACAAACTAGTCAAACAACAAAATCAACTACAGCAGTAGCAGCAGTTACAATTAATACACAATCTCCATTACATTCAAAAGGTGAACATTGTTATCATCGTAATAATAATTTCGATAATTATAATCAACAAATTTCACAATATGCAACATCAATAAATGATAATACAACAAATATACAAAATAATACACAACAATTTACTAATGATTGTAATAATTATTATAATCATCATTATTATTATGATAATACAGATACAACAACAACAACAACAACATCTCCAATTATTACTACAAATAATGTAGTACGTCCATTCTCTGCTAATTCAAACAGTTGTAGTAGCAGTTCAGAAAGTGAGCGACAAATATTATCAAATAATAATTTATTAAATGGTACATCACCACAAACAGCATATAATGAACTAAGTCATAATTTTGAAATGAATTGTTTTGCAAATAATCATCAAACGAATTTTAATGAAAATTTTAAAAATGATAATAATGCCCAGTATGCAAGTGTTATTGTTGAACCACAACATTACATATCCAATGATTATGTTCATTAGGATTTTATTTAAAAAAAAAAAAAAAATAGTAAATAATTATTTTATTTTAATTTAAATATTAAAAATAAATTATATTAACGTAATATATGAATTGATACTAATTAATAAGTAATATTTTAGATTTAAGTTTTATTTAAAAAAAAATTTATTGTAATGTGTATTTATATAAAAAAAAAAAGTAGTATTATTAGTTTTTTTGTATGCTCTTGCTATACATTAAGTATAAATGTATATAAGTAAAAGTAATAAAAAACATAATTTATTATCAAAAAAAAAATTTAAAATTTTCAATTATGTATTTTGATTCGGGTTATAAGACTAAAAGGGTGACCATAGTACAAATGCAAAGACTTCAATAGAAAGCCCAGATCATTAGAAGGATATCCAAAAATATGTACAGCTATATACTTTATTTAATGTTAAAAACAATTGTATCAATAAGAACAGAATTTCAAAACTTCTATCAAATACTTTTCGAATAATCATCTAAATAATAAGCCCTATTCGATTGAAATACGTTTACTAGAACCTGAGTTATGAGATGAAAACTATTACAAAATCGACTTTCATAAGTGGCTTTTGTGAGATTTTCATTTTTTTATCCTACTTAAGTATATCTCAATTTTCGCAACTATTGCTTTTCAAAAACTAGAAAAAATTCCCGATCTAACAAGGTTTGTTCCATTGAAATCGGCCCACAGAAAACAAAAATACAAGCAAATAAACTTCTTACTATTTGAATTTGAAATGAAAAAAAAAAATCTATTTTTTGCTCAATTTTATCAACAAAGGTTTGAACTCGAAAAACACAATTTGCCAGTCCTGTGGTTAACCACTAAACCAGCAACTACAAAGGCCTTACACTGCTAAACTTTAATATAAATTACGTAAAAAAATGTGGCTTCCGAACTTTGGACAGCTATATCTCGAGTTGTATTGGATCAATTCAAGTCAAACAAAAAGCAGTCGATAGGAAAACACTTCAAGAATGTAATGCATACTGATTTTAGCTAAGCATATGTAAATGAGAAAGACCAGGCAGTAATATCTAAAAATTTCTTTTATAAAAGATCATAATCTTCCGTATATTTTGCATTATAACTTCTATCCTTATTAACGGATTCCTGCCGTTCAAAGTTTGACTAATAGCAAATTTTTCAAAGAATACTTCTTCCTAGTTTTCAAGCTTCCTGCTTTTACGGAGACAAAATATGTCTACATTTGTAATTCTTTGTCTAGCTTTGTATTTCTGACGCCCCATAACTCGTGTCCTCTTGTAAGGACGTGTTCTATGTCAAAGAGGGTTTGTGGAAAATGAAGAAGAGAAAACTGTGCAGAAATTTCAAATCTATTGAATTGTTCAGACCAGAGATAATTAAATTTGAAAACAGAATATTGGCGAAAATTCAACAACAAAATCGTTTGAAACCGTTTGTATTTTTAGAACTATTAAAAAGAAAACCTCTTTTTAAAAAAACAATTACATTAATTTATTAAAAAATATGATCTAAAAAAATAAAAGAAATAAGATGTGATAAAAAATCATATAAAACGTTTTTTTTACAATTTTTGAGTTAATTCTGGGACAGCTTTAAATAGATCTGCAACAAGACCAAGATCTGCAACTTGGAAAATTGGTGCTTCGGGATCTTTATTTATTGCAACAATTATTTTAGAATCTTTCATTCCAGCTAAATGTTGAATTGCTCCAGAAATTCCAACAGCAATATACAAATCCTGAAAATAAGGATAATTGTATCAAATAAAAGTTTTAATAAAATATATATATATATGTATGTTAACAAAAACATTGGAAAAATGTTTTCCTTACAGGTGCTACAATTTTTCCAGTTTGGCCAATTTGTAAATCATTAGGTACAAAGCCAGCATCTACAGCTGCTCTAGATGCACCAACAGCAGCATTAAATTTATCAGCTAAATCATATAATAATTTGAAATTATCACCAGATTTTAATCCACGTCCACCAGAAACTATTACTTTAGCACCTGTTAATTCTGGTCGATCAGATTTTGTTAATTCTTGTGAAACATATTCAGTAAGTGTTGTTTTGTAATCTCCAGATGGAGCTTGTTCAACAGCAGCTTTACCACCTAATTCTGCTGCTGGAAAATTTGTACCACGAACTGTTATAACTTTTACTGGATCTTTTGATTTTAAAGTTAATATTGCATTTCCTGTAGAATATTTGAGATTTTTTTTATAAACGTTTAAACTGCAACAAGTTATTCTGTAACTTTTTTAACACACAGTAGACACTTACAAGTTTTAAAAAAAAAAAAAACAAAAATAAACATAACACAAGAATGAAACCAAAGCACAAAACATGTAAGATGAAAATAAAGTCAAGGTTGAATGTAATTTGAAAATAATAAGTAAAATATTAAAAGCGAAAGAAAAAAATACAAAGTTAAAGCAACGAGTATGGTCTAATGCAAATTTTCGATAAGATTAACAATTTTTTAATGAAAGGTTATTTTAGAAAAAAAAGAAAAAAGCACACATTTAATACAATAGATGATCAATCAAGACATAAAAAGAAGTGTGAAAAGCTAGCTACATGATTAAAGCGATAATTCACCAGTTAATGCAGTTTTGTAAAAAACAAAAAAAAAAAAAAAAAAAAATCTTAAATTAAAATTAAAACGAAATGAAGTGTTTTTTGTTGTTCTATGATGCATTAAGCGTTATGTAACTAATCAACTTACCTGCATAAATAGTCCTAACAAATGTATCTGCTGATTTAATATCAATTATTTCTGATATTGGTGAAACATCTAATTTAGCAGCAACTCGAGGTAATAGATTTTTTCCAAATGCTGTTGCACCAGCAAGAATATGACTAAATTTTAATTGTTCTTGAACCTTTAGAATTAAAGGAGTTAAAGATTCTGGAGTGAATCCTTTAAATGCCTCATTTTCTGCAACTAATACTTTTGAAACACCTTGTATTTTAGATGCTTGTTCTGAAACCTTCAATTAGAAAAAAAAAATAGAGAATATATAAATTAAATGGAAAATACTTTCATAAAATGATATAAAAATCAAATTACTTACTCCACTACATTTGGTACCTGCAACAAGTACAGTAACATCACCAACTTTTTTTGCAGCACTTACTGCATTTTGTGTAATTGGATTTAATGTTTCATTATTATGTTCAGCAACAACAAGTGTACTATTGTATCTTTTGAAAATCTAATTTAAATTTAAAAAAATTAGTTTATCATGATTATGTACAAATTGATAAGAAAAAAAATTAACAAAATACTTACTGCATTTACCGTTGAATTCCGTGATAATCGATGCATTTTTTATTGAATAAAAATAATTAAATTTTTGAATATGTTAACTAAAGCAAATGCAAAATAATATTAAAATAAATTAAAGAGACTAATTTTCATAACAGAAAAAAGAAAAACTTGAGGAAAAACCCGACCAAAGTCCAGAATCTACAGTAAAACACACACACACAATTGACAACTAAAAAAGGTATTTGTCAGGGTTTAAAATTTAAATAGCAATAGGTGTTACCACTGTATTAAAAGGTTCCTTGAAAAATTCCTGCAGCTACAAAATTCAACCACTAACCCCCTAGAGGAAATTTTAAAATTCTTCAGGAAAATGCTGAAGAGGGGAAATCTTATAATTTTGAGGAAAAAATATGATTTTTATGTTATTTTGTTAAAAATAAAAGCAATTAATACATGAAAAATTAGTAAAAAATTATGTTAAATATTTTCCGACACAATTTTCTTGTTTTAAACACCTAGATGCATTGTACGAATATGAAATGGACCCTATTTTGAAGGTGAAAACTTACAAATCGAAAATTTTTATCCACACTTCCTAAAAATTATTTCAAATTCGTTTAAAGCATGTGATTTTTGTTTCCGTAGAAATGCTTGCCTGAACTCTGTGAACGCACTGGTTGTCACTTAACTGATGACAGCGACAATCTGAAGACTGTGGTGGAAGACATCCACTAATAACTGTCATAGCTTTCACTCATTAATTCATTCAATTGTCAAATTATTTTTTGTTTTAGTAATTCGTGCTTCGTGAAAAAAATTAAATAATTTTGAGAAATTGAATATTAGTTAATGCAAAATAAGACAAAATGGACAATTTAGGTTCAGAAGTTGGTCAGAAGATGAGGGTAGGTAAATTTTTACACTAATTATCCATAAAAATTATTTTTAATTTTGTGCAGTAGTTCACCTTTTTCTCCTCCATAAGTGTCAAAACTAATGTCCTCTGTTTTCTTGAAGAATTCTTCAATTACATTTAATTCAAATAATTTCATCATATATTTACAGAGTGCTGTTAAGGCAAAATTAATTGAACTTGGTACTGGAGGATTATCTGGTTATATTGATGATGAATTACCAGATTATGTTATGATTATGATTGCAAATAAAAGATCAAAACAACAAATGATCGGTGATCTTCAATTATTTCTAGGTTCACAAACAGAACTTTTTGTTACGTGGTTGCATGAGGTTTTACAAAAATTACAAGAAGTTACATTACCAGCAGCAGGTAATCGATGAAAAATCAATCAATTTATTAAATTATTATTACTTAATCATAAATAATTCTTAACGAACAAAAGAAGTTTAATTTAGTTGATATAAATTTATATTTTTTTTTTTTTGTAAAATATTTTTCAGTTATTCAAAAGGCAAAACGAAAATCTGATTTAAATGATGTTGCAATTGTGAGTAAAAAAGAGAAAAAGGAGAAGAGAAAAGATAAAAAGCCAAAGAGATTATCATTATCAACATCAATTGAACAAATAGAATCAACTCCGTCAGCATCATCAATTTCAGATGTTTTTGCTGATCAATTTTTACAAAAAGCAAAGAAAACAATGCAAAATGAAAATTTAATGTCAACAAAAGTAAAGAAAGGTGAACCATCGTCATCATCATCTTCAAATCTAATAACTCGTGATGAGTTTGATATACCAACAATAACTGAAATATCTGAGAGTGTTGAAGATATTCAACGTAAAAAAGATTTAGAAGAATTAACAACAATTCAAAAGAAAATTTATCAAGCAAAAGCTAAATTAAAATTAACTGAAATGGATGAAAGTGAAGATGAAGATTTTATAAATATTAGAGCAGAAGGTGAAGAATTAGATGATGTTGTTACTACAACAACAAACATAAATAAATCAACTGATTCAAGAAAATCCAAAAGGAAACCAATTGTTTATGATTCAAATGATAAATCATCAAATGAAAATAAAATATCGTCAAATGAAGATTTGATAAGTGAAAAATTACAAAGGCATGAATTTGATAAATCCAGAAAACGTATTCCAATAACGTTTTCTGGTTATGATTATCAGAGGAGAGATGAAGAAAACAGTAGTAGTGGTGGTGGTAGTGGTGTTGTTAGTGGTGGAAGGGAAACTATCCAACAGAGAAAAAGACCGATTCATGAAAGACTAGGATTCGCTGCGAAGAGTTTTAATACTAATAGTAATGAATTAAATTTACCCGTACTTCGTCGTTTAGAACGTGAAAGAGAAAAAGACAGAGAACGTGAAAGGGAAAAAGACAGAGAACGTGAAAAGGAAAAAGATAGAGAACGTGAACGTGAAGTTTCATCAACAATAAGATCAAAAAGTTCTGAGAAAATTTATGAAAATCGTGTTTACAATGATGTGGAAAAAGAAGATAGAACTAGAGATAGAAATAAACAAAGAGAAAAAAGTCCATCCGATGAAAGTTCAAAGATTCGACGACGAATCGGTTCTAGAGTTATAGTCGCACCACCAAAGAAAACGACATTTGAAGATAGTGATGATGATTCCGTTGATAAAACTGTTAGTTCAATGATTACAATTAAACCAAGACCATCAATTTCACCAAGTAAACAAGCTAGTAAAAATTTATTATTACGTGCTGTAGCTGAAGCTCAAAAATCTACTGCATTTGTTCAACCTAAAAAAGAATCACCATCATCATCAGTACGTGATCGTTCGCCAAAACGTTTAAAAAGTCGTAAAGGATCATCAAAATTACATACAAAATCATTTTTAAGTCGTCATAATCGTGAAAGTGTTAAAAGTAGACTTGGAAAAAGTATTGTTGTTGAAATAAAATCATCAAATAAAAATATTAGTTATGAACCTGATGATGATTATGATGATGAATATGATAATGATAGATCAGAAGATGAATATATACCAGAACCAATTTATAATCGTGGTGATTCTGATAATGATTACGTTTATATTCCACAAACAATTAATTTTGATAATGCTGATGATGATAATATGTCTGAAAGGTGAATAATTTATTATTTTATCAATTTTAAATCTGATTTTTTTTTTCCTGAAAGTTTTTTGAAGATAAATTGTTTTTTTTTTTCTTTTTCTTGTTCTTACAGCTATGACGAAGATAGAAAATTTTCAAACAATAAAACACAATTCGTTGTAACATTGGATGGTAAGAATATTTCATTTTTTATTCTAGAAATCACCATAAAAAATTAATATTTATTGTAATTTGACTTACAGATAAAACAAGAAAAAAATTCATTTCGCCACAACATAAAAATCGTCTTCTTGATAAATGCATAAATGGACTTGAAAAAGAGAAAGAAATCTCGCTAAATGCAAATACTACTAATAACAGTAAAGTATCGAACTCCCCATCATATGATGAAGATTCATGCTTGTCATCATATGATTATTCTAGTCCAAGAACAATTAGTCATAAAGCTGATGATCGACAACAAAATACTAAAAGACCTATCACATCAATAAAACCAAGGCAACAAGTTAAAAAAATAATTATAAAAAATGATACAGATGACGATGACAACATAATGACAAATATCACAAAAGAAAGTCCACGTAAAGAAAATCAACAAAAAGAAAAAGAAAAAGAGAAGGTGAAGGAAGATGGAAAGGAAAAAGAAAAACAGAAGGAAAAGAAAGAAGAAAAAGAAAAGGAGAAGGAAAAGAAAGAAGATAGGGAAAAAGAGAAGAAAAAGGATAAAGAAAATACAGAGGATGGTTCATTAACACCACCATTACCACCGTTGATAAAACGAAAACGTTCACCAATTAAATTTGATTTAAATGATGATAATAATAAAACCCCTACTACCCCGTTATTATCATCATCAAAGCGTTCCTTATCAAAAGAGAAAAATAATGAACAAAATACAAAATTTGATGATAAAGATGATGCCATTGGTACATCTGCTGAAGAGATTACTCATAAAATTTCTATTAAGAAAATTGAAGTAATTAAAAAATATGAAAACATACCAGAATGTAAGTTTTTTTTTCTTCAATTTTAATGTAATTGAATGATTTAATTATTATTAATTTTTCTTCTTTTATAGCGCTTAATTCAATTGCTGTTGAAGCACCAAAAAAAGCAAAAGAACGTTGTAAATATTTTCCATCATGTGGAAAAGGTGATACATGTGAATTTTTTCATCCTACAACATCATGTAAAGCATTCCCAAATTGTAAATTTGTGGAAAAATGTTTATATTTACATCCAAAATGTAAATTTGATTTAACTTGTAATCGTATTAATTGCAATTATTCACATAGTGTTCCTGCAACTACAACAACAACTTCTGCACCGCCATTATGTAAGTAAAAAAAGGAAAAAAAAAATAGAAGTAGAAATTGATTTCAAATTATTTTCATTATTTTTTTCTTTTTTTTTTCTTTATTTTTTTTTATAGCTTCGCATGTTGTACCAGTTCAAAATTATAAGACTATCAGTGCTAATGCTTTACCAGCAATATGTAAATATTATCCAAATTGTACGAATTCTTTATGCAATTTTTATCATCCAAAATTATGCCGTTTCGGTAAGAATTGTATGAATAAAGTTGAATGTAATTTTTATCATTTTGATGTACCAGTTAAAGATAAATTTAAATGGGTCGCTTCTCTTGGCTAATATAATATAAAAAATTCATATATACTACAAATAACCCTTTCTTTTTTTTTTTTTGTTATTAAAAAAAAAAAAAATAATAATTTCATTACATACATTTAATTTAATAATTATGATGGTAGAACTATGTAAGGATAAAAAAAAAATAAATTGAAGAAAAAAATGTGTTGAATTGTACACTTTTATAGCAGCGTGTATTTGTTTTTAGTAAAATGAAATATGCTTCGAGCATATATAGAACACCTACCTAGGACATACACATGAAGAGATTGTAATTAGGAAAATATATATGTATTGAAATTTATTTAACATTTTATTAGAAATATTTTTTCTTTCTTCTTTTTTTTTTTTTTTTTTTTTAAATTAGAATTACGAATATTGTTATATAATAACGAATTTCTAATTTATATACTTTTTAAAGTGTGTACGCTAATCGTACACTTGAAATAATAATTATAATTATGACATTGTATTTGAACAAACAAAAAACTTTAAAAAAAAATAATAATAAAACATAAGAGAAAGAATAAGAATAAAAAAAATTATACTTCTATTTCTTTTCATTTGTAATATAAATATTGAAACATCAAGAAAAAAAGTGAAGAACTTAACGTTATTACAAAATAAAGAAAGAATGTATTTCAAAATCAAATTTAAATGTATTTTATTTCTAAATTTTATTTTATTACCTAGTCTCTTGGGTTTGGTTTGGTTTTTGATGTAAGCATTCACGAGCACTCAGACAGGAGAGTCCATTGTACTTAGGACTTCGGATCTGGTAAAATATCGTTTTTCTAATAAACGAGAGAAGCTTGTCTAAGGATTGACATTGAGAATAAATAGATGTCTCCCATTCTCATTATGTATGTACATAATATGTACAATGTATGACCTAGTGTCTTAGTTTGAATTAATGGTTTTTAATATTTCACTTTAAATTAAAGTAATTTCTCATCTAAAGAATATTAGAATAGCATAGGCTTAATGATAGATTTCTGGGCTAGTTTGATGATTTCTTATTACAAAAAAAAGCTATGAAAATTATGAGCCTTATCCTACGGAAAAAAATTTATTTGGGTGAGTTGAACATTCATCACAGGAGACTTCATAAAATCAAGTCAAGTCGATTCAATTATGTTAAGATTAAAGAGAAAATATGCTCCAAGAAGTTCTTTCCAAATTCTATTTTAGCATATTAAATGATCAAAAACTTCTGTCGCTTCTCTAGAAATAAGTTCAAGACACTCCGGTAAAAGTATAAATACATAATAAATTTCTTTGTACAAATGTTCCACTGTTTCAGCAGAAACCTATTCGTTTTTTTTTAAAGTGTACGTTTTTAATGGCTGCGTTACAATATTGAATATGTTCCACAACCTTTCCGTCACAACCTCATTTCGATGTTTTCATAATCACCGGAACCAAGATGAATTCACCATATGGTGTGGTGAATTTTGAAGGGCAGCCAATATGTTAAAAAAAAAATGATCAAATTTTTTAAGCGAATTTCATATTTATTTAATTATTTGGTTTACTCACATAATGAATTTTTATCTAATAACTATTTTTTTTTTACTATCATCATAAATTGTATTTCTAAATTAAATTAAATTCCCCAAATGATTAAATTTATTCAATTGTAATTATTTAAATATATTTATATATATACAAACATCTTATTTTTGTTTTTTTCATTATTTTTTTCTAATTTAATTTTCATATAAATTACTTAAATTTTAATTTACATAAATTTTTTCCCATTTTTTTTTTTTTTTGTTTAAATTTGTTTTTTTTTTTTAATTGTACACTACTACATAGACCAGATAAATAATACACACAACATTTTTTAAATTCTAAAATGACTAAAAATATCATTTCAATTCAATGCTTCTTCATAATTTTTTATCATTTTTATTTTTAACTATGTGTATAAAAAATCTTAATAAACTTAAAAAAAAAAAAAAACAAATTAATTAATTAATGAATATAAATTTCAAAAAAAGAGAAAAAATAAATAAAAATTTTAAAGGCCACAAATTCTTGTTCATATATAGAAAAAAATAAATATGTCATTAAAAAATGTAAATTATGTAAAATATTCAAGTCTTTTTTTTTGTTCTTTAAGATTGTTTATTAGAATTATTACACCATTACATACAATTTGTTATTTTTGATGTCTTTTATTATATTTTTCTAAGAAAAATAAAAATATAATTAATGGAACACTTTGTTTTAGAACACAATTGAATATACAATTTTGAATCCTTTTGGTAATTATTACCAAATCGGATGAATTCAGAAACATGCATGCATTTTGATACAATTTTGTTGACAATATTAAATTTGAAGGATGCTTATAAGGATTTTCTGCTCATATTTTGAATGCTACTTGTCTAAGGTTACGTGAGATGTGGTATCAAAACGATACTCTTAGTGCTATTTGGATTTTCGGAAATAATCTGAAAACCGCCAGTTCAACTAATCAACCATCTGAAACACTGATATTTTTCTATTTGGATTTTTTACAATTATTCTTTAAATTAAATTTCATTTACACACACAAAAATTAAATTGTTTTGCTTTTTTTAAAATTATTAATTATTTTTAATTTGATTTATTTTTTCAAAAATTCATGATTGATTTAATAAAACTAGAAGCATTGAACTAAAAATACATATGTATGTAAATATATATTTTTTTTATTTTTAATTTTTGCAACATCAACACAGTGCAAATAATTGCAAAATATTTTTTCTTTAAAAAAAAAAAACTAACAACAAACAATCAATTAATATAATTTTTGTTGTACTTAAAAACTAAAAAAAAAAAAAAATACAAATAAATTAAAAAACAAAAGCAAGTTTCAGTACACAATAAGCAGGTAGTAAACAAATTTTTCAATAATTTAAAAATATTTTCAAGCTGCCTTATATTTAAAAAATTTCAAACATCTTTGTTTTTTGTTTTTTTTACATAAAAAAAAGTTTTATTTTATTTAATTCTAAACTAAGATTCTTTTTTTTTTTTTTTTTTTTTGTTTAATTTTTTATCATTGTTTATATCAAATAATTTCTATTCAATATTTACAATTTTCTTAAAAGAATATAAAATTTTGTCTTTTCTATAAAAAAAAAAAAAATTGTGTTTAAATTTTCAAAATCGTCGATTTTAAATCAACATTTCAAAAAACATAAAATGAAGAAAAATATATGAAAATTTGTGTTGAAACCGACGACCACCATACCACCATTGTATTTCATGACGTATTTTTTTTCCCCCCTCCAATTTTTTTTTTTTTTTTTTTTGCTAATAATTTGGCACTCCAAATTTTCATTATAAGCATTTACAAATTTTTAAACATGAAAAATTTAAATAGAAAATAACAAATATTATCGATGTTGTCTTTTTCTTAAACATTTTCTTTGAATTTTTATAAATAACAAACACAAATTTCACACCTTATAAATTTATAATTTTTTAAATTAAAAAAAAAAAAAAGTGTGTTAAATAAAACTAAAATTTAAATTTTTAATCTACTATTCATTAATAAAATCGTGCATATTGTGATCACATATTAAATAACAAACAAAGAACAAAACGAAAAAACCTTAACAAATATCCTTAAAAGTATTTTTTTTTTTTTGATTATTAAAGGCAAAAATTAAAATTGGTAAAAGGAAAATATTCGAGGTTATTTTTTTAATGTTTTCAAAATAAAAGGAAAAATGTGATTGTTTTGTGAATTAAAAAAAAATATATATATTTTGTCATCTTAATAAAATATTGTGATTTGTTTTTTCTTTGCATAAAAAAAGTTTACCATTTTTCTTTAAAATTATGAAAATTAGCATAAAGGTCGATTTACACACATCCCATCCGGTTCTCCTCCGTCCGAACAGGCATTCGGCCCGGTTCTGGTCACAAATCTTAAATTTGATTGGAACGACTGGAACTGAATCAGATGTGTGTGAATCGATCTTGTTTTTTTTTTTATATACGAAAATGTGATGTCTGTAATGATTCAAATGTTTTTTTTTTTATGTTTGAGACTATTTGAAACTATCTTCTTAGTTAGTAAAAAAAATCTTATTCTAAAAATTTTTAATCTGTGGAAAGAAATTGTCATTATATTGTTTCTTTTTAAATTATTTAAATTAAAATAAAATTGTCTTTATAAAATAATTATAACTTAAAAACTAAAAAAATTAAAAAAACAATAAAAACAAAATGAATTAAAGGCAAAAAAAAAAAAGAAATGGAATTGTGAACAGAATTTTTTCACTCAGTGAAAATTTGTAATATCATTCTGAAATTCTAATTTTGTAATTTCCATTAGAAAAAAAAAAAACTGAAAAAGTAATAAATTTCAGCTATTTAAATTCGATTTTCAATTAACGATCGATGAGTTGGATTTTAATCCTCACGATTGAAAGCTAATTCACTGATAGTCAAAACGTTAGAACAAGAGTTCAGAGAAGCTTGAAATTTTCTACTTTTTCAATAATCTTTTTTTTTTTTTTACAATTTGTGATGAAACACCTACTTTATTGACTAAGTTATCTATTTTTTTGTTTTTCAAGTGAGATCTTTATGTATTTCATAAATGAGAGTATTTTTTTTAAAAAAATAGAAAAAAAGTTTAAAAAAAAAACCAAGAAAAATATTTGATTTAGTTGAATAGAATGAAGAATGTCATAATTCGGTTCCTTACTAAATAGGACCTTTAATTCAATATAAAAGTAATCATATACATTTGTGTTTAATTTTTGATTTTCTAAAATTTTTTTAAAAAAAGGAACTATTTTTACATTTTTAAATTGAAATTTCTTAAAAATTTATTTTAATAACCTAACTAATAACTACATAATTATTTTTGAATTAATTTAATTTCAAAATTTATATTACATTTCTAAAAGAAAAAAAAAATTTACTCTGAAATCATATTATTTCTTTAAAGGAACAATAAAAGTTTAAAAAGATTATGACTTACGAAAATTAAAAATTTTGGGATAAAAAAAAAATACTTAAATAAATCCACTCACTGTTCATCAGGAAAGGAGGAACTTAAAAACAATTTTTAAACAAAATTTTACATTTGTTTTTTTTTTTTCCAGAATTATGATTTTTCTGGTAATTGTAATTATTTTTTTAATTTGAATTTCTAGATATTAATTTATAACCTATTGCTCAGTTTTTTAGTGCAAGCTTTATCTTAGTTTAAGCTAAATTTTAGTTTAAACTGACGTTCAAGATAAAATATAATGTTTTTCAGTGTTGGCTTAACCGAATCGAGAATTTAAATTGAATTTAAACGTAAGTGGCAGATGATGAGGATTCAACTTTACTTAAGGTTAAAGCTTACACTGAAAAACTGGACAAAAGTGAAAATTCCGTAATTTAGGATTTTAAAACAATACTGTCTAGTTCTTTATTTGGCATTCAATTTTAATTCGTTTCACTATTTCTTAATATTTTACATCTTAATCGACCCTAATAATCAAGCTAAATTTCATTATAAACTTTTAAAATTCAATTTTCGAGAAGTTTTTGGTTCTTCATTATAATTTCAATTTTTCATGACATTCGTAACAATTAAAGATCCTGATTGAATACCTAAATTGACTTTAATGAATATTATTTTTCCAAAACAATGTTTATAAAACGATAACAATTATAAATTCAAATTTACAATAAACACAAATATCCAAAAAAATATTACTAATTTGTGAATGTAGCTGGAATTGAAGTATGAAATTTATTTTGAATTTTTTATGGCTGCATTTTAAATTCAACTGAAAAAAGTCGTAAAAAAAAAGTCAAAACAAAATTTCACACTCCCACCCTTCATTTTTTAAATTCAGTGCCATAAATTCACAACAGAAAGAAATTCAAATTTACAAACGAATTATCACTAACTGAATTTAAACTAAATTTAAAAAAAAAAAAACTTAAATACAACAATTTTTGTATGCACAAACATAATATAAAGCAATTTAGGAAATTTCCGTGTTTTCTTTTTCTTTTTTTTAACTTCAAAACCATTTAAAAGACATTCTTCATTCTACATAAGATTGCTATTAATTTTATTTTTTAATTTTTTTTTTATACTACTTTCTTTTTTGTTTTTCTTCTTTCTTTAAATTCAGTGTAATTATTATCTACTTATGTAATTTTAATGTATTTTTGTTTTTTTTTTAATTATAAATAATTATTTATCATATTTTTCTACAATATCAAACATTCCTTTTTTTTTTTTCTTTCGAATTTTTTTTTTTTGCAACATATCCCACATTATTTTATCACTTCTTTTGTTTTTTCTTCCAACATGAAAGGTCCTACAATATAATTTATACTCTACAAAATTTTATTCTAATAATATATTTTTTTTTTTTTAAATTATTTTAATATCAATTTCACTACATTTTCTTTTTAATTATTGTATTATTTTTGTTTTTTTTTTAAATCTTTCTTTCTTTTCTTATGTTTTTATAAAATGTGGGTACATACATATAGAAATATCATCTATTTACCTATTCAATATATACATGGTATAAAAATAAATATTAAAAAAAAAAAAACAAACAAAAAAAAAACTTTCAAAATAAAAAAAAAATAATATCATTAATTTTTGTTCTTTTCTTCTCTCTTTTGATTTTATCAATAACACAATTTAAAAATAAAATTAAAAAAAAAAAACAAGGACTTAAAAAAAAATTAATACTACTTATTATTAAATAATTAAAATGGAAAAATGAAATAAAACAGAAGTAGGAAAAAATTTGGCAAAAAATAAAATCTAGCTCATTGGAATGCAAACTGGTTCATTTTATCAAAAGAAAAAGAAAAAAAAAAAGTATGAATTTTAACGCGTTGGAGTTTAATTGTTTTATATAAAAATCATTGTGTATAAAAAAAAACTGTGAAACTTATAAATACAGGAAATAAAGAAGCAAAAACTAAAAAAATACAAGATTATCAAAGACGAATACGACAGGAGAAACAAACTTAAAATCTAATTGAATTTTCATTTTAAAAAGATTACCGATTGTGATAAAATATGAGTATTTTCAAAAATGCAATTATTGTGATCATGGTGCATAATTCAGCGTACACAAACATTAAACTTAATTTCACTATGTGATCATATTAACACATTTTTATGGTAAGTTTACATGATAGAACAGCTCTATGTGAGCCAGGTCCTTGAGTTTCGTGATGATATTTCTATCACACATGTCAGTTTTAAGTGGAATACCAACTATTCGTTGGTAGAAGACAAATTTATTCGTATGATACGGCTGGCGTCAATAAGCAAAACCACCAAACTACTTCAGTATCGAGCACTTATGCCAAACTCAAATGAATTAGTACTGATTCAAAGTTGAGGGGACTTGGCGAATTCGAACTCAAGACTTTTAGCATCAGAAGCAGCTTTGGTCACTGTCCGCCGACATTTTTTTGGTATCTGGAAGGCAAAGTCTTCTGTCATGTGAACTTACCATAAAATTTAGTTTTATTTCGTGATTATATTAACAAATTTTTAAAAATATCTTGCATTTTGCAGAAACATGAACAGTTTCAAAATTTTACAACCGAAAATGTGACTTTCTCTTGACATTTCTAAAAACTACAAAAAATACATCGATCGACATTTATTTAAATTTTATTTTGATTTAGAAGCCTCAGTGTGGAATGGAATGGTAGAAATTAGAATATTAAATTAAAAAAAAAAAAAAGTTTAAAAGGTAAATGTTAAATTAAATGTTCTTAATTCCATTGGTTCTAAGTTATATAAATTTGAATTATCACCCTTAACATTATCATCATCATCATCATATTGTTTTAAACCAGTTAATGAAGTACTTTTTACGGTTTCAATTTGTATATTTTTAAATATTTGACTATAAAATTTATTATTTAATTTTAATTTATTTTGATTACATATTTTTGAATAGAATTTCTTTTTATAATTTAAATTATCATCATCATAATCATTTCTTTTATTATTATAATTAAATTCATTACAATTATAACCTTGTCGTTGTAATAATAATAATGCTGAACGTGTTGGAAATAATGGTAATTGTTCTTCAGTTAATGTTCTCAAATTAATTAAATGAATATCACATGGAAATTTTTTTGATAATATTAAATCATTGAATATATTTGGTTTTAATTTATCATCTAATAATTCAATATAATAAATATTAGCAGGATATCTTAATGAATTTGATAAATGATTTGAAATTAATGTAGGAACATTAAAATTATTAAATTTTTTTGTTGTTGATGATGATGATGATGTAAATGAAGGAGATGGCATATCTTCAAGTAACATCCAAAATTTATGACGTGTTAAACGGCTATCAGTAATACCTTCACCCATACCACGATAATCATCATATAATGTACGACGATCTAACATTAATTCTAATTGACCAGATTCTAAACTAGCTGCACCTTGTGCATGTGTTGTTAATATTGTTAAACGTAATTTATTATCTTGTATAAATGCTGATGATGTTATTGGAAAATAATTACCTTCAACACCAATTGATGGAACTTTACGACGTAATTGATGTGTAAAACCATTTTGATCTGAATAAAATTCTGGTTTATCAGTTTCATTACCATTTTCAATTTCAGTTAAAAAACGCATAAATAATTCTGTTTCACGATTTTTTGGTGGTGTTTCAAAATCAATATCATTTTCAATATAAATTAAATCATCTAAATATGTATGAGTATTAAATATACGTAATGTATGTGCTAAAAATTGTCCATATATAACTGTTACATCACTTGTTATTGGTCCAGATGTTATTATAATACGTAAATCATCTATATATTGTTCTAATACATTTTTTTCAATTTCATGTTGTTGTTCTGGATCTGTTTTAAATAAATATGCACCAGAATGAAATTGTGCACTTTTATATGCTGAAAATTTTATAGCACATTGTATTGATTTACCAGCTGATAATTTTTTTGTAATTGTTTTTAAAAAACCAGATTTTTCATCAAATAATAAACGTAATTTTGAATTTTCTAATTGTATATCACCAGGTTGTTTTGTTTTTATAATAAATTCACCTTCATATTCATTTTTTTTATCAGAATTTTTATTTGAATTTATTGGAACAGCACCATCATTATTATTATTATTTTTATTATTATTGTTGTTGTTGTTATTATTATTATTATTATTATTGTTACCAGTATCAATATCATTACCATCAGTTGTACCACTAACTGTATTACCACCATTACCACATTCATTACAATAAATTGTTGATATACGTTCTTTATAATTATTATTATTAGTTTGTATTAATGTGTATTTTAATAAAGATAATGGTGGAAGTTTAGCAATAAATAAAATTTCATATAATTTTTCTGATATTTTAACACGGCTATTTGATTGATAATTATTCATACCATCATATATTTCAGTTATATTCCATACTGGATTTATTTGTATTGGTACTTCCATTCCATTATTATCAATTACTGTTACATTTGCATATAATGAACGTAATGTTATAATTTCTAAACGTTCTTGTGCTAATGAATTAAAAATTATAAATGATATATCTTTTTTATCTTCAAATGTGATTGGTGTTTTACGTGGTAATCGATTAAAACTATCTCGTTCAATTTCGCTTAATATAAAATTATTTATTTCAGTACCATTTTGTATAAGAACTTCAATAGCATATTCTTGCATTTTAACAACATCTTGTATTGAATCAAATAAACGTATACCATAATCACGCATAACAGCTGCTCTTGATGTACCAGTTATTGCATCATGATGTTGAAATAAACCTAAATTACGTCTAGCTAATATCATTTTTTCATAATTTTTTTCAAATATTTTTATTGATTTTATTAATTTATTTTGTCTAGCAATATTATATGCAAATGTAAATAAAATTTCTGATGTACGTAAATTATGTTCTAATTCTGTACTTAAAATTTTATAAAATGGTCTTGTTGTAAAATAACCAGACCAATATGCTGGACGTCCTTCAGAAAATATATCAGAATATACAAAAAAATCACCTTTAAATGTAGGAAATTTTTTTAAACGTTTTTTAATTTCATTAAAATAATCTTTTGGTGTACCAAATGATATATCTGTTTTATAAATATCTTTATTTGAATTAATATGATCAATTAATTTTTTATAATTTGTATATTGTTGTTCAATTTCTTTTTCTTTATTATAACGAAAATCATCACCAACTGGTATTAATGCAACATTATGTGGATATAATGATGCTGTTCTTGAATATTGTTCAATTAATAAATGTGCTTTATCAGCAACATTATCATCATTTATAAATTGTGCTTTTATTGAATATTCTGTATATTCACCTGGTATTTTACGAAAATCAAAATTTAAACAAATAAATGGATGTGGACCACATGAATGTTTTATAGAATATATATCAAATGGCATATTATGTGTTAATAAACTATATTTTTTTCCATAATCATTTTTAGTTTGCCATGCTGGCATCCATATAAAATCACCCATTTGATGTTTTGCAAACCATTGTTTCCATGCATAATGTATACGTTGGATTATTGTACCTTGAAAACCACTTGATGATAATAAATATGGTACTGTACTACCATGTCCAAATGGATCAATTGACCAACCAACTTTTAAGCTAACATTTAAATTTGATTTAACCCATTGATGACCTGTAAAAATTGTAATAAAATCTTAAATGTTATGCAAACAATTCATCTCTAAAATAAAAAACATTTCAATTAAAATTGAATGAAATTTTATTACCTTCAATTAATTGATCAACCATTGCATAAAGATGAACATTTGCTTCATCAGTCATAACCCATCCACCGGTGGTTATTTCAAATCTTCCAGATTGAATTAATTTTTTTAAAGCCTACAAAAATTCAAATGAAATTTTCAAAAATTCAAAAAATAGAAGAAAAAAAATCATTCTTACTCTTTGTTTTGTTGGATGTGCCTGGTCCCACCAAAGTTGTAAAAAACTTATTTCTGACCAAATAAATGTCATATCTTTATAATCTTGCATTTTTGTTATAACTAAATTTAAAATTTGCCTAGAATCACTTTGAAAATAATTTGTAAATGTTTTTAACCAACCAGGATCATTATGGGAATGTGGTACTATAATTACCTGAAAAGTTTAAAATATTTTAGTCGAATTTTTTCGAGAGAAATTTTTTGTTTATAGGATGGCCAAGATTATATTAAATGTTTCAATCAATACTAATATGTCTTGATGGGAAAAAAAAAGTTGTTTATTGCTTGTGATTGAAATATTTAACACTTTAATCCCAAACATCTTACGTTAAAAAAAAATATTTACTTTAAGAGGTAAACGAGAAGAATCTTTTCTTTGTTCTTCAAATCGAGTCTCAAAACTCTTGTCCCAATATTCTTTCGTTCGCATCCATTCAGGCTAAATTTTCATTTAAAAAAAAATAAATTTGCATTTAAAATTGAAAACATTTTAAAAAACAAAAAATCTTACTTGAAAATCAAATTTAGAAAATTCATCTGATGATGTTATATTTGTATCTCTAATATTTAATGTATAGCAATTATCATCAATATAATTAATTTTTTCTCTATTTTGATTTATTTGACTATTTCCATGCTTTCTAAAAATTGTTGTTGATATTTTTTTTCCTTGTTGTTTGGCATTTGTATTTTCTTCGATTAATCTAGAATTTATAAAAATTTTAAAAATAAAAATTATCATTACTATTTATTTTCATTTAATATTTATAATGTAAATACAAAAAAAAAAAAAAAAAGTTACCTGCTGATATGCAAATTTTTTGAATTTAATGTTGGTTGTCCCATTGAAATATAATAAAGGCAAAGTAATATTGTTATAAAAGCAGATAGAAGTCCTATGCATCTTGCTGAACCTCGTCGTAATATTTTAAGGGTCATAATTTTTGTTTGTTTGTTGTTTTTTAAATTAGGATTAATTATTAATTTAATTAAATTATACTAACTAATATTGAATACATTGAAATAAATTTTTTTTTGTTTTTTTAGTATTTTTATCTTGTCTTTTAATTATTTAATTAAATTTTAGTTTGTAATCGATAAATAGTACTTGTAAGCATCTGAAAAAAAAAGGAAGAAAAAAAAATTCTAATTATAAAATTATTTTCGTAATTAAACAAAATATGCGTTTCATATTTCAAAGAGAAAAACAAAAACCAAAATAAAAAAAAATAAGTACATGTGTAACTAATGAGTTGAAAAATAATAAGCTATTGTTTAACTATGGGAAATAATTGATGCATATTATGACTACGTTCGGAGTTTTCTTAGAAAAATTTTTTAACATAACTAATTATTTTATCATACATTTGATCTAGAAAAAAAACAATATTTAAAATTTTTAATGTACTAAGTACCTTTTCATTTTTTTAAATTATTATTTATATAATATAATTTTTTTTATTTATTTAAATATAACATGATAACACAAATGCATACATTTACAATATCACGTAAAAAAAAGTATAAACATGGTTTTTTGATTGTCAACAAAAAAATTACAAAATTATTGTTACATAATTTTTGTACAGTGGATTTTTTCAGTGTAAAAATATTCATGTGAATAAAAATAATTTTATTCCATAATAAATTGTAAAATATTAATTAATTTTATTGTTTTTTTTTTTCTAAATGAAATAAAATTTTTCTTCAAAATAATATGGAATAGATGAATTTATTCTATGTGCTACCTTCTGTAAAATTTCATGAATTTTTTATTGCTTTTTCAAGTAAATTGTATGAATAAAAAAGTGCTATTGGAATTTTCACATGACTGTTTCACAATTAGGTTTTTCCAAAAAAAAAATACTATTTTAACAGAATGTGTAGTTTTTTAATAGGAATAAATTGAAATATCTTTTTGATTTTTAATTACAATAAATTCACCTTATAACCTTATAAGAAGGATGTTTAGAATAACTAAAACAATAACTATTGTAAATATTAAGAGAAAATGCAAAATATTGTAGAGGAAAGATTCAAGTTATGCTTTAAGAATTGAAAATAAATTTTTTTTTTGTTTTTTTTCCATTTCAAAAAGTATTGTCTTGAAGAAGTTTAAAAATCTGAACTGTATAAATAACTTGAAAAGTAAAAAAAAGTACTGCTTTACTTTTAGATTTATCGCTTCACAATTATTATTTTTGTTTACTAAGCTAAAATTTATCATTCTATTGGTACATTTGACTTCGTATAAAGATCAAATTATTATTTTATTATTTTTAGAGATAAATTCTCTCAGGTTTTGTTTGAAATTATACTTTTTGTGTAGGAAAAGATCCTATTCCAATACTATTTCAATAATCATATGAATGATTAATGAAATAAGCACAAAATTTATACTTTATGTCATTAAAGTCAAACTCTGTAGCAGAAGGATTAATATTTTTAAAGGAAAATTTGTATAAACAAACGGTTTTTTGATGAATTTAAAAAAAATATTAATTAAGTGGTGTTTTATTGTTGAAATTACAATGAAAAAATGTTAAAAACAGAGATCTAATATTTGAAATTAAAAAAATCTTAACCCATTCACAATTTTCATAGTTCATTAAGACTTTATATAAAAAAAAAAAAAAAAAAAAAAAACACCCTGCACATATTAAAAAACAAAAATATTAAATTAAACGCTTAATGCACTTTACATACCTGTTTTGATTAGTTAAATTTGTATAATTTAGTTATACTCGTTGAATTTTTCCTCTACATAAATTTCTTTTCAATTGAAAATTCCAAAAAAAATTGTTTTTTTTTTTATTTTAAGACCAATTTTCTGCTTGATTGCAATCTACCGCAAACATGTCATGGTGATGATTTGTTTGATTATCTGTTATAAAAATAAAAAAAAATAAATATGAAAATTAAATAAACTAAAATCAAATTATGAACATTTTTTAAAAAAATAATAATTTTCCAACTAGAAAAAAAAACACACAACTGTTTTTTCTATGTTTTTAAAGTTTTTAAAGTACATATTTAAAAACAATTGATGCTACTGCACAAATGTTTACAATTTTAAAAATAACATGATTTTTCTTTTTTCTCGATTAAAAAAAAAATTTAATAATAAAAAGTGAATAAATAATAAAAAAAAAAATATAATTATTATAGAAATTACACATGAAAATAAAAAATAAAAATAAAAAAATAATAGAATTCCAATGATAATCAATAGAATAACAATTGAACTCACACGCAAATGTAGAAAAAGTAAAATTATTTTTCAAATAAATTCGACTCTATCCTGTGTTTATGTTCAAATAAAATATAGTAATATTTAACTGACATTATAAATAGCATGTCTATTTATCAGATATAAATACTATCGGAAAATAATAATAGTTTTTAGTTTTGTTATGCTGTCTATTTTGTTTTTTTTTTTTTAATAGAAACAAATTGTAATTGCAATAAATTTATTTAATAATTATTTCTATAACAATTGCAATGTAGTCGTTTTTTTTTTTTTTTGCATTAAAAATAAATTTTTGAAATATTATAATATATTTCAACTGTGAGAAATATTATCTGTACTGTAAATGTATAATGGTCAACAGATAAAAGTACATATTTAATTGTATATAATTTGCTTTTACAATTTTAAAAAAAAAAAAAAAAAAATTTAATCATATAATTCATGGGAATTTTTTGTAAATACTTTCCAATATTTTTGAAATTTGTACAAAAATGTTAGAAGGAGAAAAGCAACCAAAAAACCAATATAATTTAAAATTAATGTAATTTTAACTTTATAATTAACAAATTTTTTGGCCTAATTATAATAAAAAAAATAAGATACATTTAGTATGTAATTTTCTTGAAAAAGCATAAAATTTAAACAGATAAAAAAATTTGTTCAGAAATAAAAAAAAATTGTTTAACGGAAATATCATTTTAATTAATGTAACGTACATTCTATGATGTTACTGTTATTTATTTGCTATTTAAAATAAAATTCAGAGAAGAAAAAAAAATGTAAATAAAAATAAAAGAAACATTAACCTATGATTTGGATAATCACAGGTTTAATTTGTAACAACTACAACAACAAAAATAAGGGTCAAATGTTTTCAATTTTATTTCTGACGAATACATCATCTATGTACCTAATTCTTTTGTGTTTTTCAAATCAAGTTTTTTTTTTCTACTTATTCATTGCAAAACAAAAAAATGTAAGTACCTATTTGTTTCACCTTTCATATGTAGTAAAATCATATGTTTCGTAACATTTTTAAATATATCTTACAAAAAAATTAAAATTGTTCACGTATTGTAATTTGTAAGAGCTATAGAAAGTAGTGAATTGTTGTGAATAAAGAAGATTAGAAGAGAATTGTAAGTATCTTATATATGAAAAAAAAAATACAGTTAAAAAGAACAAAGATATATATCTATTTAACCGTATCTATTTTAAAAAAGGTAATGTTTACTTTCACTTTCTTTTAAACAAATACCGTTTTATTTTTCTTTCAGTTCTGAAAATAATAAAATATTCATTATTTCATGAAAAGTTTGAAAAATTTGAAGCTTGTTTTACAAAAAAAAAAGTATTTATCAGAACATTAACATTAAAATACATTTTAATATGTATATTATGGCCTTAGAATTACAAGGTTTCAAATACAACAGGCATCACTTACATAAAATTTATGTCAATGCCTTGTTTTCTTATAACTTGTTGTATATTTAATAAATCTTACATCAAATCTTAAGTTCTAATTTAAATCTGAAATTTATTCCGTGAATCATTAAAATAATTTCATTCGGAATAAAGAGCGTCTTCGTGAAAACTTAATTTCTTTAAAAAAAAAATGTTAATTAAAACCTTGTAATTCTAAATTCACAAAATGTATTTACAAATTGTTAT
The DNA here is from genome assembly GCA_939192795.1 of Bombylius discolor. Lineage (NCBI taxonomy): Eukaryota > Metazoa > Arthropoda > Insecta > Diptera > Bombyliidae > Bombylius > Bombylius discolor. The sequence goes on along the minus strand of OW584238.1, from coordinate 44,639,734 downwards.
TGTACGAATATTCTTAAAAAATAAATTAGTTGGTAAAAAAAAAACAAAAAATTTGAAAAAAAAAGTCCTTGAACTTCTTCAATAAGTCTAAAATGAAATTTGTATTTTTTTAATTATTCGAAAATTTTTGACTAAAAATAGATAAAATCTATGAAATTATGTCTACTACCAATTATTTAAATTAATAAGGCGTGTAATAATGTTAAAATTTAAAAATAATAAAAATAAAAATAACATTAAGTATTTTTTTAAATAGTAGCTAAGTGAGGTTTTAATAAAATTTCACATGGAAATTATGAAATACATAATACCAATTTTTACGCAATTAACGTTTTTCTTTCTTTTTCTATTTTCATTTTCAAGCTTTATTTAACACACCCGATAAAATTTATTCAACCAAGAAAAAATTATTATTATTATTAAAAGTAATTATCTACGTACTTTTTGTTTCTCTAAATTTTTACTTTGAATTTTATTAGATTTTTGGATTTGTATATTTAACAAAATAAAATACATTTTCATATGTAAAATATCTTTTTAATCCCTGATTATAATGGAAATTAAAAGGATCAAAACAAATATTTACATGTAATTCATAATTTTTATTAATTAATTTAAATTAATGGAATTTGAAATAATCTTGTCGTTGTATTATGATGCAAACGGAAATTGTAATTGAGATGTTTAGAAAAATTTTCTAATAAATAAATAAGAAAAACAACATACCTATAAGTATCTTTTATATGCTTGAAGCTAGACGAATAGATTAACAGAGAAAAAAAAAAAAACTAAAATGTGGTCACTTTAAATTTTAAATTTACAATTTCGATTTGAAATTCACGAATAGCAAATACATACATAGATAGTACCTAGATATAATACATACTTTAATAAAATTATTATTGAAAAGACAAATACAAATTGAAAATTGTTTTTTTTTCTAAATAAAATACTCCTATAACACACTTTATCACTTGAATAATAATAATTTTTGATGTCAAAGAGCAACATTTTTATTAAAATACATCATGATCAATATAATTATCACAAAATAATAATTATTTTTTTCAAAGCCATGTTAAAAAATATTATACTGAAATCTTGTTGTTCCATCAATTTTGTTTTTTTTTTTTGTTTTTCAAAAACAAATTTTATATAAGATTTTCATGTTGTTTTTTTTTTTTTTTGCTATTTGGTGGATATAAGCAATTTAGAATAAGATTATGATCAATAAATTTGAAATTTTTGCAGACAGTGTAATATCTAATAACAATTTGTCAATGTATAAGAGATAATAGATATATATAGGTATAATTTCTGTGTTTTGAATTATTTATTTATTTTTTTTTTTTAATATATTCTTGAAAAAAAAATGTTAAGCAAAAAAGTTGCTAATGACGAGTAATGAAAATGAGACACGTCCAAGATATCTTTTTATTTGTCTTGAATTTTTGATTTTTTACAAGTTTATTAACCAGTTAGGAATTTTTTTAAACTTTTTTTTTTTTTTGCATAAAAAAATCAGCACTTAAGATATTTCTGTTTTCAAATAATTTTCAAAAAAAAAAAATTATGTGGGTAAATATATTTTTATCGCACGTTTTGTGTTAGCAAATTAGTAAAAATATTTGTTGTACATGAGCACTTTTATGGTTCTATGCCAAGTTTTTAATAATAATAATTGAAAAATTTACCTATATCACATAGGTAGAACGTGTAATTTACCTACATACGTACATATTTACATATATGTATATGTCTATTTAATAGAGAAATTTTATCAACTTAAAAAAAATAAATAATATAAGTAAATTAATGAGAAGAAAAAAAAAATATTATTTATTATATGAATTCATGAAAATCTTAGATAGAAATTATATTTTTCTTGTAAAAAGTCAAAGTACTTACTTTATCGATTGTTAATTTTCTTTTTATATTAGTTGCTTGCACAAGAATACCTTACAAGTGCGTATTCACAAAAGTTCAATATTTTTCTGGTTTTATTACAATAAAAAAATAAATAAATAAATAAAAAATAAAAACACAATAAAAAACCACAGGTAAAAATGAAAAATTTTAAAATGATGTGTAAAACATCAAGAGAAAAACGTTTCTCTTTAAAATAATGTAGCGAAAAGAATCAATTTAACATAGTTTATTTACACAAGTCACAAAGAATACATGAAATTTTTTTGTTCTAAAAAAGAAAAAAGTTATAAAAATCATTTAAACAACTATAAAAATATACATAAACATACAGACAGGTATAAATGTATGTACACTTACAGAGATTATATGTAACCATAAATTTTTAAGTTGATGTTAAAAGCAAATCTTAAGAAAAATCTTTTCTTAAGTGCCTTATTTTACAACAATAACAAAAAAAAAAGCAAGGTAAAATCTTCTTCTGAGAAAAGTCCTTCTTTTTCTTAATGATTCGAATTTTAACTTTTTTTTTTTGTTTTTTGCCACAAATTTTATAAACAATAATTTTTACAGAAGATAAAATGAAATTTAACTAAATTACCTTTAATAACATATAATTAACAAAAATGAGTAAATAATTAAAAATCATGATATTGTTTTTTTTTTTTTTTCGTTTTTGTTACATAAACGTAAACATTTTGTTTTTGAAAATTAATAAAAAAAATTAACAAAAAAAAAACAATCAAACCTTTTTTATTTAATTCACTTGATAGTCACAACTCACAACTTCTTTAAAATTTATTTATTTAAAAAAAGAAATTTAATTTAAAAAATAATTTTAAGAAACCCACTTTGCTCCCAACTTCTGACTGAAGTGGAAAAAAACCCACTTGAATTTTGACAATTCAAACAAAATTTTCAAATGCCAAAAAAAAAAAAGGTTATGTATGAAGTTGTATACGAGTGATATTTTCTCATATTATTTAAAGCAACTTTCACACGGGCAGTTTTTTAGGAAAATATATGATTATATGAACTTCTACTATATTTAATTATTTAATATATTTCCAAGTAACGTCATGATATATTTGAAAAATATGTCCTAAAAATTTCGCCTCTTATAAATTTACCTTTTCCAAATTCAAAAATATCAAAACTGTTAAATTTCAAAAATCAAAATACCAACGGAAATTTGGAAAAGTTTTCTATAATTTCAAGTCATGTTTCTATTCCTATTTTTCTTTATTTTTGTTTTTTTTTTTTGGTTTTAAAATGTCACCTCATATTGAAGTTGAAGCTTTGTTTTAGTTTTTTTGTAAAGAGAAAAAAAATTCATTGTTAAAAAAAAAATGTGCAAGCATCAGAGATGATACTTACCTGTGTATAGAGAAAAAAAAAAAAAAAAGAAGGCAATAAAACGAGCAAAATACAGGTAAATGTTGATTACAAAAGAACCCCTCATCATAATATATATTTTATTTTCAATACATTGTCATACATAAATGATTCATATACGTGTGTATTTTCATTTCTAAAAAAAAAAAACTTTATACACATTAAAAAGTAACATTTTTTTTTTTGGCTTGATATAGGTGTAATCAAGACTTTTAGAACCGCATGATGATGAAATTTTATTTCATTTTAAATTAACATTCAAAAGTAAACTAGCTAGTATGTGCATAAATATTCATTTAATTTTTTTTCGATTATTTTGTGTTATAAAAGAAAGATAATAATATACAAACAATAGTGATTTTTTTTTTGTTTATAGATTAACTACATATTTATTTATTCGAAACTTGAAACCCTTTTTTTTTATTTAAAAAAAAAAAAAATAATAAAAAATAAGCAGAGAGGAGAAAAAAAAAATTAATTATTTCCGTTTTTAGTTGTATCTTCTTATATTCAATATTAATTTTATATATATATATATTTTTTTAAATAAACATAAAGTACAGTTGCAATAAGTGCTTGGGTTAACTTGCTACAAAGTACAAATCATTTCATTTTAGTTTTTTTTAAATTTTATTTCATTTTTTTTTTAAACTAGTGGTTTTGGCTAGTTCAGGCTTTTATTTGCTAGCTACAACATAAATTCAGTCTAATAATAGTAATCAGTGAAATATAAAGATGTAAGCCGAAGATTTAAGATATTCTTATAAGCAAGTTTTTTTTTTTTAAATTTATTTAAAAAAAAAAAAAACAGATTTATATTAAGTAGAAAAGTGTTTAGGATTATTGTACATATACATATATCTATATATATATTTATTTTTCAAAAAAAAAAAAAAAAGAACACATACTTATTTTTATATATATGAATTCATAATAAAGCAATGACCCATCAATGTCGAAAATTATTATTTTTAAATAATTTTACAATAATTTATATCATAAAATTATGCATTTTGATATTTTCATTAATAAAAAATGTTAATTGTGATATTTATAATGATAATATAGATTCGAATTTAATTCGAATAAATAAGTGTTGTGAAAAATTTGAAATTTTACTCGATACAGTATGTACAATTGCAAATGATACAAATTCAGGTAAATTAATTTAAATATATTTTTTTTTTTTTGTATTTAAAAATTAATTATGTATTTTCATAATAATAGAAAATAATTATTATTTTATTGATATTTTACTTTCTATAAAAATTTGTTCGCAAACTTTTACAAAATACGAATAAGTTGCGCACACCTTAAATGGCCTGATTTTTTAAATATTAATAATTTTTGTTTTATTTTTTTAATACATATAGGTACAACTTTATAGGTATTCAAGTGGGTTTATTTGTTTTGTTTTTGAATATTAATAAATAAAACGGCGTTTCATATTTAAATAGCTTTGTTGGACTAAACGATTGCTCATCATTTAAAGTCTAGAATGCTCGTGATAAGTTTACGGGTGGTCTGCCTTTTTTTTTTCTTTTTAAAAAAAAAACAAAACACTTCATGTTTGGTTCTATTTTAGTTTTTTTTTTCTTTGTACCTAAATAAATTTAAATAAACATTACATCTAACTTTTAATTCAAAATACTTTTTCTTTCGATTATTATTTTTGTTTAATTTTTCATGTACATATTTCAGTTTTCTTTGTGCTGAATTGCAGTTCAACAACATATTTGTTATGAATTAAATTTATTCTTGATTTTTGTTTACCAAACATCTGTTATTTTTTTCTTTCTTTGATTTAAAAATAGAAATAACGAAAACAATTGTATCTACCCACAAATTTAAAATTGTACATTGATGCAATTAGATTCTGTTTTTTAAAAAATAAGAAAGAGTTTTGAATTTACAGAGGAAATTGTATGAGGGCTTTTTTTCTTTTTTTTTTTTTTTTTTGAAAAAGTAAGGTGGTGCTCTACAATTCTGTGGAAGGCACCAAGCTGTAGGACTTAGTAGAATAAATCTAATATAATTTATCCCTCCATTACTCATACGATTTTTCGTGTTTGTTTCGTTGAAATCTATTGACTGTAGGAGAAGCGTCTTTATTACCATTATCATCTTACTAGAGTAGATCAAATGACATATTCAACTAACAGATTTTGTCTAGGGAAAGAATATACCCTTTTACACGCTTAAGTCATCAGTGTTCATTCACCGAAACCGAGAAATACACTTTAACACTTAAACAAACATCATAGCTTTTTTTTTTTAATAGAAATTAAATTGTAGTTATTCTTTTCTTACAGATACCTGGAAACCGTCCATAACTGATGGCAATGGGAATATCATTAAAGTCAATTACACTTTCGTTATTGGAGTACCAAAATGTGGTTCTATGCAATCTTGGAATATTTATCATTATACTGGAGTAGATTTCAAATTTTTTTTAGTTAACACAGAAAATTATAATTTTGTTGTATTTTTTTTATTTTTTTTAGAGTGCAGATGAATTATTTCTTTTACCAGATGGTAAACTAAGGCATTATACACATGGAACTGATGATAATCCAAGTGAAAATGAAGATGAAAATAATGATGAGTACCAAAGTAAAGAACCACTTCATTATGATTACAGTCAAGGAGAATACTGTATGGAAAAGGTATGAAAAAAAAATATCAAAATTTCTTTCCATTTTGTTTAAAAACTATAAACTTTGTGTTTTTTTCTTTCTTACAGGCTGTTTCAAATGTTGGTGAACATAAAGAATATATGTTTGCTAAAGTTTGCTCACCAGATAAGAAATTAAAATGGACAGATACTGATTTCGTTCTACGAAAAATAATTAATCCATTATTTCATGTGATTTCAATAATAATTCTTTTAATTGTTTCAATCGTTTATTTTGTATTGCCAACTTTGAGGTAATAGAATTTCAGAAACGTAAATTGTTTAAGGATATTTTAAATTTATTTTATTTTTTTTGCAGAGATTTAATTGGAAATATGATCACGACAATAACAATCTGTTTAATGGTTAGTCATGCTGCTGATCTTGTACGAGTATTTACAGAATTTAGTAATCATGTGAGTTTTTTTGTAGCAGGTTAGTATAATTTTTGTCATATTCATCTTCTCAAAGTCCTTTAAAGTTGATTATTTTTTAAAATTTTTTAGATTCGATTTTATATATAAGTATATTAGGAGCATTCTTTTGGTTGAATAGTTTTGGATATTATGTGTGGAAAACTTTTAGGTAAGATTCTGAAGATTATTTGTTTTTATTACGGATTCAACTCAGTGATATTATTTAGCCAATAAATCGAAAATTAGAGATTTATTTAAAATCACTAACTTATTCCCTTAGATTACTGAATGAGATAGAAGGTAAATAAATTTTTAATGCATTTATTTTTAATTTTGTTTTTTAGATCAAGAAATGTATTTCTTAGAGTCTCGGATAGTAAAAAATATTGTTGGTATTCAACATATGCTTGGGGTGCAACTGGTATAATGAGTGCATTAGCAATATTATCACATTATTTTTTAGATTCTAATGTTTATAAACAACAGAATCTTGTTGAAAATCAGGAAACAATAGGTATACCAATGATCATTTAATTTTTTTGAATGAATAAAAAATTAAATTATTCGAATAAATTTCATTTTAAGGTTGGCTTGGAATTGCAATGTTTTTCTCTCCAATTGCAATTTTAATTTTAATAAATATATTTTTCTATGTGAGTACAGTTCAACTGATAAGTAAACGTAGTATTTATGGTCGAATACAGCATAAACTTAAAACAAAGTAAGAAATTTTTATAAAATTTATGTATTTTTTTTTAATTTAGTTGAAAAAATAATATTTAAAAATTTTTTCTTTATTTTTTGTTTTCTTTACAGTTTTATTATGTTCAGTTTATTATTTTTAATAATGGGAATCTCATGGTTATTTTTAATACTTTCATGGCTTAATTATGATGGTCTATTATATACTCATATATTTGTTAATTCAATGCAAGCACCATTAATACTTTATGTTTGTGTATTAAAACAAAAACATATAACATTTCTTTTAAAGAAATCATGTTGTTATAATGAACCAGTTAATACAACTGATTTTGGTGATGAAATGGTACATATGAATGGTGGTAATTATTAAAATAATTTAATTAAAATTAATCAATAAGAAAAAAATTAATAAAAAAAGAAAAAGAAGTTAAGAAATAAGAAAACAAAGTCAAAATGAATAAGAAATCTCTCTTTTTATACTTTTTTTTATACATTTTATAAGAAATAATTTTAGTATTTTTTTATAAAAAGAATTTTTTGAATAAAGTTTAAAAAAAAAAAAGAAAAAAGAAATATGAATTAAAATGGAAAATTTGATGTTTTGAATTTTTGTATGAGACACATTCAATTTCCATGGCAATTTCCTTTTGGAAAAGTTAGCACACCCAACTGTACCATCTCATACTTTAGCACATTGAACATTTTATGAACGTTAAATTTTCATACATTCACAAATTCAAACATAATTAACGACCTAAATTTGACTTTGAAGGTCTGTATCTCATGAAAACTCAGCACAATTTTCCTTTAGAATTTCATTGAAAATAAAAGAAAATCGTCAAAACTTGTACAAAGAGAAGTAGCTTTTAAAAAAAATTTATTTTTTCTATAAATAATAATGTTCTTTTTTTTTATTATTTTAAACTTTAACAATTTTAAATAAAAATATATACATTTCTAAAATCTTGAAAATCTTGTTAACATAACGATATTTTTTTTTTAATTACTTATTTTCATTTTTGTCAAAAATTAACGTTTTATCTCTCAAATTATTTTGTTCATCAATGATTATATTTTATTAATAAGAAAAAAAAAAAAAAAAAAAACTTCAAATTAATGCGGTCGAACATAATTCCTTAAACCACGTTTATTTGTATTTGTTGAATTTCCATTCGATGTATTATTATTTCCATTTTGTGAAATTTCTCTTCTATTTAAAAAATCTCGTATATGTTCAACAATTAAATCGATGGCCACTAAAAAAATAAATATTTAATAATTCAAATAAAATTATGCAACAAAAATAACAAAAAAAAGGGATGTTTTTTTAGCGTAAACAAACACTTTTCAAGAAGCATGCTAAAAAACAAAAAAACAAAATTTTTTTCAATTAAAAATTTAATAAAAAAATAAATAAACAAATATGTAAATTTAAAGTCATTAGCGAATTACATTTTTCTTTGTTTAAGCGTTTATGTACAAAATTTTTATTTATTTTTTATTTTTTAATTTAACAATTTTATTAGAAAATGAATTATGTTTGGGAAATTTTCTAGGAGTTTAAGAAATAAATATTTTTTATATAAAAAAAAAAAAATATAATGTATTAAAATAAAATGTATTTTAAAAAAATGAAGTGATACAATCACAATGTACAATTAAGGGTAAGACAAATTTCGCATTGTATACCGTTAATTTTTGTAAAATTATGTTTTGTAACTGTAATTAATGCAGTTCCCTGTTTAATTTCATTTTTTTTTTAAAATAAAACAGTGTGGGATAAATAATTTTACAAAAACATAAATAAATTTACTTAATCCTGAGATGATTAAATTTTGTTTTGATTTACGAATTGTTTAAGTTGAATTGAAATTCAGCCATAAGAAACATAAAACAAATTACATAAGTATTTCGATGTCTGCGTTTTTTTTTGTGATTTATATTAGATACTTTTCGCAAAAAGGTAATGGTTAGTTTTTTAGACGATTGCGAGAAAAATACATAATTCCCACATAATCCAAAGTCTAATGTTATGGGAATTAATTTGAAGCAGTAATTGAAAAATTTGAAATTTATTTAATATTTTTTTGCCATAATTGAATTTTCAAATAAATTCCAAGGAAGGTAGTGAATGTTTTACATGAATTGATTTTGAGTTCACTGGATAAAAGTGCAATTTTCGAATTTTTAGAAATTGATAAAGATACATAAGTAAAATGTATGAAATTCTAACTTCAAATTTACTCGAATTTTTGAGAATTTTACACCCATATTTAGAAAACTGGTCATTTGAATTATTTTTTCTACAAGAAATTCATGTTAAAAATGAATTAACATGGAAATAATTTCATTTCATATAAATTTTTTGAGCATTTTAAGATATAAACAAGTTAGTATAAAGCGATTTTTCTTTTATCCTTACTTTTCTAATTTGGTTTTATACTTTTTTTTTTCTTTTACTTTTATTATTTGCCAATTTTTTATTTTACAATTTTATTGATATTGAATATTTAACATTTTAGAAAACCTTAGTATTCATTTTTAACACATTTTAATTACAAACTACGAGATTAAAATCACTAATGACTACTTTCTAAATGTATATTAATTATCAGTCATTACTAAATTACTGAACAGAAAAAAATTCTTAAAAAAGAACGTTTTAATATAGGAAACTTAAAAAAAACATAAAAAACGATTGAATGCATATTTTTTTTTTTTAAATTTTTGTGTCTAAAAAAATTTTGTTCTTATATGTAAAAAAGATAAACAATAATAAGTAAAACAATTTAGTGCTCGCGGTCCCTCCGCTTCAGTGGTAGTATCGATGTAACATTAGCAGTGCATCCTGGTCTAAGAATTTCTCCGATGTGATGAACAATGAGGTCAATAGCAACTGCAAAAACAACAAACAAGCAACTGCTGGACATTTCTTTTTTTTTTTCAAATAAGTAAATTTTCATACACATTCGAAAATTAAACTGATTATTTTGTTAGACGTTTAAAAGAATACTAAAAAAAAGCCCATTTTAATTTTATTGAATGTGTTAGTTTTTTTTTTTAAATTACAAAAGAAAAACTTATTTGTTAAGAAAATATAGAAAGAATGTAAATACAGTGAAAGTAATTTAAATACTGTTTTTTTTTTATTAAATATTACGAAAAAAAAAAATTGAATTCATCTTAATCAAATTTAAATACAAAAAAAAAAAACCAAAGCAATAGAAGCTCTACTCTCAAAATAAACAAAATAAATGTAATTATTCTAAAATAAAACCTCATGTATTATTTTACATTATTCACTACTAACCTGTATTATCCGCTCCTCTTGGTATAATTACATCTGCAAATTTTTTTGTCTACACAAAAAACAAATAGGTAGTATGATTTTTTTTTTTAAATTTTGTGAATTAAAATCAATAATTTTTTTAAATAACTTACTGGTGAACAAAATTCTTCAAAAGCTGGCTTTACAAAAATCATATATTGTGTTAAAACTTGATCTAAATCTCTTCCTCTTTCCTTAATATCTCGTGGTACTATTAATATTTTAATAATTTCCCAGTTATTTTCAAATAAAGAAAAAAAAAATTACAAATTTCATATTAAAAAATTACCTCTTCTTGCTAATCTTGTATCTGAATCGGTATCAACAAAAAGTTTCATATGAAATAATTCTCTTATAGCTGGAAAATAGAAAACAAGAATTCCTTCGAACAAAACAACATCAGCTGGATAAATTGTAAGTTTATTCTCATGATCACTATATTTGAAATTTTTATAAATATAATACAAAACGTAATAAAATAAGGTGTTTTAATAACTTTTTGTTTGGTTTTTGAAAATTGAAAATTTTATACTTACAGTGAATTTGTGCGATAATCATATGATGGGATTTTTACAATTTTTCCTTGTAAAATTGATTGTAAAGTATTATACATTAAATTTTCATTAAAAGCATCTGGATGATCAAAATTAAATAGACCTTTTTGTGCTTTAACTTTTTCAGCTGCAGTTAAATCACGATAAAAACTATCTTGACTGATACAAACAACCTAAAATAAAAATATACTGTACTGTAAATTTTGTATCTTTTTTAAAATATTTTTAATTAAATGAAGAGAAAAATTGAATTTTTAAAGCCATAATTCGAATAGGAATCTATAATTGAAATTAAGATTTTTTTTAAATAAATAAAATTATTAAAATAATAATAATAAATAATTAAAATTATAGTTCTTCTAGATTTTTCCAAAACAGAATGCACCTAGCTTATAAGTATGAATTGAGGGTAGAGTAGTTCAAGCTTCTTTAGATATCCAGAAAAAAAACAATAAGGCAATATTGATTTTCCTAGATTTCAATACTTAATAAAAAAAAAACACATACATCTTTTACTCAATTAAATTGTTGAATTGTTTATGAAATTTAACTATTAAACTTCTAATGGTAAAATCTAGATAATTCACGACTAAAAATAGTTCTAAAAAAGGTCAAGGTCTTACGATAAGATATTTTTTCTTTGAGACGATAGTTTTCCATTTTCAAAATATTACTGTTTTGATTGCGTGAAATGTAAAATACTACATGTACGTACCTGTCTTTGAGTATGATCTACATCAGCCTGTCCTAATTGTTCCATAATCCGTTTGCATACAGTCGACTAAAAATAAAATAACTTTATTATAATGAATTTTGTAAATTTTTTGAAAATTAATACCTTTCCACTTGCAGTTCCACCAGCTACACCAATTAAAAATGGTGTTTTAATTTCTTCACTATCACTGTTTATGTGCTTTAATGAAGTTACACAATTCTCATCCATTTTTGGCTTTTACAATTATAAAGGTAAATAGGTAGATCAGAAAAATTTATTTAAAAAGATTATGAAAATTGTAAAATGCACCGATCAGCTTTTGACATTTATCTTTAATCGTTCTCTAATTCTTCTTCTTTGTTGAAGATTACTACAAGGAATCAGTGTTGTTAGATCGTAGGATTTTTCCCTTTTTCTGGGATTTTAGGCCATCGAAAATTTGTAAAAGGGAAAAGGGAAAAACTGTGCCTGCTTGAACCAAATCGTGGGAAAAATCACGAGGGATAAAAATTCTCAAAATTGTAACTGTAAAAATTTTTAAAATAAATATATGTTTCCAAATTTATGCAAAATTGCGCATGGCATTGCCACATTCTAAAGCCGATTCGGAAACAATATTTTCAATAGTCACGGATGTTAAAACAGGAAAGCGTAACAGAATATGAGAAAAAACATTGAGCGCTGTATGCGCTATTCGTTCGAATTTTGGAACGGAAAATATAAGCTATGTCAATTTCGAACCATCTGCAAGGCATTATAAATTACATAACAGCAACAATTTATATGAAAATGAGAGGCTTATTTAAGACTTGTTAATAGTTTTGTTATTTTCTTTTTTTTTTGTTCTTTTTGTTAAGTTTTTAAGAGAAAAATTTTATTTTTTACAATTTTTTTTTTCTTTGTAAAACTAATTTTTGAATTTTATTTATTTTATTTTTTCGAAATACAAATGGATTTATCTTTTTAAAAAAAAGTTAGTTTTATTCATTTTTGAAGGTTTTTTATGTGTGGGAATACCGTGGGATTTTTGAATTAAGTTTGTGGGAAAAATGGATGAAAATGGTATTTTTCGTGGGATTTTTCAACAAAGGGACCTAACAACACTGCAAGGAATCATGTAAGGTAGAGAGAGGAAAGTTTCGGCGGTAAAAAATTTCGATTGACATTTGGCGAATTAATTATTTTTAGCTTAATTTAAATTTTTTTAAAGAAGAATATAATCTGATTTAACTTTAAGGGTATTCATTCGAAATAAAAGCAAATTGGTGTAGCAAGTGTGTGCTCCCATATTCCTATAAAGTGATGCCTCAGAGATCAGGTTGTTAAAGGACACTTACAAAACAAAAGGAGTTGGAAATTAAAAGGTATGAATAAAATTTTACTGAAATATGAAGGCTATGCGACTAAACTAACAAACTAAGCTAGAAAATTTAATTTCTTTATTCAGCTGTGTATTTTATTTACAGAAAAAAAGTGAATATGATAGAATAGAAAAAAAAAACGGTGATCTTGAATTCTCTTAGTGAAGCCTTTTCTCAATAATAGGAATAATTGCAACAAAGTATTTTTAACATCCTGATTGAATACGGTGTACCTTTTGTGAACCATTCACCACAAATAAAGAATATTGCAGGTTGTTTTACAAGACATGTATCCCACAATTTCATTTTTTTTCTTTTTTAGAAAGCGTTGACTTTAGATGGTACATATATCATTTTCAAGAAGTATTGGTCCAAGGATAGGTAGACCTTGTGATAGGTTTCGTCAATCAATAAATTTAAAAAAAAGTGAAGATCTAAAATCTTCAACTTCTTCAGAAGAAAGTCGAAAAAGATTAATAAAGTAGTAAACAATTTTTCAAGATTTGTTTTATCTTTCATTTCAATTTTAATAATCGAATTTTTCATAGATTTCAAATTTCTCATATGGAAATTCTGTTCCAAATAGAATCTCTGCTAACTTCATCTGGATTTCAATCACTTCAAATGAAAAGGCGGTCAACATTAATATCAACATCAACAATAATACAAGGGAACTGTTCATACACATCTATTTACCTTCTTCATAAATTGATTTACCTGTCTGTAGTAGATGCTCACCTGTAATTTATAATATATTCATTTCAGGTAGGTAAATGTATATATATACATATATTGTTTGAATGTGTAAATTTATTAAATTTGTATTTGAAAATTTTTTATTTGTACGTATTGTAGATATACTATACATACATAACAGCAACATGTTATTATGACGAATTCAAATAAAGAGTTTTAGGTAGTGAAAATGTTGAATTTGAATTGCTGCCAGTTAAATGATGTTAGTTGGTTAATTGGAAGTTTCGTGTGCTGTTGGACGATTTGGTATGTAAAATTGTAAGTTGGTTTATCGACGCGTTAGTGCATTTTACTAATTTTTGAAAAAAAAGTATATATAATAAAAAAAAATTAATTATTGTGATTTTTGTGCTTCAAAAAAAAAAAAAAAAAAAATTGAAAGAATAAAAATAAATAATTTCTGCTCAAAATAGTGTGAATTTTTAGTATTTAAAGAGTGTTTTTTTTAAATAAAGTGTATATTAAATTATTATTTTATATATGAATTTGAAATTAATTTGATTAAGAAGAAATGGGCTGTGATTTATCAGCCACTCAAATATTACCAAAATTTTTTACACCATATCTGGGTACTACATTTTTTATAATTTGGTTAACTTTAGGTAAGAATAAAAATATTTAAATTATTATTACTTTTTTTTTTTGTATTTTAAGAAATTGTGAAAATAAAAAAAAAATTTATTTTATTTGAAAAATATTAAAGTAGAATAGTACAATTGAAATGAAATGAAATTTATATGTATAAGGTTTCCTTCCTGTATGCATTTCATTGTTTTTATCATATTTTTACCTATTCTATTTCTTTTTTCTTTCTGAAGTAAATATTCAATTACCTGTAGAAAATAAGAAGAGAGAAAAAGAAAGGTGAAAAAAAATATTTGATGAAATGAAAATGAGAAGTTTTTTTTAAATAAAAATTTTTTTCAATAATCAATTCATATTTTGTTTGTGTGGATTTTTAATTTTTTTTTTTTTTTTAAATATTTTTCAAGTTTATTTACAGTTTTTTTTATTTTAAAATGAATACCAGTTTTACATACAAAACTAAAAGTTCCAAATTCCAAATGAATCATAATATCATACATTTTATTTCTACTTTTTTGTAAATCACAAAAACATTTAACACAAATACAATGACGACGTGTATAAAAGTTTAATGATGGAATGGAATATAGCTATGTAATAAGTATAAGAAGTTAAAAAAAAAGTAGGTGGATACTATACCAACCAGCCAGATACTCAGATACAAATCTCGTATCATTTTTCACGTTTATACTTATATAGTACATATTCATATATATGTGCACATGAATGAAATTTTTATTTAAATAATTTGATTTTGCGCTATGTGTATGCTGTTTTTATAGCATGCACATGTTTACTTTTATTATTATTATTGAACAAAAACTCTACATATAGCTTTACTAATGTGGATACCTACATACATACATATTTATTATTTAAAATATGTTTTACTGGGTGTAAAAAGAAATTTCTAAATAACATTTTCATTTTCCTTTTTTTTTTTTCAAACTTTTTTATTTATATTATTTATTTATTAAGTACTACATTATTCAAACAGTACATATACGTTATAAGTAAAAGTACTCTACTTACTTGCATATTAGATGCTGAGATATCGTAGGTATATACATATGTAATATCAAATCAAATGTTTTTTTTTACTTTATTTGTTTTTCTACTGGTTTTGATTGTGATTGTTTTTTAATAATATTTTATAGGCACCGTGATATAACGTCCATTGTTAACGAAAACAATAAAAATTAAAATAAAAGTAAAATTTCGAAAATATAGAAACAAGGTTGAAAGAATTACTTTTTCGTTAGACAGAATGATTTTTATAAAAAATTTTAGAACAATGCAGGCATATAGGCCTTTCACGTGAAAAAATTGCATAAGATCTGAATGTAAATGAAATTTGGTAGAAAGGCATCAGATTTACATTTTATTTTATTTGAGGCCATTATATGCAAAATGGCACAATGTATGATATATGTACATATACTTTGTGCCTTGTCTACAATATTTTGCAAAGATGTAAGTTTATTTATCGTTCGAGAAGCGTCAGACAAAACTCAATTGTTTGAAAATTAACCTGTTTCTGATAGTCTGCATTTTCTAATGATTTATTTTTCATTTTAAATTTTAGGATATTATGCCACGGTTCCCATAACAACCATGTGCAGTACCTAATACTTATGTGAATAGCATTATAAATTATAAACACAATGTACTCATAAATAATTAAAATATAATATACGATTAATATACGGTACCTACATATAATGTGGATATTCATTTTTTTTCTTTTATATTTTTAACTTATTTTTCTATTTTTTTTTTTTTCTTCAATTGATCCTAAAATTTAATGTTCATAAATATAATCTTATCATATTGTTTTATTTAAAAATTTAATATACATACCTAAATATTTTTCTCAGAAAGTTCAACCATAATTATACATATTTTTAAAATTAATTAACATTCCAATGCAATTAATAATTTTTATTTGTGTACACATTATTTATAGAAAAAAATTTCAATTTTATTAGAATTGTGCATTAATTTTTTTTTTCTCTTTCTCTGTTTTTATTTTTAATTTAAAATTTATGATTTTGAAGGTTTAGAGAAAAAAATAAGAAATTGTATTTTTTTTTTGTAATATAAAATATCGAAAATTAATTTTAATAAAAATTTTTACTTTCTTTAAAATATTTTTCTTATTGCTTTTGACTGCCTACATGAGAAATAAAAAATGCTAATAAAGTTTAGAGTATTAAAAAATTAAAAAAAAAAAAAACCAATTAATATTCAAGAAAAGTTATAGCTTATTTTAGAGTTAGATAATATTACGTAATTTTTGTTTTATTTTTATTAATAATGTTGACCTGTATAATTATTATGGCATATTTGTTTTTAAAAAATTTTAATATCTTGGGAAAAACAATTAAATGAAAAAATATTTAAATTTTTTTTTACCGAATGAAATTTGAAAGTTTAAAATTGTTATCTTGGATCCTCTCAATATCAAGGATCTTTAATTCACTGTAACGGAAATGTTATAAAGAAACTGGCTCGAACTCCGAGGTAAAATAATTTTCGAAGATTAAGTTCTAGTTTAGCTTAACTTCTAAATTTTAGTTTTTGTTTGAATTAATATTTATTTATTTATTTATTTCAAATTTGGGTAATATTACATATACTTAACCTAACTTATTCTAAGCCGAGGCAACGTAGGCAATGTTGGCTGTTGAATTATTACTTAAATTATTTTGAAATGCCGCTCTTCAAAATCAAAATTGTGTTAAATACGTTTTGTATGAGGGTTGAATAAGTTTGATATTTTCGAGGACGTGTTGTTTTACCTTATTTATTTTGAAAATATAACTTTGGATGGAAGATTGACAAAATAGAGTACTTAAAAAAAAGTAACGAGTCATATTTAAAATACGTAGGTCTTTTAAGTCGCTATACCAAAAACCTTTTTTAACGAGGATTAATAACGAAAAAAAAAAAAAATACAATTTAATTTATTAAAATCAGATTTTTTACTTTTTCAATTTTAAAATTAAATTACTAACCAAAGTCACTGTGATGAATTTGAATATTATACTGTTCATTAGAATGCTAAACTATTGTTTTTCTTTTGTTCTTGAAAATAATTGACAATAAATCGATTGTGATGTAGCAGAATGTTATTGAAAGACTAAAGTATAAAAATAATAATCCGGATTATATTCAAAGCATACTAACTTTTTTTTTATTGAGAAATATTTTCCGGATTTATGTCCTTGATTTGTAAAAATGATTCTCTATTTTTTTATATTTACATACTATAATTTTATTAGCCATTGTGCTATTTTATGAAAATTTTTTTTTAAATTTGAAACTGTTATAGAAAATTCCATTTGAATTTTGTTCTAAATACTTCATTAAAAGGAAAAAAAACAAATAATGATAATTATCAAATTTCATAAATTTTTATTCTATTTTTTTTTCACAAAGAAAATATCTGAAATATTTTTTTTAATATGTATATATTTTTTTTTAATAATTTAAATGTATGTATTTACGAGTAAAATATTTATAAAAGTGTTTAAACGACTTTTTGTTTTTTTCATTTTCTTTTTAAATGCATATTTTCTTTATAGGCTTTTCACAAGAACCTTTATGAACCGAGTAAAGTATGTAATACTTCTCATATTACTTAAGTACTTTTAATATACTTTAATTTTGTATGGATTTATAAAGAGGTTGAAGTTCATTGCGAAATTGTGTTATTCGTATGAAGATTTTCTGTAATATCTTTAATTTATTTAAATACTTATTACATTTTTTTTTGTTTTTTTTTTTAATAAATAAAAAAGCTTGTTTTATATTTTTGAATCAAAGCATAAATTTTCTTATGTACATATATGTTGAATTTATTTGAATCAAGATGATTTTTATAATTAAAATTATTTATGATTTGAAAATAGTTCTAAGGTTTCGAATTTACACGTGTAAAATGTATTATTTAAAAATTGTAGGGTTAAATTAATCAACGAGAATTTTAATGGTTTTTTCTATTATTTGAGTACAGTAATTACTACTTTCAAAATAAAACAGTTTTTTTTAATCTTGAAAATCAAAAATTCAAATCAAAATTATTATTTACACAATTTTTATGGCATTTTAATGAACCGGAAATTGTTTTAAAAACTTGAATTAGTATCTGAAATTAGAACAAATGAAAACAAAAAATCATGCTAGTGTCGGAATTTCTTAAAAAAAAAAAAAAAAAAAAAAAAACAGCTTTTTAGTTTGTAGATATTTCGTTATTATTTTTTTGTTGTTGTTTTAATTAGGAATTTAATCGTTAAAAATAAAAACAAAAATCAAATAAACTTTCAATTTTTGCATGAAAAAGTGATAAAATGAAAAAAAATTCTATGATGGAAATTATGGAATAATCTGTTTGGATTTTTGATTAGGATTATTTTGTTCCATGGAAATGTCGTTTTTTTTATCCGCATATGTTTTTATTTTTGTTTAAAAACACAAAAATATATATGTGATTTAGTAATTTAAATTACATAATTAAATTATTTTGGCAAAACATTCACACATGAAATTATCATCAACATTTTTTTTTCCCCGGAAAAAATAAATCAATATTTTGATTGAACTTTTTGAAATTTTCTATCATGAGAAGAAAAGTTAATGACTATCACCCCACGCTCAATGGTACCGACAACGTCGAACATCACCGACACGTTCAATTAAATTCAATGAAACTACCATTGTTCTCGTTCAATGGCAACATCCATTCTGACGTTGTCGTTCAATTAGATCTATTTCTAATTTTGTCGTTCACATTGACGTTCGACGTTGACGGTACCATTGAGCGTGGGGTGTATAATTTAAAATCAAATATACACATATTTTTTATCTTCAAAAAAAAAACTCAAACACACACATTTACTTGTTAATCATTTATGTATTATTAGTTCTTTGTATGTGAGATTGGTTTATCAAACTGTTTATTATCTTTTTATTATTTGAAAAACTCTCATGGAATTTTGATATTCCACTTTTTTTTGCGTTTTTATCTAAGAATTTTGTGATATACAAAAAAAAAAAAATTAAGTATAAGTCATAATATCTTTAAAAAAAAATGTGTATATGGTTATTATTTAGAGAATGAATTTTTATTAGCGTACTGGACGTGCCAAATACAATCCGTATGTGTATGTGTTATAATGTTCGAATGAGATAAACATTTAAAAAATAGAGAATGAATGATTTTTTTTTCATTTATCGAATTGAATAAATTATTTATGTTTTGGTCAGCAGATTTTATAGTTTTTTTTTCTTCTGGACAAAAATTTTTTTTTATTGGAATAATTTTTTCATAAAAAATTCAATTTATATCTATATCTATTGATTATTGATGCTTTTTCTTAAGAAGTAATAAAACAACTATCATGTAATCGATTTAGTGTAGATTGTTATTTGATGAATTTTAAAAATAGGTCATTTTTTACGTGAACATTTCCTACGTTCTTTTTTTGTTATGTTATTGTAATAATGAAACTCTAATGAGAAATAACTGCCTTTAAAGAATTCGGGAGTGTTGATCACGTATTTAGATTATTTATTTGTTTGGCTTTTTAAACATGTGGATCTCTGAAATTATGATGAAATGAAGAACATAACATAATGTAAGTAATTATGGTGTGGTCAGAAATTTTAATTAATGAAAAATTAAATTAACTTTTAAAAAATTTATTGATTTTTAAAATTAGAGCATTATAAGCAAAAAAAAAAAAAAAGTTAATTATAAACCAGCCCGAACTGTTTAATTTCTTTTATAATTTAAATGTATCTTTTTCAGCACATTCCAGTCTTAATGTATTTTAAATTGTAAACTTAAAAAACAATATGCTAGAAAGATCAGAGTTTTTATTTTTCAATACTATATATCCTAATAATATTACAACTTTTTACATCAGAAACTTCAATGTTAAACATAAATTTTTCGCCTAAATTTCATGAAAAGAAATTAGCCACAGTAACTTGTAGTTTGTACTAGACGATGCAAGCAAGATAAAACGTAGACCATAATAAAAATCGTGTCAGAAAACAAAATAATACAAAACATATGAGTTATATTATTGCGTGAATTACTAAAACGAAAAGGATTCTTAACACGTTCAGAAATTTTTAAATGGTATCTCTATAATCTCTTCAAAAAATGTAAACAGGTCGTGTGTTAAGAATTTGATCACTGCAAAGTACCCAAAAAGTGTTATGAAAAAGAATGAAACAAAAATTAATTTCAAATTAAGAGACAAACAATAACTAAAACGAACTGTTTTGGACATTCAACCACTTTTAAAAGATATCCATCCGCCTTTTTCCTTCTTTTGATGCCATCTTTCGCTAAGAAAATTTGAAACGAAAACAAAAGAACGTATAAAAATCTGATTTTTTATTGAGACTTCAGTGCTATAAAAAGTATCTTAGATAGACTGACATCAGAGTATGACTAATGTTATATATTGTCTAGGTATGTTAAACGTGACTACAATTTAATTGAATTGTTTTAATAACAAACCGACAACCGACAAGTGAAATATAATTTCTAAGGTTATTACAGGTTAAATTTCTATCATATGAAAATCGCTGTTTTATTTTGTTTTTTTTTTTTTTTGCTAAATTCTTCTTATAATTATTTTCCAAATTCCAAAATTAAAAAGGAATTTAATGGTCTAGTTATCGTGACACAGAAATAATATCCCTTAGTTTTTTTAGTCGAACAAGAATCCTTTTGTTTCTCCTCTTCAAAAGTCAATGGTAACTTAAGTTGAAAAGAAAAATTATAGCTTGTATCTATCTTTATTTGAACACATTTTTTTCCCAATCTCAATCGAATTAGGGTCCGGTTTTGTTTGTTGTACTGTATCAAATTAATTCAATGTATAATCAAGTTAATTCTCACATACTTGTTTTTTTTTTTTTTTTTTTTTTGTTATTGTTTATTTCGAAATATTGTGTATGTGTATTAATTTTTTTTATATTTTTGAATCATTTTTTTTTTTATTAAAAAGAAAATATTACAAGTTATGCATAATGTTGTGGCTGTAAAGTATTGTTCATTACTTTCAAAACTTAATGGTTTTTTTTTCTGTTAAATTTAACACAAAGTGAAATAAAAAAAACTCATGTAACATTTTGCAATCAATATCTTCCTGGTTGATGGATTCTTATCTTATTTTTAATCTGACAGATTTACATTTATCAATACTGTTTAATACTGTTTTTTTTTTTTTGCTTTGTTTTTTACCTTTTTATAATTTTTTGTTGATCAATCGTGCGAGTGTAGGTCATAATGTAGCAAAGTTGAGGGCACATACGTATATTTGTATTGTATATTTAGCTATGTACATATAATATGTACATTAATAAACGTCATCGAAATTGTTCATTTTACATATGAATGTATATTGTATCTGTATCTTATGAAATGTTTTTTTTTTAGTTTTTTTTTTAAATATAGGTATCTTGTACAACAATATACCTATGATGATGATGATGTACAAAGTTTTGATTGAAGCAGAACACAATAAATTATACAAAGAAAAAAACAAATTATACAAAATGGGAAAAAAAAAAGGAAAAAAGAAACCGTTGGTGTATGAAATGTAATACATAAAATATAAAAAAAAACTTTCTTAATTTATTCTTTGAAATAAATATATCTACATACTATAACGTATAGTATATTTACATGTATATTTTCTTGATTTTTTAAAATGTATTTTAAATATTTATTCAAAAAGTTTTCTTAAGGAATTCATCATAAGAAAAAAATAAAATGAAAATAAACAAAAGGAAATCGTTCTTATTGTTGCTACCTTGTAAACTTTTCTTACATTTATTCAGTCAGTCTCAGAATTTACGTTAAAAAATATATTTTTTTAAATATATAAAAAGAAATAATGCATTTGTATTTGTGTAAATGAATTTTAAAAAATAATAAGAAAAATTAAAAAAAAAAAACTAAGTAAAAGAAGCGACAACTAACCATAACTTTTAAATCCAAAAAACTAAAACGCGTATAGGTCATTGACATATAACTTAAATAACAATAATAATAACAACAACAACATCTTATATACATTTTGTATCTCTGTAACGTTTTTATATTTTCTTCTTTTTTTTTTTTTGGAGGCTTTGAATAATAATAATATTTTTTTGGGTTACGTGAAACAGTGTAGGTGTTTTGTTTATGATGAATATGTTGAATAATTTCAAATAATCATCATATTCATATACATATGTGCCAGTTTGTATATATATGTACCTACATTTTTTAAAAAAAATACATATGTGAGATTTTTTTTCTTCTCTTTTTAAAGTTAACTTCTAAAATATGTGATAAGAAAAAAATGTGCTACATAATCATTTCATTTATATAACATACTTAAGTAGTTATTATAGGTATAGCTTATTTTTTTTTTTTTTATGAAAAGAATTTACTGAAGGATTCTTCTGATTTTAATATAATTTTTTTTCTTCATCTTCTTAAAATACAAAGAAAATGCATTTAATGCACTGTTCTTTTTTTTTCTCTATAAATTTGAAATTTATACCGTAAACATGTGTAATAAAATAAAATTTTTTGTTGTGTCGGAATAAAATTTGATTAAAGAGCTACAATAGTTGCTATCTAATAGCTTTTCATTATTCTTTATTTTCATTTTATTTTGTACCTTTTTTTTTTTCAAATGAAATAGCTTTTAAATCTCATCTGAAACCGTTTAAATGCTACAAGGAGAAAGAAATAGAAAACAAAAAAAAAAATAAAGAAGGTAAAAGCAATAATCATAGAACTTGGCATACTTTTTAATAAGTATTTCAGATAATTCAGCTTAAAGAGAGTTTTAAAAAATAATAAAAGAAAATTAAATATGTTACACCTTTACAAAAAAAAAAGATACAACAGTTAAAATGAAAAAAAAAACCCATACATTCATTAATGCACGATTTCATAATAATGATTTGGTTTGAAATTTTGAAAAGAAAAACAAAAAAATTATCGATATAATTATTATTTTGTATGGGGTGCTCCAAAATAAGCTTTAAAGAATCTTGAAAATTTATGTTAGAAATGTTTTTTAAGTATCTTTCTGAGCAAGCTTGCTTTTGTCGGTTGACGGTTATATACAGGTATAATTCTATAGTAAGAGATAATCTATCACACGATATACACATTACACAGTAACTTCTTTGAGCGTAAAGTGTTCTTTTCGAGCTATTTTGAATTATTCAGGACCTAGTCTATTGAAAGTAGGTTTATTTATTATTCACGTTTAAAATTCTGTGAAAAACATTTGAAGTATTGGATCCTAGACAAAATTCTTCGAAATAAGAAAAATTTTAATATCTTTTTCTTCAATTCCGTTTTTTTTTCATATACATATTGTTTTTAAATTAAAAGAACAAAAAAAAAAGAAAAAAATAAAAATAGAAAGTTTTTTTTGGTCCACCCAATACATTTTCTTATCAAATCAAATTGTAAAGAGATGAACTTGAAGGAATTTATTTATGGTATTTACATATCTGCTTAAATTACACTACTAATTTTGTGTATTAATATGATAGAAATTTAAATTTTAAGATTTTTTTTTCTCTTTTTGATTTTTGTACGCTTCATTATGAACACGTAATGAATTAAAAATAAATTTTTTTTTATGCTTAATGCTTCGATTGCAATTAATTTTAATTTTTGTTTTTGTTTTCATATAGTTTTACGTTGAATGAACGTATTCACATGCAAATTGTACATACAACATGAACATACATAATATAATGATGAGGCTAATGATAAAAATCACACGTTTGCAATTATTTTTTATTTAACTAATAATATTAAATTTTAATATATGATTTTTTTTGTTGTTGTACATATGTACGATGAAAAAAAAAAAGTAAAAATTAGTTTGTTTGCTTCACTGAAAAATAATTTAAATGTTGGTTTTTCTTTTTCTTCTTATTCTGCAAATATGAAAATGTGGTAATAAAATTACTATTTTTTTAAATATTTTTATTTTAATGACACACACACATACATATGTATATTTAAATTGTAGTTGAATTATTGAGTAAATATTTTTGTGTTTATAAAATGTAAGTAAGTCGACAAAGTACCTATTTAAAGGCACCTAATTAATTATTAAAATGAAAATAGGTACATACATATATCGATTTTGTAGTTAATTTTTATTTGTATTTGTGAAGGTATTATATTATTGATAAATGAAAGGAATTCAGGTACAACTATAAATATGTATATATGAATGATATGATTGATTTATATTTGAAAACTACTTAAATACATAGAAATAAATTACACACACATTCAAATGTTTTGCAATAACAATATACTAGGTAGAACTTGAATTTTAGATTTGAAAATTCAAAATAAATTTTTTCACTTAAAATATTTTAAAAAAAATTATTATACAATACATTAGGAAAATTTTAATTATGTAAAAGTTATAAAAGTTCGAAAATGCAACAAATATAACCATTTTATGATATTTTCCACACCTGTCATAATCTAATCACATGTTTTATTTGTTCTTTCATTTTGGTGTTCCCCATAAAAAAAGTTTTCTATCGTCATAACATTACTTGTTTTCTCACTATTTTAAGGCAGGTGAAGAATAAACAAAGAAATTTATGCACCTTAGAAGAAAGAGGAACATATTGTATATCTTTAATTAATTCTTCTTATTACAATTTTTTCCTTATTTTTTCATGATTGAAAAGAAATTTCTTTTTTTTTTTAAAAGTCATGATATTTTTAAGATAAGAAAAGAAATTTTTAAAATAAAAATTTCCGTTCTACTTTTTTTAAATATTATTTATTGTTCGAATTTATTTTTTCACAATAATTATAGTAGTTTAAAAATCATTAGGACTTTAACCCTTTATACCATGTTTTAGGCAATTTGTAAAAATTATACATTTCGTTTTTATTAAATCATGTTTCAAAAATTTTATTAAATTTAAGTAATTTTCAAACAAAATTTTAAAAAAAGTAAACTAAAAGTGTAAATGGAAATGACCTGAAATCTTCAACTGACTGAAAACAAACAATTGAAATTAGAGAAAAAATTACGTGTCACATTTTAAGAGATGAATTTACTTAAGACAATATTTTCTGATTTTACTATGGCAGTTTTACATGGAGTGAGAACCACAAAATTCGTCGATAGAGAACGATAGAAATCCAACCGACTAATTGCAGCTGTTGATTGATTGATGGCGAAGCAAAGTTTTTTTTTTTCTACTAGAGTATTAAGCAATGAACACTAACGTAAAAATATTTAAAACAGCGGTAAAATTTTTAGCCAAAATGTATATTGTACTGACCATCATTAATGTATTGATTTATGATTTTAGAAATATTTTTGGTTGTAAAGCGTTTGAAAAAGGAAAAAAATATTTTTCTATTTTAAATTTCGATCTTGAGTTAAAATTTAAAAATAAATCATTTTGTCAGTACTGTTGATTTGCTTTTATTTTATATTTGATTTTTTCTGCTCACCCGAATCAAATAGTTTTTTTTCTCTCTTGAATACTTTAAGTAGTTTGTGCCTATTCCTAAATCACCACAGTAACTTCATTTAATTATTAATAAACTAATTAAAAATGTTATATCGACTTTAAAAAACAATTTGTAAGTAATGCTTTAATTAATATTAGTTAATGGCAGAATTATTAAATTAATTTTTTTTTTCCATTTTTTGTCGCTGCTTTAATATAATTAGTTTTCAATATTGTAAAATTGATATGAAAAATTAGTAAGTTTATTACGCTGTTAAAAAGTTTGAATAAGCACTTAAGTGGTGACATATTATTCAATAAAAATTTTATATTATTCTCTTATAGCTAATTTTTTGTTTTTTCAATATTACAAAACTTTTATTATTTACAAGTTTTATTATTTAACAGATACATATATTATATTATTGATTTTATAAATAAAATAATACATAAATAAATGAATTACAAATTAGTATGATCGAAAGAATAAAATAAAATATTTAAAATTTCATAGTACTCGTCAAATAATTCCATTGAAAATCTTGAAAAAAAAAATTCATTTTAATTAAAAATAAAATTAATTTACTAAAAAATTAAAATTATCATAAATAAATATTTGAATTAAAAGTATTTGTTTAATTCATTTGAAGGTTAAATGTAATTTTATTACATAATTTTAAAGTGCATTCAAAGTAAGTCTGTCTAAGCTTAATTCCCTTGGCGTTATTTCACTGCATGATAATTTTCCAGTAAATATTAAAAGTAATTATAAGTTATCAAGAAAATTAAAATTTATCGGTTTTCTATGTATTTTATTCTTCGATAATTTATTTAATTTCTATTTTTAACAATTAATTAGCACTTCGAATTTTTATAAATGCTATGCAAGTTTAGATAAAAAGTTTGTTTATTATTTTTTTTTTTTTTTAGTACACAAAATATTTAAATAAATTGCAAATAAGAAATAAATTTTGAATGGTGGAAATTTATCCGACAGGGCCAATGTTACAAGAGTTTCAGAACTAAATTATCTTGAAAATTTTAAAAATTTGAAAAATTATTTGAAATTTTCTTCGTTCTCTTCGATGGAAGTTTAGAGTACTTTTGGAGACTTTATGTAACACAATAAAGATTTTGTTTTTAAATCTATGTGAAGTTTGAAGCTTCTAATCGAACAAAAAATAAGTTAATAAGATCATATTCACTATCGTAAAAAAGCAAGTCAAAGTATGAAATATAATTTTTGACATAAGTTTTGGCATAGCATACAGACTTACATTTACATATTTATATATACACGGTTTTGGTTTTAAAATTTGCTTCTTATAAAGGATTTCATCTTCAGTGAAAAAAGTCCTACACTAAATTTTAAAAAATCGAATATAGGTAATTTTTTATTTTTACTTCTTATTTTTAAATACAAAAAAAAAAATATACATATAATGAGTGTTGAAATATTGCACATATGTTCATACTGGATGTTTATGTAATTTAGATTTAGGTTGTCTAGTTTAAGAGTTAATTATAACTTGAAAAAAATAAATGAAAAAAAAACGTTTGTAAATTACCTGAATTGCTTCATATTTTACGAGAAAGTATACATGAATAAGTAAAATGTTTATATATGTAGTATCGTACTTTTATTTTTAATTGTTTGCATTATGTATTATTATGCTATTGTACAATAAATTATTCATGTTTGACCGACTTTTAAAATTCGCATTAATATTTTATTTCAAATACACATTACTGAAGTGTGATGTGTTATTTTTATAGATATTTTTCTACACACTTTTTTATTCATTAGAAATTTTTTGTTACAAAAAAAAAATTCATTTTTTAAACTTTGTCTTTTCAGGACTACTTGAAAGGCCTATAATAGCTACAGGTACAGGAATAGAATCAAAAGAAGCATATTTCAATGGATCCGCATATTTACGATTACTTACACCCATGCCAATATGGGGACATTCTGCAATCAGTTTTAGAACGTGTCGAGGTATTAAATTACACTAAATTTAAAAAAATATATATTTTGAAAAAAAAAAAAAAAAATCAAATTAACATTTTTTACATTTTAGGTGGTGAAATTCTTTCACAACAATATAATAGACATACATTATGGTTGTCTGTTATGAGCGATTATATAACATTATCATTAGTTGGACCAAAAACAAGCGTAGAAG
The DNA here is from genome assembly GCA_939192795.1 of Bombylius discolor. Taxonomy (NCBI): domain Eukaryota; kingdom Metazoa; phylum Arthropoda; class Insecta; order Diptera; family Bombyliidae; genus Bombylius; species Bombylius discolor. Next base: position 44,611,598 of record OW584238.1, on the reverse strand, counting down.
CACGAATACATGATAAACTTTTAGATAATAAGTGGCATACAATACAATTTTTGTATCAATATGGAGTACTTAATTTTATCGTTGATCACAAATCAATGATTGTTGGTAATTAACAAGAAAACAAAATTGAAATAAATACAAATTAAAATCCAATTAAATTAATCACATGAAAATAAAACCAACAAAATAAAATCTCGTTTTTTTTTCAAATTTCAGCGAATTCAACGTACAATAGTTTATTTTTAACTAATCAAGAAGTAAAAAATGAGGCTGCTGTACTCATATTAGGTAATGCATATTCAGGTTGTCTTCTACATGGGCCAGGATTAATTTTTAATGCAAGTTCAATGCATGCACAAGGTGTTCTATTTGGAGCATGTCCATTAGCGCCAGGACCATGTGGAGATCATGATGTACTAATTAGAGTACCTATTGATCATTGTTTACATGATCCATGCATGCAACATGGAACATGTATATCACGTCAAGACAGCTATGAATGTCATTGTACTTCACGTTATAGTGGTAAAAATTGTGAAGTTGATACAGGACCGCCATGTCTTTCACAACCTTGTCAACATGAAGGAACATGTCATGAAGATGCTCGGGGAAATTATCAATGTTATTGTCAACCAAAATACACTGGACAACATTGTGAAATTGAAATAAATGTTCATCCTTTATGTGAAGATAATCCATGTTTAAATAACGGTACTTGTCGTGTGACTACAAATGGAGTAGAATGTGATTGTGTTAAAGGAATCTCAGGTTCACATTGTGAAAATGATTGGAACGATTGTGAATCACAACCTTGTTTAAATAATGGTCATTGTGTTGATGAAATTGGAGGTTTCTCATGCGATTGTACAAATACTGGATACTCAGGCAGTCTTTGCCAAAATAATATTGATGAATGTGCTCTTTATTATCCTTGCCAAAATGGTGGTACTTGTTTTGATACATATGGATTTTATACATGTGAATGCATGCCAGGTTATGGTGGAATTAATTGTGAACAAGTAATTAATGAATGTCAATTTCAACCTTGTCAACAAGGTGGTACATGCGTTGAATATAAAGGAAGATTTGAATGTATTTGTCCACCTGGATATTCTGGTATATTTTGTGAACAAGGTCCTCCATGTCCACAATGTCCAGTCGATTCAGAATGTATTGGAGGAAAATGTATTTGCAAGCCTGGAACAACAGGTAAGACAATAAAACTTCATAAATACATATTTTTGTAATATAACGTAATATGTAAAAAAAAAAACAGAAAAAAAGTTGCTTTTATTAGCAAAAATTTATTAAAAATGTAGTATCTAAATTTTCGCTCTTTTACAATATGCCAACATTTAGGCCGTTAAATTATCCTTGGTAAGAGAAATACCATATAACTAACACATTTTTTTTTTTTAAAGAAATTTTTTCAATGTAGTAAATTTTATGTTACAAATTTCCAATATTAATTTTTTTTTAAATAATATTAATTGTTCTTTTTTTTATATTATAAAAGATACTGTTCTATATCGTAAAGCATGAATATATGTGACTAAAAGATAAAAATAATAAGTATATAATAATATTGTGTTCACATGCATTTTGTATATAAATTTAAAAAAACAAAAAATACTAAAATTTCATTAAAAAATAATAATAAGGATTTAAAATTTTTGTAATTTGTAAATAACATTATTCACATTGTTCTAACAAAAAAAAAAAAAAAACAGGATCACTTTTTTGAAAAGTAGTTTTTCCAACAAAACAAAAAATTTTCTTCCCCTGGATTTTTCGAAGTCTACTATGATTCTTTTCCTTTAAGTATTCCTTGTTTTATGCGCAAGTGCTGTACAGGAAAAAAAAAGGATTATTTTCAAGACTCGGAATAATGCACAAAACTAAAAAGAAATTAAAAAATTCATTTCAGACTTACAGAATCATGAATTACAAAATTTAAGATCAGAATAAGTCCATTTATGATTCATTAAGCGAATTATTTATTTTATTGTGTAATTTAGAAATTTTATTTAAAAATTATGTTACCATAAAACTATTGCTAAATTGCATTTTATAAAAACAGTAGATTCATAAAAGCGTTTTCAATTTACTCCACTTCACTTCATTTTATTCGATATCGGAATTTTCCAGATTTTCGGAACTCTATAGAATGATATCTTTGAAGAAAATCACTAAACTGGAGGTGATTTTAGATTATCTTTTTACAGATATTTTGTATATAAACTCAGTCAGTTAACTGACTTTCTATAGAATTTCGAAAATGTTATAGTACTTACATATTTTATAATGTGTAATCCACCCTATTTTTAATATTAAACTCGTTATAAAAAATGTATTTTCATCCTTTCGAATAATCTGTACAAATGTGAGTCTACTGTTTTTTTTTTATTAAGTAGTTTTCCATTTTAAAAATAATTTGCATTGTATTTATAATTTTATAGTACAGTTTATAATAAACTAACTGCATTTTGTTTTTTAAATACATATTAAGTTAGTAATTAAAAACAACAACATTGTATGTAATTTAAATTAAATAATTATTTTATTATAAATTTGGAGCAAAAAAAAAAAAAAATTGCTTGCTTGACGTTATTTTTTTTTTTTTTTTAAAAAAAAAAGAAAATTATTTATTTTATTTTTTTTGTTTTCATTTTTAGTTGTTATTTTTGTTTATTATTATCATTATTTCGCTTATATTACTAATTTATATTCAAATAGGCCCTATAGGCCATTGTGTAGCTATCCCAAATGCCTCAGCTGCTCAATCAAGATCAGCTCAGTTGAATGCATGTCCCTCTGTATGCTTAAATGGTGCTACATGTAAAGGAACTGCTTCAAATTTTACATGTATATGTCCTAATGGATACACAGGTTCGATTTTATTTTTTTGTTTTTTATGTTTTTTTTTCTTTGTGTTTTTTTTTGTTCCTTTTAAATTAATCATTTTTAGTGTTTTGTTTTCTAAAAGTTCATATTTTATATTAATAAATAATTATTGCATGAAAAATAAAAAATGTAATTGGCATTAATATTTTCTTTGTAAATTAATAGGAGTTCATTGTGAAAATCAAATAACAACATCTGAAAGTTGTGTTTGTTTGAATGGTGGAACATGTTTACCAAATACATCAAATTGTATTTGTTTACCAGGATTTGAAGGACAACGTTGTGAAAGGCCAGAAACATGTAGTTCAAATAATTGTAATGAACCGATGATATGTTTTGGTGGTAAATGTATTTGTCCAGAGAATACAAATTGTATATTAGCATGTAATTCAGCTCCATGTGCAAATGGTGCTACTTGTAAAAATAAAGGAAATGATTATCAATGTATTTGTCCAGATGGATGGAATGGTACAAATTGTGATATTGATATTGATGAATGTTCTCAAGTAAATGCTTGTGGTCATGGAATTTGTGTTAATAAACCTGGTTCATTTAAATGCTATTGTGAACCTGGTTTTACGGGATTACGTTGTGATTCAGATGTTGATGAATGTTTAAGTCATCCATGTAAAAATGGAGCATCTTGTGTAAATAAGGTGAGAATTGAATTTAAAAAAAAAAAGAAGTTTTTAAATGTTAAATTGATGAAATAATAAAATAAAAATGTATTAGTTTGTCTTTTTTAAAATCGGAAGACAAATTAAGAAGGTTAAAGAAGTAAGTAAAATAAATTTTGAAATGTTAACGCTTTAAGGTGAAGCGTATCGCTATAAAAATTAATGTATAAATAAATAATTTTGCTTAGGTACTTTAAATTGAAGAAATCTACGGCTAAAATTTAATTTTTCTGTTTTATTGAATATGTACTTAGTTTATTAATGATTACTTTTTAAAATTTCCAGATCAATGATTATGAATGTGTCTGTCCACCTGGTTATACAGGAAAGGATTGTAATGTGAATATTGATGAATGTGCCAGTAATCCCTGTTCAAAAGGTTCAACTTGTATTGATATGATAGATAATTTCTCATGTACATGCTTACCTGGTTTAACGGGTCGTTTATGTGAAATAGACATTGATGATTGTGAATCACAACCATGTCAACATGGTGGCAGATGTATTGATGAACGTGGAGCATTCAGTTGTGATTGTTCACAAACTGGATACGTTGGAGATTTTTGTGAAATTAACATTGATGAATGTCAATCGAATCCATGTGAACATGGATCAAGATGTATTGATAAAGTAAACGATTATCAATGTAATTGCTTTAATGGATTTACTGGAAAAAATTGTGAAATCGATATAAATGAATGCGAAAGTAATCCATGTCAATATAATGGAACATGTTTGGAAAGATCAAATTTAACTTTGTATACAATTAAAGATAAAGAAAGCTTACCATTGATATTTTCACAGAAATTCTCATTTGAAAATGCCAGTGGGTTAGTATAATTTTATTCCTTTGTTTTATTAAGTTCAAATTTGTTGAAATTTACACTACTACAATTTTTCACCTTTTTTTTTTTACAGTTATGAATGCATTTGTGTAACAGGGATCACTGGAAAGAATTGTGAAATAAATATAAACGAATGCGATAGTAATCCATGCTCGAAATATGGAACATGTTATGATGGAGTGAGTACATACATACTTTCAAAATTAAATATTTCCAAAATTAATCTGTAATTTTTGTTTTCGTATTTGGCAGGTTGGAACTTATACTTGTGAATGTGATTCTGGATTCGAAGGAGTTCGTTGTGAAAAAGAAATAAATGAATGTGAAAGGTACTTGGAATGATTTTGTAGAATTTTTATGAATCTTATTATGTATTGTTTTTTTTTTTCTTCTCCAAGATATACTCCTTGTGTACATGGAACTTGTATTGATCGTCGAGATGATTATCAATGTGATTGTGATTCATCATTTGGTGGAAAGAATTGTTCTGTTTCGCTAATTGGATGCATTAGTTCCCCTTGTTTAAATGGTGGAACTTGTATGCCATATTTAGTTAATGAAACTGAACATAAATTCAATTGTACATGTCAGCATGGTTTTCAAGGTGATGTTTGTGAAAAAAGTACAACAATGTCATTAGTTGCAAGTAGTTTAATGACCGTTAATACATCAAGAGAAGAAGGTTATGATATTAATTTGGAATTTAAAACTACTTTACCAAATGGAATTTTAGCATTTGGAAATGGTAATAGTTCAAGTTATATACTTGAATTAATAAATGGACGTTTAAATCTTCATTCATCACTTTTAAATAAATGGGAAGGTGTTTTTATTGGTTCTGATTTAAATGATAGTAAATGGCAAAAAGTATTTGTTGCAATAAATTCAAGTCATTTAGTATTATCGGCGAATGAAGAACAAACAATTTATCCAATAAATTCATATGAGGGTAGTCATACATCATTTCCAACAACATACTTAGGAGGAACAATTCCAAATTTATCCTCATACTTGAGACATTTAACACATCAACCTTCAAGTTTTGTTGGATGTATGCAAGATGTTGTAATTAATGGAAAATGGGTTTTTCCAACTGAATCTGATGAACATACAACATTAGTTAATGTTCAAAGTGGTTGTCCACGTGTAGAACAATGTAAACCAAATCCATGTAATTCGAATGGTGAATGTAAAGATTTATGGCATACATTCTCATGTACATGTCAACGACCACATTTAGGACATACTTGCAAATACAGTAAGTATTAAATACCTTCAAGAGTTTACTTTGGATAAGTGAATTCGTTTTCTAAATTTGGGGCTTAATTGAAATGTTTTTGTTTTTCTTTCTCTCTAGACATCACGGCAGCAACATTTGGACATGAAAATACAACTGTTTCTGCTGTTATTGTTGAAACAAGTGAAAGTGCTAGACGAGCAATTCGTTCAATTTTAGATATTTCAATGTTTATACGTACTAGACAACCAACTGGACAAATTTTCTATTTGGGTAGTGATCCTCGTAAATCATTGGCAAATTCTGAAGGTATTTATTATTCATTCAAAAATTCTAAATATTAATTTTAATTTTAATTTTTAATTATTTTTTAATGTTAAGCCGATGTAGCTGATTCATATGTATCTGCAAAATTATCTGGTGGTGAACTTTTAGTTAAAATGCAATTTAATGGTACTCCAGAAGCATATACTGTTGGTGGAAATAAATTAGATAATGGTTATATACATTTAATTGAAGTTATACGTAATTTAACTTTAGTACAAGTAAAATTAAATGGTACAGAATATTTTCGTAAAACATTATCATCGACTGGTCCATTATTTGCTGAAGTTTTATATTTGGGTGGACCACCACCAATTGCTGGTGGATTAAAACCAAATTTATCAAAAGAAGAAGAAACAAAACAATATTTTAAAGGTATAATACAAGATGTACAAGTAAGTAATGGTTCACATGCAATGACAGTTGAATTATATCCATTAAATGAAGAAGATTTAGTTGTACCACCGCCATTCGGTGAAGTAACTATCGATCGTAATTCTGTATTAAAAGGTGAAGTATCAGATGATTTATGCAGAAAGAAACCATGTTTACATAATGCAGAATGTAAAAATACTTGGAATGATGTTGAATGTACATGTCCAAGAGGCTATAAAGGAAAATATTGTCAGGATATTGAATTTTGTGAATTAAATAAATGTCCTGGTAGTTCATTATGTCAGAATTTAGATGATGGTTTTGAATGTATCACAAATATGACATTTAAAGGAAATGAAGAACAACCATTAATGTTTTCGTATTTCATTAAGGAAGGTCAAAAATTAGAAAAGAATTATTTGAAACCAGTTATAGAGATAACATATAGAACAAAAACTGGTGGTACACTTTTATATGTACAAAATAAAGATATGTATTTTGAAGTAGCTGTTTTTAAAGATCAAGTAACGGTACAATGGAAATTATCATCTGAATTGCCAGAGACAAGACGTTTTCATAAACAGGCATTAGATTTTGGTTGGAATCGAATTTTATTAAGAGTTAAAGATGGTGTATTAGAAGGTGGCTGGAAAGGTTGGGAGGAATCAACTGATCCAACACCATCGATGTCAGCTAAAATTGATCAAAATGCATATTTAGATTTATTCTCTGGAAAATATGTAATTTATTTAGGTGGAATGCCACAGACTGATACAAATTCAATTTCAAAAGGTATTGATAATGGTGCAATATTTAAAGGATGTTTAGGAGAGACAAGAGTTGGAAAATTACTTTTACCATTCTTTTATCATGATGAAATTTATCCAGAAAGTATACAAAATCGTGCACATTTTAGATTAAATTCAACAAAACCAGAAGAAGGATGTGTTTTATGTTTCCAACAAGATTGTAAAAATGATGGTGTTTGTACAAAACCATCAGAAAAATATGCATGTGATTGTTTACCTGGTTATGAAGGAGATGATTGTTCACAAAATATTGATGAATGTTTAACTGCAAATTGTACAAATAATTCAACGTGTATTGATAAAATTGCAGCTTATGAATGTATTTGCTTACCAGGATATGAAGGAGAATTTTGTGAACATGAGATTGATGAATGTGCATCATTACCATGTCATCATGGTGGAATATGTACAGATTTGGTAGCTGGATTTTTATGTAATTGCACAGAAGATTATGCAGGACCACAATGTGATGTACTAAAATTGGTAACATGTGAAAATAATCCTTGTCGAAATGGATCTACTTGTATCGATGGTTTTAGTAAGTTTATATTAGGATTTTTGTTTTTACAGTATTGTTAAAATTGGTTCCTTTTTTTTGTGTTACAGATTCTACAACAGGAAATAATTTCACTTGTGTCTGTATGCCAGGCTTTCAAGATTCATTGTGTGATATACCGTTTTGTACTGTGGAACCTTGTCAAAATGGTGGATTCTGTTTAACAAGTGAACCTAATGTACATATATATAACATTTTTTTATTGTTTTTATAATTTAATTGAATTAAAATAATTTATTGAAATTTATAGCCTCCAATTTGCCAATGTAGTCTTGGATATACTGGAAAATATTGTGAAACTGATATAAACGAATGTGAATCGCAACCATGTCAAAATGATGGCGAGTGTTCTGATTTATTAGGTGAATTCCAATGTAATTGTAATGGTACTGGTTTTGAAGGACAAATGTGTGAAATTGATATTAATGAATGTGCAACAGAAAGAATAGATTGTGGAGGAAAAGGTTTATGTATAAATACTCGAGGTTCCTTTAGATGTCAATGTGAAAGAGGATTATGTGGGTCAAGATGTCATTTACCTGATTTATGTTTGAACACAGAAATTTGTTTAAATGGTGGAACCTGTATTGAAACATGCTCTGAAACACAAGATTATATGTGTAATTGTACAGAACAATTTACTGGAAAAAATTGCTCAGAACCTGTAAGTACACATAAGTTCCACATATATATTTTTTTAAATTAAACTTTGTTTTTTGAAAAAAAAATTTTATTTTTATTACAGGCCGCTGTAGTTGGTGAAGGTCCGTCAACGACAGATATTGCCTTAATTGTTGTACCAATTGTAGTATTACTTTTAGCTGTAGGTGGTGCCCTTTTGGGTGCATTTTTAGTAATGGCACGAAATAAACGTGCAACTAGAGGTACATATAGCCCAAGTGCCCAAGAATATTGTAATCCACGTTTAGAAATGGACAATGTTTTAAAACCGCCTCCTGAAGAACGTTTAATTTAGTAATGTAAAGAGTAATCAGATTTTATTATTATTTTTATTTTATTTTTTTATTTTTTTAAATAATAATAATTTTTTTTGTATGTACTTAAAATTTTTTAGTAAATGTTTAATTACTCTTTTTTATTTCCATAGTTTATTATTATTATTTTTTAGTACGTAAATTGTAATATCGTGTATCCATTATATTTTGTTTATTCTACGTAATTTTATTTTAAAAAAAAAAAATTAAAAAAAAGTAAAAAAAAAAACAAATAAAAATAAAAACTGTTACATTTATTGACATTAAATTAATTTATTGATCGAAATGATAATTTTTTTTTTCTGTATAGATTTTAATAATTTAATGTTTAAGTTAGATTTTATAGAAATTTTAATTAAAAACAAGACAATTAACAAAAGTAATAAAATAATACTAATTAAAATAATCATCAGTACATTCCGTCAAATGAAATAAAAATAAACTTAAATTTAAAGAAGAAGAAAAAATTCAAAATTTGATAAAATTTAGAAAAAAAAAAAAAAAAACAAAAACAAAGGAGGAAGAAAAAATATAGAAAAAAAAAACGAAAAATTGTGATAACATTCGATTTATATCTCGAATGGATTTTACATAAGTCAGTAGTAAATATTTTATGTATTTAAGAAAATTAAAAAAAAAAATAAAAATGAAAATAATACAAAAAATAAATATAACATATAAATTGTATTTTTAGATACTTGAAAATTAGATATTATAAATTTAAAAATAAAAAATACGTATATTACGCAAATTTGGTATTTTTAATTTGGAATTTTTTACTTGTATGTCCTGTTTAAATTTTCTAATTTTCAAATTTTTGTCTATTTTTTTCTTGACTGAATATTTCAAAGAATTTATGCAGGATTGGTCTATGTTTTTAATTTATTTTGTTTGAGTTTCTGATATCACAGATACATTTTTCTTTCTTTTCCAATTAGCATCTAAAGTTGAAAAACTGTAAATAAGACAGTAATGGACCTTAAAAATTTTTTGAAAATACAATAGAAAAAATTATGAAAAGAGGATTTGCATTAGGTGTACCGTGTACTTGAGACTAACAAAGACAAAATTTATCTTTGTGTATTTGTCAATTAACCTGTTCAATCAATTATTTTTATAAATAAATTTAGAAAAAATAATAAAACATAAAAGAAAAAAACCTCTTTAGAGTATTTTGTAGGTAACATATATTTTACACAATTAGATTCATTATATTGTATAAACTTTTCAAGAGAAATCACTTTTTTTTATTATAAATTTTTCAAATTTTTTTCTTCTCTTTGTTGTTTTTTCTGTTTCAATTTTTGTATTATTTTTACTTTAAAAGTCTAAATTTTTTTTTTTTTAAGAGAAAATAACCTATTTATTTTTATTTTGCTCCTGAAAATCTCATCTTTTTATTAATTTTACCTTATAATTAATTTAATTTTTAATTCTCATAATTAATTAAATTGTTATTGTTTTTTTTTCCATTCAAAAATTGTTTGTTTAATAAATTAGGTTTTTTTTTTAAATATTTTTATTTAAATATTTACTGTACAATTTTCTTAATTCGTAATTAATTTAATGTATTTTATGTACAAATTGTTTTTTTTTTTTGTTGAATTTTCTTCTTTTTTTTCCTTTTTTTTAAATATTATTTATCTTTCATAATTATACTATCTAAAAATTAAGATACACGTATTTAAAAAGTGCATGTAATTATTAACTATAAATTTTATTTAATTTTATTTATTTTCAATTTTTAATTAATTTTTTTTTCTTCAAATTATTAAAATTAATCTACGTATCATGTTTGTTATTACATATTATGTAGAATACCTTATTATAAGGAAGGAACATTTCATATTTTCGTTCATAACATTTTTTTTTTCTTTTTAATTAATTTTTTAAAATTTTAATTCTTTTTTTTTTTGTGTTTTATAAAATTATCCTTTTGCATTTAACATTTTTTTTTTCTTCTTTAATTTCTGTCACGTACATTGTTTATGAATTACATTAGATTAACATTTTTGTTTTTTTTTCATTAAGAATTTTGCAATAAAAATTAACTTAGATTTTTTTTTTTTACATAGTAAGGAACTTTTGAAAATTCACCATAGTATAAAGAATAAGAAGAATTAGAATAGTAGCTGGGGGTTATTTATTGAAAAATTTTGAAAATTTGCATTCAATTGCTCAACATACATAAATGCTATCATACTGCGTATTTGTTATTGCTAAATCATTTAAACTGTCAAAAATCTGTTGTTACTGCGAAAAAAAATTTGAATATTAGAGTATGGAAAGTGGTGAATTTTCGAAAGTACCCAATTATAATAAAATTAGTAAAATTCATAAATTAAATACAATCTTTTGTTGTTGTTCAAATTAATTTTACACATTTTATTTAAAATTTTATTTATTAAATCATCAGTTCTTTTTTTTTTCATTTAAAAATGGCAAAATTTATTTATTTTTTAAAAAATAAAATAAATAGTTCATAGATATTCTTTTTTTTTTATTACTATAATGTGGTTTTTATTAATTTTATTAATTTTTCTATTTAATTTATTTTTGTGTGAATCACACTTAGAGCTTTAAAAATATTGCTTTTAAATTTTCCATTTTTTCTTCTTTCTAAATTTTGTTTTTACATTTTTCTCATTTATAATTTTGTTTAATGAAGTGAAAATTTTACTACTTTTTTTTTGTTTGTGTTTTATTTTAAAAAATTTCTTCTAGAATTAAATTATTTAAAATTATCTAAAAATTAAGCAGAATTTTCGATCCAATGAATTTGTATATCTCCTTCTTTTTTTTTTATTTTGTAATATTGAATTGCAATATTTTGAATTAAATTACAAATTTTTGAGTTTTTCATTTAGTTTCTCTCTTTTTCTGAAGTAAGTTTTTTTATGAACAAAAAATAAAACAAAATTTCAGGGAATGATAAATTACTCAGTTTTGTGAATGTAGGTACTTTGTTTTTTTTGTTTTTCCATTTTATCGAGATTCATTTTTCTAAAAGGATACAATAGAACAATTTCTTTTAAAATAAATTTTTTTTTTAAATAATTTTGATACAAAAATATAATTGTTAAAAACACAAAGAAACTTAATTTTTAAATTTTCAATATTATTCTAAAATAAATTTTCGCCATATATGATTTTTTTTCACTTACATTTTATCCTTTATAACAAATAAACCAGCCTTTTGTTTTTTTTTTTTCTTCTCTTCAATTATCACTTCATTATTTTTTAATTTATTTTTATTTTACGAAATGCTCTTATCACTTATACACATACAAGTACATATACATAAATGTTTTTACATTGTTTGTTAGTGTTTTATTAGTTTATTTTTATTTTTATTTTAAATTTTAAAATATGTATATGTAACTTTATTATCTTAAAAAAAAGGGTGTTTTTTTCCATTAAATTTTCTGTTGTTTGGTTAATTTGCTTATCACTCTTCTTTATTTTAATTTTTTTTTTTTTTACAAAAAAACAAGCATGTTATTGTTTTTTTTTGTTGGTTTTTTCTCATTTTTAATATTAATTTTAATTAAAAACTTATTTAGTCTGAAATATGGATGATTTTTTAATTAATAATTATTTTATAATTTTAATTTGTTTTCGTTATTTGTATATTTTTTGTTTTTTTTTTGTTTTTTTTTGTTTTTTCATTTCAATATGTACGATATAATTTTTTTTTTGTTTCGTTTTATTTATTTTTTTTTTTTTTTGAAATTTTATATTATGAGAAAAATATTACAAAAAAAAAACAAAAAATCTTTTTTTAATATTTTTTAATAAATATTTACAATTAATTTTTAATTAATAATTATAATTAAATTTAATTTATGTTAAATGTAAATAATCCATATTTGAAAATTGCATTTTTTTTTATACATGGTGCGTTGTAATAATTTAAAAAAAAAAAAAAATAATAAAAAATAAGTGAAAAAAAAGAAAATTCAAAACCAATGAAAAAAAAAAAAAATTAACCAACATATATAGTACGTATTTATGTAATGTATGTATGTATGAAAAAAATAAAAACATTTCAAGTTAAAATGTATAAACATGGATAATTATGATTAATTAATCAATAATGAAGTGTTCCATTGCTTATGTTTCATTTTAATAATTATAATACATAATGTATAAATGTATGATGTGAATTTGATGTTTCTGTTAATATTATTTATTTGTTTTTCTCTTTTTTTTTTTTTTTAATTTTTTTTTCTGTATAATTTTCATAATATTAAATCGTATCGTATATAGGTATGTACTTAATATATTGTAGAGAATATAATTAAACGCAACTTTCCTGTTGTGTATACATAAGAGGAGTACGTACAGTGACAATTTCCCTTGAGAATGGTTTTGATGATGATGATAATGATAATGTTGTTCCAGATGCTGTTGTTACTGTTGTTGCTGTTGTTTCTATTGGTGTTGTATTTGATTTTATACTAATATTAGATGTAACTAAAGCACCTGGTAAGGTATTACCAACACCACATGTCTGATGTTGTGAATATAATACAGCAGCCGTAGCAGCACCAGCTGATGTCGAAGATGATGATGATAATAATGATGATGATGATGCTAATGGTGGCGGTAATGAAGGTGGTAATGGTTGAATACCAACAATATTACCAATACCATTATTATTACCCCCACTATGATGTGAAAATATAGGAGGATAGGGTGGTGGTACTGTTATAGATGATGATGATTTATAATGGTCTATTTGAGCATATATTGTAGGTTCTTCAAAATAATCATAGGCTGGTGGTTTTTGTGTTAATGTATTATTACAACTGTTAGATAAAATCATTGAACTATTACAATCTGTGGGATTTTTGGTTGCACTAGATAATGCCAATTCAGCATAATGAAGTTCATCACAATTCTGTAAAATAGAAATTTAAAAAAAAATAACAAGAAAAATTAATTAATAAATAAAGCAAAACAAAAATAATTAAATAAACATTTTATTGAAGATACACTAGAAGAAAATCATAGAGACAACAAGTTTACAATTGAAAAAAAAATTTTTTTTTCATTAATTAATTCATTAATTAGTGAAGTGATGTACTTTAATTTTCCTAAACAAATTTCTTCCTTATAGTTTAACAAAAAAATTGTTTATTTTTGTGTTGAAAATTGCTATATAGATTTTAATTTTTTTTTTTTTTCATTTCATTTAAAAAAAAAATTATTCTTCCTTTTTTTTTTGTTTTTGTTTTTGTTGACTCATTAATTCACGTGTTTGTTAGAAACTCCTACTTGAAATGGTCTGCTGGCTTTTAATGGGTCGCGCGAGTTATTCAAACTCACTGTAGTGATTAAAATTTCATTTAAAATTTTTGCTTAAGGTAAGATAAACATATACCTTGGTTGGTATTAATAATAACGGTGACGGCGATACAACGATATGACGATATACATACATTATATACGTACTGGTATAACTATAAGGATGAATTTCATTACATTATGTGTTTTACGCAGGGAAATAATGTACGTAGACAGAAAAAAAAATGTACCTAATATTTAATGAGTAAATAAAAGTGTAAACTTGAAAAAAAAAAAAAAAAAATTGTATATTATTTACGTAGAAGTGAAATTTCTATGGAAATTAGTGGGTCGTTGGTTTTCGGTTTGAAGATTATTTATTTATTTATTTACATGCTCTTTTTTTTTTTTACTTCTTGTTAATATTATAATTATGCTGACTTTTTAAAATCCTTCCTTTTTTTTTGCCATTTAAAACAAACGAATGAAAGCAAAAAAAAAAAAAATTAACATAATTAATGCTTCACATTTTTCAATTAATTAAAATCTTTATGTAATGAAGTTAATCAATTTTAAGAATATCAGATCTACATATACATATATATTTGTATACCCTACATATATAAAACTTTTATAAACACAAACCTTACAAACCTTTACAAAAAAAGGGGCAAACAAAAACATTCAACATTTTATGAAAAATTTTTGGTATTGGAATTTTAGACAAAGTGAATATTTATCATAATTTTGTAGGTGGTTACTTTGGGTTAGGTTAAACATAAAAAATTGTTTTAGATTCGAAAAAAAAAAAAGAAAAAAAATAAGGGAAAAATGAAAAGAATGTATACTGTTGGATTTGAAAATTATTCAACTTTCATGTAAAGAATTATGGGTTTTTGTGTAATAGAAGAAATTTAAGTTTCTTTTCATTTTGTTGAGGTATATGGTTTCTCCTTAAAGGCATATTCAAAATCAGAGAAATTATGTCTGTTGTTATTAGATATTTTGTAAAATTCCATGTAAAATAAATAAATAACAAGAAAATTTTTGTTTGTAAAGATGAAGGATTTATTATTTTAGTAGAAAAATGAAAAATTTAGGATAAAATACAATAATCACATATTTTCGAAATGAGAATGAATTACAAAAAAGATTACAGATAAAGTTTGTTTTTTATCACGAAAAAAAAAAAGTAGATGGGTGGATTCATTTAATATATTATAAAATGATGTTTTCGAAAAAGTGTCATTTAATATTTAATAACTGTGCTTTTCTCATGTATAAGATTATTTTCGAAAAATACGTAAAATACGTTTTTTGTTTAGTCTGTTTTTTTTTTCCCAAAATTTTGTATGATTTATTTTTGAAACAAAATAAAAAAGGCGAATGGTACTTCTTTTTTAAAATTAATTACAAAAATCATAAAATAAACAAATAAAGGATAATAATTAATTAAAAATGTTCAAAATTTAAATAAAAAAATTGACAATCAAACAATAAACAAATTTTAAAGAAGAAAAAAAGCTTTTATTTAACAATATGTAATTTAAATAAAAAAAACAACAAAATTATTGAACTCATTAAAAAATAAATAAAAAAACACTGTAAATTTTATTAACAATAAATCAGCAAATTTATGTATTCGAAAATAAATGAATGATCCTTTTATTTTTTTTTTCCTTTTTTCTCTTCAATTTATTTTTTATTTCAAATTTAAAATTAACAACATATCTTTTTTTTCGTTTCATATATTCAAAATTTTATTATTCTGATATCTGAAAAATAAAAAAATAAAATAAAAATCATATAAAGAAATAAAAAGGAAAAACTTAAATCTTAGAATATTTGAGTAAAAATTACATTTAACCTTTGTATTTTTCATATATGAAAGATTCTTATATGTTGTCTTTTTATAAAATAATAATATTGTTTTTCTTTTACAATTTAATGTTTTTTTTCCCATTTTTTTTTTGTTTGTTTTTTTGTTCTATTGGAATGAAAAAGGATATGTCATTAAAGTTATATATATTGTAATAAAATTTTTCATATATGCAATAAAATACATAAAAAAAAAACAAAATCACGGTCACAATTTTATTGTAATAAAAGGTTTCTAAAAAATATAAAAAATTACAAATACAAAAAAAAAAAAAAAAAAAAAATATAGCAATAATTTTGATTCATCAAGGAATAATAAAATCGTATTTTTTTTTTTAATCCTAAAATTAATCCACATGAAAAAAATTTGTAATCTTAAAATTTGAATCGAAAAAGATTTATTTATTTATTTTATTTTCATCTAATATGATTATAAATATTTTATTGGTTCTAAATTTAAATATACAAACTTTTTTGTCTCAAAATTTGAATGTGAATTTGTTAATATTATTTAATTATTTTTTCTTTAAATGTCCAGTATTGGTTCTTTTTCTCTGAAGTTTAAATCAGACAAATATCGCTAGTCATTTATCCTTATCGTAACGGGTGGAAATTGAAACCTTTTCCTAAAATATTTTAGGGAATTATTGAAGAGTTAGCATAAATCTGGTGAAGATTAATTGTTGTTTAGATAAAGATAAATTTTAACCACAGAAACTTTAAATAATTTTCAAGTTAATAAATTCAGATCCGCATTTAAAAAATTTCAAATATATTTTTTCTTTAATACGGTTGAAGTTGATTTAATAATATTTTGCATTATGAAAATATCTACATATATATGTATCTATGTAACTTTTATGTTGAATTTTCGTTTTAATTTGAAGACTTATTAAATTTTTTTTTCATTTTGATGGCATTAAATACTTAAACATTTTTTTTTTTTGTGTTATTTTATATAACTTTAAAGATACATGTGTACAATACTTTATTTTGTTTTTTTAAAAGAATATCTTTTTAAATATTTATCTTAAAATTTAAATAAAATTTTTTATTATATTTAAATAGAGCAAAAAAGATAGGACAAAAAAAATTTATAAAACATATAGTTACAATTTGATACTGAAAAACCTATTTCCTTAGTACGAGATAGTAAAAGTCATTTAATGAAATACAATAAATTTTTTTCTATAGTATTTTTTTTTTTTTTTTTTTTTTAAATGAAATAATATTTTTATGTAAATTTTTTTTTCCAGTAAACCTATGTTACAAATTCTTCTGTTTTTTTTTTTACTTTTTTTTTTATTTGTAGAATAGATATTCTTCATTGTATTCGAAAATATCTAAAAAAAAAAAAACATAATTTTTATACAATTTGTAGACCTACAAATTCATAAAGTTTTACCATTTTTCATGTTTTTTATTTTTTTGTTTTTTTTTCTTTCCTACATTTTTGTATTATTATTTTATTTCATTTTTTTTTTAAAAATGTTTCATATATGTAAGTTTTAACCTAGTTGAAAATTTTTAAACACTTTAAACATTCTAAAAAAAAAAAAAAAGAAAAAAAAATATTAAAATACCACACACTATGACGATATGATGTGCTTCGTTTTTTTTTTTTTTTTTTGTGAAAATTTATAAAAACCATATTTTTAGACAATTTTTTAATATTTTGTATGTACATATGTACATATGTATATTTTTCATTTATTTTGTATTATAAAATAATGAAATATATGTATGGATATGTTCTAGGCCAAAAATTTTGTAAAATAGAAAAATAGAAAAAAAAAATATTTAGAAAGTTTTTAGTTTTTATCTGAAAGCTAAATGTTTATTCAAATATGCATTTCCATATGGAAAATATATAGTATATATATATGTACAAATGTATATACATAAATAATAAAACGTGTGTTAGTATGCACATATGTATACATATGAGCTTTCTAATTTATATTTTCATTGTCATTATTACATGAGGATTATAAAAGATAACCAAAATGAGTTTTTTTTTTTTTCTATTTTTTCAATTCAAAGTAATTGAGTACATGTACACATTGTGATAAAAAAAAATGTTACAAAGAATTGTTCTTTATTTTGTATCCATTGCCAAATAGTGATATGAATTCAAAATATAAAACTAGAAATTGAAAGAATGACACTAAAAACTCACAAACAGGTTCTTAATAAAAAATAATAAAAAAAGAACTACATAAAACTAGAACGATTGCAATTAATGTATTTCTTTTGAAATATTCAGAATATAGAAAAACAAAAGAAAAAACAATACTTTCAGATTTTAGTCACTTTGTTTATAATTTAAACGGATGCTGAAAGTTAATTTGTTGAATACATACGTACATAAATATAATAGAATACAGAAATTTCATAGAAAAGAGTATTTTGATAGAAAATTGTAAGACTTTATACTTTTTATTCAATTGTGTTGGCTTACAGCCATTGATATGATTCATGTAAAAGGATACTTTCAAAGGATTTAGAATTTTAAAATTGTCTAAGTTATTAAAAAAAGAAAAACAAAAAAAAAATTAACATACATACATATATTACGCGTCATTTCAATGCGTCAACGTGTCATGTATGTGTGAACGCGTTAAATTGGGTGCGTTAACATGCCAAATTAGGTTATTGATAAATTATAAAGTGACTAATCTTTACTATCACTGTGGAAAAAGTTTCACTATGAGTTTTTCGGACAATATTTATAGGTTCTTGAAACTTAAAAGCCTTCGGAAAAAACTTTCATAAAAGGCTTCATAGTTAAATTAAAAAGAAAAAGTACGAGTACTTTGCAAAAAAAAAATTTGTATCTACTTTTTTTTAGGTAAAAATATATTTTTTCGATAAAATATTTTTCAAAATCTATTTTTTCATAATAAATTTTAAAAATTTAATATCTCTTATTTGATGAATAAAACAAAAAAAAAAACTCTGTGATATTTGTAAAAGTAAAACTATTAAACAACACAAGAAAAAAAAAACTAAAATTGTAATTATCGGACGAGTAAACAATCCATATTGATAGTATTTTTTACATTTCATTACTTTATTGCTTTAGTTTATCCGCATGCTTACATGTACTTTATGTCAATAGTTTTCTCATCAACGTTTTTTTTTTTTTGTTTTTCGTAACTTTACGACAATTTAATGGTATATTTTAAAATGGTAAACAACTATTTTTTCTCTGTTCAATATTACGTACACTCGTATATGCAAACATTGTTTTCAGTAAACTTCTTTTTTTTTTTTCAAAGAGGTGTAGGTTTACCCTAAACGTTGTAAAAGTTAAAAAAGAAAAATATTTCATTACTCCATCCATCATCAAGGAATATTTGCTTACTGAGTTTTATTAAAAATTGAATCAAAAATGTGCTAATTGAATCCTTTTCAAAATGAGTGTAGTTTAAGTGAATTTTTTTTTTATTTTTCTTTTTTTACATTTCTGATCGATTTTAAATGTTGAATTTATTTAATTTTTTTTTTCTTCAGGGTTTTCTTTCATTTTTTTTTGTTTTTTTTTTTCAATTTTTATAATTTAAACTAAATAAGGGATTTTTCTTAATTTTCTAAAAGAATTCTTTTAGTATATTGATTTTGATTAGAAAAGAAAAAAAAAAGATTTTTTCCTATTTGAATCAATAAAAAATTTCGCTTGAATGACAAGCAAAATCCATTTAAAACTTAATTTTTAATCAAGAAATTCAAATTAAAATGAGAATTCTTGTATTTATGTTTGTATGTATATATTAATAAGGATTTAAACATATACATACAAGAAAGTATTATAAGAAGTTTTGCTATCGTTAAATTTTTCATCATCATTGTGCATTTATAATTTTAATTCTTAAGTTTTAAGTTAAATTTTCTTCGAATTACACAATTTTTGTTGTTGTAAATGTCATTATTGTATGTTGTTAAAATTGTGTTGAAAATTATTCGAGTTACCATTTTTGAGCGGTATGTATTTGCTACAACAGTATTATAAATTTATATACGTGTGTACATATATTATGTATATATGTGTGTACAAAAGTTGACAAAATTAATTAAAATAACAGGGTGTAGAAAAGTTATAAACAATTTAGTTTCAGTCAGATAAAATAGTTTATAATATGAAAATTGTGAAAAATCAAAGAATTTTTTCGAAACTGACAAAAAGCTTTTTTCAAAATTAAAAAAAAAAAAATTCAATTGTTACGAAATTATTTTTTTTTTTCGATAATTTGTAGAAAAAATTTCTTTTCCGAAATTATTGGAGAATTTTTTTTTTTGAATTTTCGAAAAAGCTGTATTCGAAATTTCCATAAGAGATTTCTACAGAGGTCCTCACGAGTCTTCTACTACTACTTGAAGACTTACTTACTTATTTCTAAAGCTAACCGGCCAACTAACTAAAAAAAGTTTTTGAAAATGTTCTTTTTACAAATATTTTCGTAATCAAAGAAAACCAAGAATTTTTAGTATATATATAGTAGGTATAGGAAATCTGCACATATGAATATTTTCTATTTATTTACTTTTTCTTAACTTTTTTTTCACATTCAATTTACATGTAATTATTTTTGTACATATAAAATATTTGTAATTCTAATTAAATGTCACGAATGCATATGAATGTGTCCTAAATTTTTTTTTGAGGTATCACCAATATTTATTTATACATAAAATTTATTTACTAGAGTAGGATATGTTTAACATATGTATGTATATGTAAGATATGTAGATAATATTTATGTATTTATCTATAGAAATTTTACTTACATTTGGATATAGCATGTCCGTTGTTGATTTAGAAACAATCTCAGATTCATTTGTTCGTGATATCATGCCGGATGGAGTATGTGAAGAAGTTTTAACTTTGTAATCTGCATCAACTGGAATTTAAAGGATAAAATATATGTACATATGTATGTATGCATTTTTTAAGTTTTTAAATGTACATTTATCTAAATTTTATGGTAATATTTTAAAATGAAAAATATATATACATATTATGTGTATGTGTAATATATTTTATTGGTTTATAAAAAGTTCATTTTAATATGAGAAATATTGGGGAAAAAAACGTTTACACTATACAGAATGTGTGTATTTTATGAATTGTATGTATGTATAAATATTAGTATTTGTATTTGCTTGTTATGTATTTAAATTTTTAAATAAAATAAAGTATATAATTTACAATTTTGGCTTTTAAATGATAAATAAATATAAATATTATCTTTCTGATTGAAAGACGTAAAAAAATGGACTTGAACTTTATTCTTCTTTTTAAAAATCTTAAAGGATATGAATTTATAATAATAAAAGTTATGTACATAATAAAAAAAAAATGTCCTTTTTAAATTTGAGATTTTTTTTTTCTTTAATCGCTAAGATAATATTATGTAGTATATTTTTTTTTAAATCTAAAATGTTTCTTTTGTTCCGTTTTTCTTATTTATAATATAATAAGATAATAAGATATAATAAGTTGATAAAAGATAATTTTTTTTTTTTGATTTGATGAAATATTATTCATTGGTAACAGAAAATATCCTTCAAAAAGATACTTATGTAGTTTATATTCCGAGAGTTTTATGAAACTTCCGAATAACCAGCGAAATCAAACTAAATTTGCAACTACAAAGTAGATTAAAAAAAAAAAATTGTACCTATTGGTGTCGATTTAAAGGACAGGACGTTTAGATAACTTCAAATTGAGCAACAGCGTTTGAATTCCAAAAATTTTTTATTTTTTTAATCCTCTAAATTCCAAGGGATTCAACACATGTGATAACAAAACTGTTCTTTTCATCTTTAATATGCAAAATTTTAATTTTATATAATTTTTCTTCACATCTTCTTTAAAATTGGTATTTAATTAGAAAAAAAAAATGACCTAGAAATTTCATAATATGAGCTTGATATTGGATATTGTGAAAAAAATTCTTTTGACCTGAACGTGACCTACCAATCTTTATTTAAAAAAAAAAAAAATGTTTCGAAGTTCATTTTCATCTTTTGATTCTTTAGGATTATTAAAGATTTTAAAATTTACTTAATTTCATCATGGTAGAATTTAAAACGATTATTTTACATTATTTTTGTTGTTGAAAAAATAGGATTTTTAAATACGCTGCTGATAAATAAACACGTGAAAAATTTGTAAAAAAATTCAAATTGTATATTTTAAAAGGAAAATTTCTTTTAAATTTTCGTAATATTTTGTCTTTTGATTTTTAATTTTGTTTGTTTATTAACTTTTTTTTAAATTGTCGAAAATTTTTTTTCCATATTTTCAGAATAAAATTTTATACAAAAGTTATTTTTTAACCTTTTAAAGTTTCTTTGTGAAAAGTATAATAATAAAAGCAAAATTTACAAATGTTGAAAACATGATGTAGGCTTCTAACATAAGCATCAGTACAAAGGATTGTCCCTGTTTTCTGAAATTTGATAAAGTATATAGTAAGTGTATTATAAGAAAAAGGTTATCAAGGATAATATTGATATTAATCCTTTAATTTTAAGAAGATAACATAAGGGTTGTTTTCAAAATTTAATAACATAATCTAATGTTCAAACCCACACATATTGTTTTTTTTTATTTGTATTTAAAGAATAATTTCTACGTGGAAAATATTACTTAATTAAACACAAAAATTAATACTTTTCTTATTGATGCTATTGAAAATAAAATGAAATCTTCATGGTGGTACTTTTAAAATTAGAATTGATATTCATAATTGACATTTGGAAATATTTAAAAGACAAAAAATTGGAAGGTTTTGGATTTAGTAACAATTTTTGTTTTTGTTTAATTTTAGCCCTTAATTAAATTTTTATATGCTGAGGAAGCATAGACATGTAACATTACAAATTGATATAAATAATAATTACAGGATGTTTCAAAGAAGCAGAGACAAGTTGATTGTTTTAATAAACGTATTCTTTTATCGTATACTTATTTGACTCTATATACTATTTAAATTTCGAATAATGAACAAACTTTTTGGTTATTCGACAGATACAATTTTTTTTCTATCCTTGTTGAAATAAATTGTCCTAAATTTGAACTTTTGAAAACTGAAAAGAAGATACGACATATTTTTACCTTAATCATGGCATTTTAAAAGATGACTGTCTAACATTTTTTCTCTTTTTTCATTTCAAGTAAATTATTTTAAAAGTATCTTAACGAAAACTTAAAATAAGTAAAGTATGATTTATGTTTTTTTTAAAAAATAATTTAGACACATTTTTCTTGAGAATAATTATATTTTACAAAGTTAACTACAATTCAATAAATATTTGTGAACAAAATTAACCAAAGAAAAGGAAAGTTTTCTCAATAATCAATTTTTTTTGTTGTTAATTTTTGTTTTCATAAGTATCTTACCAAAAAAAAAAAAAAGTAGCTTTATTTTCTTTCGATATTTAACATAATTTTTTATAGTTTTTTTCCCCTATTTTTTTTTTCTTTCTACAGTTTATGAATTAATTATAAAATAAAATCATTGTTTGAATTAAAATGTGATATACTCACACGAAAATATCTTATATGCTAGTATATAGACTAGCTAAAAGGTTACATTTAATAACGAAAATGTTTTTATATAACAATTTTTATAAAATATGTAACTACAAGTATTTTGTTTCATATATGAGTATTAGTATTATTATATACATGTATAATATGTAAGTATATGATGTCCTACTTTTAATCTACCTGCTGATGTATTGCGTGAATGTCATAATAAATTAAAATCGATAATTTTGTAGAAAAAGTTTTTACCAGCTTTTCTAGTTTTTTTTTTTTTTTTTTTTTCTAATATATAAAATTTTTGTAAGATAATCCTTTCATTTTTAATAGCTTAATTGACTTTCATATTAAATTACTTGATACTATTAGGGATTGTATTTACAACAACAAAACCATCATGAACATAGTTACACATTATGTACTTTACGTGTTACAATTTTTTTTTTTTCCTAAATATTTTATCGAGTTATAGTGTGACAGGATTAATCCTTTTTTTTTTTCCAATACCTATAACGCTTGTACAATAAATTGGAAAAATTTATAATATGTACACAAATGTGATGTGTAAATATATATACTAAAAATACAATAGTTTTTATTATTATCCTTATTATTTACAATATAGGTACATTTACATACATATAGTATATGTATAGTAGGAGAAGGTTTCACTATTTGTAGTATTTTTTCACATAAAAAAATAAAAGAAGTTTATTACGAAATTGTTTATTGTTATTTTTTTGAATTGAACAAACACAATATTGGTGAATTAGTTTTCACTAAAATGAAAAAAATTATGTAACATAGTGGGTATTAGCAATATAAAAATAATAATACGAAAAAGTGATTTGTTTTTTTTTTTTTTTTGTAATGGTAGTTTTCGAGTTTAGTGGATATTTTTAGTATTTAATTTAATTTAATAACATTATCATGTTATTGTATTAGTAGCTAAATTAGTCTTGTAAAATTTTTTCAAATTCGAAATAATGAAAGTTTCATTAAATTAATGATCATTGAGTACAACAATGAAATTATGGTGCCAATATTTTATTCATGATTATTAATTTGAAAATAAGAAGGGTGTCGATAATAATAAAACAAAATTGACCCAATCTTAAGTCCGCATTTCCCGAATAAAAAACAAAAAATCGTATAGAAGGGGTGGAAATTAAATATTTATTTCACCACTGAATAGAGTTAAAAAATTGAGCAGTACCTGTTTTTCTCCACACCCTCTTATTATTTCAAATTGGACGTCTCTTACTTTCTATATATATCTTCAAGGTAACTTTTGTTCTGTTATCTTTTCATTCTTAAAAATTCTTTGATGATAAAACAATTTGTTTTCCCTTCAAGAAAATGTCCAGTTTTTCAATCGCCTCAAAAGATAGATCTGAAGAAAAGCTACAAGTTTTACAACAAGCAGTTTACTCAAAATTCCATTTAGATATTTTCTAAGGATACCAATAGATATCAGTTAATAGAAAAAAGGCTTCATAAAAGTGCTGTCATAAAAATTTTATATATTGAATACAAAAATTTAAAATGTGTCTTTTATTAAAAAGCAAAGAAAAATACCAGAAAACAATATAAAGTTTATTTTTTTAAAGCATGTAATAATATAGTTCTTATGCCAAGTGATTCAAGATTATGAAAATGTTCTAAAATTACACACACTGAACCATAATTTTTTAACAGTATTTATTTAGTATAAATGTCAATATTTGTCTTAATCTAACATATTCACATTGACAATATGAAAGAGTTAATTTAAATTTGAAAAAGATAAACAGAATTTGATAAAAGTAGAAATAAAATTTTCTCCGAAAAATTAATTGAAGTAAGTAAATCATATTTTTTCTAGGTTCAAAAATTCATGTATATTTAGTTTGTTTTACATATATGCATTATGCATAATAATAAGATTTATGATTTATTTTAGATAAAAAAATAATATTTTCATTGTGAATTTTCACTGAAAAATAAACTTTTTTTTCTTCTATGAAATGAAAAAAGAAAAAAAAACAGGAAGGAAATTTTATTGTACAAGTATGTATGTGAGTTTTTTTTTTTTTTGGTTAGGTACATTTTATTTTAAAACATACAAGAAATTTACTGCACATATGATTGTATTTTACATACAGAATACATGAATCCTTTATATGTACATTGGAAATAAGAAACAAAAAAAACACACACTTCTTATGTGAAGCATTACAAAATTAACCAAGAAAAATAAAAAAAATTAAAAAAAAAAAACAAGAAAAATCAGAAAGTACTTTTAGTCGGATGTAAGGATAAAAAATAATATATTAAATTAAGAAGTGGAATAAAAGCTTTTTGAACGCGAAAGGAAATAAGAATCTTTTTCATGTTATTTAAAAATTGATTTTTTTTTTAAAATAAAATTTAAAAAAAAATTCATAATTTTGTTTTTCCATGAACTCTGGTATTTTTGTTTTTTTTTTTTTTTTTTGCACTTTTAAGTAGATTTAATGAGCCACTGAACTTTTAAGTTAATGAATAGAATTTCTTGTTTTTCTATACTTGAAAAATAAAATCGATGGAAAATTTATTTTAATTGGGTTGTTGTATTTTAATTGAGTATTTTCATGCAATTAGTTTTAATTTATGAGTAATTTATTGGTTTTTTTTTTTTCAATTTTTAAATTATTATAAATCACAATTTATAGGTGTATATTAATATTTTTGTTTATTTATGTGTCTGTAAGTAGTTGTTGCTTATAAACAAATATTAAAATAGTTTTGAAAGTTTGAATTTTATTTTTTGACAGATTTAAATTTTTTCCAATATTAAGAAGCTTTTTGTTTTCATTTTAACTTTTGCATTTGTTTTTATGTGACATTTGTTAGTGACATATTTTCTACCTGTTTTTTTTATCAGATTTTTTATTTTTTTTTTGTATACAAATTATTTGCTAATAAAAAATTATATAAAGTTAGGTAGTGAAAAACATAAAAGAAAAAGTTTATAGTATAGAAAAAAAATTACTTGTTTAATACTAAAAAAAAAAATTAATAGAAAAAAGTAAAATTTATGTTTCACAAGATTTAATTTTTTTTCTTTCTTCAAATTCACAAACATATGACAAAACGAAATTGATGGTGATTTAATGAATGTTAGATTTTTTGCTGATGTCTAAAAGACAGCTTAAACATTTAATTCAAAACAAAATTGTTTTGTATTAATCAAAAAATTAGTATGAGCATGTTTTAGAGATTGAGTCGCTTTATATCCTTTTTACAAGATATGCTTAGATGAAGACAATTTAGTCTCAAAATAAATGAGTCAAAATAATTCAACTACAAGTATGAATGAAAAAAATAGAATTAAAATGGTGATTTTCGAAATTGTAAATGAGATTTTTTATTACATAATTTCATCAATAAAATTCGCGTGAATACGTTGGCAATCTAGTCTAAGGCTATACGAGCATGTAGAAAGCGAAGCCTATGTATAATAAGCTTGAAATGAATTGCGCTTACAGCGTTGGTAAGCCAAGTATATAAAATACATGTGCATATACATTTCACATGAATTATTACATAAAGATTGTTCATTCATCAACAAGGATATTAAATTATTATTTTTTTTTCAGTTCATTTCTTAATAATGATAAGGAATATTTTTATAATATTGACAAAGATTATATCACAAAATTTGTACTTAAGAAAATTATACTATTTAATATAATAGCATTATTTTTTTGTGTACGTATATACTTGATCATATTGTACAGATACATCTTGTAAAAAGTACAAAGAGAAAAAGAAGATTGTAATAAAAAAAAATTATGGTTTACAAGAGTTTTAAAATAATCCTAGTTGATAAATATTTAAGAATTGTATTATAAAGTTAAATAATTTATATTTACAATCTTTTTTATATAATATAATTTAAGTTTTGTAAGAAAAATATCTTTATTTCACTTAATTTTATGCTGATTGATGTTTATGCTATAAAATGAATAACAACTGTTACTATAGCTATTTATATAAATGTACATACATACATACATATTATTTGTTTTTTTGTTTTTGTATTATATATTGTTGTAATATCTAGTAATTTAATATTAGAGCTTTATATTTTACTGTGTTTTTACTGTTGCTTTTTTATAATTTTTATATTGTTCATATTCTTTGGCTATAAATATATCTTTTATTTTTTATTTTTTTTTATAAAGTTTCATCTTACAAAATGAAATAAATCAAATTAACAACTAACAAACAGACGAAAGAATAAGAAGAAAAATTTAATTTTCATCCATTTTATTCTGAACTGTAAAACGACAATCAAGAATCTCGTAACGATAATCATAATAAAGATGAGAAGAATTTTTTTTTCTTTTCCTTTTTTTTTTCTTTTTTTTTTTTAATAAATAAAATATAATATTTCAAGTTAGGACTATACAATATGATGATGAATTTATTGTATAGGGTGTTGATGGTTTATAAAAAAGCATTAACAGGATTAATTTTTAAATGAATGAATGGGTTAACAATAGATGTGTGTATGTGTATTTTTTTTTTCTTTCTCTCATATGTTTCAATTTTTGATTTAATCAAATATTCTTATATACAATCACTACAACAAATTTAATCTGAAATGATCCTAACATTTTTATGGATTAAAAAAATAAACGCTTTGTATTTCAGTGAATACGATACGCCATTATTTCAAGCAATTTTAGAGCTTTAATTCTATCCCATTTTCTCATTTTTCGTCTACATATGTGCGACAGTGCTGTGCTTATGAATATATTGAAGGAATATTATAATTTTATAAGAAAAAATTTCGGAGCTCTTTATTGAACAGTACCAATTACTAAAAAAGACTAATAATTATTGACCACCTGTCAAATATTTGACAGCATTTGATGCAAAAGACGTGTAATGGCTGGTCAAACATTCTCAAAATGATATATGGCACATACATATGATTTCAAATATTTGGCTGTCAAAGTTTGTCAAAGAAATAAGTCAGATGACAGGCTAAATATTCCATTTGATTTGATTTGATGGTTTCTTTTCAGTACTATAATTTCACTTTCAAATTGCACACTTCTAACTAATTTGACGAGGACCCCATGTAGGCAGTCCTTTTCCTACTTTTCTACTTTTACCAAATAAAATTTGTTAAAGAGATAAAGTATGAATGTAATATTTACAGATTCAGCTTCAAAATATCAAAAAATTTCTAAGTTTTCATCGATTTAAATGTATTAAGGGTAAAAGAGCTCCTTTTTTAAATTATGTTACTTTTTTATTACAATCAACTTTTGAGACTTTTGAAATATCCTTTTAAAAATTTCATTTTACTTGTTTTCTTCCTTTTTTTTTGTAAATTTACATCAAAAGAAATACAAGAAGCAAATTAAGTTAAGTGAATAAATTGAATGCTATTATACAGAATGTACAATTGTGTTTTTTTCTTCAAAATTTTTAATTTTATTGTTTCTTCTGTACGATGCACAAATGAAATTTATGTAGTGTGTGTATAACCGCGCACATTTTATTTAAAATATATTACTTTTTTTCCAGTTTTACTTCTTTTTTAAAATCAACATAACATTTTAAAAGATTTGTATAAAACATTAAAAAAAAATTTAGATAAATTGATTGAATATTATATATTTTGTTTTACAGTAAGTAAAACAGTATATTACAGGATTCAATGATGTATAAATTTAATTTAACTGAAAAAAAAAAACATTATGTTAGTGAATTTAATTTCTACAATGAAAAAAATAAAATGTAATAAATTTTATTTGTTAATAACTTCTTTACAGAAAAAAACAAAAAAAAAAAACAAGAAGAAATAATTTTATGAACACATTTGTTATTTTCTGTGTATATCCTTTAGTTTTATATCTATATAATATAGACAATTTAACTAAAATATCTAAGGACTCAAAAAGGATTAATTCAAATACTCATATAAGCTTTTTTCAAATTTTCACTTTCATTTAAGTAAACATATATAAAATGAATATGTGTGTGTGTACTTGTATGTATATAAGAGCTTAAATCACATAATATGTGTATTTTACATGCTTAATATACTTTTCACATAATTGACAATTTAAATATGTATTATATCTTTTTAAGTATTTATTTTTATTTTTTATTTCTCTTTAAAAAGGGAATTTTAATTTCGATAATTTATCATGTACAAATATAATTTAATAGCATATGTCAAGATAGAATGATTTTAATATAAAATGAAAGGAAAAAAATGATTATCATTTATTTAAGAGAATGAAAAATGTATATACATATGTAACACATACACATATGTATGTGATATGTACGATTATGTAAAAACGTAATTTATAAATAGTGTACTTACCCTCATTATATGGTACAACATCTGGATTTTTTTCATCATACATTTCTTCAGAATTACTTAATGGCATTGATATTTTATCTTTAATTTGAAGATTTCCTGGTCTTGAGAATGTCATAACTTTACCTTTTGAATTAGCTGATTGATAATTTTGATGATTTTTAATTGTTTTTAAACGTAATGCAGCAACAGTTGCTAATCCTAAACATATTAATGCAGCTAATACTCCCAAAAATATTCCAATTGATAATATTGGTGTGAATTCAAAATCATTATGATTCCCTTTGAAAGAAGTCAAAGCTACTAAAAATTGATTAAGATATTTTTAAGATTAAATTAAATAAAACAAAACAAAAAATTAGGAAAAAAAATTAAACAGAAGAATAATATTTTAAGGAAAACAAAAAAGGAGAAAAAAACAATAAAAAACAAAAATAAGAGAAAACTAATTTTAAATCATATTAAAATTTCTAGGACATATAGTCTTGAGCGTTTGGCAAGTATGCAAGATCCAACACAGTTTTGAATCAAATGAAGCTAATTACTTAGTTTGAAAATTTATCTAAGAATTGTGTTGTATTTTCAGATAAAGTTCCACTAATCTTTGTTTCTTTTTATGTTAATGGTTACCCTTCATTTTGTTTTACAGATCATCTCTACGATCATTTTGACGTTTTAATAGCCTATGATATTCAGGGAATATGATATTCCCAAATGATAATATCATCTTTATATTCCGTTTACCATGATTTATGGAATTTTTTTTTAAATTAAAACAAAAAAGTTGAAGAAAATAAAAGGATATTGTCACAGTATGAAAGATTTTTACAAAATTAAAGTAATTAGTTTCGTTACTCGTGAAGCAATACAGATGACTAATGTAATTTAAAATTCATGTTTTTGATTTTATTTTTCATTCTATAGAAAGGATTATGGATTAGGCTTTCCTTGTTAATAATATTACTATTATTTCCCAAGACATTTGAAACAAAAAAAATCAAATTTTAATTACTTTTTTTTCGTTTATATTCTCTAAAGACATTTCTTAAGAATTTTGCTTAATTTTTTCGTAATAATTCAAAAAGTTTGTAAAAATTAAATACCTTCTAGATTTTAATTACTAAAATAAATAACCCTTTTTTTGTATGAAAAAAAAAATACAAAATGTTCTTTCTCATTCCGGTTATTTTTATACCATTTAAGTATTTTCATTTATTAAAAGTAATTCTTAATAAAAATGTTCTAATGTCATTTATTTGACTGAATAATTCTTTTTGATTGATGACAAAACGTTGTATGAAAAACATTAAAAAGCATAAAGGCATCATTTGTTCCATCATCAAGTTATTAACGCCAACTCATTTAATCTAAAATACAATGTTTTATTTTCAAAATTATGTGTCCAAGTAAAAAGTACAAAAAAAAAAAAAAATTAAATGTAATTTTGTCATTTTGATAAAATAAATAAAATATTATGGTTGAATGATAAGTCAAAATAAAAAGAAAGTGAAAACAAAAAAAAAACAAAAAACAGTGTATTTCAAATATCCTTTCTTACCTGTTTGTTTTTGTGCAGCTTTTAATGTAAAACCTTCTAATGAAACAGTATCACTACGACCTTTTAAATTAACAGAATATATTAAAATTTTAAGTAATCGTCCAGCATCTAATCCATTCACATTAAAAATTGGTGATTTTGATGAGACATTAGCTTGTAATGTTCCTGTCTGTTGATCAAAAATTTCCATAAGAAACCATTGTCTTAAACCACCATCAAATCCTTTGAGTATTTTTGAAACAAAAATTAAAAAAAAAAAAAAAAAGACGACATGAAAATTTAAATTTCAAAATTTGAATTATAATTTTAATACCACATTCTAGAATTTTTTTTTATCTCTTTTTTGTAAATTAATTTTGGTAATTAATTCAAAAAATTTTATATTTTTAATGAATTTTTTTTTTGCTTGTGTTTTTGTTAACGTTTTATTTTACTACGTTTTTTTTTATCATTCATGTTTTTTTTTTGATTTTATATTTTTTGTATCATTTTTCGTTTTTTTTAGTGTGTTTTTTAAGTACATTTTCTGAAGAATTTCAAAAATGTCATGTCATTCAGATAGAATGTGTTAAAACTTATTGAAGTTTTTATGTGTTTTTTATAAAACTTTTATTATATCCTTTTTTAAAATTTAATAAGAATACAGTTGTTGTTGTTATGTGTTTAAATATTTTTGTTTTTTCTTTTGTTTTTTATTCTGTCGAGTTTTTGAAGATATCAATTTAAAAACAATTTTTTTTTTTAACTTTAACTTTGCATTTTACAAAAAGTATTAAATGACAACTTAAAAGCAACAAAAAACTTGGAAAGGATGTACATAAAAGTCATTTGAAATTTTTCAAATTATTTAATAGCCCGCTTCATAGTAAAGAAAATTTTGAACTGTATTTGTATTGGGTACAAAGATTTTGAATGTCCTTCAAGGATCGATATAACTCATACTTTTTCTTTAAGTTTTATTTTTTAATCATTGGAAAAAAGAAATTCCATTTTTGGAAAAGCAAATCAATATGTAATTAAGTGATAAATCCTATTGTCTTCAATTCATTGGCTTTTTTATTTGTTTTTCGGTGTGTGTGTGTATACAAATACAAATACATTTTTTAAATATAAATTTGATGATGTTAAGAACCGAATTATGAGCTTTTATTCTTCGAATATATCTTTTTGATTTCGCAAAAAAACAAATATATACATATATATACATACATATGTATATGTATATTAATTATTGAAATTAAGAGCTCTTATCCTTTTATTTTTTTTTCAATTTTATGGAGAACTTAATTAGAAATAATAAAAATGTTCGAAACTACATAAATAGTATGATGTCCTTTCGATTTGCAATTAACAGAAATAAAAATTGAAATTAAAATAAAAAAAATATACTAATTTAAAATCAAATTGTGCATTTTATCGTTTTTCTATTTAAAAAAAAAAATAATTTTTTATTGTTAAATAAAAAAAAAATTTTAAATTCTTATTCTGATGGAATAAAGGTTTTTTTTTTCGTTCTATTTTATTTCAATTGATTTAGTTTAATTGAAAATTTATATTTTTAAATAGATTAGTTTATACAATCATGTATAAATTTATGAAATGATTTTAAAAATCATGTTTTTTTCTTTCACAAAAAATTTTATGAAAATTTAATTAACTGTTTAATTATTTTTTTTTTCTATAAAAAATATAAAGATTTTGACAATTTTTTTAGCGCAATAAAATTCGTAGTGTATTTTTTTTTTTAGAAAAAATAAAACTTAAAAAAAAAGATATTAAAACATAAAGAACGAAAAAAAAAAAAAGAAATTTCGAAAATTTTATATAGAAACTTGACTAAATTTCACTAATTTTCTGTGAAATTTACCAAAGTAAGTGAAATACGTGGTTGCAATTTTGTCAGCCATTAGTGACGATAGTTTCATAATTAAAATCAAAATAAATTTTAAAATAAAATATGTATACTCCTACAAATTAATTTTGTTAATTTATAGGTTACCTATACAACCTATATTGTTTTCTGTATATATGAAATAATTAACAAACAAAAAAAAAAAATTCAACCAATATTTATGACTATTCTCATATGATTTTCATCATTATACCTATGACTACGATTTTTTTTTTTAAATATTCAATTATTAAAAAAATAATTCAATTGTCAATACAATACAAATAAAATAAAATTAAAATAATAAATTAATATTCGATATTCAAATAAAATACACAAAAGTAAATAATAAATTGAATATAATTTAAAAAATAATGTATTTTGCGTTATGCAATTATGAATATTATTGGTTTTATTATTTGTAATAATTACATATTTTGTTCTTATTGTAATTACAATTGTTATGTAATAGAATTAAATTATTAAATAATCAAAAAAAAAAAAAAAAAAAAAAAAAAAACTATTATTGCTTTTTAGAATATAAATTATAATTTAATTTGCAAATTTGTTTCTTTTTTTCCAATTTCTTTTTTTATTTTATTGCAACAAAAATATTGTTTATTTGGTTTTTTTTTTTTTTCCATTTTGTTGTTATTTTATTTTATTAATATATACGTAGAGAATGTTTAAAATTATCGATAAACCATATAATGTATGTATGTACGTTCAAATGTAGTTTTAATCATATACTCATATTTGTAATATTAGGTATATAATTATTATGCATAAATAATAAATTAATAATGCATTAGAAAAATAATCAAAATTTATTTAGACTTAGGATATATACTCGTAAGAGTAAATATTTACTATAATACTTATATTGTAATTTGACAAAAACCTTACTTGTAAATATTAGAATGACCAAAAATCGATTATATTACGTAAAATGTAACATTTTATGTATATTCATATGAGTAAAAGTATAGATATATATGTAAATTGTATACATATATAGTTAATATTGGTATTTACTTAATATTTTAATAATGTATTAAGGTTTAATGAAAATCTAACAAAAAAAAAAAAAAAAAAAAAACAAAACAACATACCTTCAGTGCAATCAACTTCTAATGATTCTGATGTTTGGTTAATTAAAGTACAATTATATGGCATGTCTGGCTTTCCAGCAGCAATTAAATGAAATACACAGGGTTCTTTTTGTTGTCCAACGACATTATCTGCCCAACACATTATTGTACCAAAATCCATTTCCTATAAAAAAAATAAAAAAATAAATAAAAATACAATATGTGTATCATATAGATTTTTGTATTTACAAAAATACTTATATATAATATGTACATACATATATGTATGTATATGTGTACAGTACATACATGCATGCGTATAAAAAGGATACATTTTATTAAATAAACAAGTATGAGAGTAATTTATTTGTTTATAATAATGATAATGAAAATTTTCAGGGAAAAAAAAAAAACAAAATTTTTAATGAAAATTTTATATCCTGTTTTACGAATACAAAATTAAAAAATTTTATGTATGAATACGTACGTACATATACATTCGTATGTATGTGTATGTATTTATATGCAGCACAATTATTTTTTGCAATATTTTGAGAATTAAGTAAAACCATTAATTTGAAATGTGAATAAAATGATCAGTTAATGAGTTTAAATACATATAAATAATTATTTTTATATACATATGTATGTACAAATATAAATACAATGTATATACATGTGTATTTATACACAAATATATGTATGTACATGTAATTTTCATTTTAAATTTAATTTAATATATTGGATTTTATTTGAAAACAGAAAAAAAAAAAACGGTATTTAGAATTAATTATGACATTTTGGATTATTTTATTGATTTAGCAAAAAATAAAGCCAAGAAAAACAAAAAGAGGTAAATTTTTATTTTGTGTTTGTTTATTTGCGCAGAAAATTTCAAAATATGAAATTATGTATGACTGTAAACATGAGAATACAAAAAAAAAAAAAAGTACATTCATAAGGATAATCCTTGAGGATGAAAGGATTTTTAAAATTGTTTTCTCTTACACATAAATGTCAAATTTATTGACATTCTTCGATTTTAATTTTAAAATCAAAATTTTTATGGACGTAATTTGAAACATTGTCAATTTTTTTATTATTCAATTTTCTCTTGAATTGTGAAATGCTTTCTCTTTTATAATCTGCTTAAATTAACCAATTCAGACATAAATTTGTGTTAGTTTTTATGAAAAAATTATTTTCTAATAATTTTTAAAAACATTTTTCATCTTTGAGTTTGTTTTTGAGTGTAACCTGTTTTTGTCCTTGTTTAAGAGATATGCCTAAATGCAGACAATCTAAGCTATAAAGTGTATTCGGAGGGGTGAAATTATTTTTTTGGAATTAATACTCCGTACTGTTTTAAATTTTACACCCGCGAATCAATTTTAGGTATCAAAATGTTACATTTTTTGACTGTTTAAAAACGTATGTTTCCGTGGGACTAAGGAGCTAAAATTTGGCCAGGATATTCTTCGAAGGGTCTAATATTGTCTGAATTTTGAAAGATACCATTCACCAGAGCAAAATTTCAAGTCAATCGGTTCACAGGGTTTCGAGATATTTAATTTTGAAAACGGATTTTGGACGAAAACGATCAAAAATTGAATGGAGTGTTAATGTAAAAATGGTCTTTGAATAAACAAAAATGGATAAAACTTTAAATGAATGAAAGTATGTAACTCGTGCCCAAAGGAACGACAAGGACGTCAGTCAAGAAATCAGTCAAAAATTTAAAAAATACATACATAACATGAAAAATTTTAGGATTAACTTAAAGTTAAAATTTTTGTTTATAGAAATGCTTCTTTTTTGTTGTTGCTTTTTTTCATTTTTACCCTTGTTTTATGAATTAATGTAAGTGTTAAAAATTTTTAAACACAAAAATTATTAATTTAATGTGTTGACACACGCAAACAATGCTTTGATAATTTTTCCTTTATTATATTACTTAGCTTCTGCTTTTTTGTTTTTAAATAATATTTTAATAACTTTTTCTTTCAAAATAGTTTTCTTTCAGGGGGAGTTTATTATGTCTGCCACGTGTAATTCTCTTCCACAGTTTAAAACAAACAAAATAAAAAATTTTTTTCAATTCTTGTGTTATTGTTTTTATTACTTGATGACTTGGAAAATATGTATATTTTGTTGAAAACTTTTAAACTTTAGATTTTCATTTTTTCCAAACTTTTTACTTTTTTCATGTGTAAAAGGCAAGGTGTTTACAAAATATAGGTAGTTCAATTACTTTTGTAACCTATGTTAATAAGTATTATCGAAGATATTGTTTTTATTATACATTACTTATTTTCCATGAGATGTGTGAAAATCCATTTTCTATAGAAATTCTTAAAATGTTGAAAAATTTACAATTTACTTCTCCATATACATACATATTCTGAAATTTATTACATTGCAAAACTTTCAAATATTGTTGCTATGACACGTGTAATTTTTATCCTTGATCACAATGGCGTTCAATTTATAACGCTATAATTTGTCTTGAGTCTTGGCGAATTACATTAATAATTTTTTGGGTTTCGTGACCAACTTGATAATTTAAATAATTAATATTTCTTAATTACATAAGCAGGTAAAGCTTTTAAAAAGAAAAAAAGCGAGCTTAGCATTGAGTAATGAATTTACTTAAATGAAGTTTTTCAAAAATTATCCTTGCACTTTTATTGTAAGAAATTTAAAATGAATACGTCTTTGTTTGTGTTTTCTTAAATTTTAATTTACTAGATACATACATGAAATAAAAAAAAAAATTTGACAAAAATTTAAAGGGCGTTCGATGTTCTGAAAGAAGGTTTTTTTTTTTTAATAAAATATTTTCCTATTTGTTTTATTGTTGGTAGTTCAAGTTTATTTTGCAAGTTCATAATATTTTTAACATCTTTTATTATTTATTGTATTTTCTTTTTAAGAAGAAAAAAAAATAGGTAGCTATTCCTCCATGTAAAGTCATGAATTTCATTCAATCTTTTAGTTGTAGTAAATAACTAACAATTAAATGAATAATGTGACAACAAGTAGAGTGAAAGAAGTAAAAAAAAAAAAAAAACTTGATAAAAATTACGTTACATTATCAACATGTAGGTATAGTTGTTGGTGTTGTATTATTTTATGTTAAAAGATACAAGAAACTAGAACATAATAATGATCGTTTGTTATAACATTAAAAAATGTCTCTTCTTCCTTTTATTCTTCTTCCATTTTTATTTTTTTTTTTCTGGATACATTACAATTTTCTCTGCACGATATCATTTTCTCAACTCATATTTTATGCAAATTTTTTTTTTCTTTAATTTTTTTTTTCATTTACTAAAATGACATAACAGACAATTATGCATGCTGAAGCAGGCTTGTTTAAGTGCGGAAATTAAGAAACATCTGGGTTCTTTTTCCACTTATTTTTGATTTAATAAATTATTTTATATATTTTATATTGTAAGTGTATAATAAACAATTATGAATTTAATATAACGAAAGACAAAAAATGATTCTGTGTTTTTAAACTTTCATTGAAAAATTTTGCAATTTCTAATTCATTTTTTTTTTTGTGTGATGCATATTGCATTTTTATTAGTTGAATGAGAAATTTGAAAAAAATGAGGATTTTTTAAAACATTTAAATTCATAACATTCCATTTTTTTTTAATTTTCAGATAAAAAATTTTCTAAAAAAAACGGTGTTTAAAAATTCAGGAGAAATTTATAGCTTACAAAGTAGTAACAAAATTTGAAAGGGTATTGATAAACTACGACTTAGGATATGAAAAAAATCTGAGAAATTATCAGAACAAATTTTCAATATTGAAATAATATCTATCTGTTAATTGTTTTTTTTTTTTTATTGCTAACAATTTTTTAAATTTTGTATATTTTGCATTAAAAGCTGGAAGATTTTATGAGACTTATATGTATGATAACAAACAAAGACAACATACTTAAAAATTTTTAGTTTTACAGAAATTGAAAGGATCTATCTCTTTGTGATCTTAGTAACAGACAATGTGTTTGCTTGATTTTTAATTAAATTTTACTTAGATACAACTTTTATTTTACATATCAAATTAAAAACTAAAACATATTTAGCTCTCTGAAGTATTTAAAGACTCAATAAGTAAATTCTTAAATCGATTTCTATCCCGATCAGATAAAATGTTAAATGTATACGATCTTATCGAGATACATATAAGTAAAACACGTTTAATTATTATATGTACTAAAATCAGTATACCACAGATATTGATTAAAATTAATAAAAATTTTAACCGCATATTGTTACACGTGATTTTATATCCTTATTAATTCAATTGTGAAGTATATACATATGTACATATACAAATTTTATAGATACTTTACAATACCCAATATAATAATTTTTCAAAAAGGACTTAAATTTTTTCTTTTTTTCTTTTTTTTTTTTACAAAAATATTATGGAAATATCTTTTAATAGTATTGACTTTCATAAAAAAAAATATGTAAAAAAAAGTGAAAAAAGATATATACTATATATATTGTATAATACATATACCTGTATATAAAATTCCACTTTAAAATATATCTTTTTTGTTTGTTTTGTAATTTATTAAAGAGAAATGATTTTTTTTTTTTATTGAATTATTAATTCGAATTTTATTATTTTATTCTCTTTTACGTTCTGTTCTTTTTTTTCAGATATAATATGACAATAAATTTGTATCTACTTCTTTTTTCTGATAATAAAAAATCTGATGTTGATTTAAAATTCATTTAAAATTACTTTTGTGTTATTTTTTTTTTTGTTTTCGTACATTATTTTTCTTTATATTTATTTAAATTTTATTAAAAATGCTTAAAGAATTTCAAAGTAAAAATTTATCACATTTTATTTTTTAAAAAGGAATTTAAAATATTTTAATGTTATTTTTTTTTTTTTTACCTTTAATGTACAATTCGGTAGATATTATATTGATTTTAGTGTATCTACAATGAAAAGTATATATATGTATGTACATATGTATACTTATAAATATATATTTTGTTATATTTGGTATATATTAAGATTCACATTGAAATAATATTGCCCTTCTCAACAGCTGTCACATTACCCTTTTTATAAAGGATATGTATGTAGGTACTATATTTTTGTAAATGTTGTATAAGAATTTAGGTCATTTGATTATCACAATTATTATACTACGTTATTTTTATGTACATATATTCATATACATATATGTACATTTGTTTTAAAATAAAAGGAATTATGTTGAAAGTTTATATAAAATTTCAATAATGAGACCTCAATTATAGCATGTCCTTTATATTAAATAGTTTAAAAATAAATTTGTATATATGTACCTATGTAATAACAGGTGTTTTGGTGATAAGATTTATATTAGATAATTATTTTAAATGTTTTAAAATTGAATAAATATTTTGAAAAACATAAAAAGGAAATACATAAATTCTAATGACATCAGAAAATTGTATAAATATTAAGGGAGTATTTTGAAAATTAATTTTTGTTGTTAATTAAAAAAAAAGTGTTACATTAGTTTTAAAAGAAAAATAGCTTTTTTCAATTAAAAAACATTACTTTTTATCTAATATTAAATTAAACCTAAAAAATAAATCTTTATAGGCTTCAATTTATTACTACATATTATTATTTTTGTTTTGTTTTTTTTTTTTTTTTTTGAAATTTTCATACTTACTTTGACTGGAGTATATGTTAAAGTTGATGCTTGTGCTGAATGTACACGAAAACCACTTTGTGGCATATCAAATGTTTCTGCAGTATTATTAAATGACCATTTAAATGTTTCTGGTGGTGGAAATGCATCAACTTCACATAAAATTTCAACTGTTTCACTTCTTCCTACACCATAAATTTTTTTCTGATCTCGACGACAAATTGGTTTATCTACGAAAATAGAAAGAAGAGAAAAAAAAAAATTCGTAAATAAATAAAAAAAGCAAAGAATGTCTTTACATGTATGTTTTTGAAAGTACAACCGTAGAAGTACATAATAACTCTTTTTAAATTGAGAAACAATAAGTATCATGTTGTCATGTTTCGAAAAAAATTATTTTATGAAAGAAAACAAAATTGTTGATAAAAAAAGATGATAAATTTTTTTATGACACTGAGTTATTATATTTGAAAATGACTGAGCTGAAAATAATAAGTCCAAATGTGGACCTAATTTATAAATGAAATTTAAACTATAGATGGTTCGTTACAAATATTATTTTCTCTTTTGAAAAAGTTATGGAAAAAAAATTTAAGTGACCTTTGACCTTTTTGAGCTTCACTAACATGGTTTTGTGAATTTATTGTTCAAATTGAATTAAATGAACTGAAAATTCAAATTTATTATTTAGGTTTTTCAATACAAAATTCGATTTTATGTAGCATTCTTCAATAACCTGAATGTTAACACTAATCAATAATTTTTAAACTAAATTGGAAGGCTATATTTGAAATAGTATTGACCTTATCCTAATGTCACATTTTTTTAAAAATTTAATGTGATTTTTAATCAGTTGAAGTAATTTCTATTATCCAAGAATTTTATTGTGGTTTTTTTTTGTTTTCTGATGAAGGATTTAATGTCAAAAGTTGGTTTTATTTTAAAAGGAATTTTTCATTAATTTGGTATTTGAAAATTTTATTATTTTAGAAAAATTTCAGATGAAATTTTTTTTTTTTTAAAAAATTTTTTCTATGAATTATTTTTTTCATTTTTCAAATTAAAATTCATATTGAATAATTTTATCTATAAAAATTTAAGTTAGATTTAAAATTTTCACATAATTTATTTTTTTAAATTTTCTATATTCAAAAAAAAAAAAAAAAAAAAATTAAACAAATTTAATAAATAAACTTAAAATTTTTACTTTTATTTTTAATATTTTCATTTATTCCTTTTAAAGGTAAACTTTCAATATATGATCTCATTATTTTTATTACATATTTCATTTTTCAAGTTTAGTTTGAAAAAAAAAAAATCTTTTAACAGTCCTTTTTTTCCCCCACTATTTCTTTTTAAAACATTAGCTTTATTAATTCAAAATTCTAATGTATTACAATAACAAAAGAAAGAATAAATTTATTTCATTTTTACTAAAATTGAAAATATACAATGAACTTTTTCATCATAATCATCATCATCATCATCTGAATTTTAACATTAAATTTCTAAACTGTAAATGAATTGAGAAAAATTTCTATAACTTATTATTATTATAATAATAGAG
This sequence comes from Bombylius discolor, assembly GCA_939192795.1. Taxonomy (NCBI): domain Eukaryota; kingdom Metazoa; phylum Arthropoda; class Insecta; order Diptera; family Bombyliidae; genus Bombylius; species Bombylius discolor. The sequence continues at coordinate 44,569,992 of OW584238.1, read as the reverse complement.
TAAGAATGAAAAAAAAAAAAGGTAAAGGTTACTACAAAAATAGAATTATAATGAAATGCATATTTCATGAAGTGAAGAATATCCATTAAAAGTAGAGTGGTTCTAGAATGTTTCGTTTTTTTTTTTCTGGATTGTATAATTTTTGGAGAAATAAAATGTATAATAATGAAAATAAATATTTTAGATCTACATACTATGTACAAATTAACATAAATATACATATATTTGAAAATTCAATGGCGTAACTAAAAATTTTTGATTCCTAAAAGAAGAAGTTTTTCATGATCCTGTTGATCTGTTTTTGAGGAAAATAAAAAAAAAAAAGACAGTTGAATGAAATATGAATTATCCATAAGATATGATATTAGTTGTGAAGTTGTGATTTACGTAAAGATATTTTTCCTTTTTTTTAAGTTTCATCAAAAAATTATTTTTTTGGATTTACTTAAATGTGTTTTTGTCCCTGAAAATACAATTATGAAAAAATTATTCAAAAGACTATAAGAAAAAGGTTTACAGCAGTGTGGAAGATTCTATATTGAACATACTTTCTAGCTTTTATGACCTTTATCAAAGGATCTTCATTGAACAAAACTAATACTAAAACTTATCATAACTTGATTCTTATTTTTCAGTTGAATTATTGATAGGATCTCTAAAAGAAATACGTTAGATGACAGGAAAATTTAAGCATAAGAATATTGCATTTCAACTCTACTTTAATACATTGGGCCCCTAAAAGTCCATAAAAAACCATGTTTACGCCATTGGAAAAATATGTAGAAAGTATAGAATAATTCTCTGTAGAGAATAATAAAACAAGAAAAATAGTTTAAATGTCATATTAAAATGTACTCGTATACGAATATTATACACATGCACTATTCTCTATTCACTAACAGTGGTAATATTTTTTCTGTTGTTGCATTTTCATAAGTTCATATTTTTGCATCTATATTTGCTTAAAGGATTTCATTTTGATAATGCTTTGTATTGTATAGATTTTTATTTTATTTATTTTTTAATTTATATTAATTAACTGAGCGAATTAACCTTTGTTTTTTTTCTTATTTTTCAGCTTAATTAAATTTTTAATTTATTTATAAAATCGGAAAAAATAACTTACACATGATTTTCAATTCAACAATATTACTGTCACCATCACCTTCAACATTTGATGCTGTACATGTATAATTACCAGCTTGATGTCTAGAAACACCCTGTAAAGCTAAATCGCTACTGCTTACAATAACACCAGCACGTTGATTATGTTGTATTATTTGATTCTGTTAATGACAAAAAAAAAAAATGATTTTTAAAATAAAGCAACAAAACGGAAAGATAAAAAAAAAAATCAAAAATTAATTAACACCTTAAAAAACCAACAGTTCTCTTGGTAGTCATATTTTAATTAGTTCTTTCATGTTTTTTTCTCTTTTTGTTCTAGTTTTTTTTTTTGTATTAATCTTGTATTATTTTCTTTTGTTTTTGTGTATGTTTTGGATTATGGTTAACCGTATTATAATGCGATTTTTTTTTAAAATGTTGCTTTTGTGGAATTAAAAGTTTGTAGATTAGGTTTTAATTAATATACAAGGTCAATTACATCAATAGATGTACATACATACATTAAAGTAGATATGTATGTACTACATTCATATACATATATAATATTATTTAATTATACTCACATTATGCTTCCAAATAACTTTATATGCTGCTGGATTAGCTTGTACTTTACATTCAAAATAAACATCATCACCTTCTTCTATGTCTTCTGGATTAAGGTTAGATCCTAAATCAAGCTGAAGTGTTGGTATAACTGAAATAAAATAAAAATTTATTTAATATTAAATCAATATCGAGATTAAAATATGAAATTTTCAAATGTGACAATTTATTTTTTTTTAAAAAAAAAAATATAAATTTAAAAATTACAAAAGTTTGGATCAATTTAAAAAAATTCAAAAATAAAATCCTTTTTTTCCTAGTCACATAAGGGTAACGGGATTTAGAAAAAAAAAAAAAAAGAGAGAATAAGAAAATTATCGACAACTTTTTCATTTTCTGTTTAAATTTCACTCACTTGACACGTTAAAGCTTGTGAAACAAAAGAAATAAAAAGTGGATTTTTGGATTATTTAAATTTCCATTCATCATCAGGTATCCTTTTCGCATTAATATTCTGCCTATGTTTCAAATGTAGATTCGAACACTTTTTTTTTTGTTCATTTCCAACGTACTCGTATATGATGTATATAAAATCCGTTATCTACTTTTTGTCAGATTGTTTTCATTTTGTAGTAAGTTCAAATTTAAATTGAAATATGGGTCTTATATGAAACTATTCTGGGTTGTTGGTCATTGATTCTAAAAAGTGGAACCACAGGACTACATTGAAAAGAAAAGCTCAAGCAAGGTGAGACAAAAAAATAATTGCTGCTCTTACTGTCTGGACGGAGAAAGCTTAGGGACCTTCTGGTTAGATGGAAAGTATATTGCTACGCTCTAATTCTTGAACATTTTAAATAATCTGATTTGAAAGTACATTTAAGTAATCAGTTTCATCTGACAGTAGCCTTATTCTGCTTTTTACTATCTATATAAAACATTTGAATTTAAAATCCAATGTTTTTTTCGTTAAATTTTGATTACGATTAATTATTCTGTTTGAAAAATTAAGTTAAACATTAATTTCATTTTTTTTTTTTTTTTGTTGGTTTCTATATACTCAATTACAGTTATACATTGTTTTTTTTTTAAATTGAATTTACTTTCAAAAATTTTCAATTTTATTAATTAGTTTTCTTTCCCCTTAATCTTAAAATGTATGGTTTCTTTCAATTCTTCTGAACTTTACAATTATTCTTTTATTTTTGTAATTAGAATATCATATCTTTCTTTGTTTTTGTTTTCCTAATTTAAATTAAACGAAAAAAAAAAGAAATACTTGACTTCATATTGATTTTTTCTTTATATATTTTCGAAAATAAAAAAAAAAAGATATTGAATACCCATTTCTTTTAGATTAGATACAAGTTGAAAAAAAAAAATAAATAAATAAATAAATAAAAAAAAAGATGAACAAAAGAAAAGAAAAATAGTATGAGTTTGCATTAAATGTTAAGTAAATTTCAGGTATACTTTTGCATGATGTAATTTCAGAAGCAGAAGAAAAAAAAAATAGAAAAAATAAAGTTTAGAAGAGAAGAAAAAACAATTTTTGAAGTATTTTCCTTTTTCTATTGTAGGGGAGAGAATATCATTTTTTTTTTTTCTGATAGAAAATGAGATTTCAATGATAACAAGTGTGCTTAATCTGCAAAATGTGAAAAAAATTTAAAAGTATAAAAAATCAAATTAAGAAAAAGAAATTTTATAAATATTTGAAAGATTTATAGAGGAAAGTTGAACAAAAGTTTGAGATGTAATTGTTCAATTTATTTTCTAAGAGAAGTAAAAAATACAAATTACAAAAAAAAAAGTGAAATTTTCTTATTTTGTTGTTGTTGTTTTTTTTTTGTGTGTGTGTGATAGAACAATGAAAAATAGGGTGGGTAGGTAAATAAGAAATAATTTTTTTTTATCTATGTTTATAGGTTGCTTAATTTGCATTTAATAACAACAACAAAAGCAAATATTTGAAGAAAAAAAAAAAAGAATTAAAATTTTTGTATCAAAAGAAAAACAAAAAAACGAAAAGAAACAACAATTATAGATTCTGATCACATAAAAAGATAAAATACAAGAAAATGGCAACATTGAAAATTAAATGGAAAAATCAAATTGAATATCTACAAAATTTTTTGGTGTACATAAAAAGGATAAAAGTTTTGAAATATGTAAATGATGAGATAAATAAAATAGAATAAAATTTAACTGACAATTCAAAGGATTTCGGTTTTTTTTTTTCTTAAATTGAGTAGATGATTTTCTATTTTGTACTCCTGTACCTTGCCAATTTCATCACGTACGTTATGAAATTTCACAAGAGATTTTTAATCAATTTTGGAGCACTATCAAGACTTTTCTGTAATGTAACTGACGTCGAAAGAACTTTTACAGGTTTTGTGTCCTTTAAAAGAAGCCAATTTTTCAAAAAAAGAATTTTTGTTGTTGTTAGAAACTCGTTGGCAACAGGATCCACGTGGCGGCTCATATTTTAATGAATTAGAAATTTCATTTTACATAACCTAATATTTTTTTAAATTACTTGATTTTTTCGAAAACTTTCGAATCTTCTTCTTTCTTACGATTGACCTAAATTTATTTACAAAATCTGAGTGGATTTTAATTTACAAGGTTTTAACTATACTCAAAATTAAATTAAGAAGAAATAAAAGACGTTGAATCCAAAAAAAAAAAAAATTGTCATGAACCACAAAATTCAAGTTTTAGGTTATGACCACAATAATAATATGTGTACAATATGTGATTTTGGTTTACCAATAATTAAATGGAATTATATTGTGATAAATTGTATTATACAATTCTCGTTTAATATACTGGTCATGCAGTATCATCAAATAACAAAAATATCATTTATAACATTGACAAATTGAAAATGACTTTAAATAATATTTAATTTTTTTTAAAAAATTTTCTTTATAAAATTTAATAAATGTCAAATGTCCAATTAAAGTTTATTGTCTTCAGAAAAAAATACCACGTTTCCAAGATACAAATCAACTTTTCACATTAAATTTCATTTTATCTTTTTATTTCTTTGTTCATATTTTTTTAAAAAAAATGTATCTCACATCCATCATATTTCAACTTTTCAAATGTCATATATACTATTGTTGTTTTTAAAATAAAGTGAAACAAATAAAATTTATTTAAAATCTTTAACAATTAAATATTATAAAATGCAAAAAATATTTAAAAAAATTATCTCGCATATTTGTGAACTCTATTAACAAAATGTTCAAGTTTTTTTTTTTGTATATAAAATATGAATATACTTATGCAAATATTTTTTACCTTCCAATAAAATAAAATGCAACTTTAAAATACTCATTTTCATTTAATAATTATATCACTTGATAAAGTTAAAAAGGAAATTTTCGTATAAATATAGATATCCTTTTTTTTTTAAACCGACAGACGCATAAAAAAAGCACCAAAAAAAGAAAAAAACGAGAAAAAAATATTCATACGATGTAGTCTTTATAATATTTGTTCATTCATTTAATAGAACTCGTATATTATTTAAAAAATGAAAATGAAGAAAGAAAAAAAAAAGCAGAAGAAATTCAAAATTCATAATATATACTCATTCCATTATCCTTTTTTTCTCTTTTTTTTTTTATTCTTGTTTTTGTGGAAATGGAGCATCTTTAATGTTTTTACTCGTATTTACCACATTATGCAGTGCTTCCAGCTTTTACAAAGTACACATCATATATCTTAAATAATAAAAAACATGAAAAAATGAAGAAAGTAAAAAAAAAAAAAATACTAAAAAGAAAAAGTATAAACACAAAGTAGAAATATAAGAAAGAAAAAAAAAAATGAAAACATTTCAGCGGGAAATTAAGACATCTTATGAAGCTAAACAAACTACAAGAAAATTGTTATATTCTCGGTTTTCTTTTTTGCTTTTTCATTTTTTAGTATCATAACTACCGACCTCATCACTTTATTTTTTCTATTTTTATTTTATTTTTTTTAATTTTTATAATAACTACCCAACCACCCTCACATTCCAGATATGTACATAAAATGATTGTGGGTTTGTTTGTTGTTTGTTCGTGGAATGACGATAGTATCTATAAATATACTTTTTATTTGTTGAAAAAAACCCCCCATTGCTTGGTTCGGAACTTACTATAGTATTTTTTCACCATACTTGTTTTTCTTACGTCTTATAGCACACTTTCTTTTTTTTTTTTTTTCTGTTTCTTTTGGGTGGTTTATGTATGTCTGTTATTTTTTTCTTTTGTCTTAAGACTATTTTCTTGCAACAAAGATATGCTGTTTTTGTTGTTGTGTTGTTGATGATGGTGATGATGATGATGATGTTCACACTCAAATTTAATGTAATATACATAAAAAAAAAAATTATTTATATATGTTGTATGTATGTACATATGATGTATATTCGTAATTTATGTATATTTATGTTAAAATGAAATTTATATAGGTACTATAGTGTATTGGGAAAAAAATGAGACTTAAAAAAAAATATGTTGATAAATTTGTTTAAATATGAATACATTGAAAAAATATGTAGATACTATTTAAGTATGAAAAAATACCAAGAAATAACATATACAGTATAAGAGCTGAAAAAAAAAAAATTGTATATAGACACATACATATTTAAATTATGTAAAAATATCTCCATTTGCTCTTATTTTTTTGTTTTTTGAAATTATTTTCTTGAAAAAAAAAAAAAAAAAAAAAAAAATCCACATTTTCCTTTTCTTGTGGAAAAAATATATGTACATATATTTCAACTTTTCGAACTTACATTTTTAAAGTACATGAAGCAATCTTAATGTATGCAAAAAAAAAAAAAAACAATACTGAGAAAAAAGGACTCATTCATTCACTTGTAAAGTCACCTCGTATGTATATATATTTTATATTTTTAGTGTGTTATTTCATACATCAAGTTCACATGAAAAATTTTATGCATTAAGAATAATAAAATATGTAGGTATGTTACATATGTGTATATAAAAAAAAAAAAAAAAAAAAAACAAATTGAATGGGCTATAAATGAGCTCTGTTATGTTGTCTTAGGAACTTATTTATATTCCAGATTACAATTTAGAAAAATAATGTCATATATATCCTTATATAAAAATTTTTCCAGTCAAAGGGCATATGATGATATGTGTGTGTATATATTTTTTTCTTATTCTTCTTTTCATTTAAGATATTTTATGGACCGAGTCCACAAGACATTTTTTTGCTTCATAGAGCATACAAAATTAGTTTTGTTTTCTCAAAACATACACACACATATACAAAAAAAGAAAAAAATAATAAAAGTATATTTTATTGAAATGAGAGGATTGTGTAGTCGTAGTAAAATCTATAAATCCTTATATAGAATGAAATCAATCTTTTTCTTTAGCATACGAAAAATTTTTTTTCTAGAGTGATCCTTTCCTTTTTTTTTGTGGTAACTTTTCCTTTTTTTTTTGTTCTTATCATTTTTTCCTTTCGATTTTGTTGGTGTTTTTTTTAGAAACGAATAAACGAAAAGTGTGATATTATATAAATTTATCTTAAAAATAATCTAATATATGTGTATTTTGTATTATATACGAATAGAATAAGTATGTTACTTTAACATAGTGGAAATCTCACATGGAAGAAGAAGAAGAAGAAGAAAAAAAAGTAGAAAAACAACAAATTTTTGATATTTTAGTAAATGGTTTATCCTCATAAATATGACAGCGTCTTAAATTATATAAAACGATGATATTCTACTATAACGGTATATACATACATACTCTTACAAATACAATATTATGATTTTCTACAATAACAACAACAACAACAACAACAACGAAAGGAAAATATGATTTTGTGAGGAAAAAAAAAAAAGGATACAATAAATATCTTGTATCTATAAAAATATTGTATAGTACTCGTAGATATAATACCACGAATAAAATTTGAAATGATGAAAAGCGATATGTTTTTATTTTCGCGAATATACAACCATATATATATGTTTGTATCTATGTTAGTGAATAAATGTTTATGTTGCGTATTTTGAACTCATATGTAACTATACATAAAAAAAAACCATATATAAACATTTTACAAATGTAAAACAAATATTTTTAGCTTTTATCTAATTTACATTTATATAAATTCAACTGAAATAAAGATAATAATAAATAAAAACGATATTTTTTTTAAAACTTTGAAGTAGAAGAAAAGTATAACAAAACGAACGAGTAAAGATTATTCGTTTAAAAAGTTTTGAAAAATAAAAACAAAAAGAGAATAAAAAGTATATGAGAATAAATATAAGAATATATATATGTATATGTAATGAATCTATATATATGGTGGATATAAAGGGCAACAGATGGTATGATTTATTATTTCACATATGTAAAAATATGTCTTTTTTGTGTACATACAAATATAAAATATCCTTTTATATCAATAAATATAAAAATATACATACATATGTATAAGAATATTTATTTTTAAAGCTATGACATGTAATATTTATACAACAAACACATACACACACATATTTGGTTTTTCATATATTTTTGTAATAAGAAAAAATAGTTTTATCAGTTATACGTCGGACTGTGTAACCATAAAAATTTTTTTGTTTTTTTTTTGTTATCATTATTTAATGACCACTTTTCCTCACATTCGTCCTTATATGGTTTTATCTGATTTTTTACATGTACAAATAAAATGCAGATGTACACATATACATATATATTGTATGTTATTGCACAGATAACATCATTTTTTTAATTATTTTTCTATAAAATTGTTCAAAAATTCTTTTCATAAAAGGACAATGAACTTGATATTATCATATATGTGCAGTATACATATTTTATACTTTACTGTTGAAAGGACAAAAAATTTATATAATAAGAATTATCGTATACCGTAGGTATGATATTCTTTAATAAAACAAAAATCATAACAAAAAAATAGAAAACTCGAGAAAAGAAAATTTTTCAAGCAATAAAATGTCCTAGTTATCCTTGAAGAAGGACAATGCAGATTCAAGAGATGTTTTTGTAACTGTTTTCTTTTATTTATTTATTTTTTTCAATCTTCTAAAATGAATTTAAAAGCTTATAAATGCACCTATACGTATGTATGTATCATAGCTACATACATATAATAAAAATGTGAAACATTTTACGTATATATAAATTATTTATACATATGAGTACGTTTCATTTACAAAAAAAAGGACATTGGAGAATTTTTAGATTTTTCTTTTTTTCAATGAAAAAAAAAAAAAAAACATCAGGGAAGAAAACAAAACAAAATGCATAGTACAAAAGCTCTTCAAGAATGGTAAACATCCTTGGAAATTTAATATTCTAAAAAGTGCATCAAAATAAATCTCAAGTTTGTTTTATACGTTTTACCTTTTCTTTTTTGTTCTGTTTTTTTTTTTTTTTGATTTTATTTTTATTGTTAAACTATATGAAACTCTAATACACTATACCATAAAAAATTTTTTTTAACAAAGTAAAAAAAAGGAGAAAAAAGAAAAATTTTTATGTTTAGATCTCTAGTGTATCTTAAATCAAATCAGTCAACAAATTTAAAATTAATATATATATATATGTATGTGTATACATATGTATATGTGTACATACATATTTTAATAAAAAAATATTATAACACCTTTAATATATATATTTTATTTTTGAAAATTTTAGAAGCTAACAATGGAATCTAATTTTAAAAGATAAAAATTAAAGATGAAAAATGAAATACGTATTTAAAACAAAATTAATTTAACAAAAAAGTTTAAATTTTTCTATAAATTTCAGATAAAATTTAAAAATTGTGTTTTCTGTTAAATTAAATATTTGAAGTGAAAAGTTTTTGGTTTTAGAAATTTTTAAATGAAATTTAGCTTTAAAATATTTAGGTTGTTTGTGATGAATTTATGTTTTATGTCAAAAAATCTTGTGATTGTTGTGGGTAAATAAAATTTTTTTTTTCAATAAAATAATTAAAATAAATTTTTTTTAAAATTTGATAGATAAAAATATGAACAGGTATGTATGTAATCTGAGTATCGTATGATATGATATTTTTCTTAAAAGGGTTATTCCCCAAGGTTATAGGGTTGATAATGATCAAATTATAATTATAATAAATTATTACTTAATTAAATATTTCTTTTTTTAGAAATTTTAAATGTTGAAAGTCTGACTAATACGTAATCTTTTTTCAGATACTGTGGTAAAACATCTACATACATACTTTGCTGTGTACAATGATCGTTAAAATTCATCTGCATTAAAAGAATCTGAATTTGTGTAAAAAAATTAACAATAAATGAAGAAAAGAATGGATTTTCAAAATTCTTATACCCGTACGTGACTAAATACCTACTTTTTTTGTTTTTAATTTTAAAAAAAAAAGTTTCTGTGAGCATTTTATTTTTACAATTTTTGTAATACTTTTACAAATAACTTGAAAATGAATAAAATTAAAACTGTCATTTACATAATTATTTTCTTCAAAGTTTTCACTATTTTTGACTAAAAAGACAATAACACTTAATAGAATTTACAAAATCTTGTATGTTGTTGAATATTTTTCCTATCAGTTGTTGTTTTTTTTAATTCAAAATAAAATTAAATTACCTGTCAGTGTTATTAAACAATACTTTTACATCTTATTTAACCTTTTTTTTTATTTTCAACCCCTTCTAAAAGGTATTCTAAATACCATGTTGAATTTTTTTAGAAAAAAAAAAAAATTCTTTGTTAAGTGTTTTAATTTAGTTTTAAAAGATTGAACATTTTGGAGAAGGAGAATTCATTAGACAAGAAAAAAAAATAAAAATTGTGTATAGCACGTATTACAAAAAGATACATAATAATGGTTAACGTGAATACTGTAACATACGTTGTATGTATTTCGAATTTAAATTTTAAAATTTCTGTCTCTTTGAATTTAATTAATTATAAACCACCATACCATATACGTACATTGAATTAAGCCAGGTGAAAATTAAAGGAATTCAAATGAACAATTTTTATTTAGCTTTTTTATACGTTTACGTTCATATTTTTGTTTTCCTTATTTTTTTCACATATTTCTGTATAGTCATTTTATACGTTTATTTTATCTTTATTGAGTTTTTTTTTTTTCAAGTTTTTCATCTACTATTTCTTTTATAATGCATTAGCTTACCTATTTATTTTCTTTATGTTTTTCTAGTTTTCTATACTTGTCTCGTACTAAATTTGCACAAAATAATTACAATAATAAAAGCAAATAATGTACTGAATAATACGCTATTTCAAATGAAACCACTAAAAATATATACTATATTTTTTGTGTATATAATTATGTATATTAAATTGTATATTCAAAATACATATAATATCCTTTTATAGAAGAATATCGTATATAGAAAAATTTACTATTAGGCATAAATAGTTTTTATATTGCTTGTGTATAACAAATAGAAGAAAGCTCATTTTATGAATGAGATTAAAAGAATAAATCCAAACTTATTTTTATGTGAATTAATTTTTTATATAACGTGTATATTATGTATTACCATATTATATACATACATATGTACTATACACATAAAAGTATAATAAAATTACTTTTATGTACTGTAGTTTGGGGTAAATTCGATATATAATTTGTGTTTTTTAAGTACACAGATCTAAAAGTCGAAATTCGGATGAAAACACTGATTAAAAACTTTTAAAACTTCTTTGTGTGTGTAAGGACGAATATCATCAGTAGATCCTGTTTACATCGAAGATTGATTAGTGAGGAAACTATAAGAAAAACTTATGAAGGAAGATTTGTAAAGTAGGAAAAAAGTATTTATTTGATAATTTACCAAAGTTAAAATGTTTAGAAGATGACTTTGTCAATATAAGTACAAGTTTATATCGAAGTTAAGTCTAAATTATAAGCAACAGAAAATAATGATCCTGTATGATTTGAACGAAAATAAGAAAAGGAAAATATTCCAGACACGAATTTTTTTTTTATTAAACGCATTACATTATACAGTTTTCAATTATTTCATTTCTACGCGTTAAAAATCCTTAAATTCAGTCAAATCTACCCCAAATTACGGTATTTTTTTTATACCTGTATCACATATATGTGTGTATGTATAAATATTTTTTTCACTTTATAAGTATAATAATATAAAAAAAAATGTATGTATGTATAATACACATCATTTATTATACTTTTAGTAATGTGAAAGGCTAAAGAGTAATTTAAGCTTTAAAACAATAAGCATTTAACCAAATCTGGATCATGGCTATGCTTTTTAGAAAATCTCTTTTTATATATTTTATTTTTCTACTTTCACTATATTTTTTTTTTACATTTTCGTCCTTTCGATTTATTTTTATTTAAAAAAAAAAAAAAAAAAAAAATAGCTAAAAAAAAAGGTTATAAACTTTTTATTTTTGAATTTTAATTGCAAAAAAGAATTGCGAATATTCCATTTTAAGCAACAAAAACAAAAATGCAATTTTTTTCTCATTTATTTTTCTAAAACTGCAATTCGTTAATTGCTGAGGGACGGGCAAAAATAAAACTAGAAAAATAAAAAAAACGTTTAAAAGAAAAACAAAAATATAAAAAAATAGCAAAATTGAGAAAAATTAAGGAGAAAAAATAAATAAAATAAAATGACAAAAGATAAGAAAAATAAAAAAATAAAAAGAATAAAAAAAACAATGAAGAAACAAAATAAAAAATTAAAAAACTTTTAAGAATGAAAAAGTTTTCAATTAACAGGAAAAAATATCTAACACGGAAAAAAACTATTATGCTGTCAAATTTCAAGTACCTTTTAACTGTAAAATGTAATTCATATACATTATGTATGTACATATATTATAAAAGAAAATATTATAAAAATAAATGTATGTATGTACAAAAATTTATTATATACATATAAGAATGTAGGTCCTTGTTTTGTTATGCATATGTATGTACATACCTATATAATTTTATGCAGTGAATTTAAAAACAAAAGAATATTATATGCTAGGATGCATGTAATATATTCATATACATATGCTTCGTTGTATATCCATGTATACATACCTATATATCCTAGAAATTTAAGAAAAACATATATGCATATACTCGTAGAAATAGGATATTCGTGTTCGTTTTATATGCATTTTATTTTATTAGATATGTATATGTGCATGTATGAGTAAAAGATATTAGTCCTAGATAATTTTTTTTTTTTTGTATAAAACAAAAATAAAGAAATATAATAACAATTTAGCAATATGGTAAAAAGAATGAAAGTGTTACAGTAGAGTACATTTTGTTTTATTCATTGCATTTCAAATGACGATGAGGATGATGATGATGATGATGACAGGAACAATAATTGTGTGTAAAAAACATGATATAGAAGCTTTAAAAAAAAAAATTTGTTTTTTCATGTAAAATGACTTTATATACAATGCAACGATGTCACTTTTAAGGTGGCAAAAAATCTACAAAGTAATTTCGTTTTATTATTTAGAAAATTTTTATAATAATACTAAAAAATCAAAAATCTAAATTGTGCATTCTGTGTAATAGCTAATATGCATACACAGTCATGGATACCTTTGGTTAAGAACACATGGAAAATTCCGTGAAAATTAATCATAAAAGTAGATTTATGAATTAATGGCTTACAATTAAGTTGTAAGTCGAGTTTTATGAAATTTTATGACATTTTTGTTTTGTGGAATTTTCCTTCAATATTATTCCGACCTATTGCTAAAAGTATTGGTATAAAATAGCCGGCCAAATGATTTGGCTCACTTCTACATCTTCCATGAAAAAATGACATTCTTATGTACGTATTTGCGTTTAGAACTGTGAGGATATTTCTTTGAATGTACTTTCAAAATATAGTAAGCTTTAATTTACATATTGAAAAATTATGTGGAATTCCAATCTATAGTAAAAATGTAACTGATCGATTTTTAGGAGATAAGACTTTGTTTTTAATTTCAATTTCAAAGATACAACGAATTCTAAATTTTTGAACTATAAATATCCTTGCAAACTTCATAGGGTTGATAAAGCATTTAGTTAATAGAATGGATGCTTTTAAAAAATATTCTGAACATACAATGAATTTAAAGTACATACGTTTTATTTAATAAAATTGTATGCCTTGCATAAAAATTAAATACAATTGTATGCATAAGGTAAATCTGAATTGTTTTTTCCCACAAGTAAAACAAGAAAAGGATATAATTAAATTAATTTAAAAATGTAAATATTGAAATTTACTGAAAACAATACAAATTTTTTTTTTTTTTCAATTTCCTACCGGTAACAAGGAAAGTTTTATACTTCCTGTGTACTAGAGAATGACTTTTTCAACTATTAATTAAAATAAAAATCAATTATTTTTGAATATAATTGAACTGTAATACACAGATGAAAATTGGGTGGAATAAATTTAAAAGCATTAATTAAAAAATGAAAGTAAATAAATGGAAAATTAACAATAAAAGCTTAAAAATAAGTATGTAGGTAGTTTTTTTTTTAATTTTTGAAATATGATATGATTTTTTTTTTCAATTTTTGTTTTTTTATCCAACTTGGAAGTAAAAGAAAGACAATTTGTGCTAATAAACATGTTACAGGTTCTGAGCGAATGAATTATCTTTTTTCAAACTAAACATATTATGTAGATGAAATATTCTCTTGAAATTGTTGCTGGGCAATGACAAAAAAAAAAAAAATTAATCGTTTTGAAATTTTAGGCGCGATTTTTACAAACTCAAATATATACATTGTATATACATATATGTATATGTACATATATCTAAACACTCTAATCAAAGAATTTCACTTAAACAAAGCTTATTCCTTTCGAAATTGACTTTTATTTGGAAAATTTGTTAAAAATGAATTTTTTTTCTCGTCCCAAAATTCCTAAGGTAAAAAGTAAGGTGATAAAAATGTGCTTCATTGGGAAAAAAGCAAAAAACAAAATAAGAAAAATTTCATAAAATTTTGAAAACATCACACTGGCTCATAAGTTTATTCACCTGAAATATTATAAAGTGAATATGAATTAAAAAAAAAACTATGATCCGCAAGATAATTTCAAAAGAAATTTATTAAAACGTAAAAACTATTTCACTCATAATTGAATTTGATTTTATTGAAATATTCATTTGATGTGTAATAAATGTGTACATTATTTTCCATGTAAAAAATCAATAATGTGTATTTTGAAAAGCATTAAAAATAATATTAATTGATTTTATATTCTTCTAGTCATTGAGTACTCATAAAAATGTATTTTCTTATTTTATTCTATAAAATTTATGTATTTACCATTCTCCACAAATAAAAAAAAAAAATAGAAAATATCTAGTAGAAAATCTGTACAGAATAAAATTCATCTTTGCTCAGACAATGTTCATCATGATTCACTTGTTTGTTGTTTTCACATTTTACACATTTTATTTTCTAAATTTCGATATCAATACATGCATAGATACATAAATGTATATGTATGATTTTGATAGACAATATTATTGTATATTTATATAATTTTAATATCTATTACAAAGACAGAAAATTCTCAAATATATGTATGTATATAAATTGAATCTATATACATACATATGTAATAGATATTGACATATGAATTAATTTATTTTAAGTTATACATATATATAGATTTATATATGTATGTATGTACATATGATCCTACAGTTTATACGAGCAGTTCACAAATCAAAACAATTGTAAAAAATTGAAAATACATATTATATAAGCTTTAAATCATTGGATGGAAATAACCTAGACATATTGTCCTTATGATATTCCTAGAAAATAGATGCATACTCTTGATGATAATCGTTATCAGTGTTGCCAATTTAGTGTTATCAATTCATTTAAAGACAAAAACAATTTTCAATTTAGTGTCTAGTAAGATAAAAATTCAAAAGCTTGAAAATTGGTCTGCCGACTATGCCTACACATTATAGCTATTTTCGATTTAACATTTTCGAGCGCTTGCGAGAACTAAAATGTATCTTAGATAAATAGTTAAATGGAACGACAGAAAATCCTTTTATGGTTAATAAGAAATCCTTTACAATTATCCTAATACTGTATCATTTCTTCTAAATCACTTAAGTCGCTGGAGTCTAATAACTAGAATTAATTTTAATATGTTAAAATCTACCTGGTGTTAAAAGTTTTCGTAACTACTTTTATCTAACCATGAAAAATTCATAAGAGTAGTTGGTAGTAGATGGGTCTAGCGAAGATACACACCATAACTTCTTACAATAAGAAGCGCTTGAAAATATTAAATCGAAAACAGTTATTATACAACCTTAAACCAACTCGACCAGGTTGTAAAACCAAGTTGGACCGTGTGTACATAGCATAATAAAGTTTGTATTTTTAAAAGTTTACTCATATTTTTTTAGTAAAACTTTAAATGCCTGATGTTAAATACGATAGCAACAAGGGACTAAATAAAGAAAAATGTTACTAAACAGATTGGAACAATGTTAGCTTAAGAAATTAATTTTAAAGATAGTATTAACTGGAAGATAACATTAAAACTGTAATTTGGTGATTTTAGCAAGTACAAAGTTGGCAACTTTGATCATTATTATTATAATGTACGAAATTCAGAACAATAAAGTAACATAAAAGGATGGACAATCGATTTATCAGTCTCTATATTGAAATCTTTGATAGATATTTTGTAATATTTATATGAATGTACACAAGTATTATAAAATTATACACATTTATCATTAACAATACACATTAGTAATGTAATTGTATACATAGCTAGCTATATTCTAGAATTTAGAATTTTGTTATGAGCATCAATTTGATATTGAAAATCTTTATTATCCAATTAAATTTGTTAAAAATCATATCATAGGTGAATTTTGTTTTGAGAATAAATTTTACATACATACATACATTTATACGTGTATTCGAAACCACATGAGGTTAAAAATTATTCCAGGAAGGTATAATTGTTTAATTACATTTTGCGTATTAAATAACAGAATTCAACCAATTTTTGACATTGTAGATACAAGTAAATTGGAATATTTAATTTATATCTTTTTTGAAATAAACAAATTTTAGAAAATCTTCTAAGATTTATTTAATGTGATTTGAAATGATGAGCAATATGGTCTAACTGTACTTTTTTCCATTTTTTTTAAAGCTTTAATATGAAGTTTGATAGAAATAATTTGTTAGTTTTATTTTCGGAATTTTTTTTTTCAAAAAATTTCACAATTAATTTTTTATTGAAAAATTTTTCTTTGTTACTTAATTTTAAAAGTTTTTTGAATCAAATTTTCTTTGTCAAATTAAAAAAAAAAAAAAAAAAAAAACATGTCCACTCATTTAATCAAAGAGTTGTAGAAGATGTACTTTCTACGATAAATTATTTTAATACTAAAAGTTTCAAAACTAATTTCTTTAAAAATGACATAGTTCCTTCAACAATTAATTATTTTCGAATATTGTGTGTCTTTAGATCTTAGATTAAGGATCTTAAGCTTTTCAATATCATGATTATTCGTGGTATCGATTGAAAAAGGTTTAAAAATCATGACTTTCTTCCTAATTTTTTAAGGAGGATATGGTTCTAAACTCTTATGTTTATGTTTTTTTAAATGAATTTGGGAATAAGACTGAAAAGAGAATTATAAAGTAGAAGTTTTGATTCATTAAAATAATTAGCTATAACCTTTAAATTATGTAACTTATAATGTTTTCGAAAATGCAATGATGCAATCATGATGGGAAATTTAGCTTAAAACCTTTATGCGTTGAATTGTGTATCATGGTAGCATCTCTGCATTTTCGAAAATACCATTATTTTTAATTATTAACTTTTTCTTTCTTGTTTTTGTTTTTTATTTTTTATTTTTTTCAAGTTAAAATGTTTTTCCATCAAAAAAAAATAATAATAATCTTTAAATATTTTAGTAATTCTTGTTAATTTCTGTAAAACTACTTAAATTTTAAAAATTTCAAAAGTTTTTGTTTATTTTTCTATTATGACAACTTTTATGAAAAAAAAAAAACAAACAATAAATTAAGGCAATAAAAACTTATAAAATGATTTTATAAGAGATTTCGTATTAAAAGAACTTAAATTATAATTTGAAAATATTAAAATTAGCTAAAAAGTAATTTTATAGAGAATGTTTTTAAACTTTTTGCATAAAATTTACATAATTAAAATTTTAAATGATAAAATCACTGTTAAAAAGATATTTCAGATAATAATTATTTTTCAGTGTATGTGTTTGTGTGTGTTTTCGAAATTTATCAATTTTTCAATGTTTTTATAATAAATTAATTTTGTTCTATTTTTTTCTTTTTTTTTTAATCTTTGAACTTTTTTATTTTATGAAAAAAAAAAAAATGTGATAATGTTTTTTTCAATTTAAAATTCGGAATTTTTTTATAAAAAAATTAATAACAATTTTTTTGCTGAAAAATTTTCAATTATTTTTTATTGATAAACTATATTTTTCCTGTATTATTTTCCACAAAGTACAACTAATTAAAATAATCCAGAATATTAATTTTAATTTTTTCTTGTTAAGTCTTTTTTAAGTGTGAAGTTAATTTTTCTGTTAAAATTTTTCAAGTTTCATCGATAAAATTTTGCAACAAAATTTATTAATGTGCGGTAATTTAACTTATTGATCTTCTTTAAAACAAAGACAAAAAAAAAAAAAACGAAAGTGCGAATTAAATAATGATGTGCTTGATTACCTTCTGTTGCTTTTTTGTTTTTGTGTGTGTGTGGGTGTTTATATTTTATTTTCTTGTTGTTTTTTTTTCAGTTTTTTGAAATTTATTTTCTTGTAACATTTAATTTTGCATAAGAAATTATTAAACTTTGACTTTGTATTTTTTGTTTATTTTTTCTTCTTATTTTGAAAAATTTTTAAGATGTCTATTTTGAATATTATTTGAAATTTTCAAATATTTATGTTATCCTTGAAATATTTTTACAATTTAAAATCCCTGAAGATACATTTTAGAAATTCCTTAATGCTTTCATTTCCATCTAAATAAATGTTTTATTTTGTTGTAAAATTTTTTAGTAAATGATAAAAAATAAAAGAGAAGAAAACAAGAAAATGTAAAATGAAAAGCGAATTTTCAAAAGGGAAATGATTCTACTTTGTTTTCGTATTTTTTTTTTTTGGTTCGTTGTAATTTTAAAAATTTTACAAACTTCCAGATAAAAAAAAATGAAGAAATAAAAAAAAATTTTTATATTTTCTCTGTGTTATTGCTTCTAAGGTGTTGTTTTGCCATTTAAAAGATCAAAAATGTATCCAGACAGAACTTACATAAATTCGAAAAAGAATTTTTTCTTAGATTTTTTAAAGATTATACATAATTGAATTTTTTGTAAGCGGTAAAAAAAATACAGAAAAACGGAGAAAAGAAATATATACGCATAAAAAGAGGACTTTTAGGATTATTACATAGAAATCACAAACGTATACATTACTGTACATATGACATACATACATTGATTTTGTTTTTGTCTATTTCATATAAGTATTAATTTGTTGCAAAAGAATTACATTTTTCTGTCTATAGAATCTTAAATTTTAGTTAGACAAAAAAAAAAAAAAAAAACAAACATGTACCTATGTCACGTTTAAATAAGGAATTATTTCAGTTTTAGTTGTGGTGTTCGAACTTGAATGAAACTTGTCATATTAAGAAAATCCTAATATGGATTTAAAGATATTCTTGTGTCTGTGAAGTTGTTGAATATTTTGTTAGTTCTTTTTATATTGATTTCGATTTTATGAAAGATTAATTTGTATTTTTGTATAGAAATCGTAATAGGATATTGATAAATATTAATAAAATTAAACTAGATATTTGACAAGGAGGTTAAGTTTCAGGAAAAGTTTGATTTGTTTTAGAATAGCTATTAAATGTTTGCTTGTTATAATTTGCTATCTTTCGAAAATAATACTTTGTTTTGAAGAAAAAATTGATTCTTCAGATATTGGGTTTTTCAAATATGTTCAAATAAATTTATTTTTTATTTTTATTGTCTTTGTGTTTTAAACGAGTCATTATTTCTATTGAATTTAAGCTAAAGTTTTTTCTATCATAATTTTTTTAGACAATGTATGTACATAGATTAGTAATCTTTCGACATACATACATATAACCCTTGTTTTTGATTTTTGTCTATTGTCCTTTCTTACTCTCATACTTCAGTTATGTGTATAGAATGAAAAAAAGAGAAGTTGTTATATAGAGTGGTCAGTATTACGATGCATTCAATTAAATTTGAGATATTTTGACCTATTCTACATATTTGAATTTGGAAGTGTCGGACTTAAATCTGATGACCAAGTAGTTTATTTAGCTATGAAGATTCTGCTTACCGACTATAAACAAATAAACGAATCAAACAGAGTCTTCTCATACGAAAATTTCTTCCTTTTCCAGAGGTAAACAGAAGGTTCAGAACGTCAAAACGTTAGAACGTAAAAAACTGAAGTTTACTTGGGTACAGACTGAGCTGTTATTAAATTTTTTAAATATTTTTCAAGCATTTTTAAAAATTTCAATTATCATCTTATATTTTTTATAAAATGTTTTTTTTTTCTTCAAATAAAACCACAATATAATATGCAAATTCTAATACATCCTACATAATTATCTTGTTTTTTTTCTTTCAAATAGCTCATGTATGGAAATTTATTTATAATTTTCTTTCCACTTATAATCTACACATGATTTCACACATTATAAGGATATTATTTTTTTTCTTCTTTTATAATCAGTTTTCTGATACTTATGATGTATACCATACTTTTATTATACGAGTATATGTATGTACATATTTTAAGTCCGATCTTATATGTGTTTTGCAGTCATTATAGCTTTCTCATTTGCAATTTTAATTAAATACATTTACCCGTATAATTCCCAATAATTATATCCACTTAAAAAGTACTTTTAAAAAAGTCTCATTATGCTTATACCTTATTTATTCATATTTAATGAATAACTTAAGCTAATGAAATGGAAATTGATTATCATGCTCGTTTAAGATGCAACTTTTATTTTTTCTTGTTTAAGATAAAAATAATTTTTGGTGAAAAACACTTTCACTGTTTTTTTTTCATCGGAATTTTTATTACTTTAATATAATTTTATAAAAATTTGGTGTGTTTTTAAAACGAAAAATATTAATATAAATATTTTATAAATATGACACAATGTTGATTGTTATAATACATTATTCCTTACATGCGTAGGTGTACATAAGGTTAAAAAAATTAACGGAAAAAAAAAAATATTTGTTAATGATATATTATAAATTCGTTATACACGAGCCGTTTTTTGTTTAATAATAAATGATATAACACATGTGTGTTTTTCGCGAATAATTAAATATTAATTGGAGAGAATGGCGGAAACAATGTTAACCATTTTATCGTTAAATACATTACGTTTTAATTTTTTTGGATTATATTTTCAAGAATTTTGTCTTTTTAAAGATCTCATCCTATCTAAAGAAAAGTACGAAATTGAACTAGCTTTTCAAAATTATTATCAAATATTTTCATATCGATTTTGATAAACAACGATAAAAAATCCTTAAGAACTTGTTCAGCTATTTAATTAAATAGCTGGAAATTTTTGTGAAATCTTCATGAGAGACCTCGATCATAGAGAAAACTCAGATGTGGAAAGTAAGTTATACATTTGTCGAATTTTAGAATTTTTAATTGTCATTTAATTGAACAACATTTGAATATAGGAATGACCAATCCTTATTGTTTTTGAACAACACAAGGAATCAAAAAATTTCTTTGAGAAATGGCTAGTCGTTACTTTTTTCTGTACACCCACTTGTGTACAAGAGATATACGGAAAAATACTTTGTATATGAATAATTTCTCAATTTTTCTGATTTATTTTTGTAATTTAATTTCAATGATTCATTATGAAAAAAAAATATTTAAATTTCACACATGGTTATCACAATTATTATAAATTTTTTTAAATTCTTGCAATGATTCTTTTTTTTTTAAAAATTGTTTTTTTTTGTTTTGTTTTTCAGAAAAAAAAATGTAATAATGATATTGCATAGTAATATCAATGACAATATAATTCTATATATTATCTGCTCTGTGGTAATATCATTTTCAGACTACAATATTCAACCGTATCAAATGACTTGAAAATGTTTTTTTTTTGTATTCCAATTTCGTTAATGTTTCAAAAGATAAAAATTTCAAAAATTAAAAACAATAAAGTTAGAACAAAAAACTGTATTTTCAATTATTAAAACTTTTATCTATTAAACTTTAAAATGACCAGTTTTATAAAATTTTATAACTATTTTTTTATTTTACTATTAAAAAATTTTTTGTTGAATGATTTTTCATAATTTTCACATACAGTAATTTTTTTTCTTCAAATTTTTTTTTTATCATTTATCTTTTAGTATGTACGAAATGACATTAATCTTTATTTTTTGCTTCTTCTTTCTTTTCTGATAACTAGATACTAAACATATATGTATATCACATATGAGTATTATATCTATATTCTATATAAGTAGATGCGATACATATATGAAATAAGAAACTATTATTATACTCTTATGAATATTTTCTAATATTTTTCTCATATATAAAGTAGAAAAGTTATATAAAGATTTTCAAACTTTTCAAATTTCCTGTGACTTCCTTAATTTTAAATCTTTGTGTAAACATGTTCTAAGAAAATACACATTTTGACATTTTAGTATTCTATATTCTTTTTTTTGTTGTTGTTGTTGTTGGTATTTTATTATAAATATATATTTTTTTTCTATTTTTTCGTTAACTATAGAACATATAAATGGCTGCTAGGATAAAAGAAAATTATTATATTATAAATGATATGAACATACTGGGGGGTGATTTTATATAATATTATGTCACCTTGAAAGCTGGATATTCTTTCATTAATCTGGGATAAATTTTGTATAAAGTACTTTTTCGTAATAAGAAAAAAAAAAAAAACAGAATAAAAGTCACAGGAAAAAGGTTATGTGAAATTTTTTCAGTTTTTTGCCTTTATCCTTTATCCAACTGCATGATTTCTTTTCATAAAAAATTTTTTATTTTTCGTTGTAGGATTTATTTTTTTTCTTCTTTTTTTTTTTAAATTGGAAATTTAGAAAAAATTGAAAAAGTTTACTTCGACTCATTCGTAATTGATGTTTTTGGTTCAAGGACATGAGTTGTAGACCAACTATTTTGACTTATTTGAAAAAACTACATAATTTTGTGTTCGGATGCAAAGATAACTTTTTATAAATTTAAAAAGCATTTACATTTTTCGAAGTTCGAACACATTTTTTTAAATTAGAACAACTTTTTTTTGGCATATCCTTTAAAAAGGCTTAACTAATCAAACTAATTGCAAAAATATGTTAAAAGATGAAAAATTATTCAGAAAATTTGATGGAAACAAATTCAGATCTGTAAGGGTTAAAGTAAAAATGTAAATTTGTGTAAAATGTATATTTAAAAAAAAAATCAAATTAAAATATCTTTCATCAGTTTTTTTGTTGTATGTGTGTCTTCTTGAAAATCAATTAAAAAACTAAAAATTAAATATGCAATATTTTAATAATTTAGAAATTAAATGACATATGTGTGGGTGTTTTTTTTTTTTTTTTTTGTTAAATTTAATATTCATAGTCAAATATAAAAGACAAGAAAAGTTTTTTGTTTTTTATTATTATTGTAATATGACAGTAAAATATAAAATTTTTTCTTTTTTTTTTTTTGTTGAGAAAAATTTTATACATCCAACGAATATGTATAAAAGTTTAAATATGTCATATAACATATATACATATATACATACATACATATATGAATATGACATTTTGTGGTATGCGTACATCATGCGGTGTTACTTGTAAAATGAAATTAATATAAAATTTATGCTAAAAATTAACAATAAAAAAAAAAAAAATAACTGTATGTATTATATGTATTTGTATGTGTGTGTATTTTTAAACTTTATAATTTGCATAAATTTTTAAAAATCTTAGTAATAATAAAATAGTAAGTTTGAGAAATTAGAATTTGAAATGATGAATTATAATTTTTTTGTTGTTGATATTTTTCACAGGAGAAAATATACATATATTATGTATATAGAATATGTATATATGTATGTACAAACTGTCGGAAAAATTATAGGAGTAGTAAAAATTTTTATAGAAATAAATGTGACGAGTACAAATGTTGTCGAAACATTTTAATGAAATGATATTATATTTTATTTTTCTTTTTCTTTTTTTTTTGTATTAGAAAAGATACTTTGAAAATTTATGATTAAATTTTATATTAAAATGAGTTTGAGAAGCTTTAATTTTTAATTTTTGTATGAAAATTATTTAATTTGTTTGAATGTTGAAAATTTAAATTATTAACTATAGAAAATATGATTTCTTTCATTTTTATGAATAGATTGCTTGTAGTACGGTAATTGGAAATATGAGTATAAAAGATTCGTTTTTTTGTGATTTTAATAAATCATTGGTATATTTATCAATAAACTATGTAAGTGCATATATTTTTGAAAGCTTCCCAGAGATGAAATTTATTTGAGATATGGTATTATTGTGGTGTTATTTACTTTTGAAATTAATGAAAAATTTATAACTAAATTTTATAAATCTGTTTGAGTAGATTCCTTTATCCTGACAAGCAATCGAAAAATGACGATTATGGTAAATTCGTTTTATCTGATTGTTCTTGGTATGTGTTTGCTTTAGAAATATAGCAATCGTACGGTATTGCTATATCCTTGCTGTTTAAAATTTTTGAAGAATTCTCAATTTGCTTGTAGTCCTAATATTTAGTGTTTTAAATTTTAAAGATTGTAATCAAACGAAAAAAGTTTAAAGTTTTATTTAATTAATATTTAAGCAATTGTAAATACATAGAGAGTATAAAATTATTCTGATGGCAAACAGATATTGGAGTAATGAATTGTTATACCTTTCAAGTGTATGCTTTAATTACTTGCTTTTAATTCAACATAACCGTAAAATAAACCAAATGAGAAAAGGGCATTGATCTAGAAATTGAGTATACATATATGAGTTGGAGGCGTCAACTACTTAACACTTTGTAAAAATGAGATTCATTTATTATTTTCCACAAAACTTTTTAAAGTGAAAAACAAATTATAATATTAAATATTACCAGTATGCTATAAGATTTAGTGAAATGCATATTCTCATTTGTATACAAATTTTATGTTTTTAAAGATACAATTATCCTAAAACATTAACAAATTTCTTGTTTATTTTATTTAATAATTTATAATTGCATAGATATATGTATGTACATATAGATATATCCGCAAACTTCTAATTTTAATTTAAAAATCTTTTTAAATTAATGAATTCTCTGAATGTACATTATATTTATATACATATGTATACTATATAGGTATAGGTATATACGTACAAAAACAAATACGCATATAATATTAACATGAAATATATACACAAAAAAATATATACAATAATATATGTAATATAGTATCACATATAGGTATAAATACATATACATTATCTTGTTGAGAAATTCCTTAAGGGAGTCATTTTGAATAAATTGTCTTTTGTTCATTTTATATAAACAATCTCATTTAATTGCTAATTAAAAATATTGTTAATGTCTTTCGTTTTTCCATAATTGATGAAAGTCCAATTATTGTTTTCATTACACATATACAAATAAAAGTCGACAATATATGTACATACATACATATGTATATACGATGAATATATACATATGTACATCAATGTTCATACATTTGTTTTTACATTAATTTAAAATGATATTCTTAAATAGGTAGATGCATATATACATTTATACATGTCCTTAAAATTTAGGAAAAAATAAATATTTTTCTTTTATATTATGGATTTTCTTATTTTCATCAATTTTTAAAGGCTCTTTTTTTTTTTTTTTTTAAAAAAAACACATTTTTTTGGTGCTTTATTTTTTTGACAAATTAAACTTTCTATGTATGTATGTGTCAGTCTTTGATTTCCTAACTGTTTTAGATGGATCGTATATTACAAAATGATTCAAATGTAGGTCATTGAAATTATACTTAAAGTAAAAAAAATTGTACTGAAATAGCAAAAAAAAAAAAATAATAAAAAAAATCTATACACATCATGTGTGCGTAAAAAAAGGAGAAAACGTACATATTACAACAAAAATTTAGTACAGGGATTTATGTTGTCTTAGAGAAAATCAATTATTTTATTTAGAATTTAGAAAATTTTTATGAAACATTTTTTTAAAAAAAATGTTATTTATTGAATTCTTGAAATATTTACACGAAAAGAGAACTTGAAGCAATTTAAAAGATGTATACTAACACATACAAATACTCTTGAAGTAATGGAACATATTCAACATATGAAATATTTAGCGTGTCTTTTCAAAGAAAACATTTTAAAATGTTAAATCTTAAAAAAATATAAGTATTTTTTATTGTATAACAATTCTGTGTAAAAGTTGAAAACACTGAAAATGTTAATTTAAATTCAATTCGATAGATTTTTCATAGACTAGAAGTCGGAAATACAAATTCTTGATGCGGGCCTATAAATGAAAAATAATAAAGCTATACGAATGAAACCTGATTGACATTGATATTGTATTCCGGGGTGTAGGAGGTTTGAGTATTCTTCATCAATGATTAGGTGGTAACTGAGAATAGACATGGAATTCGGTAGCTCAATGGTTTAAGAGCATTACCCCGGCAAGGTAAAGGTTCCGTGGTTCGATTCCCAGCCGATTCGAATGTCGTTATTCATGTTTTTCAGTTATGTACTACAAGGAAAAATAAAGCTTAGCCTTAGAATTGTTAGTCTCAGAGATTTCAAAATTTTTGTATGCACATATGTATGTGATTTAAGTGTTCAGACACTTTTTGTATATTTCTTCAATAATAAATCAATTTCTAATAATATTTTATTTGAAGGTTCCATAAATTTTCTAACAATCTGTAAGCTGAAATATACATATAAGTACGTATATTTTTTTAGATTTCATTAAAAGTGCTTTTAGAAAATATTAAAATGTATGTAAAATATCATGAATAAGCTTTCG
Source organism: Bombylius discolor (assembly GCA_939192795.1). NCBI lineage: Eukaryota > Metazoa > Arthropoda > Insecta > Diptera > Bombyliidae > Bombylius > Bombylius discolor. Next base: position 44,543,074 of record OW584238.1, on the reverse strand, counting down.
TTTAATAATTTTCTGAAAACCTATTCAAATTTTGAAGAATTTTATCATGAAAATTGAAAGAAGATAATTGATGAAATATCAAAATACCAATTACATGTAAGTATGTAAAATATAAATTTACATACTAATGTATGTAGGTACGCAGTTTGCATTTGAAGGAGGCCAAGGCTCGAATTGGGCTGTAGCGCTATTGGAATTGGAAGAAGTTGGCATTTAGGTTTTTATACATATATGATAAATAAAATTTTATGAAACATTTTATTTCAATTTTGGGAGACAGACTGAAATTAAAGTAAAAAAATATTTTAATTAAGGCAAAAGATAATAAATTTTTGATGCTATAAAACTCTGCAATAAAAAAAAATTCAAAGCTGTAATTTACATGGTCTGTTTTTTACACTTCATATACGTTAAGACTGACTTCATTTTTTTTATTTACATTCATGAAATTAAATTTTAATATCCAATAATTTTGATTAAAAAAAAAAATTACTAATTTGTAATTGCGTATAATCCTTTAAAAACAAAAATTGATAGAAATTCAAGGACATATCTAAAAACAGTCATGTTTCTAATATATGTCAAAATATGTAGAAGGGATTCATTTTAGGGTTAAATTAAATTTATTTGAATTTTACCTTTTCTATTCAACCCTCACAGTAAAAAAAAAAATAAAGAATAAAAATTAACATAAAAACAAATACAAATTGTCATCGAATAATAAACATTATTGGTTTTGATACAATTACAAAATGATTTATACTCTATTTACGGACATAATTTACAAATTGTTTTATGGGATATAATCGATTAAATTAATTCAATGTAGTTTACATTTGAACAAGTATATAGATACCACATAAAATTCGTATACGTTGTACCACAGTACATACCTACATATGTACATATACATATACATACATATATGATAATTGCAGCAATCAAAAATTGTACAAATACAATTTTGAATTAAAATTAGGCATTCATTTTTTTTTTTTTTTTGTAATTTTAAATTCAAGTAAATTTACATTTCGTGCATGTATCTAGTTTGTGTAAAACGTGTGTGGTTGTGATAAATGTAGGTAGGTATACGTTTAGTATCTGTATTTTATATTTTACATATGAAAATTTTTTTATTTCTGATTTTCAATATGTAAATTTAACATAATTTATGCATTCATTAATTTGAAAACTAGCAACAACAAAAAAAAAAATGTAAAAATAAAATTAGTAAATTAAAAAATAAAATTTTTGAAATTTAAAAGAAAAAAAAAAGAATTTTATTGATGAGAAAATTTTGAATTGAACAACAAATTTATAGAACATACATAATTTTATATGTTGAAGTATCTTTTCGTGTGATATTACAGTTATGTTGCTTTTATTTTTTAGCGAGTGTAACTTATTGTTTCTTCTTTTTTTCACACTTTTCTTTTTTTTTTTTTTCAAATTATTTTTAACAAAAAGCTTAAAATAAAATTTTTATTCGATATTTAAAGGTGTGTTCAATGTAATCTTCGAGACTGCTACGAGTGTTATTTTTCTAAGTATATAATTATTTAGATTGTCATTTTACTCGCGGTATTGTGAAAAATCAATTTTATGAAATCTATTACGAAAGAAACTTTAAACTTTTAAAAAAATAAGTAAAAAGGGTCAAAAAGGTGGTAATTTTATGTCTAAATGGTTGTTTATTACTATTAGGTTATTTGATTCAAAAATTAGTACATTTGATATGTAGGTATAGAGTATGTATGTATATAAATATAAATATATAAATATGTATGTGTGTATATGTTTGATATAAAAGTAGAAATTAAAAAATAAACTGCACAGTCGCCTAATTATTCCCTGAGAAATGTTACTGGAACCTTATGATTAAGAAAACTTTTGTTCATATACACATGAATCTATTTTTATAGTTATCAATGTGATGGTCTTTGTCGTATCACACCGTACTACCTACAAATTTTATAATATATACTATATATGTATAAAAAAATTTACTATAAGATTGCTATATAATAATTAAATACTTGGCATTTGCACAACAATTTTACTTTTTTATGTAACTAAACAGGTACAGGTTTTAATAATCATTATAGAGTTGAGAATATTGTACAATGTTGATGAAAGAATATATTGCATTTACACTTTTAATGATCATCTTCTAGTCGTACCAATGTTGAAAATTTGTTAAATTATTTTTATTACGTGTACATATATTTGTATAAAAAATAATACAAGAATATGTGCATTTATACACACGTATCTACTGTTTTATTATATTTTTATTTTTCCTGTTAATTTTTTCTTCATTTTGTTGTTGTTGTTTTTTTCTTTCTTATTATTATTATCCTTTTACACATGCACACATGTACATACATTTTTATTGTGAATTTTCTAATATCCATGTCTGGAATTAATTAACTTTTATATTTTGTTTAACTTCATTTATTGTAATTTGTTCTACATTCCATATGTGTGAAATGTTATGTTGTTTTTTTTCCTATTCAATATTTGAACAAAACAAGAAAAGGATCGAATGTATAAATGAAAATATGTATTATATTATATAAAAATAAATAAATAAAATGAAAATTCTAAATGAAAAGATTATTAGAGAAGTGTTGATTGCTTTTAAGGATGAAAATGATTGAGAAAGTTATTAATAATAAAGTTTTTCTGAGCTTTAATAATTTTTTTTTTTGTAATTTCAATAATCTGATGAGTTCTTTTTTTTTCAAATAATGTTTTGAGAAACCAAGTAATTAATAAAAACAATTATATCCTTGTTAAAAATTCAAAAAAAAAATGCATGATTATCTCAATCTCTTGTTTTATCAAATTGAGTCAGAAACTTGACGTAATTTTGCTTAATTGTTGAAAAACAATTAAAAGAAATTCAATAATTATAATATAACATTGAAAAAAAAACAATGTCACTTTTTTCAACAAGGCAAGGGTTAAAAATTATTCAACAGATTTTATTTTCTCCTATCTTTTTTAAAATTTTCATAACATAACAGGTAAAAGCTTCAAAAACACTTTTAATTTTCTGTTAAAAAAAGATTCAAATTCTATCTTTCACGCTACAACAACAATGAAATAAAATTCATATCTATAAATTTCAGAACACTTTTACAACATTTACTGCATACATCTTTCATCAGTAAAAATAATATAATTAGAAAATAGAAACAGACTCTGAAGTATTTATATCCTTATCCTTGACAACCATTATTATATAATATATAAAATTCCATAAAAGAAATTATTTCCCTAGATATCATAAATTTGGTTGCTTAACAAGATCTAATATTTTCAAGATTCTCTAAAATATAATTAATTTGGAATATCCTTGCAGCTAAACAATTTCTATTGAACAACAAACAGGAAAAACAAATTGAATTTTTTTCCTCTCCAAAAAAAAAAATATATACATACACGTGTGCTTCAAACCTTTCAGAAGCCATTCATAATAATTGAATCAACAACAAAAGTAGTTAAATAATGTAAACACATTTATAAAAAACTAAGTATTATCCTTTTTATTATTTGAAGGATCGAAAATGTATGTATAATATTAATCGGAAATAAAATGCGTAGTGTCTTCAATAACATTGAAAATATTGAAAATCGTGTTAAATTTTTTTTCTTTTGTTGTTGTAGGGTACGTGTAGATTACACTAAATATTTTATTATTTTTAATATCCTTTCGGTGTTTTGTTTTTTGATTATATTCGTTCGATAAGTATTTAGGATTTTTTTTTCTACTGTTGTCAAATGTCTTACTTTTACGAAATATGAAGTTTAAAATTAAATAAAAAATATTTTTTGTATAAAATTTTGTAATAAATCAATTTTTCTATTTTTGTTTTTTTTTTTTTTTTGTTGTGTACATGTACGACGTTTTTTTCATACATACATACATACATATGTATATCCTTTAAATTAATCAAATAATTTTTCTTAATAAAATTTCATGATAAAATTGTATGATAAATGAAATTTTCTATTTGTTAAAAAGTTTCAAAATAATTTCATAAACAATTTTTTTCTCGTTTTATTAAAAAAAAAAAATGAAATCAATATCCTTTAAAATATTGTTAAAAATTTTACCGGAAGGTAAAAAATGTACGATATTCACTTTTATTAAAAAAATAAAAATAACAAAAAATTAATAATAATAAAAAAAAAAAGAAGAAGAAGAAATAACTTCCACTGGCCATTATTATTTCTTCATCGATACAAATTCAATAAAAAAAAAAAAAAAAAAAACTTCATCCTTTTAAATATATTTCACCAATAAACTTTAGTATTTTTTTTTTTTTACACATTATCACACTAAACAAAAACACATAACATATGTACATACAAAATACAGAGATATGTATATATTCTTTACTAAAACTATGTAAAAAGTAGGTACATGAAAAAGTTATATTTTCGAAATACAATAAGAAAAACAGAACACAGAGAAAATATAACAATTTTGTTATTTTTTTTTTTTTTTCTGCTTCGAATACAAAAATTTAAACTTTCTGAAAATTAAAACTTTTTTAAAACTTCTGATACGTAAGATATTGATACCTAAATGTGGTTAACATGTTGAAGTAAAAAAAAAAAAAAACAAACGAAAACGAAAAATTCAAATAACAAAAAAAAAAAAAAAAAAAAATTGATAAATAATCTGAGTACCATTCGATGAGGCACTAATCCGATTCTTATTGGTTTTTAGTCTAAAGTTTTTTAAAGTTTTGTTGAGAAAAACTGAAAATAAAAAGAAAAAAAAAAAAACCGAATAAAGAAAAATACAAACAAGTATGAAATATTTGAAATTGTTTTCTTTTCCTTTTACAAATATTGCCTAACAATCCGATTTTTTGTTTTGTAGTTTTTCTTTGGTTTTTTTTTCTTTCTTTTGTTTTTTCTAGTTTTTTTTTTTGTTTTGTTTGCAAAGAAAAATCAGGATTTAGATTTCTTTCTATCTTTGATGGTGTTGCAAAAAAATTTTTTTTTTATATATTTTCTCTCTTTTTTTTTTTTTCAAGAATTCTTTTCTAGGTATCCTTATTGAGTAGATTTTGTTACACACAAGCATTTGCCTTGAGGTCAGACAAAATGCCATGCAATCGCATTTTTATTAAAGTCCAATAAGTTTTCATTTTTGTTTTTTGTTTTTTATTGTTTCTTTTTTTTATTTTTATTTGAAAGAACAAAAGAAGAAAATGATATGGAATTCTAAGGATTTTCTTGTTTTCAGTTTTTCTTTTAATGTAGGTGTTTATTGCATTATATTGAATGAAATGTGATAGTGTGTTATGGTATTTTATTTGAAAAAAGAGTTAAAGTATTACTGTTCGATAGGTCAAATAATACTCGTATATCCTTCTTATCGTTTTATAAGGCATTGTTTGAATGTTTTAATATCGAATTGAGGATAAAAATATAAGAACAAATTTTGTTTTAGGAATTAAAATATTTTAAATTGCATTTGTTTGCAAATATTCTTTGAGCACAAATATGTGTCCAGTAAATAAAAAAATGTTAATTTTTGTCTATGAGCGAGTGTAGTACTTTCATTTAAAGTTGAACTTTCGTTGAAAACAGGTCGTGCATTGTGACTTATAATTTTTACACATTTTTTTTACTTTCGCTCCATGTCATACATTATACATAACACTTTTCTATTAAGCTACTCTGTACCCAAAAAGAGTTAATAGAAAAATTTAAAAATACTTTGAATAATTACCAGAAAGAGAAAAAAATCACATTACTAAGAAAAATGCCTAAAAAAGTTAAGAAACGAGCTTCTATTAAGGTAATTTTATTTTTTTAAAGATTGTTAGCTTATACTGAAATTTATATTTCGAAAATATAAAATAAATGAGGTATCTCACAAAATTCTAATTTTCATTTTTCAGAAAATAAAGTTTTTACTTTTCAATAAAAAAACAAAAACAAAAAAAAAACACTTAATCAGAAAGTCATCGGTAAAACTTTCTTCAGAAATAATTTTTAAAATTTTTCATACGTGTTAGGAAATTTTGAGTGAGGTCATATAAGAATTGTACTTTTGGATAAAAAGTTAATATAAAGATGATATGCATAATTTTAACTTTTTCAATAAATTCAAACATTTACATGAATATTCCAAAAGGTAGATAAAAAAGGTTTTTTTTTTTTTTTGTTTTTGTCTGAAAAATGGAATAAACTTGTGAAATGATGAAGTTTTGTATAGACAGACTCAATTAAATTACGTTACACATCACTCATGAATTGTATTTTTAATGTATTTTTTTATTAAATTTTTTTTGGATGACTTAAAGTGTTTTTATATTCGAAGACAGGTAAATATTTACCTTTTTGTTTTTCTTTTTTTTTTTTTTTTAATGTCATGGTATTAAAACAAATATGGTTACTTTGAATTTTTATAATATCATGTAAATATGATAAATATTACGCGCGTATAAAAATAATTTTTCAAAAAAAAAAAAATCTATTGTTATTTTATGTATTGTTTTGATTCATATGAGTATATGTACATATTTTTTTTTTTTGTAAATCGAATAATAATAATATTTCAAAATAAATTACATATGATGTATGTGTTTTTTTTGTTGTTTGCTTTGTTTTTCGTACATTTATTCATACATATCACATTATATCATCACTGTAGCATATTTTTTTATGATCGTTTCAACGCATCATCAACACATCAGCTTTTGTTGAATGAAAGTTTTATATTCATAAAAAAAAAAAAATATATAACATATTCTCTGTTTTTTTTTTTGTTTTTTTTTTTACCATATATCAACGTGCATAAATTTTAATAATGAAATATATTACATATACATACATATAAAAATGCGTAAAATTATGAGGTTATGAACATTCGCTACTTTATAAATATATGCAGAAAAAAATTTGTTATTTATTTATTTATTTTTGTTTTTTCGTTTTTCTAAAAAAATAATAAAAAACCTTAATATGTTATGTAATATTTTTATGCGATATTCAATAACGCAGGATAATATTAAAATGATTCAAAATATGAAGCAAGTAAAAAAAGGATATGAAGAGCATATTGGAAAAAAAAAAACCAAAAAAAAAAAAGAAAGAAAAAAAATAAAGAAATGAAATAAAATAAAGAAAACATTAAATGTGAAAAATGAATTTTATACAAAATAAAATTAGACTATGTACGTGTGCACGTACATACATATATACATATAATATACTCTATATTTATCCTTTATGTTTTAAGTAGATTTTTTTTTTTATATCACATTTTGTTTCGTTGTATCATCTATGTTCTTAAAGTTGTAATTTTTTATTTTCTAATATATTTTTTTCTTGATGTTTTATAATATTTTTTTTTTGTTTTATATATGTACATATAGTTGCATTTCATATATGCAGTGTAAAATATAACATTATTAAATATATAAAAAAATTCTTAAAGATCATGTGTATTAGACGTGAATTATATAGAAGATAAGATTTTTATAAAAAATTAAATTTTCACAAAAAACGAAATTTTATTTTTTGAAAAAAAAAAAGGAAATTATATTCTTGAAACTAAATTTAAAAAAATATATTTTCTTGTTTAAAATCAATTTGTAAAATATTGATTAGAAAATGTGCAATATTTTTAAATTAAAAGGATTATTATAATCCTTTTTATATATTTTATTTTTTGTTCCTTTATAAAAAATTTAAGAAGTATAATATACAAATTTCCTTTAAATACAAATTCAATTTTGGATTTTCAACGATTTCAAATTTTAAGGTTTTCTTTTTAAAAAGTAAAACAAGAATACTACCCCAATCTAAGACTGTGAATAGACGTCAACTTTTTTTAACACGATATTATCTTACGTCACGCTTTTTTTTTTGGTTCACTAGATTTAAAAAGATTAAAATCAAGTTTTTTGTATATTAAGGATATTTTAATTTTAGACACGTTTTTGAACAATAGAAGTTAAGAAAAATATAATAAAATTTTCGAAAAATTATTTGAATTGATTTTTTAGTAAATATTCGAGTTTCCCATTAATTTTATTGCATTAATTCGAGAAAAATTCGAAAATACTTCATCAACGTGAAAATGTACCTTTTCCCGTATCTACTACTAAAGCCAATATTTAAGAGAATTTCTGATGTCAACGAAATTCCAAATATCAAAAAGATGAATGCACAATGTTGTAATCACATAATCCTTTTTAATTTATTTTTTATTCAATAAGTCTAAATAATAATTGAAAAAATAAAATTTAAAAGTCTACAAAATGTTAATTCAATTTTGCATTTTATCCTTAATTATAAGAATTTAATCTTAGACCGAAAGTCTTCTTGAATTTAACTAAAGAAATTTTTTTGTACACAATTTTACCAGAATTTATTTCTTATTCAATGTCCTTATACATACATACAGACCATGTACGAGTATTGTACTTTTATTCCTTAAATAAAAATAACTTTTTTATATCAAGTAAAAAATATATTTTTTATTTTCATTCATTTTTTTTTTTATTCCGAAATTATTAAGTCGAGGTAATAAACAAGAATAAAAGAAAGTACATAGTCTTTGGAAATAAAATGTAAATTAAAAGACAAAAATGGAGACAAAAAAAAAATGAAAATTTTTTAAATGAGTTTTTATGTTTCATTTGCTTTTATTTCAGTATTTTAAGAATGAATGAAAAATAGATGTCCCTACAGTGCTTGATAGTAATTTTCTGGATTTTAAATTGTCTTTTATCATAACGAGTAAGTGACATCAATCAGATTTATGTATTTTTATATCACAAGTGATTATCATGATGTTGATGGTAGATTAAGAGATGTTTTTTTTTTCTATTTTATATGATTTTTAAGCTTATGTCGTTTAAGAAAGAAAATGTTCAGGAAATCAATAATTTTTTTATGTTTTGAAGATTGTAGATAGTATGAAATACATGACAAAAATATATTTTGTTTTTATATTTTATATTTTTTTAACATTAGCGTCGTACAAGTATCATATTTTACTTTTTAGTTTTTAAGAAAAGAAAAAAAAATGTAGGTACAAGGATAATAAAGTTTTTTATCGGAGAGATAAGAACAAAATGTCTCCTTTAATATTGGAGATTATAACATCAGGTATCTAGAAGCAACGTTCAGTAACCGGAGCAATATGTATGAATGATAACTGAAAAGGATCCAAGCTGCTGATTAGGTATTCGTAAAAATCTTTGTTTAGGTCCAAGATACTAATTACATTCACGGGAATGCTAATGTATAGAAAATCACAACGACTGAAGAAAACCTCTTCCGTAAAATTTTTGGATGAGTAGAAAAAGATGAAGTTTACCTATATCTACCATAGAATTATAAATCCTGAACTTGAGGAGTCAATCAATCACGAAAACCATGTACGATTTACAAAAGAACTGGCAAGGATGTCTGAAGAAAAATTGCAGAAATTAATTTCTAGAATAAATCTCAGTGGAACAAAATGAAGAGCAATGCCAGAAATTCAACCTATGAAAATTATTTTCAACAAACAAAAGAATAAATTTTCAAATTTTCAATGTTTCAAAAAATGATGAAAAAACCTTAATATTATGTTTTATTAATTTCTTGTACATGACTTTAAATCTAGTATACCTGTAGTATGTTTTTTTTTTGTTGTTGTTGAATGTGTGTCACGTTACACGTATGAAACGATTGGGTTTTTTTTTTTTGTTGAAAATTTTCTTCTTGTTCCTCTTTATGTTTTTGTTTAAAAAATTAAATGACAAGTTACTATAAAAAGCTTTCTGCAATTTATTTTATATTATTATGGTTTAATAATATTGTACACATTGCTAAAAATACAAAAAAAAAAGTGTATATCTAAAATTACCTGAACGAAGACTCGATTTTCAAAGTATTAAAAGGAAACACACCTGATGTGGTCATGTAATGATTGTCACGTATTACACAAAGTTACATTAATAGAAAAAGAGTAAGCACACCCACATACTTTGGATTAGAAGAGAATTTATCATAGAAATTAAATTTTTTCTAGTTTGTAACATTTTGTAAAAAATTTCAAAATCATCATATTTTTCTTACTTGTAATTTTTTTCATCCTTTTTTGTTTGTTTTAAGAAAATGTAATTTTTTGAAAATTTCGTTTTTCTGAATTGAAATAATTCTTTTTATAAATGTGTTTGATGATGCTATTTTTTTTTTATCTAAGAAATTGCTGTTTATTCGTTTTGATGGTATTATTTATCGAATTAAAATTTTATATACTTTTTCTAATCTAAAATTTTTCTTTCAAATTAACTGAATGAAAAATTTTTTCAAACATGCAATCTTACATAAATAAATATATTTTTGTAAAAAAATTTTAAAATACTTACAAAAAACATTTAATTTGATTATATTTTCCTTAATTCCATGTTTTACTAATTCATTGGTTGCTCGACATATTAACACTTTACCATGATCTGCTCGTGTTGGTGTAAGTGATAAAATTGATAAGCTAACATTCCCGTCAACAGAAACCTTTTGTTTTTTTTTTTTTTTTTTTTTTTGCAAATGAAAGTAGAAAAGATGAAATTAATACAATTTTCTTTGCTTTTTTTTTTTTGAACATTAAAATTTTCACTTTTATTCTAATTCAAGTTTGTTTTTGAAAAAGTTTTATTTACCTTTTGATTATGTGCAAGTAATTCCGTATGACCCATCCACCATGTAATTTTTGCAGGTGGTCGTGAACCAACAGCTTGACATTCTATTTCATATTTTCGGTCAGCAGACATTGGCTGATTGTTAAAGGATATCTCAACTAGAAGAGGTCGAACTAAAATGTGAATGAAAAAACTAATTATTAGCAAATTAGATTGGATTTAAAATTTTCTTACATATTTTTAAATGAGTGTATGAGTCACATAGTGTAGTATAAGTTTAATTAATTTTAACTTACAATTTTTTTACTTTATTTCTATGATATCGATTTTATAGTTTAATTTTTTTCTTATTTTTATTTAAACTTTTTTAATAACCAATAAAGTATGATTGAAATTCAAAGAATTCGAATTTTTATAGTCTTAACCCTTCTATTTTTGTTTACAATTTAAAATCAAGAATTTTATCATTACCAACTGGTATTTAAAAGCTTTATAATTTAAAAAATAATCCTTCAATCGAATTTTTCTTTTTATGATTTTAAAAAGCTGGTGAGCGAATAAAAAAATTATTTTCAATTTCTCTACTGGAAAAATTATAATCCATAATTAATTATTCTTCATTAAAATATTTATTTAACCATTAAAAAAAAAATCAATAAAATTAATTTTGACCTTTAAAAACTTTATAAAACTTTATAATTGCACTTTTATATTTAATTTCAAAACAATTTTTTTATAGTTCAAAGGCCAGAGTTCATGGTGAAAAAAAAAACATGAAAGAATTCAAGGCAATTTAAAAAAATCTTCCAGAAAATTCAGTTTTCAATAAAAAAAAACTCCTAGGTAGGTACTTTACTTTTTTCCAATTCGAAATTGTGAAAATGAAAAAAATTTCTTTTGCATTTTATAATTTTTGCCTTTTTTTAAATTTTATAAATCCTTTTAAAAATAAATTGTAAAATAATTGCGTTTGAAGGATTAATAAAGTGAATAGAATTATGTTAGTCTTTTGTACTGAAATATCAAAGAATAAATTAATAATAAAAAGAAAGTACAAAAATTTAAAAAAAATTTAAGGATAAAAAATTTTTAAAATCTTTGCAAATTAAATTTATTTAAGTAAAATGTGCTTTTTAAGTTAGAAAGGAAAATTTGAATTGAAAAATAAAGGATATCACTTTTTGTTTTTTTGTTTTTTTTTTTTTTAATTTAAAACAATCAGAAAATATAGTAACACACTTCCCATATACATACGTACTATGTAACAATTAGTTATGTACACATAATTATATTTTGTATTGATGATAAAATAAATAAAGGATTTTTTAATCCTGTAACAAACTCTCTATATGATAACTAATTTGAAATATAAAATAATACAGTTTATAAATTTTTGCTTAAGTAAATAATGAATAAAGCAAAAATAAATTGTACCCTTTTAATTGTATTCTGATCGTTTCGAATATAAGTAGCGTAAACAGTTTTTGAAATTTTCTCATACGTTTATTTCATACATACTCGTATGTAAAATTACTATACAAAATATTTTAGTATAGAAACTTTGTCAATTTTATTAGTTTATCAAAACTACCCACATGCATAAAGCATAAATATGTGATTTTCACAAACTACGAGTATTATGTCAATAAAAAATAAAGTTCATGTCTACAATTTACTTCGAAAAAAAAAAAAATATATTCCACACAGATACAATTATGTTGCAGTACACAGATGTAGTAGATATTTTGATATATCATATGTTTACAGGGTATGTTTGAGTTTATTTAAAATGGATTAGAATTTATCAAAGTAAATTGAATGTTTTGTAAAAGAACATGTTTACGTTCAAATTTAAGGCGATTAAATGGATTTTAGGTTGTTTTTTTTCATGTGTTAATTTTTGACTTGAACATTTCAAGCAATTTGTTATTCACTTTGATTAGAGCATTTTATTTCGTATTCAAAGAAATTAAATGTTAGAAAAATTTCTGTAGAACTTATTTTAGATACTTGAAATGGCTATTAGGAATTTAAAGAAGGTGGTAAGGAAATTAAAATTATTGCAAATGATGGACTTTTATCAAGAATTTCGAAAAATTATGCCTAAGGTTTGAATTTTAATTCTTTTTCTAATTTCAGAAATTGAATTTTTCTATTAAAACAAAATGAATTATTCATGGAAAAACTTAATTTTTTTATGAATGAAATGAAAAAAATAATTCTAAATTGTAAAAATAAAGGGTTTATAGATGTTTTTGTTGAATGAACCAAAATATCAAACTTGGCTTAATGTTTAAATTATTATTGTAAAAGAAATTTAACTAGGTTTAGGTTTTTGTAGTAGAATCAGTCATCAAAAAATCTTTTTCACTTTTTCGCATTGTAAAAAAAAAAAGTAATTTTAAACACCCTGTAAACATCAAATATTTAGTTTTATTTATTTCATAGACGCATTTTATTATTCACATACTGTGGCATTGATTGTGGTTGTTTAATTTAAGGCTCTTTTCTATCAGTTTGATTCCAAATTAAAGTTCTCTCAAAGGTTGCAATTAACATTGCACCAGTATTTTCATGTGTAACATATATATGTGCATATGTTCGTATGTATCATACTTATAACTTATACAAAATTATTGTATGTGAATTATATATATTCAAAAAAAATTTTATTTGAAAATTCAGAAAATTTAATGATTTTACATCATCAGTTAGTCAATTTATGATTTTAAATTGTTACACACACACACCAACACACACACACACACGAATATATAATTTACAATACTTAAAAATAAATGAAAATTATTGAAAATTTAATATTTTTATTTTGAAAAACATGTTGTATTGAAATTTTTCAATAATATTTTGTATTCGAATGATTGATTTAATTTTAATTTAATCAAAATCAATAAAAATTTATAAGCGTTAATGTTCAATCATTTATAAAATTACCAAACTAATCGAAAAAGAAAAAAGGACGAAAAGAAAAAAAAAAAAAAAAGAAATGGGTAACAAAATATTATTGATTAATTTTTTATTGTTGTTATTATTTTGTTCATAGATATTTTATTTATTTTGTTTTTTAAAATAATAATTTTTATATAGCCCCTGTGTATTTATGAAATGTTAATATTTAAATAAATATTATGATTTTTTATTATTTATTATTATACTGTTAGTTATATAATATTATGACATTAATAGTATGTATACTTACGATATAATTCTATTGTTATATTTGTTGATACAAATTTTTTATGAAAATTACTAGCTTGGCACGTGTAAACAGCATGTTGATGAATACGAGACAAATTTCTGATTACTAATTTACTATTCAATGCTGATGGAAATGTAAAATCAAGAATTGTACTTGATAGGATTTCACCATTCATCGACCATGTTATTGTTGGCGGAGGATTTCCTGTAAAATGAAAAGAAATAAGAATAATAATGTATATAAAAATTTGAATTTAAAGAAAAATATTAAAGTATAAAATTATAATGGAGATTTGATAATTAGAAAGTAGAAAGTAGAAAGCTTGAAATTTTCACTTGAAGAAAAAGCAAAACAACTAAGAAAATTTCAACAATAATATAGAGGGCTTCATTAATAAATAAACATTTTGGTTTTTTTTTTTTTGTTTTTTTATTACAAATAACAATAAAGTATTTATTTCGAATAATTTTTCGTTAATATGTACATAGGATGTTTCGAAAGTATATGAGGAATAATCGTTATAAAATTTTTCATTACAATTAAAAATAGGATGTTTTAAAATCCAAAATAAATCTTCAATTGAAAAGAAAAAAAGAATTTGAAAAAATGAAAAAAAATACTCTCGTTTGATTTTTAATTTAATTTAATTTCTCTTTTATTGCAATAAAACTGTTCAACGAGTTAAATTTTTTTTTAATGGAAAGTAATTTCAACAGGTCAAAAACAAACAAAAAAACATACATGTAATTTTTCTGAAAGAACAAATAGAAAAATAATTGATGTTATTGAAAATTTTATGAAGTACTCTTCAAAGGATTTTCAAATAAAATTGATGTTTTTTTTATTATTGAAAACTTTGTGTACAATTTTCTTTCAAGTTACTTTTTTTTTTTAATATATGTATGTAATTAAATAACTTTTAAAAGAAGTATTTTCGCTCAATTATTGGGAAAAAAATTTGTTTTCTACTTAAAAGATTTAATTTTTAGAATTAGAACAGAAATTAATCGTTCAGTAATCGAACAAACGTGAACAATAATAAATATTAGATTTTTCGATCATTAAATTATCTGATGATTCAATTACAATAAATTCTTGAATAATAAATTATTTTTACAAGATTGTACGTTTTTTGAATAAAATTATTATTCCTTGATAGTATTTATCGTAAAGAGACATCCGAAAACAAATAAAAAAGGCTAGAAAGTATCTATTATTTCTTGCCTGTACTGGTAGTTTTTTTTATTAGTTTCAAATGCCTGTTCGCATTAAATTGATTTCAATTGGAGCTTAAAAAGTTGTATTTATTTTAAAGTTTGAAATTTTCAAGCCGTATTGAGAAATCATACTGATTGTAGGTACTTTGATTTGAAAAGTTCAATCTAGATTAAAAATTTCTAAAACTTGTGGTTTCAATTAATTCGTTATTTTTTTGAAATTTTCCAGATACAACAAAATAATTGCATTCGAATTTGAAATATAAATTTTTGAATTTTAATCAAAATAAAAATAACGAATTTACCATAATTAACAGTTAATAGGCTACACAGAAGAAAAAAATAAAACTAAACCCTTTTTGAATATCTCCATTGAAACATCCTGTTTTAATAAATTGTTACTTAATTATACTTACAAAATAAAGTTTCATAATTGACAATTATTCAATAAAATATCACAACAACAACAAAAAAAACTTACAAAAAATTTTAAACTGAAATTAATGTAGAAAAATTACAAACAAAAAAAATTAATAAAAAAAAAAATAATAAAACATAGAATTTCTCTCTCATTCAATCTGGGATACTTTTGAATTTTATTTCGATTTCTAATTTATATTATTTTTATATTGAACTTTACTTTTAATTTAAAAATACAAAATACGAAATACATAAATGTATAAATGTGTATTGTATAAATATTGTATTTATCTAAAAAAACACGGAAAAGTTTTCCGGAAATATTTCAAAAGTAAAGCAGAAGAAGAAGAAGAAAATAAAAAAGTAAAATCAAAAAAAAAAAAAAAACAAACACACATCTGAAGAAAAAAGTTTAAAAAAAAAATAAATAGAAAATAAGTAAAATTAAATGAAATATTAACAAGAATGTCCATTATTTTAAAAATATTGTAAAAAATTACTCTTGAACTTTATAAGAAAGAAAAAAAAAAAGCAATAAAAAGTAGAAAACAAAAAACAAAAAAAATGCTTTACTTTCTGTTTATTTAATTTTTTTTATTATTACTGTACTTTCATTATTTATATTTTTTTTTGTTGTTTTGTAGTTCAGAATAAAAAAGTTTTCAAATTAGAATTTCAAAGAATTTTTTCTTGTAATTATTTTAATTTTTTTTTTTTATTTAATAAAACCAAATGAAAAAAAAAATGAACATCGTTTCACTTGACATGATGTTTCATTTGTTGTAATTAAATTTGAATTGATTGCGATAACATTTGAAATTAATTTTTATTTTCAAATACTTGAAATAAAAAAAAAAATGGCTTTTTAATGAAGTTTTCATATAATATTTTATTGTAAAAATTAAGATATTATTACAATAATTAATTGATTAATAAATAACTGAAATTTTATATACTTTTTAACCCTTTCGAACCTTGTGTACATTAGTGTTATAGTGACTTTTACAGTGTTTGTAGCTGCCCTCAAGACTTAGGGTTCATAATGAAAAAAAAAAAAAATTAATTTTAAATTGAGAAAAAGGTAAATTTTAGTATGGATAGAATAGTAGTTGTTCTCATTCTTAAATTTAACTTCTTTTTGCTTTTACAGTTTTTTATTGATCCTGAGAAAATATGATTTTTTTTTTTAAAGAGAAATTTTGTTACAATTTTGAAGAGTTAACCTTTAATTTTAAATTTTCGAAATTTCCATTTAAAAAAAAATATTATGTAATTTTTCTGTTCTAAAAAAAAAATCCTTTTTTTATTTTTCTCGACCAAAAAAAAAAAAAAATACTTCATTCAGAATTTAAAAGTTCCTAATAAATAATTCTTTTCATTTTAAAATGTTATACACATTCAACGCATTTTTCAAGATTTTTTTTTCTTTTTTTTTTTTTTGCATTCTCTTTATCTCTTCACAAATACTCCCACTATATATTAATGTATCGTGTCTTATTTTAATGTATAGTGTATGTGTATACTTTATATCCATCTAAAAAAAATGTAGTAGAATGTAGTATGTGAAATTAATGTTACTATTTTCAATAAAATGTAAACTGTCCATCACAAAGTTCAATTTAAACATTTTTTTACTCTGTTTTCTTTTTTTCTTGTTTAAAAAAAAACAAAATCACAATAAAAGAAATAAAAAAAAAAGTGTAGTAAAGAGACGACAACGACATGGATATAATATCAAGCTAAAAAGTCCTTTGTATTGCTATCACGTAGTCTGTGGAAAAACACAAAGGTGTGAAAGTCTGCATAATATTATATATTTTAATAATATTGACAAGATGAAAAATGAAAAAAAAAAAAAATTGATATGAAAGGACAAAAGTAGAAAAACTGAAGGTGAATAAAACACATTTGTTTTTCCTTTATATTCATTCAGAATGATTCAGTGTAAAGTTGAAAAAAAAAAATGTAATTTTTCTTTTTAATTTTAAAATCATTCACTTTAAATACATTAGTTCTTTGGTGTTGTATTATATCTAATGTGTAGGTGGTGTAGTTTGATATGTTATGTGATTAATAAGAAAAAGAAAAGATATTGTGAAACAACTTACGTAATATACTTTTCTATTTTTATTGCTTTTTTCAATGAATTTTTAATTTTTATAGAGTCTAATAATTTTCGGAATGTTTTTAGTACTTATTCAAATTTTCAAGTTAAAATATGTGTGTGACCTATGGTTTTTTTAAACTAAGATGTTTAAAGGTCATATTACTATAGTAAGTCATATCCGTTGATACAGATTGCGAAAAGAAAGTACGTTAATACAAACAAAAACATTAAAAGGAAATTCATTTCACAGAAAATCAATAAAATTTGACGTTCTTGGAAAAGGAAAATCACCGTCATTTTGTAAACAGACAATAAATTTGTAGTTTTCTTTATAATGTACAACAAAAAAAAATTTTAAAATCTATCTAAAACTCTTTTTGATTTTCATCTTTATATTGAATTAAATTCAAAAAATTTTGAAATCTTTTACGATTTTCTTATACAGTTTTTAAAACTTACATTACAATTTTTACTTTTCTTATAAAGCTTTTAAATTTATTGTAATAAAAAGGAAATCTGAAATTTAAAATCAAAAAAGAAAAAAAAAAATACATTGCAAATTTAAATTTGAATCAATTTGTTATAAATATTATACAGGAAATTTATTTATAAGATATTTTTCTCATATTATATTGTCAACATTTTAACAAAATGAATTTCAAAGATTAAAATAAACTGAAAAAGTCTTTCTTATTCGTCTCAGAAAAGCTTCGAAATGGTAGTGATTTTTTTTTTTTTTTTTTTTGCATTCATTGAATGTCAATTTATATATTTTTTTTTTTAATGTGAAATGATAATCATCGACTCCAATACAGAAATCAATTTTATTTTGATGTAAAAAAAAAAAGTAATAAATAAATAAATAAAAAAACTATAAAATACATATATAACTTGATATTGTTACCATCTCATTTTTTATCATCAATATGTCCTTAAAAAAAGTTCATTTTTCAAATAACAAATAAAAAAACTGTTTTAGAAGAAAAAAAAATTACATTAAAAATGTGACAATTTTTCCTTGGTTCGTTCAAAAAAAAAAAAAAAAAAAAATCAAAGAAAAACAACTGTTGTTGCATGAAAATATAAAAGAAAATGATGATGCAAAATCGATATTATCACATCATTACAGAGTCAACATTCATGAATTTTAATTTTTTTTATGTTAACAATATTTTTTTCTTCTTTTTTTGACTTTCTCTTTACTTTTTCATTTTTCAAAATATTTTTCTTAACAAGGAGAAAATGGTTCAATGTAACTTATTTTGTAATTCAAGTATCTACTATGTGAAATCTTTTAATTGCAGTTTATTAAGTATATTTCATCGCTCTCATATCAAAGTTTGTTTTATTGAAAAATCGTAATTATTTATTTTTAAAAAAAAGTATTTAAAAATACTTTCAATTGAACCGTTAATGTGTTCTAATGGAAAACCTTTGAAAACAAAATTATTTTTCAATAATTAGAGCTTTTAAGTTGTCTAATATCACCAGCCTAATTTTATTGTAGATATTTACAGGACATATATTTCAATATTTTTTTGAATTCACGCAGGATGTTGTAATTTGCTTTAAATAATATTCGAGTACATATAATTTTATTTATATAATACATTTTCATAGGATTGAGTTTTTGTGAAATCTTTACGTTTTAAAACCTCGTAAATGTCATTGGATTATTCTGTGTGTGAGCTTTTATTTGCCAATGATTTCTAAACAATATAACCGCTTATATTGAATTAAAAAATATTTAGATTTCAAGTAATGTCTTGGCAATTAGAAAATATTTACCATATCTATTTGTATTTACATATTTCCTCTCAGTCTTTTACTCCCGTAACCACAACTACAAAAAGGACTAAAATATTTCAAAAATGTTACCCTCTTACAAGAAATTTTGTAAATTTTGCAAAATTTATAAAAGGCTTTTCGTGATTTTTTTTTTCGGTTTTGTGATTTGCAAAATTCAATAATTTATAAGAAGAATTCAATATATACTATACACAAGCATATAGTATCATGTATGTATGTATGTACATATGTACTCGTATATCATCAGATCCTTTAATTGATGAACACAATTGAAAAATCAAATTTTCCTGTTCATTTGCATATTTTATGTTTTTGAAAATTATTACTCATACATATATAAAAATAATGATATCAAAATTTAAGATTGTGATTTTAATTCAATGAATTGTAAAATGATCTTAATTTCATACATACATACATACTTTAAGGCACGTACATACATATGTGTATTTA
This sequence comes from Bombylius discolor, assembly GCA_939192795.1. Classification (NCBI taxonomy): domain Eukaryota; kingdom Metazoa; phylum Arthropoda; class Insecta; order Diptera; family Bombyliidae; genus Bombylius; species Bombylius discolor. The sequence continues at coordinate 44,523,181 of OW584238.1, read as the reverse complement.
TTTATTTAACACATACAACATATTATCAACATTAAATAATGAATTCAACCTAGAGGTATTTTTTTTATATTTAATATGGGATATGAAAACATTTTTTATACACATATGTATGTATGTATTTAATGTGTGTGCGCGAGTGTGTTTACGTATCATACATATGAGAGTATAATAAAAAATAAGTTTTTGAATAGAAAAACAATTGTAGAATTTAATGTAAGTCGGTATATACATATATGTAAAATATGTATAAAATGTAAAAAGGATCTGAAAAGATAATACATACATATTTTCATTTTCGGATATGAAATTTTAAATGTATATGTAAAATAGATGTAAAAATAAATGTGGTGAAAATAATTGCAAAAGTTCATTTTAGAGAGAAAATTTATGGTCAAATCGTTTGTTAGATAAAAATTTATAATAAAATTGTGTAAATAAACGTCTTTTAAAAGTTAAATAATTATGTACATATTATTTGTTGTTGCTAAATACTGTTTATGTTAGTGAATTAATAATATAATTTTGTAGAATTAAATAAAAGATCATAAAATGGGATAAGAATTTATTATTATCAGTTTATGAGGAGTTAATATACTTTCTGTGGAGTCTAATTTTATGAAATAAAAAAAAAAAAACTTCGATTTAAATTTTATTATTTTGTTATTTTTTATGTAATAAAAAATTTAGAAATAATTATGTGAAAATAAAATTTGGTTAAATAAAGTTTTTGAACTAAAAACAGTTGTCTTTTAAATGTAACATAAAAATTTCATATATGTTTCACAGTCTTGTAAGAATTTTAGGCTTTCAGAAGAAATATGGACAAAAGTTTCTGTTAAGGGATGGAATTTTAATGATTTTTTTTTTTTAAATATTTTCATTTTTTTTTTTTTAGTTCGGTTCAGAGAAATTTCCTTCATTTTTATCTTTTTTCGAACAAATTATGTCTAATAAATATAAAATTCTGAACAAATGAAAAATAAAAGCTAAAGAAAATCTTTGAAAGATAATACATATATTCTGTTTAATTAAAACGATAGAAATTTTAATTTTGAACGTAGTGTAAAACTAACTGGATTTCAAAAGAAAATATAAGTTTTCTCCTCCCGTTGGGGTATATGTAATTATCCCAAGAAAATTAAAAAAATTCCTGTCTTAGAATTTCTTACTTTAAAATACTGTTACCTGGGATAGTACCATAAACCATAAGAAAAGTAAAACCAAATAAGTAAAAGTAAGAATCATTTGACCCATCAAATATGTAAGTATTACTGGTGGGACTTATGTATGTGTCCCAGGGTAATCTTCGAAAATATTTTTTTCTAGAAAAATTTATATAAATACTTCATGGAAAACGAAAAGATATAAAAGTGGAAGAAAAAGGGGTAAAATCACATTCATTAAATAAAAATCATTTGAAAGAATTTTAGTAATTAATTTGTGCTTTTTTAGATTTTTATTTCATTTTACACACACACAGACACACATACACACACGCACACAGTAGTATATTTATATATAAGAATTAATTTTGTTTAACATTCAACAAAATTTAAAATAGCATCCTTTTTTTTGTTATTTAAAATTTTAAAATTTCATGTACTTTTTATTTCTTAAATGTAGGCTAATAAAATGTTCTTTTATAAATACCATTTTTGTGTTACTTAAAACCTCTTTTGATTTATGCAAACAATTTTTATTACATTCTAAGTATAAAATGAAAAATTTACTTCGTACATTGCAATTTTTTGATCCTTACAATGATTTTTATTATTCATATCTTAAATAGTAAATTTCGTAAAAGTAAAAGAATATATTCTATTAGTTTAATTAAGAAATATTAAATACTCAAAAACTATATGTTAACATATGTATATACATACATACATAATATATGAATCATGTATACACAAACACAATCATACATGTATGTACACTCATATGGTAATTTTAAATTAATATGGTATTTGTACAAATTTCATTTTCTTAAATCTCTTTTTTCTCTTCCCTTTTTTTTTATCATTTTAAATTTTAATTGTAGCTTTCAAATGCATGATAAATGACATTATATGAACATGTACATACATATATGTACGAATATTTGAGTTCATAGGGTGAAAGAGTAAAATTGTAAAATGCAATTAGGTATCTACATACAATTTATATATAAATTGAAAGGAATTTTATTCTGTTATTCAAGACATATTGGACATATCATACGAGTACTTACTGTGTACATACATATATACATATATTGTGTTGATATATGTGATAAATAATAAATGTATAATAGAATAGAGGTTTTAGAAAGCGCTATACATACATACATACATACACATGTAGGTTACATTAGTTTAATTATTTCTGATATCATGTCCTTTTTAAATAATTTCTTTTATTTTTTCCTTTTTTTTTTTAAATTAATGTTTTTGTAAAATTTATTATCTTGTACAGGATGACAAAAGAACATAATTATAAGAACTGATATAATAATAATTTAATTAATTATGTATTAAATTGGATTTTAATTGATTGTAAATTAAATGAACTTGTTATGAATACAAATAAAATTTTTGTTATTTAAAATACTTCTGAAAATAAGGATATTTATTTAATAAACAAGATATTTGATAAACAAATTTCTTTCATTTTCAAATAATAATTTATTCAAGAAACTTTAAAGCTTTTAAATGTAATTATTTATGCATAAGAATCACATAAGAATATCATTTTTTTTTTCTACAGTTAATAAATGACATGAAAATCTTTGGTTTTATAATTCAGTTTTTAGAACAAATATGTACATATGTTTATAAAATTTTTTAACTCATTCAAAATGATTTTGACTTTAGTATGCTATTTTATTACCACTCCCACTAATATCCTTTCTATGATAAACAAAATAAACTTTTTAATTTTGACTTTTAGATGTGAAATACATATTTTGTAATATAGAATTCTTCTATTAACTTTTTAAAATTTGATTTTTTTTTTCTACATATGGTTGCATTTTCTTTAAGAATTTTCTTCAATAATAAATTATTTTGTAAGATTTTAGTTTAATTACTTTTTTGAAATTTTACATTAAAAATTTACACAATATTCACAAAGTAAGTACATATAGAATTTTATTTAATTTCAAGTAAACAACATTTAATTTGATATAAATATAAGAGATAATTGCTCCATTTAACTTATAATGCATTCAAGCAATACACTCGTATATATATATATTTTTTTTTAAAAACAGTACATTGCAATCTAACAGATTTATCAAATGTGTATCTGTAAAAAAAATATAACGTTTATTCAAAATTTTCATGATATTTTAAGTGAATATGATGTAAAATTTAAAAAAAAAAAAAATATAATATTTTTTCCAATGAAGAGAGGGATTTTAATATGCGAGAAAAACAGGAAAAAGGAAGAAAAAAAAAAAAGTCGATAATGTCCTTGTATATATGTTTTTTTTTTCTTCCATATTTTTTTTTAATTCAATTTATTTGAAGTCGATGTTTTTCAATAATAATTGCATTGTTGCATGCTTCACATATTACATGCTTTTCTATACATTCATGTAATTACAGCGTTACATATTCATTTTTTTCTTTTTCTTTTTTTTTTGCTTCTTTTTATTACATTTTTTTTTTTTTTTGCTAAATTTCTACATCGTAAACTTTTCATTAAACTTTATAGTATGTGTGTGTATACATAACACGAAAGGATAAATGAAAACTCCTGAAGCTACTTCAATATAATTTGATTATTCAACGAAGCGATTTGACTTTTAGCAATTGTGAAAAATCCCTTTTCAAATTTCTCATTTTATGGGTGTGGTAGCATACGAGAATAGTTTCTTATACTGTTTTGTTTCTAGGTTTGTGTTTTATTATTATTTTTTCTTTTCTTTCTCTATTTTGTACTTTTCACCACATCCATAACAACATACATCCTTGTTTTTTTTTTTTCTTCTTAAAACAGAAAAGGCAAAAACGGAAATCTGAAAAATTAGTTTGTTGGCTGTTACGAAATTAGAACGAACAAAATTTGTGTTTTTATTTGATTGAAGAAAATTTGCATCATGCATTTTTTTTTCTGTTTTTTCATTTTTTTTTTTTAAATTTTATTATTTTGTGTATGTTGTTTTAATTTTATTTGAGGTTTACAGATACATAGCATGAGAAACAACATGTTTTTTTATTATTATTTTTTTTTTTACAAAAGTTAAAAATAAGATAAAAGATAAACGGAAAAAAAAAATATGGATTTTTCTGAATTTCAATTTTTTGTTGTTGTTTCAATGTGTGATTTTTTAATTACAGTAAAAGATCCTATTAAAAAGCCCTTAAAATTTATACACTGTCGGCGATTTTTATTTATGGATGAGTACGTATACGTACGTTCTTTTTTACTTACATTGAAAATGTAGCAAAAAAATTTTTGTTTTGTGTTTACTTTTTTTTTTTTTTACTTCAAATTTAAAAACTTTTTAATACTTTTTACTTTGAAAAAAAAAATAAAACATGAAAAAATAAAAAAACGAATACGAATAAAAAAAAAGAAATTGTATGTAAAAAGGAAGTAAAGTTGAAAAATTGAAATTTTATTCGTAAAAAATTTAATATTGATGAAAGAAAAATTCAAAAAAGTAAAAAAAAAAAACGAGTTGTGCTTAAGCTAAGAGAGAAAAATTTTTTTTATATAATTTTTCAACATTAAATTTCTCATACTTTTTTGTTGTTGTTATTTGTTTATTTTATTAAATCACTTATTACTATTTTTTGTTATTATTGTTGTTGTGTAATAAAAACTTACCTCCCATTACAACACAAATCAAATGTAGGTCACTACCCTCTTCATACGGACCAGCTCTTGAATCAATATGTTCACCACGGTCGTTGAATATTTTTGGTGTTTGAGGCGGAACTGTAAAAATACGAAAATATAAACGACTAACATTTAAAAGTAGAAAAAAAAAAACATTTGAATAAAAATAACAAAAAAAAAAGGAAAAAAGGAAAAAAACAGACGAGAGTATCAACACCAAGAATAATAAAAAAATATATAAACAAAAATAAAATCCAAAGCCAAAACAAAATAATACACAGCAAAAAAAAAAATATAAAAAAAACAAAATTCACAGTAAGAGGAAATCAAAAGGATAAAATTGTATTTTTTCACATTCAACGAAAAATCTTGTTTATTCATTTCTGTTTCTCTGTTGTTTTTTCTGTTTTAGTTTTATTATATCCTACAATCTATTTATAAAAAAAATCTTTTGTTTTTTTTTGTATTTAGCGAAGGATTTTTATTTTTGTACGGTAAATAAAAAATTTACACAATTATATTATTATCCTATATTGCTTGTAAATAATCACAAAGCGAATAAAATAGTACATAGTTAAGTTGTAGTTGCATATTGATTGTTACCTGTATAGATGAAAAAAAAAAATTTGAAAAAGGTAGAAAAAAATGTTATGAAAGAAAGGTTTTTTCCAATTTTTTTTTTTTTTTTACTTTCGATTTTCTATTTTACTTGCATGACCTCATCATGCTTTCACAATATTACTGCTGCTGACCCAGTACAATTGAATTTAAAGTTTTTCTACTAAATCGTTATTATTATTTTTTTTTGTGAATAATAATAATTATTAATAAAATATTATATGAAAGGATTCGTTTAGTTTTTATCCTGTGAAGTTTCTATAACTAGTTTTCCTATTGTGTGTGGAAGGGTTGAACAATTTTTGAATTATTTATTACACTTTTGAAATGTACACTTCATTATGAGAAAATTATTTTCGATAATTAAATTTGAAAAAAAAAAAAAAAAAAAAAAAGACGAATAAAAGCATACGAGGATTATGCGAAACTTATGTATATTCGAGACGTGGGATGATTGTTGTCGTTATGAAAAAAAATTAAAAAAAAAAAAAAATAGAAAATAGAAAAAACGTACGATATACACAATTATATAGTACTTGCTACATCGAAAACATGCAATATTATGAAATGCACACATTTAATATTTTATTAGAAATTCACATAACATTCTATCGATTTTACTATCGCATCACTATTTTATTGCGGATTAATTTAAAACTGTTAGATGATGTATACAAAAAAAAAAAAGAAGAAGGCTATAACAGATGGATTATTATAGAATATAGATAGTTCAATGGCTGATTATACATTTTATTCATGTCAATGAGAGCATTTTGAAAATTCTGTAATTGGTTAACATTCTTTTTTTTTTTTGTTGAAATTAAAATAATATAATTACAGTATGAAATTAATCAGAGCTTAAAATGGAAATATGTATAGAATTTAAGGATACAGATATACATATGTATATAAAATAAGATAAAGAGATCGGTTAAATAAAAATATTGCTCTGTTTTATTGATTTGAAATTTTGTATTTATATTGGAAAATGCACAAAAACAAATTGAAATTCAATTTCAGTATGTTAATGAAAATGTAAAAGATTTTATTACATTTTGTATCTAATTCATCTACATATATACACACACTAACATGTTATTATTAAAATTTCCATACTTTAAAGTTATGCATCAATCTATTTTGTAGTAAGGATTTCATTTAAAAATATTATTGTTCAAAAGTAATTAAGGATTATTATAAATTGTAAAATATTATAAAATGGTAAATAAATTTAGGTATCATTTAAAATAATTAAAAGTTTCATTGAGAAATGGTGAAAAACAAACCGTTTAAGCAAGTATTTCAGTAGTTGAAAAATTACATAATAAAAAAGATTATGTGTATGAACTAGAAAAAAAATCAATAAAGTAGTTTCTGAAGAAAAGTGAGTCCTTAGCTTACATTTTTTTCTAATCTCTAAGGTCTAGAAAAATAAATTAATTAAAAAATACATTTAACAAGAGGATCAGTTGCAAGTCTAAATCACGATTCTAAAATAGAACGAAACTGACCATTTTTTATATACATACAATCAATCCTCGTGAATATTGTATTTTTTTTTTTTTTTGGATTAATATAGGAAATCAATTTTATTCTTTAATTCACCAATAAAATTAATTTGAATAATTCAAAATAAAATTTTGTTAGCCTATTGAATCTTTTTTATATATTTTTTGGTGATCATTAAAATCGTAATTCTCAAAGTAGTATTTTGCTAGCCTATTTTATTTTCTAATAAAAAGGATATCACATTTAATGAAATTTTAACATGCTATTGAATTACAATTATTGGTCTCTCAGGTGTATGATTTTTTTTTTCTATTGTTAGATTGATTGTTATTGTAATTTAATCCTTTTTCAAATTTTGAAGTACTTTAAATAATTGAACAAAAATGTGCCAAAAACCGCAAATGTGTAACAAAAATAAAAGGTTTCAGCAGAGAGAAAAAAAAAACAACAAATGATTGTGGTTTATAAAAAGTGTAAAATTTTTACAGTATATAGTATTATGCCTTTACTAAGGACGATTTATAAACATTTGGTTTTTTTGGACAATTTTTTCGCAAATTTCAATCAATTCTCAGGTTACACTTTATTTCTATAGATTTGCTTTAATGAAAGTTGTGAAAAAATCTTTATTTCTATGTATGTATGTCCTTTTTTATAGATTTTTCACGTTTTTTTTTTTCTAGAAATTCTTCAACAATCAGTTTTTTTATTATATTTTTTCTCTAAACAGAACACGAAAATTAAATGAGATACTGTAGAAAATTAATGTTGACAATCTTATTTAATATTCTCTTGAATTCTTTATTAATTTGTTTGAAATTTAAATGCTTTTTCATATTTAAAAGAAGTAACATTTATTGCTAACTAAATAACAATTAAGTGTCTTTTAAAAAGGATATTTATTATAGTGTATTGAATTGTGAAGAATTTAGGATTTCCGCACGTTATTTTTTTTTAAATGTAAAAATGTTATCGATAAATTAGTTTCATTTTCCAATAAATAAAATAAATTAATGATAAAATTAAACAATAATAAATAATTTTCAAAGGATATAATTGATTTTCTGTTAATGATGATAAGTAAATTAACTTACCTACAACCTCTAAATTAACATTACTGTTTCTTGTTTGTGATAGTTTAAAATCTGCTCTACATCTAAAATTTCCTGCATCTTTTTCCTATATTAAAATGAAAATTTAATAAATATAAAATTATCTTTTTTATAGTATTTTAATTTGAATAAAACTTACTAAAACAGGATTAATTATCAATTCAGCTGGATCTCGATGAGTTCGAAAAATAGCACGATCTTCAAGAACTTCTTCATCTCTCCAATGTGAAGGAGTACCAGCATGTGCTCCTCTTGTGTCATAACTTTATTTTTAAAAAAAATAAGTAAAGTATAAAATAAAATGTAAAAAAATGTTTATTTCAATGGAAAAAGGACATTATGATTTGTTTTCAAGAGATTTAAAACTAATCTAACTTAGTTTTAAATTTTTGTATGTTTTTTTAATGAAAAAAGGAGATTTTTTACTTTAGAAAAAATAAAACTTTTATAAATTCTACAGAAAAAAAAAAAAAAAACTAATGTTCACATGTCTGACGGCAAAAATAATATGTAATATTTTTCTTCACAAAAAGTTAACTTTTCTGCTTTCTTCATATCTTTAAAAGGATAATTTTAAAATTTGAACCGGAAATCCTGAGGTTATTGTTTCGATTAAATTTTTGTCGTCTTAATAATTGCTTGAATGTTTTTTTTTTAGTTTCCTTTTTTATTTGATTACTATTATGTCAAAAACATATCAGTAAAGTATGTATGGTGAAAACATTATCTCCCTCGTCATAAATTTTTGTACCAATGTATTTAGGCAGTCTAAAAACCTATAAAAATGATATAAAATATTTTTTTCTACAAGCATGCGGTAGTGAAAGGGTTATTGCATATATACATATATACAAATAGTATTTTGCTTGGGTTAGGAGAATTTAAATAGTTAATGCGCGAACATAGTTTTTTAATATTAAAAAGGATACTATAGTAAGGTAATTTGTAAATAATATCATTTTATATAAAGAATATGAGAATTAACAAGAATATATAAAAATTTTAAGAATCTTACCTATAAATCGGAAGATTATTTTTGTACCATACAACTAATAAGACCTGATCATTTGGTAAATTTGATGATACATCACATTTTATTTGTGCTGTACCATTCACTAAAACATGAAGAATATCACCATCTGAAAAAAGATAAAAATTAAAAAAAAAAAATTAATTATTTAATTTTTTGAAAAAATTTATTAAATACAAAAAAAAAAATAATCTACGTTAAATTCCACATTCATACAAATTAGATACATATGATTTTTTATTCGATATATAACGGACATACATACATACATATACATATATGAATGGAGCCATGTTTTTCATTCCCTTTTTTCAAACAAAAAAAAGTTAAAGTTGATTTTACGTACAACTTTCGTGAACAATATTCATATTTTAAATATAATATTCAAATAATATTCACAAACACATGGATATAGAGTATATGTATGTATGTATGTATATGCCAGCCAACCAGTGTACTATTTATTATTATAATTCTCAACTTTTATGTAAATCTTTATTAACTTGGAATAAAATCTTTGGTTTATTGTAGTAGCTTATTATTATCCTTGTAGACCATTGTTTCTTTTTTTTCTTCTTCTTCTTTTTTTTTCTTTGTTGTAATTTTCTTTTTCTCTTTTAAAAAGTTATCGATAAAAATTCACACAGGAACTGAAATCGATTCATGGAAAGTTTTTGTTGTTGTTGTTCTGTTTTTTTTTTTTTTTTTTTTTTTTTTTGTTTTGTTATTGTGTGGAAAACATTGAAAATTTATGTGAATTTTTGTTGATAAATGTGAAATAACGATGGCAAAAGCAATAAATTATAACTTAATTTTGAAATTATATATTCAATATTTTATTACTATGTATTTATAAACATTATTGTACATATTTACATATATAGAATGAGGAAGAGAGAGAGAGAGAGAGAAAAATATATATATGTATGTATAATGGATACAGGATATTATAGAAAAGTCAGTTATAATACACTATGTGTATTTATGGGATAAAATTTCATTTATTGTTCATATACAGTCAATGTATTTATGTACATAGGTATATAATAGAAGAAGTAAGTATATTATATTTCATAAAGTTTTTCGAATTTTGAAGGCTTTCAAAATGTTAATTAACTTCAATAATTTTTTGTAAAAGTTCAAAGTTGAACGAAGAAAAAAGGAATTTGTTTTTTAGTAAGAAAAAATTGTTTTTTTTTTTTTGTTTTAAATATTTTTTTATATTGTTTATAATAAAAGCAATTTTGATGTAATTGGAATATTTCCTTTTTAAACAAACGAGCTAAATTTTAATATTCTTTATTTGTGATCAGTCTGAATTCACAAAGGATAAATAATACATTGCAACCTACATCATATACGCTTGAATTGACCTTATCGTTAACATTTCATGGGAAACAAAAAAAAAAAAACTTTTTGTATTTAAATTTCTCTTTCTGAATTTAATGTTTTTTTTTTTTATTTTTAGAAATTGTAACTTCAGGTGTATTTAACAAAATTTTTTTCAGACAATAAGTTTATTCGGCAATCGACTAAATACATATTAGAAATATAAAGGACGTTTTAATTCTCATACAATACAATAAAAGTTTACCTTTTTATTTTTTATGTTGTGCATTTTAGATTGTCCGAATTCAAATTTTCTTGAAAAAGTATTTCAAAAAATAATATAGTTGAGAAGGTGCGGCTGAAACCTAAGGTTACAGTTTAAAGGACATGTACTGTGTACTACTAAATCATGCATACAAAAATGCCTGGAGAAACTTGTCATTCCCAATAACTTTGTCTTGTCTTGGAATCAAAGTTTAAATTAACAGAATTTAAGTAATTTTAAGTAGATAATAATTGTTCAATAGTGTGTATGATGAGTTATTTTTATATAATGTGATCAATAAATTGATCCTTGTATATTTTTTTTATCATCGTTAATAATCTGCTACAGTGACAATTTTAAAATATAAAAACAAAAACAAAGTTTTGTTATTTTTTTTCCTATAAATTTACAAGTTACATGAAATGAAAAATTCATAATAAAATTCGTGTAAAAATATTTTTTGTTTTTTTTTTTTCTTTATTTTTTTTATTTTTCACTTTATTTTTATTAATAAAAAATTTTGTAATATTTTTTTGACTGAAAAAAAAAAAAAACAGAAACACATAAATAATTCAATGAAAATGTTGAAAAATTAAAAAAAAAATGTATATTATATAAATTTAGCACGTATAAAAATTTTCCCTCAATAACACATAGGAATATACAAATAAAAAATTTATATAAAATCGGAAACTTTATGGTTTTTATGAGATGAAATTCTAAAACAATAGACAAACAAAATATCATATTGAAATTTTAATTACTCTAGAATTGTATATACATATATCCCAATTAGAAAAAAGAAAATTAAATAAAAAATAAAGTCAATAATGATTTATGAAAATGTGTTTGTAACACTTTTTTGTTTTGGTATCATTTGTTAGAATGAAAATATTGTAAATTTTTAGCAAAGAAGAAAAAAAAAAATGATTTTTTATTGTTTGTGTTTCAAGTATGTCAGTATTGTTACATTTTTTTTTTTTTTTTGGTGAAATTTAATTATTCATTTTCAATCACATTCTTTTTATAGGGCTTTTTTTAAATAAAATTTATCTAAGGAATTTATTGGAGAAATAATCAAAATGTTATTTTGAGCAATATCATTCGAAAATTGATAAAAAACTGTCATTTTTGTAAATTGATATTTGAAAAGCTCTTTATTTTTCTGAAATATTCTCAAAATGAAATACAAGAATTTTTAAATGTCATTTTCGTTGTTTATTGTCATACAATAATTTTATTTGAAAAATTGTAATTTTCAGCTAATTAAAATCATGTCAAGTGTATCAGAACTCAATTGTATCTATATGAGAATCGACCTTTTTTGTATGTGACATAATATAACATCGTTTCTAACAATTTTATTTTGAATGAATACGAAATGCATTGGTATATTAATTTTGCAAATTTTTGCAAGGACTTTAATGAAAATGTAATTTAAATATTAGATTCCATTGAAGAATTTTCAATTCATTGTCATTTTCAAAATATACAGTATTCCGATTTTAAAATGACATGAATGTAGTAAAATATTAATTATCTAATAACTAAAGAAATTACTTACTTTGAATATTACAATGTTTACTTTTGTGTTTGTTAAGTAATTTCTTATTTAAAATATAAAAAAAAGTATTTAGCTAATTGTAACATTTCGAAAGATACAATACCTATTTTACAATTATTAAAAGATTTGTACTTACTGGTATTAAAGTTATTTTTTCTTTTGTTATTTAAAAGAATTAAAAAAAAAGGAAGTCTATTTTATTGAAGAAAAAGTTTTTTTTTTAACTTAACAGATAAAACTTATTCTTTGTTTCATTGTTTTGAAATTAAAACAAATCTTATTGTGATGAGATTTTCCTTATTTTTTTTTTTCATGTTTTTCAAATAAAACAACATTAAAAGCGAAAACATAATATTCTAATTAAATACTTATTATTAATAAAGTTTCATGTAGAATTATTAAAACAAGAAATTTATTAAAAACAATATTTATGAAAATATCTATTGAATACAAAAGAATACTTATAAAAAACAAAATCAAAAAAAAAAAAAAAAAACAAAAAAAAATTCCAAACATTAAGTAAATAGCAGACAATCAGAAAATATTACTTTTCAAAGAATAATACTTCTATACAATTTAGCCTATTGTATTTCTATTGATATCATTTCACACTAAGGTATCATTAAATCAATGATATATGTACTATGAAACTGACTTATAAAATCGGAAATGAACAAACACACACATACTATATATATACATACTTACAGAGAAATATGAAGAATAAAATAATCATGGAAAACTTTTTTATCTGTGAAAAAAAAAGTTGGTGAATAAAATCAATACACGATATTTATAATACATTAATTCACTCCTGAGGTTAGCAACAGAAAAAGAATCTTAAATGATACAAAAAAAAAAAAAAAAAAAAAAAAAAAAAATTCGAATAATTCCCATTTCACGCATTAATCACAGTTAAAGTTAAATCAAATCAAAATCTACAACAGGATATAATATTGAAATAGATACAAAAATTATATGCAATATGAGAATAAAATTATATTTCTACTTTTCGTTTCAATGTGGTTTTTTTTCATCTTTTTTTTTTATTTTTCTTCATTTTTGTTAGGCAATGACTTGTGTAACAGATTTCATTTTTCATATTTTTCACTTTGATTTTAATAAATAAATTGATTTTGTCAAAAAGAATTAAGTAAAACTGTTTGAACATATAAAATTTGTTTTTTTTTACTCTTTTTAATCGTGTAAAGATTACATTGTTTCTGTCGAAAACAAAAAAGAATAAATGAAATTGTTTAAAAATAAGCATAACAACAAAAATTTTATACTAAATTTATTTTATCTTTGTTTCTTTGAATTGTATCTACATACATATTTTATGAAAAAAGAAGATTTTATCAATGAGAAATCGTGCGGAATAAGATATTGTTTTCATTTAAATTATTTTATAGAGATGAAAAAAAAATTAACAAATTAAAAAATTCATTGTTTTCTGTTAATTTTTTAATTTTCTTTGTTTAAAAAAGAAAATTATTCTCAAAAATAAAAATTAAGAAGTCGTAAAAAGAAAAATTACTTCTGAATTTTCAATGGTCTTAGATTGAATTTTTTTTTGTGTTTTTTTTTTTTTTTTTGATTTTCGAATTTTAGCAGCTTTTTGAATGATCCTGAAAATAAGAGTGTGAAAAATTTTTAATTTATTAAAATACCACAAGTAAACTTCTAAAATATTTTTGTATCTAAATTATTTTTATACTATGTTCACCTAAATTCGTGTTTATGTTATTTACACGTGCAGTTCGCGTGTTTTCGTATCTAATAAAAAATTACCACGCATTGTAATCATAAAATTTTATTCAGTTTAGTTTTAGTTGTATATACTTTGACAATGATTGATGACTGACAAGATTTGATATTGAAACAAGATGTACGAGTAATATTTTGATTTATTCCTCATGAAGATTGTAAAAATATAAAAGAAAAAACAAAGTCCAATTATAAAAATACCGTACAATTAGTTAAGGTTGTCATTGTTATTGTTGATAAAATTATGTATGAGGCAACACTAATGAAAACGTCCTTGTTACACTTTACAGACAAATCACATAAAAACAAATGAATTAAAAAAAATTAAATAACAAACGATTTCCTCACGTGTAACATAACAAACACGAGAAGTGTGGAATGTATATACATCAATATTATCTATCCTTTGACCTTTGACCGTTTCTGCTAATTTTTAATTTTTTTTTTCTTAGCCTTAAATTTTAATTAGAAATAAAAGAAATCATGTGTAACCCAAATTAACATTTATTCAAGAAGTTTTCTTGGTGTTCCTTATATCTTACTTTTTAAAAGAAGACTTATTTGCATCGTAATTTTGGCATAACCCACGGAAAAAGTAGATGTCAAATATTAAAAAAATAAACCATACTTTATATATTAGAGGAAATACAAAAGAAAGTAATATAAGCCAAATTAAATCTTAAAATCCTTAAGATATTTTGTTTTCTGAAAAATATACTTTTCACTGAATCCATAAAACCCAAAAAAAAAAAAATACTTTAACAAAGTGATGTTCATATGTTCCAAAATAAAGAAAATAAAGGTAAAACAAAATACCACACCCTCTAAATTACACTTATGAATAGAAAAGAAAAAAAAAAAAGCCAAAAAATAAACTAAAAAAAAAAAAATTATATATTTTTACAAATCACAGGCAATTTTTATATGACATAACATATCATGTAAAATTACATATTTCATTTACGAAATTTCGAAAGTCTTATTATCAGTTTCCAGTTGTCTTACTCAAACGATTAATCAAGAAAAAAAAAACAAAAAAATAAAAAGGTTTTTTTTTTCTTTTTGGTTTTTATCTTAGATAAAACCTCCTATAAAAAAAATAAAAAAAAAAAAAACAACACCAAAATCATTCACAGGAACACAATAATATAATAGATGACTGTAATTTAGATTGAAGAAAATGGAAAACGATGATGGTGATATGTTTTTCCATTTATTTATTTTACGAATTGATTATTTTTATTATTACAATTGATAAAAATGTCATAATATACAAATTATATTTATGTTATTATCACTTTTTTTTTAATATATATTTTTTTTCAAATTTGTATAGAAAATTATTCGTAAAATAAATGTCGGAATTTGGTCCTTTTTTTTTTAAATTGTTATAATTTTTCAATTATATTATCCAAAATTGTACTATTATTAATAAATCGACTTAATCTTTTTTTTTTTAAAGATAACATTGTTATATTCAATTTGTAACAACAACAACAACAAAAAAAAAGAATACAGGTGTAATCTTAAATCGATAATGTGTTCAACATAAAGTATATATTAGCTATTTTTATTATTTTCAATAAAAATAATGTAGCATATTTCCGATATTATAGATAAAAAAATAGATTTTTTATATTATTTTATTTTGATAATAGCTAATATAAGATAATGTGTGAAAATCAGTTTGGTTATATTCTTTTTGTATTGGATATTTTCAGTATGTAAAAATATAAAATGGGTTAAATTGATTAATATAAATCGAAATTGAGTCTTATTTGTAAAAAACTTTTTTACGAATAATTTGATGATTAATTAGGTAGTAATATTTTATTTTCAAAACAAATTTAAATTGAATGTTCAAAAAAAAAAAAAAATAATATAGAAATTTTTAACACTTGTTTGTATCGGTTTTGTGATACAGTGAAAAAAATACATATCTGAGATATTTCAAAAAGATGTTTCATAGGGAAATTTATTACTTTTCTTTTGTATTAATTTCCTAATTTGAAGATATATTATCCATCATCATTTAACATAAAAAAAAATAAAAAAAACTTTTTTGTTTATTTGTTTTTTTTTTCTCCTTATTTTCTTGAGATTAATATCCTTCATTCCTATGACCATCTTATTTACATGTTTTTCTCTTCTCATCAAACTTAATCAATGAATATGAAAGCATATAATTCTTATTAAGTTTGACTGATCACATACGCACATGTATGATTAATTTGAAAAAAAAAAAATCCTTTTATGTGTAATCTTTTAATGAATTAATACATTTCATGTATGTTTTATGTTCACAAAGAGAAAAAAATATAAATTCTTTAATATCCTAGTAAGTATAGTTTTTAAATGCACAAAAAGGAAAAAAATAAGAAGGAAAAGGACTTTTATGAATGGTATTAAAAAAAAAAAAAAATAATAATAATAATTCTTTCGTCAATTAAATATTTTTTCATCAGAAAAATTTTACAGGGTTTTTTTTTTTATATTACATATTTTGCTTTCATGTTTTTTTTTTTTTCATAAATAATTAATGAAATAATTTCATGAATGAATGAATACAACATTTTACGTATATATATATTTTTTTTATAATAAAAATTATGAAATGATAAAAGTAATAATAGCGTAAGACAAACCATCCTTGTTGTTGCACGATACACGCACATGTACAAGAATAAAAAAAACCCCAAGGAAAGAAAAAATAATTGAAGAGAAAAAATAAAAACAAAAACATATTAAAAAAATCTTCATTCATTCAAATTATTTATTATTTTTGAATTTTTGGTGAAACTTTTACGATCATCTTTCATTTTGACATGTTAAATCCCCTCAAAAATGTTACATAAATTTCAATTCATCATTGGAGTATTTTCATATTGTTTATGATCTGTGAAAACCTAAATATAAACAAGAAAGTAAACTTATAAATAATATATACAATATACTGTAGTATACATATATGTAGCATACATAAAATAGTAATATATGCATATATCAAAATTAAAAGGATACTCGTATATATTACATGACAAAAAGTAACAATAATAATAATTGACGACGTTAAAATACATATGATTGGTGTAATAGATGATTTTAAACAATAAAATTATTTGAAATTAATATATTTGTATATTATTATAATATGAGAATTTTATTTATACATATAAGTATACCAAAATAATGAAATACATATAACTGCACAAAAACAAAAAAAAACAAAATAATAATAATATCAATGTGTTGTTGATGATGTTAATCTTTCATTAATCGTTATTTAAAGTTAATATGTGGACATTGATTCAACATAAATGTCATGTTTACATGCCTTCAAAATATGTTTTTGTAGAATTATGACAATTGTTAAATTTCCAATGCTATATGATATTTGATTCATTATGTCTGAATATTGTTATTATACATAATGTGTATATGTAAAATAATAATATAATAGGTATTTAGAAAATTTTTGATTTACATACATCGAGGCGACTATAATATCAAAAATAAATTATATTATTTAAATCTATATAAATATACATATGATATACATATGTACGTCAAGTGGATATAATTTATAATATATTTTATATAATAAGATATTTTATGGAAATATAAATTCAAATGTAATTATCACATTTCCATTGTATGTAACATGGTATAATACTTATATTATTTATTGGTAACAATAAGAATATGAGAATAATAATAATAAGGATCATGTTTAGTCATTGTTACGGTAAAATATTTTATGTATATTCATAACTAATTTTTAACACAATTTACATACATGCATATAATTTAACAAAAATTCTAAAGATTTTCATTTTTAAGCAAGGTCATTTATATTAGGAGAAAGAAAAAAAATTTTTGTAACATGAAATTTCAATGTTTTACATTTTAAATTAAAATTTTTATGTGGCTAAAAAAAAAAAAAAAAAACTTTTGTGTGAATGGTCATTATTTTTAGGAATATAATGTACATAATTACTAAAACATGCTCTGACTCATAACTAAAGTAATTTTAGATATTTATAAAATAATACCTTTAAGAAGACATGAAAAAAAAAGTCCTTTTAAAATACAAAGAAATACTTTTATATCAAGTTATCGATTTCCATACTTTCTAGAAGGGAAAAAAAATATTTTTTATAGAATCAATGTTAAAAGGATTCTATTTTTTCAAAGTTATGAAAAAAAAAAATTGATTGGTTACTTATTTGGGCTGTTTGCTAAGTCTAGCAAGTCCATTCAGATACTTTATGTGAATGCCTTTGAAACATGTTTGGAATATGATCAGATATATTCTAAGACCATCAAAATTTCTGATTAAGTCCCAGCAAGGCTATCAAAGAAACTTGGTTTCAAATAAATAATTTTTTTGTAGAGTAAGTGTATCATAGTCGATGGAATTTCTGTGATTGAACTCTTTAACACAATATTTTTTTTTTAGAACAAATTTTTCCATACATTTGATCCTGTGTGGTTTTAAGCCAATTTATATCAAATAACGATAAAAATGTTCTTGTAAATTTGAAATTTTGATTTTTTCATAAAAAAAATTTTACTAATTCCGAAAAATTTGTTAATGAATTTGTATTCAATTCAAAAAGAATATTTCAAAAGTATTTAATTTCTTCTTTCAAAAAAATATTTGCAAATCACTTTCAGCTAATATAATTTTATTTCTCTTCATTTTTTATTTTTTTTTTTCAAAAAATTTAAAACGTACAAGGAATTGATGATGTTATGATGTTATTTCTTTAAATCTTCAAAAGAAATGAAATTATGTTATTTAGACATTTTACTCAGCACAAATACTTCACATTAAATACTTCTGAGCATGAAAAAGAATATTTGGTTTTTTTTTAAGTACATTACTGTAATTACCGAATATATCATTAGGATATCTTTATTTATTATTCATTATATTTCATGCTATCTGTATTTTACAAAGAATAATAAATTTTGAGTTACAGTAATATCCTATCCATCATCTTCATATCATCCTTATCATCATTGTCCGAATATTTTTTTTTAAAATAACAAAGAATGTTCGCATGTATAACAGTAATGGATTCTTTGTAAAAATGTAATTAAATTGACAGCCTTAAAAAATAAACTCTGTTGAAATGAAATGACAAGATTTTGTGATGTGATAGTAGTATTTTTATTAAAGAGAGATAATATCTTGTGGTTATCTCATTACTAATGAAAAACCTCAATTCTTTTTATTTTATTTAACATTAAAAAAAAAAAATAAAATCAATAAGAAAAAAACCAACATAAGTATATGTCATCAGGTATTTCAAACAAACAAAAAATTTTTTTTTAAAAAAATGAAAAAATAAAAAATGAAAAGAAATGAAATACAGCCACATTTAGTTTTAGTAATGCCATAAATTTTGTTATAAGGAAAAATCAAAGCGCTTGAAGGAAATAAAAACAAAACAGGATTAAAACAGATGAGTTTTAATGGTGGTGCAGGAAGAATATGTTTAAATGTCATGCTTCATTTTCAAGTACGAACACTTCCACAGATATGATTTCAGAATATTGAATTATTGTAGTTCAATCAAAGAGTAATCAAATCAGAAATAATGTTTGAGTAATTAGAATTAAAAACATCTTCTAAATACACTTGATTTAACTGAATTTATGGCAGGACTAGGTACACAAAAAAAAATTTTTATTAAAAAAAAGTGTTCAGGTCCCTTTTTATATTCTTTAGAAAAACGGATTTTTTTTTTATGAACAAAGAAATTGAGAAAAAAATTTAAAGATGTAGCAGTCACAAAATTTTTTAAATTAATTTTATTGAATTAAAAAAAAAAAAATTATGATTAATGAAAGCTTTTAAAATGATTTAATTTTACTTAACTTTTAATCTCTTCTTTAAAAAAAAAAAAATGAAGTTTTGATGTTTTAGAATTATTTTGAAAATAAATGCAGTTGACAGGATCTTTTTAAAATTTATCTTCTAAAGTGTTAACCTTAAATATTTTTAAAATGTGAAAAAAAAAAATTATTTATCTGATTAGGGATGGTTCTTATTTAATAAACTATTTTCATCAATTTTATCTAAAGTTATTTTTAAAGGATGTGATAGTGATACTTATTTTGATATTTTTAAACAGAAGACAAAATTTACTAAAATCTTATTTATTTTTTTTTCCTAAACTAACTTAATTTGCCCTAGTTTGAGTGTGTTCACTTTTACAATTAAAAAGTTCAATTAAATGCACGCGATATGCAATTGATAGTTGACCAATCCTTTCTAAGAAATATTTTATTTAATTTAAAATTGAATCATAATTTTCAGTTGTTATTTAACAATTTTTTCAAATAATATAATGCATTTCCCAATATACTTTCGTCAATTAAAAAAATTATAATTTTTAAATTAACAAATTACTTTTATTTACTCACCTCCTCCCCTCATTTGATAAAAATATGAAAATAAATGTGATAAATAATGAAAATTTAGCATTTGGGAATATAAAAGGAAAAAGTGTAAATAATTGCAACATTTGATTATTTGAGTGAAAAAATTAAGAGTCTTTTAACAATATTTATGAAACACATAAATTCCAACGAAATAAAAAAAATCTATTAAGTGTAGAAAATGAAAAAAAAAAAAAAACTATAAAAAATATTTCATCGTTGAATGCATCATTTAACCGTCAATAAAAACAAAACAAAAAGGTTAAGTTTAATAAAAAATAAAAAAAAAAAAACCTTTTCAAGGATAAATATCACCTTTCAAATAAAAAAAAATCATTTTTGTTGCTTTTTTTTTACTTATAAAGCTTTTTTAAATTGCATATATACTTTTACAAAATAGTAGGTCAGATCCTATGAGCATTTAAAGTTTTTCAACTGTGATTTATACTCAGGCTCCATATAATAATGAACAAAAAAGAAATGTTTTTTTTTTTTTTTTTTTTTTTAACTTTTAACAAGCTTATAATCACATCCCAAGTAATTTTATTTTATTTTATGTATAAGATTGTTTTTTTTTTTTTTAATTCTTGTTTTCAGCTTTCTTATTATTTTGTAGAATGAATGAAAGTTATTAAAGAAAAAATCTTTTCTTTTTAAATTTTTTTTTTTTTTTTCAATGTGTTTTGGACTTTGAAAAATTTGTTGTGACATTAAAAAAAAACACAGTGTGTAAGGTGAAAGCTAGTTCGAAATTGTCGTCTAGAACTCTTAAAGGTCATGTGAGTATTGTACTGTAAAATCAAGGGAACTATTTAACTTTTCTATTATAACAATTATTATGAAAGTTTATAAAGAAAATTATCACAAAAAAAAAAAAAATTATTGTTGTTAACAATAAAAAAAAAAAAATTTGAAAAAAATATAAAGATTCATTTCAAATTGAAGAGAAGTGAATGAAAAACAAAATAATAATAAAATAAAGAAAAATTTATTGTGTATGAAAAACACAGTGTGCACAACACAAAATCATAACAGGTTTTTTTTATGTTTTGTATTAGTCATGCTTTACATGTTTTTATGTCCTCATCAATGGCACCAAACAATTTAGCTAGTTTTAAGCTACATAGTTAATAGCTATTACTTTACCTTTACCACACATATTATGATTGTGATGAGATGATTTTTATCGATGGTTATACACAGGGTGTTTTGAAAATTACACAAAACGAAAAAAACAAAATTATAATTTCTTTTTTCAAGGATATATTGAACTTTATGAAAAAGGTTTTTAAAAATTGTTCCTTATTGAAGACATTGATTGATTATTGAATAAATTTTGTCAGCTTTATTTTGAAAACTTTTTTAATATTAATAAAATGTTAATCAATCATTTTCATTATTTATTTATTTTTTTTTGTAGACGACGAATAAATTGAATTTTTGAATATGAATGAATTAGAAAATTCTTAACTGGAACTTTTTTAAAAATTTAAATTAGGAAATTTTCATTTTTAAATTTTTGAAATTATCAAATTAACTCTTTTATTTTATTTTTTTTGACACATTATGTTAAAATTACGTCAAAATTTTTTTTTTTTTTTAAATTTAATTTAGTTACTATTCAAAAGTAAATATAATTTTCAAACATGATTAAAATTTTATTTTTTACAGGATCAACTGAAATATTTGTACATATCAACTTTCAGAGTTCTGGGATCAAATAAAATGGAACTGTCAACTGAAAAAATGCATTAAATATAGCAAAAATGATTTTTAAGCATAATATTAACACCCTATACCTAATTAAAAACACCTAATATATAATTAAAAGATGAAACAATTAGGTCAAGTATATTATACATTTTACTAAATTAAAATAACATCAATTAGTACATATTACATCATCATATAGCGCTCCTAATTAAGTTTTAAAAATTGAATTTAAAATAAAAATTAATGACATTTTCACATAACAAAATTATCTACAATTCACATAAAAACAAAAAAACAAAAAAAAAATCTTAAACACATCTGTGTTTTAGTCTTCAAAATTCTTACAATTGAATACAAAATTAAGAATCATTCAAAAATATAGCCACAAAAAAAAAAAAAAATGAAATTCAAGAAACGTTTTATATAACATTATAAAGTCATTGCGCTGTTATAAGAATAAAAATTATAGAGAAAATGCAATTCTAATTATTATTATTAACCACCTGTTGCTAATCAACTTTATATTTTGTTGCCTAATTAGATACTTCTGTGCCAATTGTTTCAGCATCATCATATTGTTATGACTTTCATTCAGGATTCATTCTTGAAAAACAATGTGTATGTCATCTGCCGCAAAAATCCATGGAGCGTTAAAATAATTTCAATGTATGTATTTGTATTTTACTTACATGCTGTGAAAAATTACATAATACACACAAGGCAAACATAATCGTACATATTTTGTTTTTGTATTCACAAAGAGAAAAATATCTTTTTATCATACTCAACGTAAAATATTTTTTTTTACCAATAATTTTTAATGTGATCTTTTTTGTTATGTGTTTTTTTTTGTTTTTGTTGTACTTTTAATTACATTCAATTCCATATATATTAAAGATTATTAGAAATAATGAAGTGTAGAAAAATATGTATTAAGCTCATAATGATAAATATTCGAAAATAGAGAAGTAATTTATTTTTAAATGTGGAATCTAACTGTGAAAGGGAAATGTTATTAATTAGTAAATAAATTTTATTGTTGATCATTGTTTGCACCAGTTATTTTGCGCTGGTTGTAACAATAATGGTATAATTTTTTCCAATTTGGTATAATAAGAATCATCCAAAATAATTTTAGGTTCACGGTTGTAATACACTCATACCTTCAGATGTAGTTTGAGCAGTTGTAAAAACAGGTTTTATAACCGGTTTGCGTTGTTGCGCCAATAAAAACCGATCTGAAGATTTTGTGCCAGAATTTAATAATTAAGCTGAAATATCAAAAAATACTTTTGAAATATTTCCGCAATCTATAAAAGTGGGAGAAAGTTAGTATTTTTATATCTCCGTTCCAAATGTACCGATTTTCATGAAATTGATGTCAATAAGAAACACTTAATATAGTTTATAATTCGGTTCTGGTAACGGACCTTTCAAGCATTACTTCCTTACAATCCTTACTTGTTGTAATTTCACTTAAGATTTTCAAAACTCTACTTTATATCTTTTTATTCAATAAAAATGCTTATTTTTATAAAAGAAAGAAGAAAAAAAGACTAATTAAGTTAAATGGTATAAAGGTAAAATAAAATATCACGATGACATTTTACAACTTAAAAAAATATAATTCTGTATATCGAATTTCACCTTTAATTAACTTTAATTTTATTATAAATTAAAATTTATTAAAAACTTAACTTTTAGATTTATCAAAAGGTCATTGTTTTTTTATACTTTCCTAATTAATTATTAATTTGTTGACAAAATCTTACAATGCTTTTGTCATTCTTTGATCATTAAATTCTTTGATTTGTTATAACAAAAAAACAAAAAAAAAAAACTAACACATTAAAGGTTTCAGAAGTTTGATTTTTCTTAATTATTTTTTTTTTGCTTTTATTATTTAGCAAATAATTGGTTTGATAACAACATGGAAAATTAAAAAAAAAAAGTCGTTATTGTTGAATTTTTTTGTTTATTAATAACTTTTTTTTTGTTTGTTTTTTTTTTTTCAAGAAAAATAATGATGATTCATTAATAGACAGACATCATAAAAAGTGCTAATGATTAAATGATTTCTATTTCAATGTCGAACATATAATTTTATTTTTATCAATATGTCTTCCAAATTGTTTATTATTCAAGGTGTTTTTTTTTTTTTTTTACTTTCTGTTTTTTGTAAATATGTAGTGTAATTATTTTTCCATAATTTATTTAATAAAATATTCTAACAAATTTTTTTTTTGAATTTATCATTGATGAAATTACAGAATAATAACAAAATGGAAAATAAGTATTGTATTGAAACGAAACGTTCACATAAGAAGGTGAGTTTAAATTATAGTTTTTATTATTCAAATTAAGGTTAGTTTTCTAAAATTTTCTTTTCATTATTTAGACGATATTTTGATATTTTTAATATGAAAGTTTTCCAAAAATATATATTTCAAAGTAATCTTATTGATTTTTAATCAATTTCGATTAAAGGATAGAGTAATAGAAAGAATGATAAGAAAGAAAAATATATTGTAGACGTTTTTCTTGAATTATTTATCTTATTTTTTAAATAAATTTATTTGATTTAAAACACATATGTTCTTTTCTTTGTCACAATAATCACTTTATTTTTATTTTACTTTACAAATTAGATACCTTTACCATACAATATTAAAAAACGGTCGACCTATCGATACTCTGGCTACAAAGTAACTACCAATGATAACAATTAATAAAGAATTTTGTGTTATAATTAATGAGAATAACAGTGATTAAAAAACAGGGTGATTCACATAAAATTACTACAATATATTTTTTGTTATTTTCTTAAAATAAAATATTCTATATGTGACTCATTATCGTTATTTCGATAAAAATATCATTCAAAAGTTTCATTTTTTACACGTTATTCAGTTGCCGTTTTTATGTGTTTCTAAGTCTATTATTTTTAAAATTTCAATTTAGTCTGTCATCTGAACTTCAAATTTCATGTCAAAAATTCAAATTTTTGGGCAATTTTTAGGAATAAATTTCTCATACAATTTTTTAGTTTTAAACAATTTTTTTACTACTTTAATCCGAAAAAGTCATATAAATTTTCAAAACTAGAAAGAGAAATAAAACTTTCTATGTCACTAAGACAGGATCTAAGTCAATAAAGTGTTTTACAAAATGACTTATGTTTCCAAACATCAAAAAATTTAAATTTAAATTCAAAGATTTCAAGTGAGATTTCCTAAAATATCCTTGTTATTATTTCCTTTTTAATAATTAAATCCTTTTTCTAAAATAGCTGTTTGTTTTTATTTATTTATTTTTTTTTCTTAATTTTAAAATTATTAATTTAATTTTGTTCAAAAATAAAAATTTAAAATGAAAAATTACCTGTTTTATATCCATCACCATGTTCAAATGTCGCAATATATTGCAAAAAGAAAACAATATATAAAAGGACCCACATATCGATGTTCATATTATTTTAATTATAGATTTTAATTCATTTTCAATTTTTTAAATAATTTTTATTTTTCTAATTTTTCTTAGTATTTTTGTTGTTGTTTTATTTTAATTCACTTCTTAATTAATTTTCAATTTTTGTCACTTAATAATTTTATGAATAATTAATTTTAATATTCTTATAACACTTTTTTAATAAATTTTCTTAGTTATTTTTTCTTCACGTTATTATCAAAAATAATTTATTTTTAGTTTTATTTTGTTTTTATTTCAAATTTAATTTCGTCCTTTTTTTGTTTTTATTTTTTATCAATTTTTTAATATCTATTTTTTGTTTTTTTTTTAAATGAATTAAAAAACACACAAATATTTAAATTATTTAGTTTTGGAATCTTTTAATTTATATGAGCAAAATTTCTTATAATTATACGTAAACACTAATAAATTATTTTTATTCAATTAAAAAAAGAATATTTTACACTTTATTGAATATGAATAAATATTAATTATCTAATGAGAAGACCAAATAATTACAAAAAGATTTAAAAAAACAAAAACAAAAACTTCTACTTTATTTCTACACAGTAAAAGTGTTAGTTGTTGGTCTGTTGATGGCACAAGATAATTTTAATGTCATGTCCTGGAATGAAAAATTTAAAAAATTTTATTAGTCAAAGGATTTAGTTATAAAAATTAATTTTTTACAGTTTAAGCTTTTAAATTTTGAAATAAAAATAAAATTAAGCGTAAAAAAATAAGAGTTTGAAAAATAAAGTAAGAATTATTTTAATATCCTGATACTAATTGTTTAAAAGTTCAACTATCAGGACCATTCAAGGTAATTCAAATTACTTTAAGGTCTATCTATCTTCATAGTGATTTTTTAGAGCCAGAAAGTATTTAAAATGATCCTGATGACTTTGAAATGTTTGAATAGATTATTTCGGAGAATGTCCTTCTTTTTAATGTGTTACATTAAATTGTTTACTTAATTTTTTTTAATTTTAAGTAATCTTGGATAAAATTAAGGGATGTAATATCACACATAAAGTAATAAATACATACTGTATGTACTCTCAAAGTGTCCTTTATTTTACGTGAACAAAAGAAAAAGTTCCTCTATTTAGTCACCTGAATAATTTTTCAATTTAATAATGTTTTAATAAATTTAATTAATTTGAAAAAAAAAAAAAAAAAAAATTAATTAAAAGTGATTTGTAATTAACGTCAATTTAATTATAATGATCTTCAACGTTATAATTTTAAACTTCTTGAAGCATAAAAGCAGACATAGGAAATGTTTTAAACATTTTAAACACTTTTTATTATGAAAATTTCATCTAAATGTATTATGGTTTCTAAAACGTTTTTTTCTTTCCGGTTGTTAAATCTCGACAATTTCATCTTCCTTCTTTTTTTTTTTACTCTGTCTTTGTTAGAAACCACAAAAATTTTAAATTCCTCATAGAACAGAGGACAGATTAGACAAAAAGAAAAAGATGAGAAGAAATAATGAATTGAAAAGTGGAAGAGGAAAGTACAAAATTACTACTACTACTACAAAAAAAAAAAAAAAAAAAAGGATCCTAATAACAAGCTTTATAAATACAATAGTTTAATGAACGATTTAGAATGCAATGAAATGTAACTAAATTAATGCAAAATATATTGAAATCTTATGCGATTAATTATGCTAAATGTTATCCTTAGGGAAAATCCTAGAAATGTACTTGATATAAATGCTCTTGAAAAGCTTATTACAGGAAAATATAGGAACATTTTATGAATATGTATATACACATATGTATATATATAAAATCTTAGCATATATTAATGTAATATAATACATAGGAGCCTACTTTAAATTGCAAGTACCTAACCAGTAACCATTATTATAAAATATGGCCATGGATATATATATACATATACATATATATATGTATATATGTATGTATGTACATATTAGGAGTATATGTATATACTTATTCACTTTATTTCTTTATTTATTTATTAGTATATATAGTGTATAGGAGTATATTCATGAAATGTGCAATAAAATGATGATAATGATGATGACGAGAACGACGATGATGATGATGATGGGTGTAGATGGCATATAAGAGGCATATATGAAGTTAAAAAGAGCATATACGGATGCAGTATGGATATAAGGATTATTGTAAAAGTAGTTATGTATATAGATACATTCATTTGGTGTACATATCACCTAAATAAAAGCGTATTATACAGGATTTGTTTGAATCAACCAGGAATAAAATATCTTGCCACAGAGATTTTTTTTTTTAGTCAAAATCATATGGACTAAATACCAAAAGAGTGAAAAATATATACATACTCGTATATACAGAAAGGATAACGCAATGAAATTTTATAAGGGATCATATAACAGATATGCAATATCATGTATCACACATATGTACATACACATACATATATACACTGTGTTATGTAATAAAATGAATTTAAACTATATTATTTTTATATACATATAAAATCTTGACAATATATTTGTTGCATTTTTATTGTTATTGTTGTTGTTGTTATTATTGTATTTTATATTTGTTATTCATTTTTATCATTGTAGAGACAACATAATGCAAAATTGGTTAAAATTTAGAGTTTTCCTTATACATATAATATATATTTTATGCAGTGTATTTGTATGTATATAATATTAAATGGAGAATTGAATTTGATTAAAATTCAATAGCTTTTTGTTTAGTATTTTGCTATAAATGTCGTGAATTTGTACATTTTAAGTTTGCAACAGTTGCATTAGATAATGTTCATTGCTTATTGTGTGTATATCTTGTTAAATTGATTTAATGTTATTTACATTATTTTTTTTTATATACATACATTCAATTATTTATTGGAATGTATATGATTTCTCTAATAAATATCATTGATTTGATGAAAAAAATATGATTTAAGAATTTGTTTAATATTTAAACTATTTATGTTTTAAGAATTATAAAATAAATCTATTCGAAAGATATAAATTTCTGAGAATATATTTTATAAGAATTTTTAAATAGAAAAATATTTTATGGTAAAACAAATATAATTAATTATAATACATAGAAGTCTATTAGGAGCATTATTGTTTAAAAAATATTTAAAAAAATAAATAAATGTTTGCTTGGTTTAAGCGTTTTGTAAAAAAAATAATTATATAATTCGATAAATATAAATGTTCAATTTTCTATAGTTTACACAAACAAAATATCTCTAATTTGAAAACTATAACCAATAACTTTTCAAATTTATTGGAAACCATTAAATCTTTTCTTTTTAAAATTTATATAGATTTGAATCATGAACCTATAACATGTGCATTATGTCTATCATAACTAATCTATTTTCATGAAATTTAACATTGCAAAAAAAAAATAAAAAATAAAAAATAAAAAAGTAAATGACTCGTAAAGGACAACCTGAAGAAAAATATGTCTTGAATGAACAAGAAAATAAAACAAAAAACATACACACACACACAAACAAGAATGACATTTCAATTAAATTACGTTACGTACAAAAAAATTCTGTATATATACTTTTTCTCATTATTTAAATCTCAAAGTATATAGAATATCTCATTACTGATAGCAAAATATCTTCCATTTTTGTTTTTATCTCTAACAACAACACATTCATATCCTTGCATAAAGTTGAATACATTTACTTAGCTTCAGGCTAACATAAACTTTATCATCAACAATATAAGACTTCCATCAACTGGATTTTTATTTTTTCATTTTTCTTATTTTTTTTTTTTTTTATTAAAAAATGAAAAAAGAATTACGAAATTTATTTTAGTGTAGTATACACAATGGTTGACAAATAAAATAATTTTCAATCTCTTCTTCTCATTCTTTTGATTTCATTCAAATTGATCCACTTTTATCCTCATTTATTGTTTGTTGTTGTATTTTTTTTTTTTATATATTTTATTATCTATATTTTCCTCAATATTTCACTCTCTTATCTAGATCAATCTGTATTTCAATTATAAAAATGGTTTTTAGTGGACAGAAAAAATTAAAATTGTCCCAAACCAAACACAAATCCCAAACTATTACAATGTCGCTTTTCCACCCGCAAAGTAATTTGTCGTTTTGATTTTGTTTTTTTTTCTTTGCTTGGAAAATAGGAAAAAAAAATATATTTGACACACAAAAAAAAATGAGTATAACATAAAAAACAAAATCTATTTGGATTGTTCCACTATGATTTTTATTTTATTTTTTATTTTTTTTTTTTCTTTTCAACTTATTTCTCTCAATTTCAAATTTGAAATCACCCAGAAAATTTATGTCCTTTGTAATTACAAAATTCTCAATGGTATATTGGTATTATTGTTTTTTATTGTGACATTCAGTGAAGTGGAAAAGATGGACAACAATCGCATCATGTGTAAAAATTTAGACAATAATAAATATAAAAAAAGGGTGTTTCATGTGAACAGAAAAAATTATTGAAAGTTGAATTTACGATTTAAAAAAAAATGATTTTTTTTGGAAAAATTACATTTGAAAAATAGAAGGAAAAAGTATAGAATTGTTGAAATTAATTTAAAAAAAAATCAAAACGAATTTCAATTTCAAAATATATTTCAAATTTCAATCAGCAATAATTTTTTTCTAATTGAAATTAAAAGCTTGGAATACCATAACTTTTTTGAAAATAATCTTATTATACTTAAATGTATAAAAAAATAGTTGTTGCAAAATATGGTTTTCATTTTAGTCCTAATTTGGTGAGATCAATGAGATTATTCAAAAAAAAAATTCCAAAAATGCTTAGAAAAATTGATAATATTATCATTTTGAAAAATGTCCATATTTCGGAGTAAAAAGCTTTACAAAAAAAAAATTAAGGACTTTCCTGTTACATGAATTTTACAATAAATTTAATCCAATAAAATTCTAAAATATAACTAGGAAGAAAATAAGAAATTTCAACTTATCTTTGGTTGATTAAATCAGTAAAATGATCAGTTTGGTCTTTAAAGTTAAAACGAAAATTTAAAAAATCACAAAAAAAAAAAAAAAAAAACCAAACAAATTCATTTGTAGTTGAAAAACAACATATTAAATGAAAATATTAATCTTTATACATGTCTGAACACACCTTATATACTTTTAATTCCATAATAAATTTGAACACATATGGTAGATACTAAAATGTAATCATTCAAAAAACAGAAAAAAACAAAAAAAAAAAAAAAAAACAATAAGGAAAAAAAAAAAACATTTATTTTGAAATTTTTTATATTATTTTCAATAAATTATTCATATACTTAAAAAGTTTTCTTTCAAATAGCATACACTTTAAATCTGTCAAAATTTATCTAGAAAATTTTATGACATAACAAAAACAGAAAACTGATTCAAAAGTCTTTTTTTTTTTTTTATATTTTGGAACAAACTTTTTCAGAAAATTTAACTTTTCTCAATTTAAATTCTTTTAACAGACTTTTATAAAGTAAAATAAAATATATTGTACATGTGCTCGTATGCTCAGTTTTATGTATTAACCGCGTTTTATCGTTTTCTATATATAAAAAAAAAAAAATCTGAAAAAATAACAGTAAACAGGTAAAGAACAATCTAAATGTCTGATGAACTCTCTGACAAAAAAAAAAAAAAAAAAAAAAACATGGAACAAAAGAGTTTTTTTTAAGGATATCATATAATACAACCTAAAATGAAACATTTATTTTTTATTTTATTATTTTTTTTTTTGTTTTTGTTAGAAAACTACTACTGTCAAAAATGATGCACAACACAAAAGAATCAAATTATGTGAGTAGAAAAATAATGATAAAAAACGAAAAAAAAAAAAAAACGAAAAAAAGAGGAAAAACGAAATTGAAGTTTTCACAATAGAAATGAGAAAACTTGAAGAATGATGAAAGAAAACAATCTTTATGATAAAGTGAAGTTAGTTTCATCACTTTTTGTTTTTTTTTTATTTTTTATTTTTTGTTTGTTCCTTATTGCTTTTCGTTTTATATATTTCAGACAGCAGACTGTTTAAATTAACTCACACAGCCTTACAAAAAATTTTTTCTTCTGAATTTATGTAGCTATTCACATACCTGTATATATTTTCAGTCCTAAATTTTATATTTTTCGAAATGTATGTAATTTTTGTGTGTATTTTTGTTGTGCAAAAAGTTAAGTTTCAAAAGATTTTTTTTCCAAAAGGTAGAAAAAAAAATGTTTGTATACACATGAACAGGTATATAGCGTGACTTACATATTCAAAGATCATACGTAAAGAAATTTGTGAAGTTATGAAACAATAGAGAAAAAAAACCCAAGAAAAAATTATAAAGGAGCTAAAAAAAGAAGAAAAAAAAAAACACCCAAAAACAAGGTGTACTACAGGTGAGATAGGTAATGATATTGAAAAAGTAAAATTTGTTGATACCTATTCATTAGTTAGCCCATATATTATGTCAGAGTAACAGAGTAAAGAAAATTAGCAAGAACAACAAACTACAAAAAATGTGTAATAACATTAAAGAAAATATAAAAGAAATTAACTTAGACTTGAAAACCTATAATAGTCGTATGTGCCTAACCTTTTTTTTTTGTAGACGTTTAATATGTGATAGATTCATGAGTTTATTTTATTGAAAAGAAAATTAGTGTTTTTATTTTTAAGGATTTCTTCTTCTTTCTTTTATTTTTTTTGCATTCTTGTTTTAAAAACGAAGTCGTTTAGGATACCAAAATGAACAAACAGTTATTCATTCAGACAGGGAAAAAAAAACACACACACACACACAAAATAAATAAATAAGTAAATTAAGTTTGTTTTAATTTAATTTCTTTTGAATTAATTAGTTTGGTTAAAGTGGTTCAAGTGAGTACCTTATTTTGTAGTTCATTTTTATTTTCTATTTTTTTTTTCTAGGGAGAAGAAAAAATAAAATACTAATTTTCTTCTGTAGAATTCGTGAAATAATTAACCTTTGACATTTAACCTGTAGGAGGTTTGAGTATTCTTCATCAATGATAAGATGGTAACTGAGAACAGCAAGCGACATGACATTCGCTATCTCAATGGTTTAAGAGCATTACCCCGGCAAGGTAAAGGTTCCGTGGTTCGATTTCCCGCCGAGTCTTATTTTTTACATTTTTTTTAATGTCACAGAGATAAATGGCATTTAATATTTCTGTAATTTTAAAAGATGCATTAATTAAAGAGCAAAAATCATCATGAATCGAATCAAGAAGTCCTTTATAATTTGACAGGTTTTTTTTTATTTTGTTTTTCTTTTAAAATTCGGAAAACAAAAATAGTCAATTAAAAGTGTTTAATTTGTTTAAAAGGGTCTTTTTTATGATTAATTTTATTTTTTAATTTTAATTTTAATTAATTTCGTATTTATTTTTCTCCATTGTATTTTCGTTACAAATAAAAAAAAAAAAATATATGTACATACTTATAAAATTTTTCACAGTCAAAACAACTACTTAGTCAGATTATTTAATATAATTTTTGTTTGTTTGTTTGTTTGTTTTTTTATGTTTTAAGTTTATAATCGAAATCATTGAATTAAATGAAATACTTGTAAAAAGCTTATTACATATTTTATATCTAAAGTGCTTATCATATAAGTCATTCATGAATTTTTTATTGATTTGTTTCAAAAATTTTAATTTACAAAAACACCAATCGACAAAAATACTCATACATATGTAAAAAAAAAAAAAAATTGATATTTTTTCACGAGGTAGGTAAAATAAAACACAAAAACAATTATTAAATAATAAATTGCTTTAAATTGAAATTTAATGGAAATATTTTTCAGATGACAACAAAAAAAAAAAAAAGCCATTTTACAATTTTATGTAAAAAGAAATTTTTCATGTTAAAAGGTTTTTTTAATAATCTTTTTTTTTTATAAAAAAAAAATTGTTGTTTTTTTTTTTTTTCATCCCTTATATTTGTGATTGAAATCGTTTTTATTTTTTTCTATTTTTAAACAGTGAAGTGTGTGAAATATTTTTTATATTTTATTCATTAAAATTTTCATTTTCAATATGATAAAATTCAAGAGGATTGTTTTTTTTTTGAATATTTTTTTTTTTGATTGGATATTATATTTAGTAATACATTTATATACATATAGTATGTATGTACATATATTTCTACACAACAACGTTATACCAAATTTCTGTGTTCATATTTTACGTAAGAGCAAGTAGGAAATGATTTTTAATCAATTTTTTAAAAAAAATTTGAAGTATAAATTTTTGTGTTATGAATTACAAGTTCATTTTTTAATTGAAAATTATGAAAATCATAAAACAAGAATACATAAGTATATGTGATAGCAAATAATGTCACTTTTTGAGATGACTTTTAAAATGATTTTTGGTTTTTTGTCACATATTTTGAATTGCGTTTTAGTTTATTTTTCTTCTTTGTTCGATTTTAATGTTTTAATATATTTTTTTTTTTGTTTTACTTTATATTAATATGAAAAAATTTATCGAGAATTTGTTAATTCTAATTTTCATATCGATTAATTATTTATAACGGTTTATTTTTAATTACTTGAAAAAAAAATGGTGGACAGTAGATTTAATGACAATGAAAAATTCGATTGTCCAACTAACAAAAAAAAAAAAAGGATAATCATTGCTTTAATTAATTTAATTTTAGAGAGCTTATAATCGTTTTAGAGAGCTTAAAATCGTATTAAAATTAATCTCGACACAAATAATTTAATTGAAACAAATTTTAAAAAAAAATAATATAAATAAATCAAATAAAAAACTACAAAAGACTAACAATAAATATTTCATAAATATTATTTTTTTTTGTTTTTTGTTTTCGTCTAAAATATGAATAAATTGTGATTTCTATCTTTCTTGTTGTCTTTTTCAAAAATAAATGTTTCATGAGCATTATTTTTTTTTTTCTCAAACAATTGAAATTGTAAAATATCGATCTGTTTGTAGAGCAATTTTTCACAAAAGAAAAAACGCAATATGCACAAAGTAAATAAAACATAATCAATTTTTATTAAACAGGAGTATAGACAAAAACAAAATGCAAATAAAAATATTGAAAAACTATTGTATAATAAAATATGTTTTGTTTGTTGTAAAATTTTTCTATGTATTTTGTAATATTATTTTTTGTTTTTTATAATGAAAAAAGGACAATTTTCATACAGCCACTTTTTAAAAGAAATGTGATTATCTGAATAAATCATAATTGATATTGTGATTAAAAACATTAAATATTAATGCCTTCAAAATATGTATGTGTATTTTCCAGAAAAATAAGGTATTCCAGAAAAACTCACAAATTCTGTCTGAATAACATCCTATAATGTTCAGAAGTTAAAACAGGACATCAATCAACAATTTCTATCTTTTCTTCCATAACATTTTCTCTTCCATTCTACCATCTACCAGAAGTTTATAGTTTAAGTTGGAAAATTATACTACAGGATAATTCAAGGACTCAATTCCTCAACGTAAGATTTAACAGAAGACTTAATTTGTATACGCATACTCTTTCAGTGTCTGAAATTTTCATAATTTCAAAATTGTAATTATACTTTCAGTTTCCTGTAGATTTTTTCGAAGTGGATTACATTTTTTAAAAATTGAGACTTTTTTAGTTTTGAAAATAATAAAAACTCATATAAAATTAAAGCAATAAAATTGTAAGGAAAAATCCATAAATTTTCATGTTCCTTTCGTATCTGTTTGAAAATATTCTTTTTTATCATATTTTATTCATCTTTTCAAATTGTAAAATTGTCATTTTCCAAAAATTTTCAAAAAGTTTGAATTCAAGGGACGTAGTAAAAAAAAAAAAATGAAAATTGGTAATACAGTTATATAGACATTTTATAAATTGAAATAAGGCAAATAAGTACAGTTATACAAAAAACTTTATACCTCTTATTTTTGTGTTCCATAAAAAATATCCAATTTTTAATACCGTTTTTATTACTTGTTTTCCATTTTTTTTTTTTTTTTATGTTTCACAATACAAATCTCTTAAGATTTCTTTAAGGATCAAAAAATAATGAAGTGAGTTCAATACATAGAAATTTTGTATTATTATTATTTTTTGTTTGGTGGTTTTTCTTTTGTATTCAAGATATTTTGTGAGGATATACATAATTGTCATCCATAAAGCTATTTTCATATTTTTGCTCAAGTATCAAGAAAAATTGATTTTTTCTTAACATAACAGCCGTATTATGTGATGTAAATGTTGGACTTCTTGAATAAATTTCTTGAGGATTTTTATCTTTTCTTTTTATTTGAATATTAAATTGATTTTTACGTACAACAAAATTATAAACATAATAATCAGATTGAACATATATATACATACATTATTTAGATAAATGTAATAATTTTAAATGTAATTTTCTATTATTTTCTTTTCCTTTTCAGAGTACATTCTTATGTGATAGCAGGTTTTTTTTTTTTTTCCAGAAAAAAAAAAACAAATTTTTGAAACATATAATAAATTTAAAAGCTTATGTCATGTAATACTATGTTTTAAAAACTAAATATCCTCACGAATTGGCTTATTACACAAAAAGATAATAATCATAGAGTATGACTTGCCTTGCATGTTTTTTTTTTTTAAAGAAAAATAAGTTGAAATAGAAAAAAAGATAATAGATTTATTGTACAAAAAAAAGTGACCAATCGAGATTGGAACTTATTAGAAAGAAATTAAGTGCGAGTATGCATTATTTGATTGATTTGATTTTAGATGAAAAAATTCGAAGATCAATATTGTTCCAGTTCTTAGAGAGGATTTTACAGTAAATTGAAAAATTCAAAACAAAAGCTAATTGGGCAAAAGATACTTTATTTCAATGTATTTTAATCATTTAAAAGGTCTGGGCGGTAAGTGAGAAAAAAAAAGTAGTTCATGAGAATTTAAGTTAACTTGGGTAGGCCGAGGTTCTAAATAAACTGTAGAGCCATGGATGGAAAAAAGTCTAAAATACATATGTACTTTAAACGATGGAAAACAAAAGAAAACGGTTTATGAAATTTTTAAACCAAATTCAATCAGAACATCCTGCCTGTTGATAAATTTGAGTTTTTTTTTTCTGGAACGATAACAATGAATGCCAACTTAAAACTAGAATCTTGTTACATATGTACATTTATATTCTATCACTAAATTTTTTTATCATAATTTTTTAAGAACTTTTTATTTGTATTTTATTTTATAGAAAATATGAAAATATACTTATTGTCCTTTTTGAAGTTCTATTTATCTAAATAAGCTTTTAATACAATTTGGTATGAATAAGAAAAGTCAATAAATGATGTCAAAAACTTCTGTGTACACACATTTAATGGTTTTTTTTTTTCTATATATGTATATGTATGTGGTAGATTATTATTTTCAAGAAAATAAAAAAAAGGACTTTTGATAAATATAAGAATTAATAAAGGAATCATCATAAAATAATAATAAATTGAAAATATATACAAAATGACATACAAACTCTTTTCTTTGTTTATTAATATTTTCTTTTTTTTCTTTATTTGTATAATTTCCTATAAATGTATATGTGTATGTATTCATTTTTATGGATTTTTGGATTTTATTTTTCTATTTCTTTCTTTTATGTATTATAAGTGATTTATATTGAATGAAGAATGAGTTTATATAAGTTGTCATAAATGATGTATCTTGTAATTAATTTCATAAAACAAATTGAAGAGTCCCAACCCATGCATCAAGTAGGATTAATTTTCAAAAAAAAAAAAAAAAAAAAAAAATAGGATTTATATGTAGATAGATGTACGGTTTTGTATATGTTGTATATGTTAACAAAAATATATATTTTGCAATAAAAAAAACTCTTGTCATATTCAGGTCAATCAGTTACTATATGTACAATGAATATTACATACATATATGCTGTACTATTTAATTTGATCTCATTCTCGTATATTGATATTATGCTTCCGAATATAAAAGAATATTTAAAAAGCACAAATGGTTCAAAAAGTAAAAAATAAAAAAAAGCAGGAAGAAAAGAAAAGGATCTTTATTTGCAATAATTTTTGTGCTGTAATCTTACAGTATCATAAAAAAACTTCGTATTTAATTTCAACTGTGATACATACTATATCCTTTTCAAACCTTAATATTATGTACACATGTCACATATAGTGTATGTACACTTATATACAGGATGTTTCTTATTATATAATCAAATAAAATACGAATTATTATTAAGAGGTCAAAGATCAGTACAAAAATAGGTAATTAATACTCTTGAACTGACCATACTTATCTAGTGTTAATTAAATTGTTGAATGCACTTTTCTCAGCACATTTAAATTACTGAATTTATCTTTTTATCGATACTTCATGAGTTGAAAATTTTTTGAAATTACATACATAATGTTGATGAACAATCTAGGCAGCCTTTAGTGTTAGTGGAAGGGATGAAAAGACAAAAAATGTTGATAGCTGCCCTGTTTGAGGTTGTGTTGATTATAAGAGAAGGAAACGTTTAAAATATTTTGAATCACAAAATGATTTCTAACTTGAAAACTTCTGCGATTTACTTTTTATTCAGGCTTATATTTTGAGTCGAACGGAAATTAATATTTCGAAATCTATGGTTTTGCCATAAACATGATTTAAAAATTTTTCTAAAATTTTGTTTAAAAATTTAATTTTATCACCTAATTTAATGTTAATTCCAAACAGATTGTTTTGCAATTTTCGAATTACTTTCAAGATTCATCAGAAACAAAATAAGTTTAAATGAAAATTATAAACAGAAAATCTAATTGAGCATACAACAATTTAAAAGAACAAATTCAATAAAATCACAATCATAGAAATTACTAAATGAATAAATTAAATTTTGAAAGTTTTTTTTTTTAAATTTAAGTTTTTATTGATAAAGACTGAAAATGATTTGTAAATTTCTCAAATGAATTAAATTAAAAAGAAAAAAAAACAAATGAATTAAATATTGAAAAATAATTTGTTTCAAATTGAAAATTTATTGATAAATACTTATCGTAATTTTCAATATAAAAACTTTTTTGTAAAATATATGAGTAATTTCGAAAAAGAAGTGATTAAATTGAATTACTAAATCATATAAGTA
Organism: Bombylius discolor; assembly: GCA_939192795.1. Classification (NCBI taxonomy): domain Eukaryota; kingdom Metazoa; phylum Arthropoda; class Insecta; order Diptera; family Bombyliidae; genus Bombylius; species Bombylius discolor. The sequence continues at coordinate 44,484,370 of OW584238.1, read as the reverse complement.
GGTACATACATATGTCTAACTCATAGTTCTTCTTCTGCAATTTAATAATAATTATGAATTTTTTTTGTATCTACAAAAACACTTCAAAAAAAAAAAAAAAAAAAAAAACGTGATTAAATCGAAAAAAAAAAATATAGCACCGATAAAATAGAAATGGCTACAAAATTAAAATTTAGAAAAAAAAAATTAGAAAATACTTAAATTAAAACGAAATAAATCACTGAAATAATTTCACAAAACATAAATTTCAAACTATGTATGTATATTATTTTCATCAACTGCTCATGTACTTATATGTACAACATACTTGTGCAATAAAACAAAAAAAAAAAAAACCACCATCTCTCTATTCATACTTGATGTAATTAACAAGTAAAGGACAATAATTACAAAACAGTACAAAAACGACGATGAAAACAAAAAAAAAAAAAAAAACGACACAAGGAAAAAATTTTCAAAAGCTTGAATGGGTTTTTCCTTGCCTTATGTAAAAACGACACTAAACATGACGCTATACGTATAACAAAACTTATGAAGTGTAATGAATTATAGAAGAAGGTGTAATAAAGTTATAACTGTTATAGTTATATTTTTATTATATAAGTATATATAAGAAAGGATAAAGAGGTAAAAATTTTCTTTTTCAAAATCGGAAGTTCCTTATGGAACAAAATTTTTCATTGTTTTTCACACATAAATACATACATATGTAGGTACATACACTAACATTCATACATACATAGATTGTATTTTAAACACGTATAATAACATAAGAAGAAGAAAAAAGAAAAAAATACATATCATATGTGAGTCCCTAGAGTGATAAAAAAGAATTACAATTATACTAAAATATATACATAAATATACAGATAAGAACGCATATCCTTTTTACCATCAGTCTAATGTGTTTGTACTCGTATGAGAAATTTTATTCTTGTTTTTTTTTTATTATTATTTTACAGGCACATATCTACAACATAATGGTAGATACTTTTACTTTTACACTGTATTTTTCTTTGTTTTATTTTTTTACTCTTTTATTTATTTTTTGTTTTTGCTGTTGTTTAAACTTTTCTTTTTATAGTTATTTGCTTAAAGGTGTTAAAAGGTGTTTCTTAAGTTTTATGTAATAACTTCATTTTCACCTAAGATTAAAGAGAGATATAAAGTAATTACATACATAAAAATAAATACTTTTTTTCTTTTCTTTTAAAATTCACTTACTTTACTTTGATATGCATGAGTTTAACATTGAAAAGCATATTATTCGCTATAACCGTGTGCATTTCCAAGAATTAAAGCATTTCGAGAAATCTAATACAACGAAAATTGTGAACTTTGTATACACAAGTTTTTCGATGTATCTAACGCTTAAATACATTTTTTTTTTTGTTTCCATTTTCTTAATTATATTTATAGTAAACGACTTTCGAAATTTAGTCATTGGTTACATTGGCTACATTGGTTACTGAGCATAATAAAGTACTCAAAATCAACTACATAAATTCCAGTGCCAGTCCTGTTATACGAACAGGATCTTCTTTCTTCTTAGAGAATATTTTTGTAATTAAATGTCTTGTAGCTACTTGCCCTGCATATGATGTCATTACAACACTGTCAAAATCATTAAAATCCATAGTAAGCCAGCAGACAATATTACTTATCCAATGAAGATCCAGGGTTAGCTGAACAAACACTTCAAATTGATTTACTAGAGTTAATCAACTAGGTTCATATATTTATTGTGAAGATTATTACATCCATCACGTCTTTGTTTTGTTCTCATGAGCTTTTTTTTTTTTTTTGAAAAATTTCAATCGAAATTATCTAGAAAAGACTAAAGAATTTGTAACACAATCAAAAGCATTTATTCCTTTTCTGAGAATTTTAACATTTTCATTGTTCGATAGATTGAATTTTAGTTGACTTTTGTTATGGTAATATTAATAATTTTGAAGAGAAAATTGAAAATTACCTTAAAATTCCATTAACGTATGTCGTATGTACTAGACGTATGTATTATGAACTCTTTTATTTAAAAATTTGTTATAGATTTGAATAATGGTAAATTCTTAAAATAAAGTCACAACAACTATTAACTCAATAAAATAACAAGAAAAATTGAAAACTTACAACAATACAATAGAGAATAATATGTATGTACATGTCACAAGTATAAAATTTACACTTCGCCTATTTCAATATTTTAGAAGTGAAATAAGATTACATTTTATTCATCATGCATGTTCATATAATGTCTTCATCTCTTTATGTAGCTACTAGAAAAGGTGTATAAAACTTTAAAATGATGATGACGATGAAATCTTAAGCACATATAATATGAATTACATAAATTGCTTTTCAACTTCATTTTTCTTTTTCTTATTTTTTTTTTTTTTTTCATATGTTAGAGAAAAATGAAAATGATACATAAGAGAGAAATAATTTGAAAATAAGAAGAAGAAGAGAAAAAAAACAACAACAATGAATTAATGACACATACTAAAAGTGTTAAGATACTTTTAAGAATAACTTTTTTTTTTCTTCTCTTGTTACAATTTTCTGAAACATGTCAAAAAAGAAAAAAAGAATTTCTTATTTTTTTTTTTTTTAATGCTTGAAAGAAAGTTTTTGCATGACTGATGACTGATTAAAAAATTATCTTAAATGTTTTATGTATTTTTTTTTTTTTTTTTTTTCTTAAATGGTTTTTCATGAAATGCAATTAATCATATTTTTCTTTTTATTTATTTCCTTCTCAATAATAATGTACTTGTATAATATAATAGATTTTAAAGTAGCTCGAAAATTATATAGTTAATGTGTTGATGTTCTTTCAATTTTATGTTCCACTTTTTAAATTTTATGTTTTTATTTCAGATTTTTTATTAAATTTTTTGTATTTTTTTTTTTTTTTTTTTTGCTTTTTACTCTTCTTTTTCTTATAAAATGTTCTTAAAATAAGGATAATTTTTTTACATTTTATAATTTTTTATTTATTTATTTTTTGTTTTTCTTATTTTATTTTTTTTTTTAATGAGAATACTTTTCTACTTAAAGAAAATTTTTTTTTTTTTTATATATTTTTGTAAATTCAATAATAATTAGTTTAAAGTATATACTTAAGATATAAACGAACCATAATACAAGTTTATTAACTTTAAATAAGGCAAGTTTTTGTTTACCTGTTTAGTTGAAAATTACGAATAAATTTTATGTGGGAGTATTTTTTTTTGTTTTTTTTGTTTTTCTATAATATAAACTTTATCTTGACCTGATTTTTTTTTTTTTTGCTGAATGAAGTTTTTTCTTCCCTTCGTTTTTATTTTTAATTTCTTTATAATTTTTCAGGTATTTTTAAAGTAGAAAGTTTGAAAAAAAAATTATAATTAAATTTGCATGATGTTAGTTGAGAGAAGGAAAAAAAAAATGAACTTTTATTTAATTTTTATTTTTTTTTCAAATAGAACTGAAATCGAGTTCTCAGATTAAAAAATTATTTTAAAGAATGTAAAAGAAAAGATTGAATTATTTATTGAATTACTTTTTTTTTTTCATAACGTAATTGGAAAATTAATAGAAAATCTCCTAATTCCGTGACATTTTATTTTTTTCAATAATATACATATTTTAACCTCTACACACCTTTTTTTTTTTTTTCAATATCCTTTCCAGGGATAATTCTACGTTTCGACATAAAAAATAAAAAATAATTTTTTTTAGAAATTGTTGTCTAATGTAATGATCATTAATTAATATCCTAGGATGTACAAGAAATAGGGAATTTTGAAAATTTCCTGAAGAAATATTTAACAAAGAATCTATATGGGCTAATTATGCTCAGCTAAACTAATTACATACTCAACTGAGCAGTTTAATTTAAGCTTTAATTCAATTTTAGTTAATTTCGCTTTAACACTAACTATGTATGTATTGTATTTGGCTATTTATTGGACATATTTTCCTTGTTTCAGAGTATGTTACTGTAGGTTACAGTGTTTGAAAAACTTTTGTTCTACTAAATTTTAAATTTAAATTATTTTAAATTAAATTCTTAAAACATAATTAGATAGATGTTCGAAAAATTGATTAAAAAAAAAAAAGAAGAAAATAAATATAAATTTTTCAATTTCATAAAAATTAAAATTATAACCACATTAAATTTCAAAAAAAAAAAAAAGAAACATCAAATTAAGTTTATTTTCAAATTTTATCGAATTCATTATAAAAAAAAAAATTTTCCACTTATTTATTTAAACAATTTTTTTTTTTTTAAAAAAAGATGCCAATCAAATTAAATAATTAATATGTATATGTATGTATATATGTATATACATAATACAAATTAATCGAAAAAAAAAATTTTTTTTTTCCATTTTAACCATGAAAAAATGTTGATTTATTTTTATTTACAATTTCAAAATGTTTTTAATGTATTTAACTTGTATTTTTTATATTATAGATATTTTAAGCGATTTTTTATTATATAAAATTATTTATCAATTGCAATATAATTACATTAAATTTTACGTTTTTTAAATTCATTTTCATTTCAATTTAAACAATCTATCTTTTTATGTACAAAAAAAAAAAAAAAAAAAAAAAAAAAAATTAAAATACAAAAAAATAATCATAACAAAATAATTGTGTTAAAATTGTTAATGGAAATTGTTTATTTTTATGTTAATTTCAATGTTATTTTTTTTTTTTTTTTCATGATTCCATTAAATTATAAGAGGAGGTACTTAAAAAAAAAAATGTAAATGATATTGTATACCAATATGGTATTTATTAAAGTTGTAAAATGTTTAACATCTACTACACATTCTATATCTATAATAAATATAATATCTATATTTTATGCAATTAATTGTTGACATTAAGTATATTGTAATTACACAGCTAATTCATTATTCGAAATACTTGTACATTTTATAAAAAAAAATAAAAAATAAAAAAAACTAAAATGTTATGTAAATTGTTAAATAAATAAATGGGGTGTCTATATTGTAATTATATTTTATTGTTAATAAAATTGAATATGTGCATTATATTACTCAAATGTGTATTATTAACTAATAAAATTGTATTCACAGTAGTTGGTATATATACATACAAGTTACATACATAAATAAATATGAAAAAAAAATTATGCTAAAAAAAATATATTTAAATACAAATTATAGTTTTGTTTTAAAATCTGGTTTTTAAATTCAAAAAAAAAAAAATACTAAAGTGTTTCGAAATTTCGAAAATTTCAAATTTGAACTTCTTGATTTTCATCAAATTCTCATTTAACGAATTTTTAACAATTAAAAAATTAAATTCTATTGGTTTTCAAAAATTTGTTGAAAATGCTAAATTCCATCTATCTCAATTCCGCATATTGAATTTTAACACATTTTTTTTTTCTTTTTTTGAAAATCATACTTGAATAGAAATTAGATAGCCTGCCTGATATTTTGAGATAACTTTCATGCAAAACGAAATATGAAAATATCCTTTTCAAATTACTTGGATTTAATTGTTAAAGTTCCCTTTTAAAATCATCAATCAAAATGGAAAATTCATTACAACTCTGGAAATACTTTATATAAGAAAAAGAATGTGATCTCTTCATTGATAGATAGAGATTTAGAAGAAAATCCCACAATCCAAAATTTTTTTAGACATTTTTATAATTTTTAACATTTTGACTCAAACCTTTCGCATTTTTCATGAAAATCGATTAAGCGATGGAAAGTAGCAATTTGAAACTTTCTGACTCCAAATTTCGCTGTTCAACTTCTAGTTTTTGATTAACAGCTTTTCAAATTTACCAGAAATGCTATTTTATTATTTTCAAAAAATCATTATCTACGTTTACACAGACAATTTTATACTCACATTTACATTAAAGACATCGTAAAATGTAACTCAAATTTTTCATTATTGTATAAAAGAATTATCATGTGCGGTTTGCTGGGACACAATGTTATTATAATTGGAGCGTCATTTTACATATATCCTTTTTTTTTTTTCCTTTAAAAGTTATTCCCCTTCCAAGTTTGTAATTCTGTTTTAAATTTTAATTAATTCATTTTACAAATTTCTTTTTCTTCTTATTATTACAATTAAAATTATACATGCTTGTTTAGTTGTTTTCTTAATACATGTACATACATATATATGTATATATTTTTTTAAATTTTCTCCCCATTTCTCTTTAACACTTAGACAACAATCATAACATAATAGTTAAAAATAAAAAAAGATTGTATAATCTAAAATATGTATCATTTCTAACGTTGTACACTACATGATGATGATGTTGTTGATGGAACTGTTTGTGAAAATCTTGTTAATTTTTTTTTTTTTTTTTTTGTATATTTAGTTTAGTTTTTTTTTTCTTTTTTCTTTTAACTTAACAAAGATGAAAACAACAAATTATAACGAGACGCTCAAGGAAGACGATTAAAGTACACAATTAACTCACAACACTTGAAAATGTTATTTTGCAACCCCACATAACAGCAAACAAAATCAAAGAAATAACAACAAGAAGAAGAAAAAAATAACGTATAGAAGCAAAAGTAAAAAAAAAAAAAAAAAGACAAAATCATCATGTATATAAGATACTGATAACTTTATCATCGCAACAATTCACATTCCCTCGTTTCAAGTATCCTGAAACTTCAGTAGTGGATACATGATGATATATGTAAGTATGTATATGTACATACATAGTAGTTTTTTTTTTTTTTTTTTTAAAGTATAGACCAAAAGTATCATAGAAATGCTGTAAGACATCAGATATAAAAGTCTTATGTCGACCTTGTTTTCATCAGTGAACTCTGATGCACTCTGCTGTGTATTATTTTTCATTTTCCAGTTTTTTTTTTTTTTTATTATTTTCATTTTGAATCTATTTTTTCCTATTATTTTGACTATTTTCATTTTTCAATGTTTTTTTTTTCTTCTATGTACGTCTTTTTTGCACATTTTTTTTTGTTGTATCTTGAAAAAAAAAAATTATCTCTTTTTTTTCTTCCTAAATTATATTTTTCTATTCTTACATGTCTTAGAACACTCCTTATAAAAATGTGTATCATCATTTCAAAAAAAAAAACAAAAACAAAAATAAAAGTACTAGTATATAAATCTGTCTGTTGTATCATCTTATTATGGAATTCTTCAACCATAACAGATATTGAAAATTAAAAAGAAAAAAAAATAGAAATATTTTCTTTGTTTCTTTTTATTATTTTATATTTTACTTTCATTATTTCGATTTTTCATATTTTTCTTCTTACAATTTTACAATCTGTATAGACATGTAATCAGTTATTGACTTCCTTCTTTTATTAAGGATTATTGCAAATATGTATACATAATATTTTTCTATATCGTTTGTGTATCAAAAAAAAAAAAAAAAATATTTCTAAATGAGAATACTCAAATAAATTGTATATTAGGGTGGTTTCTATTTTGTTAACCTTTTTCTTTTTCTTCGTTTTTAAAAGCCTCAATTTAATTTTTTTATATAAAATCTTTTCTATAAATTTATGGTGAATTTGTTAAAAATTAGGGTGTTTTAATAGTGAAAATAATTTTTTTTTTCTAGTTAGCCGAAAAAAATAATGAAGTATCAAAATAATGACAACTAAACTCATTCACAAGAAAATTTATTTTTATAAGTACACCCTATAAAATATTATTGAAAATCTTATGGATAAACTTTTTTTTCTATACAAATTTTTGTATCTTATCAATCTGAATATCAATTTGAAATGTAATATGTCGAAAATTTATCCAATTGAATACTTTTTCATGAAGAAAATATTAAATTAAAAAGTTTCTTGTATATATCCTTTATTTTTTATTTTAATCCTTTTTTTTTACATTATTTGTTTATTTACATTTTTTTTTTGTTGCTTTTATATGTATCTTTACATTTTGTCTATGTTACATGAATTTTTTTTTTTTTACATTATTATGTTCTCTTTTAGAAAATATATTGTTTGAAAAAAAAAAAAATTCAAGTATAATTTGCTAAAAAAAAAAAATTGTTTTTTTCCGTTTTTACTTTTTCTACCTTTTATTTGTTTGTAAGATACAAATTGGCTAAAAATTTAAGATGTTTCTCAATCAACTGTAAAATATAAATAAACAAAAATAGAGAGAGAGAGAGAAAAAACATATAAAGAAAGAAGTAGAATCGTCTGAGAGTTTAAATATTTTTTTTATTTATTAAAATGTTTAATTAACTTTTTCCCCTATGTGACATACTTGATATTCACAATGTTTTGCATTACATAAAGAAAATAATGAAGGGAAAAAAACTTCCACGTTCAAAATGTGTATGTAAAAAGTAAAAATCCTTTTATGAAGTGTTGCTTCCTAATGATAAAGAAATAAATACATACATATGTACGAGTATATCATCAACAACGAATTCTTTTCAAATTTAAATGTGCATTTTAACGCGACTGTACAGGATCTTCATATTTAAAAAATCCATCTGCATATCCTTTTTTGTATACCGTTCATGTTAAACAATTTTCCAAATAATATATTTTCATGTGAATTTTTTTTTTTTTTTTTTTTGCACATCAATTGAGTTTTTTTTTTTTTTAAATTGAAAACATTTTAAAGTTAGCTACACACGAAAAGATCCTTAAAACATATTCCTCCATTTTTTATATCTTCTGATGTAAAATGTTGATTTCTATCTTAAGTGGCATGTTTGTTTGTATGTAAATAAAAAATATTCCTTTCTTTTTTTTCTTATTTGAAAATGATATTTTTGAAATGTTTAAAAATTATTTTTAAATTTTACTTTAATAATAAATATATCACCAGAAGGTAAATAAATATGTACCAAACATTTTAAAAGTTTTCATTTATGGGATATGTGATGGTGTAAAAACATTTTTTTTTTTTTCTATCTTATTTTATTTTTTTAATAATGTTTATTTATTTATCTTTAAAATTTACATATCTTTTGCCACACATCACCCTCATACATTTTCAATAAATTACTGTGAACGTTGTAGGCGTAACACACTTTAAGAAAAGTAAAACCCCAAAAAAAAAAAAAAAGGAACAATTTTGAAAATATGTCATTGACAAATTATTTAACTTAAATTTACCAAAAGTATGGGAAAAAATATATCAAAACTTGTTGACTTTTAATCAAGTCCTTGAAAAAAAAAATTTTTTTTTTGAAAAATAAAATCAATCATGGAAAAATATCAGGTCAAGAGAAAACTTTTTCAACAGATAACAAAAAAAAAAAAATAAATAAATAAATAAAAAAATAGAAAAATAATGAACAGAACATTCAAGAAATTCAAAAACTCCTTCATCATCTATCATTATCACACCTTATCTTATTGTGAACTATTTTATTTTAGATATCCTTGAAATTTTCTTTAATATTTTCCTTGGTGTGTACGCTCACTTTAAAAAAAAAAAATTATAAAAAGTGAAAGGTGAAAGGTTTTAAAGTTTTCATTCTTTATTTTTCTTTAGAAAAAAATAAAATTAATAAATAAAAAAAAAAAAGTAAAAATTTTTATAATAAGGTTTTTGTTTTTTTTTTCTTCGAATTTCTTTTCATTATCTGCTTTTCACATTTAAAGTGATAATGAAGAACCCTTTTCCTATTGAAAAAAACAAATTAATGGGAATTTTCCATTGAAAAGTACATATTTCAATTGAAAAGAAAAAATACTACAAATTAAAAAGCTATAAATTTTCTTTCAAATTTTTTGTTCACCTACTTATTTTTATTTTTTTTTTTTTGTTTTCATTATTTTATCAGGTATACAAATTAGAAAATGCAATAAATAATTATTTTTTTTTTTTTCGAATAAAATTTATTTTCAGGATGCTGATTAAAATGTAAAACAGAAAAAAAAAATTTTTTTTTTAATAAAATTTGTAAAAACTAAAAGTACAACGAAATCTAGGACATTGAATTGTACTAATTTAAATTTTATGGTTTCAAATTCGAAATAACTGCAAAAGAGCAAGAAAAAAAAATATAAATAAATAAAATGAAAAATATTTTTAAATAGAATTTTTTTAAGAACATCTTTATTTTTTCTTTTTAAATAAAATAATTCGTAATTAAAAATAAATAAATGCGATTCCATTGAATATTTTATTCATTCATTTTACTATTCTCTTTTTATTTGCAAAAAACAAAAAACCTCAAAGGACAATATTCTTAATGTTTTTCTTTTTTTGTTTTTTTCGCAAATTTAAAAGTTTTACAAAAATCTTAAATTTAAAACTTTCTTTGAAAAATTGGTATGTTGGTAAAATTTCTATAAATGTGTCTCATGTGACATAAAATAATTTTGAATAAATTTATGTTTTATTACTTTTATTTTAGTTTTAAAATTCTTACTAAGGAAGCTCTAGAGGTTATACTCATATGTATGTATGTTTATTTTTGAGAGAGATAAAATATATATGGCGTCATTAAATTTTTTTTTTGTTTTTATTTTTTATGTTTAAGAATTTTAGTAGCAATTAATTAGTTGTTATCAAAATTTAATATATTTTTTATTGTTCAATTTGAATTTCCAAAGAAATTGATAGTCCTATAGTCTTTTAATTAACAAGATGAAAACTATTAATAGTACAACCGTTTTTTCTAATATACCTACTTATTTTGATCTAGTACACTTTCATCACAGTATTTTTTTTTGAAAAGTCCTGTTTAACAGGATGTTTAAAAAAAAATTTATCAAAAATATATTTTAAGCTAAATATCCATTTGACAAATATTATTAAATTACTTATTATTATTGTTTACTTGCTGCCCACGTTATTATTATTATTTTTTTTTTATTTTTTACTTTTACACAAAATATTCGAGTAAAAATTTATAAAGAAATCAATCGTTATAAAAATGAATGATTGACATTTTGTGCTATGCTTAAAATTTATGATTGAATAAACCGGAAAAGGAAAAAAAAAAAGAAATAGAAAGTATTTTAAGATACTAAGTTGTGTTATATGTATAAGTAAATATGTATATAATTTTTTTTTCTGTTTGGAATAAAAAAAAAATGTATACAATTTAGGGTTATAAACATCATACCCACGTACGATATAAAGGCGATAAATAAAGGTGTGTGTAAAAAAAAAAAAAAAAAAAACTATTTGGGATATGTTTTTATCTTCTTCTGTTTTTTTCTGGGTTTTTATTTTTTGATTGATTGATTCTTATTGAGGGTTGAAGTGATTTTATTATCAATAAATTTTTAACTTTAACTTTTAAGGATTTTATTCAAACATTTCCTTCTTCATTTTCTTCATTTTTTTTTTTTGTTTTTTTTTTTTCAATATTTTACAGGATATAAAATGTGATTTCCGTTCTGTCAACATTTTATCTTTAAAAGAAAGTTTTATTATAGAAAAAGAAAATTTATATCAATTTATCGAAAAAATACTCATATATGAAGGAAAATATTATTATTTTCTGGATTACTTTTTATTATTATTATTATTATTATTATTTTTTTTTTTTTTCGAAGATTTATGTCGTTAATACACCATTTAATTTCAACACATTGAAAAGTTTTTAAATTTACTTTTAACTATCTAGATAATTTTTTAAGAATATTTTTGTAGGAATTAAGAAGGGAAAAATGAGTTTTTGTTGATTGGAAATATATTGATCTACTAAAATTCACAAAATATTAATTTCTGAAAAAATAAATATCTATATTTCAAATTATATTTTAAAAAAGATAGAAATAAAAATTAACAATGAAAGTTTTTTATTAAAGATAAATGTAAAACCTAAATTAAGTTTTTACGCTTTGAGTATTCAAATATTTTAGATTTTTTTTTTTCAAAAAAAAAGTGTAATTTATTTGAATGACAAAATAAACAATGAAAAACCAAAAAAAAAAAAAAACATGAACAAAAAAATTCATTCTTTCCTTCAAAAATTTACAAAACAATTGTGAACGCAATTTAAAAAAAATATATATGTATATGTATTCTGAAATTCAAGAACGACTAACAACAAAAAATAATATTATCGTAATTTGTCTACAAAAAGTAAATTTAAAAATTTAACGCTAACAAAACATTTTATAAAACCTTGAATAATTTGGAAACTTTAAATTTTAGAAGAAAACAAAAAAAAAAAATAACTTCCACAATTGAATTTCAGTTCGCTTTTTTATTTTATTTTTAGTTTATTTTTAAGAAAGGTCAAAGGTCGAATATTTCGGTGAAAATTTTAAAATTATGACAATGATGGAAATAAAACATCAAAAGTAGCAACAACAAAACAAAAAAAATATTATTTCGATTTGTTTTACCCTATCAAATAAAAGAATAACCAACAAAAAAAAAAAAAAAAAAACTAATTTATTAAATTAAAAAGCAATTAAAATTCCTACCAACAACACCTTCACCTAAATCCGAAAGTATGCATAAAAAGGAGTATCATACTTTTTTTGTTTTTCTAAAAAAAAAAAAAATTTTTTTTTCAAAGTATAGTATTTCAAAACAACAAAAAAGAAAATAAGAAATTCTTATTATGTTTAAACTTGAATGAGGAAGCACTTTCTTTTTTGCAAAGAAAAACAAAAAAGGATTTGGTTATGAAAATAAAAAAAAATGTTCTCAGGTTTTGTTAATAATATGCAAGATCATTAAAATGGAAATTAAGATTTAAGAAAGAAAGAAAAAAAAACAACAACAACACAAAGAAAATATGTAGTTGAAATAAATGAGTTTTCTTTTAAAGTTTTTTTATTTTTTTATTTTTGTTTTGTCTACTTTATTTTTATTTTCATTTTATTTTATTTTTGTTTTCATTGTCAAAATATAAATTGAATACGAAATTTTTACAGATGAACTGTTGTAGAAAAAAAAAAACAATATTTTTGCAGATCGTCCATTTTTATTATATAATATACAAATTATGAACATTCTAACAATTTTACATTATAAAAACTTACAAAAAAAAAAATTAGAAGAAAAATAATACGAAAATTTCTTCTTTTTTTTTTCAGTTCAGCAAATATTTTCCATCTTTTTAAACAAAAACGTACTCTAAAAAAAATGGACTTGATTTTATTACAAAAAATACAAATCATCGAATAATATAAAAGATACAAAAAAAAAAACAAATTGGAAAATATAGATTCAAAAAAAAAAGGGAGAAATATTTACATTTCGTTTATCCTTTGTTTATACTTTTTTTTTTTCTTCTCACATTTTTCCATCTTAAATTTCATCAAAATTTTTTTTCTCATATTTTTTTGTTTTTTTTTTTTTTTGTGAAAGGTTTAAAATAAAATTTGAATTTTTCTGATGAATAAAATAAAATATAAAAATTGCTTATGTTCAAGATACACAAAATAAAAAAAAAACATTAAAAAAAAATACTGAGAAATTCATGAAAAACAAAAATTAATAATATCTTTTTTGTTTGTGTGGGTGTGTCTGTGAAAAAAATCTTTTTTTTTTTTTTTTTTTTTTTTTTTTTTTTCATAAAATTCTATAAAAATAATATTTTACATTCACAACAAAAAGAAATCATATTTCTTTTGAAAAATAAAAACAAAAATTAACTTTACCTAAATTTAAAAAAAAAAAAAAAAAAAAAAAAAAAATCATAAATTTTTAAAAAGAAAATTATGATGAATGACATAATCTAAATAAAAATTTTATGCTCTTTTGCATTTTCTGTGTGATATACAAAATTTTTCTTTTATTTTTTTTTTATTTTTAGTTGAATAAATACATGAAAATTAAACCTCTAAAAATATTTTTTTCAATGGATAAAATGGTCTTTTTGTTTGTTTCTCCTGAAATATCATTGAATTTTTAAATCAGAACTGTAAGATTATATGTACTCGTATATATGTATGTATATGTATATATTTTTTTTTTAAGTTTTGCTTATGTTTTCTAAAACGAATTCAAATTTTCAAAAGATTTTCACATATTTTTTTTTTTTTTTCATATTACATATTTTAAGTTTGAAAAATTTTGATTCTAAATTAAAATAAATTATGTCAAAAGAAGGATTAGAAAGAAACGAGAAGGATGAATAAATAAATTATAAATAGGGAAAAAGGAAGAAAGAAAAAAAAATTGTTTTTTATCTAACTTCAATTTGAATGAAGAAAAATGAATGATAGCTTTTTTTTTGTTTTTGTTTTTTTTTTTTGTGTTTAACACTTGAAAATAATCTCTATTCAAAAACTTAACATTAAAGGATTTAAAGGAAAAAAAAAGGAGAATTTTTTTATTTTGGTACTTTTGAATTGGTGTCGGAGTTTAATTGATTGCGTACAAAAAGGATTTTTAAATAAAGGATGCTTTTAATTGATGATACGTTAATAATATGCACATTGATTTCACCTCATTTTATAATTAGGCTTTAGAATTTCAAAAAAATAAATTTAAATGAAAAGGATTATCCTTGTAAGTAAGTAGCATCATTTAATCGGGTTAATTTTTGATTTTGTAAAAACTGAACAGTAGAAATTAGAAACAGATTCTATATTTAATTTTCATTTTTTATTTTATATAACATTATTCTTTCGTAATAGGATTTCTTAGTATACTTCAATAAAGGGATCTGAATAACAGCCTTATTTTTTATAAAAATTTCTACACTACTGCTAATGAAAACTGCAAAAATATGACAGATGAAATCTATTCTTATTATGAATATCTTTTTTGATTTATTTATAATTTTCCTATAGATCCAGTAAAATATAAAATAATGATACATAAAAAATTTAAATAAATTCGCGTGAAAATAAACAGAAGTCGTTTCTAATAACACTATCATCTGTTATTTTTTCTACTTAATTTTTCATTTAATTTTTAATTACAATAATTGATTTCCATTAATTCGTAGAAATCCATATTTTCAGAACAATTTTACTATATTTCATCTTTTTTTTTATTTCGTTTATTCTGTTACAATGCTTTTTTTGACACAAAATGTAAAATTATATTATTTTCATTCAAAACAAATTTTATTCCTTAAAGAATAATTTTGAAAATAATCGATTTTTTTCATAAAAGGATATTATGTTGAATAAATTCAACATATTCAATTTTAACCCTTCAAAACCACAAAATAAACACGAATACTGAAACACTTCAATTGAAGTTCCTGTGTAATTCTTATCAATTATAGAAACTATTATCTTTTAATATTAAGAATTATACATTTCATGTAGAAATTATCATAATGTATTTTTAAAAAAACATACTCTATGCAGGACCAAAACTTATAAAATTCAAATTAAAAATCGTACTATTGTACTTTTTTCATTTTTTGATTCTTTGGATCACAATTTCATATATTTTTTTCCAAGAACTCTGAATTATATTTTTTCAAGGACAAAGGTATTAAAATTTTCACATAGAATGTGCTGTATGTATCTCACCTATATCTTGTATCTTTGTTATTTCTAAATCATCAAAAGTTGTTAATAATAAATAATCAATTAGGTCATCTAAAAGAAAATTGGATTACAAGTTTGTTATGTTGTTATTTGCTTAATTTATGTGTATGTATACATTGACCTTTTTTATTTCTCTGCTTTTTTTTTGTATTTTCGGACATTGTATCTTGTATGTCCTTGTTTATTTTATATCTTTTTATTTTGTATTATTCTCAAATGTTGTTTCAATTTTATAGTTGTAAAATTAATTTTTAAATAAAACTACAAAGGCATACATACCTACATATATACGTATACAGTATTAAAAAGTTGTTTGGTTTCATTTATAAATTATTTAAGATAAAAAGGATCGTAACCTAAAATTTTCAATTAGAAAAAAAACAATAAATAAACAAAATTGGTATTTCACTTTTGATATCAGTAGGAATTGTTAAATTCTGTGGAGAGTTTTTTTTATTTTTTTTTTTTTTTTCAAGGGAATTTTTTATAAATATTGTCTTATAGATCCAAAATCGTGTCAAAGTTTCAAAATTAAGCTACTCATATGATCGATAAGATAACATGAAATATATCCTTTGACTTTTATAAAAAAAAAAAAACAATTTTTTAACTAAAATAAAGTTATCATGTAATCTTATGTTCAACAATAATTCTCACAATTTTTACCATGGACCCTGTGCTATATTGGAGAAATAAAGGACGACAACTTAGTGTTTTCAGAAAAAAAAAATAAAAATAAAAAATAAAACTCGTGTACAAAAGAATTCTATTTTAAATTTTCACTTTACAAAAATAGAAAAAATTTGCCTTCTGGAAAACGTACATACAGCAAAGACAGACGCGTACATAGTACCTCTACATATATGAAAATCGATATTGCAGACTACAACTAAAATGTAAAAGTTCATTAAAATTTTATTAACACAGGCTATGGTTCTCCTTATTTTGTATAGTTATATACACATTACACATACATTTTATATAAGCTAGAAAACAATTAACCTTTAATACAGTGCCTATTTGACGTTGAAATCCTTTGGTTGTTCTCTTTTTAAAACAATATTTACATATACTTAAGCAATGTAATAAAAACACATTATTATGGTACTTGTATTTTAAATTATTCAATATTCAATTGTATATTAAACACATTTGTTGTATATTTAACTGAAGGTCTACTTTGAGTATTGGCAAAAAGCATTTAAACGAAAAGAAAAAAAATAAACAAGGACAAAATAATCTAAAAAAATTTTATAAATTATTTAACATACATTCAAATTTTTCTTTTTTTCAAATAAGAAAAAAAAAAATTTAATTTCATCGGATAATTTATTGATTTATTTTTTTAATTTAATTAATTATCCTTTTCAATTTTTATCATTTATTAATAAACACTTTTATAATTTGAATTTATGTAGAAACAACTTTAAATAATCATCATAATCAATACGTTCAATAAAATATTTATCGTTAAATAAGTACACGAGTTTTTATGTACGTAGCTATATGATTAAGGATAAATATCTATAATATGTACACAAGGATAAAAAACTCATTATGTTAATATAAAAAATTAGAATTGAAATTGATGTTTAGGTTCTTCAAAATTTTGTCTTCGTTTATCAAAGGAAATGCTTTAAATTACATAAATTTAATTAATTTTTTTAAAAAAATTGAAAAAAGAAAATATATACAAGGTGATTCAGTCATTGTTTCGAATTTGAAAAAAGTGCAAAAGTTCCGTCAAAATGTACAAGAAAATATGTGTTAGGTAGAAAGAGGAGAAGAAATGGTGAGTGGAAGTTAGTGTAAAACCATTTAGAAAGCATAAAAGCATTTTTTTTTTTTCACTTCTTATACATGATATCTGTTACAACATAAAAGGTGCACCCTATGCCAATTATGTCTTTTGAAGATGTTTGAAGAACCCTTAGCCTCTTTTCAAATTTTTTTAATAAAGTCTGTTGCTGATAGCTTTCAGAAGTTAGAAAGATTCAAAGTTCAAATTTAACGATTTTTTTACCAATTATTTATATTTTTCTTTTTTTTTTTCACATAAAACCGTTAATTTTCTAGAAAAAAAAAAATAAATAGCAAATATAAAAAAAAACTCATAAACTAAAAGAGTTTTATCATTTATCACAAAATCCATTATTTTGATTTATAGAAATAAATTTTAATTGAATTTTTATTATATTTTTTTTTTTATTAAATAAATACCTTTAATTAAATTGATTTCTCATAAATGTTTCAATTGAAACAATATTGATAAAATTTTCTCTCTTTAAATATCACTTTGTGTAGAATACTGGAAAAACTATTATTTAGTGATGTAATGGATTTAAAAAAAAAAAATACAAAAAATTAAAACCACTGAACAAAAAAAAATCGAATGAATAATGAACACACTTTTTTTGTTTTTGCTTTCGAAATCCATAGAGTAAAATGTACCTACCACACATACACATTCATGCAATTCCATTCAAAATGAAAACATATGGAAAATATCCGATATTTTTTTTTTCCGTTTTTTTTTTTTGTAATGTGCTTTAGACTCAATGAATGTTTTTACAAACATTTTTTATATGCTTTGTATTTTACTTTTTGCAGTCATTAAATTTCCTGAATTTTGAATTCTTTTATGTTTTTCACACATGTACGTATATGCACAAATAATAGATAACTTTTTAATATACCAAAAAAAAGTTTCCTATTTTTTGTTTTTTCTTTGAAAATGGAAAGTACATTTTTTTTTATTTATTTTTTTTTTCATTTACGCGAAAAATTATGCAAGATTTTTTTGTGAGTTTTTCAAATCCAAATAACTGGATAATTATGATCTTTGTCTAATTCAGTTTAATCAAATTCGCAGTTAATTACACACTACGAAAAAAAAGCAATAAAAAGAAAAAATAAAACAAAAATAATGAATACGTAAATGTTGAAGATTACATACATAATTAAAAAAAATATATAATTACTCAAAAAGGATATAATAGATTACACCCGTTCAATTTTATGCAGAAAAATTTTTAATAAAACGTGAAAATTACATTGAGAATAGAAAGAAAAAAAAACGATGCATTAGACGAAAATTTATTTTAGTTGTTTTTTGTTTTGTTTTGTTTTTTTTTCTTTAAATTTTCCTGTAAAAAAAAAATTTTTAATTTAATTAAAATTTTCCAGTTAAAATTATCTATAAATACTTTTTCCAGATTTATACACTACCACGTTCATCCTTCAAAAAAATCAATACTCTTCCACAATCAAACATATTTTTATTTCATTTAACATTTCAATAGAATTTTCCACATATAGTATTTTTTTGTTGTAATCAGACTTTATAGTTAACATAAAATTTTTTGAATAAATACAAAAAAAATATTAAAATTGAAAACATTAATCGTATATCTAATTCAGAATTATTTTTGATTAAATGCAATTCCAATGGAATTTAAATAACTAGAAAATCTTCCTATTTGTTCGAATTTTGAATTTTCATTTAAAATATTTAATTTCTATCTTTTTCAAATTTAGATACTTAATATTTCTTAAAATATTTAAAATTTATTTGAAATTATTTTTTTATTAAAATTTAGTTTTATTTACAAGCAAATATATATGTACCTATATATGTATATATGTATTAATTACACTTTCATATAACTTAACCTATTTAGTATTTAAATTTCTCAAAATAGAATTTTCGCTTACAATACAAAATTCTCATAGAATCTTAATGAGTAGGCTTCAAACTTTTTTGGTTTTTCTTAATTTGTGGTTGAAAATTTGAAAAAATCTTAATATATCTGAAAATGCTTTTATTTTTTAGATTTTAACCCACGTAATTCTACAATATTTCAATTATTTCAAGATAATTTAATAAAATTGGTCAAGAAAAGTTTTTTCGCTAGATGATTTTATACCAGAATTCATTTTGGTTTTGAATTCACAAAAAAAAAAAAAAAAAAAAAAAAAAAAAAAAAAAAAAAAAAAAAAAAAAAAAAGTCAGCCCACATAATTCATAAAAAAATTTACAAAAAATTTGAAATTGTGAACACAACTAAAAATAATGTTTTCAATGAATTGAAAAATTTCGTGAACAAATTGAGGGTGTAAAATTGATGATAATTCAAAGTGGCAGGAGATAAGAAAACCGCACTTTCAATAAAAATAAATCTATATTTTCTGGGACACTTCATATGAAAAGTTTAGTCTATAGCTAATGTTTTTTCAAGTTTTATTTTTAATTTCAATATTCGGTCTGTTGAATTCATTCAATTCAAACCACATTTATCATTTTCGAATGGACTTTTTGAAAAACAAAAATGTAAGTTTTTTATTACTTCATAAAAAAAAGTGTAAAAAAAATAAAGAAAGAAAAAAGAAGAAGCATTAAAATTATTACAATTCTATTAATTAATAATTGTAAAAAAAACTTAAAATAACCGTCTTTTCCCCCTCTCCTAATTACTTTATTTCTTCCTTTTTTTGTCGTTTTCCATTGTCTAGACAATAAAATAATTTTAAAATTGAATTGTACCCATTCCTCCTTGTTTAATTTCATTTTCCTTTTTTTTTGTTTTTGCTTTGCCATTGTTTAAAGTCTCTTTTGTTGTTTTGTAATTTAACAATACCAAAACCATCAGAGAGATGTCTTCAATTTACTGCAATTAACTGCAATTTATGTTACCTTTCTTCATCATTTTTTTGCATCCTTTTTTCCATGTTTTTTTTTTTTATTTGTGCACACAGTTTTTATAAAAGTAACGTTTTTATATTATTTTACTAGTTTCAATTCCATTGTACAAAGGACAAATTCACAAGTTCATTTTTTTTTTTTTTTTTTGTAACTTTTTTGTTTTCTGTTTTATCACAATTATTTTTATTTCGTTTTTACCTTTTATTTTTGTTGTTGGTGTAATTTATTTTTCGAATCATTATTCTGCTGCAGTAACAAATTTTTTCTGCTCCTTGTTTTAAATTTTCCCATCCTCCATTAAGTTATATTTTCCTATATTGCATAATATGTATATATGAACATAAAAAATGTACACAAAATATAAGTTCCTTGTCTTTTCATAAAATCGTCCTTGTATTTTGTGTACATAAAATTCGACCATATATATATTTTTTTTTTTGTATCAATATTATTGTTAAAGAAATCTTGAATAGTACAAAATTTTTTTTATATTCATATTCATTTTATTGCCATCATGTACACGTAAAGTTTTTGTTTCTGTTTTTTTTTTTTTTTTTTTTTCGAAGAGAAACTTGACCACATTTTTCTTGCTTTTATTTTAAGTTTTTTTTATTTATTTATTTTTTTGTTCTCTTAGGAAATGTTGTCGTTAACAATCATCATAGGACGACATGTCCTCCTAAAAGTAATTTTACGTTATTCCAATTTTTATTTTTCTTTAAATGTTTTCGTTAAAAAGTTTTTTGGTACTTTTTATGTTTTTTTCTTTCTTGTTTTTATTTAAAAAAAAAAATGAAACTTATTTAAATTTTTTTCTGGAAAGTTTCATTTGGAAATTTTTCAAAATTGATAAATTTTTGTTATTGTACTGTTATACGAAAACTTTTGATTTTTTTTTTGTGTATTAATTCTAGAGAAGAAGTTTTTAAGTGATATTTGTTCATGAAAAACCATTATGTCTTTTAAGGAAAATTCTGTAATAAACCGGTTTAATATTATTTTTCACTAGCGTACCTGATTTTTTTTAGTTGTGATCTATCGGCTTTAAAATCATAAACCTTTCGATATGTTCTAGAAATACGGAATCTAAATGTTTAATATCGAAAATGAAACTCCATACTAAAAAACAAAAATCTTTTGACTGAAATACAAAATATTTTATGACAATTTTAACGAATATCAATGCTTCTCAAAAATTCATCTCTAAAATTTTCTATTCAATATTGAATTTTCAAATTATATTAAAAAATATATATATCTAATTATTTATAATTCAAAGATTATGATATAAATGCAAAATCAAATTGTATTATATTCTTTAAATAAATTTTGTATATTATTCTATCTTTTTTTATTTTAATTTTATTTAACATTTATTATAGTTGATATTTTTCAAAACATTATCAAATTTTAAATGTTATGTATTCATACAGTAATCCAAAGTAGAGGTTTCAAAGTTATAAAACGTGACGGAAGTTCTTAAAAAGTTTTTCTTTTATTTATTAATTTCTTTTTTTCTTTTTTTTTTTTTCTCAAACTTTTATTTTTATTTTGTGTAAAAGCAAAAAGTTGTTCAATAAATGAATTTAGTTGGCTTATAAAAAAATAAAAAAAAAAATTAAAAAAAATGTGCATAATAAAATAAGGATCTATATTTTTGTATACGAAAATTAGTTATTCAATACATAAATAAAATATAAAGTAAATAAATAAAGTTCAAAAACAAAAAGAAAACAGTTTTATGGAGAAGAATTAGAAAGAAAAATATTAAAAATAGACTTTAAAATACATAAACCGAAAAAAAAAGCAATTGTTTTAAAGTGAATTTCATTCTTAATATATGTGTTTATCCTTTTTCGAGAATATATGTATGTATATAAACTGTGAAAAACAAAAATTGTATACAACAAAAATTTGAAAATATATCTAACATATTTCTCCTTTCATTTGAATATCCTAAAAAACAAGTAATTTCATTCAGCACAATTAAGTATTCCATTCAAACACAAGTTTCATTTTAAAGGAATGAATTCAAAGCACACACACACACACAAAATATTTATTTATATATATATATATATGTATGTACATACATTAAATATACAGCTTTATATGTATATAGTTCTTATGGGGATAGAAGTATTATTTTGGAACAAATCAAAAAGGACAGCTTATTTGAATTTGATGTTGAAGTAAGTACCCTAAAAAATGAATTTTATGTGGTTATGTATCACTATATATGTACAGTTGTTTCCTTAACTATTGTAACATGAATCATGGATATTACAGTGTGTTGCAAAAGTATATTTTAATTCAATATTCGAAATTGATATTTGAATGAAAACAAAACGTTTATCAGTACAAAAATGTCATCGAATCATCAAAACTTGAAATATTGTAATATTAAAGTGTTCAGTTTTTTAGTTTTCGAAAATATTTCGAATTTTCGAAAAATACTAAATTCAACGAAAAAAATTATACTTTCACGTATTCGTTTATAAATATTTTATTAAAAATTTTAATTTTCAGTCAAAAATGAAATGTTATATGACATGAAACTGCCAACGTTGGTGTTTTCGATAACATTTCGAATTTTCAAAGAAAACCACTATAATTTCACGAACTTATATTTTGTATACGACTATGAGTATTTTTCTCGATTCTATTAAATTTTATGATATATTTTGATCAAATTAATAGTTACATTTTACACGTGTTGGATATTGAATAAAATATTAAGAACACACATGATTTCCTTTTTTGTATGTAAAATCTTTATGGTATACATATACGTATACGTATGTATATCAAAATTTGTTGTCTTTTAGATACAATACATTCGGATACCTAATTTGAAATTTATTAACATTTTTTTTTTTTTTTTTTGCCTACTTTTGTTTATTTCGCTTCATTTTATTCATTCAAATCACATAGCATGTACTCCAAATATTCATGTAAATTGTGACTGCAATCACTTCAAATCTACCTAGAAATTTTATCGTTTATATGAAATAATTCTGTTGGAATATATTTGATTTAAACGAAACAACATATACTCAAAGTATACGAGTATTTTTATTCAAATGTACTAATAAAGTATATTCAAAATACACAAAATTACATTGTATTCTCGTCACAGAAAATGTGTTTTTGAAATAAATACACAAAAAAATATAACTTTTTATATTCTTACAATCAAAATCTTATATTTACTAGCTACCAGCGAACATATTCATTTATACATGAATAACATATATGTATGTATATACAGAGCTATTTTATATTTATGAGATTTAGCTAAAGTTAAAAGATTACTGTTCTATTTACACATATATACATATACATATACTATTTTCTAACACGCTTCTATATTTCACTAAAATTATATTGTTTTAATGTTTACAAGTATTTTTTTTTCCTCTTTTGTATTTTTCTTCATTTTCTAGAATTTATAAATTTATTTGTCCATAAAGTGTGTAATAAAAACAAGTATTTCACACCCAATATAAATTTAGATACAAAACATTATAACAACTACTTTATTTTATAGAATTCTTAAAAGCATCAAATAAATATAGAAAATTGTGTATATTAAAATTGTATACATATTACATTATGTATAACACAGTATAAAATAAAATATACTATATAACAATAAAATATATATAGGTACTTACGTATATACATATATGAAACTGACAGTACTGTTTATATAAATGAACTTTAAACTTAGTTGACAGTTTGTCTTATTAAAAAAAATAAAGAAAAAAGGATTAAAAGTAAAACAAAATACAAAAAAAAAAAAAAAAAAATACAAAAAAAGAAAAACAAAACACCAGGAATTTTAATTAACTTTGTAGATACACTTTTTAGCTGTAACAAAGATATTTACATCGATTTAAAATTCACAACACAATAAAGTTTTTATCTTCTTCTTCTTGTCTTTTTTGTTTTTGTTTATATATTTTTTAAAAATCAATTAAAACAATTTTATAACAATTTAACAGTTAATATTCATCCATTACTACGTAATACGGATTCATTATAATTATTGTTTCTTTATATCATTTTTTGTTTTATTTTTTGAATATTCAAAAGAAAACACATTTTATTTACATAAATATTTAAAAAAAAATTTTCTTAAATTGTTTGTAATTTAAAAAAAAATAAAAATAAAAATCTACTTTATTTTAATGTGCTTAACATTTACATATTGAAATGGGGACTAATCAAATTCTATGTAACAAAAGCATAGACAAAAGATTTCCTTTTTCAATTTCCTAAAAGGATCTAAGATATTTAATCCGAATTCATCATTCATTTCAACTTTTTACACCTTCATAAAAAAAATGTATAATATCAATTTTTCTTGTTCTGTAGTTTTCAGAATTCCTTAGCTATTTAGAATTGTAAACTTCAGATATAATAATTCATTTTTTATGCAAATTTTCAAGTTTTGAGAAAGTTTTTCTCAAGGGTATATTACTTCATAATTAGGTACAAACAATAATTGTCAAATTTTCAAAGAAAATCTAAATTTTTCTCAACTGTCATTTTAACTTATGCATTGTATAAAAAAGAGTGATTTTGAAATTGCTTTATTGGTTAGATTGAAAATTACAAAAAATTTCAGTTTGAAAACTCAAAAACGACTGTAGAGCTTAATAAAAGTGCAAAAAATACAATTTTTTAAAATTTCATCTTACTTTAAATTTCTCCTAGATATCTCTTAAAGCCATTTGAAAATATTTTCAAAAGTCATTTTTTTTTTCTCCTTAACAAACAAAAAGAATTGCATTGAGAATTGCGATTTACAACAAATCTTTAAAGAAGCACATTGAATTTGATATTCAATGTAAATACGTTATTTTGTGAAGAAAGAAGAAATATTTAAGAATAAAAGTAGAAAATAAAAGAAATATATAGAAAGAAAAATGTTGAATTCTAAATTAGCAATGATTTGAAAAATTGCTTTACTGAGTATAAATGTATTAAACAGAATTTTTCCCAAAAGGAATAAAGAGAAAAGCTGTTTCGAGTTTCAATAAAATCTTTCTTTATTTGAAATTGATTTCACTTTAAGCTATATTATATTCCAATTCAAATGAATTTCATACTTTATTTATTCACTTTACTGTTTTTTTTTTTTTATACAGTAAATTTAAAATGCATAGCTAGAAGAAAAAAAAATGAAAAAGAAAGTAGTTTTCAATTATAATTTAATAAAAAAAAAAAATTTTAAAAAAAACAAAGAGAAAAAAAAAATTATTTATGTCAAAGGAGCACTTTGTAAAGGATGATTTTTTTTTTTTATATTTGTACTTTGAATAAAATAAAAAATTTTCAAGGGTTTTCTTCACTTTTAGATTGATTACGTTAGAAAAAAAATATAAATAAATAAGATATTTTCTTTTACAAAAAAAAAAAAAAAAAAAAAAAAAAAAAAATTAGTCGATGATAACATTACAGTAATAAAAACAAAACTGATACATAAATTTAAAATGACGTGTAATACAAAAAGCAATTTTCGTAATGGAAAAATCGCATAATTTTCAATGAAGTTAGACAAGTGAGACTGTGATTTAAAAATTGATAAACATTTTCCTAAAAAAGGATTCTTAAATTTGAGTACAATCTTACTCTTTTAACATAACAGTTTAGAGTGGGTTGTCAGTCTGTTAAAAAAAAAATTTTAAAAAGTCTCCATATATTTTTATATACATATGATAGCTTCTAATTTTACATGGGTTGTAAACCACAAATTTTGGTTTAAAAAATGTGATGGGAATCATCAAATAAGATTGTCTAGTACTTGGTACTTTCATCATTTCCAGAATGAATTTGTATTTATTTTAAAAAATCTCTGGAGGCTTCTTTTCATGTACTTGTAAGTATTTTATTCTAGAATTCTTTGTATTAACAGAAAAATTTGAGAATTTAATACATAATTCATATCAACTAAAATTGTTACGCATAAAAGAGGAAAATTTCAAAATAAATTGAACAAAAATATTGGTTTTTACATAAAAAATCATGTTTTTATTTTCAATTCTAATTTATACTATTTAAAAAAAAAAAAGTTAATGACAAAATACAATTTATTTGTATTGAAAAAATCTCACTAGAATGTACGTAAACTTGTATTTATGCTTGTTAATGCAAATAAACACTTTAAAAATTCTGATTTTACTTAAATCAAAGAAGAATAAAATTTTTGAATTAAAATTCACTTTAATTTACATCATTCTTTAAATTAAAATTTAAAAAAAAAAAAAAAAAATAGAACCTCTTTTAATAATTACTTCCTTTGCATAAAACAAAAATTGAAAGTAATTCTTTTTTTTTTTTTGCACTATGGTTTTTATATTCTGTGCATCATTGAAGTAAGAGTGTTTCACCTGAAAAATAATTAAAAGTTGCGGTATTCACTTTATCTTGATCTTACCATAGAGCATAACCGCATACTCTATGTACATTAAATATATGAAAAAAAAAATTTATGCAATTGTACGGGAAACTAATAGGAAAAAAGATAAAAGTTAAAGTTAGCTAGATAATAATTATATTTGAGAATCCTTATGCCGTCCATGTACACTACATTCATAAAGATATAATCTACCTAAGGTAGATTTTTTACATGTTACACAAGATTTTTTTTTTTTTTTTTTTTTTGCTGATTTTTACTTTAATCAAAGAAGGCACTGATTTTCCTACAGTAATGTATCTGTACATGTACGTACATATGTAGATAACTATACTATATACGTACTATATGTGAAAAAAATATATAGTATTCATTTTTTTTTTTTGTTTTTTTTTTCTACACATACTCATAAAATTCATTAAAAATTCATTTCATTCATTCTAAAACTATATATATGTATATTCAAATATCATAGTAGTATTAAAAAAAAAAAAAGATAGTAGATACAAAAAAAAAATCAGATTAAATCTTATATAAATGTACTTCACATATGTTGGTGACATCTACAACACGACAATCGTATCGTTATTTTTCCATCAACTTTTTTTTGTCATCTATCAGTTTAACTAGAGTATATTTCACATCCACAGACACATACACACACACATCTTTTTTTTTTTTTGTTTTGTTTTACATTGCTGTTTTTATAACAGCTATCATTTATATTTCACACACATACAACCACCCACTCACCACTCTCCATTAACAATTTGATTTTTATTTTTATTTTATTTTGCTTACTCTCTCTTTTTTTTTTCATTGCATTAAAATTTCAAAAACACAAAAACAAAAAACAAAAAAGGCTTACACAATTGCACTTGCACCTCACTAGTAGTAGTGCTCTCGGTCATAAAATCCTTTTCCCGGTTCGTCACCTTTTGAAAATGCTTTGTTTGAAAGCACAGAAAAATTTTATGTATCTTTGAAAATAAAAAAATATATACATTTTTACTTTGTGAAAATTTTTATTCTTCCTTCCTTCACGTCCTTGTTCTTTTTTTTTTTTTTTTTTTTTTGTTGTTGTCATTATTATTATCATTATCATTTATATTAGTATATTCATATTATGTATATTATTGTATATATACAATGAATATATCCTATTTTCATCTATTATATTATTATGTACGAAAAAAAAAAAAATAAAAATAAAATAAAAGAAAAAAAAAAACAAACACAAAAAGTATTTTTATCTCTTCACAATATAAAAGAGCTTGTTAATGATATGATACCACCATCATAATATGCAAAATAAACACATACTACATATATTTTTTTTATCTCCTTGTTTTTTTTTTTTTTTTGATAAAAATCAAAGGATATCAACAAAACCAACATATACTAGTATAATATATGTGTATATCCTTATTATATATTAAATAGTATGAGTATGTATACGTATACGGTAAAGCCAAAATTGATGCAACTTTAACTCCCATACACATTTATTATAACCTTTAGCATTTTTTTTTTTTTCGTTCTTTTTATCTCAGCTGATGTGTACCAAATGCATACTACTACTCATAGTATATACATACTTTTTTTTAAAAAAAAAAAAAAAGCAATAAAAGTTTGTGTACAATATATTGAAGAGAGATCAAGTGCATCAACATCACTTTATTTTTTTGTTTTTTATTTATTTATTTTTTTTTTTTTTTCATTTTTCAAGCAAAAAAAATTCAATGCACTAAGCTTAAAAAAAAATAATCTAGTGTAGAGATAGATATTTATGAGTGCTTTATTAATTTTTGCAAAGACAAAAAAAAAATCAATCAATATTTTAATTGTAAAAAAAAAAAAAACATGTACGTGGTAGATACTGTATTTTTTTTTAAATTAATTTTTCTATTTTATTTTTTAAATCAAAAGAAAAGTTATGTGAGCCGTTCATAAGCTAAATCGATTAATTTCGATCGATAATAAAGTAGCTTCTTTAATAAAGTTAGGTGAATTTATTTTTCGAAAATCGAAAGAATGTTTTCAACTTAATAATGTTGGAGAAATTTATTTTGTATATGAAAAACTAAGAATAAATCGAGTTCTGTAAAATATAAAGATAAAAAAAAAAATCAAATAATTGAATTTGATTCATTTGGCCTGTGAACGACTCATATGATGATAATTAGTAATGTTTTCTATGTAGTATTTCATATTTTCATATTTAATAACAAAATTTAAAAATCACAAACAAACAAACAAAAAAAAAAGAACCAAAATTGAAATGCACTTATCTATAACAATAATGCTTATGATGATGGTACATTCAAAAATAAAAACTAAAAATTAAATAAAACAAGATAAACTAAAATTTTATACAATATTTTATCTTGAATTATTTTTTAACTTCTTTTTTTTTTTTTTATTTTAAAAAAATCATGATAACAATGAAATGTGCATTTTAATAATAAAAAAATAATAATAATAATAATATGCACCAGCATAACATATGCACTATATTTTATATTTCATAAAATAGTTCTTTTTTTTTTTTTGTTTTTCATACAAAATGTGAACTCATTACAAAACTTTTACAGTTTTGTATTAACTTTTTTCCACATAAATAGTTTAAATATATGAAAAAATAAAATTAAGTAAAAGTAATAGAGATAAAAAAATTTAAAACAATAATTATAGAATTTTCAATATAATACGGTTCTAGAAAATTATTTAAAAGTTTTTGAATGGCTTTTATGCTTAAAATAATTTAAAAAAAAAAAATTTGATTTTGAATAAATTTCATAAATTAGAATATTAAATAATGTTAAATTGGAAAAACCTTAAAATTAGGTTAATGGCAAATTCTTCTTTTTTTTCTTCTTCTTCTTCTTACGTTGGGACTAAGTTTAACAACATTTCTTAGTCTTGAGATGCTGATGCATAGAGTTTGTCAAACAAAAATTATTAATCAAAACTATTAAAAACTTGTCAAAAAAAAAAAAAAAAATTCGAGTTAACTTGAACTAAAGAAATTTTTATATTAGATTCGGGATATCTTGGCAAATAAAATCCTTGAAGGAGAAAAATTCAAAAAGAAAATAAAACTGCTACATTACAGTGAAAGCTTTCAAAAATAATATTTTAAAAATATTTCAATAATTTCATATCTTGAAATTCTTTTATTATTAATCTTAAAAAGGAAAAAGTAATAGTTTTTATAAAAAGGATGATGATGAGAATATTTATATTTAGTTTGTTTTTTAAAACAAAAAATAATGATAATTGCTTGTGTTATTACTTTCCTTTTTGAAGGGTTTAAAATAACATAAACATACATGTATACATAAATACATAGGTAGACAATTTAGTCTAGTAGTATGTAAAATTTTAATAGTAGATATTTCTTTTGATTTTGTAAAATAAAAAATGAAAATTAAATATTTTCAGTTCAATGACCCATCCTGTTGTCATTCCAAAATAAACAATATACATACATAAAATTAATGAAGTAGCTATTGAGAAATTTATTGATTTCCTGTCAATAGAGATTCTTTTATGATGTCATTTAGTAACTTTTTATAGTTTTTTTTCTCATTTTCTAGCAAAAAAAGATATAACACTGCCAAAAACATCTTCAATATTTTATAGAAAAAAGTAAATGTTTCTTGTTTGTGCATTTTTTTGTTTTTTTTTCTGTACATTTTTTTCAAAGATTTTTTTCAATCTTAATGTTTTCAAGAATTTTCATAAAATTAACAAATAACAAAAGCTATTAAAGTTTCTTTCATGTTGGAAAATTTATGGATTTTGTTATTTTATTATTATTACAAAATTAAATCAAATTTTTTTTTTTTTAATTTAATAAACTGACATAGATTTGATTTTGAATTTATCTTTTAGAACAAAGATATTATATTTAAGTAACTTTCATATGAGGAAGGAAACAATTTGTCTAAAATCAAAAAGGACGTTACATATTTTATTTTTCTACATTCGTTAAAAGAAAATAAATTGATACTTCAGATTTTCATGCAAAAATAATTGCAAACCTTTAAGAACAACAACAACAACAACGAAAAATTCAACTCTAGAGTTTATTGAACTTTCGAACAGAATAAAATTTAAATTGAAAAATAAAGTTAAAAGTTATATTTTATTGTATTTCATATTAAACTTTTCTATTGCAATGTAAAATATTTCTTCAGAACAAAAAAAAAAAAAACAATCTTTTTAACAATTATTCAAAAGTTTTACAAAATATCGTTTACATTTTTTTTTTTCAAACAAAAATTTAAAAAAAAAAATATTTTTTAACATCTCTGTAAAAATAAAACTACCTAGAAACTTTTTAAAATATTAGCTTAGTTTTTTTTTTCTACTTTTTGTTTTTTTTTTTTTTAATTTTTAAAAAATAAATAAGTTCTGCACTTATTGTGTGAAAACATTTTGTTTTTATTTCCATTTAGTTTTTCAAAGGTCATTTGAAAAGAAGTAAAATAAAAAATTAAATTGCAAAAAAATATTACTACTTCATCGTGCTAATTTTTATTTTTATTATTATTTCCGTTTGTTTTTTTTTGTTTTGTATTTATACCTGATGAATAAAACTAATTCTAAAAATGAAACAAAATACTCCCATTTTCTTTTCTTTTTTTTTGCAAAACAAAATGCATTATTCAAGCAAACCAAAATTCTGGTTTTTATTAGTTTTTTCTTTTTTGTTCACACGGCCTTATGATCCTTACAATAAATTTGTCGTTATTTTAACATTACTTTTTCAAGAATAAAAACAAAAGGAATGAATAAAGGAAAAAAAAAGTATTACGAGAGTATCTATAGGAACTAACCGCCCTTTTTTAATTTTTATAAGTAATTAAAAAGCTTATAAAAAAAAGATACAATAAGGAATGAAGAAATGGTTAATGGAGGTAAATTAACAAATTAACAAAGAATCTTTCTTTTTTTTTTTTAACTTTTTCTTTAAACTAGTAAACTCAATCTGTGATAAAAATCTGCCTTTAATTGAGATTAAAAAAAGAAGAAAAACATTAATTTTACAGAAATTGATATTTTTTAATGTTTGAGTTCAATGTTATTCTTTCATGTTTTATTAAAAAGAAAAAGAAAAAAAAAAAAACAACAACGCAATGAAAAGTTAAAAGTAAAGTTTGTTTTTATTTTGTGCTTTGAAATCATAAGAGACGATAAAAATGAAAACAATTTCATAACAAAAAAAAAATTTAATTAAAAAAAAAACATTGTTCTTTTGTTGAAAATAAAAAAAAAAACAAAAAGAAATTGTAGAATTTACCAAACTCCATAAAATTTAATGCCATTTGTATCGTTATTTTAGTGAAAATTTATAAACCTTAACAATTTTGTTGTTGTTTTAATTCCTAAGGGGTTTTTTTTTGAATAGTTTATATCAAACTTAATCACATATGTATGTACGAGAGGTTGGAATTTTGTTTCTGTTTTTTTTTTTTTTTCGTTAAAAAAGTGAAAAAAATAAAAAAATTGCAAAGCAAAATCAACAGAAAGAATTGCATCTCTCGAAAGAATTATAAAAATATTTTTTTTTTTTTTTTTTTTGTACACTTAACAAATTCAAACTAAACACTCAGAATTTCGAAAGTAATGTAAAAAAAAAAAAAAAAAGAGTATCATACCTTATACACCACATTCACCTGTCGTGACTGTATAAGATAGTAGCAGACAGGAATGCAGTCAAGATATGTATTTTTATTGTAAGTTATTCATGATGTACGCTATTCGAGATCTCTGTTCAAATTATGTTTCTTTTTCTTGTTTTTTTTTTTTTTTTGTCGAATCTACTAAAATCATTCACAAATTCTTATCTGTAATTTCATTTGAAGTGTTTTTTTTTGTCTTCCTTTATTTTTTTTTTAGTTTTATTTAAAAATCTCAGAATAAGTGCATGATTTTCAATTTATTCAGTATTTAATGGTTTTTGAAGTTTTGTTTGTGATTTTAATGGATAATTGTAATTAAAAATATTTAAGTCGTGCATGTAACAATTACAGACAATATAATGAAAAACGTATTAGAATGAGCATGAATTTACGAATGAATTTTTAAGTAATTCGAAATTAAGAAAAGTGATTGTTGATGGTCATACTTTCATTATTTTCAAAAGAAGTATCAATCAATTCTGGGAAAATTTTCAAGAAATTGATCAATTATTTTATTGCTATTATCCTTGCACCCAAAATTTCATATAAATCACGAACCACAGGTACTACATATATGTATGTATAGAAAAACTTTATTAAAGTTTAACAAAGTTTTTCTTCTAGCCATAACTTGCCTATGGTAATAAGGTGATTCCTCCTATGGGATCAATTTAAATGTAAAAAGTTTGAGGCTACAAAAAAAAAAAGGGTTTATGTTCACACGTGTTGTTATCATCTATAACAGAATCAAGACAAAGTATACGAGTACACAAATCGACAATAGAAAGTTTTATACTAGTTTTTCTTTTCTAACATCACTAAAATATTGTCCTCAAAGGATAAAAATTAATTAACATTTTTTTTAAGTTCACACATTTTTTGATATCTCAGTTCTGAAAAAAAAAAAAAAAATGAAGAACACAGAAAAAAAACATGATATTTTAATGTACCTTTTCGAAATCAAAAACTATGCGTAGAACCAAAACTTTAACAATGTTTGTGAAACAAATATTACATTTCTTTTTTTTTTTTTTTTTTGTTTATTTTTGTCCCTTGAATAATTAAATGTTACAGGAAAAATTTAATCAAAAACAAAAAAAAAACCTTTATATTTACATAAAATTTCATTTGGTCACATATTGGACTATTTTCATAAACGTAACAGTTTTCTTGTTATTTTTTTTTTTTCTGGTATATACATACATACAAAAATTTATCTCCCAAAAGTGCTAGAAAAAAAAAAAAAGAAACTAAACAGAAAATGAAACAAATACATAAAGTAAAGAAAGGATCCTTCAATATATTTAATATAAACTAAATGTGAAATATATTCCAAAATGTTTTGTCACTTAGCAATATATCCTTTTTTGTTGATGTAGAAACTCTTTAATAATTCTCATATACATACAAAATAAAATGCCTTCTAGAGATTGATATTATAAACGTGGGTGTACGTTCAAAATTCAAAATACCATATGCATATAATTTTGAACTAATATGTATATAACGTTGTATGTGAAAATTTATGTGTATTATATATTTTATGTATATACACAATACACATACATACATACTTATATGCAATTTACACAAATTATTTAATATAAATTCATTTTCAATTATGTACATATATATTTAGATGACCCCTTCAGCAATTCATCATTGATTCAACTAAAAACATATCCTTTTGGACGTGCATCGATTTGTTTTTCAAATAAGTATTATTGGTCACGTTTCAGGCTATCTTTTATAAATGTAAATATATATATGTATCTAGATATGTATATATCATATATAAAATATATTAAACAAAATACATGACACACAATAAACACACATATTGCAATATTTTCAAATACACTATAAATGTGTATCCTTTTTTTTTTTTTTAATATATTTTATATACGACACATTGTTTCTCACAAAATAAAATACACATTATTAATATAACATGAATTTTCCTTTTTATTTTAAATTGTTATTAAATTCTAGAAATTTATTTTAGCACATTTTGTTTTGTACTTTATTGCAAGTATAAGTATAAGTAAGTATAAGTATAGATGAGAAGAGATAAGATGAGATTGTAGTTGTGTAGTGTATAATCATAAGGTAAATTACAATGTAATTATAACTCGGGGCATATTAAATTAACTATCCTTGCTTTTTTTTAAATTGATCTTTAATTTTACAACTTTGTACCTAAATTTTTAACATTTAGTTTTCAGTATTCAAAATTTGATCTATTCAAAATCTTCAGTTCTCTTAATTCTTCAAGTTTTTTGTTGAATGCACCATTTTACGTCCAAAGTGTTAAAGACTAAAATTAAAATATCCGTTTTTGCAACTTTTTCTTCAGATTGCAGATAAAAAATATTGACTATCTTTTTGATAAATGACAATGAAAGTTGTTAGCAAACTATCTAAACATAGTGAACCATCAATCAACCAAGGCCATCAAACTACAATAATTTTGATAAAAATGACACCCTACTAAGATGACTCAAGAAAGAAGGTTGAAAAAGAAGACCCAAAAAGAAAAACTTAAGCTATGTGATATTGTTCATCAATCATCACATTTAGTCAGAATAAAATCTGCTCATCAAACAACAAATAATTTGAGATAAAAAATCGACATCTATCGTAGTCATAGTCATCTTTTGTCCTGTTCCTTGAAATCTAGGAATTATTTTCAATATTTTTAAGTATATTATGTTTTATTTCACATATTTCACTCGAAAATTTATACGTTTTATTTTAATTCTTATTAAAAACAATATTTTATAAAAAATCAAAAAAAAAAAAACAAAAAAAAACAAAATCGAAAACTTTTAAAATTATTTTTAAGAAAAATTATTGTTCATAACGTTTTGTCCACTTAAAATCAGAACAAAAACAAGTAAAAAAAAAAAAAAAAACGAAAATTCGAAAATAATTTTAAAAGTTAAAAAAGTTTGAATTCTTCTTCTATACTTTGTTTTTTTTGTTTTTCATGTATTTTATCTTTTAAGAATGTAACTAAAAAGTTATAAAACATAAAAACTTTACTCTTACTTACACATATAGTACATAACTTTTTCTATAAGGAAAAAAAAAAAAAAATTGAAGAAAATGACTTAAAACTTAGAAGTATAAATATTATTGCACATTATATTACGTGAAAAAAAAAAAATAATAATAAAAAACTAAAACTAAAGAACGAAACATGAAATTTAATCAACTTTTAACTTTTTCTCTAAAGATACCTATATAAGTATAAAGATAATAATTTATTAAATCTCATTATGGTTTTTTTTTTTTTCGCCATAGAAATATATGCTTTACTTGTAAATTATTTGAGAGAAAAATGAAAATACAGAATATAATACCACAAGGTAACCTGTGTATATTAAGTTAATAACTATTATGTACAACCAAAAGTTTTTATTTTTGTTGTTTTTACGTTAAAAAGTATCTATGTAAGCATAATGGAAATAATTTCAAAATTACTTGTAGTTTTTCATTATTTCATTATTTCAATTTTTTTTTTTTTAAAAAAAGTCTGTAAAAGCAATAAAAAAATTTAGTTCATTAGAAAGATTTTTAAAATCTGAAATTTCATTAAAATTATTGATAGTGAATGAAAAGTAATAAAATTTTTTTTTCCTTCATTTTGATTAATTTTTATGCATTCATCCAATCTTATCATAATTTTTCTATCATTTATAAACGTTATTTTTATCCCTTTTGTTTTCAATTATAAAAATATTTGAAAAATGCATTTTTAGCTTTTATTTAAAAAACAAAAAGTTCATACAGTATTTTTGTCTTTTGTCATAAGATTTTTTCCACCCAATTTTTATTTTTATATGCGCCAGCGCTGTTCTTCTAAAGTATAATGTGCATTAAAATGATACATATAAATAACTAAGCTTTGGTCTGGTTCACAAAAAAAAGTAACTAATTATTTAAGTATTCATATTTGAAAATTTTCTAAGGTCTCATTTTTTTATTCAATCAATGATAAATATATTTTCTCTACTAAAAAAGAAAGAAAATATTTATTGGAAAAATTTTTTTGGTAAAAATTCTTTCTATTCTTTTTTTTTTTTTTATCATTAATTTTATGAAAATTTTTTTTTTATACTAAAGTGAAAACTTTTTGAGTAGATTGTCGACATCTTAATTTAACTAAAATCTAAAAACAACAACAACAAAATTAATAAAATAGGTAAAAATTAAATAATAATATTTCAACAATTATTTTATATTTTATCACAAAAAATTTATGTAAATCCTTAATATCATAAACTCATACGATACTATATCCTTTTTACATTATGGTGGAGAAAAAACAGTTTTAAAATAACAACAAAAAATGAAAAAATGAAAAAAAAAAAAAAAAAAGAATGTAAAAAGTTTAAAGAAAACACGTAATGAACATTTATCATTATAATTTGCCTTCTTAATATTCACACTCTTTTGTTTTGTGTTTTATATGCCAAGAAAATGAAAATTAAGACATACAATTTGGATGATAGAAGAAAAAAAAAAATAAAACGGTTTTATAAAAGTATCGCGTACATAATATTGCTATTATATTAAGTGTAAGTCGATATTCTTAAATGTGTGTACCATATAGTATATACATATGTATATTTATATGTATATAGAAAGACACAATTTATATTTTTATTGGAAATTTTTTTTTAATCTTCTTTTCGTTTTTCTCATTTTTTTAATTCAAGATGCCTGTCTAAAGACAATATAAATGATACTTTAAAAATGGAAAATAATAGAAGAAAATATTAAATAACAGAAGTTTTATGTTTTATATAAGAAAAACACAAAACAAAAACAAAAGCAAAAATAACGAAAAATTTCGTTTTTTCAGCATCTTGCATTTAAGAAAAATGATACAAAATTCAAACACTAAATCGCCTGTAATACGTTTTTTCTTTTTTTTATCTTCTTGTGTTTAATATAGCTTTATCCTTTTTTACTCCTTTTTCAGGAAGAAAAAAAAAAAGCACAGAAGAAGAAAATATAAAATTTATTTGTTTGCATTCCAATGTGCGCCTTTATATATTTCTTATTATCGAATGTGTTTTTCTTCTATATACGTGCACCAAAAAAAAAACAACAAAAAAATTAATATTTTACGAGTATAAAATGAACAACAGAATATATACATACAAGTACAAGTACATACATATGTACACCATTTCCTTTCACCAATGTGACTATTGAAATTTTTCTTATTAAAACATCGTCCTTATTTTTTTCATTTCAAACAACAAAAAAAATTTTTTTTCAGAAGTATTAAGAAATTTCTCTTCCTTTTTTTTGTTTTTGTTTTTCTTGTAAAGAAATACAATAAATGTCAATAAAATAAATTGCACAAATTAAATATATGTAAGATATTTTTTTTTCCTATTATTTTTTTTCTTTTCTTTTTATGTTTTTTAATTTGAAAAGTATTTATTTTAAAAATTTTTATTTATTATCGAAAAAAAAAAAAAAATTTCACAAAGAGAAGAGAGTAAATTATTTAAAGGAGAAAAAAAAAATTGGAGTAGAAAAAGAAAATGAAAAAAAAAAATAAAATAAATAAATAAAGTGGAAAATTCGCGACGATGATAATAAAATTTTTCATTAAGAAAATATAATTAATCAAATTGTTGTAATTAATTTTTAATCGAGCTTTTTAATGGAATTTAAAAATGATTTGTGTAAATTTCATTTTTTTTTTTTAATTCGTTTTTTTTATTTTTTATCATTTTTGAAATGTTTAATTAATGATTTTAATATATAAAGCACACGAATGAATAATGTGTGTAAGCTAAATTAAATGTAGTTTATTATTTTGAATTATACATACATATATTTGTATATTATCTTGATGTGAATTATTTTTGATAATTTAGATGAAAAACGTGTATAAAATTTGAGTATTTTTTTTTTTTTTTTTTAAATTTTGAATATATAACGTACATGTTACTATGCAACAACAAATTACTAATAAAATGAAAGTAACAAAGTGGAATTTCAAATATGTAATAAACCAGAGAAATCATACAAAATGTTATTGCTGTAAATCTAAAAATCTCTTGAATAATTATGATGAATTTAAAGATAAAAAAAAAAAAGATATAAGATTTACATATTATATTTACATGTGAATAAAATTCCAATTACACGTTTCAATACTTATTTTTACTAATTCATAAATATTTTTGAAATATGTTATTAAAATTTTATATTAAACGAAAATATTTGTATTTAATTTTTTATCATTAAATTGCATTTAATTATTTATTCTCTATAAAAATAAATAAAAAAAAAATCATTGAAAATTGATTTTAAAATTCTATTTCAGATTTGTTAGATTTATTGTATACATATTATTTAAATCAGGATTTGTTTTCTTTTTTTTTTCTGTTTTTTTTTATTTCAATTTTTTAACTTTTACAGCTTTTTGAATTTTTAACAATTTCAGATAATTCCATTAATCATTTGAATATCAATTTAATGAATTTATAAATGAATAATCGATTTAAAATAATATTATTATTAAAAAAAAACTAAGTGAATTAATTGAATTTTATTTCGCACGATTTTTTTATCAATATAATATTTTTTATTAGCCAAAAATTTACCTATACTTTGAAAACTAAAATAAAGACCGTTTAATTCTTTGAAAAAAAAAAATAAAATTAAAAAAAAAAAATCCAATTCTATTTAATTTAGGAAAATAGAGATTTCTTATCAAATTTAAAAATATTCTGTTAAAATTTATAACAAGAACTTTCTATAAATTTACTTTGAAAAATTTTCAATTAATCAAATTAAAAATATTTAAACAAATCGTCTTTTCCACTTCATTAGTTTTTTTCTTCATAATCACAAATCTTTTTTAAAATAAATTTCCTTTCATGAAATTGAGTAAAAATATATTTTTTTTTTTTTTTTTAATTTAACACTCAAAAAATATAAATAAAAAAGTCATTTGTTGTATTTTTTTCGTAATTTTTTTTTATTTAACTGAAAAACATAAATAAATATTTAAGAAAACAAAATGAAAACAAAAAAGTTGGTTTATTTTTCCCATTAAACAACTTCCTCTTTTAATTTGACATTATAAATACTTAAAATGAGGTATGTATATAAAACTTTATTTAACCTCATGCTGATAATTTTTGTCATAATATTTACAAAAAAAATATTGTGCTTCTCAAAGATACAAAAAACACATAATGTAACAAAAATATATACACATGTACATAAACACGACAACATACATATATAATAATATATGTAGTAGGTAAGTACATTGTATACATACTTATATTCGTGTATATTCCTGTAAAATAACTTTTGATAATTTTAAAAGTTACAATTGTTTTGTATGTGAAAAAAAAAAATCCTTGTTTTGCTTTATTTAAATCTTCAATTTACCACAAAAAAAAAAAAAAAATTTCATAATCAATATAAACATGAAATTTTCAATTATATGTAACAATTTCGACCCTGAATTGAACATATTACATGTCGTGACAAAATATTGAAACTAAAACTAAACAAAAAATGAACGTATATACATCTTGACATGACATAGCTTATATGTATGTATTTTCTTTGTATAATATTTCTTTACAAAATGATGAAAAGTAGAATGAAAAACATGTCATTATAAAAATTTAGGTCTCATTTCAAAAGTGAAAAGGAATGAAAATATTTTCATAAATGAAATTGTTTTTTTTTTTTTGTGTGTAACAAAATAAATAATAGGGCTTTTTCTTAAATTACAGTTACCCAGAATTAAATTATAGACGATGTCTTTTCAAAATCTAAAATTAAAAAAAAGTGGGATTAACCGCACGTTAAAGTGAAAATAATAATATTTAAAGAATAAAAAAAAAACTAATTTTATACATGTTGTAATATCCTGTACCATTTTCGAAAGGTCACACTAAAGACATGAACCATTAATTTTGAAAAATAGTGTAAGGGAAAATTGCAACAACAACAACAAAAAAATTGGCTAAAATAAATAATACAATAAAAGATTGTTTTTTTTTTTTCAATTACACACACGAAATACTTTAATCAAAATATAGTTTATAATACCACAACGAAAATATCGATAAAAAATTTAGCACTGTAATTGGAATAAAAACTTTTCTTACCACTGCAAATTCAAAAATAGTGTTTCATATAGAAAGCTTTTCATTTTGAATTATTGTCATGTACTACACTGTAGTATGGTCATAACGAAGGATAAATTTGTACCCCTATGTGATTTTCTTTATTTTTGATAATTTAAAAAGCACTAACTTCTAAAAAATTTTCAAGGCAAAAAAAAAATTGAAGTAGTAAAATACACTTTACAAAATTTAAGCTCATTACAAAATAAGTGAAAAACAAATGCAATAAAAAAAAGCTTTTTAGGCAAATTTAAAAACTGCAACTGCATTGTCGATTTGATTTCAATTCAGGATAATAGTTAACGTCGATTTCTATGAAAAAAATGTCTGACTTCTATAAAAAAAATGTCTGACTTATATGAAAAAAATGTCTAACATCAAATTTACGATAAAATAACCCGTATTCTAAGTTTAAAAAAATTGCAATAAGCCTCATTATTCTAAATTAAAAGCAATAAATAAAATAAAGTAAGAGTGATAATTTGAAATATGTAAATCAAAATACAATACGGTTTTTAAAGACAAACAAATTGTAATATTAGTAAAAAAAAAAATCATATTATTCACAAATTTTATTCAACTGATTTCGTTTATTAAAAATAAAAAATAAAGGAATTCAAAATTACCATATTTTCATGTACACTATGCTGAATGCTTATACATATTTCAAAAAATACATGTTTATTCCAAGAATAAATTATTCAAATTTTTCCATGATACCAGTCAATTCAACATTATTTTCTCTTGTTACCAAAAATGTCGTTATTTTGACTTTTCCTAGCCATTTTCACTTCATCATCTAACTCATATTATACAAGTTATGTATATTTCCACACTCTCTTTTTTATTCTATTTGTATGATTTTTTACAATTAATATTAATCATATTGTGTTCACCGAAAAAAAAAAAAAAAAAACATTTCAAAAAAAGTTTATAATTTCTGTAATTCGCTGAAACAAAACAACAACAACTACAAATAAAAATACAAATAAAAAAAAAGTTCATTCACTGACAAAAAAAATTTAATTATTAAAAGAAGAAAAAGAAAAAAAAAAACTAACCACTTAACAAATAACTGTAAAATATTTAAATTAAAAAAACAAAAACTCGAATAATAGTATGTATTCTCAGTTTACAACAAAAGGATATCCACATGGATTTCCTGATATTTTCATTTAATAGATCATGTTTCCTTGAAAAAAACAAAAAAAACAACAGGATAAAACAGAAATATTTTAAAGTAAAACCAACAACAAATCTACTATACAGTAGGATATGAACTCGTTATTATTACAGTTAAGTGTCGTATTGAGATACTTTACAACCACTTTTTTTTTTTTATTCAATTTTTTATATTTTTCACAATTTATTTTTCTAAAAAAAAAAAAAAAAAGTGAGAAAAAAAAATTCTATAACGAAAATGAACGGAAAAAAAAATTAAGTTATCGGGACATTTTTATGATGACATTTCCAACAGGGATAACAAGGACGTTTATCATTCTTGAATATCTCTCGTAAAAATAATTTACACAAAATCTCTTTTCTTTCATTTTTTTTTTTTTTTTTTGTTGTACAAAACTTGTCCTTTTGTCTATTTTATTTTTTCTTCAATTTATTATTATTTTTTTTTTAAATTCCTCATTTGTAGTACTATTTATTTTATACCCACTTTAAGGAAAAATATTATAATAATAAATTTTTTAGTATTTTTTAAAAACTAAAGAAAAAACAACAGAAAAACAAGAAAGAAAAATTAAGTCATTTATAATATCCACAAAAAAAAAAAATTATTATTATATTCTTTTGTCTTTGTTTTTATCCTTTTTAATTTTTTCTCAACTTTCTTTTTTTTTTTCCTTTTCTTTTTTGCCTTATTTGCCTTTTTTTATGTTCATCTAATTGAAAAATATAATAATAAGAAAAATATAAATCCCATAAACAAAATCATAAAACCAAAATAAATAAATTTGTCATGTTTAAATTTCAACTAAAATTTTCACATTAATTTTATTGATTTATTTTTTATTTCCTTTTTTTTATTTTACTTGATTAAAAGGAAACACAAAACCATGAAAAATAGAAAAAAACAAAAAAAAACAAGAGGAAACAAAAACAAAAAACTAAATAGAACAAAAAATAAATCATTGAAAAAAAAAACGTATAAGTAGGCACTTCTTTTCATATTATGTACATATATCAAAAGAAAAAATCATAAATACTAATTGAAAAATATAAAACACATAAGAAGAAAAAAAAAAAAGGAAATTAAAAAGAAATATAGAATTTGAATATTTGTGTCGATTGCATGCTTATATATTTTATTTTTCTATGAAACGCCTTCTTAAATACAAACCTCCTTCGGCACATACATAATTTTTAATATGTACACAACATCATCGTGTTTCTCGTACTATTTTTTTCTTTTATCCTATTATGCATATGTATGTATGTGTATTTAAATTATAATAAATAATCCAAAAACAAAAAATAAATAAGTAAAAAAATTTCAATACTCATAAGTACAAACATACATATAGTAGGTACATATGTATGTACAGTTTGAAAAACAAAAAAAAAAACCGAATCGAATGTACACAATTTTGTAGACCGTCAAGAGTTTTTGATTAAATAAAAAAAGAGTTATTCGAAAATATGTCCTTTTATGTTTTTTTTTTTTTTTTAATTTTCAAGGAACATATGTGTACAAATTAGCTTAAAATTAGTACATAATTAAAAAGTATGTATGGAAAAAATATATTTTTTTTAGATATGGTAGATACGACTTATAAAATGCGTTTTATTTTTTTTTTTCGAAAGTCCTTGAATAAACTTTTTGATTTTAATTATATAAGTAAAATAAAGTATATAGAAAAACTAGAAACTAGAATATTTTAAAATAAGATTAGTAGTACATCGCCATTTAAATACAAAGGATAAACATAAATGTACAAGATGAAAAAGTAAGGATAAAAGGAAGAAAGAAAAAAATCAGTAATTCAACAGTTGACTATTAAAATACGAGTTTTGATAAAGGTACCTACAATTCGGTGAACAAATTTTGAAAAAATAAAAAAATAAAAAACTAATAAATTGAGAATTTAGTTGTTTTTTTTTTTTAACTTATTTGTTGTGTGCTCTTTGATTTAATTTTATCATGTGAATTATGAAAAATCTAAATTTCACTTAAATTTTAAAAATCAATAAAATTAAACAAAAATGTTCATCGTTGAAATATTTTCTGCTTAATTCTTTCTCATGCTCTGTTTAGAAAAAAAGTTAACTTGGAAAAACTAAATTTCTTATTTATGATCATTCATAAAACCTACAAGATATTCCACAAAAACCCATGATTTTAATCAGTATCTTTTTAGTGATACTCATAAAATTTGATTATTTTAAAACAATACATTCATCAATACTTTCAATCTTCACCCTCATAACCTTCCCCTATCCATTTTTGAGTCTATAGGTTCCAGCAATGTGCCTAACAAAATAAAATTTTTAAATAAAGATCACTTTAAAAATGACTTAAAATGACTTTTAATAGAATTTATTACAAAAAATATTTGTTTTTTCAATTTTTTTAAAAGAAAATAACATACAAATACAAGTATAAAAATTCAATGTTTGTTTTTCTTGAATACATTTAGTTAGAAAAGTAAATATTTTTCTTTATTAATTTAAGTAACTTTTCAGTTACTAATTTTCTGTAAATTACAATTATACCTAAATTCTTCATCAACGTGAAGTTTAAAATGTAATACACAAGCATATTTTTATATATATAATGTATATACATCACACAATACATACATATGTACATATGTATATAAATAAACATACATATATGTATAAGAAAACTTTTTCACATTGACACTTTTTCAAAAAAAATAAATAAAAACTTTTTTATCAAAAATTTCCCTTAAAATAAAACAAATGAATTTATAAATTTCATATGAAAAAAAAAATTGATAAGATACTCACTAATATAACTTTCATCTAAAATCTGAACTTATAATGAAAAAAAAAAAAAAAAACAATAAACATTCACATATTATATTAAACATTCATTAATTATTCATGTTT
This sequence comes from Bombylius discolor, assembly GCA_939192795.1. Classification (NCBI taxonomy): domain Eukaryota; kingdom Metazoa; phylum Arthropoda; class Insecta; order Diptera; family Bombyliidae; genus Bombylius; species Bombylius discolor. The sequence goes on along the minus strand of OW584238.1, from coordinate 44,439,839 downwards.
AACTTGAAAAAAAAAAAAATACTTCATGAATATGTACGTACATTCAATAGATACAATAATTACCTGTATTAAGTATACAATACATACATACATAAGTATAAGTATATGAATCTATAACGGTACGCGTAATAATTATTATTACATTTATATTTTCATACCGAAATATATACCGAGATATAATTTATGAAAACTTATGAATATAAAATAGTATTTTATTGAATATACGACACCGACACCTGTGGATACAAAATGTATACAATATATGTAATTAAATATAGCTACATACATATATTCTTATAGAACTGGTGAATATTATTTTGAAGATTATATACGTGTACAATGTTGATTATGAATAACTACAGTTAACTATTTAAAATATAAACTTGAACTAAAAATTTTATTTATGATATCGTTAATCACAGTTTCTCATGATATTAATATTCAAATTAACAAAATAATTGATTGCTATACGCATTTTTGAATTTTTCAACCATAAAAAATTCATTAAAATTAACAATTTTTTGTTCTTATATATTTTGGATTCGTTTTTTTTTTAATTTTTGTTTTTTTTGTGTTATTGTTGATATTATTTCGTTTGATAAGATTGTTTTTTTCTTGTGGTGTTTAATGTTTATTTTATTTAAAAACAAAACAAAACAAAAAACACACTCGGTTGCTAGCGTTTTTAATATGTTTATTATAATTCTTTTTTTTTTTTTGTAGTGGGAATTATGATAAATGAACTTTTTGAGTGTGTTTTTCCAATTAAATACTACAAGATGAACTTTCAACTTGAATCTCATTAATTTGATATCATTTTTTTTTATTTTCATGTTTATTTTGTTAGATGTTTTGATTCTATATAACACTGATTTTTTTTTTTAAATGTATATGTATTTTGATTGTAAAAATGTTCAATTTGATTATTTCTCATTGAGAATACAATTTATTTTATATTTACATGACATTAAAGTATTAACACATTATTAAATTATTTTTAATATTTGACTATCGTACATAATAGCAACGAAATATAGCTATATGTTTTTCTTATTTTGTTAAAATAAAATTAGCTGCTTAGAAAAGGAAAAAATAATAATAAACAACATGAACTCATGAGAAATGAAAAGAATAAAAAAATTAATCGAATATTTCCAAATAAAACATGTTGAACTGAATTAATTCAAACCAAAAGGGTCTTCGTAAAGTAAAGCTTCTGTAATTACAATTTATACAGTGTAGAATACAAACGAAAAATTATTCTAAATACAAAAAAGAAAATAAAACACCCAATCATCTTTTTATAGAAGTTTGAAAAGTATTCCCCCTCTTCCGTATTTCCTTTAAAAGAATATTAAACACAGAATCTCCCGTATTTCTTACAACGGAATAGTAAACACGGTTACTGCTCTTTATTCAGGTGTTGTCTAAAAATAGTGAAAAAATTTACAAAATTACATGTTTTTTTTTTTTCAAAATTTCGAAAAAAAACAGTTCGAAATAAATTTTTTTTCCAATTTCAATAAAATTTTTGTCCATTACTCGTAGCTTCGAAACAAGTTTTCTAAGAAGTTCATAAAATTAATTTTTTTGATATATCGAAGAAAACTTTTGTAGAAACATTTGCTACAACATAAATTTTTTTTCAAAATACTGTTCTTTTTTTTTTACAGCTCACATCATTTAAAAATATATTTTTAAAAAGCTTTATTGTGTTTTTAGACAAGAAAACGAACTTAATCACGATCCTAAGGCAGCTTCCTTGAATCAACTGATTAAACTGAAAAACGCCGACAAAAGAACAAAGCTTAAAAGGTCAATTCTTATCTTATTTGATAAAAGCTCAGATTCTACTCGTATAAACAAAATTTTATTAGCCAATTAAATTTTAATAAAATAACATGGATAAAAAATAAATTTATACCACTTTTAATAATTTTACTTTTATGAAAGATTTTCAAATATATTTTTCTACCTATTCAGTGGGTTCTTCTTTTTAAATATATAAAATTCCAAAAAACCAATGTTTATACAATTTATCGATTGTGAATATTAATCTGAACAAAAACTACTCCTACACAACAACTAATCAATTTCAGCCGATAATTGTAATATTTAAAAGGTCATTTATTTGGTTAGAAATATTAGAAGCTTTTAAAATGAACGAACATGTATAAAATACTCAATTTATTTTTTTTTTTTTTTTCCTCAATTAAAATTTTTTTTTTTTTTTTTAAATATTGTGTAATGGTTTTCAGTTTTGACGTCAATCTACTTATAAATTTTCAGCATTGGCGAATCAATGTTTTTTTTTTTTCATTTCATTTCACTTGAACTCTACAATTTCAATTTACAAAAAAACTCATATACGTGTACACAACGTATATACATACATTCATTTCCTCCGACAAACCAACTAAAAACGATGATAATATAAATTTGGACACGGCCCAAACAATTTAGATTTCTTGTTTCCTATTATTATCGTTTTTCTTTTTTTTTTTGTTCAATTTTTATTCCTTTTTTTTTTTGTTTGAAAAATAAAAGAAAAAAAAAAACAACAACAAGACGAACAAACTAAAACTTTTCTATTGGCCTTCGGATTCAATCAAAATTTCAATTTCATGTATGTATGGATCACTAGAGGATGTTGAAATCTCATCATTATCAACATCATCATCATCATCATCATCATCATTATCATTGATATCTCAAAAAGTTAAATGTCCCTAAGGTTACTTACAATAAGTTGACCAACTACGCATTCAATATCCTTTTTTTTTTTTTTTCATATATGTGTGTGTACTTTTTTTTTTGTTTTTTTTTTTTCATTTTCCGCATACAATATTGTTTCAGTTTGCATCATTCATTTAGTTGTAAACATTTCAAAAACTTTAGCCAATATCAATGCCAAAATTCAAAAATGATATGAAAATAGAGAATTAAAAAAAAAAGGCTTGGTTATGATTGTTTACCGATATTTATTTTAAAATAAAATATGTTGTATGATATTGTATATGTACTGTATATGTGTATGTACGATATAGTTAACCATTCAAACATTCATAGTTTGATCAGTGAGATAGAAATTTATTAGCTTACTACACCCTCTTCTTAGTTTTTTTTTTATTTTTTACATGAAAACACAACGATTTATAATAACATACAATGTAATGTACTATACACATAAATTCTGATTAAAAGTTAAGCAAATTTTTTCCAATAAATATGAAAGTTTGAAGTGAAGTTTTTTTCTCAATTTTCTATGTACTATTTCGTTTGTGTATTTTTTACAAGCTCTTTTCTGTGAATAACCCTTCAAGTTATTTTCTGAATTTTTTTTTATTTATTTATTTTTTTTTTTTTTTTGGAAACAACTTCAGTCTGCAGATTTTAATATTCACTCACAGTAAATTATTCGTGTTACAAACTGAAAAAAAAAAAAAAAAATATGAACAAACAACCAAAAAATGAAACAATCTGCAACATAAAATTGGATAAATTGCCCTGTAATGTAATAAAAAACAAAAAGTGGACAAATTTATTCAGTTTTCAAAAAGGATTTAACTTTTAAGTGATATGCTATATAGTATTTTATTTTTGAATCAACCTGTATACCTAACCATAAGTTTTTCAGTATATATTATACAAAATTCCTCCCACATTTACAAACACACACAACCACAAAAAAAAAAAAAACAAAAATCACAAAATCTATCGATACGTCATAAAAAATTTTTTTTTTCTTTCTCACCATATCCTTTTGTGCTATAAAATTGTACGTGTAAAATATTTCAACATTTTACATTTTACAACACGGAATAATTCAAGTACCTATACAGATACAGATAAATGCATCAATATTATGTTTTTTTTTTTGTTCATATGAACCATATATTTTTTTTTAATCGACTCGATTTACACGTATCACCCATTTCTTTTGGAAATGTACATTGCGATATGTAACCCCAGCTACATAATATATCCACTTATTATGTATAAAGTTTTATAGAGTTCCTTTTTTTTGTTTGGAACAGTACCTATATAGTACCGTAATAAGAGCAGAGCAGAGGAAAAAAATTAAATAATAAAATGGAAGGAAAAAAAAAACAAGGAGAAGAAGCAGAGTAGCACAGTAAAAAAAAAAATAAAAAAAAAAGTACAACCTAGAGTAATAAATACTCAGATTTTTTTTTTGTTCTTACTTTTTTTTTTTTGTAAACTATGGTGCGCTTTATGAATTCACACACATGCCTTCCGGATTTGAAAACAAGAAAAATCATTACTTCCGAAAAAAACAAAATTTTTTTTTTTTGAACTTTTCATGAACAAAGTCACCGAAAAGCTTGAATTTTCTGTTTTTTTTTTTTTTTCATTTTTGTTTATTTATTTTATTTTTTTACAGTTATACGAAAATATACTATATGTATGTGTGTGTGAATTTATGTATAATGAGTCCTTTTATATATGCGACTAAACAGTAAAAGTTATAATATCGTAGGTTAGGAACATAGTTGTTAGTAAAAAAAAAACAAGAAGGAGAATTTTTCCGCTTTTGTGAAAGTTTTTTCTTTCTTATTTATTTTATTCTTTCTTTTGTTTTTTTACCCTCAGTATTTCTGTATTATTTATGTCCTTTTTCCCAGAGAACTTTTATGAATTCGACATTTCAAATGTAAATTTTTATATAAGTATGTATGTATATTTTTTGTTATATTTTAAATGCGTTGTACATAGTTAAAATAATAATTCAAAAGTAATAATCTTTAATTCAAAATAAGGATCTCATGGTAAGGAAGAAAAACAATGAAAAGTCGGGATTTTTTCTTTTATATTTTCCTTCTTTACTTTTTTTCTTATTTTCATTTTTTATTGTGTATTTTAAATAATAAAGGTGGAAAAAATTTTTTTTATTTTAATTCGTTTTCTTTAAAAGTAAGCATTTATGAAAGGACCTTTCCAAAATAAAAACAGCAAAAATAAAAAATCGTATTTAAAATGAGGACAACGAAAAAAAAAAAAATCTAGAATGTAGTACAAAATTTACATTATTTAACAGTTTTTATCGTTTGTATCTTTTCTATTGAATTGCAGTTACAGCAGGAATATAATTTCACGGTATAATGAGTTTAAAAAAAAAAAATTAAAAACAAAAAGTCAAGTAGACAATTTTGCATTTTCATTGTCTTTTAAAATATCTATTTTCTATTCTTGCCTGTCAAGTACAAATTTTAACACTTTAAACACTTTTTTTTTAATGAAATATCCTTTCAACATATTTTCATAAAAAAATGTTTAATTCTTGATATTTTTTAAAGTGATTTAAATTCAGGATAACTTCATAAATTACAAAATTATAAATGAATGGATGTGGTGAACTCTTAACTATCCCTAAATTATGACCTTACATGCTGCTCCCTGTAATCGTTCTTTAGATTTTGTATGTATGTATGTACCTAAATTTTTTAAAAGAATCTTTGGACTTTTTACTGATTTATTATTTTCTATATTAAAATAAAAAAACCCATTTATTAGCTACAATTAAGTTTCGTACAAGATAGCTTAAGCTTACATCCCACTGTACATACACACTTTTTTTCTTTCTTTTTGCACAGTTTTCTCCACTTACCATTGGAAGAAAACTTTGTAAATTCATAAATCCTTTTTTTTTTAAAGAAATTATCTTTACAAAGTTGTGTTTCCAGTAGACAATTTCCACATTGAAAGGCTCCGGTAAATAATTTTTTAAATTCAAATTTCGCACTTAAGTCAAGAAATTCTAAGTCTAGAAGTTGTGGAGAAATTTATTTATTGTGATTTTCTTCCTTCTTCCTTCTTTAAAGAAGGAACAAAAATTGTTTGTTTTTTTTTTAAATATTTTTAATGAAAACTTAACTAAGTACTTCAAAGGTTTACGGTAAAAAAAAAAGAAAAAATCAATAGATTTCGACATGAGCTACAGAGTCATAAAAAAAGATAAAAAGGATTAAGGTATAGAATTAGTGAGAAATCCTTTTCATAACACAATATGCAAATTCAAAAAAAAAAAAATTATATGTATGTATGTATGTATATCAAACAACATTATTGTAATATGTAATGTAATGTGAACTTTTAAATGAATTTAATCCTTCAAATTACAAAACTGTTTTTTTTTTCTTTTTTCCTTTATCACTTAATCTTATTTGTAATATAGATCCTATTTAATGTATAATATCGGAAATAAAAACATTATGTAGAAAATTAAAATATTTTACGTATTTTTTTTCTTTTTTTTTTTTTTCACCCTCATATAGTTTAATTTGAATATCTGTGCCAAAAACTATTAATTTTACACATCCTTCTTATATGTAAAAAAAAAAAAATAATAAATGTTTTTTGGCTCATTTTATATTACGTGAATAAATAGATGAGATTCAAAGGCAACCGAAAAAAAAAAAATTTAAATTGTATGTAAATTAGGGATAAATAATATTGCCAGACTATTTAGTTTATGTTGAACAACGAAAAAAATGTAAATTTTCGGAAATATTTATAATAAAAAGGATAAAATTTGATAAATAAATATCCTTTTTGTATGAATTAATGTAACGTCGTTATTTATTTTTGAATATGGAAAATTATTTTTAATTTTTTTATAACAACTTTTAATAAATTTTTTTTTTTTTTCACTTTTTTAAATGTTCGTTTTATTTCTAATGATGAATATCTTTTTAAAACTCTAAAATAAATCAATTTTTTCTTCTCTTTTATGGATTTGAATCAAAAAGGACTTATTTTATGCAAAATTAGTTTTCTTTAAAATATGATTTTAAATTTTTTTTAATTGAACTTTTAATTTTAAAATACTTTCTCCAAAGATTGAATATTTACATATTTTCTAAACTTTTTATTTTAAAAATTTAAAAATAATTTTCCGAATTTTTAAAAATCCAATATTATATTCTTTAAATTCTAACAAATTCAAACCTAACATATGTATGTATATTTTTATAAAAAACCTGAACAATTACCTTAGTTTAATTACATAATAAACATAAGAAAAAAATATTAAAATGTAAAACTGAATATGTAATTAAGTATAAAAATTTTACACGTTCATTTACGAAAATTCATAAATTCTAATGTCTTTAAAGTAAATGAAAGTAAGTATATACTCAAAAAAAAAAAATAATATGAATTTTAGGGTTTTAATAACATGAACAGGAATCATAAAAATCATTTGTTTTTTTTTTTACATACAAGTGAAAAGAAATACAGTGAAATCTCTCTAATTGGGACACTCATGAAACCAGAAAAAATGATTAAGTAGAAGAGAAATATTAGCTTCTGAAATTGGAGGTCGTGGGTTCATATCCTCTTAAGTCTATTTAGCTTTGAATGAGTACCAATTCTTTTCAAATTGGCTGTAGGTGCCAAATACCAAAAAGTAGTTGGTGTCTTTTTTTACTGACCAAGAAAGTATATCAACCAATTATACCAGTAAAGCAGTGCCAGTCTTTTCATCGAACAAATCCGTTCTCTACCAATGAAATTCTCTATCAAGAAGTTAGCATATTTTTACATCTTTCAATAAACGAAGAACACAATCGGAAAGTATTCTAAGTTAATGGCTTAATTTTAAAAATTATTCCAATTAAAAAGGATCTTACCTTTTATTTTATATATTACATATATAGATATAATTTACTGTTACATAACTTCTGCATTAATTATACCAAAAAAAAGAAAAATAATTAAATTTTCATTGCAATAAAGATATTGTTACGCAAACAATACGATAAATTATTAATATAACTTTACATCATAATAAATTTGAAACGTTATATTTTGAATTTTATATATATAGGTACGATTATAGTACATTTTCATATTAAATTAAAGTTTCATGTTAAGAGTAAAAATTAAAAAAAAAAAAAGCTTATACACGACATATTGAAATGTGCCAAAATTTATAACAAACTTTCGTTACTAGGTCAATTATTATTTTTTATCATCATATTTTTTATTTAAAAAAAAAAAAAAAAACCTTACAAGTCAATGAAAATGGTGGAATTTTTAAATGAATAAAAAACAAAACACAAAAAAAAAATAACATCAACAAAAAACAGTAAAACGAAATACTGTATAAATTTATGTCAAAGGATTTCTCACGGGAATTATAAAAATGAATATGATGTGTATTTTTACTCATAATATATTAAATCTATATAAAAAAAAAAAAAACTTTGATGTTTTTTATGCTTTTTCTTTGTTTTTTTTTTCTTTTTAACTTTTTCTGGTGTACAATTTTTCATTTACTTTCTTATTATGTAAGTAAAAAGTATATATGTATGTATGTACATATTTTATACTCCATCACATATTATTTTATTATTTTATTAATAAACGTAAATCTTTTAACACCCCAGTACAACGATATTAGTAAAAACAAGAAAAAAAACAGGAACATTATTTATTTTTTAACAAAAATTATTTTAAGCTTTTATTTTATTATACATTTTCATATATATCTCTCTCTCTGTTTTTTGATTAGCAAAAAAACAAAAAAAGAGTGCCATTACTGGCAAAAATTTTTCGTTATCATAAAATTTCTAAAAAAAAAAAAAAAAAAAAATTATGAAAACAAAACAAAAAAATAAATAAATTTAAAAGCCATACCATTTGCACTTATGTTCATTTAAAAATTAAAGAAAAAAAAAAAAAGGAAGTATATTATATTAAATTTAAGTGAAAGGAAGAAAAACACGCAATTTAATTTATTTAGGATGTGTGGAAGAAAAATTTTATTTTTTTTTTTAACTTGGTCTATTAAATGTACAGAGAACATACATATGTATGTACGAGTATTTTATAATATATGAAACATTATAATGTATGGGTATTACTTATAAAATGGTAAATTATGATGGTTTTTAAATGGTAAATTGAATACAAGAAGTACAAGAACAATAAATGTTTAGTTATATGTAAATTAATTTTATATACTCTCGTATAAAATACATTAAAATACATTTTATGACTATATGAATATATATGTATACGGTTAAAATATACATACATATGTGACGATGGTCTTAGAAGGATATTAATGGGGTATACGTAGAGCTCAGAAAATATTATTTGTTCTCATATTATCATTAGTCGCCATCACCTTTAACATTTTAATATATATATATATATATTTTTTTTTTTTGTGTACAATACATTAAGGTGGCTTTTCTATCTGTGCTACGTACATATTTTGAGTATTAATAAAAATCAACAGTTACCCATTAAACGGTATTAAGAGTATAAGATACCAAAAACATCCCTGTTTTTTTTTTCCAGAAATTTTACTTTTTTATTGTTTGCTTTTTATAAACTCTTAGTAGAATTTATATTTTGTTTGAAAATAAATTTATGTACTAAAAATCCATTAAAAATTTTTTTGTTTGTTTATTAGTGGATAACATATGTACTTTTTTTGTTTGTTTTAAATTTTCAAATAAGTTTTTAGTCCAAGTACATTTCAGGATAAAAAAAAACAAAAACACAAAATAAAATAGAAAATAGAAAATAAAAAATTTATATTTAGCGAGATGCTTTTAAAATCTCAAATTAAATATAAAAAAAAAAATGAATTGAAAAAGTTCACTAGAACTAAATAATATGTGGGCTACCTACTATATATGTATGTATGTATTGGTGAAAATATATTGATTAAAAAATAAAAACGTATTTGCAATTTGCATATATAATCAATTTATTAACGTGTGCATCAAATTCCTCTAACAAATTTGCATTAATATAGTCAGAATGTCCTTTTTTTCCTATTTTTTTTTTCTATTTAAAATCATGTTAGAATAAACTTACAACAAATTTTTCACATACCATCAGATTATATTTTGTATACAAGAAATTTACATTCTAAATAAATTGAAAAAAAAAAAAATGTAAAAAAGAGAAAATTAATTTTTTTTTTTTAACTAGAAATATTCCAAACATGCAATTTAAAATACAAATATTGTTTTTTTTTTTTTAAATATTGAATTATCTATAATATAAAAAAAATATCTAACACACGTCACAGGCGTATTTTAGTATTTTTATTAATTTTTTTTTTCTTCTTATTTTTTAACATACGCCTACACTACATAGAACAAAATTTAATACGTTTTAGAAAAAAAAAAGAATTAATTGAATGAATCTCAATACTACATGTTTTAGAAATTGATTCATTTTCCACGAAAAAAAAAAAAAAAAAAAAAAATTAATTAAATTTAATGTTAAGAACAGATATTTTAAGGTATTACAGGAAAAATAAATTTCGAAAATTTAAAAGTACGTGCTTCTCTTATATCTTTTGTCACTTTTCTAAGAAATGATAGCACTCTCTTTTCTAGAAAAAAGTGAACAATTTAAAAACCTTTAAGTAAATAATACATATGTATATGTAGGTTCAAAATTCAAACTTATGTATCTTCAGGATCGTAACGTATGACCTTAAATATTTTTTTTATTTCAATGAAATTACAGATTTTTTTTCTTTGTTATGTACCATATTTTTTTTAACGAAAATAAAAGATTTTGGACTGCCATAAAAGTCAAATTTATATAAAATACTTCAAAAAACTTTAACTTGTTTTCCAAGAAAAAATCCTACGATACTGAGGTAAATTTTTTTTTTTTTTTTTTTTATCAAAATTTCTTCGAACTGAAAACCTCAACAAAGTATTTTTTCATAGAAATCAACTTGAAAATTAATTTTAAAAGTTAAAACATGTATTGATTTTTCAATTATCTGGTTCAGGATTTCTGTTTTTATAAAACTTCTAATCAAATTCGGAAATTTTCACATCCACAATTTTTTTTTAGTATATTTTTCTTCTAAAATTAATCTTTTTGTGTGACTGAATTATGTTAATTACGAAATTAGTAAAAGAATTTTCTCAATAGATTCAGAATCATGATTTTTATCATCAATTTTAACATTTTTAATTTAAAAATTGTGTGTTCATCGTTGGAATAACTCTTAAAATTTCCTTCATCAAATTTATCATTCAAGTAAAACTTCCTGCCTGACAACTTTTTCCAAATAATTTTTAACTGAATTCCTTTTTACCATTTTTCTATTAAATTATCAAATTTGGACGTTATTTAATCAGTATAGTTCTAGTAAATATATACTTGTACCTTTATTTTAAAAACTGATATGTATAATACATTGTGTGTAATTTCACAAGGATATTTAAAACGTATACATATAAACGAAGATAAATATCTATTTTTCCTTTAATTTTTTATTTTCAAAGTGACTTAACATTTTTTAACAAAATATCTGGCATAGTCATTATACCTAAATCACGATCAATTAATGCTTTGATTAAAAAAAAAAATATTGATTTTTTATGTTAAATGAAAAAACAAAAAAAAATTTTTTCAAATTAATTAATTTGAAAATTGACAACAACAAAAAATAAATAAATAAAAATTAGATGAAAAAAAAAAATTCCATTAAATTATTTTTCAACTTTAAAATGTTCCTGTTATCTTTCACTCCACATTAAATTCTATCTAAAAGTTTACTTCAACAAAAAAGAAAATAGAAAATAAAAATTTAAAAAAAAAAACTTTCGAATCAATTTTTATCATGACCCATTTCACATAATTTTTTTTTTTGTGCCTTTTTAATTTTTTTCTTTTCCTTCTTCTTTTTTAGTTTATTTATTTTTGAAAAAAAAAAATTATAATTTTTGTTTAAACTTTTTCTACACATACAACATCAAAATTTTCAAATATAAATTTATAAAAAAAAAAAAAGTATGTATATAAAATTTGAACAATCTAATCACTTGTAAATTGATTCAGATAGTTATGTATCTTAATCTAGATAATTTTTTTTAATGCATCACTACAATATTATTATTGGGTAATTAAATGTTCATTGTCGCTGTCAATACCACACAATGCACACAATCCTTTTTTTTTTTTTTTTTTTTTTGGATTTTGTCATCGTCGCTGAAATGTCATTAAATTGTCATTGTCGTCTTTCAGTTCTATATTATATACTTATAACGTTTATATAAAAACCGCTAGAAATTTATACATGAATTACACAAATATTCTTAAATCATTTTTTATACAAAAATGCATATAATACATAGTTACATTTTCGCAATGAGGACAAACTACTAATAAAATAAAATCGACAGGATTTTTTTCCTATTTTTAGTCACAGTGTAGTATTAATTCAGAAGGATAAAGAAGAAATGTGTCATTCTAGAAACAAACTAACTGTTATAAAGCAACAAAAAAAAATATAGTAACGGATTATCATATTTTCAAAATAATAGAAATGTCTCAAATTTAAAAAACAAAAAAAAATTTTAAAAAAGAAAAATGAAAAATTGACTAATTTCATTGATTTTCATTTCATTTCGAAGGAAAAAAATACAAATTTTTTTCGTTATGAAATAATATGAATGTTTTAATGCGATTTTGGAAATATATATACACATTACGTTCAGATCATTTTATTCAATTTCTCAATAAAAATTCAAACATAGAAATAAGAGAAAAAAATAACAATAAAAAAAGTCATTATGTATTATGTTTATGTATGAAATTTATTTCTCTATTTTTTTTTTCTCTCTACTTCCTTTAATTCAATTACTAAAACGGAAGAAAGATTACCATTTTTTTGTTTGTATCAAATAATCGAAAAAAAAAGAACTTGTTTAAGACTAAATCGATCAGAGAATATCAAATGTAGTTTTTTTTTTTTTTTATTACAAAGGACATTTTACATAAATGAAATGATTTTCGTATAGCTCAGTTTGTTTTTTTATTGTATCTGTTATTAGGACCTCTTATTCAACTTTGAATTTCAATAATACCACACATAACACATTAATGAAAAAAATTTTCTAATGCTGACATAAACGACCCTTTCTAATAGCTTGAAATAAAAAAAAAAAAAAACATGAAAAAAGGAAGGAAATAAAAAAAAAAAGTCATAACTTTGGTTTCATTTGAAATCAAGCAATTGCTTCCGATATTTTCCTTATTTGACACATCCAACAAAAAAAAAAAACAACACAAAATTCATTATTCGACACACGAAGGATATATGTAGGATATTATATACTAAGCTGGTATATATAATATGAAATTTTCTTAATATACAGGACACTTTCAATGACGACAATATATCGATAATGTGTTGACATATGTTCGTTATGGTTAAAACCTTTTGTGCATTGCGGATAGTTTTACAATAATAATGTATACTTGGAATGCATATAACGGTATACAATAAAAAAAAAAAACTATATTATACTTATATATAGCTACTATTTAGTTTTATATATAATTTATACGTACAATTTTATTACATACATATTAATACAAAAACGTCCTTTATCTTAGAATTTCATGATTCTAACAGATTTCTAGACATTTATTAATGCTGTTACCCAAAAAACTAACCCACATACAAAAAAAAAAAGCATACACTATACGAAAATATATTACAAAAGAAAAGGCAAATAACGACCACATACTTACAAGTAAATTTCTGTAATTTTGCGTAATATGTAACTATGATGATCATCATAAAGAAAAGAAGATAAATTATAAAGTTTCTTGAACAGATGGAATTTTAAATCTTATGTAAAATTACCCCAAACCAAAAAAAAAAAAAAAAAAAAAAAAAAGTGAAGAATAGAATAAAAAAAGAAGAAAAGTGAAAAATAATATTAATAAAGAGAAAGGAAAAACATATGTAGTTATTGCAAAAATTTATTAGAAAATTTTAATTAAGGTAAAAACTAAAGAAAATTCAACGTAAACATGAAACGGAGGGTTTTTTTTTTCTTCTGTTTTTTAATTTATGTAAGCAATTTTATTATTTTAATGAATATAATTTGAAATTTTAATTATATCTAAATTTAAATTTTCACTATTAATATTATTTTATTAATTTTATTTTTATTTTTATTACGATTGAGCTAATGAGATATATTTTTAGAATGACGTGAAACAGATATTATTATTTCAGTGAAACTTATTTGAAATTGCACAAAAAAAAAAAAAAAAAAAGAATTTTTAAATTAGAAACTTAGATAAAAAGCACCAACGTTGTTCTTAATTAAATACATTTGAAAATACAAAAAAAAAACATTTAATTCATTAACATAGCCAAAATATAAGAATGACAGTTTAGATTTTAGATAGAAATCGATATTATGTTAGTGTCTTTTCAAAATAATTTTCAAAGAATCAGGATAATTTAAACAGATAATTTTTTTTTAATTAAATTTTAAAAAGCGCCATTTTTTGTGGTTTATTTTAAAGCAATGCTTAACATATGTAAGTATGAAATTCGGTCTTTCATTGAAATTTTGATTATGTGGAGGATTTGTAAAAAAAATTATATTATTTAAAGCAGGAGAATAAAGAAGGAACTTTTTTAGTTAAAAAATTTGCTGAAATTGCATGGAAAAATATTCAAAAACGAAAAAAAAAAATTTTTAAGCTCTTCGGTATATATTGAACACAACAAATTCAAATTATTTAGAAATTCATAATTAAGGACGAGATGACACTAATTCAATAATTTAAAGCTACACGCTTTTGACAATACACTTTAAATCAAATTCCTAAAAACTTAAAGCACACTTTTATTTCTATACCTATGATAATGATAAAAAAAAATCAACAATTTCACATCTGTATAATGAGTTGAGTATATATTTTAGTAGAACTTTTTAACAATCAAAAAGTTAAATAGAAAAAAACAAGTTTGAAATAAATGAACAAAAAATCATTTTGTACATAAAATTCAGATAATATTAAATCTACGGATTCGTTCTTGTTCATTTTTAAAAACCCTAAAAGTTCTAAACTTTTCAGTTCTTTTTTTTTTTTTATTAAAAAATATAGTGCTACAATTTCATGTGAAAAAAAAAATTATAAACTTTAAAATTTAAATATAGGGCAAATTATGTATTAAAAAAAAAAAGCGTTTAAGCAAAGATAAAAAGAAAAATAGAAAATTCAAATGAGAAAGGATCTACAACTTAATTCTTAGATTCTATATCTACAATATAAAAAAAAAAAGATAAAATTTGCAAATTTAGTTGAAAAATTTATCACTCATTTTTTTGTTTTTTTTTTTTTTTGTTTTTGGTTATTTAATCACTGTGTTAATTTTTTTTAATTCAACATTTATCCTTCAATCCTTTAATAAAGAGAGTGGAAAAAAAAATTAAATTAAAATAAAAGTATTCATTTTAATAACGAATTTTTAAGTACATTAATTTTAATTGAAATTCGAAATATGAAAAATGAAGTGTATAAATGATAATTAATATTTAAATTGTATTGTAAATAATAATAATTTTAATTCTTCCCACTTTATATGTATATATTTGTTTTTTTTTTATTTATAAGTACCTATTTTATTTTACAGGGTATTTTGGAAACAAATGAAAATTTAGTGTGTAATCTTTTATTGAATTTTCACAAAATATACATTTTTTTTTTTTTTTTGAGTTTTAAAGATTTAAACATTCAAAAATAGAATTTGATCATACAATTTTTTTTTCTCGTTTGAAATGAAAATTATTAATTGACTACTAAACAAAATTTTAAAAACCTTACCTTAGCTCAAACTCTTGAAATTTTTAATTATTTTTATTAAAAGACTTTCTTATTAATCTTTTTTCTGTAATTTGAAAAAAAAAAAAATCTATAAAACTCAAAATTATATAATTTATAATCTTTCTAAAAAAAAAAAATTTATCGAAACCTTGTATAAAAAATAAATACTTTCATGTAGGCAGGTGTAAATTTTTTTTTATTTTTATTCTTTTTTCCAGTTATTAATTAAGAAAAATGACAACAACAAAAAAAGTAATAAAACTGACTGAAAGAGGGTAACTTGTAAAAAATAAAAAAAAAAAAATAAAAAATTAAAAAACAAAAAACTTGTTAAATGAAATAATAAAAGTAAATCAAAAAGGATAAGAACAAAGTAGCCAAATTACTAAAAGGAATATATCACTTAATGACTTTAAAAATATCAAAAACCAACAACAACGATAATAAATAATTTCAACTTACTTTTAAACTGTAAAGTTTCTGTAATAAAATATTTAAACCTCACTTTTTTTTTTTAAAGAATAAATAAATTACATAGCAAAGTAATGTAGATACATCCTTTTACAAAATATCACTTCACAGAACACCATTTTTTCACATGTCCATACGTTTTTTTTTTCTCTTTAAAAGTTTTTATTTTTGTAAAAACGAAAAAAAAAATTGTTCAAAATTTTTCTCCATTTTGAATTATAAAAAATTTCCCTAAAGGAAAATGTATGTTATATTTTACTTTATTTTTATATGTAAAAATTTCACAAAAAAAAAAAAAAAACAAAATGATATATGAAATGTATTATGTGTCCAACGTTGTTGTATGCAAAAAAAAAAAATAATAATTTATGACAGAGTGAATACTCATAGTTGAAGAAGATACTTACATTATTTTAATTTTAGACAGAAAACAGTACTAAAAAAAAACTTAAAATACATAATTGTAAAAAAAAACAAGAAAGTACAAATTTTTATTAATAATTTTTGATTTATTTCTAGAAGCCTTTGAAAATTACTCAAATTAATAAAAAAAAAAAAAAAGAGAACATATCGAAATAGATACTTCTTTTCCATTACGATTACCGTATCATGACAATCATTAAGTCATTAAATCTGTAATTTTGTTTTAATTATACAATAAAAATACTGTATATAAATTTGAATTGAATGAATTTTATAATTTTAATTTTTTCTTCACGGCACATATTTAACATACACCATCTGATGCAAAACAAAAACAAAAAAAAAAAAGAGTAATAAAATC
This sequence comes from Bombylius discolor, assembly GCA_939192795.1. NCBI lineage: Eukaryota > Metazoa > Arthropoda > Insecta > Diptera > Bombyliidae > Bombylius > Bombylius discolor. The sequence continues at coordinate 44,422,939 of OW584238.1, read as the reverse complement.
ACTTTTTTTTTCATTAATATTTTTTCTACAAAAAACAAAAAAAAAGAAATTTTTTATCAATTTAAATAGGAAATAGCACTCGTTAAAAAAATATATTTAAATAACAAAAAAAAAAAACCAAAAATAAATCATTGCGTATAAATATTTACAAATTAAACGATACGAGAACACATATACATATTCATGTATGTACATACATATATGTATACCTATGCTGTTATGCTGATATTAAATATCCTTACATAAAGGTAAATATATAAATTTATCATAATAAATGGGACACGGTAATATAATTTTAAGCTAAATAATTTTTAATTAATTAATTTTTCAAAAATATAAATTAAAACATGATATACCTACATATGTACATATGTACATACATATAAAAAAAAAATCAACAAGAATTTTTCATTATAGAAGTCGTTTTTTTTTTTGTTTTTTGTTTTTTTTTTTCTCACCCATCATTATCATCACTCGAATTACGTTTATTCGTTTATTTTTCATCATCACAGCATTGCAACGTATCATCAGTATATCATAGAAGTATCTTTTTTTTTTTTTTTGTTATCTGAATATACTGAATATATTTTATTCTTCTTGTACATGCACTTGTACCTACCTATACGTGCACACATTATAATGTATGATTTTATGCCATATTTTATTTCTCTGCATCATTTTTCATTAAACTTTTTTTTTGTTTTTTACCAATAATGAAATCGTAATCAATCAATATACGGTTCAACATAAACTATTCAGATTAACCTAATTTGACTTTTATTTTTGTGGGAAAAAAAAAAGAAAGAAAGAAGAAAATTCAAAATTCAATTTATTTTCATGAAGTAGGTACATACATATATACATATATATGTATAATATTTAAATTTTACTTAAATGATGTTTATTTATTTATTTTAAAGAGTGTGGTATGAAAGTTTTTTTTGTATGAAAAAAAAAAACAAAAACAAACAAGAATTTTATTTATTTTTATTTTTTTTTTTTACTTTTTTTTCTATAAATATTTGTGTTCACATTTAATAGCTATAGAACATGAATAATGGTACCTTAGTGGCCAAATTTTATAATCTAGAACAATTTAACTATTTTATTTTATTTTTAGGTAAAATGAATACACAATAGATACTTATATGATAAATTCATTCTATGAATATGTATACATACATATAATGTACTGGATTATATAATTAAATTTAATATATGCAGTAACAAAACCATATTTAAATCTAACACATTCCTATTTTATTATGCGTACTTTTCTATTCTAATAGGTATATATATACACGTACATATTCTCTGTAACTTACACATACATATAGGTACATATTGTATACTTTATGTACTTTCATATAATATTGCTAATGATAGAATTATCCAATTCTAAAATATATAGATAAGAATTTGTTAATTATAGTTTTAAAAAATTTGTTATATAATAATATAAAAACTTTTGCATATCAGAATATACATATAATATAAGGTATTTTATTGTACCTATGTACATATTTTCAAAAGGATATGAAAACCAAATCAATTGAATTTAATTAATTGAAAAATTACAAACAATTTAAAAAAATTGGTTTTAAATTACTGAGTGATTTACTTATTAGTTGTTTAATAAAAAAGGAAAACAAATTTTTATTTTCAGTCCTGATCTCAAAATTTTAAACCAAAAATTTGACAGAATTTAAAAGGACATTTCAGTCATCATCTAAAATATAATTTTACTCATTTTCTATTAAAAGTGTTAAAATAAACAGTTTAATTTTTTAAAGCCACCACCCCCGTTCATATCGTCTAATTTTTTTAAAAATTAAACTATTAAACATCCGGCTTCCAGTTTTTGGAAAAACAAAGGTGTAACTCATAAATTTTGTGCCTATGTTTTTTTTTTTTTTTTTTTTTTTTTTTCTTTATAACTGTTTTTGTGTGGTTTATCATAAAATAAAATAAAATTGATTTAATTGAAAAATTGATGAATATTGTCAAATGCATGAATTTTACATTCGATACGTTATTATAACATTTTATTAATTTTGTCATAAAACAAAAATAATAACAGACTTTTTAGAGAGTTTTTATTTAAAAAATCAAAAGTAATTTTCACAAACAAAAAAAAAACCCTTACTTGTATATGTATAACATCCAAAACTCAATTATTTTAACAAAGATATAAAATATTAAAATTAAATTTTTTTTTTTTTTTAAATATTTTTGAATGTAATCAAAACTATGTACATATGTATCTATAGAATACATTTTTTGGTTGTATAATTTTTGAAAATTTTCTATTTTAAAATACACACACACACATACCTACATTAAAAAATAAAATTTCTTAGTAAAAACGAATGTTATCCTGCTGAATTCAAACAACAAAAAAAAAAGTCAGAAAAGAAAAATTAAAGATAATTATAAATTTACATGAATCCTTTTCTAATACCCTTAAATCCATGTATACCCTATTATTTTATTAAATCATTAGTATGATAATTCATTCCGTATAGACTAGTATTATTTGTTAAATTAATTTCGTTTAAAAATTTAAAAAAAAAAAAAAAAAAGAGTGGAGAAAAAAAAAATCAAATTACGAATCTTTAAAAAAAAAGGATGTATTTAAAAATTTAAAAGAAAATAAATTTTATATAAAACAAAAAAAAGATCAAAAGGATTAAAACTTCATGATGTATTTCTCTTTGAATGAAATTCATATCACCTTTTGTACAGAAACTTGAATAAGTACAAGTAAAAGATTTTGTGTAAAATGTACATAAAAGTATTTAAAATATAATGTGTAAGGTTACCTGGGTGTGCAAACATTTTACATATGTGTAACAAAATGATATGTTTCAAATGTAATACGATATGGTATAGGGAGCATGAAATTAATAACATTATTTTCAATATGTTGTCTACCATAAGTTAAACACGGGTATATGACCTTTGACATATTACTAATTAATATCAAATTAATTACAAAATATATATGTATATAGTTTGTAACTTCAATATATGTACATATGTATATGTATAGGAATGTGTATATGTGTGTGTGTTTAGAGAATTATATATACGGTACTTTTATGTACTTACATAATTATAATAAAATTAATTTATTAACATTATGTGATGCATATTTAATGGTTTTTATTTTTTTTTTTTCCTTTTTGCTTCATACTTTTTGTTTTTCCTTTCAACTTGACTTTTAACATAAAAACTTGAATAGTAATGGCAATTAATAAATTACTACTACAATATTTCTGTACACTTTGAATAAATCATGTTTTTTTTTTTTTTTTATACTTATCCTTTTTGTTTTTCTCATTTAACCTGTCTTGTTTTTATTTTGAAAAAGATTTTTATTTTTGTACCATAGATTGAAGTAATTTAAATTTTTCTCTTAACGTTGCTTGTGTTTTTTTTTTTTTTTTTTTTTTTTTTTTTTTTTTTTTTTTTTTTTTCGTTCGTTTTACTTGTTTCTGTTGAGCTTTATTCATTATGCATAAAATTATGTGAATTTTTAATTTGTTTCTTTTTTTCTCTTAACTTTTTTTTTCATCATTTTTAACATTCCATTACTATAGAAAAATACATATTAATTAAAAAACAAAAATAATATAACGCAAAAAACAAAAAAACAAAAATAACTAAAAGCAATTTTATTTTTCAAAAAAAAAAAAAAAAAAAAAAAAAAGGAAAAAGAAAAACAGACAAAATTGAAAGCATGAAAAACTTGTATACAAAATTCAAGCAAATAACACCCAAGTCAGTTATAAAATCTTTTTATACATACATATGTAGGTACATATAGATACATTGTACATTTATGAAAATTACAATAAGTATCTATATATATGTATATGTATATAATAATGTATATACATAAGAATTTTAAATAATATATACATACATATATACATACTATTTATCCTTTTATATTATACTAATTTTAAATTACAGGGTTTTCCCCTTAATTTAATATAAAATTTACAAAATAAATAGGTCTCGTTAAGATAAACAACAAGTTTTCATTTTCTACGAATAAGAAAACAAAATTGAATACAAAAAACAAAAAAACAAAAAAAAATGAAATAAAGAGACAGTATTTTAATTTTTCTTTTTAATTTAAAAAAAAAAAAAAAGGATTTTTTTTTTCAACAATATTTTGGTTTTATTTATTTGATATATTTCGCATCGTATTTTAGACTAAAAATAAAAATAAATTTCAGTATTCGTAAGAATTTGTTGAATTTTTTGAATAAATTGATTATGTAGAAAAATAATTTCCAGAAATTTTTAAAAAATATTTCATCTAATTTTAGCCAAAAAATAAATAAAAATTTTGTTAAAAAGGGCAAAAATATTGAAAATATATTTTTTTTGTTTCATAATTTGTTGAAAAATTTGAAAGTTTTGTTTTAAGTGTGAAAATGTTTTATGTTAAATTTGTGTAAAAAGTTTTTTTTTTGTTTTTGTTTTTATTTTCTTGGAAAATAAAAAATTTTAAAAAGTAATTTAATTGAGTGTATATTATTTTTGCCTACAGTGAATTTAACTTGAAAATTTTACAATAATCAAAAAATAAGCCTGAAGCACATACATATGTACTTTTTTTTATATATTAAATAATTTCATCGAATTAGCAAGATATGTATGTATGTAATTCGGGAAATTAAAAATTGTTATAGATTCTTTGAGTGAATAAGAAACCTTAAAAAATTTTAGAATTATTTTCAAGAATTCGAAAAATACATAATTGAAATTAATTTCAAATTTTGAAGAGACCATTCAATAAATTTTATCTAGATACATTTCATTAATTTCTTATTACGTTTAACGTAATACAAGAAATAAAGTTAAACGCTTAACTAAAAAACATAAATAGGACAAAATCGTATAGGTAAGGTGAAACATTTTTGTTTTATTGTACAATGGACTCTCCTGTCTGAGTACTAGCCTGCATACCACACATCCACAAAACTATAATGCAAAGTTAATTTTTCAGTTTTAAGCCAAAAATGAAAAATACAAAATTCTTCACTTTTTTATATTAAAAATGCTCTAATGTAATACAAAAATAATATTTAAAAAAAATGAAAATATAGTGAAAAAAATTTTTGAAAAATAATAAAACAAAATAAACAATGAACAAAAATCAAAAAAAAAAAATATAAAAATCCAAATAAAAAACATGTAAATGGAACAGAACAAGAAAATCTTTAAAAAAACTTTTATTATTTTTTTTTTTTTAAATAACAAAATTTTTATACATTACATTATACAGTTACTTTTGTACTTACTTTTGCTAACTGTTTTTTTTTTTTCTATTTATACTTGTGCGCAAAAGCTCTGAATTTTTTTTTTTCGGAAAAAATAAAATGATATATGTACAGTATAAGGATACATACAGGACACATATTTTACATATACATATATACATACATATATGTATCTATATATCTTTTTTATAATAAATATTCATATGTACATACCGTATGTTAACTTTATGTAAGTTGATATGTAAGGACAATAATCTCTTTTGTATGAAGTATATATACAGTATATGCTACTTTTTTTTTTTTATTTTTTTTTATTTTGGCATATTTAAATGTTCATACATATTGTATATTTAATTTATACTTAAAAAGGTGGGAGTGTACATCACGTATTTTCTATACACATATCTACGTAAATATACGTAAAAAAAATTTTGTTTTTTTACTTTTTTGTACAATCTATACGTACTTATATAAAAATTTATATGTTTGTAAATAAAATATTTTAAGTTATGTATGTATACATATATCAGATATACTTTCGCTATACTTTTTTCTTTTTTTTTTTTTTTTTTTTATAAAAAAAATATTCTTAAATTTACATAAATGTACGTCTATTTTTCTTTAATGTAATCCTTCAAACATGTTTAAGAATACAAAAAGAAAAAAAAAAAAAAGTTAAAACCTGACTGTACTTTACTACAGAAACAAAAAACACAAAAAAAAATAAAAATAAAAAGAGAACGTACCAGCAAAGAATGTCTTATTTAGGTTTTTTTTTTTTTTTTTTTTTTATTATTCATTTTTGTGTTATAAGTATTTCTTGAAGAACGATTGATTAAGGAGTTTCCTTTCTCCATTCCGGTATATGTATATAAAGGTATACCGTATAGGAATTTTCTTCTTTTCTACTTTCAAATTTCATATTTCATTGCGAAAAAAAAAATATATATATACATATATATATATAATATTTAAACTGAATTAAAATTACCAACGTTTTCTTTCTTTTTTTCTTTTTCTCAATTATTTATAAATTTTCCTATAGATGAGTTTTTTTTAAATACATACTGAAATTTCATTATAACAAGGATATTTTATTATTTTTTTTTAATTTCCTTAAATATTTAGAGAGAGAAAAAAAATTTTTTTAAAAATTAAGGAAAAAAAAAAACAGTACGATAGTTAAGTTAAAATGTAAAATAAGAAGAAAAAGAAAAAATACACAATTTAATAAATTGCAGAAAGAAAGAAAAAAATATATAGTACATTTTTTACTAACCTTGTACATTGTTGTAGAATGTTATGAAATTGCATATCCATTAGGAAAAAAAAAAAAAAAAAACTTTTTTAATTTCGTATCCTCGTTGCAATTTACAACAATATAAAACTGCTGCAGTAAGTATATATGTATATATAAAAACATTTAGATATACTGTCACCTATTTATACTGTTTTTTTTTTTTTTCTATGTCAACCTTTTTCATATATCCTTTACTGGTTACATTTAGTAACATAAAAACATAAATATATATTCCAAGGTTGAATTTTATATTAGAAGATATGATACACTTATTAATCACATTACACACATTAAAAATTACACAGCATCATCATCATCATCAAAAATTTAAAAGCTATACATAAAACAACACACAAAATAATAGAAACATGAAAAAACAAAAAAAAAATAGTATACTCGTCACATATATCTTCTACACTATGTATGTGTATATTCACTATTAAGGATAACGACAAAAACTAAAAAACACTTTCTTAATTTAAAACATTTTTTGTTGTTGTTGTTGTTGTTTTAAATTCAAAGAGAAATTATAATGAAAATATTTAGTGTGTAACTTTTATGAAACAATACTAAAATTTCAATGTATGTATGTATCAAATGAGAATTTACTATCTTTTCGTATAAGAATTTTTCATTTGTTAATTTTTTTTCAATTAAATAGCACACGTTGAATTACTATTTTTTATGTTTATTTTTGCATATTTTTCAAATACTAGATATATGAATTTTCATTTGCATTGTTAATTTTTTCTTTTTTTAGTTTTTGTTTTGGGTGTGTGGGTGTCAGGGTCATAGAATGGTGTTACTTGAAACGTAATGATTATTATTATTATTATTTTTTTTTTGTATTTGCTTTTTTAATCAAATCCTTCACAATTTTGATAATTTTGAGTTTTACTACTTCTTTAAAAGGATAAATTAAATTTTACAAAACAAAGTATGTATGTTATCCTAAAGATACTTTTAACATTGTCACTTGCATATCATCAACAACTCTACATGTGAGTGTTAAAATTTTTTTTTTTTTTTTTTTTTTTTTTGATACTTAAAATTTATAAAACATGTGATACATTCCTTTTAGATATACACACACACAGTGATACTTTTTTTTTTTCATATAATTTTTTATTATTATTTTTTTTTCTCTTCCTTTTAACGACATTTACTTAACGTTATTACGACACCCCCATACCTACATATTTTTATAGATACATAGACGCTTTAGATTCAACATTAAATTGAATGTGTTTTCTTTAATGTTTAAGCTTTAAAATTAATTACTCTAAAAAAAAAAAAAAAAAAAAAACAATTCCTTAGTCAAACATTTTTTTATGTGATATGAGTAGGTATATGTATAGTATGTGGTATGTCCTGATTATAAAACACCTATAACTATATTGTGTGATGAACTATAATGGAAAAATTTATTTGAATTAATGATCGAAAGAATGTATACGTAAGGATAAAAATTAAATATACGGTTAAAAAATTTTTTTTTTTGTTTTACTTGCACATTTTTTTTTTTCTTTTAATTTATTTATTTTTATTGAATTTTATTTTTCAGAACATAAATCATATTATTTAATTTTCAATGACATACATAAATAATTTTTTTTTTTATTCATTTAATTTATTTCATTTTAAAAACTTTATTTATTTTATTTTTTTTTTTGTTTTTTTTTTTGTTTTCTTTCTGGTTCAGTTAACAAAAATTTTCACACATTTGCAATTATTTTAAAGTGATGATTTTTACGTTTTATATGATTTATATATTTTTTGTTTTCAACAACAACAAAAACAATAAAAAAAACAAAAACAAACTATTTTATTAAGAAAAGTCAACAAGAAAAGCTGAATAAGAAAAAGATGAAATTGAAAAAAAAAAAAAAAAACAATGAATAAAACACTTTCCCTTTTAGTTTTTTTTTTATTTCACATTCTTATTTCTCCGTTATTTTTATTTTTTTTTTTAGACCAATTCGAAAAAAGGAAGATAAAAAAAAAAGAAGAAAAATATATGAAAAAATTTTTGCAAATTTTTGCTAAAAAAAAAACACCAAATTATTACGAAATGTGGATAAAAAAGTTTAAAAACAAAAAAAAAAAAAATAAAAAGGAAATATAAATTTTTTACTAATAAAAGCAATTCTGAATTTTTTTTTTATTCCTTTTATTTTTTGTTTTTCTTTTTTGATCATTTATCATTCGCACATAAAATTTATATACAATCAACGAAGAATATTGGCAATTAATCAACGAACAGGAGAATATTTCATATATATTTTTGACATAGAAATACGTATATTACGTATTTACGGAAAATTTAAAAAAGTATATATTTCATAATGAATACATAACACATTCAAATACATTATTTATGTTTAATTTTTTTTACAATATAATTTTTTTTTTTTCTTTGTTAAATTTTATTTTTAATTTTTGTAATGTATTTGAAAATTATCGTAATATTATCAAAAATTATCCTTACACATAATTTTTTTCTTTATACAAAATTATAAGCCTTTAAATTTGAAATATAACAATAAAACGTAAAATTATTAATTATTAGTATTTATTTATTTTTTTTTTCAAATTTATTAATTTCTCCAAAAAGAATAATAATTTTTTGTAATATGAATATTATGTTTAATTCAAAAGTAAATCCTTATCACATACTACACAAAAAACAAACTCATAAATACCGTCCGTCCGATTCCTTTGATAGTATGTACTAACAAAATACGCTCGCTCGCACTCACTAAACATGAATAGAGCAGAAAAAAAACCAGAAAGGAAAATTTTTATATTTAAAGTATAAAGTTTTTCCTTTTTGTGGATAATAGCATATGCGCTTGGAAAATTTTTGAAAAAGCTATAGACATACTCATACAAATATATATGAACGGTATAATTATAAATGTATAAAAATATCTACATATTTATGTATGTACATATCTAGTAAAAAAAAAAAGTCATATACAGTTAATAGTAGATAGATCACATTCTGTTTTATATAATATATGTACATGACAAGAATTCGTTACAGAAAAGCTTAAAATAAAAAATACAAAAAATGAAGAAAATGAAAAAAAAAAAAAAAAAACAAATAAAATACAACAAAAATAATAAATCAGGAGAAATTTTCTAAAAACAAGAAGAAGGAGGAGAAGATGAAAAAGTACAAAAAATAAACATTTTAGTACAAAGCTAACTGTTAAAAGTTTCAACACAAATTGAATATTTCTTCAGAATCTTAATTTTTATTTAATACTTTTAAAGTTTATGACAAAAAAAAAATGTGAAAATTCAAAACTGTCCTACGTGAAAAACTTTACTAATGTTTTGCTTGATATTGTCTTTTTTTTTTATTCATCATCACCACTCATCACTCAACATTAGTCAAAAGGAGCAGCAGCAAAAGCTCAATAAATTATCCTCAACTCAACTCTAGACTGTCCTACTGTGCTACTGTTTGCTCGTCCTAAAAAAATCATATATACGAGTATGGAGAGAGAAAAAAATGGAAATTACAAAATGTCTCACGTTGTAGCCTTTAAAATAAGTTCATTCACTCACACTATTTGCAAGAGAATAACTTCGAGAAAACTAGAGAAAACTGAGAAAATTTAAAAAGATTATGATGTCCAAATATTAATACGCAAACTCATCGAAACGATATACGTTTTAAGGGGTTAAGAGTGAAAACTTGAGAGAAATTTTCAAATGAAAATGCATAAATAGAGAAATAAAGAGAGAAAGAATGAAATTTCTGTACAATGAAACCACCTTCAAATAAACATACAGGATAACAAAAAGTTTTAGTTGTTTTTCTATACTAAACATGATATTACTGATAAAAGTTTTGATACACAATAAAAGAGTAGAAAAATATAAGATTAATTTTGCAGTATAAAAGGATCAAAATCATCATCATAGAGAATGGTGATGATGTTGATGATGATGATATACGCTCTGAACTTGTAATATTATTGTAATATAGAAAAAAAAAAAAGGTGTATACAATTTACTATATGTATGTCAGGGATATAAACAAGGATATTCATATAGATTTTAGTTCTTATAGATAGTTACATGTTATAATTCATAAATATAGAATAAGCTTTATGTGTAAAATTTTATAAAAACAAGAACTTTTTTTTATTTTAGTAAGTTTCTTCAATTTTTCCATCATTTCGATTTTATTTTTTTTTTATGACGAAAAAATGAATTTTTTAATTTCTTTCTATTGTAATCTCAATTTTTTTTTTTTTTTTTTTTTTTTTTGTGTCCTGTGTAATATAATAAAAACAATTTTTCTTTCATTACGAAATTAACATGGAAAAAAGTAACAACTCACATCATATCGTAAATGAAAGTATAGATACCAAATGAGTATATTCACACTGAAACAAATAATAATAAATGCGATATTAATATATGTTTTATTGAGAACCACTACCCTTATATCCTGCGCATATTCTACATGTTCAATTTAAAATTGAAAAAAAAAAAAAAAACAAATAAAGTGCAAAATGGGAAAAAAATTAATCAAAATATTTTGTGTGTGAAAAGCTTTCGGTCGCACCCATTTAAACTTTTTTTCTCTATCGAATGTACAATGTACATACATATACATACATACTTACATACAAGATAAAAAACAAAAAACAAAATAAGGAGAAAAAAAGAACAACAAATACACAATTAGAAAAAAAAAAACAGAAGAAGAAAAAAAAGCTAAAATTTATCTCATTATACGAATATCAACGATAAGAAATATGTAGAAGAAGAAATATTTAAAAAAACAAAAAAAAAAAGAAGTTTTTCACATCTTTTCTCCAGCAAAGAATAACAGAACACAGAAATGTATCTGACTCTATACTTGTATATACATATATGTAGAGTGTAGAGTAGTATAAAGCATTCGTTGTAAAGATGAGTGTAGATTTTATATTTCTGATATAGTTTTAAGTTAATGCAATTTTTTTACTCCTTTTTTTTTTCCTACTTTAATTTTTTTTGCTTTAAATTTAAATTTTTAGTTAGTATATAAGGTACTAAATATATACATTGTATTATTATAAAGGATAACAAAAGAAAAAAAAATTTTTAATGAAATGAAATAAGAAAATGAACAGAATTTCTTAATTGAGGGCAAAATTTGTGTATAACCAAAGAATATATTGATATTTATTTCATGCAAATTAAATGTTAAAACTTTAAAATGTAATTTACTTTCAATGAATTACTGCTACAACAACAACAAAAAATAATAATAATTTTTTATCTTGTCATTTTTTCTAACAGTTTCTTCACATTTTATTTTTTACAACAAAAAAATTTAAAAAAATAATATTCAGAAACTTTTCGTTTTTAATTTTTTTTTTTTTTTTTTCAGTATATGTTACACTGATTCTGTAATTCATATTTTGTTTTGTCTTGATTCAATTTTTAACTTTTCTTTGTGTATATCCCTTTTTTTGTTTTTGTTATTGTTTCATCGTTTTTTGTTGTTGTTTAAATTTCTTAATTTAAATTACACTTTTACTGTTATACATGTAAATAAGTAAAGAAAATATTTATTTTTAAAATGAACAACAACAAAAAAAAAATATATGTAATTTCTTATTCCTCCTCTATTTTCTTATTAATTGTTTTTTTTTTTTTTTTTTTTTTTTGTTTTTTTGGTTTTATTTTTAAATTTTGTACATCATATACAAATTTTAGAAAATATTTTAGTTTACTTGTAATTAAACATAATAAATTATATTATATGTGAATATATTTATGCAACATATATTTGTATACATAGTATATATGTATGTATGTAGTTTTTCATTACATGTTCTCTTAAATAGAATAAAAAATGAAAAAAAATAGTGTAAAAACTTATGCTACACTGGATATTCTGCTCCTGCTGTTCCTTTTTTTTTTCTTTTTTTTTTTTTTAAATAGTAGCTAGATAAATTTAAATTTGTATAAAAAAATATATATATATGTGTATCTACATATATCAGAAATATATATACAACACTCATAACTTTTCCAATTACATGCATTAAAAAATATAAAATATAGAACAAAAAAAAAATAAAAAATAAAAAATAAAAAATAAAAATAAAAATAAATAAATAAAATAGAAGAAAAGTTTCGCCTGATGATGAGTGTTATATGAGGACTTTTTGAACTTTTTCTTAATATTTTTGTTTTCAATTTCTTTATTTATAATTATATTTTTCATCGTATAACATTTGAAGAAGCGAATACAAAAAAAAAATAAATAAATCTTATACATACATAATATGTGTCTAGGATATATTGTATGAATACACATATGTATATGAAAAACACATTTGTATAACAAGTTTTTGTTAATATAATTTTCTTATATTTTTTTTTTCTTCTTTGTTCTTGTAATTATTTCGTGCTAAATTTCATCCTTAATTACAATTTTAAATTATTCAACGATATACGAAAGAAAAAAAAAAATTTTTTTTTTTTTTTTTTTTGATAAAATTAATTACTTGAAAAGAAGTTAAACGTATAATTAATTAATTAGATTTTTTCATTTGAGTCTTATTCATTTGGAAAATATTAGTAACATTTAATATGGTTATGTTATATGCAATTGTATCTTACTTAAATACTCATATTTACATTGATATAGGTATGTATGTATTTCTTAATTTTATTTACAGAATTCAATTTATATAATTTTATCTTTTGCATTCATGACATAATTTATTTAAATCTGTAAAATTCATTGTTCTATGCACGCGTTACTCAAACATTAATCTATACTATGAATCTTTGGAGAGTTTTTCCATGGTAATTATCACCAGAATTTCAAAGAATCATATCTGGAGTCCTTGCAGTATAAAAAGTATTTAAAAAAAAAATCATCTAGATAACTTTAGTGCCTTTGTCCTAAAATAAACTTTGATTCTTTTATCCCAAATTATCATATCATATGGTTACGCTTTAATCAAATCACGAAAAAACAAATACATGTGGGTTTACATTTTCCCTTTTTTTTGCCCCTAAGTTAAATTCTCATCTGCATTCTATAAAGCAAATCAAAATGGAATATTAAATGAATGATTTGTCTATCTTAACCCTTTCCCTTTCAATACGATTTCTAAGCCAAAAATAACAAATTACTTTTAAGATGTTGTTGTGTCAATAAGGATTTGCAAAAAGGGTGAAAAATTGCTCTAAGACAGCACATGTATGCCTTTTAGTATAAGCTTTTAGACAGGGCCGGATCTAATGAATTTTGCGCCCGGTGCACTTATAATTTTTGCCGCCCTTCGTTATGAAATTTTTTTTAAATGTGTACGTACATGTATAAATGCATGTTCATTTTCCGCGCCACCCTGTAGGTAGAACATAAAAGCCCCTTTTTTTTTAAAGAAGTATCCCCTATAGGCCTAATCCTCATTCAACATATTTTTTCAAATGAAAACATATTTCAAAGCTACTTGAAATACATATTTTCATAATATTAATCGATTATTTTAAAATTATCATTTGATTTTGACTTTTTAATTATTTAAAATCTAAAAAATTTATTTACTTTGTTCCATTTAAAAAAATATGTGATTGTATCTTAAAAAGAAATAAAAAATATAAAATAAAATAATAATAATAACAATTCAAAACAATAACATAACCAATAGTAGTTATAAAAATTAAACAAAAATTATTCAAAACAGTCTTCTTAGCAAAACAAAAAAAAAATAATAATAATAACAATAATAATAATAATAAAACGTTAAATAGCAAAAAACATTATTTAATGAATAAATTTGTAGTTATCGTTCATTTATTTTTCAAATTTACACGGCGAGCTTTAAATTCTTCATAATCAAGAATTAGAGATGCGATGGTGCAAATTTTTTACTTGCACCATTTCAACGCAAGTTTCATTGTAAAAGAGAATAAAAGTGAGTATGCGATGAAATTCGTTATAATTTTTTCATAATCAAGAACTAGATATGCGATGGTGCAAATTTTTTACTTGCACCATTTCAACGCAAGTTTCATATTAAAATTTAAAGAAAATGTTTGTGCGATAAGGAACGATATAAATTTTACCATATAAAATTTTGATAGCGTTGGAGCAAAAAGCTTTTCTGCTCCATGAGTTGAAATTGAAGCTGATGCCTATATACAGTCGCATTCTGTTTTGACGTTATATTTCCTCTTAACACACAAAATAGTAAAAATAAATGCAAGTATGTACATACATACATACATATGTAGTAATATTTTTAAATAAATGAACATCGAATATTAGTGCGTCGAATAAAAGGTACTTTTTAGAAATGTTATGCATATAAGAATCTAATATGAATATACATATTACATAATACATACATATGTATATGTATGATCATATATATTTAAATTAGTGAACTTTGAAAATTGTTCTCTTTTATGTTATTTTTTATTAAACAAAATTTAAATAAGTGAGCAGTTATTTTCAGCGCCCCTAAGTTTTAGCGCCCGGAGCGAGTGCTCCAGCTGCTCCTATGGTAGGGCCGGGCCTGCTTTTAGTTTATTATGCTTTTTTTAAAATTTCATATACAGGATTATTACGTTATATGCATCTATAGTGTATTCTTCAATGGTACAGCTAATCAAGAATAACCTGACTTGGAAAGTAAAAATATTTAAATTTTAAATAAATTTTGTCAAGATTGATGAAGATATCATACATATATTAATAACTTCGATTCTTTTAGCGAGTCTGAAAACTGACAGATATTCATGAACGTACGTACAATAATAAAGTCAAAAAATGCATAATTTAATTTTTATAAATTTATAAAAACTATTTTCAGAAAACTAATATGAGAAAATTATTCTTAAATGATTTTTTTTTCTTTTCATTTTCCAACAAAATTTCATTGATAAAACTTTAAATTTCTTATTTATTTTCAAAGAAAAATTTCAACTATGTATATATTGTAGAAAATTAATTATAATTTTAAATTATGTTAAAATACAAAATTTATAAAATTAATTATTCAAAGGAAATATAATTTGAATATCTACTCGTATATCTGTATGTAAGTATGTGGATGTTGGATGTATATAAAACTATACTTTTCTTATACATATATGTTGTTATAAAATATAAAATAATTGAAATATTTAAATTAGATGAATTTATCTTTGAATAGTTTTCCTACTAAAATTTATAACTAAATTAATTCATTGTATGTAAATGTATCTGTATAGTATTTTAACAATACTAGGTAGGTACATACTTATAATAATCATCACCTAAACTATATACCTATATACTCATAATATGTACCTATGTACATAATATGAAATATCTAGTATATAAGAATCGATTTTAAATTTATTAATTCAAATGATATTATTAAATAGATGCATTTAAAATATATTACAAATTACCATCATATATCTACAATGTATCGTCTGTATAATAAACGACATAATATACATACATACATTTGTATAATGTATAATCCTCATTTTGTTTCATATAACTTTAAAAAAAAAATATATATATATATATATTTTCTATAAACAACAAATGTTTATTAGTTGACTATACTTAAATGTTATTACAGAATGCACATCTCGAAAGAATATATACAATTTTTCCTTTTTTCTTATTACTTAGTAAAGTAACCAAAAGGACATCCTGTATCTTTAAAAAAAAAAACTTAAAAGTCACGAGACGATCATATTTTAGATAATCGATAAACGTTTTCTTTATTGTATGCAGTATAATATTTATACACATTCATATATAAATATATATCTTATACATATTACATACATGTACTCGTACATATGTATATTACATTATTCTATATTTTTATCTTTTTCACATTTGATGTATATAACTTTTACACAATATGTATATATATACGTATAACACCATATTGGATTTTGTTAAGTTTTAAATCGGAAATTCTGTAATTTCGAAAACCACTATCCCATAAGAAATCGATTAATAAATGTATAATATGTACATACATATGTACGTATTTAGATACATTCATATATATTCAACGGTCAAAGTTTCATTGTCCTGCAGTAATTTCTTTTTTTTTTTTTCCTTCCGAATCATATAGGGTGATTTATTACATAGATAATATTTTTAGCTTTTCTTTTTCTTTTTTGTGTTATGTGACTTTGAAAACTTTTATTGATAACCCAAAATAAATATGAAAAAAGGTGACATATGTTTAGTATTCATTTGATAAATGAAATTATTGACTGGTTAATAGGAATTTTTTAAATAATAAAAAAATTAGTAATAATTTAGAGACTAGGCACTAGGCACACATTACATCAAAAACTTTACGTTCATACTAAATTCTTGCACGTTGAAAACATTAAACTCTTTTTGCAAGTTCCTTTGATCACATTTCAGATAAAAAATATTGTAAACCTTTGGGATATATAAGTCCTGTGTATTTTCGTGTTTTAGATCTCCGCTTTGACATATTTTAGTCCTTTTTTTTTTAACATATTAAGGTTTTTTTAACAAATTTTTAAAAATAAAAATTAAAAAAAGACGTGATTTTCAAATTTTAAAACAGGAAAAAATATAACTTTTCAAATACAATTCTATTCAAAGGACATAGGTACATAGTACATACATACGCAGTTCATATAGTATATCATACAAACTAATGAATTCATATGTCTTTTGAAATTTTGTGTTTTTTTAAATTTTTATCTATTTTTGTACAAAATTAGGGAATTGACCCTTTTTCATCAATTTAAATGAGCAAAGTGATTAACACCTGCAGGATAAAATGGACATCCTATTTTACAAAACAAAAAATTATATCAAACAAAGAAGGTTATTTCAACAACAACAAAAAAATAGTAATGATTTTTTTTTAATCTTGAATTTTTGGAACTAACATTATTTTCATGATGACCTCAAAAAAAGTAGATAAATTCATTATCCAATTCTAGCTATATGATTAAGGACATTTTGAAAAGGAAATATTACGTAAAATTTAAAAAAAAATACATATACATATATATGTACCTATATGTACTATATAAATAGATACAAAAGTGAAAAAGTGCATAGAAGATTTCAAGGATAATAATTTTATATTGAATATCCTTGAAAGTACATTTTTCAAAAAAAAAAATTTTTTATGTGTTATTCACATTGTATAACAAATATAAATTTTCAATATTTTAAATTTTCAAGGATATATGAAATGTAATTAATGTGTGAGAAATAAAAGTAGATAAATATTAAACTACTTATTTTAAATACGTTTTTCTCTGGTTTGTTGTTTTTGTTTTTGATTTTTAAATTTATTTTCAGATGACTTTTAAGACAGCACATTCATTTTCAGAGGTCGATTGTCATTCAATTTGATCAGAACTCAATCCTTATGGATTTTTTATACAGTCCTTTAGAAAAAAAAAACTAACCAGAATACCTGTATAATTTCTTTTTTCCAAACAGATAATATTTTCATTTAAAATTAAATTTCTTTTGAAATGGCATACCATTGAATTAATAATTTAAAAATAAAATTGACCTATAATTCCTTTTACGCTTATTTATAGATAAACGTTGTTGAATCTTGTATTTATTCATTCAACCATCAACGATTGCAAAAAACTCTTTTAAGCATAATAAAATTAGAACAAAAAAAAAAATTTAACAAGAAAAAGCAGAATTATTTTATTCTATTTTGCTCATAGTTTGTATACAGTATTTAATACTTTTAACCTACTGACGTACAATTTTTCCTTATCTTTTTTTTTTATTACTGAATTAACTACTTTTGAAAAAATCATACTATTTTTTTTTTAATAATTCTCTATTCAACCTTATTTAATGATATTTCATACTTTTTCAAATCTGAATTAACTTAATTTAGATGTAAATAGAATTTTTCAAGTATTATTTGTTAAAGAAAAGTTAAATTTTTTGCTGAATATTACAGCACTTCCAATAATAAGAAAAATCATACTTGAAGTACATACATACATATATTCATCCTCATCTACGATGATGTCACTGATTTCAAGTTTTCTTTATCGCCTTGTGCTCTTGTTCGGTTGTCCTTTTTGAATTTTGTTTAAATCCGTATTTTAATTCTTTTTGTTGATCCGTTATGTCTTTTTTGCACTCATACCATGTTTTTCAGCCAAGTCACATACATACTAATGGGAAATTTAGAAAATTTATCATGATAGTTACCATAATATCCAAAAGTATCATAAATCTACCATATTCGATAATTTACCAGTTACCATATTCGAATATTTACGTTTTTGCTAAATGTTATATTACCATAGTGGTCAAATTTTTCCAATAGTTGATTTATCATATTGATTGGCTTACCATACAGTAGCATTAAAAAAATAGTGCTTACCTACGGTGAATTTTCGAAATTCTCCAATATGTTGAGGGTTATTCTTTAGGAATCTCACAATTACATATTCAGAATTTTTATTACTAGTTCTTTTTGGACGTCCTGATTTTGATCTGTCGGATATCAAATGATGTTCTTTTAACTTTTTATGATATTTAGAAACGTGCCTCCATATCCACTAAAATTCGACGAATTTTCTAAATATTTCTCAACTATTGCTTTTCATATTTCAGAACTGTTTAAAAACATTGAAACAAATGATCATGTTAAATATTTTTTTAGGATGCAGAAAATCCACCTTGTAGTTTTCTAGAAAAATAAATCATAAAGTGTGTAAATATTTTTTGGAGTAAGTCTTTTTTTTTTGAATTTTTTGTAACAAGTATCTATCACATATTCATCATAAAAAAAAATCCTATAAAAAAAAGGATTAACATTTATTAAATTTTCTAATAGTCATTAAAATTTACATAAAATAAATCAAAATTTAAAATAATCAAAATCCTGTATAACCACATTTTGAAATATGTGTACT
Source organism: Bombylius discolor (assembly GCA_939192795.1). Taxonomy (NCBI): domain Eukaryota; kingdom Metazoa; phylum Arthropoda; class Insecta; order Diptera; family Bombyliidae; genus Bombylius; species Bombylius discolor. The sequence goes on along the minus strand of OW584238.1, from coordinate 44,403,403 downwards.
ATATGTTGTTTTTTTTCTTTTTTAAATTTGTATTCCAATGGGTATCAAACCAATATTCAATAAATGGGTAAGAAACACCTGATGCATTTTATTGCTTTTATTAAAGTACCTGCATAATATAATAAAATCACAGTAAAGGCAAGAAAATGAATACTTTTTTTCTTTCCAAAAAAAAAAAAAAATTTTTTCTTCTTCAGGTGTTATATAAAACACCTTTTTTACATAATATATTTCTTAATATAAATTACGATTTTATCCTTTATTTATACCTTTGCAATAAAATCTAAATGATGATGCAAATTGCCGAAGGTTAAATGAATGATTTTGATGGGTGAGAAAAAAATATACATATATAAAAGATTTTTTAAAAGAAACAAAATAAAACTAAACAACACATTCATAAAAGATACACACTTGTTGTTGTTTTTTTTTTTTTTAAAGATTTGAAATACTTTATTGCAGTTATATAAAACATAAAATGATTTTCTTTCTTCATCTTCTTCTTTTTCTCTTCTTCTACTAATATTAAGTAATAAAGAACTTAAAAAAATTATGTTTTTTTTTTTCTTCTTCTTCTGAATGAATACAATATAATAATAATAATAATATATCATAAAAATTTAATTTGCATGAATTGCACGCATTTTTATTTCTCTCTTTTTTCCATTTTTTTTTTATTTTATTTTATTCAATATAAATTTTATTTTATTTTGCCTTCAGATATACAGTATCTTTTTTATATTTTTTGTCTTCCATTTTTTTGTGTTTGTTGTTTTATTTTTTATTATTTTGTTTTGAATTTGTGTGAATTTTCTACTGCTAAAATTCGTATTTGTTTGTTTTGTTTTATTTTTTTTTTTTTTCAGTTTGTTTATTTACTGGAGAATTTAAGGAGGAAAAAAAAATAATAAACAACTTCATTCAAATTTAATAATATAGTGTTGCTTGTTTGTTTTGTTTTGTTTTTTTTTTTATATCTTTAGTAAAATTAAGAAGCATCCTTACAATCTATAATAAAATATATATTTTATAGAACTTATAATATTTTTGATTTTTATTTTTTGTTTCTTTATTCTCGTGGAAAAATATAAATTTTTTTTTTTTTTCTTTCATTTTTTTTGTTTTTTTTTTTTTATCTTTCATACAAGTTTAATTTATAAACTAACTCCTTTCTTTTTGTAATTGTAATATGGTAGTATTTTTATATTTACTTTATTATTTATTTATAACTTTTTTTTTTTAATTATTTTTATTTTTTTTAAATAGCATCTACGTAATTGGATTTTTAATTATAGTTTTTTTTTTTCTTTCTTTTTTTAAATTTCATTTTCTTTTATTCTTTTTTTTTAAATCCTTAAAAAATTAAATAAGATATATTGTAGCACACTTACAAAAAATTAAATAATTCATATTTGATTCATTTTTTTTTTTTTTTTGCCTTTAAATTTTTTTTTATTGAATAGGATTTAAAAAAAAACTCACATATTAGTTTTTTTTTTATTGTTGTGTTACTTAGCACTGTTTTGTCCTTCAAATTTATCGTATTTTGAGAAATGAATAATATTATCTAACTTAAAAATCTATTAAACAAATTTTTAATTTAAAAAACATGAAAAAAAAAAATAGTTATTCTAGATTTTTTTTTTTTTTTTTGATTGATTCTATTTTGTTGATTGATAAGCATATTGTTTGCGCGTGTGTGTGTGTATGTATGTATTTTTTTTTTGTATTTTATTATATAATTTCAAATTATAACTGGGATTATTATATTTATTTAACATTTCTGAGGTAATTTAAGCGTTTAAAAATTAGAGAAATTTAATATAATATTCAAGAGAAACAATAATAATATAAAACAAATAAAATATCTTATTAAAAATATTTAAAAAAAAAAAAAAAGATACAAAGCTTATTCAACTAAAGTGTAATGAGAGATTAAAATTTAATTTTTTTTTTTTTTCTTTTTGACACATTCCAATTAATTGGTTTTTTTTTTACAAATCGTTGCTTTGAAAGCAAACATTTTAAATGGAAAAAAAATAAAAATTACTTATTTTTGTTTTCTTTAAATATCTCACGTGTTTGGAATTAAAATTTTTGTTTTTTTTAAACATACCCCATTTGCATGTTTACGTATACATAGTAGAAAGGTTTTTTTTATTTCTTTCTTTTTTTTTATCTTGATTTAGTATTAATTTCAACAATTTTTATTTAATTAGAATTTTTTGTTTAAATTTAATTTTATGACTTAGATTTTAATATTGTTTTTTTTTTTTTCTAAAAAAAATTTACAACTACAGATTGTATTTTGTTTTTTTGTTTTAATTTTCTCAATATTCTAATATGTATTGCTATTTTGAACATGGAAAGAAAAATTCTTTCTTTTAAATTCTAATTTGAATTACAATGTATTGCTTTTTCAATTTGAAGAAAAAAATTTAAAAAAGATGTTGAAGATTTAAAAAAATAAGCATTTTCTACATTCTTTTTTGTAAATGTTCTAAGCATTAATTTGCAACTAAACAATATTACATATTTTGATACAACTTGCATTCAAAAAATTGTGTTATCCTTGTTTTTTCTCTGTTGGTATTACTTTTCCAAGTACAATTTTTGAAAATTTGACATGAACAGAGAATAAACAAAGACGTTTTTCTAGAGCAGATAAACATCTGCATATCATAATAATTTTAAGTTCATCAAGCTAAGAGATAAACTACAAAGCTAAATACGTATTATCGGAATTCATTAAAGGAAAATATTCCGATAAAAAAACAACTATGACGAACTTTTAGAAAATTCAAAAAATTTTATTTTTTATTTTCTTGTTTTGAATTATTAAAATCTTGTTTCTATCAACTTTTCAGTTCTATACCCGTGTGTCAAATAAGAAAATTTCATATAAAAAAGCTTTTAATTCTGAGAAAAATTCTAATTAGCTTCTCATTGATGATTTTTGTTCAATATTTACCATTTAAACAATTTCAATTTTCTTGTTTTTTTTTTGTGAATTTTCATTACAATAGATTTTTTAAAAGCTTAATTAGACACATCGGATTTATTTAATTTTTATCTTGAAAAAAAAAAGGGGGTATCTTTAATGATACATGATGTATCAAAGGCCATTTTAAAGATAACCTTGTTTAAACGTGAAATGTCTCATAAAAATATTATGTTAAGTTAAAAATTTTAAATAACATCTCATTATTTAGATGTATTATTATTTTACAAGAGATATATATATTTTTTTTATATTACATTTTTTGTACAAAATTTAATCCTTTTTTTTTGTATTCCAATACCAATAATGGATTGAAAATAACCTTGCAACTATCTTTTTTAAATTTGATTTATTTAAAATTAATTTTAAGTAACGGTTGTGAAATAAAAAAAACCTAAAACATAAAACTTTTTATTACAATTTTTTTTTTTCAAGGAACATGCGCAAAAAAGTCAATTCAAAAAGAAATCAAGCTTAAAAATTTTCTGAAAGTAAACAAAAAAAAAACAAGTATTGAACGTAAAAAATAATCTTATCACAGTTAATTTTTTTTTTTCTTCTTTTTTTTTACCAAACTACAATGTGAGTAATTGAGTATATGTATGTTCTTTCATTTTTTTTTTTTTTTATTGAAACAATAAAAGAAAAAATAAAATTTACCGAAAGGTCTGTGTCAAAATTATAAAAAATAATGAAATTATAAAATAAATATTTCGTCGCTTGAATATTGGTTTGACGTAGAAGCTGATGATTTATGTAGCGTTTATGACAAACCAATTTTTGTTATCATGCAAAACCAGATAATCTGTCAAAATGAAATCGATTTTCACTAAACTGTAAAAACGGAATGTTTTCTAATTTCATTTACTTTTGATTTTCTGTTTATTTCAAATTTTTTTTTTTCTATAAAATTGCTTTTTCAATTTCATTTTTTTGCATAATCTTATTAACTTTCTTTTATTAGAAACACTTTATTTTACTTCAAGAAATCATTTGAAATTCAGACAAAATTTGGGTTTTTGTTTTGCTCAGTTGAAGCGAATTTTCATTTTTTTAATTCGCAATAATGTTTTTTAAATAAAATGTTAGAAAATTAGAAACAATTGAAAAAGTTGTTTGAAAATCATAAAAAAAAATGACTCATTGATTATTTGGACTCACTTTTTTGATTTCTTTAAAAGAAAACTACAAGGTTTACATGAAAATATTTCTGAAGTAGACCGTTTTCAATTTTTCCATTTGGATCTGTAAAAAGTTTTTCATTTAATGAAAATTGCAAACATCGAAATTTTATTCAATTAAGCTCGCTATCTGTCAGCAAGATAACTAATGTTCTTAGCCACCTTGCTTATCTTGTCAATAATTTGGTAGATCTGAACTCAAGTTAAAAATCTCAAGATTGTATCAATGAAAATGACCGTGAAATGATTTTTCAAAATATTTAAAGATAACGTACATGTTCTGTTTCATAAAATTCACATATTTTGTTCTATAGTTCTTAGAAAATTTCCTTTTTTAAAAAATTAAAATTTTACAAAACATTTGAAATAATTCAAAACACCATAGATTTTTTTTTTTTTAAGTTCAAATTTCTCCATTAAATTCTCATCGTTCATTATTGTCCAACTGACCCCGTTGTTGAAATTAAATAAAATGTTTCATTTCTAGTTTCATTAACAAAAAAATTAATATTTCTTTCCTTTTTTTTTTTTTTTTCAATTAAAGTTCTCATTTAACGAAGAAAAACAAAAAAAAAATCTAATAAACAAAGCTGAGTAAAACTTACTTCAATAATAATATTTGATAATTTGCATTCATTCATTTTTAAGCACAAATAACTAACTAATTTCTAATTTTGATGCTAAAAATTGAATATTTTCTTAATAATTAAATACAAGAATTAAATTATTTAAAAAAAAAAAAATTATTTTTAAGATATGATTTTTTTTTTCTTAAATAAAAATATATTTTCATATTTTTGTTTTTTTTTTAAAAATATTTTTCAAAAAAATTCAAATTCGTTTTTTCTTTCTTCTCTTAATTTTTTTTGTTTTTGTTTTTTCTTCAAATTCATTTTTATAATCACTTCCATTCATATTCAAAAAACAAAAAAAACAAAAATATAAAACAAATCATATTTTCTTAAAATCTAACTTAAGATAAAATAGAAAAATTAATTATATTTTAATGTCATTTTCTTGTGTTTGTTTTGCTTTAATCTTAAAAAAAAAAAAAATTCAAAAAACAATTCTGAGCCTTTTTTTTTTTTCTTAAGGAATAGAAAAAAAAGTAAAAAAAAAAAAGAAATAAAAATAGTTATTTTCTTTTTCTTTTAATATGCATAAAAGTTTAATAATTAATTACATATACATATATATATATATATTGTCAATAAAAATCACTTCTTCTCAACCTTCATCTATTTATTTCATTGATTTATTTCTGTCCTATTTTTTTTTTCTCTAATATTTTCTCTTACACTTTTGTTTTTTCATCTAAATATAATTTTTTTTTTGTCTTATTTAATTTATTTTAGGAAAATATATATATATTTTTTTTTATAATTCTTTCTTTTAGCTTTTCTTTATTGATTTTTCAATTTCCATTTAATAATTATGTATTTAGTGTACGCGTTTTTAATATTTACAAAAACAAACAAAGAAAAAATTGATTATATAATTTTTTTTTTTTAAAATTTTATTTATATTTACAAGTAATTTAAAAAAAAGAAATTCTTTTTTTTTCACCTTATTTTTATCACACGCTGCTGCAATTTATATATTTAATCACTAGTAATTTCGTATCATCATTCATTATGACAAAAGTTTTATTTACTTTATTGTTTTTTAATTTTATTCTTTTACACATTACTTTTCTTATTTTTTTTTTTTTCTTCTTTTCTTTTCTTTTTATTTTTTGGACTGAAATTATTTTTATGGCTTTTTTTCTTTCCTTAATTACATTGAAAGATAATTAAAAAAGAACAAAAAAACAAATATGTTTTTTTTAATACATAAAATGAATTTTACGTACAAAAGTTTTTATACTTATGCTTATTTCATTTTTATTTATTTATTATTATTTTTTTTCAAAAAGAAAAAAAAAATTTACAACTTTTTTTGTTGTTGTTGTTTTTGTTCTGATTATTCCCATTTATCATTTTCTCCAAGTACTGGAATTTCGGTTTGTAATTTAAGATTCTGTACAGTTGGATCATAATATCCAGCTAAATAATATGTATCATTATTATCATAAATTGATTGATATTGCTTTGGATCTTGACCAAATTTATTTGTATATTCATTTAATGGAAGAACTTCACATTTATGTGATATTGTTTGAACATCATTTTCATCTTCATGAGGTGATTGAAATAATGCACCCTGAAAAAAACAAAAACAAACCAAAAACATGTAATTTATTTTTTTCTACTTAAGAGTACATTTCATGAAAATATATAAATAAATCACATTTCAACTTACAGGGTATTTAAGATTAGGACAACCAATAGTTTCTTCTGGATGGTAAAACCATCTGACTCGTACAACTCTATTACTTGACGATGTTTCCCACATCGATTCAATTTGACCAATATAAGGTCTATCTGGACGACCAGTTGAAAGAAATACAGCACTATCTCCAACCTATTAAAAAACACAACAACAATAAAAAAAAAAGAAAAAAACAAATATTTAAATTATTTTTATACGTGAAATTAAATAAAATATCTCATGTCAATAAATACCGTAATAATTTCTTTTCCTCTCTGGATACTCTTATAAAATTGCTTTCTGGCACGTCCTTTTGCACCCGCCCTGCGGTATGCTTTACCAGCCCATCCCCATAATTGTCTTGCTGGTAGGAATGCTGCAATCTTGCTATGATTATCACCTGAACTTTGTCTTTCTTTTTTCTTTGCAGGTTCCTTAAAAACAAAATAATAAAAAATTGTTTTATTTTCATAACGTATTATAACGACTCAAATACAACACACAAGAATCATTTAAAAATTACTTACATATACTGAATCTGAGCTTTCTGTAGTAGAAGAAGCAACATCTTCTTCTGTTCCTTCATCCTCTTTTATTGAAGGATTAAATTTTGCCTCTGAAATTTGTTTTTTATTATTAACTTGTTTCATTTCAATATCTTCAATTTCTTCAGGCACAACATCAACATCATCAACATCATCATCATCGTCATCATCACCGACACCACTACCACTGCCATCATCAATTTTAGGCGATTCATCACTTTGTGATGATGATTCTTCACGTGATACATTCTCACTAAAATCAACTGGTGTTGTATTTTGTGATGAATCCATTGTACATTCTCTATGATGACGTTTTTTATGCTTCCTTCGTTTTTTATGTTTTCTATGCTTACAAAATTCTTCACCACATTTATGTTTATGTTTATGTTTTTTCTCTAATGTTGTTAAATTTTCTTGAGCTACAGCCTCCAATTTTCTTAATTTGTCTTTTCGTATCTTTTTTAGTTTTTTACGTTCCCTACATTCTCGTCTAATTGCTTCAATTTTTAACATTTCATCTGATACAGCATGTACAACTGGTTGTACATTTGAATTAAATTGCATTAAATCGGTTTTTTGATTTGCATAATCCATAACATTGGCACTAGTACGTCGTTTCCTTCTACCCAATGTTAAAAGAGGATTTGGATCGTATTCTTGATCATATTTGAAAAACAAACAAAAAATAAGGAAAAGGAAAAAAAAAATAATTTTTAATTTTCATTTGTTTATTATTATTTTTTTCTAGTACCAATGTCACAAATTTCATAAAAAAGATATCTCTGTTTTCTTTAGAAGATCTCTAAGATTTAAAATTGAAAAATTTGTGTCAAAAAAGATCTTTGAAACATTAAAAGATTTAAATTCTCAAAGAACAAATACACAAATGGTACCAAATTCATTTCAGTAATTTTCTTTTTACATCATTGTTTTTGAACGGTGTGTTTAAACTTGCGAAAGCTATATACATATATATATATTTTTTAATAAACGAGTTTAGAGTTTTCAATAATTTCTGAGAATCTTTAAAAAAATGAATTTTAATAAACAGACACAAAACTTTAAAATTTTCACAACCACATTTAAAATTTCATACTTTTTAATCAATTCATAATTACTGTCTCCTCAAATTTACTTTTTTAATTTTTATTTTTTTTATTTTTTTTTTTAATTAAATTTTCGTATTTTATAATCCTCATCAATTGTAATTCAATCAGTTACAGTATAATTTACCATAAAAATTCATATTTAATTTTGAAAATTCAACCTTACTAACCTTTCTCAAGAATAAAAAAAAAAATTAAATTAAATTAAGGAGAGAAAATTAATACCTTTATCCAATTATATCTGACTGACGTATATGTACATATTATCAAGATATTAGGTGTTCACACTCATTAAAAAAGGAAATTGAAATTTAAAATAAGATAATTCCGCTTATGGCAATAAATTCTCTATCATATAATTATTTTTTCTTATTCTTATTCTTAATCTTCTTTTTTATCAAGAAAACATTAAAGATATCTCCATATCAAAAAAAAAAAAAAAAAATTCAAAATTAAAAATCAAAAAATTAAATGTTTTTTATCTTACCAACAATTGGATAATCGCTTAATAGAAAACGAATATCCTCCAAGGCAATCTTTCCATTATCACCATCATCAAATTCTACACCCACAAATAAACGATCATTGATTATATCTGGTGTTTCTCTTTCTGCAGTTATTCCTGGATATAGACAACGATATTGTTGACTCCAATATGCACAAATACGTGTACCTGGTGGTATTTCATCTAAAGATTGTGGAGATACTTCTAAAATCTAAAACAATAAAAGAAATCGTTTATAATAAAAATTAGATTGGTGCACATGCACATAAAGACAGAAGAATGACAGGCAAAAAAAAATAAAAAATAAAAATAAATGAAAATTACCGCATCTCTTAAGACATCCTCACGAGTCATAATATGTGGTCTGTTACCTCTTTCACCATCTAATGTCACTGAATAGATATCAGGTGGTTGTAATGCTGTTAAAGAGCCAGCATAAAATAGCCCACCCATTGCAGTTAATACACGAATCTTATTGTTTTCTAAACGATCTAAAAGATCAGTTGTGATCAAACAACGTACATCAATTTTTCTTCTACGTTCTTTAATCTCAGATGATCTATGCTTTTTCTCTTTATTATTTTTTGATTTTTTATGTTTGGAATGATGCTTTGATGACTTTCGATGGTATCTTTTCTCTTCCAATATTCGATTGGTATCAAATAATCCACTGACTGTTACTGCTGCTGCTGTTGATGCTGTAGTTGCTTTTATTTCTAATCCTGTTACTGATGTTGTTGTTGTTATTGTTGTTGCTGTCACTGGTAATGATAATGTCGTTTTCATAGATAAATTTTCAAAATGTTCTTGTTTTAATGTTTCCGGCTGTTCTATTTTTAAATTTTTCAATGGAATTTTGCATGTTCCATCAGATAGACGATTTGTTGTCTTATCATCAGTTAATAATCCTGATGTTGTATTGTCAAATATATTTTTATCTTTAATATCACCGAAATGATTATTTGATGTTAATATACAACCAACTAAGGTTCTTGATTTTTTTGCAACAATCATTTCAGTATTATTATCATCTTGCTTTTTTGGGAAATTCCCTTTACGTCTGGACGTTGATGTCGTCGAACTTGTTTCAGCATCATCAAGTTTACATGATTCTGTATCACTTTGAGTTTTTTGATTATTCTCAGGAATTTGTAAAATTTCTGATGAATACCATTTTGGTGATGATGATGATGATGCCTGATTGCTAATAATTTTTATATGTTGTTGTTGTTGTTGCTGCTGCTTTTGTTGATGATGTAACTGATGATGATGTAAAATATATTGCTGTTTAAATTCTGTTGAATAAAATGATTTAAGTGAACTTTTACTTGAGAATGGTGTCGAATCACGATCAGAGAGTAATTGACTTTTACGATGTTGTAAAATTGGAGCAATCTCTTCTAATTCTTTTTTCTTTTCTTGACATTGACGTGTTATATCGGCAAGTCTTAAACGCATATCTCTTTCCATTGCACTTATAAGCTCTTCTGGTGTTGGCCAATTACATTTCTCTCTGCAACAATGTGATATAGATTCATTTTTACATACATTCGATTTCATATAATTTGTTTTCATACGATCCAATGTTTCTTTTAGATCTTCTTGTAAAACTTCTTTTTGCATTTTTGTATCTGGACTTGAACCAGTTTCTGTATCTTCAATATATTCACGTGAATCTCTATGTCTTTTCTTTTCTTTACGTTGTTCTTTATCATGACGTGTTTTTTTACTTGATTTCAAATGTTTATGCTTTTTCTTTTTTGAACCTCGACTATCTGATGATGAAGATCTTTTTCTGTGACGTCGACCAACTTCTTCTTGTATTCGTTGTTCGGCAAGAGCACAAAGTAAATTAAGCCCTCCCAATTGTTCATTCTGATCTGACACAAACTTTTCATTATTTGTTGACAGTAAACGTTTATCATCATTTTCTTTACGATTATTCTCTAATAACATTGGTACATTTGCTACCGTTGTTAAATGTTCATTTAAATTTGGCTGCTCTTCAATTGTTCCACCAAATAAAATGTTATTGTTATTGTTATTAATGTTTTTCATTTTATCATCGAGTGGTTCTTTTTTAATGTATGCAACTTTCTTTTCAAATGCTTCAATGCTAATATTTGATAAAAGTTCTAAACCACTTAAATCAACCGGTGTCGAAGAAGTTTCTGGTCCTTTTGCTTGTATTGGCATATTATATGCCGCCGCCAAAGCAGTAAAATGCTGTTCATTTTCCATATTTGCAGTAACATTATTTGAATTTATATCTTCTGTAGCGCTTGATGGTTCTTCAAGTGAATTCGTTGAAGTAACTGCATTACTACCAAAACCTGAATCATTCTTACTAGAATCTGTATCTTCAATATGATTTTCCATTAATGTTGTTTCTTTTTCTTCTTCAAGTACATTCGTTGATACATCATGGCACGCTAATGGTGGTGAAAGATGCTCTGAAAGTGTTGTAGACGAAGGGATAATAATATCCTTTTCTTCTTCATTTGGTTGATTCAATTGTAAAGAGCAATCTTCAGCACCACAGGTATTGTCATCTTCACTCATTATCGGAGTATCTGTTTGTATGGTAGCATCTTGAACTTCAGGTACACAATTTTTTGAAGATTCTAATAAAACATCTGTTGTAGCCGGTCCTGTTAATGCTGAAGTAGCGGCTGTTGTTGTTATTGCTAAAGATGATTCATTTAATTGAGTCAATTGAGGTGAAGATGTTGAAATAATTTGAGTAGGCATAAGTAAAGAGGGTGTAGTTTCATTTGCAACAGAGCGGCATTCAGTTATTGTATTTGATTGAGAATTTTGATGTGCAATTTGAATTAAACCACCTGATGGCTGATGGTAAAAAATTTGAGCTGGAACATTTGAAGTAATATCACTTGTTTGAGCTGCTGCCGCTATAGCTGATGTCGTCGAGGATGTATTTATTGAACCATGTCCATTTTTATCCTCTTCAAATAATGCCGCCGCTGCTGATGCTACTGATGCTACAGAAGTCTGTTGATGATGATGATGATGGTGGTGATGATGTTGTTGTTGTTGTTGCTGCTGCTGATGATGATGATGATGATTGTGATGATGTGCTGATGTTGTACTGCCGCTACCGCAATCTTCAATTTTAATTACAGCATGATGTGGTACAGATAAGGGAATTGTTGAACTTGAAATTGGCTTACGTTTTGCATCTGCAGTTAATGCAACAAATCGTGTACTGTGCGTTTGTGTATGCTTGAAAATTAAAGACAAATTATGAAAAACTACTTAATATTTATTGCATAAAAAAATGACATACATATATGAGATTAAAGAGGGAAAAACAAGAAGTACATAATTAAAAAAGACAAAATAAACAAAGTGTTGAGAACTACTCTTGAATAATGAAAAATATTTTACCACTTTCCATCATCAACAATTGTTAATCACATGTAGCATAATTTTTTTTTTCCATTAAAAGAAAAACACAATTCAAATACAGTTAAGTTGTGTATACATATATTTATTTAAGAGCCACAAATTAAGAAAAAAAAATGAATGTAATTTTGATAAACAATCTTACAAACGAAAACGAGAATTATAAACGGTCCTTCATCACATATCTTACATACAAATTACGATATTACAGAAAAATAAACTATTCAAATAATCCAAACATTATATAAACATCAATCACAAGATGCATTAAGAATTCCTTTTCCCTTTTTATTTCAAAGGAAAATTAAATATGTATTTTCTATTTAACCACAAATATACATTACATATATGTATATGTATGTATATATATACTATATGTGTATTTACATAGTTAAGGAGAAAATAAAATGAATGCATACCTGGTGTAATGTTGTACTTGCTGTTGCTAAATAATCAGAACCAAGAAGCTGTAAAGGTGCCAATGGTGGTGGTTGTAATTGTTGTGCTATAGGAGGAAGTAATAAATGTGACTGTTGAATTGCTGCAGCCGCTGGTTGAGAATATGTTGGCCATACCACGGCTGATTGAAATGGTTCTATAAATAAAGATGAAAAAAAAAAAACACATACATATTGTAAATATTTATATATGTATATACATAGGTACATTCTAAACAGTCATTTTGAAATGTTATTTAATGAAATTATTAATAATTACCTATTGCAGTTGTTGGTAAAAATAAAAATTGTCCTGTATTTGGATCACGAACTAATTGAAAACCAACCGGTGGTGCAGGCATTGGAAGCATTGATTCGACAGGTACAGAAGCTGTAATGAAATTAATTTTGTTTTTTTTTTTAAGAAAAAAGAAAATTTCAAATGAATGAAATCAGATTAAAATTATTTTCTTTGAAGTGAAAAAGAAATTTCAATGTTTTTTTGTTTGTGGAAAAGTTGTTAGAAGTCAGTTATATAAAAACAAGCATAAATTTTAATAAATAGCTTTTGGTTTATGGTTAGAAAACTCATTTTCAAGAGTATAATAATTTACATTACATTAAAACATGTCCTTAAAAGTATACTTGACCTCAATAGTGAATATATACATACATATATATATAGCTCCATAATTCTGCTTATAAACGTAAAATTTTCTTTCATTTTTTTCAAAAACATGTTGGTATTTAGATTTTTGAAAACATCCATGAATTTTAGATATAACATTTTCATATTCGTAATTTTATGATTTTACGAGATTTTACAAATTAATTTTGTTCTTCTTTCAATGCTATATACTTTTTTATTCATTATTTGAAGTATTGTATTTTTTTTTTTTTAAAGTTTTATGATTAAAAAATGAATGAATTCTCTTGACAAAAAGTAATAAACAAATTATGAACGTGTTATAAAAAAAAATGAATGACAACATGCCACAAAAAAAAAAAATAATAATAATAATAATTTTTAATGTAGGTAGGTATATGTACCTACCTAAATATTTTTTTTTGGCTTTTAAATAATGTGCACACATAGCGTTTTTCAAATTTAAATCAATTTCAAAATTAATGTAACCGCTTTCGAAATTTTTTTTTAGACTAAAGAATCACGGTTGATAGAGGTAGGTATGTAAAACAAAACGATTTTGAATCTTAATTTCATTATCATCCTTCTAAAAAATGCTAAACCTTTACATGCGAAAACCCCAATTTTTAACGTACAAGATCATATATGAATTTCCATGTTTTTCTCAAGAAAAATTAGTTAACGTAGGTTTTTTTTTCTTCAAAAAAATATCTACAAAAATCCGCTCACTTTTCTAATGAGTTTTTAGGGTAACTCTCGTATATTATGTATCTTATAGGTATATATAATCTAATCAAAAACGTTATAATAACTCTCAGAGACAAATCGATGTACTGAATCGAAAAGTCCTACATTTTTCAAAAAGTCCTAGTTGTTTAAATTTTTTCCTTTTTTAAGAACTATAGACAATTATGACACAAAATTTGAAATTTATTTTTAAAAAAAAATAAACATTCTTAATCGAAGAATAACAAAACGTCATGAGCCCCACTCGAAGCAATTCCCAGTAGGTATTTTATATTTTATCAATCAAATTAACAACTCGTTTTTTTATTGTCGAAAATAAAACTTAGTAATTTCAAATAAATTTCTCTGTTTTTTTGTCTATGAAAATTTTCATCAAACTTCTTTATCAACTTCTACAAGCCAATAAAACTAACACTTAAACGAAATATTAAGCCTTTAATTAACATAAACCATCAAAGAATTTAAAAAAAAAAAAAAACAAGAGAAAAAAAACAAATCAAAATAAAAAAAATTTCTGATAAAAACAAACTACCCAGGATGCTAGACTTTTACACGAAATATACTATTGTTTTCAAAGTGAATGGTGTGATCATTTTAATAGTTCAACTGATTTCAACTTGTATTATAAATTATTCGAAATTAAGACCTTTTTGTATGCAAATTTTGTTTTTGGAGAAACATCTCTGCGCGCAAGATAATCTTCAGAATTGCACAAATTTTTTTTTCTATTCAATCAAATAACCAATCTTTTTTCTAATAAGTTTTTATCTACGAGTCCCAAAATAAAGAAATATACTTATTGTATAAAAATGTTAAAATATTGAAAATTTAACATAATTCAAAATCCATTTTGTTTAATATAATATTAACGGCACCATTAAAATTTTGTTTTTAAATATCCCATAAAGCATCAATGGCCGACATAAGTATGTTCACTGTCTAAAAATTTTCTCGCCTCCATTAATGCGGCAAATATTCATTAAAATAACGGAAGGTAAAGACCACACCACATCCATACATGCCAATTGGTTAATACTTACTTGGATACTGCCAAAAGGTAGGCGGAGTTCGTACAGCATTCTGTACATTTGGTACGCCCAAAGTTAGGGAATCAGAATTAAGTGGTATCATAGTTGAATTAGTTCCAGCAAAAAACATGTTATGACTAAGTGATGATGTTGCGCCACCTATGATTTGTAGAAAAAATTACAATATCGATGAGAAATATTTATTATGATTTTTTAATTTTTTTTTTTTTTCATTGAATTTTTATAGTTTTTGTTTCTCTTGATTTTATTTACATACATATTTTCAAAATATATCTTTTTTTTTTTGTGACATAATATAGAGATACGATATTCATAAAAATTAAACAAAAAAAATGATAAATTTTAAAAAAAGAGAACAAATGTGAAATAAAAATTTTAAAAAAAAAACAAAATATTAATTAAATTTTTGTTTCTTTTCCTGTTGCATGTGTTATATACTTAAAATTTTTGGAATATGATAGGGACTTAAATGTAAAATGTAAATGAAAATTTTATTATTTTTTTTACAAAATAAACAATAAAACAGAAAAGAAAAAAAAAAGTCGCACTTGTTAGTAGATACCTACATACATGAAAAAGGTTAGTTACTGAATCGATTAAGTGCATATTAATTAGGTGTTCTGCATATACGAGTATGTTACCTATATCAAGATATAAAATGTATATTTAAATTCTCTATCCATTTGTGAACTTATATGCAAAACTGTATAAAATTATTATGTATTTAAAATTTAAAAAAAAAATTCATACACTTTTATTATACACTTTGTATAAAATTCTGTAGATAGATATATCAAAAAAAAGTTTATTTTAACATACATACATATACATATGTGATGTATACTTTCAGTTGACACTAAAAATTTCCAATAATTTGCATAAAATCTACTATAAATATATACATATACATATATAATATACTCAGGTAGGTAACTATATTTCAACTATGTAGGTATATGAAAAATTGTTATACATACTTAGGTAGGTACTGAAAATTTAAACTTTTGAATGTGAAAAAAAAAATATGCTTTTTTCCAACTGATGATTTTTTATAATATGTAATCCATGTCAAAAAAAAAATAACGAAATATTTTTATGCATAAATTAATCAATATTTTATTATATTTATCATAAATAAAGTAGGATACTGACGGAAATTGGATAGGTGCATATTGTGAATACCTTCTTTGAAACTTTCAATTTATCAAATCATCCAATTTTCTTATTTCACAATTTTGTATGGGAAAAAATACATAACTTTTAGTGTGACCACCTTCAACGGATTCCTAAGTTTTTAAAATATGTAAACCAAAATTGCCAACAGTTTTTTTTATTGCAAATGGAACATATTAAAGGGAAAAAGATGGAATTTGTTTGTAATATTATTCTAGTATGTACCTACTTTCTTTAGTTAATTCAGCCATCCTTTTTTATGAATCAATTAGAATTACCACATAAATAGGCCGTTTTCATGAAACATTAACCAAAAACTTAATCAGAAAATATTGGAAAAATCTTATTTTTTCCACAAAAGAGAAATTTTGGCTTTTTCGAAACAGAAAACCATGGATTCAAGATAAGCAATATTAAAATCTATTTTGGGCTGGATTACTCTCCACTTTAAAAATTTGCTCGATTTAACCTTAAAGTGGAAAATGTGAAACTTACTGGATATGCTTATATGCTTATTCACTTGAAAAATTATTTCATATACAAATGTACGACTGAATTTCACTTTCAATAGTAAGAGCTATTTTACAGAGCCTTAGATTTATTTAAGAAAAGTAATTTGTATTGAGTTATCTCTATAAAAACATCCTGGAAAAATGCTTAAAAAGAACCCTTGTAAATTAAATCAATGATAATATGTACACGAAAACGAAGAACACCGACTTTCAAATTCAACTTTAAAGTACCTACTTCAATAACAAATTTTTCATATTTTGTAATTTTTTTTATCTTAACTTAAGTATCGTGTACACGTACAAGGTAATTAGGTATGATGTGGAAAAAAAATCTCTTAGTGATTAAAACCTTAAAATGTCTCTCACAAAAACTTTTCTTTAAGTTTTAAACTTCAAATACTATAAACAGGACAAGATTGATAAAGAAAAAAAAAATTAAAATAAAACATATAACCAAAAAAAAAAAAAAAAAAAGTGAATTGAAAAGAAAAGTGAATCCATGAACTTAAAAGGAATAATGTATTTAAATTTAAGTTGAAAAGTACAAAAGTACCTAAAAAAGTTTATTTATAAGACATCATTCTCGAAAAAAAACAAACTTTATATTCATTTTTAAAGAAACAAAAAGATATTTAAAATAAAAGAATTTTTTTTTATTTTTTGTCCTTTATCATATACCATAAATGTACATAAATTTGCTGGACCTAGTTTAGCTGTTTGAAAATATTCCAAGAATATTTTTTACAAAGAAAACAAAAAGGGGAGATGGACGGCAAAGAAAGTTTTAAAAATCTTGCCAAAATATCTATGTATACATATACAATAAATAATATAAAACTTTCATATTCATTTTGTAATTTATTTCATGTTAAATTTGTAGAAAAAGGATAATTTGCAAGCTATTAAAAATAAAAATATAGAAATAAATAAATACATACATAGAAAAACAAGGGATGTTATAATAACTGAAACAGATAATTGATTTTCATTATTAAATTACATTTATTTAGGGCGGCATATTCCACCATATTTGAATTTTTGTTTTTTTTTTTATAATTCTTAAAATCTATAAAAAAAATTCAAAAACTAACACTCGATTCCTGAAATTATACCATTAAATTATTCTCAAAAGAAACCGAAATTTGTATTTTATTCATAATTAAAATGACTATAACTGTAATTAGTTAAGTATGTAATTCATTTGAACAAAAAAAAAAAAAAAAAAAAAAAAAAAAACTAGTTTCAAATTACAAACTAAACCCGTACAAATGCATTTCATTTATTTATTTTTTTAATACATTTTCCTTTTATCTTTTTTATTTATTTTTATATATTTTTCTTCAAATTTTTATTCTTATATATCTCATATTCACCATTTAAAGCTGACATCATTCTAATTATCATTGTGTGGTAAGATTAACAATTATACTCATTTCTCATTCAACACCAGATATATTTATACAAAGATACATACTTATATTTTAGAAAGAAAAAAAAAACACTAATGTTTTAGATGAGTGTATTGTTTACTTTGTATCTAATTTCAGATGCATATGTCAGATTTATACATACATATGTATATACATACTTTTATTTATGCTTTTCTTTATTGTGTACTTAAATTTAATGCATACTAACAACAACAATATGACAGTTTTTCTTTTCTTATTTTTATTTTTTTATTTATTTTTTTTTTTATATACAAATAATAGGGCATAAAGAATTTTTGCTCTTTTCACAAAATATATATAAGAATAAATTTTAATGTATTCGATGTGCGGTATTATTTCAAAAGCACTATTATGGCTTTTTTATATTTTCTATGAATAATTTTAATTTACTTATGGTAATATTGATAATGAAAATTACAATTTATTGCAATTAGTAATATTAAAATTTTTTTCTAATAGATTTAAAAAGAAGAAGAAAAATCCAATTTATATTTCTTTGAAGTTTGTATCCTTGAAAAAAAAAAAACAAAATGGATCCATAAAAATAAAAAATAAAAATAAAATTGATTTTTTACTACTACACTAATTCTTTCCTAATTAGGTCCTCGGAAATAAATTGTTTTTATATCATAAAATTTCTAAACATATTTTGCATGAAAAACAGAGTTATAGGTAAATTTACGAATCTAAAAGATATCTACTGGGTCTGTTTAACATTTATTGTCATGACACTTGCTCAAAAGAAAATAAATGAACTTTAAATAAAAATGTTAGAATTTTAAAATCAGCTTCAATTATTTTGTTAACAACTCTGGGGTCAGAATTCAAAGGTCTAAAAAGCTTTAAAAATGACCAGATGGTAGTTAAAAGCTACTTAAACAAATTTTTGAAAAAAAAGAAGTATCCAAAATTTTTATAAATTTCTTTAACTCTATAGAAATAACGCCTAGCGAAATTTTGAAATTTAGAATTCGAACATAACCACCCACATCACCTTGTAAACAATCCCTAATTCTTAAACTAACATATTTATTGAAGTGTTCCTTATGAAATTGTGAGCGCGAAATTTTATAAGCTTTCCTATATATTACTCACTGCACTTCCGTTTATTAACATCTTATAGAAAGTTATTACAAAAAAAATTATGAAACAGGAAATACTTAATTGTAAAAAAAGAAAACAGTTTGGATATTTTTATATTAAATTATAACTTTGTCCTTGGTTTGAGAATTATTAAGAATGCTTCAAAAACAAATGAAAAGTTCATTTGTCACAACAACAACAAAAAAGTTCAACAAGTATTTTATAAACAAAAGTGATGATTTCATTGCAATGAAACAAAGTTTAATATTATTTCCATAGAAATTATGATTGACTGTTTTTTTTCTTTTTTAATACAAACAAACGGAAAATATTCAAAATACACAAATATAAATTCATTTTGTATAGAAACAAGTTAGTAAAAATTCTTAAAGTAAAAATTGTGTAACAACAAAAATAAGAAAGTTTTGTTTCCTAAGTTGTTTTTTTTTTTTTGTTTTTTTTTAAGAAAGTTTTAATTAGTTTCATTCACTAGGAAATTAAATACATTTTAATTTTATGTTTTCGACTAAAGATTAATTAAGTTAAGATGTTTCTTATACCAACAAATCAACTGTCATAGAATTTAGAAATTTAAAAATCAAAAACAAAAAAAATCTAAAATTGAATAACTTCTTACTCTTTTTTATTTCATAACTTCCTGTTTGTTTTGTAAAAAAAAAAAAAGCTATACTCTGACAAAAAAAAATAATTAAAAACTTATTTTTGTTTACCTATACATACATATGTATGTACATATGTACATCATAATTAATATATATATATGTTTATCACAAATATTTACAAACAATCAAAATAACATCTGTGATATACCTATCTAATTAGAAAACTCTTTTTTTCAATTACAAAAATGGATTTAATTTAAAAACAAAAAAAAAAAAACAATCACACCTGCTTTCATTCCATTTTTTTTTTTTATTACTGTTTACATTTCTTTATACTCTTGAAAATGTTCAAATGTTGACAGAATATCATAAAGTGTTAATATAAAATAATATTAAAATTCAAATGGTTGTCAATATTGTACTGATTGTGTATTTAAAAACAAATACATAATAATCAAGATAATTAAAAGTTTGTTCTAAAATGCCTGTTAAATGATAAATACATATGATTACGATATTATATTATCAATATTATAAATATTTCTTTCTATTTAAAAAAAATAAGCCAAATGAAACAATGGATTATCTACACTATTGTAAAATATCAAATTTTATTTATTATTATAAATATAAAACTGGGTGGTAAAAAAAAAAAAAGTTTTTCAAAATAAAAATAAAAAAAATTCAAAGACAAGAATTTTTAAAAATAATTTCTATTATATGATATTTTTGAGCGTGTTCGTAAGTTTGGATTCCCATTAGCAACTTATAACAGTTTGTGGTGGCTTATTGGCATAAATCTTTTTTTTCTCTTTCAGATATACAAATAGAGATAAAAAATTTATGGCTGTTGAATTCAGAAGTCTCTCAATAGTTCTCAATCATGAAAACGTATATTTTGAAAAGATCGATTTATCCACTGAAAATTTGCACAATGTTGACACTTTGATCTTTAATGTCTGCTACATTAGCTGTGTTTTATTCGAACTGATGAAATGATAATTCTGATATTTTTCACTTCCTCACTGAGACAACATGTTTTTTTCGAGCTCAGTTCCTGTAATCAAGAAGAAGTGATGAAACATTTTATTTCATCAGTTCATCAGTTTCAGTTTACCAGCTGTTTCTAGGGTCAAAGTATCATATGAAATCGAAGTTTGAAGTTGTGACGTGAATTTGTAATTCGTATTTTAAATTTCTTTTTGATTTTTTTTGTAATGCTGGATTTTTATAGTGAAATTTATTCAAGTATGTATAGTTTAATTTTTTAACATGTTTAATTGGACACATAAAGTGAGGCTACTTTCAAGAAGAAGATAAATGAGCTGAGCAAAACTGAAGTGATGACAAATCACTTCATCAGTTCCAATAAAACACAGCTATTTTCTTATACGTAGATATCTGTATGTACATATTTGTAACCGACTCGTTATGTTCAAATT
Source organism: Bombylius discolor (assembly GCA_939192795.1). Taxonomy (NCBI): domain Eukaryota; kingdom Metazoa; phylum Arthropoda; class Insecta; order Diptera; family Bombyliidae; genus Bombylius; species Bombylius discolor. The sequence continues at coordinate 44,382,166 of OW584238.1, read as the reverse complement.
TAAAAATGAAGCGCTTCATAAATTTAAAAGAGATCTTCATTTTCTTTTGACGGTTTGGAGTACCTAAATTTTTTTCATATTATTTTTCTTTTTCTCTTTTCTAATCCGTAGAAAAAACAAAGTTAAAAATATGAAAGTTATGGAAATAAAGCTTCTTTTTAACTATCTAACATATAAAATAATGCGAGCGATTCAATGCTTAAAAAATTTTTTTTTGTCATCATATTTTAAAATAGTATCTTTTTTTTATATATAAAAACTAATAATTTAAATTTAACACGTTTAAAACTAAATATTTATTTTCTTTTTTTTTGTTTTCGTTTTTATGAGAACATTCTAAAATTTAACTCTCTACCATTACTAACATTTATTAAGTATCTATCTAAATAACCAACAACAACAATAAAATAAAATTAGTAATAATTTAAGATAGAAAGAAAATGAATGAAGCATCAAATTAAACAATAATTTTAATTGCAATTCATGGTGTAGAAATATTAACAAAAAAAAAAAAAAATCATATAAATTTTGAAAGTAACTAACTTAGCTTGAAATCCTAACATTTTCTAGTATGAAAAAAATAATAATAATAATAACATAACAAGGCTATAAACTAACACGTATATTCATAAGCGAAAACATTTTGATTTTCGGAAAATCACAACCGCATTTTCACAACAGCTTTTCTACTGATCGTTAGTAATCGCAAGTTATTGCAATTGATATAGAAAGTAGTTTTGATTCGTACAATAATTTTCAAGGGTTTTTATTTAAACGTGTTTAGTCAGAATAATATTAAAATTAGCTACACCAAAACTTTTTTAATTACTTTATTTTTTAATCATGTGAAAAGTAAATACAAATTTATTAAATAATTTTAAAAGTCTCCACTAAAATTTAAAATGTAAATCAACACTATTTATTTTTCACATCCTGACACCTTTGTCCCTACAATGTTGTTATAAAAAAAATAAAAATTCACGATCAGACTCATTAAAACTTCGATCATGAAAATATGATCAAACTAAAGATCAATTTATGTCCCAATAAAGGGATCCCCCACCTTCAAAGGTATCATAAGATGACTCATGAAAATTATTCAAAAAATTATTGTTTTTTTAATCAGTTTGAATACCTGAGTTTCCAGTTATGAAGACACGTGTTAGAATTATATAAAAGGCATACGAATGTACTTTGGTTCGTATGTAATTTTATTTTCATATAATAAATGTATAGAAATTTTGCAGCTTTATTCTATGACTGAATTACTTCTTAAAAGTAAAAACTCTAAGATGCCATCGATCATCTAGATATGTGTCAATGTCAGAAGTCAAGCATGCTTAAGTTTCTTGTCTTTTTTTTTTTTTTTTTGTCTTTTCATTTCTGCTTGTTCTCTTACATTTTCCAAGAAATGTCATAATAGTAGTACATATATACATATATGTAGGTACACATACTATGTAAGTTTAGTTGTACATGTACATAGGTATATATAAAACACTATATGCAATGTTGGAGCAGCAAAGAAGAATTTGAAGATTTTTAAAAAAAAAACATAAAGAAAAGAGAAACAACAAAGGCAACACAACAACAAGGAAAAGAAGCCAAGAAAGTTTATTTTTATTTTTTTATATTTAAAAAAAAAACGTATTTAGGTAATAAATAAAGAAAAGAATTATCATAAACAAAAAAAAAAGTTATAATAGCAATAAACTGGTTACTGTATTGCTTACCCATATCAGCAATTCCAATGCCGAACCGATTAATTTCCTTCGATTGATGTTGATGTGAAGCCGACGTGTGCTCTTGAAGGCGCTGTCTTGCAACAGCTATCCCCACAGGTATTGCACCGGCTCCGGCTAAAGGAAAATAATAAAAATAAAAAATAAAAAGTAAAAGAAGTGAAGAAAATAAAATTATAAATTAATAAATTAAAGTTGAAAAAAAAAAAAAATTACATAATAAAATTTACATAGATTGTCACAAAAACTTACTCGTTATCTTCTTTTTCTGTTCTTTTTATAATACAAAAAAATATTAAAAGATACTAACTGTTTCATTAACACCTGAATATGAATTATTTTAATATTCATTTATATATATATTTTTTTAAATGTTTTCTAAATGTTTCAACCCTCACCGCATCTGTAGTATCACGGCTTTTTCAGTTTAAAAACTTTAAACAAAGTATAAGAGAAGAAAAAAAAATACCAAACACCTATAACAAAGTGTGAATATAAATATAGAGATACATTTCCAAGAAAGATATTTTGCTTACATTGCGAAATTTTAATTTGAAAGAGAGATTTTTAGCTGACTTTGTGTTTATATTACAGTCAAATAAGAATAAGTTTATGTAGGTACCCTTTCTTTTCTCCTTTCTGCATATACTTCGATTTTTTTTTTTTTTTTTTCAGAGAGAAGATTTTTATAATTTCAAAGATGCTGTAACGTGTACATATGTAACTGATACAAACATACTCATTTTATTTCCTTCATGTTTATTTCATTGAAATGAAACTAAATTAGAGGAAATGTTTTTTTTTTTTTTTTTTTGAGTATCAAAAGAAAATGCTTGAAATTAATTTAATTTAAATTTCTGTGTATTTATGGGCGTTTATGATAAAACTAATGCCAATTATTAATGATACTGAAACAAAAACAAAAATAATTGAAATTGTTTTTAAAAGCAGCGTTTTATATTATTTTTTAAGAATCTGATTAATTTTACGCAAATTTAAACGCATAATTTTAATACAAAATTATAGAAATAAATACATAAAAAAAGAGAAATTAATTACGAGTACATACCTATATAATTTTCATTTAACAGTTAGAAATTTAAATTTGTCATAGTGAACAATTCAAATCTTTTTAAATTTTTTCTTCTATCTAACAAGAAGATAGAATTACCGATTTAAAATGTATGACCAATAGAAAGAATCATTTTTCGGCAGAATTACTTGTCATGTCCTTTCATCATTACATTTGTTTTTGTGGACAATTTAATACTAACTATATTAACTAAAAAAAAAATACATCTACTGAGAAAATTAAAAAGACAAGAAAATACATCTACCGAGACATGTTGTACTTTTGCTCATTTATTAAGTTTCAGTCAAGTTTTAGGAGTTATCTTGGAAATCTATAGTTGAAATTTTTCTTGGCTATTCTTTGAAAATATTCGTCCTTTGGTCTAAAAAGCTGATTTAAAAAATAAAGATTTAAAAAACGTTCCAACGGAATTATTTCAGTAATTTAATGAAACTCAAATAGTCTCCAAAATTTTCGAAACTTGAAATGTTCAAATTTTAAATTTCTATTATTTATATTTACACTTTGATAGAGATTCCCAATCTTTTTTTAATTTTGAAAATATGTACTACCAAAATATTATTGAAAATTCAAAAAAAAAAAAAAAAAAAATAACAGAAATTAAAATTTATGTTTCATATTTAAAGTTATCATGCCTAGAAAATTAATATAGAAAATAAAAATTTATATGTTTATGGTACATCATGTAAAAAGAAAAAAAATTTGTTTTTCTTTCCTTGTTTTTCTTTTTCAACTAATTTCAATATTAATGGAGAAAGAATTTTTTTTCCTTCATGTTTTCTTTCTTTTCGCCCACTTTATATGTATTACTTTTATTACATACGAGTATATGTATACATTTTCAACATTTGGTTTTATTCTCATCCAAAATAACAAAGTACCTTGATATGGTGAACCCATTTCCGATTTTATTGCGGAATTTAATTTGCAATCCACATCCCATATTTAAGTTTAAAAACATATTAGACTTATATGTGAAAAATACGATCTAGATATATGTAAATATGTATGTATGTATGTATATGCATAATACATATACTTATAATGAAAACAACATTCAATATGAGAAACGTTGTAAATCTTGGAAAATATTCATAAATTAAGTTTAAGGTTAGTGCATAATAAACTGAACGCCTCGCTAGTCTCCAATTTAATGCAAAAAGTAAGAGGAAAACTTAAAAATTAAATGTAAATTGCATTGTACTACATACATATGTATGTATGAATGTATGAATGTATGTACATATTTAAAAAAAACATTGCATTTCTATTTTAGAATAATATATACTTATGTATATGTATGATACACAGCATTATAAACACTCATTATTATCCCTCTTTTATATCTCTTTTTTTGTCTGTATCTACGAATATATTATATGTTTTCCATTTATAAAATATATTGTCCGTAAGTTTTTCATCAAATTTTCCGCATTACTTGCGCCACGTCACACTTTGCCTTATTTAAACACGTTTTAATTATTGTGTGAGTCAGTTGTTTTGGAACTGATTAATTCGTTGAATTGAGTTTCAGAGAGTTTATTTTGTTTTTTATGTTTTTTTTTTTACAATGCAGCGCAATGTTAGACTTTAAAACTGCAATGTGAATTAATCATATAATCATATTGCACATACACACATATATGAACCTCCCCATATGAGCATTTATATTCATTTGAATATATAGAACACCTATTTTAATTTTAATTTTGAATTAATACAATTTATTACGTATAATTGTGAGCCGAGAATAATGCATTAAACCACAAAATGAATAAAAAAAAATTTACCTGTATTTTGTGTATGATTTTCCATTACGGTACTTTTTGGTGATGATGATTCAATTTTAACGACTGCAGTCAATGCTGCTGTTGCTGGAGCAACCCTATGATGTTGATGATGATGACTTGTTTGCTGTTGCTGATGATGACCAAGATTATTTGAAGTAGTGACTTCAGATACTTGACACGGTTCACGCTTAATTTGTAACACAGTAAGACTCGATGATGATGAAGATGACACCGAAGAAGATGGTGCAACATTATGCTGCTGCGTATGTTGTTGATGTTGTTGTTGTTGTTGTTGTTGGTGGTGGTGGTGGTGGTGTTGTTGTTGTTGTTGCTGTTGGTGTTGTTGTGTTGAACTTTCAATAAAAGGTGATTGCGAAGTAACTGTACTAATTCCTAATAATGCTGATGATGTTGATGATGGTGTTGAATTAGATACAAGTGATGCAGATGTTGACCAAGAAACTGGAATTGTTCTACTACAACCGTTTGAAATAATATTTGATGAAGATGTACAAATTTTATTTGATGGACTATTAATGCTAGAGTTCATTGTCGTCATAAGACCACCTGTGCAGCCAACATTTGATGTCTTTTCTGGACGATGACTACTTTGATGTGCTGGCTGTGGTGTATCTTGATAATTTGGAGTTTGTGGTGGATTTTGATGAGCTGGTTGTGGTGTTAATAATTCATCAAATTTTGTATTGCGACTACTTCCGCAACTTATACTTTCAGTTTTTATTGCTAAATTTGTAACTGGATAAAGTGGAGGTACCTTCAAAATAAAATTAGAAAAAGAAGATTATAGGTGATTAAATAATTTAAAAAAAAAATTAAAAAAAAAAAATTCTTACTTGAATATGCAGAGGTTCCAGTCTGCTGTGAGCCCAACGGCCAAAGCATGTTTCAGTTTTTTTTGTTACAGAGGAGCTAGCACTAACATAATCTGTTTGTGATTGCAAAAAAATTCCATTTGCCTGAAATTGAAAAATAAAACAACAATAAAATTACCAATTATAACATTGAAATTCATTATTTAAAAAATAATTAAAAAAATATACTGAAAAAAACAATTTTAATGAGAAAGTCATTATCATCATAGAAATACAATATAATGAAAACAAAAACAATTTTAAATAACAAAAAAAATACAAAAATGCATGTTTATGCTGTTCACTATTTAAAACTTCCTTTCCTGTAAAATCTACAATTTTTTTTTATGTAATTACCTTCTAGTTAAAGCTAAAGTTCAAATAATATTTCAATTTTTGCTTAAGGGAAACATTTTTCTCATCCTTTCACACCCATTTATTTTTAGCTAATTTACATTTTGCATAGATAAAATGTTAAGTTATTCAATTTTATTGTTACATTGATGTTGTGTACATAATAGTATACAATATGTATTATACAATACTGCATATACATATATTTATTCTGTTTTGATATAGAAAGGATTCACCCTTATCATCTAAAGCATTTAAATACATCATAGGCATAATATATATATTATAATTCAATAAAACTTTTATGATTATCATTTTGATTTTCAATAACAAATACAAAGTAGATAAATTTTATCTTAAAACGCAATTTAAAATTTAAAGTATTCTTTTGGAAAATACTTAAAATTAATATTTTTTAATATTCTAAAATCAAAACACAAATAAGTATTGATTTAAAAAGAACTTGAAGATATTTGAAACAAAATTAGCAATAGAAAAAAACATTATGAAAAAAAGGATAATTAATCACATTGGATTCAAATAAAACAAGAAGTATAAAATCAGTTATTATTTTAAAATTTAAACAACACTTTTTCATTTGTAGTATAATAGTCCAAAACTCAAGCATTGGCTACATTCAAAAGAGCAGTTGTGCAACCACGAGCACACAAGGATTGAATATTTCTTTTTTACTTCTTATTATTCTCACTTTCTTTTTAGTTATAAAAAGCTATACTATGTTTAGCAAAAGTTTAAAGAAATACTTCTTAGGAAGAAAAGTAAAACACAGTTCCTAAACTTTATTCAGGTTTGTCAAAAAATAACGAGAAAATTGAAAAAAATTCAATGGTGAGATTCGATTTTCTGAACTAAAAAATATATATATACTCGCAAAACTTTTTGATAAAAGTTTGGGTGAGACTTTATGGCTGAATACTGTCCACTTAATTATCATTTAAGTAGGATTGGGCTACAAGAGGATGACAAATGCAGATTCTGCAAGGAGGCCAAGGAGACCTCAAAACACATTTTATGCGAATGTGAGGCGTTGGCCTAAAGAGTGCAACATATGCATCAACTTTTTCTAAAACCAGAAGAAGTTTGGTGTGCACCTTCTCATAGAATTTTAGGATTCATTAAAAGCCTAAACCTATGAGAAGCACGGGATGTGCAAAAGATCTATAAAGGTCGAAGTGCAACAATAGCCCCTAAATATCTATCTATCTATCTATGGCTGAATGGTTGTGGCTTTGTCCAAAGAATCTATGTTCCGAATTTCATCGAAATCTCATAATATATAACAAAGAACGATTCCTCCAAATTTCTATATTATTTCTACAAAGTTAAGGTTGACGTTGAAGTTCTTATTGTTTTTAAATACTGATTACTGACTTTTCTTGTGGGGTGGAATTTTATTTTTGTTATAGGTATAAAAACAAATGAGAAAAATTTTGTACTTTAGCAAAGAACCTAGAAGTACTTAGGTTCTTTGATTTTAGTTAGTTAGTACATAAGTTGGCTTCGGTGTTCTATTAATTGTAGAACAGTAGGAGTAGAGTAAGTAGTTTTCTAGTATAGAAGATTTGTGTGAGCTTCTTTGGAAAGTTCTTGTGAAAAACTTCGAATAAAGCTTTTGTAGCAAAATTTCACAGAAAGCATTTTCTAATAATTTCGAAAATATTTTTTTTTTTCGAAATGTCAAAGATATTTTTTCCCAAAATTTTTTTTTACGAAATTTAAAAAAAAAATGAAAATAATGACTTTTGCAATATTTACATACAATTTAAAACAGCAGAAGTCTTGTATCTTGATATCTTTCATTAACTAAAAAATCAAATAAAAATCGAAAAAAAAAAATTAAACAATTTTAAAAACAAAAAATGAAATGTGAGTATAGAAAAAGCTGTTACACAGATTTCTTCGATTATTTGAAACAAAAGGCACAGTACTAAATGAAAATGGATTTTTGAATAGTTCGTTACGTTTACTCTAATGATAATTTCGACCTCTGTTTTTGTTCATATGTACCTATTTTTTATAAAACGTGCATAATTTTTATCATCAAATAGAGCCAAGAAGTTGTATTTTAAATTTCTAATAATTTTTTCACCCCCTTTAAAAAAAACAATACATACATACATATCTATAAAATTTTATATCTAAGTTTACAGCATATGGTGTCTAACAGATAATAAAAGACAAACCAATATGAATAATTTTTAAAAATCATAAAATCAATATGTTAACAAACAATAGGCATAAAGTAAAATTACAACACCAAAAAAAAAAAATGAAAAATTTTAACTTTATAGAGATGTGTGTGTACCATCTAATATGTTTTTTATTTGTATTATTATTACTGTAAAACTTATACAATATTAAAAATTATGTAAAGTATTTTTTGAATAAATTGTATTTCATTTTTTGACAATCATAAAAAATTTTATTAATGCGGTATCTCTAAGAAAAAACCAATAAAAATAAACTGAATTATGAAAAGATACCTACTATCTTTAAAAAAAAAAAAATACGATATGGTAACCCAGCAAAGTATATTTCGAAATATTCATTGGAGATTATTACAAAACCACACCATACAACCAATAAATATATCCATCGTGATAATATTCTGTTCTATATTCCATTTTATTTATGTTCTTCTATATCTTATGCAAAATAAAATTAAAAATAAAAATAAAAAATATATAAATGAAATTTCAACTTAACTATAATTAATGAGCTTTGAAAAAAATTTACATTTTATGTAAGTTATAATAAATACACAAATAAAAAATATCTGAAAGAAACCAGTTTTCACAAACTATTAAAAAAATGTTGTTTTTTTTCCATTAAGTTAGTAGTTTTTTTTACGAGAGAGAGAAAAAAAGTGTGTTAAATGAATAATGTTGGACCTAAATTTTAGTGTACAACAAAAAAGTAAAAAAAAAAAGATTTTCAAGCAATTAACTTTTTTTCGTTTCTCACTCGAAACTTCAAAAAGTAATTAATTATGAGAAATATAAGGGACGAACACAAAATAATATTAACAATGGCTACGTTATGTGAAATATAAATCATAGATAAAAATTTAACAAATATGATTTTTAAACATAAAGCGCAAACCAAAGATACGTTACTACGTAGTGTCGCTAAATATAAGCCAAAGAAAAGATGATACATGCTTACCGAATAATTTTGTGTCATACATGCAAAATAAGCTCTAGGAATTCAGAATACGAGTGATACTTTTATTCGAAAAATTCGAACATATAAGTCATTGCTATTTCCCGTTATCACATTCAAATTTTATAAATGCTGTTAAGCTTAGAAAGATTTGGAAAATTAGGTTCTAACACCAGTGGGAGTAAAGAGTGGGGATATTAGGATTCGGATAGAAGACTGGTTCCTTATTTACATAAAAAATTAACATTTAAAACAAAAGGAAATGCATCGAAATTGGCGCTATATACACAATTTGATCTCATAAAACTTAGACGAAAACTTAGAAATAAATTTTGGGATTCAGTGAAGACAGACCAGGTGTAGAGATGGAAAGAAAAGTCAAAGGATATAAATGCATAGAGAAAAAAAATCTTTTTTTTTTCACAGGCAAAGGTTTCTCTCAAAATTGTGGTTACATGATGAGAATAAATTTTTAATGGAAAGTAAATGGCATAAAGTTTCACATGCTCAGTAGCATGTGACGCGGAATATTTATCTTCATGGTATGCGGTATACTTTAACAATAATTTGAAACTTCAAAATAAATGAACAGGTATCGTAATTTATTTTAATAAATTGCATAAAAATTTTAATAAGTAATTAAGTTTAATTTGAATAACAATTAAAATTTATATAAAATATATATTATAGATATATGTACATATACCTACAATTTTATTCAAATCACGATTTAGAATACGCCCTCAAATTGATAAAAACATTAATTTTATTTGAAATATGAAACTAGAATGAGTCACGTTAAAATTTATAATCTAATTACAAATTGCCATCAAAGTTAATTACTAGTTAATGTTAGCACATTTTTCAAACTTTTTAAAAATAACAAGAAAAGCAACAACAACAAAATTGTGAGTAAGCACAAAAATTGATTTAAAATACTTTTTGTTTTTAGTTTTTTTTTTTGTTTTGTTTTAATATTCTTAATAAGCTTAGGAAAATAATTCAATTATTGAATTACGAAAATAGAATCGAAATATATAAATAAATCGTTTTTTTTTAAATTTTAAATTTTTAAATTTACACAAATATACGAGTAATCAGATAAAAATAAAATAAGCAAAACAATGAAACATGATTCGGTTCTATTCAACCCACAACATATTGTAATCAAGTTAATCGGTAACAATTACGCATAATTTTTTTTGTTTGATCATTATTAGAGTAATGTGGGTGTCAAACGAGTAAAAACAGGATGAAATTTCAAACGACAAAGAATCAGTCATGTTTTTTATTTACACCTATATAATTATACAAATGGCAATTAATTAAACTGTGAATGAAAAACGAACTTTATGTACCTCAGAAAATTTCATTCATGCTAAATTTTTATTCAAAAGAAAAAATAAACAAGCGTAATAAGCTTCATTTGAGGATTTTATAGCAGTTCATTAGAATTTTATGCTTCCGCATACACAAAAGTTTAAAAAAGAACGATTTTAAAAATTTGACTTTATTAACGGAAAAGTTTAGTTTTTTTTTTTAAAAAAAACGTAAAGTATTTTCGAAACGTTTCTTAAAAGAATCACATGAGTTATTAAAGAATATTTATAACCCAGCTTAAGGATATTTCAGGATGGTAATTTTGTGTGATTAACCCATCACCAACAACCAGTTGCATAGTTTCCGTTTCGCTTAATTACACCCACATTTAATATAGTTTCATGTGAAACAGTACAAAATTAAAAATTATGTTCGTTGAAAAGTTACATAAAACTTAAATTCAAGAAAAAACAACCAACGTAAAGAAAAAAAAAATTTTTTTTAAATCATATAGAAAGTTAATTAAGATATAAGCTCACCTGACTTAATGTAACTGATCCGGAATGAGTGCAGTTCTTCCAATCGAAACGCGTTATTGGTAAAAATTGTGATGATGGAGGAGTGCCTAAACCTCCAGCAGAAAAAAGCGAGTCAGTCACTGAAAATAAAATTCAAAAAATTTATTATTAAAAAATTATTTTTTTCTCAAAGTCAATTAAAACTGTTTTATCAAATTGATAAAATAAAAATTAATTAGAAAATGTATCTAATTTAATAAACACATATCATATGAAAATTTAAGAATTAATTTTCTATTATTTTTTTTTTTTTTTTGACATCATATGGAGAAAAAATAACAAACAACAATTTAGAACAATGAAAGAAAAATAATGGTAAAAACACAAATTTTATTTCTAAAAAAGAAATGAAGAGTTATAACAAACTAAAAAAATGTAGCAATGCAAAGCCCCCAATTTTACTAAATAATATCGAAATTAAGAAGAAAAAAAAATTAAAATGAAGAATTTGTAATGCCAATTGAAGCAAATGCAATTTTTTAAATTTTGAATTTCTTCTAAAAATCATGAAATAAAATTAAAAACAATAATTTTAAATTCTACTTTAAGAAATATATTTTTTTATTTCAATTTTTTCACATTTTAATTAAATTACAACAAAAATATAATAATTTTTAATTGTTGTTCAATGACTTTAATGTAAATGTTAATTAAGTGAAATAACATTTTAAAGGGGAGAAGAAAAAACGTGGATAGAATTCGATTAAAGTTGAATTTAACATCTAAATAACGGTGGGGGGCTCAAAGATTAGCGTCCTTTGTGAAACAAACACTTAACATATGATTGTTTCAATACAGTTTACAAACTGATTCACAGATAAAATTATACTTTTTAGAATATTGTATTTCTGTTTGTTTGTCACATCACAAAAAGTGTGATTATTTTACATAGGACAGCAATTCATATTCCAAAATCTACATTAAATTTTAACTCTTGCATCATTGCGCATTTTTGTGAACAGTTTTGTAGCAAACTTTAAAAAAAAAACATGTTTTCAAATCCAGTAATCCGGATTTTGATTAAAATGTGTGCGGAATATTTTTTTACTATTTTTTCTAACCAGTTAAGGCTTACTGCTCAAAAGGTCAAAAGAATACCCTGTTTTAATTTTACCTACCTATACTACCTACACCCACCCACGATGTACATGTTCAATGATTTTTTTTTTTTTGCTTCTTTTAGAATTGCAACTAGTATTTAAAAAATAAAAAGATAAAAACGAATTTTCATAACAAACGATAAATTTTAATTATCACGTTCACTTTTATCAAGTTTTAAACAGATTTATTGCATTTTAAAAGCGAAAAAAATATATGTATTGGAGAATGAGACACATTCTTTGTCTTTTGTACCTTTTCCAAAAAATTCCAAAGACAAGAAAGTTGTCTATAAGCGACATATTTATTTTCAAATTTCCAGATTACAATACATTTGCAAATTTCATATTTTTGCAAAAGTTTAAAAAAAATTGTAGGGTATAATAACAAATGAGATTTAAAATTATTTAAGTATCTACATAAAATATATTTTCAATACAACAAGAAAAAAAGAAATTTCTAAATAATTAAAATCGAATATTCAAAATAAACGAAATAACTCTAATACATAGCCAGCGCAAGAGTTACAAAACCATAAAAAGACATGTAAAAAGATTTAATCAAAGATAAAATAAAATTTATTCATAAGATTAACCAATAGCTCCATTTGAGAGATCACGTAATAATTAAATTCTATGAATAAACATTTTTATATATATTTTGTTTTTTTTTTTTCTCATTATCATTGCTCACATTAAAAACAAATATCGGTTTTTTCTAAAGACTATTTTCTTTTTCTTCTTAAAAGTGTGACTGTGGCCGTATAAAATTATCATCATTCTGATAAAAACAAGAATTGAAAAAGTAAACTAATTTTTAACTTGGGTACTGAAAACAGATTATATTTTCATTATCAGTAGCACCTAATAGGATGGTAAAATTAAAATTATAAATTAAATTTAATTATTTAATAAATTATAAATATTTTTTAATATAATTTTCTGAATCTGTGCATTTGCAATCTTTTAAATACTAATGAATTCTTCAGATATCTAAATTTTTTCATAAGCGTTTAAGAGCGATTAATTTTTAAGAAAGTCGTTAAACAGGGACCATCTCAAAATTGATAAGACCACATTCGATCGAGTATTGAACGTTGAACGAATGACCAGAATTTTAACGAAAACTGATTTTCGATGAATTTTTTCAACAATCTTAATCTGAAAATAAGCTCATTTTATTTAACTACTTTAAAAACTTTAATTTTCTTGAGCTTTCCGAAATTAACTTAATCAATTATTTTAATTCAATTCAATTTTGACGTTCACCTGTCACCGATTAAACAAACTTATTCACAATTTGAAAAAATTGATTCGAAATTTAATTAATTAATTAAATAAATTATTTATACTTTGATCTTTCGAGATTTTCCTTGGGAATCGCTTTTTTAAAAAATAAAAAAATAAAAAAAAAATATGATACCATAAACACCCTGCAAAATTTTGTCTTCAAAAAAAAAAAAAAACAAAAACAAAATTTATCTTTATCTTTAAAAATAAAATTTAGAAATTATTTTACTTTGAAACTTTTTAAATACAAAAACAAAAACAAAATATCTTTGAAATTTCTGTGAATATTTTCAGAATTATTTTATTATGGGAAAAAGATGTAATTAATTTTCATTTTAAAATTATAGCATTTTAGAATATTGCAATTCTAATGACACTATTAAACACGTTTATTATGTAAATTCAAAAGAAAACAATAAATAAAAAGATTTTTATATAATTTATTAAATCTACTAGATACTCAAAATAAAATATGTATATACATATGTACATATGTAGGTAGGTATAGGTATGCACATTTGAAAAATAATTAGATAATAGAAAAAATACACACTAGAATTAAACAAAAAAAATTTTAATGTCATGCAAACCATTTAAAATTCTATTTTTAAGAAACTTGCAAAATACAATATTGTTGTTGTTTCTTTTCGGTTTCTTCTTCTTGAGTGTATCTATGTACATACATATCTACGAGTATGTGTATTAGGTATGTTGATTTGTATATTTATTTTCCATTAAATAATGTATCAAAAAAAAAAAAATATTGATCACGAATATTAAAGGTATACAAGAACAGTAATACGATAAAAAAAAAAAAATTTCCTTTGGAATAAATAATAATACTTAATTATTTTAAATATCCTTGATTTAATTAAAAACATATACACTACAGAAAATAATATATCAATATTAAAATAGATAATATGAATTTCAAATCGATATTATTGCAGCAATGATATACTATATGTACCTATATATTTTTTTTTATTATTTCAAACTCATTTTATAGTTTTGATTCTTTGAGGAAAAAAGTAAAAATATAAAAAGGAACAAAAAGAAAACATGCAGTAGCTAAATATGAGAAAATACAATATGATAACAGAGTGCTGAACTTTTTTTTAAAGTTTTTTCTTTTCTTTTTTTTTTTTTCTTTTTTCAACTAGACTGTTTTAGAAGCTGTTGCGAAAATAATATTTGCTGCAATGTTTTTTTTTTTTGCTAATATTCATTTCATTCACCTTTATTATCATTCCGATTTTTAAAAATTCTATTGTGGTTTAAATGTGCAGGTTGTGGCTGCAAAGGTGTTTTCTCTATTGTTGATGATGTTGTTGCAGATGACGACGATGACGATAGTGATGATGGTGGTGGTGGTAGGGGTGTTCGTAAATACGGTGATAAAGAATATGAGAGTGGCGGTAATAATGATGGATTGTATGGAGGAGGCCATAAAATTTTTTTAGTAGTACTAGTACTACAAATTTGATTCCTACTGATAATACTACTACTACTATTACCGCTTTTATTATTATTTATACTTGATGGATCATAACATTCCTTAACACATGAACCAGATGCTGGATCCAAGCTACAATCATCGGATAATGTTGTTCCCAACATGCCTCAATAACAGGAACAAATTGAAACTGGAATATACAAAACAAAAATGTTTGTGTGTTTTTGTCTTTTTTTGCTTTTTTTTGCTATCAAACCCATTGAAATTTCATTTTTTTTTTTTTCATCCTTTAAAAAAAAAACAAAACAGAAACGAATACCCCATTTTCATATTTCACATAAATTATTTTTATTGCAGAGAGAGAAAAAAAGGACTTAGCAACAACACAGCAATTATCTTGGTTTATTTTCAATTGTTTTTTTTTTCTGTGAAGAATGGAATTGATAGGATATGCACTCATCTATCTTTTGTTAGAGGTTTAAATCAAAACTATACAATAGAAGAAATTTTTGAAAATACATAAGTGAAACTCCAACGAAGGGGATCATTGGAAAAATCGTATTATTTTACATTTTTTTATATTTTGCATCTCTTTTTTTTAAATACACTTCAATGCAGTAAAACAAATGAGAAAAATATTTTATTTTAAAAAATACCTTTTAGAAAAGGGTATTTTTTTTATTTTTTATTTGTTAATTTCTTTGCTCCATGATGTCACCTGTTACGTAGTAGAATACATACATATATTGAAAATTGAATATTCGAAATTATTTTTTTAAAATGTTATGGCTTAGTTTTTATCATTAACTCATTTTAATAAAATAAAAAAATTAATCTACCCCATACTTTTTAAAAATGGTGTAAAATTTGCATTTAAGGAACTGTCGTAATTTTTTAAACTTTTATTTAATATGAAATTTTTAGCCAACATAGTTTCTCGTCCACAATGTCAATGATTGGATTTTAAAGGAATTTGTTTTGTTTATTTCTAAACTGATATCAAAATGTTTATATTGCGTCTTTTCTCAATAAATCACCTTGAACTTTTTTCTATGCAAACCATACTGTCCATACCATACTCTTTTAAAAATTTGTCAGGAATCTCTTATCCTTTCTTGAATTCTTTTGCATTGGAAGATTTTGGAAAACAACAAATAATACAACATCAAAATTAACTAAATTAAGTAAAATTTTTCGCTGAACTTTGATGTCCTCTAACCCTATTAACTTTTACTTGTCTTCTTAAAAGCCTCTTTATAAATTTTATTTGATTTTTTCTTCACTTTCATTCCACTGTATATATTTTCATCTATGCTAGACAAAACTTTGATCACGAACATATCCGCATTATATGCAAATAATATCAACTAAATATGTATTTTTCATAAAATTGAACTTCCTTCCTTGATTCTTTTCAAAGTCATTTTTAATTATCATTGCATAATAAATTGATTCTATTGAAAATGCAATTTTCCTGTACATTATTAAACTTGAATTTGATTCTATATGTATGAATTGTCCATTTTAATTTACAAAAAATTTGTCCTTTTGTTATTTAATATTTTTTTATTTAAAAATAACTTAATACCCTCTCTCAATTAAGTATGTGTAAAAAATATAATAACATGTTCAAAAGTTCATTTTATCCAATTTGATCACATACCTAAAAAAAAAAATGTTATATTGTAAAAGAACAACTAGATTTAAATTTACAATCCCTTTCTGATAAATATTTTGAATTTTTAATTAACCTTATAAAACATGTCTCTCTTTTATAATAACTTTATTTTTAATGAAAAATATTTATACTATCTAGTTTGTTGTACATGCCTACACAAAACAAATTTAAATTGTACCGACGGAAAAATTCAGTTGTCATGATGATGTTACGTAAATAATCTGTTTATTTTCTTTTTTCTTCTTTTTTTTTTTAGATTGAAATTTACCTAACAATGTAACATAATATCTGTATCAATATACGTGTACTGTGAATTTAATGTTTATTCCAAAACTACAAATACAAAAAAAAAAACAATACGTATTTTCGCGTAATTGCTTCATTCACAATTGAAATTTACGAATTCTAATAATGCGGATGATATCCTATATATTATATTTGTTAGTTAAGAGTTAAGAGTTTTTTCTACACTGAAAATCTATTGTAAAATGATATTAAAGATACAAATATTTGAAATAGATATAGATGTATCTTCTGTGGTAAATTGTGTACATATTATTAAAAAATAATAATAATAATATTTTAATATTAAAATTTCACAATTGTTATTTATTCTGATTGAAAAAAATTGATAAAGTATAATTTTTTGTTTAAAGAGATCATTTCAATAAATTTAATTTGATTTTATTTCATTTTTTTTACATTTTAAATTTTTAAAAAATGGAAAAAATAATTGTGAAGTATGAGAATTTGGTACCGTAATTTTTAAATTTATATTAGAAAGAATTCAAAAAAAAAAAAAAAAACTAGACTGCAGACCATCACTAAACCCTTCGAATATCATGGGAGTATTTAAGTTCATAGCAATGAAGAAATTTCTAACACCCTGTATTGCACTGAGGATCTGATTTATCAGTACACATAACATGTGACTCCATATTCAGTCAATTTAAAAAATTTTTTCTTTTAGTTCGACATTAATATAAAACGAATTCTCAAGTCCTTTTAAAAATAACGATTGACTTGAAATTTTCGAAACTTGTACACAATTATTTTCAATTTGGGTTGAATTCTTCATTTTTTTAAATTATGAAAAATATTTTTAGCTAAAATTCTTTTTTTTTTTTTTTTTCACAAAATAAAGCGAATACTTTTACAACACAAAAAAAAAGTTATTTCAACATTTTTTTACATCTGAAAAAGGTTAACAAATAAAATCAACAAAATAACGTTTAAATAATTCTTCATTATTTTATAAAAGTGTACTTGTTTTTATGCACATTTTTTTTTTGTTGAATTTCGATTTAAAACAAATATTTGTACTTTCGAAAATGTTTAATTTGTCCAAAAAAAAAAGTATGTATACGTGAATAAATACTTTAGACTCTTTAGAGTAACACACGTTTTAAAAAACAAAACAAAACAGAAAAAAAGTTTGTTGTAGGTGCATTTAATTTTTCAGACGAAAAAAAAAACAATTAAGTATTTTACATTGAACGTTTTAAATTACAAAAATAAATAAATTTTATGAAATTGCATTGGATTATTACAATCAAGTCGAATAATAAATTCACAAATAATGATAATAATAAAAAAAAAATGTATGAAAATGTTATTAAATATTAAAAATGTGCAATATTAAAATATTTTGTAACTTTTGTTTGTGAAGTGATTACAAAATGTGCACAATTTTAAATATTTATTCATATTTTGCGCATTTTTTAACTTTAAATTGGATTTTATCATCCTTTGAAAAGGACTAAATTTTTTATCTGGAATTTAACAAAATTTAATAACAAAAAAAAATCTGATCAATATAGAATTTATAAATATAGGAGGATTAAAAAGGAAAAACGCTTTCATAGTTGTACTATAGAACAATTACAGCTACAATCTTGTAATAGATATTTAATAATGCTTCTTCAGGATGAAACATTCTTTCTATGAGTTTATGCTATGTCTTTTATTGATAAATCACTCCTTCGCCAACAAGTTCTTGTAAAAACCTTCCAAAGACAATAAATACTGTTCCATTTGGCAAAAAATCAAGTTTTTATCATTTTATTAAGTACAATTCAAATGTTATCAAAAGTTCACATTGAATTAACCCTTAACGCTCCAATTACCGGCAATGCTTCACTTTTTTATTTTCGAAATTTACAAATTTTCGAAATTTAAAAATTTAAAAATTTAAAGTACAAAATATAAAATTAATTTCAAGTTAAATTTTATTTAAAATATAAAATAAAAAGAAAAACAAGTACACGAACTAAAACATTACCAAAAAAACCAAAATACAGGAAATAAATTTTTTATATAGGTACATACATATTTTTCGAAATTTTAATTTTGTCACTGAAACTCACAAACCTCTTTATATTTTTTTTTTTTTTGTCAATTATAATAGAATAACATATCACGTAGAGTATTTATTTAAATATTTTTGGAATTTTTCCTTTTCATTTTTAAATTACTTCCACAAAATAAAAAACACAAAATCAGTTCTCTTTTGTCACAGGATATAAAGTTTGTAATATGTAAAAAAAAAATGATACTTTTACTTAATTCTTTTATTTTGCTTTGTTTTAGAACAAAAAAAATGTAATTGTATTTTTTAGATAAAGGGATCACATACTTGTCCATTTGTTAACCGTGTACAAAATAATTAGCAGCAATGGAATTACACATATGTATGTATTATACCTATATGACATTCTTATTCTTTTGAAGAATTTTTTAATTTAATAAAAATAATTCAACGAAAAAGGATTTGAGAAATTCTCTTTTTTTTATGTGAATGTGGTTTAGAATTTGAATGTAAAATACTTTGAATAAAATATGAATGTCAACATTCTTTTACATAATTCATTTTTTTTTTTTTTTTTAGAATAATTCCTTTGAGATACCCAGGCACTTTTTAATTGTTTATAAATCAGGATGAGACTTAAAAAAAAGTTGTGGAAGAGAAAAAGAATTTTTGATTAAGTCAATGTTTCAGGAATCTAGCATTTAAGTCAATTCTGCATAAGAATGGCCACAACAAAATTTGATACACAGGATTAAACTTAAACCTGAAACAATTAAAAAGTGATAATGTGTCATGAAATTTTTTATTTTTAATCCTTTTTACAACTTTGCTAGCAATTTCTAAATTCCATAACAATTATTCTAATATGAAATTCAAATTTATTAATATGAATCATCAGGAAAAAATTTCTTACAATCAATCAAAAAATAAGAAAATCAAGACTTTTTCAAAATATTTAAAAATTATTATTCACAATAATTGACAGTTGAACATACAGTAAAAGGCATCCACATTATTATCCATTACCTCTTTCCTGTCGAATAGGCCCACTGAAAGTTTTTTTCATGCAACTCAAACTATAGATTATGATTACATTTAATACTTTAAATTCTTCATAAGATAGTATCTTTCATATCCACATAAGATACTAGCTAAATAGTTGATATTCTGTTAATATTTCTATTTCATAATAATAGTTTTTTTTTTTCTTTTTTTTTTCGTCCATATTTATGCAATTATTCTATTATTACATCATTTTTTTCGAATATTTTTGCAAATGTTTTGCTATTTTAAATATTTAATATTCTAATACTTACTTTTACTTCACCGGACTTCCTTTGATTAAAGGAATTTCATCGGACGTATTAGATTCTTCCATTATTTCTAATATTAAATGTTTTTATTAACGCACAATTATGATCATTTATTTTTTGTAATTCTGTAAAGAAAAAAAAAATTTGCATTAAAATTACAAATTCAATAGAAAATGAATTTTCAAAGATTGAAATTTTAATAAACTTAAATTCTAAATTCTAATTTAAAATTCTATCTAGTGAATTTTTTTAAAATAATTTTCTTGTTTTTTTTTTCTTCAAAATTTACGTAGATACATGATTTATGAGATTTTTTTTTTCGATTATCCAAAAAAAAAATTAAATCTTTTTCGAGATAAAAAAAAATTGTTTATTTTAATCTTCTTTTAATGACAGGCAGAGAATTAATCTTCACTTTTCTCTCCAGCTTACAAATAAGCATATTAAAATTTAAAAAATAAATATATTGGTAGACATTTAAAAAATTTGAAACATAGATTAGAAAAAAACAAAAACGAAAACCTTTATAAATCTTTAATTGGAAAAATTCAATTTGAATTTTTGATTCAAATTGAAAATATCTTTGGAATTTAAAAATCTTTTTCCAGAACAGTAAACAGTGTCGTCGAATAAAAGAATGTATTGAAGGAGCACGAGATTGAGTATTAAATTTTTTTTTTTTCCAAAGCATCATAGGGAAGAAAAAAGAACAAAATATGATTTATTTTCATCCATATACGAAGTCAAACATAATTTAAAGTCAAATGTTGGAGTTGCAACAGCAAAAAAAAAAATGTAACAAGACATACCTAAGAAGCAAAATTGTCGTTAGTCACGTTTTCTTATCTGGTTATGCTTGACTAAAGCGACCAAGTCAATTTGAGTTATATCACGCATTAACCATTTAAACTTTCTTAACTAGTACGTATTTTGACTTTTGTCTTTTGATTTTGTTTCGGAAATATTTCATTTACTCTTTTTGTTTGTTTGTTTGTTTGTTCATGTAAAATGTTGTGCGTTAACACACCAAAAAATATATCATTGAACACGCACGTGTTGTTCCATTATGATTAATATGTTTCTTTTTCTTATTTACTTTCATTTGATACAACGAATACGGGTTAAAATTTAATAGATTTTGACATTTTCAAAATAAAAAAAAAATAAGTCTTATTCGATTTTAAAGTTTCAATACAAAATTTTCACAAGAAATTATTAATATTTTGATCGTTCGTATTAAAAGGATCTTTAGCTTTTTAAAATCTCATTCCATTACAAGTTCTTAAGTGTACGACGCCTATGGTTTTAACATAAAACATCAAAAATCAAAACAATTCTTAACCAACAGCAACATTTTATATTTGTTATTCAAACTTTTCGAATTTCAAATAAGTTTTAATGAAACATTCTCATGATTTTAGAAATTTCTTGAATTTTGCAAATTTTTGCTTCTATTTTTTTTTTAATTTTAAATAAATTATTCAATGAAATCGATTCAAAAACAAAATTAAAAGGTAAAAATAAAACATACATTTGGATATTCTATACATACGTACTATATGTATGTGAATCTATATGTACATATGTATATAGTACATACATATTTGTAAATTCTCCTACATAACGTACGTATTAATTTTTTCAAAGATTATACTTTTTTTTCTTTCTGTTTCTTTGCAATTAAATCAAAACAACGTGTTATAGTAAAATATTTTACCCTCTTGTGATTGATTACTTTACGTGTAAAAATAAAAATAAAAAAAAAAAAAAAGAAATTAAAAAAATACTAAACTTACTTATAAAAACACACGTTAAAGCATTCAAATTTCTCTCAGTATGATAAAAGTGTAGTATATAAAGAATAATTTTGTTTAATCAAAGAAAAAAAAAAATAAAGGAAGAAAACTCACGCTATGAATTATCTTCATTGAAAACGGAATAACAATAAGAATGTAATAACAGTTAGGAGCATGATTTTTAACGTGTGTTCAAATTAAGTTGTAATTAGGAAAAAATAATGATTATAACATGAATTTGTTAAAATGAAATCATTTTCACATTAAAGAAAAAAAGTTAGACTCTTATCGTCTTCACGTATTACTTTTTTTTTTAATAAGATACGAATTGCAAAAAATTACTTTATATTCCTTCAAACCATATTTTATTTTTATTTTTTCAAAATTAATCTTTTCAAAGTGCACAATACTTTTCCCTTCAAAAATAAGATTCTAATTTATGAAAGAACATTTTTATAATTTTGAATACACTTTTAATTTTTTGTGTAAAAGTTTCTCAAATTGTATTTACGTGATTTAATATGAAATTTTGAAACAAATACTTTTTTTTATGAAAGTTATTTTCACATAGGGGGAAAGTTTCCAATTCCGATTCATCTTAAGAACGTTTTTTTGTTTTCAACTTTGCTGGCTCATTAAAACTGATACAATTTGTGAAAAAGAAATTTATAGACGGCTGTAAAAGTCTAAATGTTCAATGATCCCTGATAACACAGTGACGAATCGACCAGTAATGAACGTGTTAGATCGGTGCGTCAACGCACGGTCTTTGGATGAAATTTGAAACATAGGTTTTCTAGGTAAAGCTATCGTTACTTATTAAAAAAAAATAACAGCAAGAGAAATTTGATAATAATACCTCGATTTGAAACTGGTAACATTCCCCTATCACATTTAGTCAAAAAAAAAAACATATGAACACATACATTTTTTTTCTCACTCAACTAAATTCTGAATACATTCATTAATTATATTTTAATGTATGACAATATTTTTTTGAAACTTTTTATTGAAGCTTAACACTGATAAATTTATTATAATAGATACACATAAAGTAATATTATCGTAATATTGTGTCATTTTTACTTTTTTTACTGTTCAATAAAGCTTGATTACTTTTTAAAAGAATTTTTACGATAAAATTTCAACACTCAAATTTGAAAACTTTTTCCTTTTGTGTACTTGCTGTAAAATATTTAACGTGAATTGAAATTCTTTAAAATAATTTTGTATAATTATTTAAGTTTACGAAAACTTTTTATTATTATTTTTTAATTTCAATTAAAATTAAATTTCTTCAGTTTTTATTTTTTTTTATTTTTTTAAATTAATGTGAATTTTCAATTCTGACGATTTATGTATATTTGAAAAGTGTAAAAAGTTATGAAAATAAAAAAATAGACTTTGAATATCGTTTTTAAACAGAATAATAAAAATTATTTATCTTTATATTTCCTACGAATTTCTGTGTATATAGATAACTCAATTAGACATATTTTATCTTTAAATAATTCTTTTTTTCACTAATTAAATAAAATTACAGAGAATGCTTATGAAGCAAAAAAAAAAAAAAAAAAACAAGAACCAAGAAGGAAAAGTTATAAACTTGATTTTTTTGGCACTAAGGATTGTTAATCCAATTTCATCCGTACATAATTCCGTCAGTTTTAGATTAATAACTTTTCTTTTAATTTGTTTTTTTTTTTTTCAAGTTAGACCAGTTAATGTCTTCTTAACGTCTATCAGTAATCAGCAATATCAAGATTTTTTTCTAATATTGGTTTTCGTATTGGTTATTTTGAAAATTTCAGAAAAATGAAACTTTTTAAATGTACTAAGTATTTGTCTTTAAATTTTATTGTTAAAGACTGAAATTGTTATTGATTAATTGTTAATTGAAATACCGTCTATTATTTTAACTTATGTCATCTTAGAAAATTATCCTAGAAAATCTAATATAAGCCTGTGGTCTTTAAAATCCATTAATTTTAAGAAAATTTTCATTAATCACAAAATTCCATAAAAAGGAGGTATATAAGATGATTCTCTTTTTTTTTTTCTTTTAGTATCGAAAAGAAAAAAAAATTAAGTACGTCGTCAATCTCTGATCGTAAGACCTGACAATTACCGCCCCTACTAAGACATCATCATTAATGTTTTTTTTTTCTTTTTTTTTTTTTTTCTTGTAAAATTACGATGAAGTGCTACAATTTAAAAATAGCGGTTTCCATTATGACTTGTTTTTTTAAATATTTCAGATTGTATATTAATTAAAATCGAATATGTCTAAGAAAATAAGGTTGTTGCAAACCACTGGATCATCATCCATAATGTAGGTACTAATACTAGAAATATTATTATGAGGATTGCGGTCAACTGCAATTAAATATTTGCATATTTGCATATTAATGACATGACTGACGCACTTTAAAACAACAAATTGAAATCATTAATCTGAAGTACTGTCATATTATGGGAAAAACCGTATTTCATATACATATGTACATGTAATTTTAAAACTCTCTGTCATACTAAGATTTCTAATAGTTCAAAATGATATCATTATTTTTATTTATTAAAAAACAAGTAATGTTCTAGAAAAAAAATTTCAAATTATGTAAAAATAGCATGATTTTGTGTATGTGATATTTAAATGTAACCATTCTTTTCTTTCTTATTAAAATCAATATTTTCGTGGAAGAAGAAATTTTAAATTACATACATATATAGGTACGTATGTAGATCGAAGAACAGGATCCAATTTTAATTCAAAACTTATCAGTATCAGCTCAGAAATAGAACTTGGAAATGTTTTTTTCAATACGACCTACAAAACAATTAAAATAATTCAGCTTTATGGAATTAGGTTGCAAACCTGAAAAGCCTAGCTTCCAACTTAGGGTACCCAAGTAATTAAATTTCATAAAAATTTCTATAAATTATAAAAAAAAAAAAAAAAAAAAACAGAATAAGCCTAAAAGAAATTAAATACATAATTTACTATTTCATTGAATGGTCTTATTTATTTCTTCTTTGATTTCTTAAGATAGCTTTAAATTGACATCTTTATATTAATAAAGCATCTTTCTTGAAGTAATTGATATTTTATGTTATCCTTATTAATTTTAGTTGTAAAATAATAAGGAAAATCAAATAAACAAAAAAAACATTTAACACACATTTCTAATATGAAATTCACAGAATGTTATTAAATTTATCGTCAACATTTAATAAAATTGTCAAATTCATATGTTAATTAAATTCTAAAGCTTATTATTTTGTATGTTCCTTTGACAGGACAAATAATACATTAATATGTATGTTCTATATGGACTTTATACAATCAATTTCCCCCCTTACAAATCTTCATTATATACTTATTGCTTTAGCATCAATCTGAAAGAATAAAACACTTTTATTTTTTTCCAATAAATATTACGTAATTGACGCATGAAACATGAAAATTGAATTTTACACCTGATAAATATTCATTATTTTACAACAAATGATATAAATTTTTGCTATTGGTCCTGTTCCCTAACAATCTCTAATCAATATATGTATGTATGTTATATAAGGTACATTAAATTTCAATTTGTCATGATTTACAACAACAAAAAAAAGAAGCAAAATCACAACAGTAAAAGAAAACGGTACACTAAATAGATATTGAATTTGGCCGACACATAATATTTTAATCAAATTCAAAGCATAATTAATAAAATTTGTTTTTTGTTTCCTCTCATTAAAACAAAACAAAAAAAACAAAAAGAAAGTTTAAATTTATTTCTTTCGTATTCATTTTTCATGATTTTGAATAAGCGGATAAAAAATATATTTTTTTTATTTCCTTCAAAAATTGAAGATACCTTTTTTTTTTTTTTTCTAAATACCACGATCTTATCATTGAAAAATGTTTAATTTAACCCATACACTTTCGGAAAAAATAAAATCAACTCTTTTTTTTTCCCCCATTGGGAATACCAACATGTGTGTTTATGTTTAGATTATTTTATATATGTATTGGATGTGAAATAGACAGGATTTATTGTTTATCATGATATTTTTCTCTGTTGAAGAAACGAATTTTGTTTTGGCTTTGATCATTTTTTATTTGATGCCCTGCGGGGTTGGATTTTGTACATACATATAATATGTTACATTCATATTATATGAGTGTGTATAATGTAATGTAAGCAAAAATTCTGTCATGAACGGAAAGATCTATTTTAATGAGCCGCGACACGCTCTTGATCGAAATATGTATGTTTATACTCTATTCATTTTCATGGCACGTGAATTTTTTTTTTTTTTTTTTTAATGTACAGTTCTTACAGATACACACATCATATCATACATATACAAATAATTCTTCAATTTCAATGTAGGTTGTTGTTTCGTTTCGGATCGGACACAATTTTCTTTCAGTATTATTTTTACTAATAAAGATGGGTTGTCGGGCTGATAGATACGATTTTCGCTATTCATGCTTAGACTGTTCATGGGCATTTATTATAATTTTTTTTTGTTTTACGGTCACTGATTATATGTATTCAAAATACATATCTCTAAAATGTATCTATATAATATACAAACAACCAACAATTGTATGTACCTATATATGTATGTATGTACATATATACTACTATCAAATGTATAGTTGCAAAGAAAGAAACTTGTTCTTTTTTTTTTTTTTTTGCTTTCAAAAACGGTATCTTTATATTCATCAATTCATGCAAAAGGTGATGATAAGATACTAAAAAAAAAAACAACAATAATTTTAAGGAAAAAGAAAATCCTTTTTTAAGGATATAAATAGAGGTGGTAACAAAGTTAAAAAAAATGTTAGCTTTTTATATTGTCAATAAAAAATGACAGGTAATGTTTGTACAATATTTTTATAAATTGGATACTTTGATCAATAGATAAATTTCTATAAGAAAAAAAAAAGAAAATTTCTTTATAAGTATTTATTCAGAGGGTGTACAAAGTTACGCAAGAAAATTCAAATAAAAAAAAAATTAAATAAATATGTAATTCCAAGTGATATGGGAAGAATATATGTGCTGTAATATTCGAATATTTATCAAATTACAACACATAGGTATATAATATAAAAATTTATGAACAAAATAAATGAAGACTTGACATTTACAAAAGAAAAAAATCATTTTATTGCATATACACAAAAATTTCAATTTCAAAAGTATTCTTGAATATTCAGTGAACTGAAACTAAAGGTTTGAAAAATAAAAATAAAAATAAAATAAAAAAAGGAATTTCATATGTGTAACATTTTTGTGAGACTTTTCGATATCCTTTTGGTTTAATAAAATATTTAGGATCATTTTTTAAGTGTGTTTTGTGTTATTTTTATAAATAAATTTCTTTAAATTTAAACTTTTAATCTGTAGAAATTTTAAAAACAAGTTATTCTTTTGTAATTTGAATGATAAATTCAACTAATTAAACATTCACGCAATATAAAAAAGCAAATTTTAATTTGAACATAAGGCATCACCGTTATTTAAGCATACGAAAAGCAAATTATAATATTTCTTTTTTTTTTTTTACTTCATAAAACTTAATTCAAATTGGTTTCATAGCAATTAAAATACGTAGATACTTACAATTCCTGATTATTTTTTATTTAATTAACTTGATGCATTAAATACATACTTCATGAGGGTTAAAAGATTCTTGTTTAGATTTAACTTCCACATACACGTTAGCTTGAATTGCAGTAAAAATGAATTTAAAATAGAATAAACATAGAAAACAAAATACATAGAAACACACTTTTAGAAAATTCAAAAAAAAGTCAGATAATGGTGTCGAAAAATATTTAATTTTTTTCTTCAAAAACCTTCAACTTTTTTCCATTTTTTTTTTTATTAATAAATGTCAATCATGGAAAACGCTTTTTTCCTTCTCAATTCTAAACGTTTAAAAAAAAAAAAATAAAAATAAAAGCGTAACAAAAAATTTTGATTTACTCATTTAAAACATCAATTAATACCCTTTCATCTATCGATTTATACATTTAAATAAAAAAAAATTGTTTACCCGTAATCGCATCATCAATAAAATCACCTGCTCTATTTATGATTCTATTGCTAGAAGAACAATAAGCAATAAGTTAAAATTTGCCATATGTTCTAGTTACCATAAAAGATAAAATTATTTACTA
The DNA here is from genome assembly GCA_939192795.1 of Bombylius discolor. Classification (NCBI taxonomy): domain Eukaryota; kingdom Metazoa; phylum Arthropoda; class Insecta; order Diptera; family Bombyliidae; genus Bombylius; species Bombylius discolor. Next base: position 44,354,106 of record OW584238.1, on the reverse strand, counting down.
ATTCTATTAAAACAGAACTAAAGATTGTATTCATATTGACTGTACATGCAACAATTCCTTAATTTGTTTTGTGTAGTTCCAGTATTTGTCCTTTAAAAAAAAAAAAAAAAAAAGATAAAAATTATTGAAATACTAAACAAAACAATTAGAAAAAAATATATATATATATGGAATTGTGACAGATGTATCCCTCTGTTTCAATAATATGTAGATGTATGTAGGTATATAACATGATTTTAAATTTTAATGAAACAATCACTGAAAAAAGGGTTAAAAATAATATGAATGAATAAACATAAGTCAAGTAATCAAGTAATTTGAAAACGGATCTGACCACAGACCTTTTTGGTTTCCCCCTTTTTTTTTATGTATGTATGTATTTCACATTGTACATACTCAGCACTTCACCTATCTAACTATATAGGTATGATTTTATTTATTTTTTTATTTTTCTGTAAAAATTCTATGAATGCCAATAACATTTTATTTTTATTAACTTGAAAAAAAAAAATTGCTTAATTTATTCAAAAATTGTAATAATTAAATAGTATTTTGAATTCTTAAATATTTAATTTGAATAAAACCCCAGAATTATCATACAAAAATATGTAATTTTGACACGTATTAATCAATTCTCTTGCACTTTGTAAACAAAATCGATTTTGAAATGTTAAAAATAGATTAAATTTTATGATCTGATTTATTTGAAATTTTTGTCCAGTCCAGTCTCATAATTCTCTACAAATCTTTTAGCACAAAAACAATTTCTAAGGCAGGACACGGAAGATGACGTTTAACAGTGGCAGCAAAAGAAAGTAAAATTATTTTTTTCCAAATGCCGATTTTCAAGTCTATTTGATCGTCTAATTTAAAGGTCTAATTTCATAGTGAACCGTTCAAGGAATATCTTATTCAAATTTCAATTTCCTATTCCCTTGGAATCATGCATTTTTGAAATAAAAAAGAATTTGTCTCCAAATGTAAACGCGAACCGGTAAAAGTGTGTGTAAAATTAAAAATTGCCCGAAGTTTTTAAAAAAAATGATCAAATTTCATGCAGTATAAAAGATTTTTTATACAAAATTTCATCAAAAATTGTATCATATTCCTTACAATCCAATTGTATTGAAGGATTGAATTCTATCTATTTCATAATCTTTATTTATTTTCTAAATATTTTTTTTTTTTGTTTTTAATTACATTATTCATTATTTAAATATTCATTTTAAAATAAATCTTTCATAAACTTAATTCATCCTTCAATATTAAAAGATTGTTTCGCATAATCTTGATTTTCTTTTGTTATTGTACAGATACAAAAAAAAAAAAAGTTATATTCATTCATTTTACTGAATTTCACACTTTGAAAATCAAAGTAAATTTCGTCAAAACTGAATTCTATAAAATTTGAATTTCACCCTCATAAAATGATAGTATTGTAAAGTATTTTAATAAATGTATATTGAATGCAATATGTACACAGATTGTAAAGCACAATATACATGATTATTTAGTCAATCATTCAATGTTTTATTTTTTTTATTTTTCACAATGATGCGCTTCAGGCAAAATGATAAAAATACTTTTAAAGTTCCAATTTCATCAAAAACTAACTACTACCTAAATTATAGTAGCTATACAATAATTTTCTAATGTAAGTAAGTACTTTTTGTCTGTTTTTCATTTTCATTTCTATTTTCTATCTTTTCTACATTTTTTTTTTTTTTTTTGTTCTTCTTTTTTGTTTTCTTTTTGCCCCTTCTGGTTTTTGATGTTCATCTATTTCTATTATTACTTGCTTTTGTATTTAGTTGGAATATATAGATGAATCAATATCCATGTCTAATATCCCATCATCCTGTGAGCTATACTGTACAATCTACATATTTTCATAAGAATGTAAGTAATTTACTTTAATAAATGTATTTTTCCATGTTGTTGTTGTTGCTGTTATTATTTCGGAAATCTTTAATAGAAAATTTTGTAAAATATGAGGGTTGAAAAAAAGGGAGAAACAAAAAGAGGGAACTTCTGTTGCATCTACATTTATATTTTTTTTTTTATTAAGGATATTAAAGTGATTATTTTTTTTAATACCAATTGAAAATTATATAACTGATAATATTTTGAAATAAAAGTAGCTGTAGAAAAATAATTAAAGTAGAAAATAATGAATAACGAATTAATTGCTGACATCAGGTGAATTTTATATGAAATTATCGTGTTTAAAAAAAAAAAAGAAAATATGTACAACAAAAAGCTGGAAAAAAAAAACAATGTATTATTTTATCTTTTAAACTATTATAATCCTTTGAACAAAGATACAACTTCAAGAAGGATTTAGTAAAAAGAAAAATAGATGAAGAAAAAATTCATTATTTTACTGCAACACATTTTACTAAATTGTATGTACATATATAGCTATGTACATTTCAATTTTATATTAAAAACATATTATACACTACAAAGGTAGTATGTTTATTTATTTTAACGCAAAAGTCAAATGCATAAAAGTTAAGATAAATTTTAACAGTCGTAGTCGTTCGCACGAGACAAAAATCAGACACAAAACATCATATAGTCAGAGAAAGTAATTTAATGATTCATACATAAATACATTTTCTATTGTTAACTGAGCATCTTTATGTCTGGTATTATATGTACATATATAATAATGTATCTATGTGTATTAGGTATGTATATCTTGATTTTCACGGTTAAGCACTACCATCCAATAAATCTGCATTTTAATGTAAGTCGGTAAGAGGATTTTCATTTTCTACGTTTCCGTCGGTTTGTAATTTTTCACATGATATAAGCCGTCGGCACATATAGAATATACTCATAGCTATAAATATGTACATTATATAAATTAAATATTTACCTATATAAAATGAACATGTATAGATAGATACATTTGTATAAAAGATATTTAAATACGTGTAACTTAGTAGATACATGTGTATTTTTATTTATTTTTAATAAGAAGCCATTAAAAAAGAACAATTTTGAATGCAGAATTAAGAAAAAAAAATCTTAAGTTTCTCAATTGCAAGTAATTAGTCAAAGAAATTAAGCATTTTAGGAAGTACATATCTGTATGTACCACACATTTTGTGATAACATTAAATTTGTATTTCCGTAGTACAATAATATGAAAAAAAAAAAAAATAGGTACAAAATATCGGAAGTTATAAAGTCAAAACAAAAATGACATACAGTGACACCACATTTTTTTACTGAAATCAACTGAAATGAATGAATTGTTTGAATATCATTTTTTTTCCTTTGTTTTAACCTTTTTTTTAACATCCTGATAAAAACTCACAGGATTTTTATCCAAAAGAAGCTACACATACAATTTTTTAGGTTATTACTGTACACAAATTTTTATTAAAATTGAAAAAGCTAACGATTGATGATGAAAAATAAAAAATAAAAATATTTAAAGTTAAACTAATATTTGGCAAGCTAAACAATAAGGATTGTGAAATTTTTATGCTTGCAATTTTTTTGTAAATGATAAATTTATAAAAAATATTTTGAAAAAAAAAACACGAACTGCAAACTTGTTTCGCAAACAAACTAGAACAACAAAAAAATAGTAAAGATGTGTGTTTTTTCAAAACATTATGCTACCTACACACGGTCCAACTTGGTTGTACAACCTTTGCCACATTCCTAAAAAATCAAAACAATTTCAATTTAATCCGACCGTTCGACAAACTTGAAAATTAGTCTGGTGACCAACCTACACATTATACAACCCTAATCCAACTCGATCTGATTGTTTAACCAAGTTTGACCGTGTGTACGTAACATTAGAAAAAATTACACAGAAGTATCTCATTTAGAAAACTCTTAGAAAACTCCTACAATAAAAGGAGTGTCATATGAACAGCATTATAAACGAAATCACAATTCTGCAACCTTGATTTCGAAAACCAACTTATTTCCAAATTTGTATTATGACAAATCTGACTTAATTTTATTATCTAAATTCCATAAATAAAATTTCAGATTAAATTTTAAAAGAAATTAAAATAAGGAAAAATTAAATTGATAAAAAAAAATGTTGTATGCTTAAATTTTTCTATTATGAAATTTAAAAAACAAAAAACCTAACTGAAACTTTTCACACCTTTAATAAATAAAATTTATTAGGGAAAAAAATTTCATAAAAATTAGATTTGAAAACTTCCTTTTTCTTATCTTTAATTTTATCATCTTACGGCAAAGGTACAAAAACAAAGTAATAAAATTTACCACATTATTTTTGTTTTTTTTTTTTTTATTCTCTTATTTACTTTTACTTAAATAACCGGGTACATTTAGTTATCTAAAATGAAGTTTAAAAAATAAAACGTGTACAGAGCAGGGCATTCATCTCATGGAACTCTACTGTATCTTTTGTTTTTAGGTAAGTTTCCAGACCATTTTATTGTTTGGAATTAGAAGACTAGCACATAGGTTTCAAAATTTTCAAACTTATTTTCGAAATTTTGGTATTCTATTTGTGAAAATATGACAAGATTTTGGTCATTGAAACAAATTTAAAAATGTAATTTCCTGTATCTTTGAAGTTGAAACATACTTACTTTTTTTTCTTCTATTACTAGTAGAAAAAGTGCAGGACTTGGAAGTAACAGTTTTTTTTCTTCATATATTTGTGTTTTGCAGTACAAAATTTTCAAGTAACAGTTTCTTTCTAAAAGAAAACAAATTCTCTCAAACGAAAAACTTTTTCACTTTCAGTATATGAATCAAAATTTTGCTAAAGATATTGAAAAAGCAAACTTTTTACAATATACCTACAATCTCCTAAAATCTTTTTTTTTTTTCAGATACAGGTAGTAAATTAGAACCTGTTTTTGACATTTAAATAAAAAAAAAACAACGACAAAAGAACTTGAAATATTTTTTTTTAATATTCTAAATAGCTAAAAGGTATACTTTATTTTTTGAATATAGGTTGAAAGTACATGAACAAAAAAAAAATACAACAACAAAAAAATCATAATTTAGAGGAAATAAGTAACTTTAATTGGTAATGTCACCATATAGGTACAACACGTATGTACATATAAAGTACAATTGTCGAAACATATGTTAAAACACAAGATATCAACAAACTCCATAAATTTTCCCTATTTGTTTCAGTTTTTTTTTTCCTCAAACAAAAACAACAACAAAAAATTATTTTTCGTGAAAATGAGCTTTTTTATTTTCAGTTTTATAAACATAAAAATTATCTGCACATTTGTATATGTACATATGTATATAGGGTATGTAAGTAAGTAAGTAAAATCATGATGAATAAAAGGTTGTTGCTACCACTTTGTATATTACTATCTTTTATAAAAATCTTTACGCAAAAATTTATCTTTTTTTTTCTTCATATAAGTATCTTATATTTTTATGTGCATAAAATAACTTCCTTCTTTTAACTTTTTTTTTTCTGCCACAGAATAAATAAATATATACTCTCGCATATTAACTACATACATATATGCTTTACATGTATGACGGACCTATCTCTACTTAATTCGTCGTTGCTAAGTTAATTTTTATATTGTATTTTTTTTTTCTCCATTCTTTCTTTTTTTTTTTTTTATTTAATTTTTGAAAGTACATACTCGTATAGTATGTGGTTAATTTTAAAATTGTTTATGTTATAAATTTAGATATAAATAAGGTGAAATAAACAACATAAAATTAGAAATGTTTCAGTGAACAAATAATACATATATTAATTTTTTTTTTATTTCTTTTTCTTCAATTTTCCATTTAAACTTTCACAATTTTTTTGTTTTTCTCACAAACCAATATTTTTAGTTGTTTTTTCAATACGTGCACGGACTGTTGACTTTTGCTATTGTTTTTGATACAAAAACCTCATAATGACCACATTTTCTAAATTAATTTTATGAAAATTTTACAAAATTAAATAGTTTTTGTATAAAATTCTTGATTTCTAAAGAATTTCAAATACAACTAAAAGGAAAAAGAACCAAATAAAAGGTAAAATAATACACACACACACACACACACACAAACACCTAAGGATAACAATAATATAACATATAGATACCACCCCAGATTCAATTGTATATAAAGAGAAACAGCTTAACACGTTAACCGCCACGTGACCAACAGTAGATAAATTGTTCTTCAAATATTTTATGTTGTTTGGAATTTTATTGACCGATTTTTTTTTTTAACAAGTTACGGTTTTTTATTTTAGAAAAAAAGAGATTATCATTTCTTTAAGTATACTGAGTACATATTACGTTAAACCTTAAACCCTAAATTGAAATTACGAAAAATGTCATGGAAATTTTGTATTTATGTAGATAATGTAGCCACAGAATGATGATGAGATGAGGGATAAACGTGAAATAAATTATTGGAATTGTTTTGAAAATTTTTGATAACAAATGTTTCATGAACATATAAACATAAGATAATCTTGAAATAATGTGATTTTTGAAAAGTTTTTATACATGATTGCTACATATCCTTTCACACTAACATATGACACACATTCTACTTTTTTGCTGTCAAATAAACCTTTTCAAAGGTTCTCTTTGATTTCTAAAAGTTTTAATAAATAGTAAATATTTCAACAAAATTAAACAAATTTAGCAATAAGGGGTTGAAAAGACAATTTCAGAACAAATTATTCCTTTTTCTTTTTCATCACCCCCGATCTTATTGGTTTTGGTTTCACATATAAGTTATTTAATTTGAAAATAGCATTAATCTTTTTTTCAAAATAGAAAAAAAAAATAAAAAATCGATTGAATAAGTAATAGACAAAGATTGATGTATTTTTTCAATTTTTTTTGTAATATTGAAACCCAAATTTTACATTATCATCATAAATTTTTCGACAGAACAGCTGCATTGAAACTCAATAGAAACTCACAGAAAGAACACGTTAAAGTGACTTATACTTACCATTTTCGAAATAAACGGTTCATATTCTTATTAACATTATCAGATACTTTTGATAATAATTTGAATTATTTTGTCTGTAATAATTTTACACATATGTAATTCATTTTTTTGTTTTGAGATATTTTCTAGTTCAATTTGATTTTAAAACCAAAAAAAGCCTTTAAGAACTTTATTTTATTTTATCAAAATTTATACGCAGTTTAATTCCAAAAGCTTAAAAGTATTCAATTATGATTAAATGTAAATCATCTTCTAAATACCAATGTACATAGAATTTTCTAAATTATTATAAAAAAGTGAAAAAATTCTCAAAGATTGAAAAAGAAGAAACTTTGTTTGAAAATATCTAAATTTTAACAAGAACAAAATATTGTCTTATGTTATAATATTTAACAGTATTTAATTTTGAAAAACTTCCAAACTTTTAATATCGTGTGTAAGACTAAAGCCGATTAAAAATTTTTTGAAAAAAATTACATATGCCGTTAAAATAAGTTTAAAATTATTTTTTTTTTTTTTAGATAAATCGATTTCCTTTATCTTACTTATCTGTAAATAAAGTGGATAACTGAATATACTTCTCATTTTTGACCATCATAACACTTGACAATTGAATATATGTACTTATATTATTATTTTCATTATTTTTTTATTTTATCTTTTATGATAACAAAATAAATCTTTTATCTTTATCTATTCTAGCTACCAATTTCACGTTTTTTCTTCTTCTTTTTTTTTTCTTTAAAAGAATTTGAAATTGATTGACGTTTTTAAATTTATTTTTGAGTAAGTGTAACAAAGCATATGTATAAAAAGATACTTCAATCATTAATAAGATAAGTATCTTTTTTTTAGGATTTTTTTTACAGATAATATCCTAGATAACAAAACCAACATTTCATCAATAATATTAAATTTTAAAATAAAATCAGACATTTTTCAAATATCCTACCTGAACGCAGACTTTGAAAGAAATTAACAAAAAAATGAATAAAAAAAATATTTTCAAGAAAGATTTATTGAAAACGAAAAAAAAAGAGAAGATAAGTAATGATTTTGAAACACTTTACATGGAAATTATTATTCAGAAAATTATATTTTTTTAATTTTTTATTTTCGCATAAGTTTTTTTTTTTAAATTTTACTCTTTAACAAACGAATTAATGAACATGCATTTTGTGTCCTATTGTCTGAAGTCCTATTCAAAAGTGCCTCAGCTTGCTCTCATATAATTTTATATATATGTATATGCATTTTCTCTCTCATATAAGGAATTTTTGCAACAGGAACAGGACACGATTTATAAGAGTTATAAAGAATCTATGTAACAGTCTATAAATTTATACATTTATAAAATCATATTCCTGTTAAAAATTTTAATTGAATATCCTTTGAAAATCTAATAATCAAAGTCCTTACGATAAAAATTACAATATCCTGTAGAGAATAACTGTGAAAAAATTTCAAAAATAATTAAGTTTTGTAATAAAAGCCAAAGTTTTACAAACTGGGTAAATACTCAATTCGACTTATTTTTTTAAATTTTAAATCTCTTATATTTTCTAATCAAAAAACACATACATACATATGTACATACTTCTAGAAAAATACAATACAATACGTATTTTTAATTAAATCAAATTAAATTTAAATATTTTTCTTTTAATTCTTTGATTATGTATTTTAATGTTTCAACAGACTATATTGATTTGAAATTTTTATTTTTGATATCAACATCATAATCAAGTAGTATCCATAGACCATAATATACGCCCGTATACACCACATTATTATCAGACGAATTTTGGATTAAAAAATCAAATCTGGTGAAATAAATCCAATATCACATTGATAATCTAATTTGATTTCGAATTGATTCGAATATCGAATATTGTTAACAAGCTATTATATAAAATTTCGAAAGTTATATTGTTCCATATAAATCAGTTTTGGTGCAGATGTGCATTGAAAAATAAAAATAAAAACATTTCTATTTTGATTGAAAAATTCATCGAAAACCATATGTGGAAAATAATATTTAGTCTAAAATCTATAAAATAAACTTTTATAGAACAAATATATAAAATAATATTTATGTACATATGTATGTATGTATTGTACTATATGTATAAATAAAATTTATTCAAAAATACATACATATACATATATGTAAGTACTTTGTACAATATATTTTATAATATTCTATCTAATCTACAGCATGTGGTTGTGGTTATCGATAAATTTGATGTGTAATTAATTCATTTCGTATTTATAAGTATATGAATACATATATACGATACATAACATACATAGCTTTCTACATTAGATTATTTGAAAAATAAACATATAAAATTGTGATAAATTAATTCATGCATGATATATGTATTTATAAATATATATGTATATACGAAATATATGTATATCAAAAATATCGATTTTTAGAAATTAAAAAGAAAAAACTATGCCAAAAAAAATCAAAATATAAACAAAATTGTTTATAAATTTCATTTATCTTTGATAATATGTTTTGTTTTTTTTTTATTATTAAATAAAATGTTTATCAAAAAAGTTAAACTTTAAATTACAACACATTAATGTGGGAGTATATATAATACATATGTATGTACAGATGTTGTATATATTATCAATGACATAATATATGTGAGAAACATAATTACATAATTTAATTGAGTTTATTTTTCATTTAAGTTTTTATTGTAGTCGTTTTTATTTTATTTTTTGAAATGTTTTAATAAATGCGCGTATATTTTGTAATTTTGCTAAAATCAATACTTATAAAAAGATATTCTTAACACTAACATTTAAGAAAAAAAAAAAAAACATTCCAAGGTTTCATATTTATCTAAATTTATAAACAAAATTTTCTTTTCTTCATAGGAAAGTATATTTCTGTGGAACTCGAATGTTGAAATTTGGCGAGAATATTTCTCGAAGGATTCACTATACTAAACAAACTTTGAATGATTGAAATTTCTTTATTATAAGGAAAAAATTATAAGGCAAAATACACAAAAAAATCGGTTTTCTAACAATGAGTTCTAATTCTTAAAGTTTTTTTTTATCTAATGTTGTCTTTTTTTTTTCGTTTTACTTAACCTCAATCAATACAGTACAGTCCGAATAATAATTGTCGAAAATTTACAAATCTCCTATCTCTCCAGATAAAAATGAAAACTATTATATTTTCATGCATTTCAAGATGCAAATTCAAAAGAATTTTAAATCGATTTTGTCTACAAAACGTACAAGAATAAATGGCTGTAAGTGTTAAAATTTGAAAATCAGAATAATTTTTTCTACTCTTATCAAATCTTAAATCTCAGTTATTTACAATAGCAGACACATTTTTTTTTTTTCTTAGAAATTATGTTCCCAAAGTATAGTGAGAACTAAAAAACGGACATGAAAGTCGTAAAGTGAAAAAAAAGAAAAAAAATTCAAAAACTAGCACAAAAGATATTATAAATTTTTTACTTCGATAAAAATTATGTATTTTTAGTTTTTTTTTTTTTTTATATTTTTCAAAAAGTAATAAAAAGTAATTTTTTGGTTGCTTTATTCAATAAAAAAGAAAAAAAAAATATAAAGCAAAAATTTTAATTTTCAATATTTGAAATTTACCACCCATTTGACTTAATATCACTCAAACTTTATTATTTTACACCCTGTGTAATCTATAAAAAAAAAAAAAAATGATCATAATTCAAATTCTGTCGTTTATTTTAATCGTATATATTATGTACTCATATACATATATAAGTATGCACATTTATCATAACATACATATAAAGTATAGGAACTTAACAACAATCTATAAGAGAGTAAAGATATTTGTGAGGAAATGGAGGATGTTTGCATGTTTTTTTAAGATTTCGAAGCTCGAATATTCTACAAAAAATACTTAATATACTTAATCTATAAAAAAAAAACGTAATAAAAATAAAAAAAAATTCAAATACGAGTATCTAAATATGTATGTATATAAAATAAAAGTATTGAAAAAGAAGTAAAGTTATAAGTCAAGCCAAGTCGACTCCAACTGGTTAGTTTCTTTCCAGTCGAGCTAAAAGTTAATTGAATTATTCATATCTATTCAAGTTTAAAGATTGGAAATCACACAAGAGTAAAATAAATCGAGAAAAAATGTTAACAAAAAACAAAATACAAAAATTAAAAGTATACAAAAAAAATATACATAAAAAATTATAGTCACATATAGTTACGTAAATGGCAATGAAAATCTTTAACGCTTATACTTTTATACTCGTAAGAAACAAAAAAAAAAAACTAAAAAAAAATAACTAAAAAAAAAGAATTAAACAAAAATTCATTTATTGAAATAAGATAAAACTGAAATTGAAAATCGATACAGACAATAAAAATTTGAATGTATTTTTAATTAAAACGATGAATTATTTTTGATTTTCGATTTGTTTTTTTTTTTTGTTTTATTTATGTTGTATCTTTTTTAATTAAAAGTAAAATTATGCAACTATCTTTGAACTAATTGCCTTATTATTATTTATTTTTTATAAACAGAAAATAAAAAGTTATTTATATAGTGTTCAATCAATTTTTGTTAAAAATTATTATAGTTTTTTTTTTTGGAATAAAGATGTTTTTTTTTCGAGAATTAATGTCAATTAATTAAAAACGTATTAACGGTTTTAAAATACATACTTTGGAATCTACATATAAGTAGAAAAACAATATTTTTTTCTTAGAAAAATTGTTCATATACAAATTAATATGTATCTACATACATATTTGCAAAATTAAAAAAAAAAATGTTGTTTCCTGAATAAGAAGCGAAACTATTAATCTGTAGAGCCCCCAGCCATAAAAGATCTTGTAACATGTGTCAGAAACTGTATTTTCTTTAATAAGGGGGGAAGTCTTAACATTTTTAAAAGAAAAAAATAATAATAATTCTCAAAAATTGTATAGTTATAAAATAATAAAGTATCTGATTAATTAATTATTAAGAAAATTTGAATAGTTAAATTTTTGTAACACATAAAACTTTTGACATCGATGACGATGTTTCTACAATATGGAAAATTCTTTCAAATCATACCTACAACATTCACAATAATGTACCTACTCTGTGATGGTTATTTGGTTAGTTTAATTTAAAAAATTTATGTAAAAATTTGCAAATGAAGAAAAAAACATATATTTATATCGAAAATCTTTCCAAAAATTACCAACAACAATTACCATAAAAAATTTAAATTATTTTTTCCATGAGAATTACACCAAATGTGTTCTAGATCCAATATCTATCAAATGACTAGAACATTTTCAAATCCACGTAAGTGTTTATAAAATATTTAAATTACAATTTACTTCAAAGTAAATTAAAAAAAAAGAAGAAAAAAAAAACAAATATGTACATTACATACATGTCTTTTGATTGTCATGCCAAACAGTTAATCATTTCATATTTCTTTATATTAAAATTAAGTATATAATTGAAAAATCATTAATATTGCTTTTATATGACATTTCACGACAATATCGTGTATGTAATTGAAGATTAATTATTTTATGACATTCTAAATTTTTAATAATATTTATAAAGTTTTCAAAGTAATTATACGAAGAATAAGTAGTTCAATAAGGACAATTTAATTAAATGAAAAGGAAAAGTTTAAAATAAACATTCAAGATTATTTAACTAACAGCAAGGAATGTAGAATTCAACTCACTATAAATCTTTAAAACTTGTAAAATGATTAAAATATCGAAAGAAAAGATACCATTTCTAGACTTCTAAGGCCAAAAGTTCAGTAGAAAAAAAAACAATACGCCCAATCAACTCCTTTCTGGACACAAACAAAAAAAAATAATTGAATAAAAAGCAAATTTTCATAAGGTGGAAAATTTTACAGAAAAAACAAGGAGAAAATGAAGTGTTCAAAATAAAAGTTTATGTTCGTTACTTCAAACTGAAAATAAAAAAATATACCTACGAACTTTAAAGCCACTCTGTTTTAAAAAAACCACTAGAAAAAAAACACTTTGTGATAAATCTTTAAATCTTTAAACATTGAAATATTTTTAAATTCTCAAAAAAAAAAAAAAAAAGTTGTACAAAGTGTGATTCCCTTCTACTTAAACATGTAAAATTTCTAAAATAAGTAATTAGTAAAATAAAAACAAGGAAAAACAATTATATTTCACAATGAAGGTAAATTTTTTAAATTATTTAGATAACCAATTAGATACAAAGTCCATGGCTAATCGTTTTCTACTCTACTCTATAGTTAAATAAAAATCTTTCAAGTTACACCTTTCTTTTTAGTTTTATCTTGTTTATGTAAATTTTTATGTTAAAAAAAAAAGTGAAAAAAAAAATTTTCGCCCTTGTAAAAGAAAAACTTTTAATTATCTTTATTAGCAGAATATTTTTAATTCCCAAGCTTTCATTCAAGTATAATATTCCATTAAATATTTAATTCAATCAGTTCTAAAGTTATTAAAAGTTTAATGTTTTTTATACCATAATGAAAAATGACAAGAAATATATTTAAAAAATGCTCGAGCATACACAACCTACTTTTTAAAGCACAAACAAAAAGTTCAAGATGCTTTCGAAGGTGTTTTAATTTTTCATGTAAGCGTTATAACTGATTATAAAGATAGTATCTATAATTTAAATTTTTTTTTTCTTATACTTAAGATCTGTAGAGAAAAAAGCTCGTATTTCATTTACAGAATCAAGATAAATCTATGAAATTCAAAATTTCATGTTGAACAGATATCTCGATAAATACCAACTGAGTGAGATTTATTGTACCTATATATTCCAATCCAATATCTGATACCTATATTTTTTTCAAATACGTACATATAAGTATTTTTTTTTAACATTTAGGTATATTTTGAACACCAGACTTGATTATACTTTTCATCTTTATAATAATTTCTAATAATAAAAAAAAAACAAAAACTAAGATTTATAATAAACATAAAGTTTTACATTATTTTTTGTACACATTATACGTATTAAATATAATTTATCCCATTATAACCGTTATTGCAATCTAAACCCTTTTTTACAAAACGAATATTTATTAATAGCATCATACATTTTAAATTCCAATCATTTTCACTTTCAAACTGCACAAAATTCCTAAATATTATTTATAGCTAATTTTATTTGTAAACAAATTTTAAGAAGAAATAAAAAGAAGAAAAAAAGTTAAAAAGGATAAAAATATAGTATGTATATTGTATATAAAATATAATATTGAATATATCCTGAAATATTTCTTATTTACTTTCACCGACAGAACATTTTTTTTCTCCAAATAATACCTACATATGTATGTACATATATTCTTATTATATTATACTCGTACTTATATCTTTTCAAAAGTATCTTTGATTTTCAATCCATATCAATATAATTCTTGTTAATATGCCGGTCTTTTTTATATACATATTGTATGTACCTATTTTTATATATTATGTACATAACATCTCTCTGGATGCTTATACAACGTGTTATCATGAATGTGTGAAAATAAAAATAAAAATAAAAAATTGTGAAAAAAAAAAAAATACCCACATTACTTTTATTTTGCGTTTGCTTACTTATTTCAATGTTATGTTCTTCTCAGAATTTCATTCGAAAAAAAAAAGAACTAATAAAGGAAAAAAATATTTGAACTGAAAAAAGGCAATAACGAAAGCCGTTTGGTTAGTATGAGGATCTTTTTTTTAGTGTTACCATTTTCCTATATAAAATCTGAATTCATGGAAAACTATAATTATTTAAAAAAAAAAAAAACTTTGAAAATATCTGTTAGATGTTTTTCAACATTTGGAACGCAATCCGATGGTAGTACCCCGCGATATCCTTATTGTTTTTATAAAAAAGTAGCGCAAAAAGGAACAAAAACCTATTATTCTGTTTTTAAAAATCTAGTCTATATAAATGACAGGAGTACACAAAACACATACATATTTTCAAGAGACCTACTTTAGCAAAAATCTGTCCATTAAAATAAAAGTCGATTGGACGAAAAGAACAAAAATTCATATAAATTTTTTTTTTACGAAAAGCATGCAAAATAATTCATAACCGAAAACAAATTGGTAAATCTGACAAGCTTTAATTTCCCTTAAACAATATTTCCTTTCCACGGGAAGTTTTTTTTTTTGTAGAAAATAAAAATGGTTCCACATTTTTAATCCAACACAATTAGATTATTCTTTTGTTCCAAAAATCAATTTCTATTGACAATGACAAGACAAAATATCCCTGATGCTTAAAAATTTTTTTTATGTAAACAAAATTCTACATAATAATGTCCAAAATCCAAATTAGTTTGGATCTTATGAAATTTACTTTGTTATATTGTAATAAAATAAAAATTGAAATTGGCATCACTTACTTTATAATTCAAAAGATTGTGATCAATCGTTTGACACGCGTTAAATTAAACATGTAAGGATTTCGAAATAAAATATAAGTAAAAGAAGAAAAAATAGAAAAAAAATGAAGAGATTTAAAACATAAAGCATACCAAATGTGGAATATTAAATGAAATTAAAAATAACAAGAGAAAACAATTTGAATACAATAAAAACAATATAGCATGAACTCTGAATGAAATATTGCTAAATAATATAACGAATAAGTAGGGTATACTAAAGAAATTTTTACATATAATGTGTAATACTATTCCCAGTGTGTATTTTATCCAGAGTATAGAAGAAGAAGAAAATAACATAAATAAGATATACTATACCTATATAATTTTGCATTAGTGAGATAAGAATGAAAAATTTAATGAAGGTAACTACTATTCACGTAATATTTAATAATATAAATTTAATTCGTATACGGGTGGGTAAATATCAACAAAAAATATTCATTGAACAGATTAGATTCGTTAAAAGAAAAAAGGAAAATGATCTGAAGTTCAAAAGAATTTCTAGTTTCAGTTTGAACTTTTAAAGACCATATTATTTCTTTTCTGAACGAAAAAATAAATATTAAAGAAACAAAATAATAAAAAGGATAATTTTGTAAGCAACACATATTTCACGTGTAGTGATGTGAAATTTTATGGATTTTCCTTCTGTTTAAGGCATATGAATTAACTTTAAAGTTTAAACTTCAAAGTCCAAAACGAACCTTATGATCCAAGATTTTGAAAAAGTTGATTTTGAAAATTATCCTTCTAAAAACCAAAGATATCCCTGAAAAAACTCGTGTTTCAATAGAAATGTTATTAAACCATAGTTATTAAAGCTACAAAATATGATATTATATTTTAAAAGGACTCTTTGCTATTCAATTTGAAATACATATATTTTGTCACATTCTTATTAACGATATTAAAGGAATTAAGGCTATTAATATTATCTTTTTTTTTAACTGATCAGAATACTACAATGTTGTTACAAAGTTTTTTAAGGACTTCATCAAAACTTTTTAAATTCCTTAAGGGAAAGGAAAATCTGTCTGATTATTTCAATTCTTTTAAAAATCAAAGAGAATTTGTAATTTCAAATAACTTTTTTGGTGATGTTTTTATTTAAAAAAAACAATACTTTATGGCTTCTGTTTCTTCTTTTTAAGAGCCCTTATTTTCAGATAATGTAACTATGAAAAAAGAATTTATATTTCAAAGAAAATTTCAATGTAATATCATTCAAACCGATTTTTAAAGGAAAAAGAACAAATAAATAAAAATTAAGGTATTTTGGCTTATTTCCGAAATTTTCTATAAAAACATGACAATTTCGTGATTTCAAATTTTTTTTTTTTTTTTTTCAAATTAACGAAATTTTCAAATGAAAAATTCTCTTTTCAAGTATATTGCCTCAACACTATTTCGATTACCCTCTTCCTATAATTTTCTGGTCTTTTCATTTATTTATTTTATGTTTTTCTTTTCTTTTTTTTCGCTTTTATACTTGTTAAAAACCCACACTTCGCATATCAAGCAAATTCACGACAGATGCAATACACACACGGCCACACACAACCATTATTCTTTCGATCGATTATTTTCTTGTAAACTGAAAATAAATGCAATTGAATTAATTTTTACTTTTGATTTTTTTTCTTTCAGTTTTAGAATGACATCACAGTATTAGATTGACTTTTCTTATGTAGAAACTTCAAATGACAATGCACTGCCTGAAAAGTGGAGATAAAAATAAAAATCAGATAATTTGTTATTGTATTTTTTGCGCCGAGTCCATCAGCCTTTTTTTTATTTATAGATTTTAATAGTAAACAGATAGTATTCATTTCTGGTAAGTACATACATATTTAGATACGAATCTGGAGCGATATTATAAGGCAAAGTATGTAGCTAAAGTTTTTTTTTTTTCAAATAATGCGAAAAGATGCATCTGAAAATTTTATGAATGAAAATTATTTTTCTTATAACAAGAATAATTTCCAAAAAAAAAAAAAAATTTTATCTCAAAACAACGTTTAGAAAATATTTTCAAGCAAAAACAACAATAAAAATACATTACTCTTTAGGAAAAATGACCAACTGACGTCACAAACGTTTTTTCTTTTTATAAATTTTACACTACCTTGTTTTTCATGCTTTATACAATCTAAAATATATGTAGCTATAGTATACACATATAATATACACAACATAACGATGTTGTCTTGTTATTAGAACACATTCGTTTATCGCAGCTATTTCTTATGCTCATGTTATGTAGCACCATCATATAATATATTAAAACCAGCAAAAGCAAAAACTATAGTGAATGTACTCTATAAATTATTTTTTATTAATCATGGGGCTAAATGTCAAGTATGCCATACACATAAAAGTTATTCGTATATCTGTATATATACTAACATTTTGCGGGGAAGATAATAAAAGATTAGAAACCAGAGGCCAGAGGGAATAGATGGATTCAAACAGGGAGATTATTAAGTGAATGAGGGGTTTTTCATTTTACGTTTTTCTTTTTGAAGTGGTTATGCGACAATAACAAGACTATTCAATATATTTTACCATACACAATATTATAATTTTTAATCATATTCGTTCGTTTTGTAGAGTTTTTATGACATGTTTTTTTTTTTTTTTTCTTTTGATATGAAATATGAAAACACTCACTTTAACTTAAAAAAATATATAGTGGTACTAAAACGTAGAGTCAGAGAATGACGAGCTACAAATTTTGCATTGTTCATGTTAAATTATATAAATGTAAGTATCTATACTGAAGCAGGGCTTCAGTAGATATATGTATGTAGGTACATACATATGTATATTCATGCAGGTAGGTAGTAGTAACAAGTAATCAACTTTTTCTTTAAGGTCTTGTTTCGAAGTGTGGGCCGGCAAGTAAAAGCGGGCTTGACTTAGCTTTCGTCATTATA
Organism: Bombylius discolor; assembly: GCA_939192795.1. Lineage (NCBI taxonomy): Eukaryota > Metazoa > Arthropoda > Insecta > Diptera > Bombyliidae > Bombylius > Bombylius discolor. The sequence continues at coordinate 44,335,742 of OW584238.1, read as the reverse complement.
TTATCGTCATCATTATGCTTAGTAATATTATACTATTTTGTAGGTACATATATATTATTTCTGTTTTTTTTTTTTTTAACTTTGCAGTGTTAATTTTTCTGAGATCACGTCACCTTTAAACAACACAACCAGTTCAGTTAGTATAAATAATACAGATTATTCTATGCTATACATACATATGTACATATGTATTACCTATATAGATAAAAATAGACCTCAACTTTTATTTTAGTTTCAAAAAACCACACCTCTAACCTTTGCTAAAACAAGTGAAAAAAAAAAATAAAAATAAAAACAAACAAAAAAAATTCTCAAGCTTTAATTTATTATAAACTATGGGAAAATTACTGTGTTTTTTTTTAAGTCGTACAGAGATACATATATGTATGTATGTACCTACATATCTACACACAGATATTTTATATTTCTTGGTTAAGATATCTTGTTCATATTATTTGTGACTTGATACTTAAATTCAAGAGTTTTATTTAATTAGTAAGTAATTAAATTATTTGCTTCGAAAGCTTTTGTTGCCCTTTAGATATATTGTCTAGACAATAATATCACGATACTAAAAATATGTACATATATTGGAAAATATCACGTAGATACTTATTTAAAAGAAGAAAAACAGTCTTTAAATAATAATGAAGATACTTTTCCAAAGGTTTTTCAGTATGATATCAAGTCATTTCAATCTGTTTTAAAAATGCAATTATCTACAAGGTATAGTTACTTTTTAAAAAAAATTATAGGTATGTGTGTACGTAACAAGTAAGTAATGGGTTTCTATAGTATTTTTTTTTTATCTAGAAGTAAAAAAATGAAAAAAGCGTTTTTAGATTAAATAGTTCACTCCTTCAACAATGAAAAGATGATAATAATACTCTCACACGAAATCATCCAATATTTGTTTTATCAACAAAATCTGAATACTGAATGTGAACACACTGGCTGTAAGCCAAAAGATTATTTTCATTGAAAATTCAAGAAAAATAAATTATCTATCGATAACGTACAAATTTATATATGTATATGTATATATGTCAAGGCAATAAGCCGATAAAAAATGAGACTGCCCTTAAATGAAGCATTAACACGTGAAAATGCCAAGAATAGGAATCTTAAAATCACCCCAAAATAAATTGTTTTTTTGTTTCGCATTCAATTCGTTTTGAAATTTTATGGACTAAAATAAGACATTTAAAAATATACTATAAATTTTACAGGACTTGTTTTTGAAATCGCATTATCATCGAGAAAGCCCAACAATCTGTATCATTTCACACATTAGATTGCTAATCAAGTATGTCAAATCCGAATAAAGTTAAATCCTTAAAGATATAGCAATACAAATTGAAGTCTCAGTTTGGATAACATATAATTAGCGATCTAATTTTTGTGATTTTGTCGGTTGAAATTCAGTTTTTTATTTATTCAAAGTCTTTACTCATATATTTTTTTTTGCAAAACGTAGGTAATTTTTTTTCTAAAATTTCAATAAAACTTCATATTTTCATATATGTATTCGGTATATCAGCATATACGCATTTCTTATCACACTTAGACACAACAATTTGTATCTTAATTAATGTTAAAATACTTTTCTAACGAAAACATTAGTTAATTAACTTATTAACTTATGGATTATATACGTAATTATGTATTTCGAACATCTTTCAAGCAATTCTATCATACATTCTATCATAAAACATACATGAGATTATGTGACTCATTCAAATATTTTTTTTTTTCTGTACTAAGACTTAAAACTTCCCTAGATGTCATCATGCTTTTGGCACATACAAACAAAACAAGATAGGGCGAAAGGTTATAAGATACAAAAAATAAAAAAATAAATAAAAAAATAAGATAATAATGATGAAAATATTTTACTTTAACCTAAACAGATTACAAGGGGTGATAAGAAATGAACTATTACCCAAAAAGATGGTTTAAGATTCCAAATCAAATACTCCTCTTGTATACTAGAAGTATAAACTTATTTGAACAAAATAATATTTTCCACCTTTCAAGATATAATTCTTTTTTCGTCTGCTCCTTTAACATTTGCTTAAAGATTCCCGAAATTTAAAGTGAAAGTTTAAGAAGATAAAAACTTGATTTTGTCAATTTTTTTTTTTTTTTTGTATTGTGGGTGCTTATAACTTTCTAAATTCGAAAATATATAAATTTCAACAACAATTTTAGAGAAATGAATTTTTATATTAAATTACAATCCTATCACATAACAGGCCCAAAAAGAAAAAAAGTAAAAAAATTACATCGTCTAGGAAAATTTGTAAATATTATAGAATTTGCTTGCTTCTATCAAAAATTGAATTTCAGACAGTGAAATTAAACTTTTTCAATTTTAACCTAATGGAAAAACATGTAAGATTTCCTGTATGATGATGAAAAAAACTCTTCAAGAAAAAGGGTGACGGAAATCCTACTTGCTTCAAAACAAAATTTCAAATTTATATTCATATTCATTGCAAAACATTTTTTTTTTTTAAGAAAATTTTATTTAATTAAGAAGAAAAAGGATGTTGTAAGATAAATTTTACAAGGAATTTCATATAAACACATTCTTCTTTCAATTGTAACATGTTTTCATATTTTCTCAATTGTGAAAATTTGTTCGTTCATATAAGAAAACACACAAAATAAATAATTTTCTAGATCTATGTATTTTTTTTTTTTTAATTAAAAAAAAATAAAAAATTGAAAAAAATTTCAAAAGAATTATGTAGTTTTTTCTTTTCTTTTTTTGAAATTTTAAAAAGATTAACGATATGTAATTTATAATTTAAAAAGGAATTTTTTTGCTGCAGTTGATTAATGATAATGTTTTGAACAACAAAAATGTATTTTAAAAGGAATTTTAATTTTCTTTTTGTTTAAAAATAATTTAACACCGTAAAATCATTTAAAAGATAATTTCAATTTAAAATTTTGATGTTTTCAGATTTTTCTATTCGATTTGTTTCTAAACTGTGAAGGATATTTTTTTTCCATAGCTATACATAATTTTTTTTTTTTGTTTCAAAAAGAAAAAAAAAGGAATCTTTCTTTTTCTTTTTACGAAAAAAAAGCATATTGCTGTAGCCGCCAAAAGAAGGATAAAGTTTTTAAATGATATTCTTTGAAAAACTTTCTTTGGAATAAGGTTGGGGTTCATGTAAAATGGATAAGTGATTGTCACTACATTCCAGCTAAAAATGAGTGGGAACTTTTCTAAAGTAACTTTCTATGTGGAAATCCGGAAATGAAGAAAGTAAAAATCATTCAATTAACATATATACATTATGTACCTACATATGTATCTGGTGAAGCTTACATATGTACATATCTTGAGAGGCTTTTACGAAAAAATCCATTTACTTAGGGATGAGAGTTGAAGTGGGCAAATATATATGTACTCCACATTTTTGCTTAAATTTCTAACGATTGAAAACAGTTCAATAATAAGTTAAAGTTCAACGCTATTATGCAAAATGATACAACAAAAACTCCCTGTTCTTATTAAATGCTTTTATTAATGACATATTCTACAAGAATAAAATAAATACAAATAAAGTAAATCAGTATTTATTTACAACTGTTACCAAAAATCAAGTAAACAAACAATTTTATTGAATTGTGTTATACAACAAATACTTAATAAAAAAAAAATTATTATTTTTTTTTTTCATAAGGTACCTTCCAGCAATTGTTACGAATACTGCAAATTTTATTATCAGTTTTTGATTCCAAGTAGGTCAACTATTTGACGCAGTTACATAAATATTCTCTTTAGCTCATTGCAATAATTTTGAATAAGCAAAATAAACAGCGTTGCCAATTCGTGAGGAATTCCTCAAAATGTAAGGAATTCTAAAATTTTTGAAGACTGCTTTGACAATTTTTATATGATTGAGGAATTATAATTTTAAATTAGACTAGTTTTAATAAAAAATGCATTGATAAACAAAATTTTCACATTACTCTACTAAACAACCAAGTTGCTATCACAGGATGTGGTGAGTAAAAACTGAAAGATAAATAAATCATTTTTTTGTTACTTTTTATTTTTTTAATAAAATTAAATAAAAACCTAAATAAATTTGTAATTCTTTGGCATCACTATTTTAAGGCAGAATAAATCATTCTTTTATTACGTGGGCATTCATATTTATGTAGATAAAAATTTGAAATTTTTATTTTGAGGAATACCATAGGAAATTGAGGAATTTGAAGTTTCAAGTGAGGAATAGTTGAATTTGAAATTGGCAACGCTGAAAATAAGTAGAATAAATTTTTTTTTCTTTCTGTTGTTCTTATTTTGTTTTTTAGTATAAATTAAATTGCTTACTTGTCTGGGCAACTTTAAGATCATCAAAATGAAAATTGGCTTAATTCCAAATGCCAAAATTCTCATCCCAACTGTTGATGCATCATCAAAATAATATTATTACATATAACTATACTTAGCATAAAAATAAGTAAGAAAAAAAAAAAAAGATACAATATATATTTGTAGGTATATGCATTCAATTTAATCCATCAACGAAATAAACATAAAAAAAATATTTTTTGTGATGTCTCGTCTGGAATACAAATAACATTTTTTATATATGAATTTATATACCTATCAAGTAGGTACATATTTGTTTTATATTTTTTTCAAGAATAAATTTTATATACATACATAGCTTAACAAATAGTTTTATACTACATATAATATTTAGGCAATAGGATCTTAATTTACAAAAATAAACTATCAAGAGGGTAAAATAAGGTCTCGAACATTTCCAAGAAAGTTTAATATGGAACGTGACGTTAGAAGTATCTTTAAAACAAAAACAAACGAAAAGAAACAACAAAAAAAACTTAACATTAAACATGTTGAATACGAATAAATTATATGTATTCAAGTTCAGCACATTTTAAATGGAACTTATACTTAGCTTTAAAAAAAAAACAATATAAGTAAGTATATCCTACTCCTAGCTACTCCCACATGAATACGTTTAGTTCTTCTTTAAAGAATCTTTAAAATATATAAATTGTAACATAAAACCATAACTATAGCATGACTGACCGAACAATTCGCCTAATCTTGTTCACAATATGCTTAGATACTTTTTAAATTCATTACTTATTTTTTAAATATATCATATAATGTATAATTCCAAGGAATATACTTCCATATTCTTCATAAATGCTTATTAAAAATTTCATAGTGTTATTTAAAAATCACAGAGTGAGCATGAAATTAATGTTCATTTTTTTTTTAATTTTTTCATTTTATTATATATCCCGAAACTTCTCAAGATAAAAACAAGCATTAAGGATAATATAAATTTTTGAAGTACTTTTCGATTTCCGAAGGATGTGGTTGTGATAGCTATTCTATACTTTAGTATGTCCAGCACGACTATTTCACCTTTTATACCTCTAAGCATTTCAAAAAAGGAAAAAAAAAGAACGAATAAATAAACTACAAATATATTTATGAATGTATATACATATACATACATATATACTGCAAAAGGCACATATTATAGGTACAACATGAAGGCTTCTAATCTAGTATAGTAGTATACATATATTTATTTTGCCATTTCAACCAAATGACGATTGAAACACGAATATAGTATACACTTTTTGATTTGAAAAAGAGAAGGTTTTTCACAACATAATGCAACAACAACACAATGTTATACGTAAATGTGATGCTGATATTGCTGCTACTGCTGCTGTACCAGATTACAGATACATCTTAAAGTAAAACAGAAAGTTTTTATTTTATTTTATTTTTTATATACATATTTTTTTTCTTCTGTGAATATTATTGTGATTACAAGTTCCCTTATACTTTACCAACTTGAAAAAGTCGTCGCGCAGGTCTTTTATGTATAATAACACTTTTATAGTAAAGCAGCAAACAGCAGGCAACATCCAGTATCTCATACCTGTAGCCCCAGTATACCTTTTCATATAGGTATGTATGTATGTATGATATATACGTATATGCATCCTAAGTTTGTTGTTTAATGGTAGAAGGATAGATGGGGATATATTTTTGCTCAACGTATTGAGCGCCATTCTCCTACGCGTATAGAAAAACAACCATACACACATACACACACTATACTAAAAAATGTGCTTCAGCTTTAAGATTTTCTTTGCAATGTTATTTTTTTCTTCTCTCGATTCCAATTCAATACATTTACAAACAAACTTGGAAAAAATTATGAATTTATCACGTATTAATACTATGTATTAAAAAAAAATATTAAAAAAGAAAACTTTGTACATGAACAAAAAATGTTTATCTAAAACAAGTACCTATATATACTTCTCCATACAAAAAATAATCAAAGTTATAGTTTTATAATATAAAAAAAGCTTATTGTATTTAAAATTCAAGATATCAAAAAAATATATAGGTACCTACCTACATACGTATGTACTTTTCAGTATAAAACTAAAGGGAGATACACAACAACAACAAAAAACTTCATTAACTGTAACAATTTCACGCGTTCGATACATCGAGTTGATTATTTTGTTATTTTTTTATTCATTCGACATATACCTTTTATATGTATTTTGATATTCAGAAAAACAAAAAAGATATACCTATAAAAGAGTAAAAAAAAAAAAGATACTCGCAGATATTCAGATTTGCAATTCATATTTTCGTATCCACTTACTATGCAAAAAAAAAAAAAAAGAAGCCCTTTTCTGATGCTGTTGTCCTCTTGTATATATTATATGTAGATATATGCTGACCGGAATTAAATTTCGTTTTTTTTTTTTTTTTGTAAATCCCTTTTTTAGAATTTTAAACGTATAAATAAATAAACAAAAGTATACATCCTATAATAAATAAAAATTTTCTCAATAACGAATTTAAAGAAATTATAAAAGTGTATTAAAAAACTCTCAGACAGTGTTAATCTAAGGATAACAAATGAAATATGCAAGTTATTTAGTGGTATAATTTTTTGATTAAAATTCATTTAAAATATTATGCTTCCAGGCTTGTTTTTGATCCTCTATATAACTATATAATATTCAGATAAAGCTATATACATACATATTATGTAAGTTATAAATTTGTATAGAAAAGTTTGAAAAGTTCTTTTTTTTTTTTTCTTAACACGTACGTTTATGCCACCACATACTTATCATGAAAATTTGAGTGTTATTACTTAAAATGCTAAAAAGAATTACACTTCATTTATTGTTGCTAAGTGCCCAAAACAAAGTTCTTTGTTTTTTGTTTCTTTTTTTTTCAAATTTATTTAAAAGCCCTAATTATGAATGCGACAGTATGTCTTTTAGTAACTTTTTTTTTTTTCTGAAAGATTAGTGGAATTACTATTACATTTTATTATACATATACATATATGTACATATAGACATTATGTTGTATTAGCACACGAAACATAAGAGTAATTTCAAAAAGTATAAAAATATATAACATACATAATTAAGATACTTTTGAATGGTTATGATTAAAGAAATATATTATAATAAATTCAAAACATGAATAAAGGATTTAAAATTGTCATAGTTACATATTATTTTCATTTCCATAATGGAAAAAAAAAGGAAATTTAAAGTTTGTTTGAAAAAGTTTTTTTTTTTTTTTTTGGTCAATTACATGTGATGCATATAATTTTCATCATTGTAGAAATTTCTGTAATTATAATTTCGAAATTAAAAACAATTATTTTATAATTGAATGATTTAATATGAAAGTATTAAAATGAAAAAAAAATGAAAATTACATTGAATGAAAACCTTTACTTTTCTTCTACATTTTCCTAAAAGAGATAAAATGAATTGAATATTGGATAACTGATTATTATTCTAGATCATATTGTAACTAATTGAAAGTGATAAATTAGCAGCTTTTAATACTCTGAAAATCAACTTCCGCTTCCGACTGAAACAATTAACTACTTCAAATTGTTTGTCATCAATCCATACGGTATAAAGAATAATTTAGAATATGACTGACATATGTAGATTACAAGTTACGATCAAAACAACACTAAACGGTATGTAGCTCACAATTCATGTAAAACTGAATATTTATGCTACACAGCTTTAGAATTGAAGAGAAAACATCATTTTTATAATGATTTTTCCATAGGTTACAACCATCCATAGTTCGATTCATCATACTTCATCTGAACTATGAAACTTTTTATTTTTTTAAATCAAAACTTTTTCACTTTTTAACACCTAAAAACAAATTTTAAATCATGTAGGTAACTGTTACAATTACACGTGTTTTTTTTCACACTTTATTCTCCTTTTGTTTTTAAAAACAAGTGTAAAATAAACAAATTTCAACAAAATTTAATTTCGTTTTTAAGAGAACTCTTTCGAGATTGTTTTTTCTAATCTTAAGTCAAAAACAAGAGCAAAAAAAAGAATAATCGTTTCCATAGAACAAACGTTATCATTATATCAACAAAAACACACATCATTTTCAATACAAATTACACTCTTCAAAATGCATAAAGAAAAGAAAAAAATACGTTATATTGTGGCCAAATGTTGAATTTCCCTTCTAACAACATATATTCTCAATTACAAGGCACTGATGACCGTTCAATGTGCTTTGATTAAGTACCTACTTTTATTTTATTGTATGTTGGTATGTAGCTATACTTCAATCTATTTGAAGAAAAATTTACAAATATAGACGAGATGGGTGATGATTTTCCCTTGGTATATAAAAATGTGAATAAATAAAATCCTGTAATATAAAGAAGCAAAAGCATACAAAATTGGACCCCAAAATAAAAAAGAATGGTAGAAACAAAACGGAAAAAAAATCGGAAGAAAAGCTATGTTAACATATAACTACCCCCACACATACCACTTACCACATACTTATACCGTCTATCTATTTGTAAAATGGAAAAATAAAACAAGCCACGCTAGAAGCCTATCATATCTGCCATACCTACAAATTCTAATTTTTTCCTCTCTTCTTCTTCTTCTTAGAATCTAAAACAAATTTTGATTGCAAATTCTACCCTAATAATTCATGTGTAAATGTTTAAATATTAAAAAAAATAAATAAAAAATTGTACTTATCAAGAAGTAAAATTATTTGCACTTGTGATATCCATTTTGATTTTATAAAATACATACAAAAAAAAAAAACTTGTTTTACTTGGAAAATAAATGATAATTTACACTTTAGAAGAAGAAAAAAACAGTGAAATACATATTTAGCTGACTATTTTTTCTTATACAATAAACTAAAACTCTTTTATAGTTATATTTATCAAGATACTTTATAAGTAGAAATATCATTACAAAAATTTTCATTTTAAAAATAACAAGTTGACTTTAAGTCATTTGTCTTTTAGGGTTATAACAAGAATGTAATAAAAATTGAATGATATCCTATACTAAAAAGTGTATATTATTGTATACATTGAAAAAAAAAAAAAAAAGTAAACTAGAATACATATCATCCTTATTTTAAAAGTTTAAGGTAATAAAATTTCAAAACAACAAAAAAAAAAAAAAAACTTAAGAACAGGAATTTTACTTCTTCTTAAAAAAAATATAAAAAAAAAAAATAAGATAAAATAAGTGAAATAAGTAAGTGTGTTGTTAAGTTTTATTATTACCTATTATTTAAACTTTATTTTGTTGTTGTTGTAACGTATAAATATATAAGCTCGAATTTGTTAACAACATTATATACGTTAAAACTGGTCTGATTTATTATCCCCTTATCCCCATCTCATTTTACAAAAAAATCTTTTAAATATTAAGAAAATATATATGAGATTGTTATTCATCACATCATTTTATTTATATGAAATCAGTCAACATCATATCACATCATATCTTTTCTTTTTTTTTTTTTTTTTTTCAACGAAAAAGAAAAAATTGATAAACTGCGGTTCACAGTAAAAACATAGAAAAAAAAATATAATAATAATAATTAAGGAAAAACAAAGTAAAAAAAAAAACACCACCAACAACAACGACAACATTAAAATTTACATATAAAGCATACATACATATGTATATTATACTTTTACATATTTTACATTCAAAATTATATTACATAGTCGCGTGTTTAGGGGAAAAAAAAAAGCAATCTTAAAACACATACGGAGCATTTTCAAATGTCTAATAATGAATAATAACAAGATACTTTTAAAGCATAAGTATTTAAGCAGCGGAAATGATTGAATGATTAATAAGAAACGAGTTGTTGTTAGATGTTTTTTTTTTTTCTTAAACTAAAATCGAAACATTAAAAAAAAAAAAAGTAAATGTGCATTAAGTAATAACAAATGTGAGAAATAAATTTTTATATTTTACAGTTAAATTAAATATGAAAAACTAAATTACATAACTACAAAACACATGAATAAAATTAAAGATATAAATCATGAGATTAAAAATGAAAATTCTAAAGGAAAAAAATAATTAAAAATTAAATTATTCAAAATTTTTTAGAAATTACCGAGAATTTCTGTTATGCATAAAAATAAAAAATAAAAATACGATTTAAAATTTTGCAAAATAAGGCCATATGGTATTTATCAAATTATAAAATGCACCGACATCATCATGATGCAATATATTCAATATATTTTTAGAATCATACTCTTTAACAAAAATTTCGATTGATTTTAATTAATTGTATATCTACAAAATTTTTCAACAAACATATCACTCTGTTTTTCTTATTTTGCATTTTGCGGAAATGTCATCCACACCACTTCCATCTTTTAACGACATTCCGAACATAAAATAACTATAGGTGTGAATGATACTTCCCATTTTCGTGGACTATAAAAGATTCCTGGATTTCTTTTTCACTCAACAAAATACAAAAATAAAAGTGGAAGTTGTACACAGAATAGCCTAGAGTTTAAATAAAAATTTGCAAACAAAAAAAAATAATAATAATAAATTTTTTATCAATCATTCTCAAACTTTGTTTAACTTTAGAATATTAATTGAAAATATATTTCGCGGTTTCTCTATATTATTTTTCTTTGTGATTGGTCTTTTCTTAAAATGTTATTTTTTTTTAATTGTTCAAATATTCTTGAATTTTTAATGAATATTTTTTTTAACACAAAATCATTGGTTTTTTTTTTTCGTAAACATGTATAACACAAGTTTATAGTTCCGGAAAGGTTATTTTGACTTTTAGAAGACGTTCACACGGAAATTCTGCATCCGGAAACTAAATTTTTACAAATGACAACTTTCGGAATATAAACAAACGTACTTACATAAGTATATGTGCGAGTTAAAAGACGAAAAAAACCAAAACAAAATTCATGAAAAGCAATTTCTTATCTGAATTCAAACTAATGTATTTCTAAAAATTTAATTCAACATCTAGTGCACACCCTATTTTGTTTCTGTTTTGTAATTCAAAGAAAATGCATGCATATGAATTGGAATCAGTTTTTAAAAATGTGTTCTGGAGTTTAACTAGATAAGGTTGTCATTTTTACCCTCGGTGTTTTACTCCCTTTTTTCTTATTGTACAAATACTTTTATAATTTTCCCTAGAATAGAATGCATTGATTTTTATACTGTGGAAATTTTCAAATGGAGTTTTATACCGTAATTTTTGTTTACAAGAAGTTTAAGGATCTAATTCTAATCTTGCATAATTTATTCGAATATACTTTAGTTGAATTGTGTCTATTTCTGCTAGAAAAAACTTGTTTTTCCAATTTCGAAGCAAAATTTTCAGAATCAAGAACTCTATTGTAGTAACTGGGAAACATGAAGAACGACATTCGACTCGGCCGGAAATCGAACCACGGAACCTTTACCTTGCCGGGGTAATGCTCTTAAACCCTTGAGCTACCGAATGCCATGTCGCTTCCCACCGGCCTAAAATTGAAGCGCTTCCAAAAGAAGCGCATTGGAAGCGCTTCTTCGTCATAGTTTTTAGGAGCTCTTTTGAAGCACTTATAATTTGTACACTAAATACACAATTACATATGAATTTTTTTATTACGTAGACGCTAAGCTATTACGAAATAGTCTCATTCTTTTGTGTGAAGTGATTAGTTCATTAAAATAACTTAGTATTTTTTTTATTAAGATTAAAAAAATAAACAAATAAAAAAAAACAAAAAACAAAATTAAATAATAAATTCGTAATTAATTTTTCTATTTAACAAAGTAGTTTAAATATATGTATATGTAATGATTTTTAATAAAGTTAAAAAAATGAACTATTAAAAATTAATTAAAGATTGAAAATTTATTAACTTATATTATAAGTTGAAAAATCAATATTGATTTCGAAAATAATAAAAACCACTTTACTTAAAATATCATATAAATTCCATAAAAGCTTTAAAAGCTTATACAAATGTGAAGTGCTTCTAAAACGCTTCCATCTGAAGCGCTTCTGAAGCGCTTCTATGGCAGCAAAATAGAAGCGCTTCTTTCTGCGGACATCCAATGATAAAAAAGAAATGAAGAAGGATACAAAGAGGAAGCGCTTACTGCATCAAAAGAAGCGCTGAAACAGCGATGTTTCAGCGCTCCTTTAGCCGCTGGGTTGCTAATCTCAGTTACCACCTAATCATTGATGAAGAATACTCAAACCTCCTATACTATAAATTAACTTTTTCAGAAAACTTCTTTTACAAAGGATAACACCACTTGAAATTTATTTTTGATTTAGTCAAATTTCCTTAAATCATCTTTCAAGCTATAATTTCCCAGTTCGTTGAAAAAAACACTTTTAAGATTGCTAATAAGAATATCAATAAAAGTTTTTAGTACTCAAAGAAATTCAAATTTTAATTTTAAGCACAACACGTGTCAGACACGTAATTCCAATAGAAGTTCTTCCGCAACACATGCCTTATGCAGTATTTTTGTTTTTTCCACAGAGGATGAACTGTATTCAAGTATTTATATGACCAACATAAAAACAAAAGTAGTGCATTTACCGGAAAAAAACAAATACATGCAAATAATAATTGTTTACGTAAAAGAGCTTGTTTTAAATTAACAAATATCTATCATTAATACGTTTTGATATTAAAAAAATATTCTTTATGTGAACAAACAAAGTAAAACTGTTAAATGAATGGTAAATATGTACAAATACATACTTAGTTAGTTCCTTATGGAATATTCAATAGTGGAAAAGGAACATCTCTAATTCTCCTCATGTAGAAGAATTAAAGGAGAATAATTTGAGTATTAGTGTAAATGATAAGTATACGTGTTTCAGGATTTGTTAGACAATTTACGACTATTCATCAATCACAAGGATTTGCTTTAGTATAGAATTTACTTTCAGATACTTTAGGTTTTTTTTTTCTTTCTTCTTATTCTTCATTCTTTTATAATTTGTTTACGTTTGTACGGTAAACTCAAAGAAAATTTTTTATTAATGCCATTTTCCTCTATTCCCATACAATATCTATATTTTTCTTCTTTATGCCTTTAAGTACTTGCTTCGCATTAAAATGTATCTCCTGATCCTTCAGCATCAATAATATAAGGGATAATTAATTTCGAATGAAGCTCTTTTTTATTAAGGATATGATTGCATATAGAAATATCAATTTTCGATAGATTTTTGAAAATAGGATTATCTTTGAAACAATAACTGTATGAAAAAAAAATCATTAAAAATTGATTAAAAGTATATTCAAGATATCAGTAAAGGATATACATATAAAAATTTAATCCATATTTAGAAAATGCAAAGCTGGTATGTATGAAATTTTTTAAAATATAAATTATTGCCATATAAAATAGAAAATAGCAGTGAATACCTAATTTTATTAAAAATTCGATAATTCACTTAAAAATAAAAATACAGAAAATGATAACGGTCTTAATGTTTGGTTTCCTTAGCTGTAAATGAGTACAAATTCAAGATTTTACTGATTATAGTGACTACAAACAAATATACGTACATACATGAACCAGTCACATGAAAACATGAGGGTTAGCGCTGTTAAATAATTTATATTTGTTCTCTATCAACAAACAGTGGTTCAAAATCCATCTAAAATTTGTATTTCGAAAAAATATAAAAAAAAGTGAAAAGAAAATAAAAATCTTTTTAAACAAACAAATAATGTTACAAGTAATTAAAACAATTTGGTACTTATACATTATTTAATCAGTATAATTTTTGGAATTACAAAACAAAAAAGAAAGATATCATTATTTATCTACCATTATGAATACAAAGTTATTTCCCTTTTAGTTAAATGAACCATTAAACAGCATACGGTCATGTTCTTTAATAAATTCTTTTAAAATAGAATTTTACACATTTTAACAAGAACTTTTTTTTAATGTATGAAAACAAATTACGAATATAATGTGAATTTTTTGTAAAAACAAAAAGTTATGACCGCATATTGTATGCCACAAATGGAAATAAATACAAACATATATTTTTTTTTTTATATTTATTAATGAATATACATTTTATCAACAACAAAAATAATTTTGTTTTTTTGATTTTGAATTGAAATTCATTATCAAGATACATAACAGGTTATTATTTAAGTAAATTCATATGTTTTATAAAATAAATGCAATAAATTGTAATTATGTCGAATTAAAATTGGACTGAGAGACTATAAAGTAGATAGGTACGTAGTATTCATAGTAAATTGATAAAATACCTGTGCACAATAAAATCAATAGAATAAAAAAACGAAATTAAAAATCGATATATGTACATTTTTTTTTTTGAATTTTCAAAAACAAAACAAAAAAAGTTAAGTATGTATGTAATACTTAAATTCAATAAAAAAAAAAAAAAACAAAATAATAAAATACTTTAGCAGAAAGTATAGAAAGAAAAAAAACTTTTATAATAAAAAAATAATAAAAATAGACAGTAAGTACTTAAGCGAATTTCAATGAATCACATTTTACATATATATGTATATTTTTGAGAAAAACTATCTGAATTACACACTCACATACATACAAATTACATACCTATATATATTCTTGTTGTCATTGTTGTTTTTGTTGTACACCATAAATGGTACCGTATGCAATAAATGCAATTGTTTATTTGAAATTAGTTTTTCATTTGATGCAATTGAAAGTTTTTCAAAATGCAACAACAACAAAATTTACAAATAACAAAAAATAAAGAAGAAATAAAAAAACAAAAAATAGAAGAAAAAAATAAGAAGGATTCATTTTTCAGTAAAACGAGCATATTATTCCTTTTTTATTATTTTTTGAATTTTATTTTTCCTTCTTCCTTCAAAGAATAAGAAGAACCGGTTCTTTTGCTGATAATAATTGCTTTCAATGCATTTGGTAGCATATTATGTATACACGTATCTACATATTATGTACATACATACATATATATATATAGTCATATATAGGGCTGCAGCAACTATAAAACATACAGATAAAGATACACTGCATTAACTTTTCTATAACCATATGACATATGAAATAAGAAATGGTATATTTTTCATAAAAAGATTCTTGTGTGTTGTATAGATTCTTATACGTACGTTATATTATGATGGTGGTAATATTTCAGAAATCTATTGTACTGTAAATAATACACCGTCGAAAGACATTTTCATATGTTTTGAACATCGTATTATTTATATTGTACGAATATTTCAATTTCAGAAAGAAAAAAAAAACAGTAAAAGGGACGAATTTATTTTTTTTTTTGTTTTTAGTTTTTATATTCTTAATTTATGAATTAAATTCATTCCACATAGAATTTTAACGAAATAAAAAGTAAATTTACTAAAAATAAAACATAGATATTCACTTGAAGATACAACATTTTGTACCGAGTAGATACAACTGGCAAAAATAAATAGGTATCTAGACAGATACCAAAATAAACATTATTATATTTCATTCAAAAAACATTTTTTCAACCCATCGAGACATAATCAACAACGAAAAAACAAATTTTATAACATCAAATGAAAAAGATACAAACTATATGTACAATAAGTATTCCCGTCGGAAAAGTATCTAGGTATCTACCTTAAATTCTAAATTTTAAAAGATTACTTAAATGTATTTAATATGGCAATGAAGTCAATTATATTTAACATAAAAATACTTTTATAAAAGAAAAATTTAGGGGATCATTTACAAAAATTAAATTAATTAAAGGACATTGTTATTTCCATTTGAATTTATTTCGTTGACAAATTTCATAAGTATCTTTTTCATCACTTTACACTGTAAGTGGAAATTTTTTTTCTTTTGTTTGCACTTATAAAATAAAATTAAAAAGTTGGTACCTAAGTACAATAGAAGAAAAATCCTTCCAGTCAGGCATATAATTTTAAAATAAAATTTAAAGCTTATAAGTTCATAAGTGTCCACTTGCTATGAACATTTTTTATTTCCCTTTTTTTTTCTCCGTACTTTGAAGGGAAAAGGAGAAGAAAAAATTTTTATTATAATTATGTATAACCAGAAAGAATACGTAGGTAATAGGTATGTGTAAAATTAAAATCAATTTTGAATAGGTAAATTAAAAAAGTCCAGTTAAGAATTTCAGGGTTTGCCAATTATACCATAATATCTTTTTAAAACGTATTTCCTTTTCCCTTTAACTTTTCTTTCAATAAAAATTTCTCGTATTCACAAAAGTTTTTCATTCTATGCAACATAAAAAAAAATATTCTGCTTTTCAGGCACTGAAAAAAAAATATATTAGATAATTTTTCATTTTTATTTTATAAACTTTGTTAAAAGTTAACCGATGGGCTTTATTAAAAGAAGGTAGGTAGTTAATAATTTTCAATGCTATTCACAGTTTAGGTTATGGTACTTTTAGACTTTCCTTTCATAATTCTCATTATAAATTTTTCAAGGAATATGAAGTTCGTGAAAAAAAAAAAACTTTTGTAAACTTGTAAAGAAAAAAAATTAAAATTCTATAAAAAGCAAATAGGAATAAATAGGAACTCTTTTTCTTTTCACCATCCTATGTTTCTATTTAAATAACGGCACTATTTACAAGCATACCCTTTGACCATTTTCTTGTCTTTTTTTCTTGATGGTGTCCTTGAATCTACACAAATCCGTTAAGTAGTATTCACTGGTTATAGTGAGACCCTTTTCTTTGTAGTCGATTCGTAAAATCCCTTCAGAACAAAAAAAAAAAAAAAATTGTAGCCATCAACTTTCCTGCTAGTTTGAACACCTTGAATTTCTTCGAAGGTGTTGTAGCCTTTTTATGTCATTGCATTGATTCTTGTTTGGTCTCAGGCTCAAATTGATGAACCCACGTTTCATCTCCCGTTATAATTGGAGCAGGCTCTTCACTACACAGCTCCAAAAAGTGTTTGCACACTTCGACAGAGTTTTTTTTTTTCAATCGTGTATCTTCCAATATTAATTTTTCTACTTTTTCGACAAGACGTTCTTGGCGAGAATCGTCTTCAATTGACTGAGTTTATACGGTCATTTTTTTATCCTTTGTAGAACGTAAAAAAACCGGTTTTACATGGAAAAAGTAGGACTTCCCACCACATACTTCCTACTTCTTTTCTTTATAAAAAGTGACCGTATAAACCCAGTCATTGACTCTATGCCTTGTTTAAAAAGTCAATGCCATTTGTAAATCATTGTTCTACTCGGATAATCATCTACATATATAAGCCACATTTCACTCATAATGATCGGAAGAGATTTTCCTTGCTTGGTAAGAAATTTATAAACTGTTTGATGTTCGATTTTCTCCGTTTTTTAAAACTATTCATAGATTGAATTGCTTACAGGACGATGTTTTAAAAACGAATGAGGGTGAAACTTGGTATTAATACCTTTAATTAGTGTCTAATTAGTACGGACATACCCAAGGTAGTAGATGTAGTGGGTACCTTGATGAAAGTGATTGAATAAAAATTATGAGCTAGAAATATAATATTCATCACAACGACAGGACTATTTGACGGTACATTCAAATACTTTTTTTTCTTATTTCTTCAAACAACAAGAAGAAAGTAATTCAAACACTTAACTGGATACATATTATTTTACTTAAGATTCGAATTCAAATAATTCAAGTATGGGAATATCAAATAACAAAGGCGTACTTGCGGGAATATCTTTATTATTTAAAAAGTAAAAAAGCTGTTCAAAGAAAAATGTAATCCAATACATAACTATTTACGTACAGTGGAAAACTTTGAAAATCTAATGTTGAAAAAAATATTTTCAAGAAATGTTTCCCAAATTTGCCTCTAACTAAATTAAAATATCTATTTTAAATGTCTGATTAAAAAGGCGCTCCCATTTCCGTTTTTTGTTTCATTTTTCAAGTTAATGAATTTAATTTAAATTAAACAAGAAAAAAAAAACATTCATAAGCGAAATTTATTTAAAAAAATAAGGTATTAGTTATGTAAAATTTTCAAGCTTAAATTAACTTTTTCTTGTTTTGTTTTGTTTTTTTTTTCTTTTTATTCTTTAAATCAAATTTATTTTGGGGGATTTCTGTGAATGTACCACCTGTATAAATTTTAAAGTTTTTCTATCTCAATAAATATGTAGAAAGTAAGTAAGGTATTAATTTTATACTGTCTAATAGCATAAAAAAAAGTTATATATGTATGTGTGTTATTAAGCACTCTGGGTACACGTGATGCAGATATAAAGATACAACAACAACAAAATACAAATTTAAATTTAAAATGAGTTGATGAAGTAACCTATCTAACATGAGTAATTGATCTGCAATTAACTAATTGCACAATTAATCTGTAACTTTAAAAGAAAAAGCATCAGAAACAATAACAACATTTACAGAACTAAAATAGCTTTAGAATTGTACAACATATGAATATATGTAGGTACTTCGAGTGAATACAGTAAATGCATTAGATTTTGTAAAAGAAAAATGGTAAAGTAGTACGAAAATGCAGCTAAAATGAATATTTAAAGTAGTTTTACTTCAACAACTTAAATTTCAACAACTACCTGAAACTCTTCAAACAAATAAAATGTTAAAAAAATTGCTACAACAACGATACAACGAATTTAAAGGATTGCAATTTTATTGATTATTTTTAGATAGGGTTACCAGTTTCAAAATGATAAATGTGTGACGATGAATATCAAGTGGGAGGATAATGGAGGACATTTCCTGTTCAATATTTTTCAAGAACACACTTAATCTATCTGAAAAAGTAGGCATACATACGAGTATATACCTATATATGTATATATAAGTATGTATAAGTATACAAAATTTGCAAAAAAATTGAATATCTTTGTCCAATCAACCTGTTTTTGGAGCTATTCTTAACGGTAAAAGATGAAAAACTGAAATTATAGTATGCAGACAGAAAGAAATTCCTTACTCCAATGCACTACAGGCCATTAGGAGCCTTATACTCCTTAGAAATAAAGACAATGAAACAGAAAATGAGAACAATTGGCAAGCCTATTTGTAGCTATACTACAAAGCAACAACAACAAAAAAAAACGTTTCTTTCAAATTTTTTCAAAAAAGATATTTCTTCAATTTCCTTAAAATAAATATTCCGTTTTCATGCTACAAAGAATTTTATCATTTTGTATTTAAATCAAGACTTATGTCTTATCATTAAACTATTTACTTTACTTTAAAGAAAATAAATACACATACTTCTATCTAATATAGTATATGTAGGTTTACCTGAAATCCTAAATTCTTATCAATTTTATCTTAGTTATTGGCAAAGAAAAAATTTCAAAGAAGGTATTTCAAACATAAAACCACTTATTTATTTCCATTTGAATTACCTACATAATCATATAAATAGAAAATATAATAAATAAAATTCTGGGGCTATTTGATGAGCTGATACAAAAATTATAAAGAAAAAGGTCACCGTTCATGTCACATCAAATCAAAAATATACACATTGCATACAAACATATGTGTGTGTGTATATTATGTACCTATGTATATACCTATACAAGTATCTCCACATTTTTTTTTTTTTTTTTTTGTTTATTCTACAACAACAAAAATATTTAAGTAGATAGATAGATACTTAGTAGGATTCAGGAGAAATTCCTTGGAGAAAACAAATTTGAAATAAAAAAAAAAACTTACATACTTTATTAACCATAATTTCTATTTTCAAATTTAATGGTATAGGTAGGTACATTTTTAAAATAAGAATTTTATACAGCAGAGTATTTCTTTCAGTTTTTGATATTTTCATGAAATTGTGTCGAACATTTAGAAGATAAATTCAATTTGAAATTCGAACATTTTTGAATGTATCGATTCGTATGAAATTCGTAAAGGATATTCTAATCGTTATTTCTTGTAGATATCTCCCAATGAGTTTATGGATTTAAATTTTTGATGAAACATGTATTCTTTGGAGATTTTTTGTTTTCACAAAGCATAAGTTGGTGAAACCAGTGAAACGTTATATGTATCTACTAACTTTACTTTTTATTCCCCTTCACCGACATTCTAGCAGAGTTCCTCGATCTAAACCTTCCAGTTGACCTAAATAATCGATGCAATAAAATTCAATATTATCTATCTACCATATAACTACAACTGTATAAGTCGACAAATTTTTAATTTTGACATTCACCCACTATATCTGATTGTCATACTTTTTTTTTTAGAATGAAACTAAGTGTTAAGTGTCATAAAAAAGGTATTTTGGCTCCCACTTTTTTTTTTTCTTTTTAATTTTATTCTGAAGTGTGAATAAACAAACAGAACAATTTAGATACCTAGTTATTTAAAAAAAGGAGCACAACACCGGTTGTCTTGTCAAAGAAGTTTTTTTTCACAACAGTTAATTAATCCCAAATGGTAACATATTGCGTGCATCTATAGATACAGATTCACATACCTACATGTGAAAAATATACAATAAAATTAATATTTCACAAAATTCAACAATTTATGATAAGTAATCATTATACAAACAATATTCATATAGGTATGTATAAAAAAAAAACAAAAAGAATAGTAGTAAAATTCTCTCATTCCAAAAATAATTAAATAACTTCAGAATACTACAGCACTTGATTACAAAAATGTAAATGAAAAAAGCAATTTAAAATGATTCAACGTGTATAATACCTATTCTTATATTTATATGTACGTATGTAAATATGTATCTGTATAGTATGTACTGTACTTTTTTGTTTTATACTTATAGATATGTATTTTATTCATTTAATATTCGAACTTTAAAGAGGAAAATATCTACGCATTTTACTTTAATATTTATACATATATTGAAAAAAAAAAAATTCCCGAAAATTCTGAAAATATTTAGTATAAAATTTATATTATAATATTGGGTATTTTCTCTAAGCATGCTCATTAGAATCGGCATCAATAATACAGTAAAAGCAACAACAATAATAAAAACAACAACAACAGCTCGAAAGCAGCAGCACCAGGCACTAACAGTATACGAACTATCTGCATACATATAACGTATGTAGGTACTATATAAAATAATAAAACAGTACATATATTAACATATATTCAATATCATCATCATCAACACCATCATCGTCATCGTCATATATCCTTTATTGTGTAGGTGTTTTTTTTATTTTTTTGAATACGTAGGTATGTTATTACATGATAAAATTTAAAGTACTTACTTAAATATTATTATTATACTTTTTTTTTGTTTATGGTTATGATAAAAATACAGATTTCAATTTAAATATAACAAAGAAAATAAAACAATAACAACAAAAATATCTAGGCATATTTTGAAAAGATTTAATGTAATATGAAATAATAATAAAAAGGACACAACAAACAACACAAAACAGTCACAATATACAATTTGAATTACGAATTTTTTAAATTCTTTTACTTTATATAATCACACGTATACACAGTATTTATATCTAATAAATGTACTGTATACGGTTTAATAAAATATACAAATGTTAGAGAAAGTGCATTAAAAAGAAAGAAAAGCTCGCAGTTAAACGAAATATTATACATTAGATACAAAAAAAAAATTAATATTCTCATGCTTTATATCAAAAGAAAATCATTGCCGGCAACGAATTCGTAGTTAATCACAAATTTCAGTGTTCGTTTTTCTTATTTAGTTTTTTTTTTTTTCTTAGATTTATTTTTAGATTCTTCATTGTCACATTATGGGATTTTGTATTTTATTTTTTCTTAATTTTTTTTTTTTTTTCAATGATGTAAATAATGTATGATAAGATGCTGTTGGTTTTGTTACTGTCGAGCATTAAAATGCCCCCTGCTTTGAATATTTTACATTTTTTTATTTAATTTTGTTTTTCTAATTTTTTTTTTAATAGATTTTATTATAAAGAAGAAAAATACATATTAAGTTGTATATTTTATTTGTCTATTTTGTAAATTAATTTCTTTTACAAATAGTTCAATGTGAGAAAATTAGACGTAAATTAAATTTAAAAAAAAAAAACAATTTTAATATTAAAAACTAAATTATGAAAATAAAATTCTATTTCTATGCCGCCTGTGACGTTATGTAGATTTGTGTGTGTGTGTGTGTTGGTCATCTAGAATGATAAGCATTCAAATTGAATGACTTTTTGGAAAATTAATTTTATTAGATAGTTTAAGACTTTAACACAAATTAAATTGAAATTTTTTTAGGTTTTGTTCAGCAGCGACTTATTAAAAATAAATCATAGATATTCGTAGTTTTTGCTAGATAGGGTAGAGGTACGTTAGGAATGATTAGAGGAGCCACGAAATTGTTGAAATAGTTTTATTGCAGCTATTTCTTGTACGAAAGTTGTTTGAAGGAAAATGAATGAGGGTTTCAGACGATACTACTGCTCGTACTGAAACATAAAAATGAATTTTCTACAAATCTCTAAAATGAATCCCACACCCGCATTCTTGTTGTTCAAGAAAAAAATGACAAATATCTTAGACTAAAAAGAATGACAGTAAGAGGGTTTCAATTATTTACGGACTTATGTTTCTGATTATACATATTTTCATTCTAGGATTTATCATTGACTGTAATGGGATTGAATCGAAAATATTAATTTATTAGAAACACCACTTCGCAAAAAAATGTACATAAGTATAGTTAATGAAAATACCTAGAGTGCAAGAATCAGAAAAAAAGTGGTAAGAGGTAGAACACAAAAGCTTTTAATGAAAAAAAGAATACTTAAGTACCTATATAAGCGCTAAAAAGAGGATGAGTGGTAACTGAAATCATAACATATTCCGAAAATTTTTTCTCGTTTTAGAGGTATACTCAAAATAATGTAAATTTGAAAAACACTAGTTTTCAATCTCAACCCCTACCCACACAATAGGTATCCATCCACCTATTATCTAAATTTTAGAATACATTTAAAATAAGTAAGTATAGGTATTATTAAAAATATACCTATATATAAGTACCTACACAATTTCCACCTACTCTGAAGCTACCAGAACTTTCATTTTAATCTAGAAAACTATCACAAAAACTTAAAAATAATAAATACATATTATTTATACCTAGGTGTTTTTTTTTTATTAATTAAAATTGGTAAAAATTTAAAAGTGCAAAATAATATAAAAACATACCATAAAATTTATTATTTATTTTTTTTTTTTTCAAAACTCCATAATCCAAATCCAATAATAACTCTTGTACAAGGTTGATGCGTAATTATTATTTAAACTTCAGAATATGTTAAAGTAATTTGCATAGTTGTTTATTAGGCCAAAGTTAGTTAGTAATTCTCTATAAGATATATGTACCTACATATAATATTGATAGATATTCTTTTATTAATTAATTTTTTTATATTTATTTATATGTTAGTTATTTTCACTATTTATAAGTTATAAAATTCACTCTAGAAAAAACAAAAAAATAAAGAAGTTCACATTATTTTACCTTAATATTCCTTTTTTCTTTTAAATTTTTAATTTAATTTACTTTTTTTTTTACATTTATTAATTAGTTAAACACGAAACATTTTATATATCGTTATTTTCACAAAAATTGTAAATATCAGTAGAAAATATTATATGTATATTTAAAAAAAAAAAAAAAACAAACTATCGGTAGGTATAACGAAATATAATCATCATAATCATAAAAATGAAAATAAAACGAAAAATGAAAATTTAAATTATAAAAACAGTAAAAATGAAAAATAAAATATATTATACGCTTATAAAACACTCTTTTCTAACTTCATGAATACACGAAATATCATTATAATATACCTGAAAGGTAAGAAATTGACTTACTAAAAACTAACTAAATTATAATATAGGTACAAAAACCAAAACTTTACTTCTTTTTTTTTTTGTTTTTCTTTTCAAAAAACCAGTTTCACTTCTGTTACTTTACTTTTTTTTTTATGTACATATTTTATTTTTATTATCTTTTTATGATTTTGTTGTTTTTTTTTTCCTACTTCTTTAGATACTTTTTTTTTATATCTTTGTTTTTTTTTTGTAATATTTGAAATTGGAATTGAAACTGAATGCAAAATATAATAAAATACACACGGCACAGAGAGTACGACGAACAAACAGCTACAACATTACGTTACACAATGACTATCTTTTGGTGATTTTCTGACTAACTTAACTGAACTCTCTTCTATACTAACAAACTGATGATGAACACCCACCACGTTCCCAACCAACCTCTTCTTTTAGATACATGTAAAGTAGACGTTCATCTTCTTCCTTTTTAAATATAGAAAACTTTAAAAACTGGGCCCTTTTACAAAAAGAGAAGTGAAGTGTGTGAAGAATTTGTCGTTCGAACTGTTCGTATATGTACGTTATGTTGTATATATTATATCCTTTGAGGTTTTGTTGTTGTTTCAAAAGGAACTTTTACTTTTGTGAGTGGATTTGTATGATGTACATATGAATGTATGAAACTATGAAAATTTTAAAATTGTTTAAATGTATATTTAAAAAGAATATTTTGTTTTTGTACCTACATACCTATATGTATATGACATAAATTGATGTTTTTATTTTTTTTCTTAAAATATAAATAAAAAAAAAATACCTGTATATAATATGTAAAAGGATCAACAATTTTAACTGTTAACATAAAAAAAATAACACTCGGTCGTTCGTCATAGAGCACTCGAAATAGTTAGGTATATGAATAATTTTTTAATTAAATTTTTTTTTTAGTTAAATTGAAAGAATACTTAAACTTTAAAGAATATTTCGAGATTTTGTAATTTTTTGTTTATTTTACTGTTTCATATGAGATTAATTGAGTTAATTTTTAACTTTAATTTTGAAAAGTCATAAAATTATTCGAACAATCCAACACTGCCCACAATATGTGAATGTGTATATTTTGGATGAAAAATATATTTGGTAATTTTTTTTTAAAGTTGTAAAAAAAAAAAAATAGTAATGACAATTCACCACTGTTGCTGTTGTTGGTTGTTATGTTGTGTATGCAAAAAAAGAAGAGTTATATGAAAATACCATCATCATCATCATCAACAGCAGCAACATCGGACACGGCCGTATTCATTCATTTATCATTGAAATGAAAGAGAAAGCACTTTTAAAATAGGCGGATCACAAAAACGAACAATTTTTTGAAATCACCACCTCCCCCAGCCAAAACCACTTTGTTTTATTTTTTTTTTTAATTTTTTTTTATTTTCTTTTGAAAAAAAATTCGTATTTTTATTTAAAACGCAGCACGATACAATAATGAAATTTAAAACGACAAAAAAATATTTTCATCAAAATAAAATAGGAAATATTCTCATTTTTTCTAACACCCTGTTATACACACTGATATTTTGTTTTTTTTTAATCACAATTTATTTTATAATTACAATTTTTCGTGTTTTTTGAAAAAGTATTATTTTTTTTTTTAAGAAAATCTTTTTTAAAAACTTTACAAAATGTTATCTTTTCTTGAACACAGTTTTTTTTTCGCGTATAATGTAAATAAACAGCACCAATCTCTAACGTATCTCATTAATGAATACCACAAGTTCAACATATTTCAAATTCAACAACTTAACAAATTTTTCATTGGAAATAGAATATTCATCCATCACAAGAAGTCAAGGATGTGATTTTTTCATGTACGCGCTAAAGCGACTTTTTTCATTCAAACTTAACCTAAATAAAATTTCATCGGAGAAAAATTTTGAAAAATTGTACTATTATATATTTCGTTAGTATGTCTAAATTATGTAATTCCGTTCAGCGGTCAAAGCCAATTTTGTTTTCCTGAAAAAATCAAATAAGTAGGTACAATGCAACAATTAGGCAAAATGATTGTGGTGTCACTAGTAGTCACAAGAGACCAGGATTTTTCACTGAACGCATTTCCTTCTTAGCGCGCTTAGAGATTCTCAACTAAATAAATCATTTAATTCAGTAAAGATTAAATTCAAATCCTATTCTATTGTAGAAATAAGAAAGTTTTTGTTACTGTTAAGAAAATCGGAATATAGATAAAAAAAAGACTTAAAAGATTTTCAACCAAATAAGGCTAAAATACAAGCTTATTATTTAGAAAGGCTGTTGGTTGGACGCGATCAGGATTATTTGGTCACTTCCAAGCTTTTAATTCATTTCGTTTATTGTACTTTCTTGTACTAAGTAGTGAATAAAAAACTGAAGTAATTTATACTGGAAAAATGGAAAGAAGAGGAACTGTCAACGATAAAATTGTTAGCGCAACCACTCACAATTCACAAACAAAACACAAAGAAAAAACGTTTTCCAGAGTCGGTTTTGTTTCTGTACCAGTTGTCGTTGTTACTTTAATTAATTTATTTTAATATACATAATTATTAATTTTGGTATAATTTATTTAAGAAAGTACAAAAAGAATCATGGTCGACGTAAAAAAATACAGTGACATCAATTTATACGAATTAGTTGGAGTAGAAGCAGATGCAGATGAAAAGGAGGTAAGTTAAGAAGTTCTTATAACTTTTTTAATTTAGTTTTTATATAAATTTCTGTTAATTTCCTATTATTATTTTGTTTTCTTTTTTAGATTAGAAGAGCCTACAGAAAAAAAGCATTAAAATGCCATCCGGATAAAAATCCTGATAATCCAAAAGCCAATGAGTTATTCAATGAATTATCGGTAGCACTTGAAATTTTATCAAATGCTGTAGCTCGTGCTGCATATGATAAAATATTACATGCTAAAAAAGCAGCTGAAATTCGTAATCAACAACTTGATAGTAAAAGACGTAAAATTAAAGCTGAATTAGAAGAACGTGAAAAGAAATTTGATATTAAACTAAAACAAAAAGGTTCATATAATACAGAAAAAACATCTGAACAAATTTTAAAAGAAGAAATTGAACGACTCAGAAATGAAGGTTCAAGACTACTAGAAGAAGAACAAGAACTAATGCGTCAACAAATTCAAAAGGAACTTTTTAAAACAGAAAATGTAGATTCATCAAAATATAGAATAAAAATCAAATGGAAATCTGCAAAGGATGATCCAAGTAATGGAGGTTACACAAAAGAACAATTAGAGAATTTTTTAAAAAAATATGGAGATATTGTTGCTTTAGTTATGTCAAAAAGTAAAAAAGGTAGTGCTATAGTAGAATTTAAAACAACTGAAGCTGCAGAAATGGCAATGTCATATGAAAAGGGTAATTTAACAAATCCATTAACTTTGGAATGGGTAGAACCACCAAAAAAGAATGCTAATAATATTCCGTCAACAATTAATAATTCAGATTATGAAAGTTTAGTATTAAGACAATTGCGACAAGCACAAGAACGTAAGCGTTTAATTGAACAAATGATGAAAGAAGATGATCAAAAATCATGATCTTTTAAAAAATAATTTAAATTGTAAATTATTTTTAATATGAAAAAAATTGTATAAATTAAATGAAACGTTTTAATTTTAATTAGTTTGTGTTTTCTTTTAATAATTTTTGTGGTTAATTAGAAACAGGATCCGTTAAAATGTTGGTTTTTATGTGATGTTAAAATTTAATGAGAAATTTTGCTCTGAAATTCTTATTTTCGGCGAACTGTGAGCTAAAGAATTTCAAATCTACTATACAAAAGGCCTGTAGTGCATATAATTTATATGGCACTTAGACCTTTTGTCAATTGTACGGTAAAAATGGACATCAAAAAGTGATTTTGAAATAAATATGAAGTTCTTTATGATTCCATGATTATTTTTTTTTTGTCAATTTTTTATAACCGACGAAGAAATAAATCAAAATTCCTTAAATTGAAAATTTAAAAAAAAAAAAACAAGAAAAAAATTCACTTACCTTTAATTTGTGTTCCTCCAATGTCTTCACATAAAAAATTTGCCAATTGTTTCTTGAAATTTATCACTAATACTGAAAAGTGAAAACCTAAAAATTCTTCAGTTGGATTAGTTTCTGCTTCTACTTTTTTATTAATAAAATAGTCCTTTGTAATCAGAGTCCTTTGAATATATTTTTAAGAAATTAGAACCGACAATTTCTTATCAAACTAAAAAAAAGAACCTTCACAAAATTTTGCTTGCAAACTCTAAAAAACTCAAAAAGGCGCAAACTTTAATTGAGAAAAAGCGCGTTTGTGCCAAGTGTGACCATAGTAGCACATATAATTAGGGTTAACATATACAAAGCAAAACTCGAATATAGTGGAAAACAGATTAAAATTTCGAAAATACACATTTATGAAATGAAACTTAAAATATAGAAACGAAAAATATAAAATTAAAAAAACCTTTCGTTATTAAATAAACATAGAAAAGAGTTTTTTTTTTGAAAAAAATTGCAAATTCAAAAATCAGTGCTAGCAGACAATTCATTATTTCACTTAAGGGAATTTTAAAGTCTCTAAAATAATACCACGAGGGGGAAATTGTATAATTTTACAAATTTTTGATTTTTTATTATATTTTCTTTAAAATAACGGCAAATTTAACATATATAATTATTTAAATATAATTTTATTCATTTTTCATTACAATTTTCATGTTTTATTCAACAAATTTTCATGATAAATGAACTTTTCGATTTTTGCATCAAAATTTACTTCAACACGCTATAACGCAACATGAAATACACCCCATTTTGAAGTCGAAAATTCATGAATCATAAAAAAAATCTAAAATTATTTAAAAATTACATTAGAATCGCTTAAAATACATAATTTTAAGAAAAACAAACCAATTTGTGTAAAAATTATTTCTCTATTTTTTCCGGAAAAGCATATTTTATTTGGAATGATTTGTGAACAAATCCGTGAATTAAAAATTTCATAACTTCCAAATAACACAAGGTACAAAATTCGAATTACTCTCATTGAAAAGTATAGAAGATTATTTATATTTCATTCAAAGACATAAAAAGTGTAGAATTTACCGTTTACAAATTACAGCTTATTTCGTGAAACAAGTCAAATAAATTACAACAACAATTCCCTCATAATGATGAGCTCACACAGTGGGAATAAAAAAAAAAAACTTATGAGGTGATTTAATTTAAAATGAGAACATGAGGATTATCTTAGTTCCAAGAAAGCCATAAGCAATCCATTTTCAAAATAAAAATAACAATTTTGATTTTTGTATCAATTTTTTTTTTCTTCTTTTAATACTATGAAATATACATATACATACACATAACAACACACTTTGTGTCTATAACATATTATATAAACTAATTAAATTTATTTTTATTTTTAAATTTTTTATGTATTTGTTTTAATTTTTGTTACATCCTCTAATAAATTTATCATTTCTGATAGATTTTTTATATCAATTTTTTGAAATTTATTTTTCATAATATTATCATGCCAATGCATAACATCTAACTGTAATTGAAGACGAATTTTATCATCATCAGATATTGTTGATCCTTCTGGTGAATTTCTAGAACTTTGTGTTTTATCTCGTAAACTTTTTAATCTTTTTAATGATTCTTCGGTTTTTTGAACAGATATTAGAACTTCTTGAATAATACTGAAATATCTGCAAAAAAAAAAAAAAAAAGGATAGAAAAAAAAGTTTTATTTTACATTTCACACACTTAAAATTTTTTAATTAATAAAAATTATGCCGTTTTCAAAAATTCAAGCTTGCCTCAAGATTAACTTGTTAAAGGCCTTCATAAAATCATAGCGACAGCATTGATTTCCTGTTAAAATTTGGAAAATTGAAAAAAGACTTCATAAATGCAAATATAATCTTGAATGCAAATTTGGCTTGCATAATTCCTAATTTCAGATGCTTGCTTGAATTTTTGAAATTGGCCTTATATTGTCTGAAAAAAAGTAGAAAAAAAAACTTACTTTTCTGTTGTTGTTATGAAAATTTGAAGAAGAATTTTATGCTTTTTCTCTGATGATTTTAATACATCAAATTTTTTTATGAATTCTTCAATTGCATTAACAACATTCTGAATATACAATGATGGTTTATTAGGTAATTCTCGATTTGTTTTACGATATAAACGTGGTATATCACTAACTTGACGTATATTTTTTTCACAATTTAATGAAATCATTTTAATAAGAAGATTTTCAATATTCAAAAGTAACGATTCAATTTGTTTACGTACATTTTCAAAACAATTATCAATTTGTTGTTGATAATTAATTAAATTTTTTGGCATTTTATTTAAAATAATTTCAATGATATTTGGAATTTTATTTAATAAATTATGAATTTCTAAATAAATTTTTATAATTATTTCAGCATTAATTGTTGTATCACCTTGAATATTTATTTTAATTGTTTCTAAATAATTATCAATACATTTACATATTCTTGATGTAATTTGTATTGTTAATTTTAGAAATTTTGGAAATAATTCATCAATATAAACACCATCTGACCAACATAATGAAATACGATTTAATGATGAATTAAATAATGAAATTATTTTTGATGAATCATTATTTGATATTATCATTCCACCACCACTATCACCAATACAATCAATTGAATAACAATGATTCTCTAATGGACCAGTAATTTCTTGAAAACGTATTTGAAAATAAACTGGTAAATTCCAACGATTTTGAAATTTTTTTGTTAATTCATATTGACGAAATTTTTTAATAGCATTATCATTACCTAAAATTGTTTCAAATTTTTGTAAAAAATTTTTTGTACATTTATAATTAATATAAAAATTATCTGGATTTCCAGGTGCAAATATTGATGATAAATTTGTTTCTAAACGTTTTTCAATATCATTCCAATAACTGTTTATTAAAAAATTATAACCTTTTATTTTATCTGTATAATATGTTAATAGTAATATATCTTTCATATGTAATGATATAAAATTTAATATTTCAATATAAATATCGGATAAACCATCTTTAGAAT
Source organism: Bombylius discolor (assembly GCA_939192795.1). NCBI lineage: Eukaryota > Metazoa > Arthropoda > Insecta > Diptera > Bombyliidae > Bombylius > Bombylius discolor. The sequence goes on along the minus strand of OW584238.1, from coordinate 44,304,390 downwards.
TTTGTAAACGTTGTTCAGTTATACGTGTTTTCATATAATCACTAACTTTCTCTTGAAAAACATTTTCAGCAATATTAAATTTATCTAATGATGCATAAATTCGTAAACAACGTTCTAAATCTGCATTATTATTATTATTTTCTAGATTTTTATCTAAGTTTGTTAATGATGATGATGATGATGATGATGATGTCATTACATTCATTGTTGATGAATTTATAATATTTAAAAAATAAATTCTCATATTATTTAGAAATTTTTTATTTAATTCATCAATTTTTATTTTTTGTTCATTTTTTAAATATTTTTCACAAAATTTCGAATGAAATTGTAATTGCATTAATTCTAATGATGCTCTTTCTAATATAGTTGGATCAATTTCATTATTTAATGAACTTATTAAATGATTATCAAATAAATCACATAATTTATCAATTGATTGTTGTATTCTAGTTAAACTTTTTAATGTTTTCTTATGTTTAATTAATAATTTTTTTTGTTTTAAACAATATGTTATTTCATTCATAACAGATTCAATTAAATCTTTTATTTCTGTTATATTTATTTGTAATAATTCTAATGATTTACGAATATTATTAATATGTTCATGTAGACCAACTAATTTATTTGATAAATTTACAAAATCACCATAATCATGATTTATTAATTCAATCATTGCTAAACGTAAAATTTTTAAATATGTACCAAGATCATCACGCATTATTTCTAATGATGCAGCATTACGATGTTCATGTAAAAAATCATCAACTGAAAATGTTGGCTAAAAAATGTTTTTAAAAGAAAATCATTAGTTAGCGTAAATTTTGAAAATAAATGTAGTCAATTTGGATGATATTGAGGTACGGGAATTTGACTTAAAATCGTTCTTTTGAGGAAATGATCTGTCTGAAATGATTCGACTCAAAAACTACTAAAGCTATTAATTTAAAATTTACACAGATTATCTATTGAGGATACACGTAGTTAGAAAGTTCAATCCCTAAAGGGATGAAAAGGGGGTTGAAAGTTTGTAAACAGTTCTTTTGACTTTTAACTTGGCTAAAGTACTTTTGAACATACACCATTAGAAATATATTTTATATTTGTTTTGTTAAATCATCCCCAAACAGAATGCAAAGGGGTAAAATATAGAATCGCTTTAGGTATCTAATTTCCTAACAGAGAAAGTATTTCATACCTTAAAATTCGATTTAATTCCAAGTGGCTCATCAAGTAAAAAAAAATTTTCCAATTAAGGGAATTAAGTCAGAAGCTTATCAGAAACAATCAGTAAAAATTTATAAATTTAAGATTACATAAAAGAAAGTAATTTGATGAATGTGTTAAATTTCTTCTGAAAAATATGAACTTTAGGATTTATTAAATAATTCTCATTCGCTACCCTTAGTTTAAAAAAAAAAAAAAAAAAAAAAAATTACATCCAAACATCAAGGATTTGAAGAATCAATTTTGGAATGTTATGACGTGTCTATGAATCTCAAGGCAATTACATTACATTGAATGATAAAGATACATGACATCATCACACAAGATATACATAACAATCCTTTTTTGGAAATTTTGGTGTACTTTTACTTTTATTATTTATTCACTTTATGATATATTCGTTAGAGAACATATCTGTAATTGTTTCTGGATAAAATAAATAAAAAATTTAAGAAAATATTTTGAAAACAAACCTTCATAAATTCATTTTTATCGAAACATAATTCTGATGGTCCTGCTGGCAAAGTGAACAAATTATTTGATGACATTTTAATAACTGGAAAATTAGCACTGGATTCAAAATTCTTTTTTTTTTTTCTATATTTTAAAATACTTTAATTTAAAAATACCAGATTTCAAGAAAATCACTTGAATGATTTTATTTACAATTTTTGACAACCGAAAAGTGACAGCTCACCAATAAAACTTCAAAATTTCATCGTATACATTTTACTAAATGAACTACCGAATTAACATGAAGTTAGCATTTTGTCAACAAGTTAAAAATTCAAATTAAATTTGTATCGGAAATTTTTGAATAAAAACGTTGCATCAAAGAAATTTAATATTCTCCAACAACTACAATGAACCAAAAGCGATGTCCTTCAGTTTAGAAATTCACGGTTTCCAAAAACACTGTTAGATGGTTCTCTGGTTTTTTCCCCATAATCCCTTGAAGGTTATGCAAAAAGATCCCTTACATTGCACAAGCAAATATTTTACATTATCGCTAGCTACTTTGTACTTTTTACAATTTGGCCAAAGAATTGGCTAACAGAATTGGCTTTTACTTAGAAGAGTATCTAGTAAGGGACCTAAAGACATAATTATGATGTTTACTAAAAAATTGTTGCAGATGCTATAGTTTTTTGAGTCACCCTGAAATCACGTGTTGGAACTAAATGATTGGAAAACTATTTTACTTCTTTTTTCTCTTCAAAGTACTTTTTTCATCATATTCATCTACATTGTTGTTTTCTCTTTTTAACAACAATTCAATTTAATGGAAAGATTCCGTTACAAAAATTATTTAAACAATTAAAATGAATTATTATCGATTATAAATTCAAAGCCAATAATTTTCAGTTTTTTCTGTTTCAATGTTAAGTGAAGTCTAATTTTATTTTTGTCCTTAATTAGTGTACTCGTTTTTTTTTTTTTGTTTAAATGTATTTTAATTAAAATTTGAAAATATGTTAAAAATTTTTTATTTCCCAATATTTTTTTGTATATTATTTATTTTATTTTTTATTCCAAGTTTAAATGGATTTTCAATTGGTGCATCAATCAATAAAAAATCAATATTTTCCAAAGATATTCGATTAGAAGATCAAACGCCGGCAACTAAAATTGATAAAGGTAAAAGAAAAAAAAAGAACTGATGTAGGTACCTAAATTTCAATAAAATTTATTTAAAAAATTTCTTTAGATTGTGATGAAAAATCAAATGATCCGAAATTATTTAAAAAATGTGAACCATGCCCAGAAAATATAAAATGTGTACCAAAAATTCAATGTCCGGCTCATATACGTATGAAATCTGATAAAAAACCACAAATATGTGATTTACCGTTAGGAGAAAGCGGCTATTGTTGTGAAACTGGACAAAATCATACCGGTAATTTAAAAAGATCATTTTTATTTTACTTTTTTTTTTTTAATCTCAAAAGATTTTTTTTCGAATATTTTTTTTTTACTACCTTTCAGCTGATAATAATCGATATCGTCGAAATTTGAATAATAATTTATTCGAAATTGAACAATCAATTATTGAAGACGCACAAATAAAATTTGAAAATTTAAATAATGATTTTAATAATGTACAACAACAACAAACAGTACGTGCTGGACGTCCAGAATTTTTTCATACAATTTCATTTCATTCAACAATGCCGAATCATTTTCAAATTGAACATTCAAATTCTGCAATACAACAAGTTTTTGTTAGCCAAATTCTTAAAGAAAGGTTTGTTCAACTCTTTTATGAACTTTTTTTTTTTTATTGCACAACAGTAAAGGCTTTCATGCACTTAAAATTATTATTATTGTTATTTTTTCACAGAGAACATATTCCCACTGAAGATTTCCTAACAAATAGTATCGATTTAAATTTTCATTCAACAAATTTAGGTCAACAATGTCCAAGACGTATATTATGTCCAAAATTTAAATATCGTCCCATTGATGGTACTTGTAATAATCCAATATCATCAAGAGCAACATGGGGTGCTGCTGGACAGCCAATGGAACGTATATTACCGCCAGCATATGAAGATGGTATCTGGTCACCAAGACTTCATAGTTCTGTTGATGGATCATTATTAAAATCAGCTCGTGATTGTTCAAGATTTTTATTACCAGATATCAATCGTCCACATCCTCGTTATAATATGCTCTTGATGCAATTTGGACAATTTATAACGCATGATGTCACACAATCAGCATCAATTACATTGCGTGAGTTTAAAAATAAATTTTTAACGAGAAAAAAAAAAATTTTGTTTATGATTAATTTTTATTTTTTATTGTTGCTGTTGTTGTTTTTGTATCACTTTAAATTTTGTATTTAGCAAATGGACAAGCTATTGAATGTTGTACAGAAAATGGAATGGATGCATTACCCAGGAAACTTCGTCATTTTGCTTGTCTTCCAATTCAAATATCATCAGATGATGAATTTTATAGTGCATTTAATCAACGTTGTATGAATTTTGTTCGTTTAGCTTTAGCACCAAATTCTGATTGTAGTATAAGCTATGGAAAGCAATTAAGTCGAGTAACACATTATTTAGATGGATCACAAATTTATGGTTCAGATTCAATAACAGCAAGAAATCTTCGAGAATTTAATGGTGGTCGTTTAAAAATGTTAGATACTTTTGGCCGTAATCTTTTACCAATTTCACAAGATCGTCAAACATGTGGAACTGATCAACCGAGCAGCGTTTGTTTCCAATCAGGTACAAAGGATACAGATGTCTTATGAGCTTCAAGCATGTCGTCCGAAAACCTGTTCTTTTCAATTGAATTATTTGATAGGTTTAGAATAAGATCAAGTTGTACGACATATTTGAAGACATGTGGTATCATAGAACATGTAAAAAATAAAAATATTTGTTTTTTTTTTTATTATTAGGTGATGGTCGTACAAACCAAATAATATCCTTAGTTGTTCTACATATAATTTTTGCTAGAGAGCACAATCGTGTCGCTGATATTCTTGCACATTTGAATCCTAAATTTTCCGATGAAACTTTATACCAAGAAGCACGTCGAATTGTTATTGCAGAATATCAACACATTATATACAATGAATGGTTACCGTTATTAATTGGAACAGACATTATGAAAATATTCGATTTAGAAACTCAACATCATGGCTATTCCATGGATTATAACGTTGATGTGAATGTAGCTGTTACAAATGAATTTACGGGAGCAGCTTTCCGATTTGGTCATTCAACTGTTGATGGTTCATATCGGTAAGCTTGAAAATTTTATAAAATTTCAATTTCATGCAAATTTTCTTATTTTTTTTTTTCTGTAATAGTGTTCGAAAACACAACGGATTTGAAGAGAAAATTCCAATTCCGGACATGATGTTTAATCCAATACGTCTTCAACAGGATCCAAGCTTTTTTAATGAGCTTGTTGAAACTATAATAGAACAACCAATGCAAGAAATCGATAATTCTGTAACACATGGACTTAGTAGATTCTTATTCCGTGGCACAAATCCATTTGGATTAGATTTGGCCGCACTTAATATACAACGTGGAAGAGATCATGCATTACGACCTTATAATGATTATTTAGAAGTTATGGGACATCCGAGAGTTAAAAGTTTCGATGAATTTGCACCAGAGGTTTATAATTTTAATTAATTTTCCGATATAAAATCGATTCAATAATTTTGAATATATATTTTTTTTTCAGATTGCTGAAAAATTAAAAAAAGTCTATCGTCATCCTGATGATATCGATTTATGGATTGGTGGTTTAATTGAAAGATCATTTCATAATGCAATTATTGGTCCAACATTTTCACAAATTATTGCTGATCAATTTTCACGATTACGTCGTGGTGATCGTTATTTTTATGAACATTCACCTCATACAAATCCAAATCCTTTTACGCATGATCAATTACAAGAGATACGAAAAATAACAATGGCACGAATTTTATGTGATAATTTAGATCATTCTTCAATGAATTCAGTTTCACCATTGGCATTTATAAGAGCTGATGAAAAAGGGTAAGAAAAATATTAATTTTTTGTCAATGGATTTTTGCATAAATAAATTTTTTTATGATTGTTTTTTTTTTTTTCAGAAATGCTCCATTACAATGTGATAGTCTTGCTATACCAAAAATTAATTTCCAAGCTTGGAAAATTTAGTCTGATGGTGAATGATTGTTCGAAATTAGTATAAAAGAGAAATTTTTAATGAGATTTTTATCAAAAATTTATATAAATTATATGTAAATAAAATTGTATAGAATTTTTTAAAATCAAAAATAATAATATGATGATATCCCTTTTATAATAGTTCAAAATTCTGTAAGGATGATAAGAGATAACAACGAAATTTCGATCAAAAAATTAGTTTGAAAATTATGAAAAGAGTGAAAAATTCATTTTTTTTTTTAAAAATATAATCTTGAAATTTAAAATGAGGAAATCAAAAATTCATTGTAAAAAAGTAAATTTCTATAAAATAGGAAATGAGTAAATCCCATTCATTACAAATGTCAATAACCTAACTTAAAACAGCGTAAATATTATATGTACAATGAAATTTTACATTAAATTGTTAATATACAAAACCATTATTAAATCACAATCTTAACCCTTTTTCATTGTTAATTTTATGACAACAATAACTTATTATAAAGCGGTATTTTTAATCTATATACTAAATTTAATTACAGGGTGAAAGAAAAATTTTAAAAATTATAATCAATCAAAATCATTTACTAAAATTTTTCTTTTTCAATTTTTAAAAGATTATTAATTTTGTTAAATGAATAGATTTCTTTTTCTCGATTTTACTGGATTTCTGATTTTAAATAGACTAAACAGTAGAAATAACACTTTATTCATTATGGTACATTTTGTATAGAAAATCACCGAAATCTATTTGAAATTTTTGTCCAGTATTCTTATCATTATTCTCTATTAATTTTCTTTTTACACAAAAAACGATTCTTTCAACCACACTCGTGTTACAGGATGTTTTTATTTTCTTAAAAAAAAAGGTATATTTCTGAGGGAGTAGGAAATTTAAATTTTGCAAGGATATTCCGTAAAGGCTTTACTACAAACAAATTTCGAATAATAAAAATCCACTTACTAGAACAAAAGTCATAGGACAAACTATACAATGGAATACATATATGAACTTTAAAAATATGTATACCAAAAAGTTGGTCTTTATTTGACTTCCTCTATCACAGCCTCGTTCACTCACGAATTACGATAAAACCCCATTCACAATTTTTTACTTTATTCAATTCCATGCATTGCAACCCCAAATATAAGCCTTCAAGTTGATAATTGTCTTAATTATATTGTGTTTCAAAATGAGCAATTTTTCAAAATGATGTCCTTTCTAAACAGCTTTCCACTCATTTCGAATTTTTGTCCTTTTTTCAATTTTCTTTAAATGAATTACCCTTTTTGATAAGTTTATTCATGTATATTTGTGGAGAAAAAATTTCACTCTTATCTTGTCGTTATACAATATTTAATGAACGTAAATGAGATAATTGCAATATTTTGCAAAAAAAAAACTACTTTTTTTATTATAAACATTATTTTTTATTTATTTATTTTTTTTTTTTTGTGTTTATAAAAGCGAATTAATCAAAATGATTCAAAATGTAAATGTTTGTGCTGTACAATTTATATTATAAACATCATCAACACTATCAAAAAATTGTCTCTTGTACATTAACAGTGTTTTTTTGTATGATTCAATAAAAATTCTAAAATTATTTTTTTCACTTTTCTTTTTTTTGTCCCCTCTTTCCTTTTTTTTTTTTTTTAAAAAAAAAGCCATCATTTTCATCAGACGATTCATCAACTACTTTCTTTCATCCGATATCAGTCATGAAAAATTTTTCCAAGTATTAAGATCATTATTAAATAATATTTCGTTTTTATATAATATTTTTTTTTTTTAACGCATATAAAGTGGATGAATAACATAACAATTTTTTGATCAACCAAAAAAAGAACAAAAAAAAAACAAAATTTTTATTATACGTATTTTTAAATTTTCTGTGAAAAATGATATGAAATGTGATCATCATATATGAACTGTGATAATGATCATATCATCACAATCACATATCATATAGGAGTATAATATTATTAAATTTATTTTAACATCAACTGTAATATAAGGTTTTTTTTTTTTTATTATTTACAATTGTTAAATTTGTCATCTTGTGTGGACAAATCAAAAAAAATTCTGTTTGTAGCCTTGTACAATTTAAAACCATCATGAAATATATTATTTATTATTTTCATGTTCAAGTGATGTAGAAAATAATTTTGAAAAAAATTATTTTTGAAATAGCATCAAGTTTATAAACATTATTTTAATATTTAAATTGAATTATATTAAATTATCACAGCTACAAAAAAAAAAATAATAATAATAATAATAAACAAATTGTGTGTTAAAAATTTTGTGAATTTGAGGTCAGAACATTTGAAAACTTTACCTCTTACGGATATAACGTACATTTTGTTGTTTTGATAAAATTTTGTTCTTTATAAAAAAAAAAAAAATAAAAATAAAATAATTCTGTTTCATAATTCGAGATTATAAAATTATATCCCGTAGAAAAAAAAAAAAAAGAAAGAATTTATGATAAAAATACAAAATTCAACCAAAAAAAAAAACCTCAAATTAATGAAAAATTTAAAAATAAGCTCGGAGTACGAATTAGAGTACGTTTGCTTACAGTTACATTTTTAGATCTCAATTAATAATTTAAAACAAAAATTAATTTGTGTCTTTTTTTTTCAGAACAATTAGTGATTCTAGTTTATAGAAAATAAAGAGAAAAATAATTGAATGAATTTTTGAAATTAATCGAATAAAAAATGAGATTTATTAAAAACTAAAAGTAAAAGTGATTACAAGTGATTTAAACAAAAAAATTAAAAGTTTAAATTTTTTATTTAAAAGAAGAAAAAAAAACAATATGGATGAATTTTCAATATTTTTGAGAATATTAATTTTCATATTTTTATGCAATTTTTCCTTGTAAGTATGATTTTTTCTTTGATTTAAAAAAAAAAAAAAGTTGTAAAGTTTAAAAAGAAATTTTTATTAGGACTATTGTAGAGAGCGTTACATTCAAAAACAAATGCTCAAATAAAAAAGAAAAGGATCACCAAAGGCTTGTAAAATTCCATAATTATTTAATTCTTAAGTTTTTATAAAATAAAAATAAAATAATTCGATAAAGAAAATATTTCTTAATTTAAAAAAAAAAAAAGTTACATGTATAACACACGTCTTAAGCAAGTATGGCGTTATGTGTACGACATTACGAAAATCTCATTATTTCTTTGAATGTTCCAAAATAACATCCCTTCCCTTATACAAAATAGTTTAGAAGGACTAAACCTATTTTTTTTTTTTTTTAAAGTAAAATATCACTATTTTTTAAGGGTGTTCACGTGTTAAATAATCTGCAATAAAATGCAATATAGGTAAAATAATAAAAGTTGAGGTATCGTATTATACTAGAAAAACATGCGCAGCAAAAAATATACTTAAACACATGCGTTTTTGTTGTTGTAACAGGTTTCTTCTTTCGTATATGTACACAAAAAAAGATCACTACGCCATGTAAATCATGCGCGAAAAAACCTCAACTTTTATTATTTTACCTATAGATAAATTTTTTAAGTGGAGAATTTAATTCGTGAGAAATTGCCTTGGAACAGATTACGCAAGGTTGTCGGTCTTGGTCTTTTCGAGAAGTTTTCTCCATTCTCGGGTTCATTCAACGCCTTGCTAATCCAGTTTGTGGTCTTCGCTGTTTTATGTCGCTAACAAGTTATCCTCATAAATTTTCCTTGGTGTTCCTCGTCGTCTCGTTCTTGTAGGCTTACCATTAAATATTTTCCTTATTAGGTGCGATTCCTCTCTCCCAACTACGTGTCCTATCTATCTAAGCCTCTCCAATTTGGTAGTTTTCACGATATCTGGAACTTTAAACAGTTGGTATAACTCATGGTTGTTCGCAAGCCATTTTATAAGGAATAATAATACTTCTTCAAATGCCAGTCGTAAAATAATTTTCACTTCCTGCCTTAAGAACAGTTATCCAAGAATACCACTAAACAAAGTCTCTTCCTTAACTGCACAAAAGAAGAATTTTAACATTTTTTCTCAAATTTTTGTAGAAAAAAAAACAGATTTTTTCAAACATCAAAAAACTTTTTATAAATTATTTTTTTTCGGTATAGATTTTTTGGAATCGCGGATGTTATTTTCCAAACTAAACACTATTTTGTCCTCGGATATGACTTTTTTTTTAAGTAGTTGTATTTGCATTATCTATTTTAATTTTACCTTTTTTTTTTAAATTTCTAGAGCAATTACGAATACAACAAAATATAGTATTCGTACTAAAGAGAAACAAATTCTTGATCGTATATTAAGTCCTGATAGATATGATAATAGAATACGTCCACCATTTAATGCATCTGACAAAGGTTTTTATTAAATTAATTTGAAAAAAAAAAAACACATTAAAAATACAAATTGTTATTTATCTCCCACAGATGGGCCCGTTATTGCTCATGTAAATATGTTTATACGTAGTATTTATGATATCGATGATATAAATATGGTAAGGATTATTTTTCTATTATTGAAAAATTTAAGAAAAAAAAAAAATAATTAAAATAAAAACATTTTTTCTTCTGAAACAGGAGTATAGTTTGCAAATTACATTCCGTGAATTATGGATTGATGATCGTTTAAAATTTGATGATGAAGATGGAGCAAGTAAAATCAATAATTTGAATTATAATTTTAAAAAAAATGTATAAGATTTTTTTTAAACTCATTTGTTTTTTTTTTTTTAATCCTTTAGATATTGTTAGATATTTAACATTAACAGATCCATCAAAAATTTGGATGCCAGATTTATTTTTTTCAAATGAGAAAAATGGAAATTATCATAATATTATGGCACCTAATAAATATTTACGTATATTTCCAAATGGTTCAGTACTTTATAGTGTCAGGATAACATTAAAATTATCATGCCCAATGAATTTAATTTTAATGCCATTTGATCGTCAAGTATGTACAGTTCGAATGGCAAGTTGTAAGTTTCATATAAGAAATTTTATTATTTTTTTTCTTCTTCTTGTTTTTGTTTAATTTATCGTTAATTTTTCGACATCAGATGGATACACAACTGATGATATTATATTCATATGGAAGGAGCATGATCCAGTTAATGTTGTACATAATCTTCATTTACCAAGATTTACATTGGAAACATTCATGACAGATTATTGTAACAGTAAAACTAGTACAGGTAGAATAAAAAATCAATTACATATTCTCAATTTTTCTTTGATTTTTTTTTTTTTTTTTTGAAAAACAAAATTTTTTTTTTCTTCACAGGAGAATACAGTTGCATTAAAATTGATTTTTTAATTAGAAGAGAATTAAGTTATTATTTAATTCAAGTTTTCATTCCATGCAGTATGCTCGTAATATTATCTTGGTTATCATTTTGGATCGATCAAAATGCTGTTGCAGCACGTCTTCTCCTAGGTATAATTCGATAATCACTTTTTTTTTTTTTTCATAACAAAAAATTTAAGTTTCTCTTATCTTTATATTTAGGAACTGCAACCCTTTTAACAATGTCTTATCATGTAGCACGAATTAATACAATGTTACCACAAACTAGTTATACAAAAGCCATCGATATTTGGACTGGAACTTCATTAAGTTTTGTTTTTGCTACAATTTTTGAATTTGTCACTGTTCATTATTTATCATGTAAAGGTAAATTTGTTTTTTATCAAAAATTTTTTAAATCTGAACTTAATATGTAATTATTATTTTTCTTATACAGAACGTTGTAGAAGGGTTGAAGTTAAACAATCAAAGGATATCGAAGATGATACAGAACATAATGGAAGTACCGCAACGGTAGAATTTTTAAAATTTCTTATAAAATAAAAAAAGAAAAAGAAATAAATAATGTCTTCTTTTTTTTTTGTGTAGAAGGCTGTTGAAAGTCGTTCCACAGCTGATATTACCGTTATCGAAAAATCAAATGATGATTCTGAAAATAATAGACGTCCTTTACCACGAGCAAAAATAATTTTTAAAAATTTATTATCACGAATGCCAAAGTCAAAGTAAATTTTATTGAACCCGCCTCTTCAAGATTAAATTAAATTACTTTTTTTCTTTTTTTCAGATCAAAGAAAATCGATGTATTTGCACGTGTTCTATTTCCATTATTCTTTATTTTATTCATATTTTCTTATTGGTTAAAATATAGAGTCACAATTTCTAATAATTAAAAATACAGTACTTTATCTTATGCTTTCTTAAATAATTGCGATGAATAATGAATAAGATTTTTTTGGAAATTATTTTCATCAAATCTCATACATTTTTTTTTCTTTATAATTCTTAAATCTCGTTTAAAGTACTAATTTCTTTTCTCTATTGAAAATTTTAGTTTTTAAGAAATAAAACTAAAATGCATTTTTTTTTTACAAAAATTATTGAAATTAATTTTTAAGAATATTTTAATCAATAAATCATTAAGGAAAGAAAATAAATTGAATTTTTTAATTCACGATCAAATGAATATGGTGAATCGGTAGAACTGTATCGGAATATATCGGTACACATCGGTGTAAGCTGTAAAAATTATTTGTTAATTTATGTGGTGAATATGACAAATAATTTAGTTTCAACTGAAATTGTTTTAATCTACATCCTTGCCAATACAGCCGCTTAAGCCTTAGACATGCACCTACAGATTAAAGTGGAATACAAACCACTATATTCATTGGTAGAGAATGAATTTACATATTTACATAACAGGACTGGTACTGATATTTGTGTAGTTGGTTTTGTTTACTTACTTATGATTCATAAGTAAGCAGACTCAGGTTTTGATAACATTTTTTCAAAATTTGTGCATTTAAATTTTGATTTATTAATTTTTTTTTTTCTTAAATTATGTAAACAATGTAATGATGAAAATAACATACTCGTATATACATAAATTATCAAAAATTCGAATATACTTACTAAATTATGTTAAATAAATTACGATGAAATATCATGTAAAACAGTATCACTTATATTATAAATTGAATCTTCATTACCGATTAAATTTAATTTATTATTAAATTCTGAACAAAATTTCATAGTTTCATTATTTTCCTCTTCTGTTTTAATATTATCCTCAAAATTTTCTTTTAAAATTCCCATTGATATTATCTCCTCTGTGGGTGATGATAATTGTTCAGTTTTTATATTAATTTTAGTTTCTTCGAAAATTGACTGAACAAAAAAAAAAAAGAAAGAAAAATTCAATAAATAAAAAACTTATTCTCGTCAAATTAATGAAATTACCTTGCTAAATAAATTATCAGTTGATGATTGTTCAAAAATTAATGATTTCTCTTGAATAACAATTTTTGTTAAATTTTTCTGATCAATTGTTGAAGATAAAGGTGAAGATGATGATGGAATCAAAAATACTGGATCTAATCGTCCAGATGGTGATGTACTCACTTCATGAATATTATAATCGATTTTTGAAATTTTTGGAGTATTATTATCAATGGATTTTATTTGTTGTTTTTGTATTATTGAAATTTGAAAATCTTTATTTTGTTGTTGCTGTTGTGACAATAAACAATGTCTTTGTAATCCTTTTGAATCATTATCAAATGATGATGATAATGATGATGATGATGATGGCATATTTAATTTTTGTTTAAACATTATAAGATTTGATTGTTGTAAATTCTCTTTACCATGTGAACTTAAATTAAAACGTGAATTTTTTCGTAATGGTGAACGTGTTAATATTTTTAAAATTTGTTGTGCTGAAGCATCAAAATTTCGTGAATTATTTTCAGGACGTTGTATAGATTTCATTTGATTTTTCTTTTTTGTTGAACTCAAAAATGATAATGAATTTGAATATCGATTTAAATCAGTTCTCATTGATGATATTGAATCATTTAAATTGAAATCATTAAAAAATGGTAAACGTTTTCTATCTGGAATTAAATTATCTAAAAGATTTGTTGATATTGTTGGTGTATTAAAATAAAGTGTTTGTAATGTAAAATTTCCTAATAAAATATCTGATGGTGATGATATTTTTGCTGGAGTATTATTTTTATCATCATCAGAAGCAATAATTTTCTTACGACATTTTAATGATTCTTCAAAATCATTTGTTTCATCTTCTAAATCTTTTAGATCTCTTGCAATACATTGTAATTCAGTCTCTTCATATTTTAAATATTCCAAATCTTTTTGTTCAATTGTTGAAAATAATTTAAATATTTCATTTGGAATGATGATATTTAATGATGAAAAAAATGTTTCATAATTAATTTCATTATTTTTTAAAATACATTCATCTTTTAATTCCGGATGTAATAATTGAATTTCATTAAATGATTCAATAAGTTTCTCATTATCTGATAATTTTCTTAAATTTATTTGATATGATGTATTAATTAGATTTTTTAAATCTAATAGAGGCTTCTCACAACGTTTAATTGTTTCCATTTTATCTATTATTAAATTTTGAAGTAATACTTGATTGAAAGTATAAAATTCATTTAGAAATGTTTTATCAGTTAATTGATTTGTTGGAATTCCTGTTTTTAATGATATTTCATTTAATTTTATTTGTAAAATGTATGTATTTTGTTGTATTTGTATTCGAAAAGAATCAAGTTTTCTGAAAATCCAAAAACATTTAATGTAAGAAATTATTATCATTCTAATATTTCAACAATGCATAGGAACTTACTTTTCGTATTCTTTGGCAAATTTTTTGAAATGTTCATGTTCCATGTTTAAAGTGGATTTCGTTAACTTCCTGCAAAAATTTGTTAATTTATTACTTTTCATAATTTATTATTATTTTATTTACCTGTTTTCTAAAGTCTTAAATTCTGGAAATTCTTGTTCACGTTTTTTTATTAATTCACCAACAATAAAATCAATTAATTCCAATAAAAATGTTATAAATTTAATTCCTCCAGGTACAGCAATTAAATAATTCTTTAAATGTGCCCAATTTAGATTATGTTTTTCATTCAATTCCATAAGATATGTAACAAATGATGATCTTAATTAAAATATACAATAACAAAAAAATAAAGTGAAATTGCTTTCTTGAATTTTTTTTAAAAGTTTTTACCTAAAAAGTGATTCAGTTTTCTTATCAATGATTGGCCAAAAAAACTTTGCTTTGAATTCTTCTGGTCCTAAATATAAATTAAGCAAAAATTGCATGATATAAAGCAGTGCTTTTGGATTTGCTTTCATGAACATATCCTGTAAGTGCAAAAAAAAAATGTAATTTAGTGTGAAAAATTAACTTTTGAATAACATAACAAGTAAATTTACTTTTGTTAAAATCTGGTTAAATTCATTTGTTGGTTTATGAATTAATGTTAAACCTAATAATTTTTTATAAAGAATTTCACTTAAATCTCTTCCTTCTTCTTTTCGGGCAATTAAAACTGAACGGTCTAATATTGTGCGGTTCATTGTGAAAGAAAAAAAAGTATGACTTTTGATAAATTTCAATTAATTTGTTGAATTTCTTAATAAATAATTTTAAAATTTTCTTTTCATAAAAAGTTCATTGCAAAAAAAAAAAAACTACCGCACTACGAGAAACGACAAAACGGCATACTTATTCGAATTTAAATTTATGAAGCTATCAAAAATTGACAGTTTAAAAATTTTGATACTCACATAAAAAGTATTTCCATAGTAGAAAAATTTTCTGAAACAAGAATAATTGTCATGGACTTTTTTTTCATATAAAGTCATTTCAAAGTCAAAGTCAAATTATTTCACAAATCTAGATATTGGCCGTAAACGATGTATATAAGGTCCTTTATTTTTATAAGAAAAATTTAGAACATCTTTCATTTATTTAAATAAATATTGTAGCAGTTGTGTATCTCACACCACTTAAAAGTTACTGAGCTTAAAATTCATAAATTTTTTCATTTTAATTCATCTTTATTTGGTTTTTCTAAAACATTTCGCAAACGATACAGTCTACAGTTTTTTCATATTTTCAAAATTTTAAAATTTCCCTTTTACAGCATATCTGAAGAATTTCAAAATTTCCTCTATGGAATTAGTAATTAAACCTTTAAAACTACAAATTCTCTAGATTTGTAGTCCGGTGAACTGGAAGTGGAATGTAGAAAATGAAATTCATAATTTTTTTAATTTAAATATTTTTTTACATTATTTTAGCAGCATTAATATTTATTTTTGGTTTTGATAGTAAAATGGAAAAAAAAATCAATCATATTATTTTTTCAAATAAAAATTTTCCTAAACTTACCTCTTAATAATACATATCCAGTATCCACATTTCAGTGAAATGAAATCCACAAAATCGAAACTAACTTCATGTGATTTGTAATTGTGTTGTGTAGTTAGAGTTTTCTTTGGATGTTGATTTGTTCAGTGTGAAGGAATTTTTTATTTTTTAAAAATAATGTTGGAAAATTAAAAAATTATACAATAAAAACTAGTTAAAATGTCAACACAAAAACCAGGTGAATGGGCTAATTCATTATTAGCTCGTTTTGAAGAACAAGTAAGTTAAAAAATGAATTTGAAAAAATTGAATGTTTATCCACCCAAAGAAAAAAAAAAAGTGAAAAAAGAAAAGAAAGAAAAAAATTATTTTTTCGCGATCAATAAAATATTGTGTATTGAATATAAATTAGGGGGGGATGTGTAAAGTGTGAAGTTATGAATGAAATAGAAAATGAGTGAGAAAGAAATTTGTTTTGATTGGAAAGTTTTATGAATGAAAATGAAAATTTTTACTACACTACGCACCGTTGATTTGTGAATTTATATGACCGAGTTGTAGTGGGAAAAAGAAAAATACACAAGCCTAAACACACATGATAATGAATGAATGAAAAAAAAAAGATGCTTTTGTGTAGTTTGAATCGAAAATTTAATGGGGGTGATAAATTTTTATGAATGAATTGTGATGTGATATGTGTGTTTATTATTGAAGTGGAAGGAAAAGTAAAAGGGTATTTTTGTTAAGCAATAGGTCATATTATTTGTGAATGATAAGATAAAAATAGAAGAAATATATAGAAACAATTACTAATAAACGATTTTTCAAATTTGTTATAAATGAGAATGGTCTTGAATGAATTTAAAAAAAAAATAATTAAGAATTAGTGAACTGAGTGAATTTCTGTTGGTTGAAAAGTTAAGAAAAGAGAAAAAAAATATAATCTAAATGAAATAAGGAAAGAGTTGAATGACTCATTGAAGAAAAAAAAAAACAAAACGGAAATTCAATTTTATAGTCTAATGATTTTTATGTCGTTCATATAACGTCAGCTGTGAACCTATAATAATCATGAATACATTTCCTTTTTATTTTAATCTATTTTTAAATCAGTTACCCAATAAAATTGGTCCTCATGGAACTCAAGCACGACTTAACCAGGATCAATTAATAAACTGTCTTATACATATTTCACGGTATAGATTCTCTTTAGTTATATCTGGGCTAACAAAAATGCTTCAAAGGGTGAATGAAACAGTAAGTACCTAGTTTATTTTTCTTTTTAAATATACAAAATTTTAACAATATACCTACCTATTATTTTTTTTAAAAAGACTCCACAAATACGTGGACATGAACCAGAAAGATGTTATTATGATTCACTTATAATTATTCTAACAACATTGGAACGTTGTCTATCGAATCAATCAAAGGATACAGCACGTTTTGAAGAAGCAATGAATGTTAAATTACTTCTCAGAGAAATTTCACAATTTATTGGTAAATAATTCTTATAGAAAATTATATTTCAAATATTATTATTACTATATTTTTAAAGACGTTCAAAATGAGAATAATGCAAATGCAGTTGCATTAAAAGCTTTAGCATCAAAAGTTCTATTTGCATTATCACAAAATCATTTTGCTGCTGTATTTAATCGAATATCAGCAAGAATTCAAGAATTAACAGCATCATCAGAAGAGAATCCAGATTATAGTGATATTGAATTAATTCAGCATATTGATATGGATACAGCGAAATTAACAAAATTATTGCAAGGTTAATTGAATTACATTTAAAATTTATTTAATTTTAAATTACAAACAATCCACAACTTCCAATTTTTATTTTCTTTTCTACTGTACAGAAACAATTCAAAAATTTCGTTCCAAAAAAGCTCCACCATTAATTTTATTGTATTCACTTGAAAAAGCAATTTGGAATTGGATTGAATATCATCCACAGGAATTTGCTGAATTACAAAGAGGATCTAATAAGGAACTATCAATGTAAATTTCCTTATTAAAGAAAAAAAAAAAACAAGTAGATAGTAAACATGGATTTTGTACTTTTTTTAGGTGTTGGGAACCACTTTTAGATTTTGTCGAAGCATACAAATCAGAAAATAAAAAAAGTAAAACAACAGTTTGGCCACTTCAAATGCTTCTTTTAGTTTTAAGTCCGGTAAATTAAAATATAATATTAAATTTTGTATACGAATAATTAATATTTCTTTGAATTTTTACTTAAAGGCTGCTCTTGAATTAACTGTGAATGATTTACTACAAATGGATAAAGAAAAGGATAAAGATAAAGATCGTGAACGTGATAAAAGCCAAGGAAAACCAACAACACAACGTGATAAAGATTCACCAGCAAAACAGTTTATGGAAAGTGTTAAACGTGGTCTTGGACCACATGCACCATCAAAACAAGTTACAGAATCAGCAGCAATTGCATGCGTTAAATTATGTAAAGCATCAACTTACATAAATATTGCGGATTCAAATAATGTCATTTTTAAATTAGTTCAATACATTATCAACGATTTGAAAGTAATTTATTTTTAAATTTAAATTTTCATTAACAAAATAAGAAAAGAAAAAAAAAATTACATTATTTTATTGTAGGCACTTCTTTTTAATCCTGCAAAACCATTTTCTCGAGGACAAGGTTACAATTTTTCTGACATTGAGCTGATGATTGACTGTTGGGTTTCGTGTTTTCGTATCAATCCTCATAACATTGAGGCATTAAAAGTTTGCTTAAATCTTTCATCTCCACCAGCATATCATTTTGTTATTGTCAGCTCTTTACTTAGGTAAAAAGTTGTTTTTTTTTAAGTTTTTCCAATAAAAATTTGTTTTCTTTGTGATGATTTAGAATTGTTAAACAACCACGTTTACCATGGTGGCCATCAACTGATGTTGTCCACTATCGATCAGCTGAATTACGGGCACTTTTTACTGATACCTTGAATAAAGCCACACAAGGTTATATTGCACACACTCCATTACGGATGATAACATCATTGACTCTGAAATCAAAAGATGCTCAAAGCCGATTAACAAGACCAGATGAAGGTCCAGCCCATAAGATGCTTCTCTTATTAATGGTCCGTTTAATTCATGCTGATCCGACGTTATTGTTAAATGTAATAAATTCACAGAATATTTTCTTTTTGATTTTACAATTTCATTCTTTCTTTTAAATTCAGACACAAGGAAAAGTAGCTCATGAAGTACAAAGTTCAACTTTAGAACTTATTAATGGTTTAGTTAGCTTAGTTCATCAGCCAACAATGCAAGATGTTGCACAAGAGGCTATGGAAGCTTTATTAGCATTACATTCTCCAGAAAAAATTGAAGTATGGAATCCTGAAGCACCAATAAATACATTCTGGGATGTTAGCTCACAAGTTTTATTTTCAATTTCACAAAAACTTATTCAACATCAAATTGCTAATTATACAGATATTTTAAAATGGTTACGTGAGATTTTAATCTGTCGGAATACATTTTTACAAAGACACAAAGATTATGCACATGTTGGAAGTCAAATTGCAATTTGTAAACAAGCACACATTAAATTAGAAGTAGTTTTCTTCATGTATTTGTGGTCAGTAGATTTAGATGCTGTCATAACATGTCTATCTTGTTTTGGATTACTTTGTGAAGAAGCTGAAATTCGATGTGGATCTGATGAATTAACTGTTGGATTTGTAATGCCGAATTATCATATATATCAAGAACTTTCTCAGGCAGCAACAACCACAAACGATTCAAGATTTTGCTTTTATGAACATGCACAAGGTAAAAAAAAAACAAAGTTATAGAAAACTTCTATAAATTTTTAATAATTTTTTTTAAATTTAATATTAGGCCGTTTAGCTCTACAAAAGAAAATTATGTCTTTGTTAAGAAAAATTGAACATTGTGTAAATGGAGTACATCCCGCATGGGAGGAAACTTTTCGAAATTGGGAAGCAACAAGTAAATTACTTCAATCATATCCGAAATGTAAAACTGAAGATGGGCAAGCAGAAGTATTTCATCGTGGAATGGGTAAACGACGAGCAAGTCATCAAAGTTCAGAACATGATCTTGAAGAGCAGATTACAGAATGGGCTAATATGACGTGGTTTCTACTTGCATTAGGAGGAGTTTGTTTACAAAAGCCACGATGTCCAAGGCATCAGTTGCAAAGTCAAGCAAATAATTCTTCTTCTTTGGGCTCTTTAGCACAGAATTCACTGTATTCGCTTTCAACAAGTTCAGCAAGTTCTGGACGTGGTTCGTTACATCCAAGCACAATTTCATTAGTCAGTTCTATAAGTGCTCCATCCCAAGAAGTTCAGTATTGTCCTGTTACACAGTGAGTTTCTAAAAATAATGAAAATATGATATTTCAAAAAATTTTAATTATTTTTTGTGTATTTTTTTTTCAGATTTATTGGCCAACTGCTTCGTCTTCTTGTTTGCAGTAATGAAAAAATTGGTCTTAATATTCAGAAAAATGTAAAAGAACTTGTAGGTGAAGAGATGTCAGCACAACTTTACCCGATTCTCTTCGATCAAATTCGTTCAATTGTTGAAAAATTTTTCGATCAACAAGGACAAGTTAATGTTACGGATATAAACACACAATTCATTGAACATATTATTTATATAATGAAATCAATTTTGGATGGTCGTCAGAATAAAGATCAAAATGAGCAACCATCATCTTCAGAGCATTTAGGTGTTACTAGTATTGAAGGAATGATGTTAGGAATTGTTCGTTATGTTCGCCATTTGGATATGACTGTTTATGCAATCCGAATAAAAACGAAATTATGTCAGTTAGTTGAAGTAATGATGAAACGACGTGATGATTTAGCTTTTCGACAAGAAATGAAATTTCGTAATAAACTGGTTGAATATTTAACAGATTGGGTAATGGGTACATCGCATCAAATTGCCCCACCATCATCATCAGATCAATCAATTGTTACAAAGTAAAACGTCTTTTGAAAGTTTAAACCTTCTCTTATTCAAATCTTTAAAATGTTCTCCTTTTTTTTTTTTCAAAGTCTGATTTTCCGTGATTTGGATCAAGCTTGCATGGAAGCTGTAGCAGCTTTATTAAGAGGTTTACCACTTCAACCAGAAGAATCTGATCGTGGCGATTTGATGGACGCTAAAAGTGCATTATTTTTAAAGTAAAGTATTTTTTGTATTTGTTATTTTTTATTTTGTTTACATTCTGTTCTGTAATTTTATTCATTTTAAAAATTTTAAAATCATTTTTCAGATACTTCACCCTTTTTATGAATCTTTTGAATGACTGCATCGACAGTTCTGAAGCTGAAAAAGATGTACCAAACCCACCTTTACTTCCACCACGGCCACGTATGGCAGTTGGAAAATTAACAGCATTAAGAAATGCAACAATTCAAGCCATGTCAAATCTTTTGGGTGCAAATATTGATTCTGGATTAATGCATTCAATTGATTTAGGTTATAATCCAGATTTACAGACACGTGCCGCATTCATGGAAGTTTTAACACAAATTTTACAACAAGGTACTGAATTTGATACATTAGCTGAAACTGTTTTAGCTGATCGATTTGAACAACTTGTTCAATTGGTGACAATGATAAGTGACAAAGGTGAATTACCGATTGCAATGGCGTTAGCAAATGTTGTGACGACATCACAAATGGTTAGAAATTTGATAAAAAAAAAAAAAATTGAAATTAGAAATAATTATTATTTTTCTTCTTGATTCTTGTAGGATGAACTAGCTCGTGTTCTTGTAACACTTTTTGATGCTAAACATCTTTTATCTCCATTATTGTGGAATATGTTTTATCGTGAAGTTGAAGTATCTGATTGCATGCAAACACTTTTCAGAGGAAATTCTTTGGGGAGTAAAATTATGGCGTTTTGTTTTAAGGTTTTTAACTTTGAAGAAATTTTTAGAAAAGAAAAAAGTTAACCTACGATTTTTGGTATTCTTTTTCTTTTAGATTTATGGAGCGAGTTATCTTCAAAGTTTACTTGAACCGCTAATTAGACCGTTGCTTGATGATAACAATACGAGTTTTGAAGTAGATCCTGCGAGGTATTCGAATTTTTAATAATTCAATTGCTAAAAAAAATTTAAAAATTTGTTTTTTTTTTTTTTTATTTTAGATTGGAAGAGAATGAGGACATTGAAAGAAATCGACGTAATTTAATTGCTTTAACGCAAAAAGTTTTTGATGCAATAATCAGTTCATCTGATCGTTTTCCACCGCAATTACGTTCAATGTGCCATTGTTTGTACCAAGTATTGAGTAAACGTTTTCCAAATTTACTTCAAAATAATATCGGAGCTGTAGGAACCGTTATTTTTTTACGTTTTATAAATCCAGCAATAGGTAAAATATAACACTAGGATTTTGAATCAGTGCTCTAAATTAATTCAATTCCAATCACACCAACGTAAAATTATAATTTTTTTTTTCTTTTGCAGTTTCACCACAAGAATTGGGAATAGTTGGTAAACAAGTACCAAGTTCAGCAAAACGCGGCTTGATGCTAATGTCGAAAATTCTTCAAAACATTGCAAATCATGTAGAATTTTCGAAAGAACAACATATGTTATGTTTCAATGATTTCTTACGAGCACATTTCGAAGCTGGACGTCGATTTTTTATTCAAATCGCTTCAGATTGTGAAACTGTTGATCAGACTTCACATAGTATGAGTTTTATTTCGGATGCAAATGTTCTAGCATTACATCGTCTACTTTGGACACATCAAGAGAAGATTGGTGATTATTTATCAAGCAGTCGTGATCATAAGGCTGTCGGCAGAAGACCATTTGATAAAATGGCAACATTATTAGCTTATTTAGGACCACCAGAACATAAACCAGTTGATTCACAGTAATTTTGAATAAATCTTAAGAATTCGAGAGAAGTTTTAAATGAACTTTTAATTTTATTTTACAGTATTATGTTCTCATCATATGCCAGATGGAGTTCGATTGACATGTCATCAACAAATTTTGAAGAAATCATGGTTAAGCACCAAATGCATGAGAAAGAAGAATTCAAAACATTAAAATCGATGAACATTTTCTATCAGGCAGGAACAAGTAAAGCTGGTCACCCAGTTTTTTATTATATAGCGAGAAGATATAAGTAAATTCAAAATGATGAGCTTTTAAAATAAGAAATACATATTAAAATATACTTCCTTTTTTTTCCTTAGAATTGGAGAAACTAATGGCGATCTTTTAATTTACCACGTTATTTTGACTCTAAAACCGTTTTGTCATTCACCATTTGAAGTTGTCATCGATTTCACTCATACCTGCTCTGATAACAGATTCCGAACAGAATTCTTGCAAAAATGGTTTTATGTCCTTCCTGCTGTTGCTTATGATAATATTCATGCAGTTTACATTTACAATTGTAATTCATGGGTCAGGGAATATACAAAGTTTCATGATAGAATTTTGGCACCCTTAAAGGTATGATTTCATATTAAAATTTTTATTATTTTTCAATTTGTTTAAAATTTGATTTTCTTTTAAATTTAGGGCAATCGTAAACTTATTTTTCTCGATACTCCCAACAAATTGATCGATATTATTGATGCTGAACAACAAAAATTACCTGGTGCAACTTTATCACTTGATGAAGATTTAAAAGTATTCAATAATGCTCTTAAATTAAGTCATAAAGATACAAAAGTTGCAATAAAAGTTGGTCCTACAGCACTTCAAATAACATCAACTGAAAAAACAAAAGTTCTTGCTCATTCTGTACTCCTTAATGATGTTTACTACGCATCAGAAATAGAAGAAGTTTGTTTAGTTGATGATAATCAATTTACTCTTTCGATTACAAATGAAAGTGGTCAATTGAGTTTTATTCATAATGATTGTGATAATATTGTTCAAGCGATCATTCATATTCGAAATCGATGGGAATTAAGTCAACCAGATTCAGTAACAGTTCATCAAAAAATACGACCAAAAGATGTACCAGGAACATTATTGAATATGGCATTATTGAATTTAGGATCTTCAGATCCAAATTTAAGAACAGCTGCATATAATTTATTATGCGCTTTAACAGCAACTTTTGATTTAAAAATTGAAGGACAACTTCTAGAAACACAAGGTAAAAATTAATCTCAAATTTATCAGATATTAGTTTTTGATCCTTTAAATTTTATTATTTTCTAAAAAAAAAATCTTTATTTTTAAGGTTTATGTATTCCTTCAAATAATACAATTTTCATAAAATCTGTAAGTGAAAAATTAGCAACGAATGAACCACATCTTACATTAGAATTTCTTGAAGAATGTATTCAAGGTTTTCAACGAAGTACAATTGAATTAAAACATTTATGTCTTGAATATATGACACCATGGTTAAAAAATCTTGTAAAATTTTGTAAATCAAATGATGATACAAAAAAAGTTAAAGTATCACAAATACTTGAGAAATTAATTAATTTGACAATTGAACAAAAAGAAATGTATCCATCAATTCAAGCTAAAATTTGGGGATCATTAGGACAAATACCAGAATTAATTGATATGGTTTTAGATAATTTTATGCATAAATCATTAACATTTGGTTTAGGATCACCACAAGTTGAAATAATGGCTGATACAGCAGTAGCATTAGCTTCAGCTAATGTTCAATTAGTATCAAAAAAAGTTATAACACGTTTATGTCGTGTAATGGATAAAACATGTACAAATCCAACACAATTTCTTGAACAACATATGATGTGGGATGATATTGCAATATTGGCACGATATTTGTTAATGTTGTCATTCAATAATTGTTTAGATGTTGCAAGACATTTACCATATTTATTTCATACTGTAACATTTTTGGTAAGAAAATTATTAAAAATATAATTTTCAATTTTTTTTTGTTCAATTAAATTTTTCATTAATTTATTAGGTTTGTTCGGGATCTCTATCTATGAGAGCATCAACTCATGGTCTTGTGATTAATATCATTCATTCTTTATGTACCTGTACAAAACCGTCATTTTCAGAGGAGGCTCAACGAGTTCTTCGTTTATCATTAGATGAATTCTCTTTACCAAAATTCTATTTATTGTTTGGTATTAGTAAAGTTAAATCAGCAGCTGTAACAGCATTTCGTTCATCATGTCGTCATCCACCTGATAAATGGTTAGGAAATGAAAGAGTATCACAACCATTACCAGCTGATAGAGAACGTTTATCATTACCATCACTTGAAGTTATTACAGATGCATTATTAGAAATAATGGAAGCATGTATGCGTGATTATCCAGATTGTGAATGGTTACAAACATGGACATCATTAGCTAGAAATTTTGCATTCTGTTATAATCCAGCATTACAACCAAGAGCATTAATTGTATATGGTTGTATTAGTAAAAGTGTTACAGATCAAGATGTTAAACAATTATTACGTATTTTAGTTAAAGCTTTAGAATCATTTAATGATATTATTTTAATTGAAGCATTAGTAATGTGTTTAACCAGAATTCAACCATTATTGAGACCTGTAAGTCATCTTTGTAGTTTTGTTAAATTTTTTTTTTCTGTCAAGTGAGTTATGAATTTTTTTTTTTTTTTAAATTTTAGGAATCACCAATTCATAAAGCCCTTTTCTGGGTTGCAATATCCGTTTTACAATTAGATGAAGTTACATTATATGCAGCTGGTCTTGCATTACTTGAACAAAATTTACATACATTAAATTCTCAGGGTACATTTGATCGTACATCATTATCAGATGTTATGATGGCAACACGTGAACCACTTGAATGGCATTTTAAACAATTAGATCATGCTGTCGGTTTATCATTTCGAAGTAATTTTCATTTTGCTTTAGTTGGTCATCTTTTAAAGGTATATTTTTTTGGTTTTTCAATTTATTTGAAAAAATTTGTATATGATATAAATAATCTTTTATATAAAGGGTTTTCGTCATCCAACACCAACAACTGTTTCACGTACATCACGTATATTAACAATGTTACTTGGTATTGCTGCAAAACCATTACGTCGTGATAAATTTGAAGTAACACAAGAAAGTGTTGCATATTTAACAGCGCTGGTAGCTGTTTCTGAAGAAGTACGATCAAGATGTCATGTTAAACATGCATTACCACGTTGGCCAGTTGAAAATTATAATGAAATTAGTGATACAACAAATCCAGCTAATCAAAATGTAAATATTTTTGTTGTTGTTTTGTTTCTTAATTAAATTCAACAGGAAATAGTTTTTTAAATGTTTTTATATTTAGATTGGAATGCCATTGTCCAGAAGACAAAAATCATGGGATATTCTTGATCAATCAGCAATTTCTTATGCAAGACAACATAAAGTACAACCGCATCAGGTGAGTTAGATTGTTTTTTTTTTTAGTTTTTTAGTTTTTACAGTTACTATATTTGCTTCGTTTCAAGTTAATGAAAAAAGTTTGATTTGAAGAAGTTTAATTTGAACAAACAAAAAAAATTCATTTGTTAAAAAGTAATTTTTTTTAAAAAAATTTGTATTTTGATTCTGGAAAAACTAAAAGAGTGACAGGAATCATACTTTAAAGTTTGTTAAATTTTATTTTGCTTTTAAGTTTATTTATTGTTTTTTTTTTTTTGGTATTTTTAAGAAAAATGACAGAATTTTGGTGTAAAAGTAAAATATTTTTTAAAAAATGGTATACAAGGGATAGTAAACTCATTTTAAATTGGAATAAGTTTCAGTGATAGAAAGGAAACTTTATTGACTATAATATAAGAGAGTCAATCTAAAAAAGTGTGTGTGTATTAAATTCATAAACAAAAAGGAAAAAGTACTGTTTGAAAATTAGATGTTAGGTGTTACTTTTACATCAAGTAAAAAACTAAAAATCTACATATAATTATATCTTATGTGTGTTGTTTTTCTGACGTTCAATTTTTTTGATATTCAATTATTTGATCGAGATCACAAATAAAAAAACAAAAAAAAACAACAATTTGGTGTTTTATAAATAATTGAATGTTCTATTTCTTCTCCTCTTAATTGTACGTAAAGTGTACATTTGCAAAAAATTATAACGTTTCGTTTCATTAAAACAAAAACAGGATCTATTAATATATGTATATATTATATATTTTTAAATAATTGAATACAGGACCTTGCAGACGTACACTTTAAATGTTGTTTTTTTTTTCTTTTTTTTTTCTTCTATTTTTCAAAATATCTTTTCTTAACATATTTTTTGTGTAATAAATCCATATTTCTCGTTCAAATTAATTGTATAGTTCTTGTTTTTTAAATGTACAATTTACTTTATTAACAAAAAAAAAAAAAAAAAAATACATTCTAACTTTATTTTTCTTTTTCCCTTTTTTTTTTTAATACGTAAAACAAAATAAACAAAAAAAAAAAATCTATTGCCTGCTGATTGCTTGCATTGCTGTGGATTATCATCATTCTCATTTCAAAAACAATGTGAAATTATTGAATTTCTTTTTTTGTTTTTTTTTTTTTATATTTTATTTTTGAACGTGTGAACAAATTTTTTCTTTTAATTTATCATATTTTCATTAAAAAATTATGTTTGCCCAATAATTTCTTTATTTATTTTGTTTTTTTTTTTCATTTTTTTTTTTTAAAAACATAATCAATGTTGTCCTTTTTGTTGTTTAATTTCTTTTCTTTTCTTTTTTTTTTGTGTTAATATATGTGTATAAAAAAAAAAAAATTATATATAAAAAATCATAATTTAATTGAATTTTATTTCGCATGCATGTTTGGTGTTTTTCTTTTGATTTTTTTTTTCTTTTCTTTGATTTTTGTTCCTGCGTTTGATTTCAAATTGGTTTATGTTGTGTTTAATTTAATTTCAATTTATTTTATGTGATAATCCAAAACGTTTATAATTTTCTTAATTATTTTTTCTTTTCTTTGAAACTGCTTTGTTGTTAAAATTTAAAAAAAAAAAAAAAACAAATAAAATAACCAAATTGAATTTTATTATAATTTTGTTATGTTGAAATTTATAATTGTCAAAAAAAAAAAAAAAAATCATTAAAAAAAAATAAAGAATGCAAGAGTTTTATTTAAAACACAGAGATCATTCTCTGTACCAACAACAAAAGATCCAAATAATTCATCTGGAATCGATGATCGTCAGGTATTAAATAATTTTTTTTTTTTTTAAATTTATTCTTAATTTTTTTTTAAATTAAAAGGTAAAATTAGAAGAAAAAAAATATATAGAGTAGAAAATTAACAAACCTTTTTGCTTAAAAAACAAAAACAAAAAAAGTCAGTTTTTCAATGTATGATCAGTTTGTGATCAATTAAATTTTTTTTTTTTCCAAAAATTTTTGAAACGAAAGATCTTCTTTGAAGTCTGTGTAAATTGGCTAAAATTCACTTAGACTCTTTGATAAAAGTAAATTAAATTTACATTGAAAAAAAATAAAATAAAATAAAAAGTAGAATTAATTAGAATCTTTTTAGCAAAAAGGTTACCTTTATCCAATATCTTTTGTTACTTTTTTTTTTTTTTATTATAAAAAATAAATTTTTTTATTTTCAATTTAAATAGCAAAAAAAAAAAAAAAAAATACATAATTGATTTAATTAATTTACAGGAACGTGGATCTAGATCATCCGTATCAAATGAATCAAATGTTCTATTAGATCCAGAAGTTCTACCAGATTTATCAATCCAAGCATTGGTATTAACTGTTTTAGCAACATTAGTCAAATATTCAACAGATGAAATTGAAACAAGAGTTTTATATCAGTATTTAGCTGAGGGTTCAGTTGTTTTTCCAAAAGTATTTCCTGTGATGTAAGTACATACACACAAATCACATATACTGAAACTTTGTTTAACTTTTTTTTTTTTTTTTTTGGTTTTTTCCTTTCAGTCATTCATTACTCGACCAAAAAATTAATAATATTTTGTCCGTATCAAATGATCAAATTGTTTTAATGGCTGTTCAAAATATTATACAAAATATGTTAGCCAGTGAAGATCCATCACAACAACAATTACATTTTCTACAAAGTTGTGGTTTCGGAGGTTTATGGAGATTTGCTGGACCATTTACAAAGGTGAGAATTTTGAAAAAAGAAAAAAATGTGTATTTTGTAACGGTATTTTAAAGATTTTTTAATTTTATGAATTTTTTATTTTTAAAATTTTAATTTTTCTTGTTCTTGTTTTTTTTTTTACATTTTAGTACAATATGATGGGTGAATCATCAGAATTATTTGTTAATTGCTTAGAAGCAATGGTTGAAACATGTTTACCAAGTGATGAAACAGCACCAGTACCACCATCACCAAGGCCATATAATTTAAGTTCAAGTTTAAGTAGTTTAACACTTGGATCACCGACTGATAAAGGTCAGTAATATGTATAAATAATTTCAATTATTGATATTATTATTTTTTTTGTATATTTTTCATTAATTTTTCTTCTTCTATTTTTAATAAAATTTCCCTTTAAATTGCTTAAAATCATAGTTTTCTTTTGTTTGATTTTGGAATGTTTTGTTTCTTTACGGATTTTAAGTTGTAAATTTTCATGAAATTTTAGTTTATTTTGTTTATCAAATATTTTTCAAATATAAAAAAAAAACAACAACATTCTTTTAAATAAACTTAATTTCATGGCATAGCATTCTCATCGGAATCACTTGATCATGATAATTTTGGTGGAAGTGTTAATTCTCTCCGCCGTGCATCATGCAGTAAAGCACGACAAATAAAACATCGAGTTGCTGAAAGTCCATCACATTAGAAAATCTTTCTTACAAAAAAAATAAAAAAACATTTAATAGAACAAAAAAAATATATATAAATTATTAAAAAAAAAAAAAATTAGTATATTCCATTGAATACATTTTTAATCACTTTTAGAAAATTTGAATGTTTAGAGCGTAGAATTGTTATCTCATAAAAAAAAATGATTTCAGTTTGAAAATTTTCGTTTTACACACACACATATTTTATCACATTTATTTTTCGTTTTTTATTTAATTTATAATTTTGTTTTGATTTTTATATTTTCCAGTTCAGTCTTTTTTTTTCATTTCTTTTACTGTCCTTAATTAGTTATAGCTGTGTTCCTTTTAGGCAAGTGCATCTACTTCGGCGTAGTTTGTAAATGGAACCACATAGTCTCACCTAGTAGTAGTGACAGTAGTTGAAACTACGTCAAACTAAGCCAGGGCACGTGCCCTTTTTAAAAGGAACACAGCTTATGAAATATTATTCCCGTGTTTTGTTTTTCTCTTAAAAAATGTTCATGCTATGTAAAAAGGATTGGTACATAAAAAGGATTAGGAAAATTGAAAAAAAAAAACGGACTGTAGAGAATTAAATTACAAATAGAATGAATATTTCATAATTTTATTTTATTTTTTTTTTTAAATGTGATTTTGGACAAAGAACTTGAATTATTTTTTATCTTTTATTTTTCATTTTGTATCTAAAAATCAAAATAGATATCTAAAACTAAAACACGAAAAAAAAAAAAAACAAATAGTTTATAAATTATAATTCATGTTAGAGTAAATAATTTTAAATTAATTAATATTTAACTGAAAATAATAGTTTGCATTAATTACACTCATTCATTCAATCAAATTCTTGTCAATAATAATTAAATTATATATATACCCTCAAGCTTAAGCACACCATAATATTTCGCACTTAAAAATAAATCCTTTATTATTTATTTTAAAAATACATACATACATATTTAATTGATGTCATTAACAGTTAACAAACATCGTAGTAAATAGTTTTGAATTCAAAATAGTTAAATATTTAATTAAATACAAAAACAAAAGTTAAGAAAACAAAAAAAAAAGCAGTTTAAAATCAAATTCTGATTTAAAAAATAAAACTAAAAAAAAAAATAATAATAATAATTTTGAAGATAAAAGTTCCTTTAAACATGAAATTGATTCAAATTGAAAAAAAAAAAAAGAAAAAAGAAACACCAATAAAATAGATAATAAAAAATGAAATAATCTAGAATTTAAAAAGTGTCCTTAAAAATTCAAAACACATAACCAACAAAAAAAAAAAATCTATATATGGAGAATTTGATTTAAACTGCCTGTTCAAATTTATGCTCTTATTAATAAATAGTCCTAATATAACTTTTTAAACTTGAAAAACTGTGGAATTAAAAAATATTGCTTAAATAGAATACTAGAAAGAAAAAAAAAGCTGAAATAAATTCAGTCCATAAATATCACACAAATATTAAATCGTAGTTGATATTCCGTTCCCAAAAATAAAAAAATACTAAGAATTTTTTCAATAATAAAAATCAGGGCTATTCTTGAAAACGGTGTAAATGAGATTCGATTCACCTCTGAGTTTCACCTTAGTGAAAATTTGTTATGCTGAAAAACGGTCGAAGAATTGCATTCTTATCGTTAATGAAGTGTTGACAAAAGTTGTGTTTCACTTCGATTGTTTTCAAGAATAACCTGAAAGTGAACCTGTTTCACTACGAAGTTTTCTAGAATACGAAACTTAGAATTCGAATCGAATCTTATTTACGCTGTTTTCACGAATAGCCCTGAATATCATAATTGATTAATATAAGATTTTTAAAATATTTTTATGATATTTATGAATTTAAAACACTAGAGTTCATTTTCGTACGTTTTGTAAACAAAATTTATTTTAGATTCGAATATATCTGAAACCACAGTTTGCTTAAAATTCATTATTTTTCGATTAATTATTCGATAATATTTATATGGGAGAAACCAGGACTTTTCCACTTTTTTAAGGCTTACATCTCGAGTTATACTGAATCGATTTTAGATGAGTTTTAATTTTGAAATTTGCATCTGAACGAGAATGTGGTGGAAAAAGAAAAAAAAAATATCGCTTTGTAACTTTGTCTCTCTTGAACAAATCTATGTAAGTCCGAAATTGGTTTTGTGGTAACCTTTCAAATACCAATTATCTGGCCCCACGGAAAAATACTTCTTTAAAGAAGAAAACACAATTTTATATTGAAATGTAGGTATTAATGTATTTATGAAGCATTTTTTGGGAATGAACGCTAGTGTTAAAAAAATAATTATATTAAAGTATTTTTTATAAATTATTACTTTTCAATGTAAAGACTTTTTTTCAAATGTTTTTTTTTTTTTTTTTTAATATAAAGTATCATTTAATTTATTAATCCATTTATTTAATTAATTTTTATTTATTTATTTTTTTTTCTTAAAAAAACAGCAACATAAGAATGTGATGACTTTAAAAAATGATCCTTTACAGAAATTAAAAAATAATATTTATTTTTATTTTAAATAAATTTTTTTTTTGTTTTATACAATTTTCAACTTTTTCTTTTTATTAGTTTTAATTTTTAAGAAATAATATCTTATTTTATATAATTTTTTTTTTTTTTTTTTAATTAAAATGTAAAAATTAAATTTAATAAAAATTGTGAATAAGAACCCAAATATTCTAATAAAAAATAAGATAAAATTTTAATAATTAACAAAAAATAAAAATTATTACAACAATAAAAAAATTCTACCTGTTATTTGAAAATACAAATTTTTAAATTAATATTAAATTAAAAATAAAAAAAATTATTGTAATTGTTTATGCTTTTTACTAAAACTTAACAAACAAAAATAACAGCAAATTTAAAAAAAAAAGAAATAAACAACAAACACATAAATAATTAAGCAAATACTTTTTTAATTGTTAAAATATAGAAAATTCAGTGAAATGTATAAAAAACTGGTCAAATTTGTAGTTTCTCAAAAATTAGAAAATATCCTAAGGCGTGTTTTTTTTTTTTTTTTAAATTGTTGCTTTTCAAAAAAATATAATTTTAAAGAAATTTTTATTCAGAGAACATTTTAATTTTAAATTAAATTATCATCAAAACTGTAGTACGGGCCACGAAAATTGTTCAGAAAGGTGTAGCTTTTCTTTTATTTCTAACAAATAATAGTAATGATCGAATGTAGAGTGTAATGTTATACTTATGTTTTATTGTTCAATAGAAAATTTAATTTTATAAGAAAACAAAAATCTCAAATATGGAATTACTGGCAAAAAATTAGCGTGACCTTGAGCGGACAGTTTTCGTAGCTCGTACTATATACAATAGAAAATTAAAATAAAAATTCGATTTTTCTTTCAAAGTGTAAGTTCAATTTTTCCCACCATCTCTCAAAATGTTATCCATTTTTAAATTTGAAAAAGTGACGATTTTTAATTTTTAAAACAAGGCTAAAAAAAATAATTTAAATTTTTAAAAAAAAGAGATGTGCAAATCATGAAAATAATGTACACTGATGTCAGGTTCTCATAATATATGATAACTTTATAAACCAAATCAAATAAGTCCAAAATATTAATTCCAGGATATTCTAGATTCTACAAAATTATTTAACAAATTAGAAAATTGGTTAAAATTTTTGTAAAATTAACGGACTTTAAAAAAATAAATCTCTAAATTAACGCAAAATAGACTTAAGCGATTTGGCTTCAGAAGCTTTCATATAATAATTTTAATAAGTGCAAAATTTTTTAATATCAAAACAAGCTTTTAAAAATAATCATGTTCTATTCTCACTTTTTAAAGTTTGGAAAAAAGAAATTAGAAAAAATTCAAAATAACATCAAAAATTCTGTATAAACATTAAATTTTTCCAATTGTATAATTTTCTTTTGTGTTGGTGTTCTTTCTACATTAGTTTTAATGAACATTAGTAGCAAGAAAGTAGATCATTTTCCGGCACAAAATAAACATTCGTCCTGAATATTTGGTTTATTTTTTGTCGAAATTTCTGAGAGCAAAATTTTTTAAAACAAAAAAAAAAGAACAAATAATAAACGTTAGAATTGTAAAGATTTTTTTTTTTGCAAATAACCTGTAAAACGAATGAATTTTTTGTTTGTTTTGCATTTTCACATAAAACACTGTTTTTTTAGAAATTAAGAAACTCACAAGAAAAATGTTGAATTATATGTCATTAATTTTTAATTAAAATCACAATTTATTGTTAATCTGTTTTGTTTTTTTTTTTTTTTAAATTGAGTTCAAATGTAAAATTGGTGTACAAGATTAAATGATATTATTGTAATATTAGATAAATTAAATTTTAAATAAACTTCATATACGTATTGTTTTTTTTTTTTTTTTTTTTTTTTTTAAATTTAAAATTTTTAATAATGTAGATTTTCTTTTTTTTTTCAGAAAATTATAAACTAATAGACTTTGGGCCTTACTAATAAACGAATTTAATTGTAGTTATAACTTAAAAAGCTTATTTCAATAGAAATTTAAATAGAAATAGGCTTTTTATAACTAACTTAAAATCAAAATTAAATTTGTGAATTAGTAAAGGACCTTTATGTATATTTAATTATTTTTATTTTTTAAATTATAATTTTAATTAAGAATGATAAATCTTCTTAATTTATTTTTTACTCACACTTACATAAAATATTTAAAAAAAAAAAAAAATTTAAAAACCGAAAAAATTTAAAATATTAAATAATTATTAAGAAATTTTTATTCATGACATCATTATTAAATTATATACATATATGTACAATATAATAAATGTATTTTATAATGCACTTTTCATATATATCAATTTTTTTCTTCTATTTTTTAAATTAAGAAAAAAAAAAAAAATATTAACACAAAGTAGACAAAATAAAAAGTATTTAAAAAAATTTAAAATTGAAAATTATTAATTTATTTTTATAAAAAAAAAAAAAACAAATAATAAATTTAGAAGAAAAAAACAATTGAATGCCAAATATTAAAAAAAAAAAAAATAACCAATAAAAATACAAAAAAAAAATACCTATATAAAACAGTTTGAAGAAAAAAGATATATTTATTATGTTAAATAAATTAAAAATTAAAATCAAAACAAAAATATATATATAAAAATGTATTTAAAAATTTATGAAATAATAATTTTTAAAAAATTTAGGAAAAAACAAAAAATTATATTAATTATTTTTAAGATAAAGTTACAAAAAAAAAAAAAAAATCCCAGAAAAAAATTTTGAGAAAAAAAAATTACAATTTAATTATTTGCACACACACATTCTATATAAATGTTGTTAAATAAAAACAAACTGAAATAAAAAAAAATATATATAAATGTGTTAAAAATTTAATGAATTCGTTTGTAATGATTTTTAAATAATAACTAACCCTTTCAATTGTACAGTCTGTTTACTGTTCGCGTATAAATGCGTTAAAATTGCGATGACTGTGGAGCAAAATATTTGAGCTGAAAGATTCCCAGAGTATGATGAAAATATTTAAAATTTTTCCAATGTTCGCAGTAATTGTGACTTTTTGAAGAATTGGAACAATTCATAAACCAATAATTCAACTAGGGTAGCTGTGGCATGGATTCTGACAATGAAAAGAGAAAAAAATTTGGAATAAAATACATACCATGAACAAACTCAAAAATGAATGTTGCACAAAACAGATTTTTTTTGTTTTTTTTTTTTAATTTGTATTCATTTTAGTTTGTCTTATGAGCTTTACTTTACTGTGACCTAACAATAATTTAAATTATTTAACTTCTACTAAGCTGTTTTTCCTTAACCCGTAATATGTCAATAAGTTCTCTTCCTTTTTTTTTTTTTTTTTTTTTTTTTTAAGGTTGTAGAATCCACCTGCAAAACAGAAAATCTTAAATTACAAATTCATTATTTTGAAATCAGAACTTAAGATTATTAGAAAAAAAAAAATAACGACAAATATTGCCAGTGAATTCAAATCGGGTTAAAGTTAATCCTTCCATATTTTTTTTATAATCTTTAAAATTTCTAAATTCGATATTTCGTCTTCCTACTTTTTTCGAATTATTGAAATCTTAAATAATTTTATCATTCATGAAATTTGAGAAGTTATTTTCTTTGAGCGCGTAAATTTTTTTATTTTTTCAAAACAAAATTTCTCATACAACTTCTGATCATTAAAATAAAACAAAAAAAAAAAGTGTTCTTTATGAATGAAAAACTCATTACGTTCACATGAAACTAATATGGATATCATTATCATTTCATATTCCTGCAATTAAATTACATTAACTTAAAGAAAGAAGAAAAAAAAAAGACAAAAATACGGAAAAAAAAATATTTAACCTCAAAATCACATAGGAGTATCTTTATTTTCTTCGACGGTGGTAAACTGATACCACGTACGTTTAAAACCTTAAGTTAATCACACGTTAATCTCATGTTCCTCTACATATCCCCATAAAATCTTGCTACTTCATGTGAAATTCAAAAATAAGTGATATTGGTCATTTTTCACTTAAAGAAAGAAAAAAAAAGTTTAAAAGCGGATGCAGAAATTTAATTTTTCTCTGATCCGTCCACCATTTTCAAAACAAAAAACAAAAAAAAAAAACTTTTCATTTAAAAATAAAAAAATAAACTATAATTTAAAGAACCAATCCAAATTTAAAGCAACTATTTTAAATTAAAGAGAAGAAAAAAAACATGAAGCCGTAGAAAGGCCGTACCTATGTATAATTTTTGTAATACTCAAACAACAGCAAACAGAACAGGGCTGATCCCGGACGTATACCACCAAATATTGTGCTATGCTTCAAGTATTTTTTTCGAATTCGAAGGTAGATAATGGGCATAACGACGCCACAAGCCATTCACTACTAAATTACTTCTCCAATAACAGCAAAAAAAAAAAAAAAAAAAAAAAATTAAAGTAATCATCATCATCGTTCACATACAACAAATAAAATCGTGCTTTGCTATATGTGACTATGGAAACATTCCTAATGTACAAAGATTTTAAAGATGTGAGATCTTTTAAGATTTTTTTTCTTGATCCCTATAACGTCTTAGAAAGACGTCGTTTTTTTTTTTTTGCTCCTTTAAGTAATATATATAAAGAAAATTTGTGTGTGAAGGATTTTCCTTTTTCCTGATGATCAAATATCGTGTGTTCGTCAATATGCCATGCCATAGTATTAACTGTCATGCCATTATTACCCTGATGCCTCTACCCTATTTTCATTTCATTAAGAATAAGTATAAATACATATACTCTTTGCTGATGTGTACAAAAATTGGACACATCATATAAAAATTAAAGATAAAAAAAACAAAACAAAAACAAGAAAAATAAGGGACTAAAAATTGTGAGTGAATAACAGCTGCACAAGTACAGGTGACTTTACGATATGTGGGAATTCCGTCAGAGAAGTTTCTCACGATCCTCAATGCAACAACAAAAAACATAGCACACACAAAAAAAAAACAAAAAAAAAACAAGAAGTAAAAGAAAAGAATCATATAACAAAGTAGGGCCTTTTAGAAGGCCGTTTTTAATATTATAATGCTTCTGTTCACCATCATCTTCATCATCATGATCATCATTGGTGTTTTGATGATGGTTTTATTATGGTGTGGTGACAAAAAAGGGCCCTGATCTGATCACATGATGGAACGAAGGGCAACATTTATTAGAGAAGTAAACAAAAATTTAAAAAAAAAAATGTATCGGAACGAAATGGAAAAATACCCTTGCACACGAGTAGAGCACGCATGCATAACGGCCGACGTTGTTGTTGATGTCAAAAACGGAACCGACCGAACCGAACTCTGATGATGATGATGATGATGATGATGATGTTGAAGATCATGGTTTGTTGTTGTTTTGATTATATTTCGAAATGCATGAGTTCCGTTTGTTACATTGCATTTTATATTTATTTTTTTTACCTGTTGGTTATTTTACTATAGTACAATATAATTCCATTATTCATTCAGTCTTGGTTGTATGCTGGAATGTGTCGGTCGGACTCACATATAAGATTACTGTGATATTATTTAAGATACTCGTGTGTAATATACATGAATTATATTTTGAAGTGACACAATATTCTGTTCTTGGCGCGATTTTACAAAAAGGTTCGAACTTTTGTACTTGATATCATTTTTAAATTGTCAGTTCACATGAAAACATCTATTTACTATTTTACGAAAAAAAAATACTTAACTTTATTTAATTTTTATACGTGAAAAAAAAACTATTAATTTGAATTTCTAAACAAAGTGTGTGAAGATTTTGTTTTTCCTGATTTTTCGAAATTAATTTTTTTTTGTTTTTCTTTTTTAAAATGGCAATCGAAGGTCAAAAAACAATGTCAAAAACACAACATTATCGTAAAGTTACAAAACCATTATTAGAAAGGAAAAGACGTGCACGTATGAATCATTATTTAGATGAATTAAAGGAATTAATTATTGAAACAATGGAATCGAATGGTGAACATGTTACAAAATTAGAAAAAGCTGATATTCTTGAATTAACTGTTGAATATTTAAAAAGTAAAAAAGAACAACAATCAATCTTAGATTGTGGAACAGTATCACCACCACCACCAACAACAACAACAGTAGGAACAACAGGAGATGGTGTTGTTAATGTAGAAAAATTTCGTGCTGGTTATACACAAGCTGCATATGAAGTATCAAAAGTATTTGCAACAGTTCCAGAGGTAAATGTTAATTTTGGATCACGTTTAATGAAACATCTTGCATATCAATTAAAGGATTTATATCCTGTACAATCGAATGATAATGAAATTATTGAAATTAATTTATCATCATCATCATCATCATCAACAAAAAGGCATCAAGAATGTGGTTTTCATCCTTATCAGAGAATTTCACAGCAACAACAAGATAAAAATTTACCGTCGGTAAATGATGTTTGGAGACCATGGTAAATTTTATGGGAAAATTAAATGTTTTATTAAAGTAAATTTTTTAAACATATAGAATAAGTACAACAACAATTAAAAGCTTTAAATCGATTAAAATATTTTTTAATTTTTTAATATTTTTTTTTTTTGTGATTAATTTTTAAGATATTTTTTTAAGTTTTTAATGACACAAGCAGCTTTAATTAATATTTTTTTTCTTCTCTTTGATTGTTTTAATTTGTTAGCTCAAAAGTAGAAGTTTAAATTTAATTTTGTCGGATTTTAAGGAATATTGTAATTCGTTTATCATATATACATACTATATACCTATATATATAAATTTTTTTTTTTTCAAAATTAGATTAAGTTCTTGCATAAGCTTTAATTAATTAAAAATAAAAAAAAAAAAATAAAATTAATTTTACAAATTTGTTCAGGATAAATGTGTGATAGTCTGTGATAGTTTTGTAAATTACATTTATTCAAACGAAAAATAGAAAAAAAAAATAAAAATAATAAATATAAAAAACAATGTAAAAATAATTAATGACAGGATTTTAATGGAAGAAAAAAATTAATTGGTTCTCCACTTATATCTGTATCGTTTAAATAAATAAAAAAATAAATAAATAATTTTAATATTTGAAAAGAAAGAAAAAAAAATTTGTTTTATATT
The DNA here is from genome assembly GCA_939192795.1 of Bombylius discolor. Lineage (NCBI taxonomy): Eukaryota > Metazoa > Arthropoda > Insecta > Diptera > Bombyliidae > Bombylius > Bombylius discolor. Next base: position 44,264,816 of record OW584238.1, on the reverse strand, counting down.
AAATAATTATTTTATAATAATCCATTTGAATAATTTTTCAATTCAATTGTTTAATTATGGCCACTGCCGTATTTTATTTATTTTCTAGAGAAACATAATGACTAATTAAGGTATTTCAAAAGTTTGGAATTAGTTTGAAAAAAACTTGGTTAATATCTGTCGGTTTTTCTTTTTTTTTTGACTTGTGTTTTTATAATAAATTTCAAAAACTCTCAAATTTTGAAGTTTTACATAATTTTCTCTTTTAGAAATTGTTAGGCTAAAATATGTTGCGTTATGAATCTCTGAATTTGATTGGTAATGTATTTATTCCTTTTTTTTTGTTGAATGAATAAAATTGATCTTTTTAAAAAATTCTATTTTTTCGATTAGACATTAGAAATCTAAAGTAAATAACAATCTGCCCAAAGTCATGGAAATTTCTCATGACATTTTATTTATTCGCAACCAAATTACACTGAAATTATCACGGATTTAGAAGCAAAATCAAATAAATAAAAAAAATATTGATTTCGAAATTTTTGAGATTTGAAAAATTATTTTAATGTAAAAAAAAATATCGCTTCATTTATGTAAATAATAAAACTTTAAAATTAACGAAAATTGACTTAGGCGATTTGGTTCTTAAATCCTTCATGTATATCTTAAAGATATTTCTCTTTAAAGGATTTTTTGGCATTATTCTAACATAAGGTATAAGACAACAAAATTTTTATATTTTCACTTGGAAAAGGGTTTATTTTCTCATAACTGAAATATGTATTTAAAAAAAAAAAAACCAAGTTTTGAATAGCCCATGTTTGAATTCACTAATTTTTCAATTAACATCCAAAGGCTAGCAGTGATGAAACAGAGTAGAAAACGATCATTCAAATCTCTAAATTAATTTCCTAATGAGTAGTAAAAATACTTCATGACAATCATATTTTTTATTTAATTTTATTGCTCAGTGTACCACTAGTATGTCGGGGACAAGACCAATGGCTACCTCAAAAAACCACCACGACCCTTATGGATCTTATGGCGTTAGAAATTAATATATCGATACGATACGATCCAAGACAATCATAATTTAGTCAAAAATAAAACCTCCTGTCCTTAAACTTAAACTCCCATGGGTTTAAATTACGGATGTCAACAACAAAAAAATGCCTTGAAAACTCATTTTTATAAATAAAAAATAATTTTTCATTCATTCACAACAAAAGTCAAACTTAAAAGTTTCTCAAGTGTGAAAAAAATTACCTTGAAAAAAAACAAAAAAAATTCTTAAAATTTTGAATAAATTATATCATTTAAAAAAATTGAATAAAACGTAAACAATTTGTTTTTTAATATCCTTTTGCTTTATTTCTTTTTTCCTTTTGTTTTCTTTAGTTTCAAATTCATTATCCAAAGAGTGTGTCCATCTCATGACTTGCACACAATTTTACCTTACCATCATCATATGAGGTTTGGACTTGTTGTATGCATCATTCAATAGCAAAAGAAAAAAAAAACGTTGAAAACAAAAGGGCTAACGAAGAGTAAAAGTTAAAAATTATCCTTGCATATAAAATAATTCACAACCCTTCTTATATACGTCATTAAGAGGGAAATAAATAAGGGAAAAAGAAAAACAAAGACACTTCATGCACACATAAAATCAATCTACCTTTTCTTTTTCTTAAAGATACAAAAAACAAAAGTGAATATGAAACTTTTTATGTATGTTACGTGTGCATAACTGCATCCAACAAAAATTTATATTATGTGAAAGAATCCTTTTAAAAGTCGTCATTTTTTTTTTATATTGTTATCCATCACCCTCTTTGATTTTATTTTTAAGAATAAAAATTTTCTAGAAGAGCAAAGGAATTATTTCTTACTTCACTTTTGCTTTAGAAACATTTATTTAGCGTAACTATCTTGATTATAACAGCTGCTGCTGCTATTTTGTGTATGCGTAAATTGCTTTACGTTCGAGTAGCACTATAGTATATACCAGGACAGGCATGCAATCCTATGCACGCTAACCTTCATTTTCAGTATAAGGAATTAAAAAAGAATCTCCTTTTTTTTTTTTTATTTGGCAGGTGGGCAAATTGCTGTGAGAAACTGAGTCCGAAAGTGTTTCCCACGGTGCTACATGAAAATACAAGAACATAATATTATAGGGGTTGCTTTGGTTGGTTGATAAATACATACATTTGATGAGCTACAACGATACCCAATAAGTCCTTCCTTCTTCCTTAATGATGATAATAAGATGATGATATAATGAAAAGAATTTCGAAGGGGGAAAGTGTATGTGATTGTTTTTTTGTTGTTGTTTTATTTTCTTCTCTTTTCTTGTGTTAAGTTAAAAATTTAGGGTTTATAGGGTTTTGTATAGTTTAGATTGTGATTTTTAGTTTTCATAAGGAAACCAACTACAACGTCTACAATCAATTCACAATCTTTAGTTTAGAATCGATTAACGAAAATTTTTGAAAAATATAGAAAAAAAAAACGATTTTTCATTTTGTAAAACAGACACGAACAAACGAAAATTCCTATAGTACACGAACTTTAAATTTAACGAGGTATAAATGAAAATATTTCAAAGTGATTGAAGGCATTTGATATCGACACTTTGAACGGGAACGATCTACTTTTGAGTGTGTGATCTAAAGAGAGAAAAAAATAATTAACAAACGAAATTTGTTTTAGATTAAAAAAAATTATTAAATAAACGTTAATTCAAAAAAAAAAAAAAAAAAAACGATATTATTACAAGTGTGAAAAATATTGTGTTTAATTGAATAAAAAAACAATAAGAAAAAAAAATGGCTGCAGGTTTAGAAATGGAAATGTCGAAAACATATCAATATCGTAAAGTAATGAAACCAATGTTAGAACGTAAAAGGCGTGCACGTATTAACAAGTGTCTTGATGAATTAAAAGATTTAATGATTACAACATTAGAATCAGAAGGTGAACATGTAACACGTTTAGAAAAAGCTGATATTCTTGAATTAACTGTATCACATTTACAAAAATTAAAAGAACATAAAAAATTACGTGGCATCAATGGTAATATATTATCACAAACAGAATGTTTTCGTACAGGATATATTTATGCAGCAAATGAAGTATCACGTACATTATCACAAATTCCAGGTGTTAATGTATCATTGGGTGCAAAATTAATGACACATTTAGGTCAAAGGTTAAATCAAATTCAACCACCATCACCTAAACCAACACTATCACCACCAACAATTAAAATTCCAACACCAATTATTTCATTTAATTCTGGTAATGGTTGTTATTCATCATCAATATATTCTCCATCATCATCATCATCTTCTTCATCACCAGCATCAATTATCATACCAGGACAATTATCTCCAATGTCATCTAGATCAAGTTATACAGGAAGTCCACAACCCACAATTGATTCATTTAGACAAACAGAATTAATGATGACAACAGTTGGATCGAATGGATACAATAATAATCGAGATCAAGATCACAATGTTTGGAGACCATGGTGAAATTTTATCAAGAAAAGGAAGAAAAGAAAAAAGAAAAATTGAACAGAAATTTGTTTTTTTTTTTTGTTTTAAGATTATAATGAGACTGTTAAAAGCTTTATTAGAATTTAAGGATTTTTTTGTGATAATTAACTAAGAGAAAAAATGTTTTATATTTGAAAACAAAAAATTGAAAAAGCTTTTATGTAAAATTTTAAGAATGTTATGCAATAAGAAAAATTAAATTGATTACGACAGGTTACAATAAATTTTGAAAATTTTTTTTTATTGAAATTTTTTTTTTGGTTTTATTTTTTTGCTTTTTAAAAAAGATTTCACAATGCTGATAAATACGTTCTGTTGTTATGTTTTTTTTCGTTGGGATTTTTCAGAATTGGTAATTTGTTTATGAACGACAGAGAATGTCCTTGATCATAGGACGGCATTTAAGAATTCACACTTAAAGTACTTTGGAGTCATTGAAATCATAGAGCGGCTTATAAGAATCCTTCTATTTATTTTACTTTCGAGTCATTGAAATCCTAGTCATAGAAAATAAAATTAGGGTCCTTTTCTTTAATGTTATCTTTTTTTCTGACAAAAAGAAAACGTATTGTTTGATAAAAAAGTTTGAAATGAAAGTTTCTTGACCGACTTTTATTGAAAAATCTCTTTCCTTATTTTTATGTTTTTGATTTTTATTGTTTTTTGAACAATAAATTTTTTTTTTTATTTTTAAATGAATTTAATGGTTTTTAACAATTTAATTTGCATAATTTATTGAGAACTCGTTGATTAAATTGATTGAATCAATTTTCTGGGAATAATTATATGAATCATTTTAAACATCAGTTTGTTTTTTGTGTCTGTCAAAAAATTTATAAAAAGTGTGATTTATTTGAAAATATCATTCCAATTAAAAAACAAAAAAACTTTATATAAAAAAGAAAAGACAAAAAAAAAAACTAACTGGTTTATATGGAATACAACTTAATTTCTAACATTTTTTTGTTTTTTTTTTTTTTTTGCAAATAAAAACCATTTTCTTTTTATATAATTAAAATTTTGCTTTTACAGAAAAATTTTTATTACTTTAACCAACAAGAATGACGTAAATAACATTTTAAAAAATTTGAGAAAACAAAAAAAAAAAACCTAGGAAAAGAAAAAATAAATGCATTTGTGTTCTTAAAAAGAAAAAAAAGAAAAAAAAACAATACATGAACTCAAAAAGTCAATAAATGATGAAATGGTTTATGATTATTTTTTTAATTAATTAAATTTTATATTTTATGTCTTTTAATTAAAAAGGAAATCTACTCAAATCTGAAGGTTATTTTTATTTGAAAAAAAAAACAAAACAAAGCCAGTTTAATTAACTACAAGAAATATCTTTTGAATTCAAATTAATTTTTGATTTTAGCAAAAATCTATAAAAAAAAAAAAAACACAATTTTAATTGTTTCAAGTTATGAAAAATTTAATAAATAAAATTAAATGACAGATAATGTGAACAAATTATCTACATACAAATTCATTATTATGTATTTTTTTTTTTTTCATGATTTTAAAAAAGCGTGAGAAAATATTCATTGGAGGAATTTTTTAGTGAGAAAATTTTTTCATTAATTTGACAATTATTTAGTATCTTATGTAATTTTTTTCTCAATTTTCTTGGAATAAATAGTCATGTTATTTTAATTGTTTTTTTTTAGCATTAGTATCCCAATTCTTACAAAATCTTTTTTTTTTTTTTTATATATATTTAAGACTTTTCAGCTAACAAATTTTATACCACTCAGGTAACATACAGTTTTATAAGCATTACCTTTGAACTTTTATTAGAATATATAAGTATAGTCTGTAGTTAGATAAAATGTTCATATAAATTTATTTGTTCAACGTTCTATTTGAAACCTACAATATTTTTAAGTAAATAGCTAGTTGTAAAAATATTTCACAAATATTTTTAAACATCAAAATATTTTTGATAAAATATAGTTTTTATATTTTTTTTCTTTTAGACATTATTTAGTAAAAACATCATTCAAATTACATATATCAATTTTAACATTTTTTTTTTTTCCAACACATATGCTTCAAAAGTAAATTTAAATTTTTGTCACACACTCATTTTCAATTCAATTGAGTTTCGTATAAAAAAAATTTTCATTATGAAAAAATAAATAATAATGTTTACGTTTTTGTTACACGAGTTTTCGAATATTTACTCTAAAATCGAAATAGATAACAAGGTTTCGAGTAAATGATGTTTAAGAAAAAAAAAAAAAAACACAAAACACAAAAAGCTATACCAGAATAAATAAACAATAGAAGCATGTGAGTGAAAATATTATTGATCATAATTTAGGTTTCTTGTTTTCAATCAATATGTTGATTGAAATATTGATTATGTTTTCTATTCATAAAATATTATTTTCGATGATAAAATATTTAAGAAAATTTCAAAATTTAAATTAGTACATAGGTACTCAGAATATTAATATTTCAATTAATAAAAAATTGAAAAAAAATCTTTACAATTTTTATAATTTTTTCTTAAATAAAATTAACGATAAAAATTTTAAATATGAATTTGTTTTTCAAATTTTCATAAAAATTTCATATCTATCTTATAATCATTTAATTTATTAATTTTTGTAACTTTCCTTCTCACATTTTTTTTTCACTTTTTTTATTCTGCTATTTTATCGTTTTAGCAGTTTATAAAAGTCATTTCATTTTTAAAACGTTTCTTTTTTAATTTTTTTTTCTTTTTTTTACCTTAAAGGTAATTTTGCAATTTTTATTATTAAAGAAAAAAAAACACGTAATAATCATAAAGGAAGCAAAAAAAAAAAGCAAGTTTATGAACATAAACTAACTTTCTTTGCAGAAAAAGTAAAAAATAAAACGAAATTTAGGTACCTATGTACATATACAAAAAAAAAAAAAAAAAAATAACCCCATCGTTTTTCATAAATTCACAATTTAATAAAAGTCTTTGACCAAAAGATCTATCAGAATGAAAAAAAATTAAAAACAAGACATTACAAAAAAAAAAATATATACATTTTTGTACCCACAAGATATTACCAGGAGCATTCAGCAGCACCAACAAAGCCAAGAAAAGTCCAAGAAAAAAAAAAAACAAATCTAAATAAAAAATTAAAAACCCAAAAAACCTCAACAGAAGTGAAGAAACATTTCTTTTTTTTGTTCTTTTTTTCTTTTTTTGGGTACATTCATCAAAAAATAAAACTAAATGAGAAAAAAATAAAAAAAATGAGATAAAATTTAATGCTTAACAACACTACATCCTATGAGTTTAATATTATTTATAAGAAGAAAAAAAAAATAATACTAAAAGATACACTTAAAAAGTATCTTTAGATTCCAACAACAACAACTAGCAACAAAATTAATAATACAACAAAATATCATCTTTTTGTCGTTTTCTTCATCTTCGTCAAATATCACAGCATGATGAGTTTATTCCAGTGTTTAATAAGAAAATATAAAAAAAAATAAATAAATAAATAAAAAAACAACAAAAATAAAATTTAAGTTAAAGATAAAGAGAAAAAGACGAAGATGATGATGACGATGAAGTAAGAAAAAAAAAAGTATATAGAAAAAAATGCAAAGAAAAAAAACACACAGCAGAGAATCATCAAAAGACGACCCCAATGGGATCGTGGGAAAACACTTTGGAACGTGGTTCTCACGCGATCGACACACCTGCCCTGTTTTTCTATATACGGCAATATAATAATAATACGTCAATGCAATATTTAGCTTATATGTATACATACATTTTGAGGATAAAGTATCTATAAAGTTGATGTTACTGTTGTATTGCATATGAAGATAATACACGTTCAATGTTAAATGCAACAACAGCATTATAACTCAGTGTACAGCATCTCTATTACAATCCTGATCACATTTCGATATTTTTTTCTTTTAATTTTATTTAATGTTTTTCTGTTATTCTTTTTTTTTTTTTTTTTTCTTAATATTATACAATATTTTTTTACCTTTTAAAAACACATATGAAAAAAAAAAAGATATTTTTAAGGTAAAAAAAAAAAAACATGATTATTGTTAATTTAGTTTTAGTTATTGTCGTTTTTATAGTTAAAATATCTTGTATGTGACTTTATTCATTTATTTTACGTTTTTTTTTTTTTCTTCTCATATTTTACATTAAACGCATGTAATTTTGATGGTACACGGATTCTATAGTATTGCATTGTGGATGAATGTATGTATGTAATTCAATTCGAAATGATGTGGTATACCAAGATGAGAGAATTATTAAGATTTAAAGTTATATTTTTTGTTGTTGTTGTTGTTGTTGTTCAAAATGAGGTACCTGTTTCTTGTTGCTTACCTGTAAAAGGTGAAGATTACAATCATATTATATCGTTGCATCAGCATCATCAGAAAGATATCAAAGTATATTATTTTTTTGTTTTTGTTTAAATTTTTCTTAATGATGATATTTACTTAGTACACAGAAATTTAATGAAAAATAAAAAAAAATTTTAAAAATTACGAAAAGGGCAAACAAAAAAAAAAGAGAAAAAGAAAAATACATAAAGTCAAATAGGTAAAAGAAGAAAATTTCATATTTTGTTGTTTATTCAATGCATTTTGTATCTTTCTGTTGTCATTTTAATTTTACAGGAAATACTCGATTAGTACTTTTGAGAAAAAAAAAAAAAAAAGTAGCTTTACCAGCTATAAATGACATTACGATGTAAATATTTTATTTAAGAAAAGAAGAAGAAAAAAAAGTAATGGAGAAAGAAAAATTTATGAATCAATAAAGGAACTTACAAAGAAAAATGTATGAAAGGAGAAAACAAAAAATACAATAAAGTTTTTTTTTTTTTTTTTTTTTTTAAAAAAAAGTTTCAATCCATTGATAAGATAAGAAAAAATGTCAACAAAAAACAGAACGAACACTTTTTACAATTTTGTTTTTTTGTTTTTCCAATGGGATAAAATTTTTTGATAGAAAAAAAAATTAAATAAAAAAAAAACGTATTTTTTTTCATTTTTAAATATCAAAGTTCTTTTTTTTATTTACTTTTCAAATATTTCTTTTTTTTTTTTAATGTATGTATTTTCATCTTTTTTTTTTCAAATACATATGTATATGTACATACATATATTTATTTTTTTTCATATAAAATTTAATTTCAGAGATATTGCAACAAATTATTAAATTTATAATTTTTTTTTTTTTGATTTAGCAGGTGAATATCACAGCATTAAAACAAATTAATAAAAAAATTTAAAAAAAAAACGTAAACAATTATTTCCACAGCCATGCAAAAATTAAAACATAATAAGGATAATAAATAATCTTTGAAAGATGATCCGGCCAAAAATTAAAAAAAAATAAATTTTCACCATGGTCTCCATACATTACCACCAGTTTCACTTGGTATTGGACTACATGATCCTCTATCACTGATATTACTGCTACATTCTGATGGTGGTGGTGTAATAATGATGGGTGTTGATCGGCTATTTGTCTCTTCAAAATATCCTGCTGCTACTGTTTGTAAAGTGTTATTAAAAGGATGTACTGATGACATGTTATTGCTGTATGCTGTTGAAAGCGATGATGCTGGTGCTGATGATGATGGTGGTGGTATGGATATTGGTATTCCTGATGATGGTGTTGGAACAGAATTTGTTGTTATTGACGTTGGTATAACAACTTGTAAATAATTTAAACGATGTCCTAAATGGCTCATTAATTGTGTACCTAATTCGACACTAACACCTGGTGCTGTGGCTAATGTTTTTGACACTTCATTAGCTGCATGTACATATCCTGCACGAAAACTTTCTGCAATTGTTAATTTTTGTTGTTCCTGATTATTATTTATTTTCAATTGTTTTTGTTGTTTTAATTTTTTCATATGTTCAACAGTTAATTCTAAAATATCAGCCTTTTCTAAACGTGTAATATGTTCACCTTCTTGTGTTAAACACTCCACCATAATATCCTTTAATTCATCAAGACACTTGTTGATACGTGCACGTCTTTTACGTTCTAACATTGGTTTCATCACTTTACGATATTGATACGTTTTTGACATTTCCATTTCGAGGACCATAGTTCTTTTTTAATTTTTTTTTTTAAATTTTCAAATTAACACACTTCACCACTTGATAATTTCTTAAACTTTTAAAATTTTTAATTAAATTGTCAATTCGAAATTTCACTTTAATCGTTTCTAGCGCTTCCTTAATTAATATCCTTTTTTTTGTGTAATAATATAAAATCTTTATTTAATTTAGTTAAAAAAATATGTAAAATCATGTAAAAATTATATTTTAAAAATTTTATGTATTTATTTATTTATTTTTTCAATAAATTTTATCACTTAGTTCTTAACTAATCTGAGACTGTGCAATGAATGACTCAACTATCAATGTGTCAAGCCCCTTTTAAGCGCCGTGAGGCCACATTAAGCACGTTCGAAAAAATTAAACAACCGACAACCGTTTCGTTCACATATTATCCACCAATTCAACTAAACTATTGCCATATTATAAAAACCAGTAAAATATATAATATTATGTACTTAAAGATATTTTTTATAAGCAAAGCACTTACTCTAGCACCGTGTTGTTCATCTATGTATGTTTTTTTATTTATTAAAAGCTAAGCTTTAAAAACAACATTTTTATTTTTATCATAATATAAAAGCAAAAATAGCAGCACAAAAAAAAAATAAAAAAAAAAAAAGATACAAATATGTGTATACATACATTAAGATACATATCTATAAGTATTTTATTGTACATATGTATATTTTTATAATGATATCCATTCAGAGTTGACTCGTGGGAAACTATTCCAGAGTTGATTTCTCACAGTATTTGGCCACATGCCTTTAATAACAACAAGACAAGACGTGGGGTTATACAAAAAAAAAAAAAGATACTTAAAAATAAAACAATAAAAAATTCAAAAAAGAAGAAGAAAAAAAAAACAACATGAAGAAGATAACGAAACCTCAGCTCACAATGAAGTAAGTAGTGTGATGCATATAGAGCAGGAGGCTTTTTTTAATAGTTTTGTGGAATGAATTTTTTATTTTTTTATTTTCTAGTGAAAGGGGATCAAGACGATGATGAGGTGGAGCATTGAGCTACTAAGATATCACAATCATCCATGGAACTATTAACCATAACTTTGTCGGCTTTATTTTATTTTATTTAAACTAAGCTTAAACATCTCAGATAACTCGTCTTACTCTCCTTTTAAAATTATTCCGTATAATCTGTATATAGTTTTTTTTTTCACATGTTCTATACTAAGATAAAGATTCAATGAATCAATCTTTTCTGGTACTGAGCTGCTGTTTACAGCAATAATGTTAATGATGACGATGATTGTAACGTATATAATATGTAGATTGTAGGTATGTACATATACATATGTATGTAATAAGTTTGCTCAGGGATCCCAATAAAGTACATATTCACGTATAATTTTTATAAGATAAACTTTGTACGACAACGTTTTTTTTAGTTCACATAAGATTCAGATAATTTTTTTTAATTCATCATCAAAGAGAAAGAATGATTCTTTTATAATCATTCATTGGGCCTCTTCAAGAGATGTAAAGGGTATGGTATTTTCCTGTTTCTTTATTGCTTTTTTCTTCTTATTATTTTGAAATTTTATATTATGTATAAATAAAAAATTAAGAAAAAAAATATATATATGTATAAGAATTCTCGATTATCATTTTTATAGCGTGCCGTTTTGTTTCGTGCCATTCACATTCCCTCAATTCTCAATTTATATTCCCACCATCAAAAATACACAAGTATGTACAGAGATTGATTGTTAAGATACATTTTAAATTTCAATGGACAAAAAAAAAAAAAAAAGACGTTATAAAAATGTATGGTTGGTGTTTATGTAGATATATGAAAATTTTTGTTATCTGAAAGAAAAAAAAAAAGAAGAAAAAGATACAATAAGAAGAAATTCTGCTGTGTTAGCTTCTTTTAATTTAATTTTTTTTTTTTTTATTATTATTATGCCATAGGGTCTTTTGATATGTAAAGCTTGATGGTGGCATTCAATGATGGTAGTAGCTGAAACTGACGCAATGTCTTGTTACTACCACTATCATCATCAGCATCATCATCTTTATCCAGTTACTGGGGTCCATATATACGTACATATATAGGGAATACGTTTAAAGATTTGTAACAAAATTAAAATAAGTAAGTATATTATATGCATTTCATGTAAATAATATCGTTTTGACCGTTGTTACAAGTAAGAAAATTATCTTGAACTTGAACTAAAACTGGAATCAGACAACTTCCACTCTATAAAATTGAGATGCTATACAAGAAGATATCTTTGTTGCGGTGTTAATGGTCAAGTAAAAATGATCTCTAGGAGGTGTTTAATTAGGGTCCATCACATGTACATATTGATAAATATCACGTATACAATGAATGAACAACTATGTTATGTGGGAACATGTTTAGGCACATTCCAAAACAAAAAGAAAAAAAAAACAACAAATTTTTTATTCATAGAAAAATTTAAAGAATAGACAAGGGTCATTAAATTCGTTTGTTATGAGAGAGAATATAACACTACAAGAATAACAATTACGTGGAATAACAAAATAGATAGGGGGTTCTAGAAGGATTGATAAGTTAATGATGATTGGCATCCTTTTGTATTGTAAATTACGCAAAATATAAAAGATTTGCGTTTTTTTTTTCTTTTCTTTTTCTGATTTTTACACATTATTTCACACGAATTGTTTAACGTAGACACTGAAGAAAAATAAAATGATGGTCAAATCTAGCGTGACAGGATTATTTCAAGGTTTTTAGAAGATCAGTTCTTCTTCTACTTTTTTTTTTTTTTAAATAATTGTTAAGTGCTAAATCAACTGGAAGCAGTTATTAGGATTTATTCTGAATAAACAGACTATAGGGAGAAACTTTTTGACCACGACCTTGAAAAATTGATATATGTGAATATCGTGATTATGACCATTGAAATGGTTGTTTACATGTAAAAATCTTGAATTTGATGAGACTTGAAAGCAGTTATAAGGATTTATTGAGAATAAGGGAAAAAAAAAACAATAAAAAAGAACGGGGTTGATTTGTTAGCCTTGAAAAGTTAATGATTCGTTATTGACTACTGAACGAATTGTTATGCACTTCATGAATAAAAAACTAGAATTTGATGAGCCATTTACATATAAAGATAATAATTATGTTGTTTTTTGAATCTCAGCTGCTGTTCATGTGTTACAACATGCATAAAAGGCGTTCGAAATGAGATTTATAATCATTTAAAAGAAATCAAAATTATATAGTAATTTTTCATATAACAAAAAATAATAAAATAAAAAATTGTAGGCTACTTAAACTATCTTGAATATCATACTTATTTGCATGCATACATCGTATAAAAGAGATAACAATTATATCAGACACTTTTTTTTTTTTCAAACTAATTATAGTTTTGAATTGATAAAATTATACCTAAATTAGCATATTTGAAATATAATTAAAATTTCATCATTTTTATTTTACATATAAATTTTTTTTTTTACAAATATCTTTGAATATCTTATCTAAATTAATATTTTTTAAAAAAAAATTTAAATCTTACATGATTCGACTATCAATTTATAATTAAATTCTCAATTTAATTAGTATCTCCATAAATAAATATATTATAAAAGACAGAGGAAAAAAAAAAAAAAAAGGCACACATCAAAATGTTTGTCATCGCAAGCTCACTTTATACATCAATCACTAAATATGTAACTACCTAAAAGATTTTTATTTTATTTTTCTCATCGACAAAAATATAAAAAAGAAAAAATAAAAATATCTTTATAATTAATTAGTTTCTCACTATACCTATACATTTAATTTTTTTAATAACCAATTAATCAAATAAAAAAAAAAAATGAAATTTTAACAGTATATTTAACAACAATAATAATCTAAACTATATGTTTTTTTTTCCCCTCATTTTACTTTTATTTGCTTAATAATACTTAATACTGGCACGTGTATAACTCGCATGTTAACAATAAAAAAAAAATTTTTGTTTTTTTTCGTTTTCTTCAATCGGATATTAAAGGTATATATAATAGTAGAGATATATCTATAAAATTGTTTGTTGTATTAGTAATAATTGAAAAAAATGATACAGCCAGTCGAAAAAATATTCAAAAGAATCAATTTTGAGAAAATAAAAAAAAAACAAAAAAAAAGATACATGTATCTATATAATATTCAAATAATTTGAACTAGCTATATGCTTAAGAAAAATGAACATACATACATATGTATGTATATGAGAAAGAAAACAGGAAAAAGCTTATTATTATTTTTCTTATTTTACTATTTTTTTTTTTTTTTTGAATTAAATTTGTTACACACATCTTGAAAAAATCTAAAGATACATATTGTAAATATATGTATGTAAATAGATTTTATTTTTTTCTTCTTTTTAATGCTTAATCATATCAAAATGATCATGTTTTATTTTCCTGTTAACAATTAACTTCAGCATATTTTCTTCCCACTGAATTTTTGTATTACATATATAATAACCGCTGTATTATGTATATAAAGTATAACTATTTAGGTATATAACATTTGTAAATATTTTATTTATTAAAACATACATAAATATAATGTGTATGATATATGTATGTATATTTAAAAAACCAATGAGTCAATGTAAATATTATTTAATATATTTTTTTTAAAAATAAGCACGCGTCTATTGAGAATTGTATATAAAAAGAAATTAAATGATCACACTTACAATTTAGATAGACCATTATATAGACACAAGTATATATGTATTGTACTTATACATACATATTTATCAATATAAGTTTTTCATGGCTTTTCATTAAGATACTTCGGTACATACATAAATCTACAGCATTTTATTGATAAAGTTCAATTGAATGATCAATATTCTAATAATAATAATTGATCATTATCTACTTATCTATCATACATATAGTGTATCTGTATAACTGAACATAAAAATAATTTATCTGAATTAGCTTTTAAAGAATGAACAAGATTTAAATTTGAACAGGGTGTTGTATTAAAATAATTTTAGTTTTAAAAAGTCAGTAAACATAGAGAAAAAAATTTTAAATTAATGAGCCTTATCTTAGAAAAATTTTACTGAATATAGATATTAAGCACACCGTTGGAGTCTAAAACTTGAATAGATTTTAAAATAAGAAAAGATAAAAGAGAGTTTCACAATTTGAGAGCTTTTTTTAAAGATTGAAGCTCATAGGTATGGTATGACATGTCGGGCTATTTGCTTCTAAGAAACAAGCCCAGTCGGAGGCCTAAGGGCCCATTGTGAATACCCTTTGATTTGTCAGTGGGAGTAAACTTGGCCTATCCTTAAAACCATTCCGATTTTTGGATAAATTTATTCAAGTCCTTTAGTGCTATCTCAACCATGTCTTCCAGACCATCAAAGAACCTTGCTACTAAACAAGTGAACATTCATTCCTTTAGAGCTGAATTTTCGCAGAGTAGATCCACTATTTCTTCTTCATCTCTATATAGCTCATAGGTAGCTCCACATAAAATTCATGATTTTTCCTGGATTATCTTGCATTCCAATGGAAAAGTTAATCCAATAACGTTTGTATTTTCATCGGAATTAAAAGAAAAATCATATGAAAGTTATTTAAAAAAGCTCATTAACTACCTTTAACACCCTATTTTTTTTATATTTAATGAAAATCTGCCCAATGCTTAGTTTTAGTTATAATTTAAATTTATGCGATGATTTAATTTTTATTTATGATTTTATCGAGTACTTTCAAGTATTCGGCATTTTTTTTATTTACTATATTTTTTATATTTATAAACTGTCGTCATTTTATCTATAAAATCAATGAACCATGAAATAAAATTATAGTGAGATCATGATTAATATTTTTACTTCATAATTTAAATAATTTTAAACACACCTCTATTTCATTATTATTGAAAATTTCAAACTGTAACAAGCTATATGACTGAATAATGTCACAACATTGATAATAAATATGTATGTTCTTTTATTTGGTTAAATCGTTTGTCATTCTTTTTTTTTCTAATATATCAAAAATAAGATTTCATGTATAAATATATCTATTGTATTGAACAATGGTCTATCGGAAAACAATAAAAAAAAAAAAATTTAAAAAAAAACAATAATATAAGAAAAACAATAAGTGAAAACAAATACATAATTTTACATGTGCTCTACCACTTAATTAAATATTTTTCGATTATTATTTATTTCCTCGTACTTTTGTTTGTAATCAAACAAAATATGATGTCATACATTTAGAATCTTTACATCGAAATTTAATTGAATAAAAATTGAAAAAAATAATAATAATAATAATAATAATAATAAAATAATATCAAAACATATTTGTAATATTTTAGAATTAAAATTTTTACTATTTTCAATACATAACAAATAGTATTTGATAATTTAAGAAAAAAAAAAAAAAAAAAAAAACAATAACAAAAATGACGATAAAATGATGAAATTGTTTTTACGTAAATAAACAAGTTTAAGAAAGAAAAACAAAAATAACATTCGCTATAGATTTATTAAATATTCAGCATGTGCTGGACCTTTTGTTTTTGTTATTCTCAATATATTTTTTTATTTTATTTTCCTCAATTATAATATTAATTGTTGCAAAAACACAGTTTGTTTTACGTTATAATGGAGAATCAATGAAAAACAAAAAAAAAAAAACAAAAATTTAAACAAAATAAAAACATGACCTGGTAGAATAAAAAAAACGTGTGAATTCAAAATTTATTCAAAATACAAAAAATTTAAACACGAGTCTAAAATGTGTGTTTTTTTTTCTGGTTTTTTTTTAAAAAGATGCAAAATGAAACGGAATTTTTTAAAAATAATTTAAAAGAGTTTTGTTGTTTTTTTTTTTGAACTTTTTGATTTTAATCGTAAAATTTTCATGTTTTAATTAACTTCACATTGTCGAAAATTTTATTTTAACATTTCCTGTCATCCTTAATATGGAAATCAAAAGCAGAATTTGTACGACACACACGCATCACCAATATTTAATGTGACATTGCATGCAAATTACAATGTGTAAAAAAAAAGAAAATTTGTTACATTTGGTTTTGGGCAATTAAAGAATAATAAGAATTTTAAAAATACCAAATTTTTTTTTTTTTTTTTATTCGTATGCAATTTTTACTTGTCACTTGAATTTATTTTACACTGACATCTTTATCTTTGATTTTTTCTCGATTTTTATTTCATGTTTTTTTTTTAAATGTATTTTGAAATCATTAATTCATGCGTCATATAAGAAAGTAGCATATTAATGCAGAAACGCATTAAGCGAAATAATAGTCAAAAAAATTGTAACTCCAATTATGACATTATGAACATTTTTTTTTTTTTCTTCTCTGAATGCATATAAGCACACACAGTACTCAAAAAAGTTGAAAAAGAAAAATAATAAGTTCGATATAAGCTTGGGCCTACCGCCTACGCTTACGTTAATCTAAATTTTTCCAGATTAGAATATTTCTTTATTGGTAGAATTGGTATGTTATTATACTTGGTAAAAAAAAAAAAAAAAAAAAAAAAAAACTTTTATCAGTATCTTAATAAAATATTCAAAATATATTCAAACTAATGTTTTAATGAAAAATTCCATAGAATTTTTTACCCTATTCTTAAATTAGAATTAAAAAATTTTAGCACATAATAAAATTATTGTATTCATTCGATAAATATTTGTTTCTTTTAACAATTGATAGTTTGTTATATTGTAAGATTAATTTATTTAATCTGACATATTTTCCAAAATAGAATAAAAAGTTATAATGAACACAACATACGCAAAAATATATTCTAAACAATCATTATTTATTATAATTTTAATATAATGAATTCTTATATTATTGATAAAATTCAATTCTTAATTACCTAATTTTTTTAAATTTGTTATTCAATTAATTGTAAATTAAGATAGAAATATTTTTTTGGCAAACAATATGGTTTAATTTTTTTTTTTTAAAAAGGTAAACACACATGTGTATTGTTTTTCAAATTGATATTACTTACATTTAAGAACAACACATTTGTTTTCATTTTAGAAAAAAACATATTTCAAATTTTCGATTTAGTCCTCATGTGCTATATTCCTACTGCTCAAATATTATTTTATATACGTATGTATATTTTCTTTTGAAAAAAAAAAAAACAATATATCGTCTATATGCCACCTACATAAATTGTGTTTTATTTTTTTATTTTTTCAATTTAATTATACATACATATGTAGATTATTTTATATTTGTTTCTAATTAGAGTATGAATACATACCAAAAAACAGTAGAAGATACTTACATATTCTTAGTTTACCAAGTTAAAAAGAAAAAAAATTCTATGCGTCATATTGACGCACTTTGACAATCTTCTGGGTGTTACGTCAAAGCCTATAAAAAAAAATTTTTAAAAATTCTATGATGCCAATGAAGGTTTAATGACTCCCAACACATACATATGTATGTACACATGTAAGTTTTTTAAATACAGTAGAACGCGAATTCATATGGCGTGAATAATTTTTTCATTCAACTTTTAAGTAGTACTAGTAGTACGTCGTTATTTTCGCATAACGCGAAACATATCCTTCACGTTATGTATGGAAGTCCATTATTCTTTTCTAACTTAGCACACCGTTGAAAATGATCGGTCAAGATAATCCAGAACAATGAAAATTAGTTGAAATTGAATTGATGATAATTCTTAAGAACAATTTCAAAAATTTTTCAAAAGTCACTTCTGATACTGAAAAGATTTTAAATGATTCGTGTAATGCATTTAAAATTTAAAAATAATGAAAAACTAGAGGTAAAAAAATACATACAATTATTTTCTGAATGTTAAGTAAAAATTCTATTTTATTTTCAATTTAATGCACTTTTCTTATGCATTATGCATTCAATGGAATTTTTATTTTTTATACCTTATCCTTTATTGTAATTTAAGTACTGTGGTCATTCACAAAGAATACATTTAAAATCCTTAACTTCTTTTTTTTTTTTTTAAATTGTCTATTTACAATAAACTGAACACCTATCTCATGCACTAGTAAAATATTCTTAAGTCATTTGTATACAATAATTTTCAAATAAATTGTTCGGTATTTTTAATAATCACGTAAAGTAAATTTTGAATACCTTTCACAAAATAACTTAAATAACAACAAAGTTAAACTATTCATCAAGAAACTGAATATAATTTTTGATTTTTGTACAATTTTTCTTTTTTTTTTTTTTTATTCTTAAATTTTTCTTTTCTTATTTTTTATCCTAAAGACCTTTTCAATTGTGTATGTGAAAAATGAAAGAAAAACAAAATTTTTTTTTTTAAATAATTCATTTCTTATAATATAAATTTTTCAATGATTTCAATTATTATTGTTAATCCATCATAAAAGGACGACAGAAAATATATTATATTCATTGAAATGTGCATTAAAACAACAACAATAACAAAAAAAAAAAAAATTATTAGGAAGATAATAATAAAAATAAAACTTAAATTGTATTCAAAAAGGATACAAAATACATACATACATATATTATACAAGCTAAAATTTAACGATCCTTGATGATTACAGTTAAACACGTGCGTAATGCATTTATTCTTTATATTCATATCCTTTTATTTAATGTTTTTTTTTTTCTATCCACTCCTTATTTTCAATTCATTTCAAATATTTGAATCATTTATCGTCAATACAAATATATATATTTTTTTTTCATACAAAACCAATTTTTACTTTTTTTTTAAAAAAAAAAAAAAAGTGATTTAAGAAAGATAGAAATCCTTTTTGTGTTACACATTCACTTTTGTATTGTATATCTTTATAGAGTCCTTTTTCTTAAAAGAAATCATGTAACAAACAATATGATGTTAGAAATTATATTGAAAAAAAAAAAAATCAAGCGTTTCTAATCAGTTTATTGCATATGGTTGAGATGCTGTATACTCATATTGTTGTATCCGTCATCATCATTCAATGTGTACATACACAACATAATATTTCAAAGGATAAGAAATCAAAATGGACATGAAGGATATTAAAAGAAAAATAGAAGCAAAAATAAAAAAAAAAAATAAATAAAAAATTATAAAACTAAGAATTAACAAAAATTTGAAAGAAAAAAAAGGAGAAAAAGATTACAATAAATGCGGCTTGCCTACAACAAAATGCGTGAGCGTTTAATAAAAATGCATCTGCGTTTTGATTTTATTCTTAAGAATAACCAAAATTATATTGAATTGACGGACAAGGGTCAAAAAATAAATAAAATAGAATCCTTTTTTTTTTTTTTTTTTTTCAATTTTTGTTCAAAATTTTATGAGATTGTTATTTATTTTTTTTTTCTTCTATTTTTTGGAAAGAATTATAGCTAATAATGGAGAAGACCTGATTATAATTCCTTTTTTTATTATTGAACGATTTTTTTTTTTTATTACAAAACACATCGTTATTATGTTCAAATTTTAGGGTTTAAAATTTCATGGATTTTGTATTTTTCTTCTTTTTTTTTCTTTCAATTTTTAATTAAATTTTGACGTCAAATGATATGTTTTATTTGTTTTTCATTATGGCTTAGAGATAAAATACAAATATACACGAAATATGAAAAAAACAAAAAACATATGAATACATAGTTTAAATATTTGAAAAATTTTATGTATTTTTCTTAAAATTCATAAAAATTTGAAAGTTATTATTCGGATGGTGAAAAATTAATTACATTTTCAAAATACATTTAATACACGTATAGTAGAGCACACTTGGCATATTTTTTTTTTTTTTTGTGGTTTTTTCTGGTACATATATTGGTAATATTATAATATTATTGCTAATATATTTTCAAGATTGGTTAAATATAGCAAAATACATCTATAGTAATACTAATATTAATGAAATTAAGAACTAATATGTTTTTGCCATGAAAATAAAATATCTTTGGAAAAATAAAATTTATTTAAATATTTGTTTTATCTGTTCATCTTTTGATTAGGAAATTTTTGTTTTCACTCGAATTTTCATGGGAACAATACTTAGAAATTCTATAAAAAATTTGTTAAACATGATACGAAGATTGTATTAAAAATTTCAAATGAGCATTATTTTTGGCTCGAAATCCATACCACATTTTTTTTTCTTCCTTATTTCAATTGCGCTACCTAAAATTCTCATATAACAGTTTGTCATTGAAGAAAAAAAATAAAAGGAATAACCTTACTTTTTGAGGCAAGATATAATAAAAGGACCTGAAACTGAAGGAGTTAAAACGCAAATAAAAAGGAGTTAGACTTTTATAGTACAAATAAATACATTACAAACTGTTCTTCCCAGTTCAAATATATTGACATACATATTCATAAAAAAATAAATACTTCCCCATGTTATCATTCAGAAAATTATATGGATTAAACGCATGTGTATCCATATCTTAAAAAAGCAAAAGTTCTATTGAAAACTATGTATATCTTTTGAAGGTAGTTGGTGAATCTTCGGTTTATTTTATTTTTTTAAATTGAAAAATGATTGAAAATCAAACAAAAATTGAAAAAATCAACAATATATCAATCAACCAGAATCAGAAAAACCTAAATTCTAAAAAAAACCAATAAAAATAAAAAAATGTAAAGTTCAATTATTTTTTTTTTTATTATTTTTAACATTAAAAAAAAACTTAAGATATCTATCACAAAATTCACAATTAATTTAATTAAAAAATTAATATTACAATAAAAAAAGCAATAAAAAAAAATTATCACATTATCATTAAAGCTTTTATCATTTTTTTTTTTTTTGAAAAACAAAAAATAAAAGGAAGAACAAAAAAATAAGTATTTTTATAGTTAATGATGGCATATTCTTTAGATTTTTATGTTTCTTCACGTGTATTCAACCTCCATTCAGTTATGCACCAAAAATAAATTAAGAAAAAAAAATTTTTTTTTCATTATGCTTGAGCCCATCGATCTTGAAGTTGCATAACCGGAAACTGATTACTTGTAGAACAATATACTGGTTGAACGAGATCATTATCAATCATTGGTAAATTTGTTGTCCAAAAGAATGTTCCAGCTTCTGTTCTTGCATATCGGACAGGAACAAATACATCATCATTATCATTCTTATCATTATCATCTTCTTCATAATGGAATTTTTTTTGTTGTTGATAATTGTTTGAAATATTTTGTTGACTTATAACAAAATCATCATAAACGCATGATAATAGCTTTTCATTAGCAGTATTCTCTTCAATTTCCATGTAATAATCTTCAACTTGAGAATTTCGGATATTTTCAAGTGATTCCAATGATGTTGACATGGTAGAATTTGTTGTTACCATCAATTGTTGTTGTTCTTTTGGCTTTTGTTGTTGCTGTTGTTGTTGACTTTTCTTAAAAAACATCTTAAGAACCTTTTTGATACTGTAGGAATTAGTCTTTGATTTCTTGCTGTTGTAGACCGGAATCTTGTTGGAATCATCACTGATGTTGCTATTGTAGCTATTCCACATTGTTGTTTGACTTTCGATGCACATTTTAAAAATAAATTTATCGTATCTTTTTTGTTTATTTCAAAATAAAAAATCTTTTTAAAAATTACTTAAAATTCTGCTTGTAATGTCTTTCTCGAAGGAAGAACTATTTCAGAATGTTTGATATTTTCATTTCGTCCTCTTTATATACAAGTCGTCGCAGGTCCAAAAACACTTCACACTAACACACCAGTTCATTTTTAAAAATAAGGTATTTCCAACAGAACACGTGGTTATTAACATGTATGTGTGCACACATTACATTTATTATTCAATATAAGGCCTATAAGGAAGGGCCTAAAGCAAGTTAAAGTGGTGTGTAGAATACCATGAAAACTGGATAACGATCATATACAATGTAGTATACAGGATCGTTATATATTCGACTACAACACACAATCAATTCCATTGATTTTGTATACTGGTTGTTGTTACACCCTAAAGACGTGATAAAAAAACGGCAGGTGTTCCGAAACTATACCACAAAAAAATAAATACCTCTTTGGATGAAATTTTTATACATTACTATCTTATCAGGACTGTTTAAATATAATAAATATAAATACATATTGCGTGCATTAATATGCTTGGATAAGGGTGTAAAGTAGGGTAAGGGGTGTATATTTAATGCATGATGTATCAACAAAATGTATAAGTATTTTATTTTTTTATTATTATTTTTTTTTTATATCCAGAAGGTGTTTTGGAAATTTTAAAAACGTGGGAAAGTGAAGTTTTCCTGAATTCCCACGCATTAAAATTTCAGGTTGTCAAGCATAAGGCAAGTAAGCAGGCAGGCAGGCACACATAGGCATGTATTTAGATTTTGAATTGAATTAATATGATGATGATAATGGCTCAGATTGTATTGAACCCTTGAAGGGAGTTTAATATTACAAAGAAGAAAAAAAGGACACATGTTGCCACTACAGAAATAGGTAAGATTGGTGTATAGTAGAGTAAGTAAGAGAGAAACTTCATCGTCATCAACATAATCAATATGAATGACCAAATTGTAACGGAAACACCAAAAAGGACAAGAAAAGAAAATAATGTATAAAGATAACATTTTAAAAAAGAAAAAAAAAATTAAGTGTACGTTTAATGCGTTTTAAGCATGAAGGCTGCGTTAAGTTGTGAATTAATGAAATTAAACAGGAGAAGAAAGAAGTAAGGTAAAATTAAAATTGATGTTTTGGTGACGATAATGATGGAATGTCTTTTAAAAAAAAGGAACGAGAAAAAAACGATTAAATGACATGTACTTTGAATATCATAGATATGCTATACACATGAATTTATGATAATGATGACCTTAGGGCTCTTTAAGAAATTATTATTATATAGTGAATGGGGATAACAGTTGATGTAGAAAAATTCAATATTTTACACGTGCATCATATTATAAAAAGAACCTTTTTTTTATGATTTTATAAACTTAAGATTGAAATTAGATATGCATATACGATCACTTTAGAGAATAGAAATGAAGTTAAACGTACTTATGGCTCATGTTGGATGAAGGATCATTGATACGTAAAGTAGAAGATGATTTGTTATTTGGAGGAATTAAATTAATAAAAGAAAAACTTTAAAAAAATAAATGACTAATCCTTTTAGTGGAGGATTTAGGTCACAAATCTAATTTCCTTTCATTTTCAAACAAAATGAATTCTCATCATCATCTAAACAGTATCATCATCAACTTAAATCAAAATCGTATGACATTTCTTATTTTCACATACTTTCTCTTATTTTTTTTTTATTCTTGCTTGTAAATGATACTCTATCTTCCGTGGTTATCTAAATTTTTTTTTTATTTTAAAAAAAAAAATTTTTGCACCATTATGTTCAATTTAAATTTTAAGGAAAAAAAAAAACACATAATAATATGTGGCGAAAATTTCATTTTTCCATGAAAAAAATAATAAGGCTATGGGAATCATTATTCCAAAAACCAAAAAAAAAAAAAAAATCGACAAAAAAACAAGTGAAAAAACATGAAAAAGATGACAATCAACGATGATGACAAACCCATCGACAACAAAAAATAATATGTTATTATTAATAAATTTTAGTAAAACTCAAAAATTTTAACATCCTCTTTTGTGTTACATTCAAAAGATTGCTGATTTTTTTTCCTTCATATTATTTCATCATTTTTAAAAGTAATTCAAGAAAAAAAAAATAACGATCGAACTCCAAGAAAAAAGAAAATTTTTGCGTTTTTATTATGTACTACATATTTTTTTTTTTTTTGGAGGAAAATAATTTTTACGCCATACACAAAAAAAATATATAGGTATGTATATGTAATACAAAATTTATTTATCAAAATAAGTAAAAGAAAAAAAGAAATCTTGAGTAACAGTTATCATTAATTTTACTTGATGAAGAAAGGAAAAAAAAATGACAAAAAAATAAAAACAAAATTTCAATAACTGATGTATGTAGATCAACAACAACACATCATAATTATAATGGTGATCATCATGTAATTTAAATTATCTTTTATTCATCTTCTTCTTTTTTTTTTCATGGTTTTTCCTTTCCAAATTCATTATAAAATTTTGACAACGTGTTTTTGTTTTGTCACATTATAAGTTTTATTCTCTTTTTTTTTTTTTTTTTTTGTTGGTTTTGTTTTGATGACACAAGATGAAAAAAAAAAATCATAAAGACAAGTGTACAAAAAATAATGATGAAGATGCTTTTGTACTTTTGTGATGCTGCTAAAGATAATGATGATGATCTTCCATCCAAAAAGAGTCACACACATTAAATAAATAATCCATTTTTGTTGAAAAACAAAAAAACAACAAAAAATTTATATAAAAGATCCATGATGATGGTACTTATTGTGTTGAGAAGAACAAATAAAAAACATCAAAAACCAAAAAAAAAAAAAAAAGTAGAAGAAATAAAGAAAAGTATCACCATTCAATTACTTGTGTATAAATAAGCAAAACTCTTGTTGAACGTATTGAATCATGAAAATAAAATATAAAGTATACTTATTACATTGAAACAGTTGAAATGATGATAATGTAGATACATATTTTACAAATACAGGGTATTACAATTGATATGTTTAAAATTCAGATCGATTAACACCACTTTTTGAACTTTTTCAAATCTTTTGATCAAAAATCGATTAATTATTAATTTTTTCTTGATCAAAATAAATTTGTGTTATATTAAGCTCAACAATACCAAATTAAAAGAATTTTCGGCCATCGAATAATTAATAATTTTTTCAGAGCCCACATTTTTTTTTATTTCTTTCTACTTTTCTCAACGCTTTCTTCAAAGTTGGACATTGAAAGAATCAAAATCTGATAAAATCAAAATATAACAGTATCTTTGCACGCGATCGAGGAAAAAGAGTTATATTTATTATTTTAATTTCTTAAAGCCATTTTTCTATACTTTAATCCCTTAATGTTAATTACTACATAAACACCCTGCATGTAAAAAAAAAAAAAGATGAGTCTTCGACTAATGATGATGATCAAAATTGTTATCATAAAAAGTGCTCATCATCAACTTTTTTTTCCTCAGTTCATTTTCATTAAAGTATTTTTAAGTGAATTTTCATTTTTTGACTCGTGGGAATCTTGCCACTGATAAATTACAAAAATTTAAAAAAAAAAAACAACAACCTAAATTAAGTTAAAAACAGTTTAAAAAAAAAAACCAACATGCAAAATGATTTTATACAGTAAATAAAATAATATATAATTTTTTATAATGTTTTGTTTGTTTACTTTTATAACAATATTCTACCTTTGGCAGGTAGTAATAATTTTTGAAATTTTATTGCGCTTAAAGGTAAATAAAAATTTCTTTTTAAAAAAAATATATACATATATTGAGTACACGCAATTGAAAGATATTATTGAAGATTATTTTTGTGTTTTTTTTTTCTCAATTAAAGATTACAAAAAAAAAAAAAAAAAAAAATGAAGATTTTAAAATTCCAAAATTTCACAAACAATTTTTACTTACATAAAAGAGAAAAAAAAAAATAATTACCACTTATAATTTTTTTGAAAATTAGGAGAAAATTTGTTAAAAAAAAAATATTTAAGTGAAAACAAGCTTTTAATGATAGATTCTTCATTAAAATACGAATTCATGAAAAAAAAAAAATAAAAAAGATGATTTATATGTACAACCCTTTAATTTTGAAAATAAAATACAAAGAAAACAAAAAAATAGATTTAATTTTATTTTCAATTTTTTTTTCTTCTCAACTTTTTAAGTTATTATCACATCACGAAAATCATTTGGCCTTTAAGGCCGACTTTTAAAAATGAAATCACAGGCACAAAGTTAATTTCATGTAATGAATACGTAATGAAGAAAAGAAATCAGGAAAAAATTTCCATTTTTTCATTATTAAAGACTACATACACACATCAGGAAGGAGTTGTTTTTTTATTTTTTTAATTTTCTTTGCTTATTAAAGAAAACTTGACTTTTTTGAGCCTAATGCATAACATGTCTTTTTTTTTAAAAAAAAAAAAAGTAACAACGTCAGCTAAATAATAATAAGAAAATCTATGGGGGCTCATTCTATTTGAAAAAAAAAAAAGTATCTATTATAGTCTGATGCCGGTCATTCTATTACCATGTAAAATTATTCAGTTTTTTTAAATGCATTTTAAAAAATCAGGAAGGCTTAATTACCATTCAATGTCCATCGTACACGCGATAAGCACGAGTTGTTTGTTATATCTTCTATATTCCAAAGATATTCTGGTCATGATGATGATGATTATGTGAATGTGTGTATATTTCGTTCTTGGCTGGCTCATGGGAAACATTTATTAAATACATTTAATAAAATATATATACATAGATATGTATGTATATACCACATTCCTCGATCGTTAGATTCATTTTGTCGTTGTGTCATCGTCTTTCGAGAAATTGTTGACGTTGTCAAGTTCCAACAACGTCTTTTATATGTAGGTACTGGCTATTGAAATTAATAATAAAAACCATCATATATATCTAATGTACAGATATACTGAAATATATGTACATACATAGATTGCTTTTATTCAATAAACAAGAAAATATTTATTATAAATGGGATCCCTATCAAGTTGAAAATGCTCGATTATCCATTTTTGTTTTTGTCATCTTATGGAGCATAATATGGTGGTGGACGTTTTATAAACGCATCAATATACATTATGTATATATGTATGTACATACATTGAATTTAAAGAATGATGATGTGGGCAAAACAACAAGCTAATTTCTTATGCTTAAGATGTAAAATTTTTATGAAAATGTTTATACAATAACAAGAAGAAAAAAAAAGAAGAAAAAAAACAATCAAATTGAAATGACTGTGTTTTATACATAATAATAAACTTAAGAATGCAATGGTATGCAAACAATAATATTGTGGGAACCAAAAATAAAAAAAAAGTTATTTAGAAAAATATGTGTTTATCGTATCGTGTTATATGTATGTTGTACTGTTGTTGTTGTTGTCATTCATTATTTTTAATCAATTAGTATGTGGAGGTGGATGGTAAAGACAACACACAACAATCATCATAAAACGACAACATCAAGTCAAATAAAAATTTTAATGACTACCAAATAAGAAATTGTTTCTTAATTTTTATATTGTATTTTTTTTTCTAAACAAATTTCTATGAACCACTGTTATTTTCTTTTTAATTTATTTGCATTTAATTTTTAAAAAAAAAAAAAATTTAATGCATTATAAATAATGTTTCAAACGTGTGCTTGTGACAGATTACATTTAGGACATTTTTTTTTGTTTTTTGTTTTTGTAATAATAAATTCTTCAAAAACAAATTTTATAAGAAAAATAGTATTAAAATAGTTTTTATGTACAAACATTTTTTTTTTTACAAATAAGATACAACACGTGTTATTTTGTAATTTATGTTTTTACAAAATTTGATTGATAATTCAAAATACACAGCAAGAAAAATAAAATACCTGTCAAAGAATTATTTCTTAGTTTTTAAATTTAAATGACATTTTACTAGTAAATAAATTTTGAAAAGGGAATAACATTTTACCAGAATTCTTGAAGTAATAACACACATTTATCATAAGGAACCATTAGGACACGTATTCTTAAATACCCCCTGTGATTTGTAATAACTGAAAAGGATCCATATAGAAATTAGTAACTCTCGAATAGTTTTGACTTCTGTTACTATGAGGGTTTAAGTTAGAATTTTAACAAAAAATAACAAGTGAATTCATTAGAAAATAACATTCCAATGTTATCCCGAGAAAAATAAAGGAAATAGGTAGAAATCCAACAGATCTTTTTACTCTCAGCTTGTGGTATAATGCAGACTTCACTTGTTTATTAGATCTGTTTTATTTCTAAAACAATTTTAAAATTTAATAAACAAAAATAGAAAAAATAAAACGAAAAGATACTTGGAAATTTGGTCAAATAAAAAACAAACCTTTTATTCAGTCACCTTAGTGTAACATGAATCTTTAAAAATCAAAAGTAACTCCTTCATGACATTTATAGATTGAATCCAGTCAAGATCTTTCTAGTTTGTTTCAAGTTTTTAAAATCCTCTAAAATCTATGATAAGAAAAACACTTGACGTTCTTAAACTCCAAAAAGGAAATTTTTAATTAAGCGTTTATCTAAACTATACCTTTTTTTAAATAAAAATCTTCACCCTTTTAAGGAGATTATTAATGAGAAAAAAAAACAAGTGCTATAATCATTTGAAAGCCTATAAAATCCCATTAATTTAATGGAATCCCAATAAATAAAAAGGGTTAATTGTTATATTAAAAGCCTAGTCTTGTAAATATTTGATAAACTAATACATTTATCACATTAAAAAAAAAAAAACACATCCTTTATAGTCTGAATTTTAAGAGTTGAGGTTTTTTTGCGCATGTTTTACATGTCGTAGTGATCTTTTTTGTGTAGATATACGAAAGAAGAAACGTGTTACAACAACAAAAACGCATGTGTGTAAGTATCTTTTTTTCTGCGCATGTTTTTCTAGTATAATACGAAACCTCAACTTTTAAAATTTTGACTATATATTCCAACACACTATTATCAGAGCACACTTAAAATTATTTGAAGATATCTTTATCATAAAATGAACATACAAATATCTTTTATTTTTCTCTTCAAAAAAAAAAAAGATGTTTCAAATTGAAACCTACTCAAAGAAAAAATATTTCGTCTATAATCGAATTAGTTAACAAAACTCAAATTATCTTCAAAATATTTCCATTATACACACTTAAAAAGGATCGTTAAAAAACACAAATATTTTTTTTTATAAAATATATTTGGTCCTATTTGAAAAAAAAAAGCATAATGAAGATCAATTTTTCATTTCAATTATATTTTAAAATTCTGTTAAAAAGCAAAAATTATCTGTTCAAAAAGTTTGTTAAATGAAAACAAATGGATACTAAATAATAAATAAAAATAGAAAACCAATTTTATCCTTAAAAAACATTCCCTCAAAAAAAAAAAAAATAATAATAATAAAGATTAAGAAAAGAAATTAAGTATAAAAATCTATCACACATGAAATATAGTATCTTGTCATCTTGAGTATAAAAGAAAAACATAAAAAACTCATTTTATGGGAACCCAAAAATCGGTTTTCTATCGTTTGTTGTAAAACATGAGGAAAAAAAATTTTCAAATTAAAGAAAATAAAAACTGGCTAAGGTTTCATATTACTTTTTTTTTCCTCCTACAAGAAAAGATCGTTAATTATTTTCTTTTTGAAAAATAGAAGAAGAAAAAAATATATTTCTTGCGTCTAGTCCATACAACATACACGCCACGCATCCTTTTCAAAGAGAAAAAACAATTTAAAATTATGATCAATTTTTTTCTCTCTATTTACGCTACGCTGAATATTATTAAAAGATATGTTTTATGTTTTAAAAATAAAGATAAACGATTTTTAAATATAAAAAAAACTTACAGAAGTTCCTTTACTACGTGAATCTTATATACATTTCGTCACAACAGGAGATTAAAGTTCTTTTTTTTTTCTTCTTTTCATTTTTCATCTTTTTCATTTCTTTTAAAATTGTGTAGATGATCCAATAAGATAAAAATAACAGATATCAGTACGTTACCGTAATTTTGCTTGACCCATATTAACATTGTATGAATACTCGTAGAATTCATTTAATAAAAATAAAAAAAATTGTTGATCCTCGTATACGGTTATCCTTTTATATACGTTATTCAATCAACAAGAAAAAAAATATGAAGGTTTCAAATTACACTCCTATTTTAACCAATTTGACATTGTTCATCATAATCATCGTACCCATCCTGTCCTGACCTACTACTTACTACCTTTTTACTACCACAGGTATAATGTTTTTCTTAATTTTTTGTTTTCTTTTTTTATCCTTTTCATTTTTTCTATCGTCTGTGTATGTATTATAATACGATAGTGTTTAGTGATCCTTTATTGAACAAAAAACACGTGTGCTAAACACGTCTAAGGTTTTTTTGAACCGTAAATGAGATAAAGTGTCCTATATTTAACCTAAAAAAGAAGAAAAAGAAAATAATAAAGTAAAATAAATTAAAAACGAAAAGAAGAAAAAAATATTTTCATTTTCTTTGCACATTTTTTTTTGTTTTTTTTGTTGTATAGGATTAAAGGAAAAAGATTATAAAAAAATGTGTATAATAAAGGCAAGATTTCCTATTTATATAAAAATGTGGGAACTCGAAGAAACACTGTTTTCCCACGATTTTGACTCATCATTTTTATCAAAAACAACTTGCCATTTTATTATAATGTTAGTTTCCTCCAACATATGCATGTCATATACATATACATATAATAAACACACACTCAAACATATTTTAAAAATGCATATTTTCTTTGTACACATACAAATATGATCTCACTTTTCTTTTGATACATTTCAACCACCTGCTTCTTGTAAATGATGTTTTTGTTTCCCTTTAACTGTTGATGTTTGTTACTTCTGCTCCTGCAGAGGATTAAATACAACCATGTTGAAAATTGAAAATATGTATGATTTTTTTTTTGTGCTTGAAGAGGAAAAAAAAAATCGATTTTTTATTATTATTGTAAAATTGATCCTTTTTTTTTTGATGATGTATTTTTTTTCCAGAAGAGATAATTCGAGATACTTTTTTTTTTTTTTCTGCTGACAAAGGGATGTTCTGTATAGATTTATTTTTTGATGCTCAAAATATTAAAAATAAATTTTCATCTCTCCCTCATCTTAAAATCCAAGGTAGTAGGGATGATCATCATCATCAATATTATGTTTTCATGTATTTCATTTTTGTATAAATGAAAAGGGGTTGTTATTTTCTGTATCAGTTTAACAAGTTTAACAGTTGTGAGTACAAGGATCTATAATTTTTTTTACACATAAATAATATTTTATATAATTTGAATTTTGAAAATAAAATAAAAGAAAATTAAAATCAGTAATGTGTCAACAATTATCTTGTAAATCTGAAGAAAAAATTAATTATTCATTTTCCACTACAAGTAACGCTAAAATGGATTTGAAACACCATTCAAAAATCAATTCATACAACTTAAGGAAAATTTTAAAATCAATTTTCAAAAGAAATGAAATAAAACAGTTAAGATGTTCTTCAATGGAATTATTTCATAGTGAAAAGGATACGAAAACAATGACAACAATGAATAAGCTATCTGAAAATGATGATTTTAATTACCATGAAATTGAACAGAACGAAGCTAATGAATTATTAGATAATGAATATCATACTGCTAAAACTGAAACAGTGATGACTTGTAGAGATCATTCAGAAAATTTAAAAAAGAAAAAAGATGAATTGGTTCCAGTTCATTTTACACATACAAAAAATGGTACATTTTTTTGGACATCAAGTGCTTATCCTGAGGATGCTGATCTAATTCAACCATTGGAATGTAACACAATGAATCAACTTGCAGTCAAACAATTACGTGATCGATGAATTTTTCAGTAATTTTAAGATTTTTTATTGTCTGTTTTAAGCAAATGTCTTCCATTCATTTCTTGTATACTTAAGGCTTTATCAATTTTGTGATATTTATTTTTATTAAAAAGAATGTTTTACTATTTTTAAATAAAAATGTCTATAAAACAATTATTTTAGTTTTTGAAATGTGTTTTAGGATTTTTTTTTTTCTTTAAAAGAAGTTATAGGATTTTTTTAAGGTTTTCAGTACTTCTCAGTTTCAAGGGAATACACTACTTGCATAGATATCAGGATTTCTTAAGGATACTTTTTTTATGAAGTTGTGCTTCAGTGGTACTCTAATGTATTTCTTTTGAAAAATTAAAGATCATTCTCATTTTTGCTTTCTGTTAAAGTGTCTGGATTAAGAACAGTGATCCTTTTGGGCAAAGCATAATGTTAAGCATCAAAGTAACCCTTAGATCCAACATTTAGTATTTTTTGGTGCCGACGGGTTGTAAAGAATACTTTGACATTATTAGCAGTTTTAGTCATATCTTAAGAAAGTGAAAGGTTTGTTTCCATGGGAAATATGGACTGAGAATTAAAAAGAACATCTCCAATGCTTTTCTTTTTGAATGTTTTTAAGTAGCAAATTAAGACTTATAAGAATTTTTTTTTTTAAACATTCCTACAATTAAGCAAAAAGACAACAAATTGAAACCTTTACTTTTCTTTTCTTTTTTTTTTTAAAACATAATATTTTTTTTTTACTTTATTTAATAAGTTAAAGCTTTTCTACATATCACAGTTTAAGTTAATTACTTTTTAAAATATTGGAAGACCATAGGAAAAAAAAATTGCAAAACACTAAATTTTTCTTTATATTCTCCAGCTACCAAGGACGCCAGACAGTTTCTCTTGACAAATTAGTAACTTCTTTGAATTTAGTCTGTGCAAAATCATAATAATCTGTTTTAAAGTCAGAAAATCCTATAATTTGTGAATAATTATGCCCAGAAAAATCAATTGTCGGTGATAATGGTGTCTCTGTATAAAATCCTGATGATGAAATTTTATTATCTGGTGATATTAATGATCTGTCAAACATTTTTGTTGTAGTTGTCGCCCATTTTTGAATTTCATTAAGACGTTGTCCCAGGAATGTCATTAATTTTGTCCCTAAATCAACATCAACGCCTGGTGTTGCTGCAAGGACTTTTGAGATTTCATCAGCAGCATGTACATAACCAGAATGAAAACAATCTTTTGATGAAAATGATACTGTTGTTGATTCAAGTTTTGAATTTAAAATTAATGATCCTTGACGTTTTAATTTTTTCATATGTTCAACAGTTAATTCTAAAATATCAGCTTTTTCAAGACGTGTTACATGTTCACCTTCTTGTGTCAGACATTCAACCATTAAATCTTTTAA
Organism: Bombylius discolor; assembly: GCA_939192795.1. NCBI lineage: Eukaryota > Metazoa > Arthropoda > Insecta > Diptera > Bombyliidae > Bombylius > Bombylius discolor. Next base: position 44,231,188 of record OW584238.1, on the reverse strand, counting down.
ATTATCAAGGCATTTATTAATACGTGCACGTCTTTTACGTTCAAGCATTGGTTTCATTACTTTACGATATTGATAAGTTTTTGACATTTCCATTTCGAGGACCATAATTCTTTTTTTTTTTCGATTTTAATATTAATGACAAATAAATCTTGTAATTATTAAATCAGCACTCGAGTAATGAAGAAAAACAACATAAGATTTATTTAAAATCACACACAATAAATTTAAATTAAATTTTTATCTAACCGATGATGATAAAAATATTTTTAAAAAAAATCTGAAACGTTGATGATGATGACGACGACGATTTGTCTCCTTCTTGTAAGTTTTATTAATTTTTTTTGTTTTATTTTACAAATAACAAATTCCACTACATATAAAATTGCCTCATCAATTATTCCTTATTTTTATTTTTTTTTTAATTTTATAAATTGAATTGAATGCATTCAGTGCACGTGCCGACTATATAACGTCAAAGATGATTATTATGCTGTATTATACCTTCGTTTTGAAGAAAAAAAAATTTTTTTTTCTGGATGATATTATGTTAGAAAACTATCATATATGCTTGTTCGTATATATGTATGTATGTATTATGACAACAACAAAGTATAATAATCAACATGGATGATGTAGATGATGATAATTTCTTTTTACCTTTGAAAACCAATTCAACTTTCTTTTTTTTTTTTAACTTGTTATTTACTTTGTTTTGCTTGCTTACGTTTTTATCTTATGCTTCTGTAACTGACTTAAGATTAAGAATGACTTGAAAACCCGTTTGACGTCTACTTAAATATAATTTCAGACCGTGGGAAACGGATTTGTCGTGTGATTCCCACACGATGGCAAACCACCTGCCCCTTGCGTATCTTTTGTATCTTCTACAAAAATCTAAATAATAATACATAATGAATCCGGCATGTCAGTTTTTAAAAAAACCAAAGGAATTGGAAGACGACACACTAGTGTATGATCATGATGATGATGGGCTATAAAGCGGGAAGAATTCTTTAGCTATATTGAATGGATGTATATATATTTATACATGCATATATAGTAGATATTTGCGTGTAGTATAGCTTGTTATTGGGGTCTTTAAGTTGGACTTACTAAACATGAAGCCATGCTATAATAAGCGGTGAATCAATCTAAATATAATTTTGGATTGACTTGATTTCGTTCACATGCCTTCTCAGGTCTATTGCATAGATATACATACATATACATATTTTCTTGATTCGGTTACAACCCTATGAAGCTCTATATGGAGATACATGGGATCCATTTGAAATTTTAGTTGTTATACTTTTATGTTTAGTTTAAAATCTAAATAATCTCATTTCGATCTTGTATTTTTTCAAAATCCGATACACTGATTGTTGTTGCTTTTTAGGTATAAAGAGCACGTTTTTATGATTTCATTCATTACATGCACCGTATGTGGTACATAACAGACCCTTTTTATGATCATTACATAAACTCAACGGGGTGCATCATGGTGCATAACAGCAATAAAAAAAAAGGATCGATCTTTGATCGTTTTAGTAATGCCTCATGAACTATGTATATGTGCTGTGTATTGTAAATTGTGAGAAAATGATGCTGTTCCGATGCTTATGATGATGATGACGATCATGAATTAGAGATTCATCATCGCGTACTCTAAACACGCGATCGGCACGGGTTATTGTACATTTCATATATGTTAACATAGGTTTCTTCATTATTTTTCATATAAGTTTAAGAAATTGCTTCAATGATGATGATGATAATAGGGAACGGGTTTTCCGGGACGATCATCATCATCATGATCATCAACGTTGATGATGTGATGACTCTTTTGCTTCTTTACATCGGCTTTTAAATCATTAAGAAAAAATAACCAGATCAACGTGAATTTGTGTTGGTTATAATGATGATGATGAGGAGATCCAGGGAAAGGATTGTGAATGGATCATATATGTAAGTGTAGTGCAGTCAGTGATCCATGGAGAACGTGGGATCCGCGATGAAGACTTCGACTGGATTTTATGATGATAATGATGATGATCTTATGTTATTGGTGTACTTTTTATTTATTTTTTATTGTATGTTGAATTTATAATGTTGTGGTTTGATGATGACTACGGTAGCCCAATAATTAGCTTTAAATTGGTTGATCTTGATGTATGCAAGGGAATACATCATTTTATAGGTTGTTTAAAAAAAAAAAAAAAAAGAAATGAGAAAAAAAAAGTTATTTAAAAATCTGAAATAGCAGGCGGTGAGGTGAAGGTATAACGTGTGAACGAGTAATATTTACCTCGTTTCTGGCTTCTGTATTATGTAGATGATTTTTTTAATCTTTATAAGTTCACATTCATATTTTACGTATTTAAATGTGAACTTTAAAAATTAAGATTGAGATTAACAACGGTTTGTTATGTTGTGTTGTTGATGATGATATTTTATTGTACTTACTAAGATTGTTTTTTTTTTTTTTTTTTTTTTTTTTTTTAAATTGATGTTGCTGTTGTACGAGTATACATATATGTACATACATATATTAGTTTTGATATATGAGTTGTGTCAGTAAAATAATAATTTTATCACTTGGTTATATGTGATTGATGGTTGACTTTTGATATATGTATGTATGTACGTAATATGGAATATATATGCACAATATTATATTAAGATGATATGTAACTTTTCTCAGATTGTTTTTAATTTATGTAATTGAAGTTATAGAATGGATAAATTATGTGAGAAAAAAATAAAAGGGAAAAAGTTGTAAGTTATATGTACATATATGTATATGTATATACATAACTTGTTAAAAGGCTGAGTAACAACAATAAATTATTAGAGCTTTAGTTGAATAATCATGATAATAATATACTTAATTTATACTTTGAAGAGATTTCATTTTAAATTTTGTTTAAATTCAATTTAATTTGAAAAGATTGGTAGAGATTTTATTGTTGGTAATTTTTTATTTTATTTTTGTATATTGTTGATTTTTAATGTTGTATACTTTCTAACTTTTGCTAACCGGTGTTTAAGAGTTTAATGGTGTCCACTTTCACACTAGATTTGTTGATTTTTTTTTTTCTTTTTTTTTTGAAGTGAAAGACGTTATATAGAGTTATTATATTGTATAACAAAGTACGTTTTTTGTATTGTATATGTAGTAGAATTATGAAAAGCAGGAAGATATTGAAAACTGGAAAACAAGCTATATTTAAAGATGATTTAAGAACAGTCAATGCTCATTATATTTACACTTGAGAAAGGATAATTACTAAACATTTTTTTTTTTTTAAATAACAATGAACTATTTGTTGTATGAATTGGCCACGAGAAACATTTCAATTTTGGTACATATTTTCAAAAAACTATAAATTTTGCCAGAAAATCTTAAAAATAAAGCCAATAAGCGTAAGCGTAAAGCAAAAAGGAAAAAAAATAACCTGCTCATTACACTTTACGAAGTATAATAAATCCCTTTTAATTTTTAATCTTTATTTATTGCAGAGATTCAGTTTTAAAACAATCATAAAATATGAAGAACAAAAAAAATTCACCCTCTTTCAAAATGAAAATCATGATAAATTCAACATACCATTACACCTGAACATGATTATACGGACAGGTACATATATGTGTACACAAAAAAAAAAACAAAATTTTATTCTACTTAGGGGACTCTCCCTAAAAATAACATTTTCATGCATAAATATTATCAAAAAATCAGTTTTATAAACAATTCAATATGACCTAGTGATCTTTACATATTTTATTTTTCTTTATCCTTGCGTGGGAACTACTCAGATCCTTCTTCCCACGACGACTTAAATTTCTTTCCTGTGCGTTTTTTTTTTTTTTTAAAATAACATGTACACATTTTCTGTTGTAGAAAAAAAAACCATTTACCTTTTTCTTAATCCTCTGCATTGGCTTAACAACGAACATCCCTTTTTCGGATCATATTCTTAAAAAAATACCTCTATAAAATAAGAACTAAAAGAATCTACAAAGATATGTTGTACATGTACACAGTAAAGCAATATTAGCAAGAAAAAATCTCGAAACACCTGTTTCCACTTTAAATAACAAAATTTTTCGAAGTAAATACGATCCGTTCTTTTCATGCATTTCCCACGATCATCAGGAAAAAGGATCAAGCAAACAAGTATAATCAGGAAAAAGAAAAGATCACTGTGTAAAAATGCATCATGTGTGTATCCAGTGAGATATGTTAGATGAGATGATGTTTTGTATATGCTGTACAAAGATAAGGGTGTCGAGGAATAATATGGACCTTTATTTTATTGATTATGTCAGTGAGTCAGATTTTTTTTTTCTGGGATGCTGCATAGCAAGATCAAATTTTAAAATTTTTTGAAAAATATAAAAGATGAGGGTAGAAGTGATCAATAATTTAGAATTACAATAGCATTCAAAGTGAAAACATCGAAGAACTATTTTTGTAAAAAATTTTCTAAAAGAGTTTAGTTTTTTGCAAGTGAAAGTTTATTTTAAAAAAATAAAAAAAACGTAAAAAATGTTTACGGATGTTAAAAATATGAAAAATTCTACACAGAAAAATGAAAATAAAACGAAATCATCGAATAAAATTAAACGAATTTTTCGACCAATATTTTGTGCTTTAAAAAATAAAAATAAAAATACAACAGATATTCCAAATAATTTAAAAGATACACCATCAATTCCACCATTATCAATTATGGATGAATATTCTGATGTTATTAGTAAAGTTGCACAAGAAGAATCATTTTTAAAAAGTTATTTTGAAACAGATCCATTCAGTGATGAACCAATACCATCAGATACAATTGAATCATGTACGGGTTATTTTCAAGATTGTGGTTATAATCCAGAACAGAAACGTTTTGTTGTTATTCCTGTACAATATGCACGTACAGAATCTGGTACTTTCTTTTGGACAAGTGCACAAACAAAAATTGATGATGATCTAGTTGGACCATTTTTTTGTGTTACAAATAAACAGCAACCAGAAATTCAATGGAATAGTCAAAGGATATTAAGGAAAACGTAAGATAGAATACTTTTTTTTTTTTCTTGCTAACATTCAGAATACACCAGTGTTATATTTTTATGTATTTATAAAAGCTTTATTATTATAGCAATATGTTGTGATACTATAAGATAAGTTTAAGGAATATTATATTATGTATACGAAATATTTTTAACTTGATTGTAAATAAAACTTAATTATTTTACTTAAAAATTGAAAAATCTTGTGTTTTTGATTCTTAATTTGAAATCATGTGGTAGAAATTTCTTCTTGTTGACATTTTGAAAATTTTTCATTCCTAATACAATTAAAGTGGGCCATTTTGAAGGAAACTTTACATCTTTATTGAATTTATTTCTTCTCTTACAAAATCAAGATTTTTGGAGAGAATATGAATTTCAAAGAAGTATTTAAATTCTTGGAGTGTATTTGATGATCATAATATAAAATGTTTAGATGTTCCTGTCAAGGTGCACAATGTCGAGCTGTTTCTTTGAACGGAAGTTGTACATAACAAATTTTACTTTGCTCAACAAAATGTTTTTCATGGTTTTCAAAAAAAAAAAAATAATAATAATAATAAAATTTTGATGAATAGAAACTTTTTTTTACCTACACTTTAAATATAAAAAAAAAAAAATCTTACGATGAACTTCGAAAAATAAAAAACTTATCCTTTAAAATTTTTCCCACATTCTAAAAATTCACATTTTTATTGTAAGGAATGCAATTTTTACAAAAATGCAGAATAAAATAAAAAACAAATTCATAAATGCAATTTATTTAAAAAATATATATATATTTTTTTTTTAAATTAATTTTCAAAAAATATGTATCATATTATATATGTACATATCTACTCCTATATTCATATATGAAGGAAAAAAAAAAGAGGAAACCTTCAAATTCCAATATATACGTATTACGTGCAAAAAAAAAAAATAAAATAAACACGACCACTTAAGTATAACCAGTTAAAGGTGATAATATTTCAAAATAATTGTAAAAAATTTGTAATTACATGTCATTATATTGTCGTTAAAATATAGTAAACAAAATGTTTGCAAATTTATGAAATGTGATTTTTATATTTTTCATTTCAATTAAATTATAATATACAAAATTTATTTAATTTTTCAGTCAATGAACTCTTTTAATAATTTTGATTAAATAAGACTCAAGAAAACAAATAAATTACATTTATAATAATTTTCAATGTTTTCAATATTATGAAAGTGCAATAACATTTTGACAGCATTTTATATAAATTTTATTTGAATTTATGTGTATTTTTTTTTTTGTTTGTATTTTTGTAGTTTTTTTTTTTGCAAATATAAGTATATCATATAACAAATTGCTTATGCCAAACGTAAATTGGTGTCATTTTTACTATTAGATGACTACAAAGCATATTATATACAAATACGATAATGTAACAACATAATACCTATCTCAAATTAATTTAACAATTTTTCACGTGAATTTGAAAAAGAACGCATAATGTGAATTATATGAATGAAAGATCAGTAGGTAACGGAATTATTATGTATCGTTTTTTTTTTTTTATGCAAAAATTCAGGTAGCCATATTGCATTCTCTTATTGCGTGCAATGTTTTTTTTTTTTTTTTGTCTTTTGGTTTGTTCTCATATTCATTATTTTCCAATTAATATTTTATTATTTTCCTTCAACTATCATATACATATTATGTAAATACATACCTCCTTCTACATTTATAGGTATGTAGTTTTATTTCTCATAATCCTTCCTGTTTTCATTTTTAAATGTATTTATTTATTTTTTTTCTTCTCTTAATTCTCAATAACATTTTACCTATTAAATTGACGCCAGGTAACCTCAGTGTTCAATCACAGCTGGTCATTATTTGGTCTGCAAAACAAAAAAAAAAAGAATAATTTTATAAATTTTATGAACGTTATTCTACAGAAACTCAATGTACATATATAAATTCCTATCTATAGAACTTAAAAATTTTAAATATAAATGATACTTCGTACATATAATAATAAAACAACGCAATGTTACATTATACCATAATATTTTTTAATGTACCTATAATACAGGAAAGTTAAATGACATCGATGACTTGTCGCCTGAATTCAAGTAGCAAAAGACAAACTCATAAAAATTGCAATCATTATATGTACTTATTTGCTGTCATTCCCTTTACACCCCATTCCCATCTACAAAATGCTGCAATGTATCTATATCATAAAAAGTAAACAGCAGAATATACTTTTACATTTATGTATATCTGTTGAACTCATATTTATAGGCCATTATGTGGTTTTAGTCTGAACCGTGAGAACCGATTTTGTCGTGTGTTTCCCACGCGATTCGAACACCTGCCCCTTTTTGTATATAGATTCCAAAAGATCAAAATAAACAACATTAAGAAGAACGTATTACTTTTACGTATAAATACAACTTAAGATAAGTAAAAAAAAAACAAGAAAAAAACGAGAAACATACGTATAGATATATGTATGTATTTACCTGTATAGGTAAGTTCAAGAAGGCACATACAGAGTATTTATTCTTAAAATACCTTTCCCTCCGAAACCCGGACACTGATAATACATTCTGTAATCATGGTCATTGCTCACTTTTTTTTCACTGTTTCTTATCTGTTTTTCTTATTTTTCCACTTTTTTTTTTTTCTGATTAATGTTTGCTTTTGCGTTTATTACACATTTACCAAACATGGTTTTTTTTTAAAAATTTTTTTTTAAGATACAAAATTTTTCTTTCAGCAATTCAAGAAGCTTTTTATAATCATACCTGATGGCAATCATTTGCAACATTCTACTGTGACTGTTTTTTTTTAAATTTTTTTTTTATTATTGCAACAGCATTAAGTTGATGTTGTGTGATTATTTTACCTATGTCGTTTGGACGTTTTGATATTCTGATTCATTTGAGTAAATACAATACAAGCACATAGTCACATCATATTATATATCCAAGTCATATGATATGCAGTTTTAACAAATATCCTCCTAATGGGTTGGTAAATGAAATGGATCCCACTGTATACACAAACTACATTATATGGTCCCATCGTCCTCGATAACCTTATCAAGTTTTGACTTGTTCGTGCATGTCGCGCTATTCAGAATTTTGTTGTTGTTTGCTTGAATTTTTGCATTTGAAAACCTTTTTTGGTGGTGCGGAATGTAAGAGGAACTTTTGCCTTATATGAGATCATGCCACATGTATAAGCGCACCTTTATAATACCCACTAAAAACAAGAAGCATGATTGTCTTTTTTTTTTTCATGTTACTGCATGTTGAAAAATTCATGACGTGAATTACGAATTGAATGCAATTTAAGGTAGCAAAAAAAGCAATAGGTAAAAGTAATATGCCAAGAAATTACAGAATAAGCAATAATGGTAACAACAACAACAGAAACATATTTAACAGTGATTTTGTATTCACTAATATTACCTATTCTGTATACAAAATGTAAAAGATACAAAGAAAAGAAGAAATAAAAAAAAACAATAAATGAATAATATTACCTAGCCGCAAACGACTTAACAAGAGGCACGTGTGAAAATTTATTTAGTACTTACTACTACAATTTTGGTTATAGGCACAATGTGAACATTGAATTTTTCTAAAGATATGTACCTTGAGAATGAACGGTGTATGTATGTACATAAACCGTGTGATTGTTGTAAAGGCTTTAGATATCGCGCTTATAATTTAACTGCTTTAATTCACATAAATCGTGACTTATATGTCATGTTTTATAAATCTCTTCGACGGTTCGGTATAAATACAAAAATTGTATGTACAAGTAAGCTGCAAACTTTGTATTATATGTATATGGAAGACAGAATAGAGTGGTATTAAACTGAAGGAAATCTTAAACAAAAAAATATCAGATACATACCGTACACCAAATAATCTAACTATAAACCATGAGATACTTATTTTAAATCAAAGAAAAGTAAAAAAAAAAAAAACAGATACCTATATACAATAATCATGCTACAGGTAATTTTCAGATGAACGAGCTTGCAATATAAAAAAACACATAGGTAGATGAAATTTAAGATCGATCACCCGCGTACTTTTATACAATTAAGATCGCGCAATTTGATTGTCAGGTATTATTAATAAAAATGATGATATGTTACTAATCAATGTTAATTGAAAACTGTCAGTGAAGGTATAAAGTTAAATTTGAATAAATGATGTCGGCACTTATACAGAAATTTAATAGCATAAAATAAATACTCATTTTAAATGTAATTAAGCACATGGTAATTAGTAAAATTTTATAATAAGAGAAGATACAAAAAAAAGGTATAATGTGTGACCAAATAACCCACTGTTTAAAAACAATAAGTATGATGCATAATAGCTTTATGTGATGGGTTTTTTAGAAATTAAGTATGTACTTTCATATTTCTTATTTTGCCATAATTAGAAAATTCCGAAGCGGTCTAAATGTCAAACTACACGTAAATTCTCTAAATTCTCAAGCGTTTATAGTCAGAAACATAGTCCTTGTTGCACAAGTCCAAAAAATAATGTCAAACTAAAACCTAAAATTGAATAATCTGCATTTCAGAACAAACCCTAAAATACGCTGCAGAAAGCTTATACAAATGTACTACATATGCCACTTGATCAGTAATCCAAAATTTCAAACTATTGGCAAGTGGATTTAGGGAAATAATAAGAATGTTTTAAGATAGTCAATATACTTTCTTTTCCAAGAATCAACGAAATATGTATTAAAATTTATTTTCTTAATATGTTTTTTTTCAACTATCAGTTGCATTTGTTTTACTCCAGACTGTATTTAAAGAACAATTATTCTTTTTTCTTTTTTTTTTAAATTCAATTTTTCGTAATAGGTATCATGTTATCGTAGTCACGCAGATGTAATATGAGTATTTAACTTCTTGTCTTATTACCTTTTATTTAAAACAAAAAAAAAATGCTCTAAAAGTCTAAAAGAAGATGAAAAATTCACATGTTTTTATTTTTCATTAAAAAAAAAAACATTAGTTACAAAGCCTAAAAAAAACAAAATATGAAACCAGTTACTAATAACATAATTGATGATCATAAACTAACCATTAAATGGTTCAAAATTGTTGTAATTTAATGTTGAAAATAAAAATAAAAACAGACATTGAGAACGAAAAATTTTTATTTTATAAACCAAATAAAATGAATCTCTGATGAAAAATAACTAAAATTGAAACTTGATGATGCTGGGATCACTGGATTATACATGACAAGAAAAAGAAGAAGAAGAACAACAACAACAAAAATAATGAATAATGTGAAAGAAAAAATTGGTCAAGGTAGTTTAAATTAAATCATAATCGTTATGACATCTTAAAAATTATGCCTACCTATATACATATATATTTTATTTATTTATTTATTATTTTTTTTTTTGTAAAAAAGAAACACAGAAACATATGTTCATTAATTATTTTTAATATCTGATTTTTAAAAAATTTTATACATACATATATATAATAATAATAATCTCTTAAACACATTTAGCTTATAAAAATATCACCCTTTTTTTTTCTTTTTATTTCTGTTTTTTTTTTTAAGTCATTTAATGAAAAAAGAAAAAAAATATCTTAAACTTAAGTAAATCTTATCACAATTTTATTAAAAACTACATTTAAAGCTTATTTCTGTATAGAGAAAATGTTCTTTTGTTTTTTTTTAAGTAATTAAAGGATCATACAGATCTGAATCAACTGATTTTGGTTTAATAAAATCCCAATAAAATATTCCTGATGATGTTGTTATATAATTAATTGGTATCAAAATATCTTGTTTTGAAAATGTATCATTAAAATTATCCAAAAGCGATGATAATAATGTAGATTCATCAGATTTAATTAATAATGCTTCATTTGCTTCATTTTCTGTCACTTCTTTACTCTTATTTTTTTCATCTTTCAAATTTAATTCATCAATTTCTTCGATATTTTTTAAAATTTTATGATTAGATTTTTTTCTTCGAATATTAAATAAATTTTTTAAAGTATTTTTTATTGTTTTTGATGAAACTGAATTATTTTTTTTAAAAACACACATTTTTTTATTGTTTTTTTGTTTAATATTAAATTTTCTTTTTTTTTATATTTTGTAATAATAAAAAAGATACTTCTTCTAGCTTCTAAATTTGCAAACTGAATGAAAATAATTTTTATGTAGCTCCTTTATTTATACAACTATAATAATCAATCAACCACGTGATGTACAACAAGTGTGTGAGAATATTTAAAAAAAAAATTAAATAACAAGTGCATTATACAACAGAACCCTTCTTTATTCACCCTCCATTGTATAAATTTTCTCACAAAATGAAAAAAACGTCCCCTTTTTTTATTCAATGAACAGTACATCATCACAAAAAAAAATAAATAACCTTATTCGATCTGGATACTGGTTTGCTTGAGCAATATCATAAAAAACCACATGATCATTTTTTTTTACCCTTTATTTTTCATTTCTTTTCTCATCGCATAATAGAATAAAATTGGTTTTTGCACACTTTCTAATGATGGGATGAAGATGACAACATCCCAACCTTGTGCTAAGGATCATATATTATTGTCGAATATAAAAAAAAAAATTAATTTAATTTTTTAGCAAAAAGATCTGACACTTGAAATTTACCATTTTTCTTTGAATTGATGGACATACAAATTGTATCTGTATGCCTTATGATCGTCAATATTCAACATCATTTTCATCGTCATTATCATTATCGTTCAAAAAAATTGATAGAACCTTTTCTGTTTTCTTTTTTATACTTTTTATTCTTCCCAATGATGATGATGATTTCATAATATAAAAATTGAATTTAAAAAAACAGCAGATGTTCAATGGAAAAAAAAGAATGTTTTTTTAAAAGAAAAAAAAAAAAACTTGTGCAGAAAGAAAGAAAGAGAAAAGGATATAAAAAACAAGAAAAAAATGACAAAACAATTTTTACTTGGAGGATGTAATTTATATGTTGAATGTTAAAAAAGGATGATAATAAGGAAAAAAAAAAAAAAGACATCATTATCATTATCATAAGTACTGAGTACAAAATGCGTTTCAGAACCGTGGGAAAGTAAACCATGATGTTCCACTTGAAATGATTCCCTGATGACGATGACGATGATGATGATAATGATGCTTTTGCAATGGAGAATGATGATGATAATGTACCTTGCATGCGTTTAGTTTATGCGCATACACATATAATCATAAAAATGACATACATACATTATAATAGCTGTTAAGGGATTATAATGAATTGTGAAAGGAAATTTAAGAAAAAAAAAAAAAGGTCATGGCAATTATATTATCCGTGCATTGATAAAATTTTCATTAAAATAAAAGGCACACATTAAGCACGTTGCAACTCTGAAATATTACTTTATTTAATATCATCAATTAAAAAATTAAATTATTTGTCAAATTTAAAACGTTTTATATTTGCAGAAAAAAAAAAAGGAAATAAAAAAACAAAGATAATGTCTTTCCAAATATCAATAAAATAAGAAATTTTCATTTTACAGATGTTTTAAGATGATTCTCCTTTTTTTTTTCTTTAATTACGTTATAAAAAAATTAAAAAGTTAATTGTACAGAAGCTTTAAATTAATTAATGAAATTAAATTTTTTTTATATTCGATATTTAAGGATATCGTATTTGTTTTGAGAAGAAAATTATGATCATTATTAAACGAAAAAATATTTTATTAATAAAAAAAAAAAACAATTATTGATCTAATGGATGTGTCCAGATGGTCATTAAAGATATTTATCATGTCCTCGTAGGTTTGTTTTTGCAAATTATACATACTTAATTTGTTGCATTTGTTACTTAAAATAACATTTGAGGATGTTTACTTAGTTTCAAAAAGTCGAAAAAAATAGTAAAGTGGCAAAGTAAAAATCCATTGAATTTTACACGATTTATAGATCGTAAAAAAACTTTGAATGATCGGAATCTGTACTGTTTAAAATAAAACAAAACATGTTTACATTTGTACATTTGGAGTTTTAAAATAAAAATTCACATCAAATCAAGGATAGAAAAAACCCTAATATCATGCACGAAAAAATTTTGGAAAGCGAAAATGAAAGTCCCTAATTTAATTTAGTAGAAAATACAATAATTTGAAATGAATAAGATTGCTTCCCTTTAACTTCTAGAATTTGTAATGGTTTTTTCAAAATTTTATTGATTTGAAATCGACCGAAACTTCAACCTTTTTTGTCTCATTTTTTCCATTGGAAAGCTATCTTTTGGATTTTCGTGAAAATCACAAGAAAAATATAAAAAAAAACAAAATTTCAACAAGTGTCATACAAAAAAATTCAAGATATTTCAGAACAAAAGATTTTTTTACCGACATTTTTTTTTTTCTAAAAACATCAGAAAATATATTACTTAATGGTAATAAAAAAAATTAGTTAAGGAATCTATGCTTATTTTGTGGCTAACAAGTCCTGTGTGGGAGGTCACTATCAACTGAAAATTTCAAATCTTAGAATGTAATTTCCGTTTTATTCGTATTGACGTGTAAATTTTGTAACTGTAATTATGTTAACAAACAACATTTTATGAAAACAATTTTTACCATTAAAAAAAATTTGTTTCCTTCAAATCTAAATATCATTTATAATAATTGAAAATTTTTGTAGTGTCATTCAATAAACAATAATTTAAAAATATGGAACAAAAATAAATTATACACAAATAAGTAAAAGATTAATTCGTGCTTATCACGTGGTAAACATAAACCCCAAAAATCATCACAGTCACAAATCAAAGCTTAATTTAAAGTCAAATAGATACAATAAGTCACATTTTCTTATATGCGTGCATACATCAAACCTCAATTGAAAAGCAATAATAAAAACCTCATCACTTTTATTTAATATAAAATCAATAAATAATTATGTAGAAGAAAAAATATGCTCGTTTTTTCCCCTTTTTATAAATAAAAACAAAAAATACCTTCACAATAATTTAAATTCGTATCATATTGTAATATTTTATTGTATGGCGTCAATTCTGATTTTAATTCCATACATTAAGGATAAGGGAAGGAAGGACATACAAAGAAAAACAAAAAGACCTTGCTAAAGGATGAAAAATATATTATTCTTGTCTTATGAACTAGTCAACAGAAAAATAAAATTTAAAAAAAAAATGAAAAGGAAATGAGATTAAAAATGCGTGTAGAGCAAAATTAAAGCATGAATGAGCATAATTGATGAAGAAAATATTGTAATATTATTGTAATGTAATAACAAATGAAAAGATTATATGACAGGGTCACTATTTAGCAATAACAACAACAGCAACATTAAATTGCAAGCAAACGAAATAAGTAGCAACAGCAGTTAAGCCATGGCATTGAAAGACCTCAACCTCATCCATATCTTTCATTCCTCAATTCTCCTCAAATTCTTTATCCTCAATTTTTGATTTAATAATAAAAATAAATACATAGCTCTCAGATACTTTTTAGATGGATGAATGACGATGAATCGAAAGACAACGAGAGTTGAATAAGAAAACAACAGCTGCTACGTATATTTTTGCTGTTATATTACATTGCTGTATGCATTTTGAAGAAGGGCAGGTGGCCGAAATCGTGTGGGAACCTCACCTCGAAAATGTTTCCCACGATCTCACGGTTGCTTGAATATATTTATTGTTGTTGTATATATTATGTATTTAATACAAGCTGTTATAAAGTGGCACTCTAGCTGCCAGGCACATTGACTCATTGAAAATAAACTGTAAAGTGAGCCCTGCTTGCTGCTTCAACAAACAATTTTCTTTAAATAAAAAAAATAAAAAAATAACACACAAACTACATAGGTATATACACATTTACCTTATTGGTTAGTACCCAATTTTGATTGCTTTTGATGCGTAAAAAAGAGGACAAGAGGGGATGATTGAAACGTTATTCATTCTTATATTATATTAATAATATACCAGCAGTACACAGATACAGATACAGATAGCAAAAGCAGGAAGAAGAAGAACATTTTTTGAGATACTTAAAAGGGCGCATGTTTAGTTATCATTTCATTCTGCCTTCTGAGTCGAAGCAGTTCAGTTCTTTTTTCAAAAAATTCTTGACAAAGTTTGAAATTCAAGTGAAATCACGTGTTTAAAGTTAAAGTAAATTATTTATAAAAGTATATTTGTTAAAAGTGTTATTTTAGTTAATTTTGAAGAAGAAAAATAATCAGAGAAAAAATGTCAATTAAAATGCATGAGATGTCGAAAACTTATCAATATCGCAAAGTCATGAAACCACTATTGGAACGGAAACGTAGAGCCAGAATTAATAAATGTCTTGATGAATTGAAAGATTTAATGTCTGAATGTTTGGCGCAACAAGGTGAAAATATCGTACGTTTAGAAAAAGCTGATATCTTAGAGTTAACTGTTGATCATTTAAGAAGATTACGTCGTAAAGAAAATACAATTAATTCGAATTCATTATCATCGACAAACGATCAAAGTTTTCGTTCAGGATATGTTTATGCCGCTAATGAAGTCTCACGGGCATTGGCATGTTATCCAGGAGTTGATATATCATTAGGTACTAGAGTGATGGCACATTTAGGACATAGTTTAGTTCAAATTGAAAATCATAAGCAGGAAATTATAACAATAACAAAATCACCATTGAATAGTCCATTAAAAGTTTATTGCGGCAGTCATATAAACAACATTGATGCAGAAATAAATTATACAAACATTAATTGCAATTATAACAGTCCAATACAGCAATTAAGTCCATCAGCATCATCTGGTTACGGAAGTGATAATGAAAGTGTTTCAGCATCTTTGTCAATTAGTCATCATCATTGCAATGATCATCATCAGGGTCTTTTGAAAATTGCCGCAACTTCTTTCACTGTTCAATCACCAATAACAAAGAAAGAAAATGATGTTAATGTTTGGAGACCATGGTAAAATTGACTAATGAATTATGATAATAATGACGACGATAAAATAATAGAGATAGTGGGTCTCAAGTGTATTGATTTCCTGATGATGATGATGAGGTGGATAACATCACCCGAAAGGTTTTTAAATAATTATGTGTAATGCAATTTTGCAATTTAGCTTTAATATTGAAGAAAACAATTTTTTTTTTTAAATCAAAATAAATTGTATATTTTATCTGTGATGATGACAAGCTTTAATAATTTTAAGATTCTTTTTTTTTTGTAATTTTCAATGAATAAAAAAATATTGTTTTTGTTTAAAAAGTAGAAAAATCTGACTTGTTATTTTTCAATTTGACTTGGTTTTTCTCACATTCATAACTTTGTTGTTGTTTTTTTGTAAATTTATAGGCTTTTGTGGCTTCGAATTTGGTTCTTGATAGACAGTTGATTTAAAAAAAATTTTAATAGATATTATCATTTTTCACATGAAGAAAATATCTTTCGATAATCCTTGAAAATCAATAATTTCACACATAAATTTTCTTTTTTTTTTTTTATTTTAAAATTGAATGTTGCAGTATTTCACGTATTTGTTTTATTTTTTTTTATTTTTATTTTTTTAAATAAATGAAGAAATTATTAGCATGAAGGAAATGTGTGAAAATTGAATGGAAAATTTCATAAGAATCGAAGGTTAAAGATGTTTTATTTTATTTTTTCTGAATAATAAATTAGAACATAAGTTATTTTATTTGTTTTTAGTGTAAAATATTTCTTAATTTTCTGATTATACCTTGAATGAGACAAAAAAAAATATGTAAAAGTTACGAATTTTGATTTGTAAAAGAATTTAATTTTTTATTTTCTAGTATCAATTTGTCAATTAATTGCGTAAAACACCTTTGTGTCCTTCGATTAAGTAATCTATGTATAAAGTATTTAGATCTTGGGTGTGGTTTGAGAAAAAATTGGTAATTTAGTTAATTCAACGGTTTAACATAATAGAACAACTGTTAAAATAAAAAGTAAATTTTAGGCCTATGTTGGAATATTGTTTTGATTTGATTTACTAACGGATCTTGCTGTGAATTTTGTAAACTTTTTTAACTTTTGTTCTTTTTTTCTCTTTAGTTTACATGTAATACTGTTTGGACCAATATCACAGTAAGACACAAAAGATGTATTTAAAAAAAGAAAAATTTTCGACGACTGACACAAAACTATGAAAAATGTACTAGCAGGAATATTTTGAAAAGAATATTCACAATAATTTCAAAAATAAAAAAACAAAGTAGGTACGATAATGATTACAAAGAAAGTAAAATACTTCCGAAAAAATGTTATTTGGACAATTATCATTGTAAGCATTGAAGTATTATATTGTTGAAAAATTTTAAATAATTCAAAAATCTTACATATTATGTATAAAAAAAAAAACGTCTTGTAACTGAATATTTGAAGATATCCAACTGGTAAAAAGATACGTATTCAAGACTTTGTTGATATTTTTCTGTATGCGGTTGTGTGATGCTTTTTTAATAAATTCAAGAAATCAGAAAAATTTAGTTTCATGGCGAAAATCTTGTATACCCATAGTAATTAAACAAAATCAAATCACAGTTACGTTCTTAAAGCAAAATTTAACAATTTTCGTTGCATAGATGCCAAAGTAATTAATATAAATTTTGAATTACATTCTTTCTTTCATGAACTGAGTTATGTAGAAACTATGAAAAATGGATTAATTTAAAATATCACTGTAGGCGGTTTCTCTTTTCAATTGCATTCCATTGAATTTTTTACCTTATATCCTTTCTTCACAAAAATTTCATGAATTACTTATTTTAAAAAAAAAGTCAAATGAACTTGATATCCAATTACTAAAGTTTAATCAAAAAGTTTTATCATTATTATCATCATTGTTATACATATCTTTGTATAAAATGAACGATATATGGAACAATAGCCCGTGCTAATCACGTGCATCAAGTACGACATTATAATAAGTAAGTGTATAAAATATAATAAATAAAATAATGCATAATCACACATAAGATCACGTTGTTGAAGTGACCTCCATATAACAATATATGAAAGAAGAAGAAAAAAGTAAAAATAAATAAATTCCTTTAAAACTTCTTTACAATGCACTCTACTGATGAGGATACGTACACGATATATGTACATATTTATGTACTAACGTACTAACTTTATGATGAAGAATAAGAATAAGCATCACATTCCAAAGCATTTTCCTTTATACACACGGGCATTAAATTAAACCTTTTCAAAAGGGAAGTACGCATGCATGACACAGTACATGCAGTGTGCATTTTATTTAGTGTAAAGGTAAAAACAACTTCTTTTTAAGGTAAAAATAAGCCTTAAGGAACGTCATTCACGTTATCATAATGCAGAAGAGAGTATATTATGTAGCAAAACGATCACCATCAGTAGCCCAGTATAATAATAAAACAACAACGTTGAGGATGGAACGTCACTGGTATCACATCATCATCATCATCATCTTCAGATATTCTGAAGGAATTTAGTCCGTTTTTTTTTTATTTTATTTTTTTAACTGGTAAGTTGGTAAATAATGAAAGAAGATGAAAAATCATGATCAATAAGATCACGAAAAAGAAGAGTAAAAAAAGGTATATTATCCATCCTTTGCTTTGGCATAATATATCGTCATCATCAGGGATGACGATGACGTGTGGTTGAATTTGAAGAACAAGAAATTTACAACAACAACAACAAAAAACGACAGCTGCATCTGCTATAATAACACCAAAATTTCCAAAGGGACACAAAACAGCATGTGTCTCGTCGTCATCGTTATAAGATTATTGTGAGATTTACTTTTGTAAAGTTTCCCACGGCCACGAGCCGTGAATTAGGAGGGCTGCTAGCTGCTATATATTCTGGTGTTGTAATGTTGCACACACATACATATGAGCGCTTTCATATTTTTTCTACTTGGTCATTAAAAAAAAATAATATGTACATATATTTAATACGTGTATAAAGTGTGTGCAACGGATGAACACGAAAAGGAATAATGAAAATTGTTATGATGATGAGGAATGAGGGTCGTTTATATATTATTTTAAATGTGTTTGGTGTTGTAGGGTAGGGTATTTAAAGAAACGATGCCTTCAGGATTTTAATCATTCTTATTTTGGAGTTCAAGGATTGAACAAGTAACAAGTTATTTCTACCTGATAGTTAATTTTTTTAAAAAGTGTTCAAAGTAAAATTTTTGTAAAAGTTTAAAATTTAAGAATTTTGTTTTTTTTTTGGTATCGAAAAAAAAAATGGAAAATTCAAAGACATATCAATATCGTAAAGTAATGAAACCAATGTTGGAAAGGAAACGCCGTGCAAGAATTAATAAATGTCTTGATGATTTAAAAGATTTAATGGTAGAATGTTTAACAGAAGAAGGAGAGCATATTGTACGTTTAGAAAAAGCCGATATTTTAGAATTGACGGTTGATTATTTGAAAAAACAGAAACATAAAAAACAATATCTTGAAACTACAACAGTTGAAAGTTTTCGTACTGGTTATATTCATGCAGCAAATGAAGTATCAAAAGCATTAGCATCAATTCCTGATGTTAATATAAATTTGGGTACAACATTAATGACACATTTAGGGCATCGTTTAAATCAAATTCAACCTTTAATTGTATCAACACTTCAATGTCAACAACAGCAATCATCAAATCAACAATCAACTAATTTAATGTCACCACTTAAAATTGAATTAGAAAATGAAGTTAATAGTAGTATCAGCAGTATCAGTAGTGTATTATCACAGATGAGTCCAACATCATCAGGCTATCATAGTGATCCACCAAGTCCTGCTTCCAGTGAAAGTTCATTTTTTGAAAAAAATTCAATAATTAAAAATAATTATGAAGAATCATCAAAAGATGTGTGGAGACCTTGGTAATTGTAGATTTTAAAAACATTATGTATTAGATAAGTAAAATGTACTTAATGTGTAGTAATAATAATTAAGAAAAAATTTGTGATTTTATCTGTGATATGTTAATCAGTAAATTTTGTGCTTCCACTTGAATTTGTTCAAATAAAAATAAATTACATAAATATTTTACATGGGCTTTTTTTATCTCTTACCTTTTGTAAACATTCATAGTTTGTTCCCACTAGCTTTTTATATCGCTGCTACACAGTTTTTCTATTTGCAACGGAAAGTGAGTTTTCATCATCAATTTAAAGCTGACAAATTATTTATTCCAGATTAGATCACTTGAAACTACTTAAAACAAACAAAATTATTAATTATGGAAAATAAATTAATAGAAACCCTCTTAACTAACTTGTCAGAACCAATCTTGAAGAAGCGGGAAAAATAAAAACATGTATATACACGGCTACACACACACACATAATAAATTACTCTTTAAAAATGGGTGTGTGTGGCTTACACAATTCGATATTTTTGGACTACTTAAACTGGACTAGATGTCAAAAACTAACCCATCTACCACTTTTACGTGACCGTTACGAAAAATTTCAAAAAATTTAACATCGATACTCGAACTCCATTTCCGTTTATGGTGAAGAAATATTGTGATTTGTAATTGTTTTTCTATCTTTATTGAAAAAAATTAGTTAAATAATTAAATTGAAATCATTTTTCAGGTGAAAAATTATTCTTAAATATTCTGTTTTTGTTTTTTGTCGTAGTGAATAAAATCTTTCTATCAATTCCTCAATTAACTGATGCGCCACCTTCTGTGTATAAAACGATACATTCAATCTACTACGTCAAGGTCATTCAAATAGCTGAGTTTTATTGGAACTGAGGAAATGAGAATTCTGAAATTTTTCACTTCCACACTTGATATACCTGCTTTTTTTGCACACAAAATTTTATTTGTTCACTTCCTTAGTTTCAGTTTACCAGCTGTTTTGGTGTCAAAGTATTATATGAAATAAAGTTTGGAGTTATTATGTGATTTTGTAATTTTTGTTTTATTTTTCGTCTTGAATTGTAATGTTAAGGTTGGATTTTTTCAGTAAAATTTGTTTGAGTATGTAATTTAATTTTTTAACATGTATTTTTAGACACTTAAAGTGAGGTTATTCCCAAGAAGAAAATAAGTGATCTGAGCAAAACTGAAGTGATCACATATAACCTCCTCAGTTCCAATAAAAACACAGCTCTTTCTTAAATTTTAATTTTTTAAATTGACTGAAAAAGGGATTATTAGATTAGGTAAGATTAGAATAAGGATTTAATCAAATGAATACTTAAATTTCATGAATGATGTTCAAAATTGAATTTAAAAATTAAAATTGACAAATTCTACTGAACTTTTTTTAAAAGTAGATTATCTGAATCTACCCCACAGAATTTCCTTAATACCGCATGAAAATGAAAATGACAGTACTCATTACCGTCATCCATCGCCATTTTATTTTTTCGTAAGAGGAAAATCGAAGAAAATTTTGTAAGCTTCTAGCCGCGCCATTGTTCTTTTAAAAATTCTTAGTGTTTTTTGGCGTTGGTTTTATTATAAAATTCAATATTGATAAGTTTAATATAATAAATATGATCCTTCATTCTTTTGAAATCATTTAAAATAAAAATTCTGGCTAAAGTAAAGTAAAAATAAAGTTGAATAACTTCTGTGTAATTATTATAGAATAAATTTGGTTTGTGAAAATTGTATGTGTGCAGTGCATCAAATTTATTGAAGTGCGTGATTCATTAATAATACCGGCGTTGTATCTAAATCATTTGGAAAAAAGAAAAACTTTTGAAAAGGCAGTAAAAGTTAAAACAAAAAATAATTTAATTTGTAGTTTGTTGTGTAATTTGTAATCATTGTACTAAGAATGGATGGTTCACTATCTTCACAAGGGCCTCCGCCTATGAGGAGTGGTTTTAGAGGACGTGGTGGTCCTCCGATGAGAGGGTTTGAACGTGGTAGAGGTCGTGGAATGGGACGCGGAGGTCCTATGATGGGTGTTAGAGGAATGGGTGGGCCGCCAATGATGCGAGGACGAGGATTAATGCGTGGTGGTCCACCAAGGGGTATGGGATTTCAAAGAGGATGTCCCAGAGGAATGTCAATGAGAGGTGGACGACCTCCAGTTCATGTACAACAACGTAAGCACTTTGCACAGTTTGAAAGCTAGGCATTCATTTCACTTAATTTTTAATATAAATTTTGCAGAAAACCTTACAGCACCTCCAACACAATCATCTGAAAACTCATCAAGTACTGCAAATGCTGTTGCAACAACAACATCAACAACAACTACAAGCACAGCTCAGACATCATCGACTCAAAATTCAAGTGCTCCATCATCAAGAGGTGCTCCACGCGGGCGTGGAGGTGGCGGAAGAGGTGGACGTGGTGGTTACATACCGAGCACGAATGGAATAAATGGACCTCATGATCCAAATAAGCCACCACCAATGGGTAAGTCCTATCGTGGTGGTGGTCCACCAAGAGGACGTGGAGGTTTCGGGCAAGGAATGGCACGACCACCACCACCACATTCAGCAAACACACAAGTAACGCCAGTACCAACACTAAAACGTGGTGCACCAAATGGTCCTCCAGGTCCGAAACGTGGTCGTTACGATCAGGCACCTGTCAACCGACAACTTGTTCCCAAGCATCATTCACAAGTTCAGACGGTACACTCTTCATCACATTCAGGATATGCAAATGTGCCAGTTCAAAGGTAATATGAAGTTCTTATATCGAATCATAATCAAGTTTTTTTCGAATCTTCTAGTTTTAGTCATCATCCTGGTTATCAAGGTCATGATCAAATGCAACAGATAGATCAGTATTCTCAACCGTATCCAGCACCACCACCTCAAAATGCGTACAATGGCTACGCTCAAGCAAATTATGGTACCGCAACAGGATATCCACAAGCAAATGATTACGATCAAAGTCAATATCAATCATACAAGTAAGTTTTATAGATGTCTTGTATTGAAATTTTCTATATTTTTCTAATGAATTTTTGAAAATATTTCAGTGCATCAGCTTATAGTCAACAAGATACAAGATATCAAGGTTATGCACAGGATTATAGTCAAACTTATGGTGCACCTGCAGTAGATTATACAGCACCACCACCAGATTATTCACAACAAGCTCAAGCATATGATGATAGGAGTTATGCAGGATACGGTTAGTTAAATAATAGAATAAAAATAACAGTAGAATATAATGTTTATAATAATTTTATCTCAATACAGATACACAGGCATACAGTCAAGGTTATACCAACGCAGCCGGATATTATTAAGTCTTTAATATTTTTTACTCATAGTTTTGAAACAAATTAGAAAAAATAGTTAAGCAAAAAATGAAAAAAAATTTAATCATGATTTATTATACATTTTGACAAAATTTGCTTCTTAGTTTTTAAGATAAAAACATAACCATTTGCATTGATCACACTGATTGAATGAAATATGCTAATTACCTACATAAAAAAAAAAAATAAATTGTATATAGACTTCAAATAGAAGGAATTTATGTAGTTTGTTAAGAAGAAAAAGTTTGAAACATTTTTTTTTTTAAAAAAGTTATTTTAATCTCCTTTACATAATAATAATCATAAACGTAAAATTATTAATTTCTTATAATTGAAAAAGAAATACCTGTTTTTTTTTTTTGTAATTGATTAAGACAAAAAAGTGGATCAATAAAAAATAAAGAATAAGTTTTTATTTGGTTCCTAAATTTACTAAAACAAGAAAAAATAAGAAATTTTGTATGTAGTATATATATAAAGAAAATTGTATACAAGAAAAGAAAAAGGATGAGGAAAATAAGCGAAAATTAAGCAAAAAGAATTTTTTTTTAATCTACAAAGACAAACATATTTAATTTCAAAAATTTGCGATTTTTTTTTTTTTTTAGTTTTTATGTTTAAATGTGTAAAAGAAATGAAAAATGTGTGTCTTCTAAAATTGTGTGTGTCTGAAAGAAAACACTTTTTTTTTCAATTCATTTATCATACAAAAGAATTTTAAGAATAATTTATGATTAAAATTCAAGTCCACTCATAATTGAATAAAAATTAAAAAAATTATTTATATTTAAAAGCAGAATAATTAAAATATTTGCAAACAGAAAAAAGTATTTTAAAAAAAAAGGAAATTAAATTTAAAAAACAGAGAGAAAAAAAAGTAGAAATAAAATACATCAAATTATTACACAATAATGAAAAATATATAATATTTACTTTTACAAATTTTAAAATAAAAAAAAAAACAAAACAAATAAATCCTTAATCAAAATAAAATGAAGAAAAAGAAAAAGTATATTCAATTTTTTTTTAAAAATATCAATATTTTAACAAAATAGAAAGAAAAAAAAAAACAAAAAGAAATTTTTAAGATAAGTAAAAACAAAAATATGACGAAAAAAAATTCATGATAGTTTGTCTAATGTCTTATGTTCTGTTTATTATTAATTATACATATATACATATATATATTTTTTTTAAATTTCCAAAATACCTGAATTCTAAATAATTAAAACATTTCTTTTTTTTATATATTGTACTTTAAATCTTTCAATCAAACAATCTGATTATGAATTCCATCGGAAATAATTTGTTTATTATCCTTATTTAAACATCAAAAATACATTATCGTCTAAAAATTGAATCTGATGGAATTAACAATCGGGATGAATGAAGAATATAAAGGCATTTTTTTCTTTCCTTAAATCAAAAATAGAAATTTTTTTTTTTTTTTTGTCATTAAAAAAATTATTGATTTAAGTTATAAAAATAATAAAAAAAAAAAAGAAAAAAAAAATCATATTTAATAATAATTTTTTTCTCTTATTTTGTATTTAAATACAATTTTTATGTATTTGTCATTTACTTGTATTTTTTGTTCCATTTGTGAACATTTAAAATAACAACAAAAAACAATATAAATAACATAATTAAATTAAAAATTATATTCTTAAGTAATATAATTCTAGTTTTTAAGTATAAACAAAATTAAAAATTAGTAAAGAAAAAAAAATTCAAAAAAAAATATTACAAAAAAAAAAAAAATATAGAAAATCTTAACAAAAACTAAAACCATGTGATTTTTATTCAAAAAAAAAGAGATAAGAAAAAGACAAAGTTAAAAAAAAAAATAAGAAAATATTAATTATAAAACAGTACAAAAAAGACAAAAAAATACTTTAAAGACTGCCAACATTTTTTTTTATTTGTTTCAATTTAATTTTTTTTTTTTTATTTTAATTTGTTTTATTTAAGATATACAATTTGTTATAATGGAATAGAAAAAAACAAAATTTACTAAATGGTAAAACAAATGGGCTATTTTGTTGAAAAATTTTTCAAATTAATAAAATTAAATGATAAAAACTTAAAAAAAAAAAAAGAAATAAAAACAATCATTAAAATAAGTATCTCACGAAAGATAAAAAATTTACAAAATAATTTATAAATACTCGATAAGAAATTAATAGTATTATTTTACTTTAAAAAAAAGTCAGAAATAAAAAGCTTAAAGGATATATAAAAAATTAATTATTAAAAATAATTGATTTAGAAAATATAAGAAAAAACTAACAATTCTCTAAAATGAATTAAACTAAGATAATTTTACTTCGGATTAAAAAAAAAAAAAAATTATGAGAAAACGTCAGAATGGTCACCGTTATACAAAATGTTTTTTTTTTTTTTTTTTTTTTTTTTTTGAGGATAGTAAAAGTTTATTTAAATAATTAAAGTACGATTGATACTCGATTATTTTAAAAAGAAACAGTAAGTTAATTTTTTAAATAATTTTTATCAATGAATTTTTCGTATTTGTTTCACTGTTCGTACGGTTTAATTTAAGCACATAATAATTTTTTTTGGTTGTTTAATATCGCTTTAGTATGAAAGAAGGCTTATCCATTACGGGGTAATCGAGTTTAAATCGTGCTTAATTTTATATTCATTTGATTTGCAAAATACATAAAATTTAAATTATGAGCACTATTTAAGACATTTTTTTTTTGTTGTTTAAATTTTTTTATCATTTTATTTTTTTTATTCAATTCACATATTAAAAACAAACTGATTATATATAAACTTACAATAAAAGAAAATATTAAGTAATAAAAATAATATTAAAGAAACAGTTAAAATAAAATAAAGTAAATATTAAAAATAAATAAATAAATACATAAATGAATAACTAACATAAAATCAGTAGCAAAAAATACACTAAAAATACAAAAAAAGAAAACAAAAATCAATGAAAAAAATAAAACTAAATTTTAAAAACAATGCAAAAATATAATTATTTTATCGTTAGGATTCAATTTTATATATTGAAAAAAAAAAAATAAGTAAATAAATAAATAGTGACCATCATAATATATAGAAAAAGTTCCTATAACTGACATTCCAAATGAAAATTCAAAATAGCCCATTAAATTTCATTTTTATAACACATTTTTTATTTTTATGATTTAAAAAATTATTTTATTTTTAAATATTGAATTCAACTGAATAGTTGAATACAAAAAAAAAAAAAAAACGCTTACTTTATTGTTACATATTGAAGATGAATGGTATCGATATTATTCCTTGATTATTGAGTGATAAGGAGGACGTAGGTAGTAGTTATTCAACAAGAAAAGCCAAGATAATTGCAAAATTTGTTTTTAATCTCTTTTAAATTTTATTTTCAAATAAATTTACATAAAAATGGTTTTATTCGAAAATCAGATTTCTTACAGAGATATTAAATTGAATTTTGCATTTGATTTTTTTCATTTTTTGAAATTTAAGAAAAAATAAAATTCTATATTATAGAAAGTTCAATAATAAAAGTTACAATGAATGTGAATTAAATCTCATTTGAGAATCAATATAATTCACAATAAGGAATATAAAATTTTGTGATATTTTTAAATATTTAGGAAAGTGTTTTGAAATTTTGATAATTAAAAAAAAAAAAAGATAAAATAAATAAGTTGCCAAAAACTAAATTTTAAAACATGAACAAATGCGAACGTTTTAAAAGTTTTGAAAAAAAAAATATAAATTTAAAAAAAATAAAGAAAAACAAAACAAAGAAATTATTAATATGGAGCCAATTTCAATATTTACAAAAAAGTTATATATGTACATACATAGAAAAATTAAATAATAAATTCTAGCAAAAAAAAAAAAAAGGACAGAAAAAATTTTAAAAATAAAAGTAGAAAAAAAATGAAAAAATATTGATAAGATAAAAAAAATTTCTGAAATAAAGGTAAAAATTTTGAAAGAATATTTGATGGTAAGTGATAAGATAATTTTTTTTTTTTTTTAAATTATTATTTGTATTTTATCTAAAATTCTTTTTATGTATGTTTAAAATATATAAATAATGAGTCAACATTTTCTTTGTTGCAATAAAAAAAAGTCAATTCAAATTTGAAACTTTTTTATATTTTTCTTTCTGAAAAAAAAAAAAAAAAACAAACACATAGAAATGTTGTCTCAATTTTTAACTATATATTCTATCCATGAATGTATTGCATATTCAATAATTTTTTTTATTTTTTTTTTTTTTATTTTTATAATTTAATATAATTTTTTTTTTATCGTATTAAATAATTTTTGTAAAATTACTTTGCATTAATTTAAAAAAGAATAAGAAAAAAAAAATGAGTGAAAAAAAAAATAATTAGTAGAAGAAAAAATATATACATAAATTAATAATAAATTCTTACAGAAGAAATTTATCTTAAATATTTGAAAAGAATACCAAAAAAGAAGAACAAAAAAACGAACAAAAAATTATGAATTTTTGAAATTTTAAATTGTAAATTGACAATTATTGCAAAAAAATTAATTTAAAAAAAAAATCCATATTAAGATAAAAATTAAATCCTTTTAAAGTATTTTTTTTTTTATTCATATTTCAATTTTTTATTACTTTTTTTTTTTAATTTGATAATACATGAAAACTATAAATAACAAAAAAAAAAGAAAAAAAGAAGAGAAAACTACAAGAAAAAAAATCAATTTTAAATAAAAAAATCCATATTTTGATGAGATACATACATATATATTTTTTTCAAATATCTTCAAATTTTAAAAAATTAATAAAATTTCATATTAACAACAAAAAAAAAAGAAGAAAGAATATAAAAAAAGTAAATTATATAAGAATTTTTCTACAAAAAAAAAAAAAAAACAAAATAAAATTGTACTTACAATGAAGAATATCCGAATGAGAGGATTAATAACTGTTTCCAACCCTCTTATTTATTATTTGAATTTATTTTTTTTTTTTCCTAAAATTTTTATTTGTCTCTTCCTAATTTTTTTCAATTTTTTTTTTTTAGTTTTAAAATAACTCTAAAATAAAGAATTATAAAAATACAAAATTTTAATATACTAACAATTATATTTAGAGATTATTTTCAGCTAATGTTATCATCAAGAAGAAACGGAATCATCTAAAAGTTTGAAAATTTTTTAAAAACAAAATTTTTTTGGATAAAACAACAAAAGTATAAAAGAAAAATTAACAAATCTACTAATAAATATATATGTATTTTTTTTTTTATTGTAAAAGATCTGTGATATTTTAGCAAAACAAAGAAAAGAATAAATTTGAATTTAATATACAATTACACAATAATAATCATAGCAGTCAATTTCTGAAACAAAAAAGAAAAGAAAAAAAAAATACAAGAAATAAAAAAAACAAAAAACAAATGAAATTTCGATCAAAAATTAAACTAAAAAAAAAAAAAAAATACCAAAGAGAGAAAAAAATTAAATGAGAGTGGACAATTTATAGAAAATAAGAAAGAAAAAAAAAATTACAAAACAAAAGAAACATTAAATTAAATATAAGAAGATAAATTTCAACAAGAAAATAACAACATAAATGGTGAAAAAAGTATCAAATAAATTGAAAAAATACATTTTTTTTTTTTTAAATTGAAATTGAAATTTATTTATATTTTTTTTTTTTACAAAAGATACAAAAAAAAATATTTTACGAATTTATGATGTAAAGTCACGAAAAAAAAAAGGCATTTATTCTAAAGTAAATACTTTTAAATATTTTATTCAAAAGAAATTATTATATTGAACAAAAAATAAAATTAAAACAAAATAAAAAAATTTTAATTAACTGTGATAAAAAAAAAATATTTAAAAAATTTAATAAAAGCTAAAATTGAAAACGACTGTGATAAGATATTTGTTGAAGCACAAAAAAAAAAAGATCTTTTAATTTATCATTTTTTTTTATTTTAAATATTTCTAATTTTTTATTAGAAAATTTTTTTTTTTTTTTAAATATAAATTATTATTTTTTTTTTTCCAAAACATAAGAAAAAAAAATCATTATTTGATTAATAAATTTTATAATACAAAGAAAAGAAAAAAATATTTTTTTTTTAGAAATTAATTCCAATATTTATCCTTGAATAATTCACGATTTTATTGAGATTTATTATACATATTTTAATTCTATTTTTTTTTTTCAGAAAATTAATGGCAGTTAATTAATTGGGCTCAGGTATGTTTTGATTTTTGTTTATATTTTCAATTTTTTGTTTATTTATTTAGTTTTTTTTTTCATACAGTATAGAAATAGAGTATTTGTGTTTTTTTTTAAAAAAAAAATATAGGTACATTCATATTTAAATATACTAATTGATTAAGTTTAAAAATGATTTGTTTTATTGATGAATTAATTAATAATTCACATGTGGAAAAATTTACATAAATGTAATTGTAAAATTATTATGTAAATATTTTCATTGCATATTTGCATTTTATTTTTTTATTATTATTATTACATATTATTATTCATTTTTAATATTAATTAAAATTGTGATGTTTTCTTTGTGTGTGTGTGTGTGTGAATGGTGTCAATTGATGTATGTAAATCTTTATGTCATTTTAATGTCAATTGAGATTTTTTTTCAATTAATCTTTTTGTTGTTGTTTTATGTTTATTTAATAAATTTAGTAAACATTTGCAATTTTTTAATTAATTTTTTTTTTCACAAGTGTTTATTTTTATGGAATTCATGATCAATATTGATGTTTTAAAGATGCTCAGACATGATACAATGATTTATCCCATTCAATATTCGGTTTTCATATGAAAATTGGTGTTTTCGAAAATGCATTAATGCTGCCATGATACACTCGTTCGTAATACAGGCGTTTCTGTCATATCTTACGAAGTCGTTAAAATTAACGAGGGAACACCTTACTATAATCAATAACAATATAAATTCTTATATAGATATCTGCTCTGTGCTATAATATAACTTGTATAGTTTGGTATTTGGTAGTTTGGTTTGGTGTATTATTTAAGTGATTTTTTCATAGTTATAATAAAAAATTAAAAAACAATCTATGTAAGTAAAATTTTATTTAATTGTTTGCACATATGTGTTTATAATAATTTTGCTTTTTACTTTTTTTAAAAAAATTATTGATATTTTTTTTTCTTTTTATACGAATTTTAAAGGAACAAATTGAAAATAAACAAAACTTAATTAAAATTTGGAACAAAAATTGAACCGCAAAATTGAAACCACTATCGTTTTTCATATTATGTAGTAGCATTTTCGTTTTCGTACATAACTTCATTATCGTAAATTAACGAACGAAATCCATTCTCATGATAAGGCTCCAGTTTAAAATTTTGATACGCTGAATTGTGGTATCACGGAAGCAGCATCACTGTATTTTCGAAAACACCGAATATTATCGTTTGTGAAATAGTGAAAATACATACATGTTGAAGATTACTTTGGCCGTCTTCAATGATTTAAGCTTGCCTTGAAATAAGATCTACAAACAAGCTAACTGTCATATTGAATGTTTTGCAAAAAAAAAGAAATAGAATTTGTAAGCCTTGCTAATCTTGTTAACAGATTATGGCAAACTTAGCTATAGTCAAAATTTTAAAAGTTGAGGTTTTTTCACGCATGTTTTACATCTCGTAGTGATATTTTTGTGTAGATATACGAAAGAAGAAACTTGTTACAACAACAAAAACCCATGTGTGTAAGTATCTTTTTTTCTGCGCATGTTTTTCTAGTATAATACGAAACCTCAACTTTTAAAATTTTGACTATAAAAGGAATCTGTGAGAAGTTAAGTCTGATAAGCAAAGTCAACAACAGTCTGGTTCAATGGTTGCACAACGTCAATTAAATACAATTATTATGTTGTATGTAGCCTACTTAAGTATGTTGAACAATCTATGTACATACATATGTATGTACTTAAAATAAACTTGAACTAAACTCTCAAGTACAATATACAATTTGATTAATGCTAATTTACGAAATCGCATTAAAAATGCATGTTAATTCAAGATGTTCATTAATAATTGCAAAAATTTAAAATTACACAATGTATACAAATTATTAAAAAAAAAAAAATTCTTCAAGTGTACGTTTTATTTTTATTTTCGTTATTAAAGAGGTCCAATTGATTGAACGAATTTTTTTACTATGACTTTCTGTATTGAGTGTGATTTATTATATTCTATTTTTTTTTTTTTTAAACAAAGAACAAGGCATAAAAATAAATTGTAATTACAACACAAAAATATAAATAATAATTATCAAATTAACAGTAATTAATTTTTAAAATGCGTTTTAAAATATATATGATTTATATGGCGCTTCCTGGTTATCATGTTTTTTTTCTGTTTCGGTTTTTTTTTTTTTTTGTTGACATTTTTAAGTGAAAATAAATTTATTATTTTTGCTATTATAATGAAAATTGATACAGATTAATTTTTTTGTTGTTTTCTTTTTATAAATTTCCAAGTAAATTAATTTTGATGTTATCAAAATTATTTGTTGAGAAAGGTTGAGGTCAATGAAATATATTTTTTTCTTTTTCGTTTCAAAAAATTCTTTTCTAGTATATTTTCACAAAGTGAGATGATTTATTTAAAAAAAAAAAAACAACAAAAAGATTTGAAATTTTTATCCGATGAAATCGTAATTTTTAATAATAAAACATTTTTTATCAGAAATTTATAAATTGTTTTTTTTTTTTTTAAATTAAATAAAACAGAAATTTAGTAATCAACGAAAAAAAAAACAAAGTCGGGAGAAGCAGAAAAAAATGTTTAAAATTTATAAAGAAATAAAATAAACTATAATCAAGAAATATGTTTACTGTTATTGGCTTTTGTGAAAAGAATTTTGCGATTTATTGCAGACAAGCGAACATATCGTGATTTTGTAATCTTTTTTTTTTTTTTAAATAATTTATTATGTATAGCTAATATAACAAACAGAGTGATACTTGGGATTGGATTATTTTATTGTTAAAGAATGCAAAAATTATTTTTTATTTTTTATTTTTTGCAAATTGAAGGCGTTTATGGTGTTAATTCAAGGTTAAAATCAACATCTGAAATTGTACATAATTTTTTGCATATTTCATAAAAATTCATTCGTATTTTATACATGTTTAAATGTGGTAAGATTTAATTAAATAAACGTTGTGATTATAAAAATTCGTATAGTAAAAAAAAAATTCTTTAATCTTAATCCAGGTGGTCACAAAATATATGAATCTTTTTTTTTTTTTTTTTTTTTCAAAAAGATTGATTTTTGTACCTTCTTTCGATTTTGAAAAATAGATAAACTAAACCATGAACCTTTCCTAGAAAACAATTAACAAAAAAATTATATATAAATATTTATTTTTATTAGTAGCACCGCTTTTAAAAAATTATTAAAATGATTTTTGAAATTAGAAAGGCAATTAAATTTTGTTTAGTTAAAATTGTATTTATTTTTTGTATTTTAACAATTATTAATTTTTAAATTAATTAAATACTGGTTCATGGATGTTGCTTGAAATGATGGGTAGGTTTTTAATCATAATTTTATTAAAAAATAACTTGTATATTTATATCTGATCAATGTTTGAAATAAAAATGCTCACAATTGAAATGGTCATCTTTTTTTTTATGGATGAATATTTTATCCATTATGTTCAGCAATCTGAAACACCCTATAAAAATGCTATAATCTAAACTCGATTGTTTTTGTTAAGAATCTGTGATTTTAGGTCCTCGTACAGTCCTCTTAAATCATTTTAAATTATATTGGAAAAGTCCTGTGTAATTTATCTTTTGTTTAGGTTCGATTTATTTTACTTCATATGATCAAAGATCTTTTGTGTATTAATCGATCTATAGATACATACACACATGGATATATTTATTTGTTTTTCTGCATTTTAAACATTTATCACAAATTCTTAACAATATTCGCAAAAAAAAAAAGATTTTTATAAAAATTTCAACATACATATATTACATTCCCTTTTAGTTGACATTCATTTCCAGTATTTTTGTCATCATCATAATGATATTGTATTTCTGTGGTCATCTCATTAGCAATGAGTTGACATTTAACAACATGATATGCGGTGTTGCTATTTTTTTTTTATTTTTTATTTTTAAAATATCTATCATCAGTCGAATAAATATATCACACAGCATGTTACATACTGCATATGGTAGTGGTTGGTGGAAATGTTTTCATTTCATTTTGATTGAAAAAGATGATACCTACATACATTTAAAAAAAAAAAATCCGTAAATGAAAAATATAGCACATACTAAATGCCAATTATCCAAATGATGTCCATGGCATTGATGAATGTGACTTCGAATATAATATTTATAAAATTTCATACAAAAAAAAAAAGTATACAGGAAAAAAAATGTAGGATAGTGATACCAGTATCGTGCTAGGCTATCAGAGTCTTTCATCCGTCAGGTAACAAGGATTTGAAAAACATCCAACGCTGTGATTTAAATTTATCTTTTTTCTAGAGACTAGATGAAATTGAAGTGAATTTCGAAGAAGATTTTATGTTAATCTGTTTCAGATTTTTGAAGTAAACCAAAGAAATTGGAAGTTAAAATTAAATAAATTGAAAAAAACAAAATTATTTTTTACTTGAATTCTATAAAGTTTGCCAAGCAAAAATAAAAAAATTAAGAGTTTTACTGTTATCATTACCCTATACATATTTTATTTTTTTTAATAATCAGTAGATTATGATGCATTTAGTAGAATATCTATATCTAAATTTGTATTGTTTTGTGTTGTTATGTTGTTTTTAATTTTTTTTTTAAAATGAAATAATGCTAAAAACAGTAGTAAAATTCCTAGTTTTTCTTAAACACATAATATATTATATTGTCTTATACTGATGATATGTTGTTTATTTTATGAATGGATGAATGACCGTTTTGCTCATGATTTTATTTTATTTTTTCTTCTATAAAATTGAAAAAAAAAAAAAAGAACTTGATCAGATCAAATTCATCCATATTAGATGACAAAAACATCACCAGCATATAATATATTAAAAATATTAGATACTTATCAAGTTTTAAATTATATAAATAAAATATAGTATAACAAAAACACAAATATGTAAAGATAATTTTCATTCAATTTTTCATTCATTCATAAAATTAAACTGTTATATTGATGTTTTTATTGTGGAAATAAAAAAAAAAACAAATGTAATAATGTAAATAAATATTTTATATATGTATTAACAAAAAAAAAAAAAAGAGAAAATATCATTTTTAATGGAAATGCTTACCTTTATGAGAAATTAACTATTTTTTCAATTAATTGTTAATGTTGGGAAAAAGTTTCCATACAACCAACCGAAGGTAAATTATTTTTCTATAAAAAATTTTTAAATGATTTAGAAAAAAAAAAAGAAAAAAAATTAAATAAATAAATGAAACGAGAGGCAAGAAGAATATATTCTTTATAAGGAATAATAAACGACAACATAAGGAGGATTGATGATGGTGTAGATATTTTATTTAAAAAAAAAAAAAACGAAAAAGATGGATGTGAATTTTAAAATATGGAAATAAAACCAAATACAGTCCGGAACATTTAATTATGTTATGGGGAGCATAAATGATGTCATTTTATTTAAGATTGATGTTTTTGTAAAGGAAAAAATGTTAGGATGTGAAGAAGATATCCACAAAAGATATAGGTAAATACATGTATGTACAACATTACCTTAAAGGAAAGTCCTTAACAATTAAGTAAGGAAAACACCACTAAGAAGGAGATCAAAAAATTTAAAAAAATAAACGAACTTACATATCGAAAAGAAATATGAATTGGGATTCTCTAAATTTTTTTACTTTAGCATATGCAGTTCAATTTGAAGAAGGCTTAATCACGAATATCAGTGATCTATTAAAAATTATTGTAAGGATAATGAGACAGAAGAAGATGTATAATATTGTGATTACATGTAAAGGAAGTTCGAAAATAGATGATTATTTCACCTGGTAGAGCGAAAAGTTGATTAAATTTCGAAAATACAGGCTACTTAAAGAAAGTAAAATTTGTTACTCGATTTGGTGAGTTCTTAATTGTTACTAAAATTGAGTGGAATGGAGTTTCTACTACCTTAACTTTTGTAAATAATTCTAGAAAAACAAAAGAAAAAAAAACTATGGACCTGGATTTTCACAACAACAAAAAATTAAAATCAAATTTATTTGACATATTTTCCGACATAATTTAATCAGTCAGATAATTTTCATCGTATTATTCACTGTTCTACTTGCCATTTAAATTTTGAACAATTGAATCTAAATTAACCAAATAAAATTCTTTCATAGTTGTTTATTTACCCTCGAAAAACAACAAGAAATATGTATGTATGTATGTGCATATGTACATACTCGTGAAAAAATTGTTTTTTGTGACAATAATATAAAATTATAATTAATTGTATACGAGTATGCAAATTATATCCAATATATTAGCTGGTATTGCTATAATGTATATATTGCATATTGAGCGTGAAAAGTATATTGAATTTTCAGATATTAATATTAATCAAAATCCAACAAATCTACATTATAAAATACTCACACAAAGTGTATACGAGTACATACTAAATTAATTTGTGCTAAAAAATAGTATATTAATATTTTTTATTTTTATCTATAATATAATACCTATAAAATTCTGTGTTTGCGGTATTTTGGTAACGTTTAACAAACACAAAATAAAGTTCATAATAATGACAACGATAAAAGTATTATAAAGTTCATGAGGTCATGTGAAAATTTCAATATAATTTGCTAAATTTTATATAAAAGTAGGTAGAGCATTATGGATCAGAAAAGAATGATGATGATGATGACTCTAATTACTTAGTAAATATTTTTTTTTTATCTCATCTTAAAATTAACATTTGTTCCCCATATCACTGTGCTGATATATTTAGAAGAAGAAGAAAAAAAAAAATAAACATAACATTTCTATAGAAGGCACAAATCAACATTAAAGAGATTTTCTAGATTTTTTTTTTTTTTATTCCAGTACACTGATGAAGACTTTGTCGGATTTTATAGGGTTATGGTGGAGAGATGTAAAAAAAAAATTTGTTGTTGTTGTTTTTAGTTGTAATACTCGTAATCATCATCATCATCGAATAAATAGAGAAGCTAATTGAATTGAAACCGAATACATAAAGATTGGAATATATGTATATGTATACATATACATATCAAAGTAGACATACATACATATAATTTCCTCTAATTCTCTGTACATATACAGACTTTTGATATTTTATATTTGTGCAATTAATTAGTTTCATAAATAATTGCAAAATATGTAGTATACAAATATCTAGCAGAGATAGATATTCAGTTCATAAAAGTTCACTAGTTCAAAAGTTTAATTTGTAATGTATGTATAAATTCTGCAGTATAGTTTTTTTTTTTTGTTGGTTTTCACAAAAAAAAATCTATGCTATGTAACATTTGCATTTTAAAATGATTCAAAATATTTGTAATATATCCTCGTGATATTATATAATTATACATACATATATCAAGGATGAAGTGAGGAGGAAGAAAAGGTCTACATTGCTATTTTTTGGGTATGTGGAATATTATTTGTATTAAAACAACTAAAAAAAGTTTTAGAGAATTTCAGAGAAAAAAAATTAAAGGATGAGGAAATGAAAAAGAAGCTAATAAATTATTTACTATATACCGCACTTTTGTTTTAAATCAATGCAAGAAAAAAAAAACTGTTTGTATGAAATATTCTGTTGAGGAAAAAACTATAAACGAATTTTATTTCATTTGGAAAATAAAAAAAATATATAGGAATTTATTTATAGAACATTTTTAAGTTATTCAAAGAGGGTAAGAGATTCATTTTTGTTTTTTTCCATTTTGTGTTTAATATGAATAATGATTTATAGTAAAAATATATTTCTAGGACGAAATACAAATTGTTTTATGTGTTATCGTAAAAAAACAAATAAATAATTATTCAAATTGAAATATGTTTTTTTTTTTTAGATTCATGGAAGTAAGAAAGTCGTCGTAACGTTGATGGATATGTTGCGAAAAATGATTTGAAAATTATACTATGTAAATTTGATCTAAAAAGGATTATGGCAATTTTTTAAAAAAAAGTAAAAATGGTAAGGTGAGTTTTAAGTTCTTTTGTTTTTTAATTATAGAATTAATTATATCTATATTAACATGTAGAACTTTATGAAGCTATAGTGATCACTATACTATCGAGAAAATGTATTTTGTTTAGATTTTCCACGCTAAAAATATGAAGAATCCTTTTTTGTTTTTCTAGTAATCGTTTCTTGTTTTTATATAACTATTACACTTACTTCTTTTTAATACTTTTTAAAAATATCTATTCTATTCAACATTATTTTCCCTCGAAAATTTTGATCATGATTAAATTTGCAAATATTTAACAAATTAGTCCTTGAACAAATTTTTTAAGACACTTAAGATAATTTGTCTTCAATAATAAAAAAAAAAATTATACCATTGCGTGACATATTCTCCTTTTACTTTTAATACACATTATGTATGTACGTTGTTTTTTTTTTTCTCTTACACGCAATTTTCTTTGAATTCTACTAAATTTTCAAAAGTATAATATAATAACCGATTAATATTATACAAAATTCATATGAAAACAAAATCACACACATACACACAAATTGCAGGATATAAAAGTCGTAACAAAATAAAATTTATTTTAATGTTTTACAATTAAAAACAATTAATTTTTATTTAACTACTTAATATCTTCCAATGAGGAACCATTCAAAAAATATATCCATTCATATAAAAAGTTTTCGTTATCAAAAACCGTTACAAATTGCACAGGAAATCCTGTAATACTTTGGTTTTTCTAATGTTTTTTTTTTCCTTTTTCTATTTTATAAACTTTCAATTTTGCAAAAAAAAAAAATATTGTTTATTTTTTACTATCATTTTCCTTTTCCTATTTTAATTATTATGTCCTTTATAATATTTTCCAATAAAATTTATTGTCCTAACAGTTTGTTCTACAACAATATATTTTCCAGATCAAACCAATCAAACATTTTTCATTTCCATACATCAAACCAAATAATAATAATTTATGTTCGTTGTTTGAGTTGATTTTCATTCAGATATCAAAAAGTATCTTGTATCTTTTACCATTTGTTGAATTTTGTATCTGTTCGATGCTTTAAACGATTAAATTAAACTGACAAAGAAGTTGGAAAATAAAAACAAAAAATCAACATTACACACTTAGTAAAAAGTCTCAGTTTATTTCGTAATTTTGTCAGTGCTTGTCTTACAGCACTATAAGACGTTTCGTCGGATTCGGGTATTCTATTATATTGTGAAAAAAAAAATTAAATTTCTTGTGTTTAATATTTCAAAAAAAAAAAATAAATAAATAAATAAATAAAAAGTCATAATCTTTAAAATAAAAATAACGAATTTTTTTGTTATCGTAATTTAGATTGTGATTAAGAATCATAAACAATATCTAAATTGTGTTCGATTTCAATTAAAATTTTGATTTTTTTGTTTTTTCAATTATAGTATTTTTTTTTTTGGACGGTATAATATTTTTTGTTGCCATATAATGAATATAATTGATGATTTATTTATTTAATTTAATTGGAGTAATTTGTTTTTTTTTTGTTTGGAACTAATTTCAATAAAATAGCGTAATAAATTCTTTTTTTTTTTTTTTTTTTTGAAATATGAAAAATTAATCATTTTTAAATATCTCATGTTTTTTATTATTATTTTGGAACGAATAAAAAACAATTTAAATATGATTTGATTTAGTATATTTTTTGGCACCATTAAAATAATAATAATATACAGTTTCATATTATGTTATAAATTGTGTTATGTTTTTAATTTAAGAAAAAAAAAAAACCTAATTTTTTATATTTTTTATGCGGTAAATAAAATTAAATGCAAAAAAAATTAAATGAAAAAAAAGGGGGCTTTTTCAATATTTATAACGGATCAAAATTTATAATTATTTCAATGAAATTTATTTTTGATTATTTTTTTTCTCTCTCTCTCTCTCGGATGTGTTTTATATTTATAAATTTAAAAAAAAAATAAAAATATTGATTGTTATATAGAGTTAATTATTTAAAAGCATTTGGTTTTTGTCAGATATTTTAATTAAAAATACATAACATACAGCAGTAAAAGCAAAAAGTAATAGAATTTTTTTAAATTTTTATTTATTTTTTTTCGCATCAAAACAATTTCTTATATTGATTGTATTGGTGTGATGTGGTAGTATAGTGTTTGTATTTTTTTTTTTTGTGTTATTTGATAGTTTGAGGCAAAAAAATATTGAGTTTGTTACGATATCGGTCAAAAAATTTTGTAGTTTTTCACAGAAGTTTTTTCTTTTTGTGAATGATAAACAAAAAAAAAAAGACAAAAACTACATACATACATGTTTTGCAAAAAAAAAAAAAAAATTCTTACATGAAACAGGATTTAATAAAATAAACGAACAAACAATGACGATGCGTATTTGAGTTAATGTGCTATCAAGAAAATTTATTTAAAATAAAAATAAATGAAAAAAAAAACAAAGAAAGAAAACTTAATGGTCATTATAAATGTATGTAATCCAATTTTTGGACTGTTTCCAGTATTAAATTGTTGATGTGATGCAGTGATTAGCATATAGTACAAAAATCTGTTCTTTTGTATTACAAGGTCATCATTATATACACCATATCACATCAACACCATCAATTTAATCCGTGAATTGCCACAGTCAGTTCTGCTGTTATATTTTTTCTTCTTGTTTTACCTTAGTCAACCTTGTACAATTCATGTTTTTTTTTTTTTTTTTTTCAATTTAACCGAAAAAAAAAAAACATTAACGACAATTTTTTTTAAAATTTTTTCTTTTAATTGAAACACAAAACAAGAAACACAACATTTTTTGCTTAGCGATAAATATTGTAGAGTGTGTAAAAGAATTTATTAATAAATTTTTTATTTTGTGCAAAAAAATAAAAAAAATAAAAAACAAAAAATTTGTAATGTAAATTTGAAAGTATCTATGTTTTGTATCTTTCATTCATGACAGTCAAAAATCTCATGTTAAGAGATTTTTTGCTTTGTTTGAATTTTCAATAGAGCAATTTTTTTTTTTTTTTTAAATAAATAAAATTTAAAAAAATAATAGATATTTCTTTTATTTAAAATTTAAAAAAAAAAAGAATAAAACAGAAATTTAAAAACAAAAAAAAATTCTTTCTTTTTTGTGTG
The DNA here is from genome assembly GCA_939192795.1 of Bombylius discolor. Lineage (NCBI taxonomy): Eukaryota > Metazoa > Arthropoda > Insecta > Diptera > Bombyliidae > Bombylius > Bombylius discolor. The sequence continues at coordinate 44,190,455 of OW584238.1, read as the reverse complement.
TCATGAGATGATATATGAATTAAATCACATAAATTATTCATTAAATAATTAAATAAAAATTTATTTAAGAGAGAAAATATTGAAAAAAAAAAAAAAAAAAAAAAAACTTTCGAACCGAAGTGGCGGCGTATTGTGGTGGTGGTGGTGGCGGTTTTTCTTTTCTTTTTAGAAAATTTTTAACGTTGTTAAAAATCATTACAGAATAAAATTTTGATTAAAAAAAAGCAACAACAAAAAAATTATTATAAATTAAAAAATCAAAAAAAAAAAAGCACAAGATAATATTTTTTAAATTAAAAAATAAATTAAAATAATGAATGAAAATGTGATGATGAATGAGTTGAGTTGAGAATCAATGTCAGTGACTTATTGTGGTTGTGATTTTTTCTCAAAAAAATAAAAATAAAAAATATATATATATATAATATAAAATAAAAAAAAAAAGTTAAACTTGTTTCTTCCTTTTTTGCATAATTTTTTTCCTATTTAATTTTTTCTTTTTAGGTAACTTGTTTCTTCTTTTTTCTTTTTGTGAAAAACTTACAATTTTGCGGTTGTAAACGAGTGCGGTGTTTTTTATAAAAAAAAAAAAAAGAAAAGAAAATAATAATAATAATATCTTGATTTGCAATTTTGTAACAATTTAGAAAAATAAAAAAGTAAAATTGTTCTTTACATACATACATATTTTTCAAGGTGTAAAAGTGTGAAAAAAAAAATAGTTGAATTATTTGAAAATAGAAAATAGAAAAATTAACCATAACGATAAAAACGGATCTTTTTGTTTTGCAATAACACCTACTCTGTTCTACTCTACTTTTCGAAGAAAAGGTAAAATTATTTTATCTTTGATTTTAATTATTTTTTAGATAAAATAACAATAGATAAATTTTAAATTTTAAATTTTTACATGGAAGTTGTGTCCAAATATTTTTTGATATCACTGTATTATTTTATTTTTTTATTATTATTTTCTTAAGTCTCAATTTTTTCTGATAGGTAAAACTAAATGAATTTATATATTGCAACACAAATCTGCAAAAGTAATTTGTATGTCTGAATGTTTATTCAATTTTTATTTTATTTTATTTTTTCTTCTTTCAAATTTGTTTTTTAAAAAAAAAAAAAAAAATCAGTTCAATTCAATTTGAATGAAAGGTGTTGTGCTAAAAATGAATAGCACAGCATGCAATTTACTTTATTTACTTGTTTTTGTTTTATGAAAAATCAACAAAAACTGTAATACAATTCAACTCAGTAAAAACATTGAGAAGTTAAAAGTGTTGCTAAGTTCTTTGAAAATTAACAAAATTTCAATTTAAATAGTTTTGATGAAAAGAAATGTTATTAATTTTTTGTTTGTTTTTGTTAATTAACCGCTTGTTTTATTGTATAGTTTTGTCTACTTAAAGAAAAATAAAAAAAAAAAAACAAATTAGAGAATTTCACAAAAGTAATAATCAATTGTTGATTTTTTTTTTTTCAATTAACATAAAGCTCGGTTTACACGATTGATAGCAATAAAGCATTTTAGGGCTGATATTTTACACTTTTAGCGCATTTGATGTGCGATTTTATCCGAAATATGGATTATAAAATGTTTTTTTAAAATTAAATCCAATTTGAAAATTTTTTTGTAAAAAATTTCAAAATAATAAATGATGTTAAGCTCTACCATCGTATCGAATTTTTTAAAAATAAATTAATTTTTGAAATACCAGTAGAAAAAGTTTCTGACCTTCAATTCATTTTCAATCGAATTTCGAAAAATAAAAACTGTGAAATAATATTTTCATTGTAGTCATAACAATTTGTTTGAAAATAACATCATATAGAGCATTCGCAATTCGCACACATATCATGCAAGTAACATGTCTCTAAAAAGAAAACAAAAAAACATTTATAAATAATATTTATTTATTTTTTTTTATTGCTGCAGGATTCAAATAAAAGGATCAACCCGTTAAAAATGTAAAAATAATAATTTATCTTGATAAAAATCTGTTCGTTATTTGTCATCATCTTATCTCATGAAAAATTCCTTGTCTTGTCAGCACGTCAAATTCTTGTTTTTTTTTTTTTTTGTTGTTTTATTTTTTTTTTGTTTTCATCAGTACGTAGGTACTTAATTTAAAAAAGTACTTAAGAATAAAGACCAGATGTTTTATGATGACTTATTATTATTTTTCTTATACATTTCGTTTATTTATTATTCATATTGAAAATAAATACAAGTCTTTATATATCGAATATACTTTTTATTAGTATCATTTACTGATTTTCCAAGTGCATAAAACACGTATTTATGTACGATGACATTCACTTTTTAACATTTTCAAGATTTGTGTTCATTTTATTTGACAGTAGCATTCAACTTATGACGACAAATGATCTGAAAATGATCTAATTTTAGTTCAGTAGCACATTTACATTACAATTGGTGTATGGTCTGTCTGTATCGCATATGCGATCAAAAATACAAAAAAAAAAAAAAAAAATTGAAGCACATATTAAAATTAACAGATACTAAATACAATTTAAATTCAAAGTTAAAAAATGATTAAAAGTATCTGTGAAACATGAAGTCAATAACAGAGAAATCAGAATTTATTCTGATTCAAAATTTAGATAAGAATTTATATATTTAAAGATATTAAGTAAGATTTGCAATCTTTTGACAGAAAATACATACATTTTTTGTTGTTGTTTCTTTTCTGGTTTTGTTGTTATTGTATACGTACATATATAAGAAACAAATGAAGAAAAAAATATGTAAACATATAAATTTTGCTTTTAATATGTGAAAAAATAAATGATGAAGGCGGCCGCCGGCACCATCAAGTGATATTAAAATGTTTGCATTTCTTTTAGCAAGCGACTCCATCATGTCATTTTATTTTTATTTTTTTTTTAGTTGTATGTTGCCCCTTTGAGACAGATATAATTTTTTTTTTTTTAAATTTTAATTCTTGTTTTTAGTTTTATATCTTTTTTTTATTCTTTTTTTTTTTTTTTTTTTGAATAAAGCAAAATTAAAATAGTTTTTATACTTTTATGAATTTGTAATTAAATAATGTCGACCGACGTCTGATGTTTGCAAAATGTAATGAAGGAGCTGACAAGTATATGTATTTTGTTTTTTTTTTATATCACGAGAAATAGTGAAATAGAAATTAAAAATAAGATAACAGAAAGAAAGAAAAAAAAAATATCAATGTAATTTATGAATGACATGATCAGGTGTATCTGTTGTTTGTATCTTTAGAAATTAAATATGTATATACATACGTAATCTGATTGATTACTCTATTGAATTGAATAAAATGAATTGAATAATAAAAAAAAAAAAAAGAGAAAATAACAATGTTATTTTTATCATTTAATTCATGCTAGAAGGTGTTTAATAATTATTACAAATGAATGCTATCGAATTTTCTTAATAGATTTTAATGGATGTAAAAACTTGTTTTTATCTGATGTCATCTTTTGTTCAGGTTATTTTTATAAAACATATTAAAAACATGTAAGTGAAAAATTATTTAATTAGGTACATATTATATATTTTTTATTTATTTAAAAATTTATAGTGTAATTATCTTTTTAGTGGGGAGCTTCAGTTTTTTATGAATTCTTCAAAGAAGACATAAAGTAGATTCACTTATAAATAAGATATTATTGAAATTTGAAGTTATAAATATAAAAAGTTCGTTGTTCTTTAAAAAGTTAAGCTTTTTTTAAAATTTGGAAAAAAAGGGGAACACATACATATGTATGTAAAATAGGATAACTTTGTCGCAATATTTTTTATGCATTCTCAAAATTCGCTTTAAACCTTTTGGTTGAAATTTTTTCACAATTTATTGAAACACCCTTTTCCTTTTCTAAAACTGCAAATGAATTTTATAAAAATCTTGAAAAAGAAATTTAAATTCAAAAAAAGAGAAAAAAAACCAAATGAAGCAAAATCAATACAACGGAAATGGCTTCAACCAAAAAAATGAAATTAAAAGAAAAAAAAAAAAGAGCAACAATTCGAATATTTAACCATGAGGTAAATTTATTGGTGATGATGACTTAATATTTCGTTACTCATTCTAAATTGGGAATTTATGTCTTTTTCTTTTTTTTTTTAACTATAATTTAATTTTGTTTTATTTACCAAAAAATAACCTCACATAAAGTAATTTCCGTTTGGATTTTTTTTTCTACTTCACTTAAATATTTAATTTCTTTCAGTATCTGTCCGTCAATGTTTTTTGTTTTAGGCCCTTAAACTACTTAAGACGATTAGTCTCCTTATTCATATTGTATATTATATACTATATTCGTTGCTCATTTTTCTTTCCTTTTAATCAAATTCAAACTTTAACACTGTATATACGTAGGTGATTGATAAATTAAATAAAAAAAAATTGTTTTTTTTTTCTTCAAACAACACTAAAATATTTTTCTTTTTCTTTTCCACTTCAACTTCTTCTTATTAATTTAGAGTTGAATTTATATTTTGCTGAAAAAAAAAAATAACGTATTGAAAATAACATCTGTTGTTATGAAGAAATAAAAAAGAAAAAAAAAAAAACCTAAAAAATATTAATAATCTAAAAAAAATAAAATGAAAAAAAAAAAAAAAGTAATAAACATAATTTTGTCAGATTTGTGTAAAACCCACATCTTCCCGTCTTTAACTTGTTAGAAAATTACATGATTTTTATTATTTGCATCAAACAATCAACCCATCACCCACGTTATTCAAATTTTAAGTAAATAATAAATATGTACATTTTTTTTTTGTTTTTTTTTTTTTTGTTTCTGTTGAAGTGATATCAGTAACCATAAAATATCGCATCTTTAAGATTAAAATTTTCATCGCACGTACCATCATCAAAACATTATCATTCTTATGCGTTTGTTATTAAAAAGAAGAAAGAAAAAAAAAAAGTATGTAGTTAATAATGTATTCAATGACAGTTAAACATATTAAAAAATATATATACAGTATCTTCTTCTTTGAATTATTATATTTGATCCAATTTTATGTATATATTACACACATAAAATATTTATGTATCTTTTTTTTAAGCTTTTCAGATACACTTTATCATTTATTTGGTTTTTTTTTTTGAACGTACTTCTTCTTTATTTATTTATCATTTGCTATCGAAATAACATAAAATTAACTTTAAGCACATCCGTGATACTCCAAATATGAGATTTTAGTCAATTATTATTCTGTAAAAATTTAAAGAAAAAATTCTTTTCGGTTTTTTTTTTTCATTCAAAAGTTTCTGAATATATACGAATATCTATAAAAATGACAATGAAAATGGAATGTTGATGATAGAGCTATGAACTACAATAATTTAAATGAAAAAAAAAAAAAAAATTTACATCTCAATCTAAATTTTGCTTTTTTCTTTTTTTTTTTTTTCAACAGTCAGTGTGACCATATATTTTTTTTGTCGCCAGTTTGTCTGTCGGAAAGATGAGCTCGTTAAATAGCACTTAAAGTCGAGGCCAGGTTTTTTTTTTTTTTTTAATTTTTTTTTTTTATAGATACGCATAAGTATGTATTTATGGTCATATAGGTACATTTTTTGTATCTTTAAAAAAAAACAAACATTTATAAAGCCTGTTTAGTATTTTGTTGTTCTTGTTGTTGTGTTTTTCTTATTAAGTTCTTATTTCATTATTATAACACACAATAATCGTCCATCTTACTACCACAATTATTATTTTAAATTCAGATAAATTTCATTTTTCTTGATCATAGTTGCATTATAAATTGTATTATTTACAATCTTTTTTTTTTTTTTTTTTAAATTATAGGTGATGGTCTTATTGCTATTGTAAATTTTCTTAGTAATTTCAATGAAAATCATATTAAATATTTGAAAAAAAAAAAAAAATGTCATTCTTAAATGACAGAAATGTCTTACTTATAAGATTATATTTTGTTGTAGGAGATACTTCATTAAGGTTAAATTTTAAATGATATACATAGTTATTTTATATTATTTTTTAAGAATTTTGAATGTGTTTATTTCGTATTGTTTATATTATGAGCTGATTGTATCATCGAAAGTGACATTTTTTAGACCATAAACTAGAGTTTAAATAGGTGTATGACACTATATTAAAAGAAATAATGAGAGAAGAACAAATAAACAAATAAAAAATGATATTAGAATGTTGTGCAATAATAAAGATACGTACTATATAAATGTATATATGTACTTAATTTTTTTTTATTTGTTCTAAAAATTTGTTTATTTATTTTGATTGTTTTAAATAAATTGAAACCGGTAATTTTGTTTTATTTTTGATTATTCATCGTATTTTGTTTTTGTTTGTTTGTTTTTTTTTTCTCTTGGATATTTTGCTGATTAATTGATTTAAATTTTCCATGATTTTCCGGTTAATAAAATTTTTGTGCTTGTAAAAAAAAAAATAATTCTTGAATTAAATTTCCATTTGTCTAAATCAAGCTTATCGAGAAAACAAAAAGGGTTAAGAATTTTGTTTTATTATCATTTTTATGAAAAGCTAAATAAAAAGACTGGGAAAGGAAAAAAAACAACTTTTTTTTTAAAAAAAATGTTTTGTAAGGATAATTGGTTGACCTTTTTTTCTAGACGAAAAAAATTTGGTAATTGAATACTTTTTTACTTTAAAAAACGTAATGTATATATACTTTTTTCTACAAATAAATAAAAGATTAAATTATAAATAACGATTGACACTTTATAATATATTTATTGAAAAATTTTATTTTGAGAGCTATAATCTTAATTGAATAAATCAGTATTAGTAAATACTCCATTAAAGTGGAATCCCAATATTTAGCAACCACATCTAAACTCTAAAGAGACTTCGGATAGGCTGTATAAGATACTTTTAAACATGATGTCATCTTTTAAAATCAAGCTTCAGATAAAAACTAGTCATAATTTTGTGTATAATCAATGATTCAGGATAAAAATAAAATTTTATAGAAGAACGTTTTGTTTTATTTTAAACTATTCCTGAAAAAACATACACCAAATTGCACTTTTTTCCCAATTACATACTAATTAGATTATTTAATTTAAAAAAAATATATACATATATCGATTTTCCATAAATTCTCACATTTTTTTCTAATTTTCAAAATTTTTTTAAAAAACTCAATTTTTATTTAATTTAATTTTTCTAAAACATTCACCTCTACATAATTCATTTTTTCACATAAACTTTCTTTATACTTTGAACATTTAAAATCGCCATGGTGCCGTTTATATTTTTTTTTACAAACATTAAAAAAAACTTAGTACATACGTTATATAAAAATTATTTTCATCGCCTTTATGTGTACATCATGTTGTATGATACTAAAATCTTTTTACTACCCTTTTTTTTTTTTTTTTGTTTTTTAATTTTTTCATTTCATTTGAATGAAAACATTTTCTGTATAGCGAAGAGCTATAATACATTATGTACAAAATTTTTATAGTCAATTATATGGTCACCCCCCATTAAGCAAAGCGCTATACTGCTAAATATATTCATATTTGAATGTAACACATGGTCGCACTGTCTGACCATATTTAATAGAAACTGACCATTAGGGTGGTATATTAATGTTCTAATAAAATCAACATTTTTCTCCATTCCAATCCTTTGACATTAACTAATATAGTACATGACTTTTGTATAATTTTTTTATACAGTTAAAAACACAGAAGGACAACAGCAGGACTACTTGTTCTATAAAAATATTTAATTTTCTTTTATCATATCAGGTACATGTATGTATGTATATGTAATGCTTAGAACGAAGGGTATCTATAGTAGGTGGCAGGAGTCATCACATAAAAAATGAAAGAATCTATTGTAACCTTTGATAACATTACACAACAGCAAGGAATACTACAAATGTGCCATTTTACCGCCGTCATGAATTTATAATGATGTGATGTATTCTGAAGGTGGATGCGGGTGATGGTTCGAAAGTCAAATTTAGTGGTTTGATATATAGATGAATTGAGTCCTGATAGTTTTTAAGTAACTATACAACAATTTAAAAAAGAATAAAAAAAACCTACTATACAAAAAAGGGTTGAATTAACTTCTACTGCTATTTTCTATATGGTTTATGTGCCACATACTGTCATTTTATTTATTTATTTATTTATTTATTTTTTTTTGAAAATTATTCTGTGTCTACAAATTGCAGTCACTCTAGTAAATAGGATACATTTCTAGTAGGTTTACAATATACACACATATTTACTTATTTTTATCTTTCGACAAAATGATGTATGTATCTACTACTATTTTCTATGTAACTTTCATTCTAAAGTACTCTTACAAAAGACAAGAACATCTGTAAAAAACAAAACACAAAAAAAAAAAAAAACGTTACACTCTTTTATATCGTAAATTTTTCATCATCGTCATCGTCGTCTAAACATAATCCTAGTATCCTGTATGTGCATATGATAAGAATGAAAAAAAAAAAAAGAAAAGAAAAAGAAAAGCAAAAAATTTAATGAAGGATCATCATCATCATAGTCATCGTAATTTTTATCATCATAAACCACATCCTGGAAACTAGGTGAAGTTTTATGTCCTTATATGTAAATCAGCATTCAAAATAATGTTAAATTTATGTATCTTTATATATTTTTTTCCTTTTCTAAATAGAAAAAATATATATATACATAGTTACATATATGTATGTATGTATGTTTTAACATACAATTTTGTTTAAATGATAAATCTGTGTGATGACTGTTACAGAAAAAAAAAAAACCATTCAACGTGTAGAATAAATTCCAGATACTTAAATTATACTCTATTTTCTTTCTTTTATTTTTTTTTATATGTATATAATTTTCCTTGAACCTTTTTTTTTTTAAAATATCATTAAAGAATCACATATTATATACGAATAATAACTTGCGGAATAAGATACTTTTTTTTTTTATATGTACTCGTATATACATGTATTTCCAGTCACATATAGATACTGTAAAATAGTGTTAACATTTTTTGAATAATTTTTCACTTTTATACGCTAGGTTAGCACACTTCTTTTATATAAATAACTCAAACGAATAAAATAGTACAGTGGTTTTGTGTAAAAAAAAAAAAATAAAATCTTCTGTAATTTGTGATTCATATGATTTTGTCCGAAAAGATAAAATGATATGTATGTAATTTACTCATACTTACTTTTATATACGAAATCATGTCATCATGCAACAAATTATGGAATAAAATGAAGTGTGATTTAGTTGTATGTTTATTAGAATTTTTAAGTAACATTATGAATGATGATTGTAATGATGGTTATCTATATAGTTATATCTATTTTAACTACATATAAGTAAAAGTAACACATAGTGATACATATTTATGTATTTTAAAAAAATATCTCTACAATGTTAAAAATTTAAATACATATTTTTGTATATAAATCAGAATATATTTTATATCTAGAACCTAGATTATATGAATAGATATCAAATTATAATCAAAACTCAGGTATGTTAGTTGTATCTATAATATTTACATACATACATATTCATATATCTATACAAGCTATGTATATTGTAAATAAAAAGATTTTATTCATGAATCACTGAATTTTCTGTGAAAATTTTGTTGCAAAATTTTTAGTAATAAACTTTGTTGATGTGACAAATTGTATTATTAATATAATTGTGATATATGAATGCGTGAAATAGGTGAACAAACATAATATATATACGAGTAAATAACATATATGTTGATTACGTTGTCTAGATATATTTGAAATTGTGACATAATTATCGAATGTACATGAAAATTTGTATAATAATTAATTTTTTTTCCCTTTTTGATAATAATTTCACGTATAATGTAATTTTCAAAGTCATTAGATTATAATTAAAAGATAAGATTAAATAGAAATTTTTAATTATCAGAGGTAATTTTTTTTTTTTTGAAAGTGATTAAGTGATTGATAAAATAAACATATAAATACCATAATTGTTTGCTGTTGTGTGATTTCACAAGTCATGTAAATTATTCAAAAATATACTGGTTACAAAATATCTATAATTCTTGAAAATGTAGAACATGAACAAATTTTGTTAAAGATTTTTTTCAAAAAGTAATCGTAATGAAATCAATTCTACATGTCATTTTGGAACGTGAGTAAGAAGGAAATAACTTTAGAACTATATTTTTTAGGCCTTTTATATTTCTTTATTATTTTGAGAAATATATATTATGTATTATATATACATATTTTTTTTTTTTTTTGAATTTCTGTTTGTTCTACTTAGCATTTAACTTGGTTGGTAGCTTGAAACAAAAGAACTCAAATATGAGTTTAAGCTACAGTGAAAGGATATTCCTACGTACACCTTCACGAGTCAAAGAATATTCTTTTGAGATAATCGGTTGAATTTTTTTGGAAAGTTGTGATGTCAGGGGTCAGGACAATCATTCAAGCAACAAAAGTAAATCTCTTTTCCTTTCCAAGCAATTCAACAGAAAAACTATTACTTTATTGACTTGATGGGAGGAGGAAAGAAGGTAATTAATTGAAACTCACCTAAACATGAATTACACTAATTGAAGTATACTTTCAATTAATTTTAAATCTTTCTTCATGACATAATTTACAATAGAAGATAAGGCTAATACAGTGTTGTATCTTTCACTGTTCCTTTTTTCAAACGTTTAATTTCAAAAACTTGAAAAACTTCAATGCATTCTTAAGAACTTCAGATATGTCTTATTTGAATAAAGCCTATATCTAAGAACTAAAATAGTTACTTTATGGCTACCTTCAAAGAACTTTAATGGAATTACTACATAAATTTCATCTAGTTAGAAAACATCATAAATTTTTCATTTCAAAATGAATTCTTTAAATTCAAAAGCAACGAAGTTGGAGAATCTGCAATGATCTGCTTCTTTTTTTACATACATTTTAATCAGAATATCTGTTTTTTGTTGAACTTTAATTCATTAACAATCTGCGAACTCTTGTTACATTCGTTACATATGAAAAAAAAAAAACAAAAAAAACAAGAGGATAACTGAAAATATACGAGTAACACATGGTTTCATACAATTCATGTATCTACTTGAACATCTTTTTCATTTTCAACTTTTTTGAAATTTTCTGTATAGTTACTATGTATTAAAAAGTTGTATATCCAACTCAACATAAATTGTACACATTTTGTATTTTTTTTTTTTTAAAACAAGGAATATCAACTGACCAAACAGAATATATTTTTATCCAAAAATAGAGATTTTTTTTTTAATAAATAAATTTTAATTTGTATTGAAAGGCATTTGAGCATATCTTCAATTACAAAAACTAGCTAATAATAAAAATTTGTACAGGTGGAAAATATATAAAATTTTTATTAAAAAAAAAGGAAAGAAATAAAAAGTAACATTCATATAATAATAGAAAAGAGTATAATGTATGTTTACATATTTACCTGTGTAATACCTGGAATTTCTATATTTTTGCAAAATTTTTTTTTTCTTTTCTGTTAATATTTATTACATATTATGTGCATTCTACAATTAACGTTTTCATATATGTATATACAAAATGTGTTGTTCGTAAAAAAATAAAAATAAAAATAAAATAAAATAATAATGAAAAAAGAGTCTAGACTAGACATTACTCACAATATATATGTATAAGATACATGCAATACCATAGTAAAAAGTCACCGTAGTTCACATGAACATACGTAACATACAATAAAAGCGCATTCAACCGTTATTTACCTTTATAAAACAGGTGTCAAGTTAATGTTTTTTTTTTTTTTTTTTTTCCTAAAGATAGAGAATATTTTCAATAATTTTTTTTTTCTTGTATTTTCTGTATTTTTTTTTTTTTTTGCTCAATTAAAAAAGTACACGAAAGAAAGGTGGTAAATTGAATGGTTGACGATGATGATGATGACGACGGCAATTGATGAGGATACCGATAAAAAATTATGATTCATGAAGATTACACAAAGTGGGGTTGAAATGGTGAAAAAAAAAGGTAGTAGAATTATAATTTAAAAAAAAAAAAAAAAGAACAAATAAGGTGGTTATCGTTAATAATGTCTTCCGTGTAATTATTAGTTACTGCGGTGTGTTGCACTTATAGATTTGCACTTCTAGATTTGAACATTGTTTTTTTGTTTTGTTATTTTTTTTTTTTGTTTTTATATAGTGAAGTTATTAATCAAATTTTTCTTTGGCTTTTATTTTTTTCTCTTTTCATACTCATACATTTTTTTGTTTTACCATATTTACAGAAAATGGAAAAAAAAAAACAAAAATTGAGAATAAAAATAATCTAAAAAAAAAAAACTAAACATGATTACCAACTAACGAACTAACTAACAATTCAAGCTCATTAGTTAGATATGTGAAACTTATGTATCTACTTTTTTTTTTTAAATATTTATTCACTTACCTGAAAGTAAACAATATTTTATAAACAGAAGATTATCAGGTAGCATTAATAACAAATTACAAATTTGCACGTAACTCAATATATTCAATTTGTAAATGTTCAAAATGAGAAATCATAGATTAAAATAAACTTGTACATTGGATTTTAATCGGAAAAAATATTAGAAAATATATTTTTTTTTTCTCTCTCTTCTGATTGTATTTTATTTTAATTAGTTTATTCATTTAATTAAAATTCCTTTTTTTTTCTTTCTTTTTTTTTTTAAATATCTTTAATTTTTATCACAAGTGATTAATCTGAATAACTTAAAGATTCATATAATTTTTAGATATCTTGATAGAGAGAAATAAAATAAAATAAAAATGAAATCTTATATGTACATATGTATATTTGTGTATTCAGGAGAATATAAATATTCCAGTAAAAGTTGTTTAGTAATTCGATGATATTATCTTTTATGACAGGACACTATATTTGAATTATTTCTACAATTTTTCAAATATCATGAAATATTCAGGTTAAAAAAATAAATAAATAAATAAAAAATAACATTTCATGTTTGTTAAAAAATAATGAAATATTTTTTGAAAAAAAAAAAAACAAATATCGATTTGTGAATACAAATTCGAAAAAAAAAACAACAAAAATGCAGTTCTAGAAGGGGTATAGAGTATATGAGGTGCTTCGTTTGAAGTGAATAAAGTAATTAGTTTTATAATGTTTTGCTAACATGAACAACGAATATATTATTGGACTTTTAGATTGAGATGAATGGGGCATCTTAAATATGTATATATATATTTTTTTTTTAGTTTTCAAGATGTATTTTCTAAAAAAATAAAATTTAAAAAAATAATGATTTTATGTTCATAAAGATATTGTGAGAATCAAATGAACTGTTCACAAATAAGAAGAAATTCATCAATTTAGCGCTTGTGAACGGACATTTTGAAAAGAATTTACAATTCTCATTTGAAGCCTTTTCTGTCATAACTTCTATTATTTCTTTAGATTTGATTTGAATGAAAAGATATGAGAATTTTTTAATGAAAATCAATACTTGTTCAAATCTTACATTTTTACCTTATCTTCTGAATCCTTTCTGAAGCTTTGAATGAATGTTTTAATTTTTTTTTTCATTACTTTACTTTAAATCTTTTTCAACTATCTCAACAAAATGAAATTTTTTCAAATGACCACCCTGTGTTTGTTATAACATCACTATTTCTGTATGTATACTGTACTGTTTGTTATACACATTATACTGGAATGTCAACTAAAACGACAAATTATTATACCATGGGAAAATATTTCAAAATTTCATATACTTTTTTTGTTGTTGTTGTAGAAAATAAGTTTATTTTAAGTACCTTAAGTATGTCTCAATTCACACATGTTTCTGTTATCTGTTATTTATTTTATTGTATATGATGTATCATCATGCACATTTTCAACAGCATACATATTATATAAAAGTCTATAATATCTCATCTTTAAAAAATAATATTTAAAGAACAAAAAGAAATATTATTATTTATTTTATATTTTATCCTTGTAAGTTAAATACGTACAAAAGGAACAAATATATACATATATATAAAAATATTTCTGAATTATTGTCATTTCTAATCAACTCAAAAATAGAACAAAAAAACAAAAAAAAACAAAAAAAAAATAAAGTAAAATAACGAAATTGAAGAAAACCATTTACAATAGGAAAACGTTAAGATAAGAAAAAATTGACACTTTATAAAAATCCTTTTTGAAAAAGGATTCTATCAGAAAAAAAAAAATAAATAAAGAAAGAAATAATATTACTATCGTCAGCATTTTTTCTCATGTACTATTAAATAACAAAGAAATATGTATTTTTTTTTTCTGAAGAAATAAAAGAATCTTTAAAAAAAAACAAAAACGTGAAATAAGAATAAAATTTATCAGTTTTAGTATCATTTTGAAAGATAAAAAAAAAATATTTTTAAATAAAAAAAAAAAGAAGAAAAATCATTCTATTTTCTTTGATATTGATTGTATTTCCTTTTAAAATATAACTGACATATTCAACACTTATAATAATATGTACAATAGACTAGAATAAAATAAAATGTATCTTTTTCTCATATATGATATGTGTGTGGGGTTTTTTTTTTTATTATGTTAATGGATTTCTCAATTTACCAAATGAAAATCATTGAAGAAAAATCAAAAATATATATTTTTAACATTAAGGATAATATGTAATAAAAAAAAAAAAAGTTTTACTTATTATATTACATTTCATATTGAAAAAAAAAAAATTAACACACACACACAAACACATTATTAAATGATCAAGGACGAAAAAAAAAACCAAAGAAAAAAAAAAAGTTGAAAAAGTACTCAATAATCATCAATTATTGTTTATTAAAAATTGATAAAAAGAGAGAAGAAAAAAAAATATGAAAATATGTACATATATGTACATCATACATACTCGTATTTTCAATATTATCCCTATAATAAGTTTAAATACAGATTTTAAAAAAATAAAATTAAACCAAAGAACAACAACAAGTTGTATATAATAATATTATCAAGGACATAACACAAGTTTCGAAAGGATACTTTCATATTATAGTACGTGGAAGCAAAATATGTAATACAAAAAAAAAAAAAAAAAAAAAAGGAAAAATAAATAAGTAAAGGGAAAATAAGTAGGAAAAATAAACAACAAAAACACATTATACAAGCACACATTATTCACTTAGAAAAAAAATAAGGATATTTATATTTTAGCTATTATATATGTACATTTTTCTGTATACAAACAATTCATTGTTGTCCTATTTTTCATGGTGGTATGTTTTTTTTTTCTTCTCATTTCTGTTATGTGTATTCTCTTTGAAATAATGTGTTTTATATTTCTTTTGTACCTTATATTATTTTCTGTATATATTTTATTTTTTCAAAATACATATATATTTTTTTTTTCCTTTTATCTTGTGCACTATTATTGTTAAAGTTTTTATATAATATACACACATATATGTATGTATCTATATAGATACAATTATGTATATAAAATGTATCGGTTAAGGTCGAGGTAATATGATATCTAAAAAGTTATTCGATACAAAAATAAAAGTGAAATAAAGAGAAACAAAAAACAAAGCAACGAGAGATATAATAGAATAAAAACAGATAAAATATACATAAATGTATATATATCTATAATATGTTAAATTAATATTGAAAGTAAAATAATAACTTATATATACATATACTATGTATTTTAAAATATATAAATAGGCCGTTATTGAACATACATACATATGTATATTATGATAATTGTACGGTTATATTTATATTTGGATGAGTATTCATTTAGGTCACTAGTATGAACTTATTTTTAAGTCGACTTAAAGTTTTTAAAGTGACTCGATACAATTTTACATTGAAAACTATCTTTCCAATAGTTCAAGTTTACTTCAAGCTTGATTTTTTTTTTTAATTGACTTCATTTAATTGAATTTGCGTCAACAAAGGTCTAGAAAACATCTTTTATGTTTTATTTTCAAAACAAAAAAACAATTAGACTGTCAAAATTTAATGATATCAGCTGAAAATTTTTGTAAACGGAAATTTATGTTCAATAATTACAGTTTTATTGTTTTTGCAAAATATTCATTTGGCCGAAATTTTGTACTTAGATCTTATCTAAACTTGATAAAGTCAAGCTTGAATCTTTGAAAAAACATCTAATTGTTTCTATATAATTTTCATATTACTGAAAGCATTATAAGAGCATACATATTCTTAATGGGTTCAATATTAAGAATCTCCCATATAGTAAGTTCTGCATTGCAGTCAGTTTTTCAAAATTTTTCAATTTCAATCAGACAATTTTTCGAAGTAAATTTTATCCAATTCACATTCAAACAGAAAAATAAACGTGGTAAATGATTGCTACAAAAAAAAAAAAAAGATTAAATAAATACAAAGTCATTGACAAATAGATGGTCAAAGAGATATATACATATTTATGTACATGAATATGAAAATATGTATAAATGTAAAATTCTGTGTAAAATAATTAAACATTATACCTACCATCGAATATACAAGCATATTCAATTTCAATGCGGTAAACATGGTTTACAATCATTACAAAAATCTTCAACAGGTTTGAAAATATTTTTTGTAGCTGTACCATATTACACAAAATTCATATCTATATGTTTTTCCTGTTCTGTTTTAATTCATCCTTAGCTTTTGTTTTTTTAAAAAAAAAAAAAAGTGTTCTGTTTTTGTTTTTACTTTACCAACTTTTTTTGAATATTTATTATCCTTCATTAATTTTATACCATTTTCTATTTTTGAAAATCCAAGATAATAATTATTATTAATATCCTTAATCCTATTTTCGTTTTGTTTTACATATGGTTTGAAGAAAAAAAAAAAACACAAATCCTTATGAATGCTTTTTTTTTCTGTTTTCTTTTAATTTCTATGAAAACACTTGTTTTTGCATTCACAAACAAAAAGGATAAACATTTTCATAAAAGTAATAAAAAAAAAAATAGTAAAATACAAAATTAAAAATTAGAAAGTAAAACCAAAAGGAAATTATAAAAGCTCCAAAGTTTGAATAAATAATTTTATGAGCAAAAAATAACTTTATTCAAATTAGAATTGTTTTTTTTTTTTTTTGCAAGGAAGAAATAAAAATGTCCAAGAATAAACTTTAGCTTACAAAAGGGAGTCTGTTTAAAATATAAAAAATAACTCAACTGGAGAATTAAATTTATTATTATGGTTTTTTTTTTTTTGATTATGAATATTTTGCAGCTGTATAAGTTAATGCAGTTCACCACGAATGTTTAGCTTTGAAAGGAATTTTTTTTGTGGTTGTTTTAAAGTTGCTTTTTGTGTGACTAACTTACATGCGATAAAGGAAATTTGAAACAAGAATTAATTTAAATATCTTTCGTTCAATATAATTTTGTACAAATTTATACTACTTGGTTCTTGTCATCCATGTTTAACACTTTAATTTTTTTTTTATCCTTTTTTAAGGAGAAGCAAAAAAAATTCTACAAATTCTACTTTAAACTACTTAAGTGGCATTTTACTAAGTCCACTGACTCTATTTTGTTCCATTAAAAAAAATAATTATAAATCGATATCGAAAATTTACTTCTAATTAGAAAAAGAAAAACTCTCATTGCCTGAAAGTCATTAGGTTTTTTATTGAATTTCAATTATAATTCTGTGAATATACAATTTTAGTTTCATTATCAAATAAAAGATAGAAAATAGCATGTACGTACATTTTTATTTATTCAAAAAAATAATAATAAAAATAAATGAAAAAATAAATAATTAAAATAACCCAACAAAAATACTTAGAATCTACTTTATCTACTAAAACAAAAAAAAATACATATATATATAAAACGGCTTTCGTTATGCATTTTAAGGACGCATACTTAAATTAGTCAAATTTGATTGATTTGTTATATGACTTTGAACTACAAATTTCTTTTTAATACACCATTTGTTTCGATTCACAATACAAATAATTTTAAGTTATTTAAAAAAGTTATTTAAAAAAAAAAAAAATTTTTTTTTAAATACAATAATTTATAGCTTTATCATTGTACACAGAAAAATAATGTTCCATTACGTGATCTATGTCACGAAAAAAAAGGAAAATAAAAGAAAAAGAAAAAAGAAAAAAAATAAAAAGTACATAATTGTGATATCTTTTAGGAATTCATGTCATGCAGACGACTAATCAATAAAATTTAATCTAAAATCTAAAAAAAAAAAAATTTGTATTGTATTTTTCCAAGTATTGTATACAAATATAATTTATTGTGAAAAAATTTAATAAAGAAGAAGAAAAAAAAAAACCTAATTTGTAACTAAAAATTACTTTTTTTCATCTTCTCCAAATAGAATAAAAGTAGTAATTGAAAACAATTTTTTTTCTTCTTAAATATAGAAAAAGTAAAATTTTCTTCAACACGAAAACTATTTAAAATATGTACTTTAAAATTTAAAATGAACAAAATGAATGTATGTACGAGTATATACATATATACATATATATATATTTTTTTAATAATATTTAACTTTTACAGCATGCAAAAAATTTTTAGTTTGTGTTCAAATTTCGTATTCAAATTTATGAAATTAAAATTCATTTTACAAGTTTCAAAGAAAACAAATTTCAAAAATTATAAATAAACATTTTATGTATTTTGTGAATTTTAAAAAGATACGCATAAAATCCGTGAATCCGTGAATATGACATAGAATATTTTAGAGGCGGCTTTTATGTATAGTTTTACCTTTTTTTAATTATTGTTCAATGTGATGAGATGTACATTACGTACACATTTATTTTTTTTTTTCTTGAATTTTTGATTTTTTCAATGAGCATGCAATAAAATTAAAACTTTAAACTTCATAAATCCGATTCAGTTTTTGAAGGTTTCACTTATACAATTTTCTGAATTTCTGGAGTTTTTAGATGAAAATTAAAAAATTTGAAAAAAAAATGAATGAAAAAATGAAAATTACATGTAATTTTTCGTTAAAAATAATGTTATGTAATTTAAGAATTTGTGAGAGGAATAAACAAAAAAGGAAATAACGAAAAAAAAAATTGTTTTCGCCCGGGATCGAACCGGGGACCTTCCGCGTGTTAGGCGGATGTGATAACCGCTACACCACGAAAACATGTATTGGTCTGATTGCAAAAGTCTATAGATACTAATTATAAATTTTTATCAATTCAGTTGGGTAGAAGATTTTTTAATTTTATGCGATTTTTGCAAACATTTTTACAGTTTATATTTGAAACTCACATTTTATATACATATACATACACATGTATGTATACATTTATTAATTATATAAATTAAAAAAAAAAAAAATTAAAAAAATTGTTTCCGCCCGGGATCGAACCGGGGACCTTCCGCGTGTTAGGCGGATGTGATAACCGCTACACCACGGAAACAGTTGTTAAATGTGGGTGTAAACATGCATGATTTTACCAACAGAAATTTATGTTTTGCCTTTAAAACATAAAATTTTAATTTTTTGAATTTAAAAAAAAAAAGTATAATTTGAAAATTCAAAATTACTTGATCGAAAATTGGGTAAAATGGAAAATTTTTGCTATTTTGTTATGTTCAAGATGTTGTTCAAGTGAAATAATTGAATTTAAAAGATCGTTGAATACTAGCTAATTCAAGGAATAAAAAATATTTATCAATTGCCGGTCGATTAGTCTGATCATTTTTTTTTTTAAAATACGAAAGAAAAAAAAAACTTCAACAAAATTTTAAATTTACCATCTTGATTTCAAATTTATTGAGAATTTCGACCTTTTTTTTTTTGCTTTGTTTATTTGATTTTTAATAAAAATTTAGAGAAACAAAAAAATCAAAGTAAAGGGCTACAACTTCTATATTATGCGATATGTACATATGTATATGATTTTGTATCGTTTCCTTTCAAATTCGAAAGATACATATTTTAATATTTTAGACATCCTTTTTTTTATTCAATTTTATCTTTTTTGAATTTATTAACATTATTTTTTCTAAGAATCGGTCAATGATGATGAATTTCATTATTTTTTTTTTTTAATTTTTTCTGAAATTTTTGGTCCACAGAAGGAAAGAATATTTTTTATCTTGTTTCATTCATAACGAAATATTGTGTTTGTTTGTGTTTAAGAATAAAAGTTACACTCAAGGATTTTTAAACAAGATTGACCCTAAATAAAAGCAAAGAAGAAAAATTTAAAAAAGAAAAGATAAAATAAAAACTGACCAAACAAGCTAACATTCAATCTCCTTTTTCCAGTTTTTTTTTATTTATTTACATGTTTTTTTTTTTTTTTCTAATTTTGTTTAAATAACAATATGTGAATGTGAAAATCACGTGGCGGGAACTTTTTATTTTTATAATAGCATCATCTGTTGAATTGTTGTAATGTGCTGTTAAGACTTAAAAGTGCTTCTTTTCTTTTCGTTGAACATGAAAGTCATGAACATGATATCAAAAACTGGTCATCAGTTCTCTTTTATTATTCTTCTCTATATTATTGGAAGTATCTGCTTCATGGCCTGGTATATTTTATACTCAATTAATATTATTTTAACCCTTTTAATAACTAAACATTTTGAAATAAATTTATGTAAAATGACAACTATGTCAAATTGTATGAAGCTGATCCTGTGAAATCGTTACTGCAAAAAAGGTTCATATGCAATTAAATTAAAAAGACTCAACGAAAGCTTATAAGGATTTATAAAATTTCAGAGAGATCCTGTACAATCAAGGCTATGAAAATTTCTCGATATTATGCACCCTTTTAGAGTATATATGTATATACTATACATATATACTATATACATACCTTCTACCCTTGAATATACGAGGAGAGCAGACAGAAAACGATTTCTACATATTGAAATTTCTCACAAGGCACAAAATCAAAGGGTTAATATTCAAAGCAACAAACAAAAAATATAAATATATACTTACATATTTTTTTTTATTGGCTATTACAATGCTTTTAGGATTCTACATACATATTTATGCTTTGTTGTTGTTAAAAAAATCTTAACTTTTGTTGCTCCAAAATGAAATAAAATAAAATACTGCATCAAGATACGATACGATGCTGTAACTAACCTATTGTCCAGCTTGTTAACGAGTGAGATTGTGCACCTTTGACTCTCCATCTTTTTCTCCTTTTCCGTTTCTTTTATTTTTATTTCATTTTTTTTTTTTTTTTTACTTTTAATTCTTTGAAGTTTTTGTTTTGTAGGTACGTATGTATATACCGTCGCAGACTATGTGTTAAGATATTGAAAAGATATTTATAAAAGTAATTTACTTATTGTTGTATCGCGTCTGGATTTTAGTTATTTTTTATAGAAGAATTTCGTTAACGTTCGTTTCATTTTCAGAAAAAATTTAAAAAAAAAAATATCCCCTTAAGGAAAACATGACTTGAAAAAAAAAATATAACAACCGATAATAACTTATTTGAAAAAAGAAAAAAAATAACATGCATGAAATTTTTTTCTTGTGAAAATTATTAAAATGTGAAAATTCAAAATTAAATACCATATTAAGTATTCCAAGAGTAACAATCTTTACAAACAAATACGCTTTAGAAAAAAATAACATTAAAAGAAATTAAATTTAAACAAGAAATCAAACAGTAGAAAATAATATACGACCACAAAGAAACAGGTTTTACTTTTTTGTATGTAAGTACATTGTTTAGACTTGGATTCAGTCTTTAAAAAAAAAAACAATACAAAATCCAAAAACCTAAAAAAAAAATGTTCATCGATGGTATCTATACTTTGTATGTATAATAAATTTTTTAATATACATAGGTATGTATATGGAGAACTTTTAAATGCACTTTGCTTGAATTTGCGCATATTGACCGTCCTTATCGCAAAAACCGCAAGGTCTCTTCATATTTCATTGTAAAAATATCCAAAGATATAAATTCTGTGAGGTCTAGCTCACATACTATATAGGTGATTCAGAGGTGATCCAAGCAACAAAGATGACCATCAGAGTTATTCTATTCTTTCTTTTACTGAATGAATTTAAATCAAAGAAAAATCCTATGTGCAAAAAATAAAATAAAAAAAAAATAAAAAAAAAAATAAATAAAAAAATTAAGAAAAAAAAAAAAAAATCTTAAAAGCAGCAGTAAGCCGACAAAATCCACCTATCATGGATGAAAATAAGAAATTTGAGTTTGTGTGGTGTTTATACCCAAGTGAGGAGTCCCTGCGGCTTGCGGATCCACTGGTAAAAATGGTCATCGAACGATTATCTTTATGTCGTTATTCTTAAGAAACAATTACAACGAATACATTTGTCTCAGATTTTACCATCATCATCATCATAATGGTTTTATAGAATGGGACAGAGAAAAAATAAAATAACAAGAAAATATAAAAAAAAATTAAGAGAAAAGATGAATAGGTACATACGTGCGACAACTTCTTTTCCGATGCATCCTAATGGTTAATGAATAAAATTTTTTTAAAGAATTTTTTTTTTCTTGCAAAAAAAAGTAAAAATTACATTTTATTTTAAAATTCAGAAATTGTTGCTGCTGGTTACTTTAGCTATTGTTGTTGTTAAAGAAGATTTTTTTGTTGTTTTGTTTGTATTTTTTACGTAGACTCTTATAATTCATCTCTTGACAGTTTGACAGAAATTAAAATAAATTGAAAACTATGTAATTAGGACTTTTATCTTGCATTATTGCATCTTTTTGTTGTTGTTGCTTTTTGTTTCTGTTTTGTTTGTTTATTGTATCTCTTAATACAATGTGCACAAATAAAAACCGGAAAAAGATACAATTTCATTTTTTTTTTAAATTTTTTCATCTTTTTTTTGTGAGTGCATTTAACATATAAAATACAATTAATCAATTGAAAAAATATATATTAAAATGACATTAACACTTCGTTCTGTTTTAAATTTTACACCCTCGAATCAATTTCAAGTATCAAAATGTTACATTTTTTTGACTATTCAGAAAAGAGTTATAGAGTAAAATACATGGTACCCTTCATTTCCGCCCTTGCCTATTTTTGTGCTCGTCAGTGCCTGTGTCAAAGCATGTGTGTCCTTTGCATTAAACAAAAGTACTTGTTAGTATATAGTAAAAGCCTCAGTGGCTTTTAGAAAAAGGCTTGTTTCATGTGATCTAAACAAAAATGAAAAAGGAAAAAAAAATTAACACAACCCTATAACTTTTGCCTTGTGTGAACGCATTTATGCCGTTTAAAGTTTATATAATATTAGACCCTGCAAGGAATATCCTAGCAAAATTTAAGCTTCTTAATCGTACGGGAAGATATTTTTCTGAATAGTCAAAAAATGTAACATTTTGATACTTAAAATTGATTCGAGGGAGTTTTATGTTTGGCGCCCTGTAGCTTGGCCCTGTTTGTGATAACTGGAGTTTTGTAGAAAATTACAAGCAGAATACTGTGCAGAAATTTCAAGTCAATCGGTTTACAGGGTCTTGAGATATTCAACTTTGAAAACGGATTTTTGACGAAAATGTTCTAAAATAGAATGAAGTGTTAATTTTAAAATTTTTGAATTTTTATATGTATTCTAGTATTTAATTAAAATCTTACATAAATTTGAAATGAAAAATACATTTTGACATATTTAATGGGACAAATCTTTAGAATCAGTCTTTAATAAATGTTTCTAATGGGAAAAAAGATATTTTTTTTTATTTTTATGAATATTATGAAATATGATATTAAATGCGCGCAATTAATGAAAATCAATTAATTTTCCATATCACAAATTTATTATACGCTATTATAAAGAATTATTATCGTAACAATTAAAATAACACTAACACCATTCAGTGTGTGTGATATATACCCGTATATAAACATGTATGTACATATATTATGTGGTACATATTACGGGATACGTTTTCATATTTAATTTTACAATATTCTGTTAATATTTTATGACAGGAAAATTAGAAAAAAAAAGGGAGAAACAATAATAAATAAAACCAAAAACCAATAAATTAACTATATGTATGAGGAATTAGTATCTATAAAATAAAAAGAGATCATCGTCCCATGTATTAGATTTTTAAATCATTGGAAAAAAAAAAATAAAAAAAAAAATTTTAAAAATAACAAAAAATACTTCGATTAAAGGGTTAATCGGCTATAAAATGACGTGCAATGCAATACTTTATTGACTCTTTAGTTTTTGTACATAAGTACATACAATTTAACATACATACATATATGATCTGTACTTCATTAGAAATCTATAGTATGTAGATAAAGTTCGCGATGATATTTGAACTGTACTTAATGTTAAACATCATTAAAGATCAGAGTTATATTACCATTTTGTTTCGTTTCGCGTATAATGTATATATATATTTTTTTTTTCGTATTTTATTTTTATTTTGTGTGAATGTAATTTTCATCATCGAATTCATTTGAAAATGATTTATCAGAATCCTTACAGGGTGGTATTTTAGTTTTAGATTGTCTAAAAAAGTAAAAGATTAAAAGATTTCACAAATTATACGATTATTGAACTTTAAATATTCGTTTAAATCTTAGCTGGGGGTAAATTTTTCCTTCTAAGGCTTAGTAACCAGAAGAGAAGTGTGTTGTTCATGTTGTGTTTTAAAGATTTATTTTCATTATTTGTCCAGTAAATATTTTTCCTGAAAAAGGATGTCTGTACTGTAGAAAATTCAATAGAAATGTGAATCAGCAATTTCGTAGAGCCTTCTATTTGTCATAGAACTTTCGTAAAAAATTAGTTTCTACAGAAACTTCGTAAACTTTGTTTTTTTTTTTCCTAAAAATTAATTTTCAGAGTCCTTAGACTAGAATATTGTTTTTTATTTCATTTGCTACATTCGATTCTATGGAAGACCCTGTACAAATTCAATGCAGTAGAAGTAATACCATCAACAATAGCATCACTTTATAATTTATAATTTTCACACAGAATTTAGAAAAAGAGGGAAAAGTGTGTGAAAATATTATACATATATGTACATAAATATCTGTAAAAAATAAGTATATATGTAAGTATATACCCTCTGTGTTTTTTGCCTATTTATTATTGCAAGCACAATGGCAATCTAAAAATCATAAGCAAAGATGCAATAAAATAAAATTTATTGTTGTTGTTTCAATAAATTATGTCTAATAATGTTTTTTTTTTCCTTTGTACATTTATTAAATAAAATGCAAAAAATTTCATACAACATTATTGAAAAATGTGCAACAAAAATGCATTATGCATATTTTCCATTATACATATGTGTTATATGATGAGATTGATTATTACAAAATTCATAATTAATGGGGTACACATTGCAAATGAAATTTGCAATAATTGAAATCTATCAAAATAAAATAAGAAGAAGAAAAAAAAAATTAAATGTAAAAATCAAAAATTAAAGACTGAGAAGAAGAACAATTGTATAAACTGAAATTGAATTTTATTTTCAAACAATTTATACCACACATAGATTGTGTTTATATGTACTTATATGCATATACTGAGAGTATATACATATGTATGTATACTTGGATTATGAGTTTTTTCCCTCAGATTCAATTAACAATAATGAAAAATTCAATAAAAATTTATTTGATTGAAATAAAACGAAAAATATTATAAATGGATTTCAATTTATAAACTATATTATGTAGATACATGTATGTGTGTTTGAGTTTGAGAATATGATATAATCAATATAATACAGATGATGGATTTTTATGCAATAAATAAATTCTGTAAGCGTGTATCTAGATACTTATTCACTGTATTTTTTTTCGATATACAGTGAATATATAGAATTTAACAAAAATGTATCTAAATTTTTTAAATCTTTGTTTTTATATGTGTTTTTTTTTTTTTTGTTGTTGTTATATGTCAATTGTCACTCAAATTATTCAATTGATTGTATTTCAAATACAAATAAATTTAATGGAATGAAAGTATAAAGTTATGTATTTTATTTTGATCGTTATAAGTGAAAACTATTTAAATCTCACACTATTTTTTTTTTTTGTGTTTTTTCTTTTCTTATTTATTATTTCTTTGTTTACTTTTCGAATTTATATTTTTTTTTTAGTTTAAAGTTTATTTTTATTTTTTTTTTTTTGTATAGATTTCGAAGTTCATTGTATTCAATAAAATGAACAATTCAATAATAATATATGATGAGAGAGAGAGATTAAATAAAATAAAGTATCTTATCAACATTTTAAAGATACAATATTTTGTTTCACAAGATAGTAAATATATACTCGTATGTACCTATAGTTAGTCAGTATAAAAGATAGAATTATTACAGAATCATTTATATATTTCTAGTTATATTCACTATATTTTGAAATATTTTCTTTTGTTTTATTGCTACTGTTTCTGTTAACATATATATACTCATACATATAGATAAATGTACTTCACAGTTCACACATTACTATACTTTTATATACTAAGCATTTCTAGGGCGAAATAGTGATTGAATTTCAAATTTTTGCAAAATTTATATCTTTGCTTTAGCTATTATGTATAATATATATATGTATGTATGTATTTTTATAGAATGCATATAAATTAAAGATACTTTTTTTTTTGTTTGTTATGTGCATAATATGAAAATTTTATTTTATAGAATTATTGCAGTAGAATAAAAGTAGAGAAAAATATAATATAATAGAGATCGTTCAAAATTCAATGAGGAATATTTACCTATAAAGTACCTACTATACTATGTAAAAATGAAAAAAATATAAGAATGCTGTTACTTGAAAATCTATCTAAATATTCTAAATAAATAGAGATTTTTTTTTTTGTTTTTAGTTTTCTTTTTTGAAAAGAAACAAAATATGTATATGTACGAATAGAGGCTTGGTTAATGTCATTTGTATTACCGTTTGTTATATTATAGTATTTTCTATTTTTCTTCAAGAACACAGCATAGGAGGATTGTATTTTATTTTATTTTTTTTAATAAATATTCAATAGAACCATGCAAATTGCATTCATTTATTATATTGTATTATTCAAAAAAGTAAATGAAATAAAATATGTTAAGAGAACTAAAAAAAATAAAATATATATGTATATTAACTATAGAAAATTTTCAAGAATATACTATGGTGTGGTTAAAACATAAATTTTTCTATAGTTTTGTTTTGCGGTGGTAACTTAACTAAATGGTTATTGTGTTAAAACTTAAAGGTAAATGGTGAGGATGAGATGTGCTACATAGAAGATGGTAGTAGTATATATATAATGTTATTAGATATTCTAGATTTTGATGCTGATCTGGTAAAAAAAATTTTCAAGTACTGAAATCTGACGTATTGAAGATTTTTTTTGTTTTTTATTTTTGTTTTTTGATGCCCTCTTGAGTTCTAATGTATTTTTTTTTTCTTGTCTAAAGAGAAAGATATTAAATATGTACATATGTATGTATGTTGAATAGATTTCTCATTATTGCCTTGTCATTTCTCATCCTATAGATAAGGGTATATGTATCTAATGTGTTCCGATAAAAAAAAAATAAGAATATCATCATTGTACAGAGTGTAAAATGAATTATTGTAATTGGCACTCTTAAAGTCAACTTAATGTATGGATTTTGCTTTTAGGTATGCGCATTTTAAATTAGAGAAGTGAATAAATGTTTGAAAAAAAAAAATAAATAAATAAAAAACAAAAAAGAAGAATCTATATAGTACCGTTCGTAGTACCAATTCTGTTTAAAGATACTTATTTCATTTAATGATGATGAATATCTTGTATAACAGCATAACCTTAATGTTAATATGCAAGTCAAAGTGTTGATTTAATTGCATCATCATTATCATTTGTTTTTCTAAAATATTTTGCTTGTGTGGTTTAACTTTAACCTAAAGATGGTTTTTCATACATATACTTATGTAAATGACGATACTAGAAAATTAATGTTACATTTGTTATTTTTCTTGGTGGTAATAATTTTTTTTTTATTCGTATTCAAATTAATATTTTAATAAACAACCATAGAATGGCATTAATTGCAATATAAATAATTTTATGCTGCAATTGTAATAATTATTTGAATTAATTCAAATATCTAGCCTTCAATTGAATTGAGATATAATAAAGTCGAAATCTTTTAAAAGAAAAATAAATATATGCAAATTGAGGGTAAAAAAGTGAACATTGTATTTGAAAATAAAAATTAATTTGCAAACTTTTATGAGGTGTTGTATGTTATTTTTAACCGTAAAATATTTTCCATAACTTTTTTCTAATAAGATTTCTCATTTTTATTTTGTAGTTTATTATTATCCTAAGAAAAACTACAAGAACTAACCTTTTTTTTTTCCTTCAAGATCACGATCTCTTGTACGAGTTGTACGTAATAAAATCATCAACTCATACTTTATTAATCGAACTCTTCGTTAATCCAACAAATCAACTTTTTTTCAAAATTTTCACTAAGCTTATACTTCAGCCTATATTCTCTTTTTCTTTTTCATAATTTTTCTTCTAAGTTTTCTTCTTAATGTGCTAATGCTTTCAAATTCTGACACACAATATTATGCTTTACTTTTGAATAAGTATGCTGGAAAATCTTTTAAAAAAATGACTAAAATATGACAGCACCCTTTATAAGGAATATTCAATAAAAATAAAGTAAACAATAATTTAATCAAAAACTTACCTGAAGTGAATTTTAACACTTTCTACGTTTGTTTGTTTCTTCATTTTTTTTTCTGTTTTTTTTTTTTGTGTTTTTTGCTATATTTGAATTGATTTTTTTTTTTAAATATGTATCCTTCATTTCTCCCAACAAAATAACAATACACCAACTTTACATTTCGCCTCCCCCAAAAAAAAAAAAAAGAAAAAAAAATCTTATTCTGAAAAACAGAGAATATTAAATTTCATAGAATATCCTTAATAATAAGAGTTTGCTTATATAAGTAGATTTCATTTTGAAATACCTTAAGACTTAAGTCTTATAAAGAGTCTTACCACATTTTAAGGTGTCAAAATACCATCATAATTTTTATCTCAATAACACTGGTGTTGTACCTTATTTATTATTCTAAACACAAATCATCATCATTTTGAAATACTTCTTATTTTGGATTACGAATATGTTTGTACAATACGATTATGTACATACATATGTATGTATGTACATATTATTATGATGGATGGAAAAAAATCTTCTTGAATTGGTGGTATACGTACATATTATATGAGCATTATTTATTATTATTATTATAAATTTTATGTTCATACGCTTTTTGTATGAAATATTATAATAAATGCATTTAAAATCAAGTCATTGGCCGTGTTTAAATTCTTCAAATGCATCTTAATAATAAAAATTTTCTTATTTTTTTCTTTTCATTGTTTATTTTTTATTAAGAATTTTTTCCTTTTTCAATTTTTTATTTTTTTTTATTTTTATTTGTTCTTCTTAAGTTTACAATGGTGCTATTCACACTATTCACTTGTTAAAATATTTAAAATATATATATTTTTTTCATACATACTTACATAAAAATGCTTACCTTATACACTAAACCATTATAATCATTAGAATGCGACCTTAAAAGGTCATCCATCTACTTAACAATAAAAGTACTCATATTTTTGAAACATATGTACATATATTTTTGCTTTGAAATAAAAACATATCCATAATAAACAAAACTAAAAAAAAAAAAATTTTTTTTAAAAAAGTTCAGATTAACAACAATCTACAACACCAACACTCTACGAGAATTATAGTAGCAGCAGGAACAGTAAGTTATAAAATATGAAAGAAAAAAAAAAACTCAATCTTTAAAATGTTAAAGCAAACACTTTACAATCACACCTTAGTCAGTTTATGGTGTTAAAATCTTTAAAAACAAAACAAAAAATAACGTTATGATGTTGATGGTGGTTAGAGGCAAAACACAAAAAAAAAAGAAAATGATAAAATCTTTTTACCAGACATTTTTCCATATTGTATAACAATTTTCAGTAAACTTTGTTGATATTATAAAATCCGGGTAAAAGTAGTTAATATGATGAGGATGAGGCCTACCTCAAAACACAAAAAGGAAAACGAAAAAAAAAAAACAATACAGGAAAACAGAAGCTTAAAAAATGGTATTTAAAAAAAAAATAAAAGAAAATTTCAACACACTTTATTTTACACACAATTTTATTTGTTACCGTTTATTTTTCGTATATTGGAAAAGGTGTTTAAATATGGAAAATATGATGAAATAAAAATACAAACAATTACCTATCACACCACACCACAACACGTCCTTCATTCATGCTTCTGCTTTCTTTGTTTTCATTGCCTCTTAAATAAATATTATACACAAAAATAAAATAAAAAATAATAAAAATAAAAAAGAAATTGTTTTGAAAGGTTACTTCTCATAAATAATAAATTAAATACAATAATATACCTTTTTATCCTTGTTAGGAATTTTTCTATTAAAATGAAAAAAAAAAGAAAGAATTTGAAAAATAAAAAAAAAAAAAAATCTGTTTTTTTGTTGGACAAAGAAAAGAAAATTGTTGTTTTTGTGTTCGTTTATTATTATTAATTTTTTTTCGAAATATTTTATTGTTAATTTTGATGATTAATTTTAAAAAACAAAAGAAAAAAGTTTACATTTTTTTTTGTTTGTAGAATTTGAAAAAATGTAATTTATTATGAAAATTTTTGAAGTATTGAAGTTTAAAGTTGAATGATAATCAAGACTTTTAAATTGTAAAAAATTGTAATAAACAATAGAATTTTTGTTAAGTTGTTATGTGTTTTTTATTGTATTTTCAGACTAAGAATTAATGTCATTCTTTTATAATAAGAACATCAAAAAAATAACTAGAAAGTATAAAATTATTTGATCAAATCAAAACAAAAAATCTTTTTCTATTCAAACAGAATAATTTTTCAATTCAAAAAGGTCGATTAACTGTGTTGAAAAGAAAAGAAAAAATTTTCAAATTCACAAAAACCTCCGGTTATAAGGACATCAACCTTTTGTCACTTTTTTTTTTTTTTTTTTCAAACATTTGAAAATTTTAAAAGACAAATTTATAATAATCCAATGATCATTTAAGCAATTGACATGTTTTATATTTCTAAGTACTTTTAAACATTTTTCTAAAATAAAAAAAAAAAAACTCAACTTTTTATGTGATTTCTCTAACAAATTTTTCAACTTTTTATTCAAGTATCAACTTTTTTTTGTTGTTGTCCTCAATTAAAATTCAATAAATCAATGAATAAAAATTTTTATTATTGCTTTTCTAAAATAATGACTTTTAATTTTTTTACTTTTTTTATTTTTAAATTTTCAAATCAAATTCAATGTAATGAATATTGAATAAATTTTTAACTTTAATAAAACAATTTAAAATATTTCAGAAGAAGAAGAAGAAAAAAAAGCAAACATACTTCTATTGTTTAGCAATAATATTGATGAATTATGTTAAATTAGCTTTTAGCTTGGTGTGATTGATGTCTTCATTAAGCTTTAAAGTATGATTTAATCAATCATTGATCATTAAAATATAAACGGTACAATTTAAAAATATGTACATCATAAAAAATTACATATAAATACATGTGTATCTATGTACATATGTATATATGTATTATTATTTTTCACAAACGATATGAAATTCTCGTATGGAATCACTACCCAATGTACATTAATAGGTATCTGTTCTATGAATACGTATGAATATCTATTTTATTATATATGTTTTGTATCAGCTATATATAAATAGGTATGTTCTATCTAAAGAATGAAAAATGAATTAGAACATAATCAGATTATTCTTTAGACACGATGTTCTCAATAGCCCGGGTAGCTCAGTCGGTAGAGCGTTGGACTTTTAATCCAACGGTCCAGGGTTCAAGTCCCTGCTCGGGCGCTGATCTTCTCATTTTTTTTTTTCAAGTTCCAAAATTTTTTTAAAATTTGTTTTGACAATATTTTGAAAAGTTGTTTATTTTAAATTTAATACTATTAATTATTAATTTCTTCTATACTAGAATCATTTTTTTAAATGGTGCTTACTTCTAATATAAAGAATTTTTATTTTTATTTTATCGTATTATAAAAAATCATGCCGAGACATTAGGAATTATAATTACCGTATTGCATTTTATACACAACTTTAGAACATTAAAAAAATAAATTTAATTGGAAAAAAAAAATTACGATAGAGAAAATGTGTAGAAAATTATTTCTGTTCAAGAAAAAAAAAACAAAAACCAAAAAAATAAATAAAATCAATTAAAATTCTTTAATTTTTGCATGTTTTAAATTTCTTAAAATTTATCTTCTTAACCTTGAGGAAAATAATTAATTTTCCAAACAATCTATAGCTACGTACATACATATATATGAAAATATTTTCTCTCAATATAAGGAAGATGTACAAATATAGATATGTATATAATACGAGTAGTACAGCACGTAAGAGAATAAAAATAATTACGCGATTTCGAAAATTTATTTTATTTCACTACTAAATGTATTTAGTTTTTTTTTCTCTCTCTTCTTTTTCTTCACAGCTTGTAGTATCATAGACATTGATTCCACTTCTTCATCCTTTTTTTTTTCCCAACATACGAAATGAAAATTTTTCATTTTAATTCGTAAGTTTTACTCTGCATGCATTCAATTTTCTATAAGATAAAAAAAAAAAACCAACAACAACAAAAAATCTTATCTCTATTCATTCATTCAATTCCTTCATTTAATTGTCATGTACAGAAATTCTTTTTATTAAATTTTCTCTTAGAATTTTTTTTTTATTTTTTTTTTTTTTTGGTTTTTGTCGTTTCCTTTAATATATGTACATTTATGAATTTCAATTATTTTTCCTCAATCCATGGGATAAATTTAAAATTAAATACCTTTAATCTTGTAAAATGCAATTTTCTTAAATAACATTTTTAAATTTCATAAATAATATTCTGTATCTCTGAATTTGACATAAAATGTCATGTAAATAATTTTAATTCATATGAATTTATTTTAGTAAAATATTATGAATTTGTTGACTTCATTGCTCATCAATCAAATTTCATTATAAAAAAAAAAAAGAAGAACAAGAATCCTTCTTCTACCTTAAGACATTGAATCATTACTTTTTTTTTTTTTTTTTGTTATATTATTATTATTATTTCAGCACCTAATTAAAATCTAAAAATACCAAGATACAACATTATAATGAAATATTTCAAATATTTTATTATGTTATTTATAAAGACAATTTAAAATATGAATTTTTATGTTGAAATCATATATCGTACACATGTCCTTTGTTCTATCATCTACCAGATATGTATATATGTATGTATATCTCATTATCATACATGTCACAAATGATTTTAAGTTTTAATAGTTAATTTACTGAAAATTTATATGTATAAAAAGCCTCATTTGTGTTATTCATAATGTACTCCTGTCTCTTGTCTCTGTAGAGTTCATCAGAGACAACAAATAAAAAAATAAATAAAAAACAAAAAACAAACAACAAACAAAAAATTTCTAAGAAATCTTAAAAGTTTTTCGATTTAATGCTTGCCTTTGTATGTTTAAGATACATAGTATACACGAAACTCATCACAAAATATAATAAATATTTAATTTACTTTGTTTCAAAATTGCAATGATTTTAGTTCATACATACATATATGATACTTATTACATGACACATACAATAAATATTCGATGTTGTAGTACATCTTTTCAAGTTTAAATTCAAATAATATAATAATCCTCCGTTAAGTGAGCTCCTTATAAACTTATTATTTTCTTTTAAAATACATAAAGACATGTATTAATAGCTCGTTTTTTTTTGTTCTTTCATTTTTGCTGCTGGTTTTTATTAAATTTTATTTATTTATTTATTTTTTTTTTTTTTTCAATTTTATGTTTTCTTATATGTACCAAGAAAATTATACATAACACTAAAAAAAATCTCCTTCTATAAATTAATTTCCCAATGGAACCATGATGGTTTAGTGTTTAGTGAATATTTATACATATTATGTGGTGTATTATAATAATATATGAGTACACAGACGTCATGCTTTTTCTAAACATATGACATCGGAAATAAGATTTTAAAATTTGATTTTTTTTTTTTTTGTAATTTTCCTTCTCAAATTTTTTTTTTTTTTTCGTTATGAATAACATTCATGTAAACAACATACATATGCATGCAAGAAAAAAAATTGTATATTTTTTGGAATTATTCCAAAATATTACCAGAAAAAGAATATGTGTGTAGAGATTTTTGTGCAAAATGAAATTACATCGTTATAATATTCGAAAAGTAAACATTATATAAAAAAATTTAGAAATATTAAAATTCATAAATTTATTGAGTATATAACATTATATACAGGGTGTTTTTTATGTGATTTTTATTAAATTTAAAGAGAAATAAGTTGGAATTTTGTTTTCCGGGCGAAACTAAGTTTTAAAACATTTCACTGGAAGGCTATTACTCTTAAAAGATAGAAAGTAAAAACATCTTCTACAAACAATTTGTTGCATTTTCACAAATCTAATGATCGATCATAAAGCTGGATTTTAATAAATTTACAATTTACATTTTTGAACACAGTGAGGTAAGTTTGGAGCTTAACCTTAACGACTTCAGTTTACAGTACAATACAAATTGAAATTTTTAATGTGTATTGTAAGAAAAAAAAAAAAGTAATTGATATTTTGTTCATTTGTCCTACACCGTTTATCTTTGAAAGTCTCCTGTTTTATAAGTCCTATTCTTGAAAGTTTACTCTAATTTATTGTTTGAAATTTTCTTATTTCTGTGAAAACTCCAACAAAATATTTTTAATAACTTTTTACTTATTGTTTACTCAGTGTGCAAATATTAAGGAGAAGCCCCGGAATTATTTTTAATAAAATTCACTAAAAATCCCATTTTTAAACATTTTTTTAGAACTTGTAATCGTAACTTCGAAGAAAATCTACTTACAATCTTTTATGTACTTTTTTCCTTTATTACGATAATGTGTAACATTTTTTTGTGTGTGTTGAAAATGTTACAGCCTCCTTTAAAATGAAAATTAAACCAGAAAATCAATCGCTCATCAATCACAATAGAAAAAAAATTTTGTTTTCCAATACCTTTTTTCTGTTGTTTTGTGTTCATCATTTGATATTAGATTTCCTTGTTTCATCAATTGAGCTATTTTTTTTTTTTTATTTATTAGCTTTACCATTTGTTGTACATATTTTTATATGTGCTTTTTAATGTATTTTAAATAACGTATCATCAATAATGCGTAACACACAATATACATATGCTAAGTTGTAAAAGTCATTAATTTATTGTGTTTGTGCTTCACCTGAATAATTTATTATTGATTTGTTAACAAAATGTTGGCAAAAGGCATCTCGAAAAAAAAAAAACATTCATGTACAACACATACATATGTGGTTAAAATGGAATATACAATCATCAATTTGGCTTGACTAGGTTAAAAAACAAAAATCTATGTGAGATTGAACTAAATTTTTTCTCATTTTTTAATTTGGAAAAAATCCAAGTAATTACAAATTTTTGAAGTGTATGTCAGTGAAAAGATAATAAATTACATTTCATATACAAAATTTGAATTTTTAATTTTTTTTCATGTTGAAATTATTAAATTTTTTTTTATTCTGTTTCCAGGATTTGTCATCAGAAAAAATTAAAAAAAAAAAAATTAAATAACGAAACATATGTCATCGAACTGCATCACCAAATAAAATAGGAATTTCTATAACCAGACACTATATCATAAAAAGTTCATCATAATCATCAAATAAAAATCTAGAAAATGTAATTTTCATTTAACAGCAATGAAAAATCATAAAAATCCCCACACAATGTCATAAAAGTAAAAAAAAAAAAACACATAACATAAAAAATCAACGAAAATAAGAAAAGATAAAAAAAAAGAAGCAAAAAATGGCAATGAATATTATGAAAAGTAATTTTTTTATATTATTCTTCTTGTTATATCCTTGTTTTAATGTTGTTTTTGTAATAAATGAATAAAACTACAGCATCACATAATAATCATCATTGTCGCACATAATTTTTGTGCTTTTCATCACCTTTTCTTCGAAGGAACAAAAAAAAAAAAATAATAATAATAAAAAATAAAAGAAGAAAGTAAAAAAGCGCAATAACTAAGCATTTTCACAGTTTTAGATCTTGCCAAAAAGAAAACGAAAAAATAGAATAAAAATTATATCCCTTTTTATCTGTGATAATATTTAGGAAAAATTTGTAGTTTTTCTTCTAACGTTAGAACGTTTAAATGAATTAAGTAAAAATAAAGAAAGAAAAATATCTCTACCTAGAAAATAAAGCAAGGGAAATCATTTAGATACAAACTTATAATAAAAATATAAAAAAAAAAGAAGAAGAAAAAGAAAAAAATATAATTTAGCACAATGATATCATTACGACAACGTATTTTTGTAATATTTGGAATTTTTGTCATTTTCATGAATACAATTTATATTAGTGATGCTAATGCTGCCACAAATGATCGTCATCATCAACAAATTAATTCTAGAAGGATAAGTAATAATAATGAACAACAGCAACAACAACAGAATAGACGTACAAGGACAACACATAATCATCATCATCATCAACATAATCATCATCAAGAATTACATAATGGAAGTAATAATGGTGGAAATTTAGGTGAAACAAGAGGAAATGGTGGTAGTGTTAGTGGTATAGAACATCAAAGAAATAATAAAAGAAATACAAATTCATATGGTACAAGTGGAGCATATATTGGAGGAGGTGGAATAGATTCATCACCATTTAATACAATTATGTCAATGCCAGGATTAAGAGAAAGGAAACCCAATATAATTCTGATATTGACCGATGATCAGGATGTTGAATTAGGTAAGAATTTAACATAAAAGATTTTGATTTAAGTTTTTTTTTGCATTGATTTTTATTGAACCTTGAATATTACAAAAATTAATTATTATTATTTTTTTAAATATCAAAATTTCACATTTTTTTTTCCATGCCATCAATTTCGATGATTTGTACATTCTAGTACGATGTCCTTTTAAAAAAGCCATGTTTCCTGAACTGTGATGACATTTACTGCCTTTACCGTATCGTATCCTTCTATTCTATTTCTACTAATTTTTGTAATTTAATCTGATAAAATTTTTAAAAAAAATTATTTAATTATTTTTTAATTATCTTTTTCTGGAAATTATCTTAAAAAAAGAAAATAAAAATCTTAACACATATCAGGAATAGAAAGAGTAAACAAAATTGCTGTTGGTATTTTAATTGTACAATTTTTAATCATGCAATTTACAAATAAATCAAATTTCAAACAAATTGTACAAATAAAAGTAGCACAAAATAAAGTACTTGAATAATCAAGCTTTTAATTCATTTTTGTTTTAAACAAAATTAAGAATAACAAAAAGTAAAAGATTTTGTATCTATTTTGAACTTTCAAATTTTTTTTTTTTTTTTTCAAATTTAAAAACAAAAGAATTATTTTTTACATCACTTTTCTTCATATTAAGTGTTTATCATATATGGTGGTTAATTTATGGTACTACACATACGCAGTTTGTGTAATATACATATGTATGTATATGAAACAAATATTATAATCCACATAAAAAATTTCAATTCATAATTTTAAAAACGTGTCAAGATATCATTCTCATAACAACAAGTCATTCATTCAAGTATCATATTCATGAAATAGTTTACATTTTACGTAGATACTCGTACAAAAAAAAAAAAAATAATAAGTGAAATAAAATAAACATTTCTTGAGTTACGTATAAAGCAATGTACAATTTATAATTGAGTAGTATAATATTTGCTTAATTTATTCGAATCTTTTGAATCTGAATTTTTTTTTTCACCATTTTTTATTCTAAAGTACTTTCAACCCTCCTTCACATGTAAATATTTTTCATATCGTGGATGTAAAAATAAATTCTTCAAAACACTTTTCACCTGTTTTTCCTTTCTCTTCAAATTTATTTTGTTTTGTTTTCTTTTTTTCGAATATGGTATGTATCAATTATACTAAATTTAATTATAAACAATTTTTGTTTCATGTTTTAATGTTATTTAATACATGTTTTTTTCTTTTTCATATGTTAATTTCTTTGTTTTCCTATATATTCGTTATAGGTTCATTAAATTTTATGCCAAGAACATTACGTTTATTGCGTGATGGTGGTGCAGAATTCCGTCATGCATATACAACAACCCCAATGTGTTGTCCAGCACGATCATCATTATTAACTGGAATGTATGTTCATAATCATATGGTATTTACAAATAATGACAATTGTTCAAGTCCAACATGGCAAGCAACACATGAAACACGATCATTTGCAACATATCTATCAAATGCTGGATATCGTACAGGATATTTTGGAAAATATTTAAATAAATATAATGGTTCATATATACCGCCGGGTTGGAGAGAATGGGGTGGTTTAATAATGAATTCAAAATATTACAATTACAGTATTAATATGAATGGACAAAAAATCAAACATGGTTTTGATTATGCTAAGGTGAATAAAATTACCTTTTTTTTTTGTTTTATTGTTTTGTTTTTTTTATATCCTTTTTCTTAAAACTTTTTATAGGATTATTACCCAGATCTAATAGCAAATGATTCAATAGCATTCTTACGTCAATCAAAACAACAAAATCAAAGGAAACCGGTAATGTTGACAATGAGTTTCCCGGCGCCACATGGACCTGAAGATTCAGCACCACAATATAGTCATTTATTCTTCAATGTCACAACACACCAGTGAGTACAATTTAATTTTATTATGAAAAATGTCATCGTTTTTATCTTTTCGATATATATATATATTTTTTTTTTACTTTATACTTTTATCCTTTTTGCTACTTGCACATTATGTGTTTTTTTATTTTCTCCATCATTCTCAATGTTATTTTATTTGTAACAAAATAAAGGGATAAATATGAACAAAAAAATTGGAACAAAAAAGAAAATCTTAAAACAGATTGAGTTTGGAGAAAGCTTAAATCTTAACTTCTATTCAATGTGTGCACAATTGAAATGAAAATAGGAGGGAAAAGTAAAATAAAAACAAAAGATAATATGGGAGGACAGAAAGAAAATAAAACCGAGTCGAAGAACAAGAAAAAATTTTGATGAATTTTAAGAACAATAACAGGATTAGGCATTGCTTTTATCAAATTTTGAAAAAGGGCGTTTGTATTAAGTCGAAAAGACGATGACTGGAAATGGTTGAACCAAAGTTTAATCACAAAAAAAAAAAAGTGAAGTCTTTTCTGAAAATTTCAATTTTCAATTTTCTTCAAAAAAATTGTGTATTGAAAATTTTGAAGGATTCAATGTTATTTTAGCCAGTAAATACAAATTATACTATTAATTTGAGCATACTTGTTATTTTTTTAAAAAAAGTGTTCACCCTGTATAACTGTAAATTACAACCCTTTATTTTATACACAAAATAAAATAAAAAAGTAAAAGAAAATTTTTTACCAGGTTACGACAATCATGATATAGTTACACAAATTCCATGAAGGATTTATCATTTTACCGTATAATAAGAAAGTACACTACATTTCAGTTAAAGCAAAAATACATAAAGACAAAAAAAAAATTATGGCAATAACAGAGAAAAGGATTCTTTTGCAATGATATTATTTTTATCACATTCTATACGTGTGTACTATATTCTAATATTTTTTATATTCTACTTTCTGTTCTGTTTATGCTTTAATATTGAGGTTTTACTTTCATATCGTCATCATCTTATGTATATGTAAGTATATATTCCTTAAGATTTTTCTTAGTCCTTTTTTTTTTGTTCCTATATACTTTATTCCTTTTTGTTTAAATGGTAATATGCGTTATGCAATTTATCTTGGAATTTTGCCAATATTAAATGATATAGTACATAAAATAGTATAAGGGCAAAAAAACAAAATCCTCGGAAAAAAAGAAGAAAAATGAGACCGGAACGAGGGAAGCAAAAACAAAAACAAAAAAACGTATATGTAATAAAAAAAATTATTGCTAAGGATAATTGTAGAGAATCGATTGCAGGAAATTGAATGGAATCTATTTAGTGAAATTTATATTGTAAAAAAGATAAAAATAAAGGAAAAAAGGACATTTTTTCTTCGTACTTTCATGTCTTATTCAGTTAAATATTATTTCTTCATTTTTTTTCGTTTCTTATAAACGTGTTAGTTTTTTGTTTTATCATTATCAAATGGGACATGTCTTTATTATTATTCAGAAATACAGAAGAAAAAATATGGCTATTCAATGTTGTATTTTTATTTTATTAATATTTTTTCCCAATAGTATAGAAAAAGCAAAATAAAGAAAGACAAACGAAAAGGAAAGAAAAAAATGTGTTAGAAATTTAAATTGAATAATACTTTATAATATTGAAGAAAAAAGGATAACCTTATGAAAAGAAAAATTCAAAACAAAATAAGGATAAAGAAAATGATGATAAGAAAAAAACTTTTATTTTCTTCTGAAGACACATAATTGAAATTGGTTTTGGCATTTAAAAAGAAGTGTTTTATAGAACAAAACAACAAAAAAAGATAGAAAAAGTGATTCTTTTTTTTTTTTGTTCATATTTTAAAAATATTATTGGCTCCAATTTATTTACATCTGCAATATGATGAAAAATGTCAATTTATTAGTAAATTGTTGGAAACAAATCATAATTTTATTTCTCTAGTATCCTGAAAGTAGGTTAGTTATAAAAATCAAATAAAAAAAAAAAGAAAGAAAACCAAAATCGAATAAAAAAAAATTAAAATAAATTATACACACAGGGATTCCCAGTTATTTTACTTATAATAAATAATATTGCGGTCATAAAGTTTTAAAGTCCTTGAAATTTATTAAGATAAGACTAATTTTTTTTTTCCTTATTACATTTTTTTTTTGTGGTTAATTTTTATAAAGAAAACTTTACCATTAAGTTGATTGTGTCCTATTTAATTTGCAAAAAAAAAAAAAAAAAAAAAAAAATTCACGGAAAAAAAGTCCTTTTTCTTATTTGTGTTAGCTTGGGTTGTAAGAAATATAAATGTTTGTATATAAAATTAAATAAGATTTTTCAAAGTTTGTCATTATCAAGGATAAAAGAAAAGATATACATATTCTATCGGTACGTGTTTGTGGTGTCTTATCTAAATGAGAAAAAAAAAAACATTTAAGGATAAAATCTAAATATGTACATATAGTACATGTTAATTTTTAGTTTAAGATATTATCGAAATAATTTACCGTGATTAAAATGAATTAAATTATGTATCCTTGAATCCTTTTTTTTAAAGGTTCATATATCATTATTATGATCTCATTAATGGTGTCATTTTAACAATAAAATAATTTTTTATTGAATATATATGTGTTCATTTTATAAGTATGTGTGAAGGCGTTCATGTATCTTATATTTATTTAATGTATAATATTCAAGCATAATCGAAACAATAAATTTTAAATTATTATACGAAATATGAATATTATATGAAAATTTTAAATTTCCCATGAATATTCTGATTGGTGAAATGAAAAAAAGAAAACAAAGATTTGTATCTTTTTATCTATTTTATTGAATGGTTTTGGTTTTCATGTTTAACAAATAATTGAACTCATGTTAACGTTTTTGTTTTAATCTTTTATTATTACTACATAGCTATTATTATTTATTTTTTCTTATTTGTTTTCTTTAACACTCCTATCAATTTTAAATTTTACCTACGCCAATCAATTTTAAGTATCAAAATGTTACATATTTTGACTCCTTATAAAAGTAGGTTCTCGTAGGACTAGGGAGCTGAAATTTGGCCAGGA
This sequence comes from Bombylius discolor, assembly GCA_939192795.1. Taxonomy (NCBI): domain Eukaryota; kingdom Metazoa; phylum Arthropoda; class Insecta; order Diptera; family Bombyliidae; genus Bombylius; species Bombylius discolor. Next base: position 44,148,456 of record OW584238.1, on the reverse strand, counting down.
TATTCCTTGAAGCCTCTAGTTTTCTGTGAATTTTGAACGGTGAAGATCCGTTCACTAGGGCAAAAGTTATAGGGTACAATGCAAAACAAGTCATTTTTCTAAAAAAAACTTTTTTTTCCCTTATATGGGGCCTTAAAAATTTCGTACCATGACCCTCAAAAAAAGAGTGCATTTTAATTCTTGGACTATTTTCTGACCTATTGCATTTTATTTGACTCAAATCGGTGCAATATACCCCGAGATATAAGAGTTCAAAGTTAGAAAGTCACATTTTCTTCCATATAAAAATTTAAAAAAAAAAATAATTCAATATTTTTAATTTTTACATAAAAAATTTTTTGTATGAAAAATATATGACTTTCTAACTTTGAACTCTTATATCTCGGGGTATATTGCACCGATTTGAGTCAAATAAAATGCAATAGGTCAGAAAATAGTCCAAGAATTAAAATGCACTCTTTTTTTGAGGGTCATGGTACGAAATTTTTAAGGCCCCATATAAGGGAAAAAAAAGTTTTTTTTTAGAAAAATGACTTGTTTTGCATTTTACCCTATAACTTTTGCCCTAGTGAACGGATCTTCACCGTTCAAAATTCACAGAAAACTAGAGGCTTCAAGGAATATCCTGGCCAAATTTCAGCTCCCTAGTCTCACGGTAACATACTTTTATAAGGAGTCAAAATATGTAACATTTTGATACTTAAAATTGATTGGCGTGACTTTTTTATTTAGCACCCTGTAACTCGCGCCCTGTTGCAGGGATCTTTTTGGTACCAAAGAGAGTTTTATAGAAACTGACGAGCCTAACACTGTGCAGAAATTTCAAGTCGATCGGACCACAGGGTCCCGAGATATTTAACTTTGAAAACCGAATTTTGACGAAAACGGTCGAGAATTGATAGGAGTGTTAAGGAACGCAATGTATGTGAACTGAACCATGAAAATCAGTTTTTCTTCTTTGTAAATATAGTATGTTCATTACATATCATGTGTGTATATCGAATCACATTATAATAATGTAAATATTGTCTATAAAAGAGCGTAATAATAATCTTTATCTGTGTTTTTGGTTTTTTTTTGTTTTATATATTTTTTTTCTTACCTTTAGATACTCCTTTTTATGGTAATCTGATTTTGACTTCTTGTTTCCCATGTCATTAAAACTAACAATTTGTGTACATACTGAGTTATAGAATTTGCTTATTTATGAATCAGACTTATTGGCTCTGTTAATCTAGCATTTACATGGTGCTGTATAATGATGAGATTTTAGTGAATATCTAGCAAGATATGATGATGATGAGAATGGTGTATAATAGATGTTGATGAAAATGATGACAGTAAATTGAAGGTGCGATAAAAGCATGAATTTTAAAATGTGTATAACGTATACATATACGAAGAAATTATTATTATAAAATAAGTTTGTTTTCTAATAATTTCATTTATCAGGAGGTGTGGAAATAGAACGATGATGATGATTACTTCTATTTTATGATAAGTACATGTCTAAAACCAATCAATTTTTTTTATCTCATGTGTGTGTTTTGTTTTATATAGGGTGATTAATAAACGCTGACTAGAATTAAACTGGTTTAGGTTAGGCCAACCAACAGTTTCTTTTATGTTTCCAAGAAGCGATTATCAGGAATAATCTATAGAGAACAGATGACTTTAACAGTTGGCTGTCAATAAAAGTCTCATCCTTTTTTTATTATTTAGTAACGGTTTTGACTCTTTGAGCCAAAAACATTTTATAAATTACCTTCTTTTTCATTATAATTTTTAACAAACTGGAGATTTTTATCATCATTGAAATTTCGATGTTTTTATCTTCTTCCAATTGATTCTGTTTTATTTTTATTTTGATCATAAAATCGAAATCATTAAATTTCTACTAAAATCAATTTTTCAATCTAGAAAAAGATAAGAAAAAAATTAACATCGAAACATCCACCTTCATCCACCATTCATTGTCTATCTATCAATATCGTCGTCCTACCTATTTGCACCAAAATTTCTTTAACTCAAAATCTCCTATGTTTTTTTTTTTTATTGAAACTTTTTGTTATTAAAACTTAAAAAAGAGTTATTATTAACACATGATTGATTTAGAAAATTTCTTGGAATATTCAAAATACAAAAACAAAAAAAAAAAAAGGATCAAACAGGAATATCAAATTTCAAATTGTTTTTATTTTGAAAAAAAAAAAAAAAAAAAATCACCCTGTAAAACAAGAAAATATTCTTTAAAATTAAAGCGTATAAGAAAATATTAGTATTTTACTGACTTTTTAATACTTTTTGTTTTTTGTTTAATAATATTTACGATACATGCACACATATGTACATACATATGTACATATATATCCTGAAAAAGTATACTTACAATAATTTGTTTTAAAAATAATTCAAACAGTGTATACTAGAAAAAAAAAAAAGTAATAATGTGGTATGTAAGTACCGTATTTTGAAAATGTTTTACTATAAACATAATGTAACATAAAAAAGTATAAAGGTAATGGTATATAATTTAAAACAAACTTTTTTGTAAATTTACTACACACATGATGCACAACATAACCATAATCATAATCATATTATCATCATCATCATCATTATTATCATCGTATAATAATCATTGATGCATATTTTACGTACATATACATATATCTATCTATGGAATATTTTTATTGTTATAAAATCGATGAATGCAACCTAATAGATAATGATAGACATTGGAACAATTGAATCATGAATAAGCACATGTGTATGCATCATGATGATATGATGGACATTTAAGACAGTAATTTTAGAAGATTTCAAAGAATCAAATATAATGAAACATAACAAAATCATTTATCAAAACAAATTTTATTTTCATGTATGTATATGAGTATGTGCATTGTACTTAATATGTATATGGACGTACTGTTTTGTAAATTTCTTCCTTATAATCCTCAAGAAAATTGAACACTTACACAATAAACACGAAGGTGTTTTTAAAAGATTATTTTTTCCCAATATACCTAAGTATATCTATGTATGTATATATATTTTTTTTTCTTGTTAAAAAAAATTATGTCAGAGAAATATGCTTAAACATGTTACTGGCAGTTGAATTATTGTTAAATCCACCCACTATAAATTCATATTAACTGTATGTTTAAATAATACATTTTTTTTTTTTTTACTTTCTTCTTAATTTAGTTACAAGCTAGGTACATGCGATTGTTATTATTATTTTGTTAGTCAATTTATTTTATTTTTTTATTTTTGTGGTTTTATGATAAACAAATTAACATTTAAAAGACCACGTACTACATTGGCAGTGCTATGTATGTATATAGTTTATGTACAATAATATATTAGTATAATTATTGAACGGGTGTTGTATCGTAGAATTTTCTAGATGTTATTTGAATTGAAAATTTATGAGTCCCCAAAGTCGATTGTCGATTCGATTTCCCTTTTATTTTTACTATTTGTTATTATTATTGTTGTTCTTGTTGTCCTAACGAACTAAATTGTATATATGTATGTATTTTGTTAGATAAAATACCACAAATAAAAATAAAATAATAAATATATGTATGTAAGAACATTAATAGCAGCTGTTACTGTATTATTTTGATGTATGACCAAAATATCAAAACTGAAAAATATAACTAAATATTTTGTGTATTTTCGGTTATTGAATTTTTGGATATGAGGACGAACGTAATATTTGAAATTTGTTATCATTTTATTCATGTCCTGTGTCCTGTGATGTCTGTTAGGAAATACAGTATTGACAATTAGTGTAGATGGAAAGAAAGAAAGAGAAGATTGTTAAGAGAGAGAGAGAGAGAGAGAGAGAGAGAGAGAGAGAGAGAGGGAAGAAAGGACAAATTTTGGTGAATATTTCAAAGTTCCACTTATAGAAAGAAAAAATTCATGTTATTACAATTTTGTTTTAAATACCATCCAGTATCCAGTTATACTTTCAAGGATTATGGATTATATAAAGTATATTAAAGTCAAATTTTAGAACAAAATGCTTCATTCATTATTATTATTTTATTTGTTGTCTTATCGTTGGTCTTTTGTTGCGTGTCCAAAACAAATTTGTTCCTAGAAAAACAATAATAATATTGTTTTGTTGTGTATTGTAAATTGAGACTATAATGGACCCAACCGGAATTAATCAGTTATTATGCATAATAAATATCAAAAACTATTACCACATCCAATAAGTCCAATTTTTTTTTTTTTTTAAATATCAGCAGGACAAAATAATGGTTAAAGTTCATTGGACAATTATTTACTTTTACAATTTAAGGAAATCAACGAAGTATTACATTTATAAGACAGAAATCATTTGTTTCAATATAAAATATCCTTTTGAATATTGTAATCGTAAATCTTTTTTGTACATGGGGTTGTGAACTACACCAACGCAATAATTTTATCAGCTCCATTAATTTGTATATCGTATGTTTTTTTTTTGTTACTTTATTTTTTTTTTTTGTACAATTTCTTATTTACATGACAATTAACAGTTTTATAGACAAATCTAAAGAAAGTTAAAAGAGAATGTGTGTAAAAAGAAAAAAAAAAACAAAAAACGATTGTAAGGAAGCGAACTCTATAAAGAAACGAAAAAAGGAAACATGAATATTAATGAAGGGTTCACTACTTGCTGTGGTGACAATATTAAATTCCATGAACTTAGTATGTAGTGTAGAATGTATATAAAATGTGAGTATATAATATCTTTTCTTTTTTTTTCTTTTTTTTGTATTTATGTGGAACATTCGCACACAATAACTGGCCTTCTCGACTCTCTTAATTGGGGAAATTAATTTTATTAATTAGTCCCGACGTCTAGGCGAATAATTATGCAAATATATAATTGTATAGAGTCTTTCTCAAATTTTAACATTGCTACTTAACGCACACAGGGTTTTCTTTTATTTATTTTTTATTTTTTGCTTCAGTAGAACAGAAATGAAGCATAAGAAAGTTGTATTTTTATTATGAAATTTATGGTTTTTGTAAGTAATTTATTATGTCGACAATATTTCTTTTTTGATTCATATCTTCCGGAATGATTTAATGTGTTCTTTTAATGGGCTTGTCAATAAAAAAAAAAGAAATACGAGAAAACTTAATTATACACTTTATTACTCATTCATAGGATTTTTTTTGAATTTCAAAGGAAAAATAGTAATAAATTTTCTTTACCTTTTATTTACTTTTTTTGTATACAGCACACCTGCTTATGACCATGCCCCAAATCCAGATAAACAATGGATCCTTCGTGTTACGCAACCAATGGAACAAGTTCATAAACGTTTTACTGACCTTTTAATGACGAAACGTTTACAAACTTTACAAAGTGTTGATGTTGCTGTTGAACGAGTTTACAATGAATTAGAAAGTCTTGGAGAATTAGATAACACATATATTATTTTTACATCAGATCATGGTTATCATTTAGGGCAATTTGGATTGATAAAAGGGAAAAGTTTTCCATTTGAATTTGATGTTCGTGTACCATTTTTAATGAGAGGACCGGGAATTCAACCAGCTACAGTGTAAGTTTTGTGAAAAAATAAAAGAAAAGAAAATAAAAAGAAAAAAAATAAAACATTTTGTCTGAAAAATACAATAGAAAATATTTTCAATGTTTTTTAATCGAAAAATTCTTTCAATACACACACACACAAACACAATAGGGTTGATGAAATTGTCTTGAACATTGACTTGGCACCAACATTCTTAGATATCGGTGGTGTACCAACACCACAACATATGGACGGTAAAAGTTTTCTACCATTACTTTTAAGTCGACATAGAGCGGTCAGAGATCAATGGCCTGATACATTTTTAATTGAAAGTTCAGGACGTCGAGAGACACCAGAACAAATGGCTGCAAAACAAGCAGCAAAATTGAAACAACAACTTTTGAATGAAACCCATGAAGAGGATGCTGTAGAAAATGTGAAAAAGGTTACATCAGAACAAATTGATTTCAGTTCTACAGAACATGACATCGATGACATTGATGGTAAAAGGAAGAGATTAAAAATTCAATTAACCACAAATTCTTAAAGTTTTCCCATTTTCTTCTAGACGATAAGTTTGATGATGATTTTGAAACTGATGTAGATGACAGTCATGTATTAGGACAATATAGTACCAGTCCTTTATTTACAGATTATCACAATAACAATAATAACAATAATGCACCAATAGATCAAGAAGAAAATGGTTAATACTTGTAAATTAGTTCATTGAATTTTGTTTGAATTGAATTTTAATTTATACAGGAGCACCGGATCAATTAGATAATCATTTGCCTCCATACTTGACAAAACTTGCACGTTTAAATTCTGAATGTTCAGATCCAGCACTTTTAGAAAATTGTATTCCAGGACAAAAATGGAAATGTGTAAATGAAGGTGGAAGATGGAGAAAACATAAATGCAAATTTCATGTATGTCATTTTAAATATTTTAAATGTATTTTTAGAAAACATATATACTTCAAATAAGGACTTCATTAAACAAATTTTATGCTATTTATATTCCTCTTTAATTTCTTTAATTTTTCATTTAGTTACAACTTCAACATCATTTAGCTGAAATTAATAAAATGTCATCACAAAATAAAAGGAATTGTGCTTGCTTTACACCGGATGGTGTTGTGTACACAAAAATTAAAACGGATCGTGACTATTTAGGTCCTCGTATAAGGAAAAGGTATAACATTTCTCAATTGTTTGTATTTGTTCAATTTATTTTCTCTTTTTTTCATCTATTTAAAATTTTAAATTGATTCCGTAAAGAAGTATTTATTTTCAATTTTAATTTGATTTACTTTTTCTCTTATGTTCTTGTTCTTTTCGTTTTTTTTTTCTTCCTTTTCTATTTATAGGGGTCAACATCATTTACTATTTGGTAAACGACAAAAACGTGATATCGACTCACAACTAGTTTTTGATAACATTATTAATTCATCATCAAATAGTAATGAATTCAATGAAATTTATCATGACCGTATCCCTTATGAAATGGAACAACTTATTGATATTTCAAATGCTTTATCATTAATTGAAGAACATCTTCACAATCAAGAGCAATTACAAATTTCATCCTCACATGAAATATCAGATAATGAAAAAATGAATAATAAACGAAATAAACGTGAAACATCATCATCATCAAATTCTGGTGGTATTGATCCAATATCAAATGTAATCCAAGAAATTCAAAAAACTTTAGAAAGTCTTGAAGAGAAATTTTTAGAACATGATAATTTGAGTACAACTCGTAGTCAAAAATTGAATGCAGAAAAAATTGCTGCAAAATGTTTTATTGAACAAACAGGCAAAGTAAATTGTTCTGATATTATCTATGAAGATGAAAGGATATGGAAAAAATCACGTCAACAAATTGATATGTTAATAAAGGTCCTTAAAGATAAAATAAATGATTTAAAAGACATTAAGAAACACTTGAAAGAAAATAAACCTACACTAATAATACGCAATGAAGAGAATAATGACTACAATAATTCTGGAAATGGTAACAATAACAATAGAGATGGAACAACAAATACTGGTAACGATGATGAATTCGATGGATTATCGTTGTCAAAGAAAACAAATCGACGTAAAGGACGACCACCATCATCATCATCAGCAGCAGCGTCTACAGGATCATTGTATTCCAATCACCATCACAGTCATCAGCATCAGCATCAACATCATACACATAACGGTAGACACAAAAACAAGAAAAATAACAATGCTATGAAACATGTCGATACAAATGATGGCGATGAAGGAACATTGATTGATATGAGCTATTTTAGAACTGATAGGAATGATATTCCTGGTGAAAGTAGCAGTACTAGTGCCAGTAGCAGAAGAGCTAATGACACTTTTGGAAGTTCTGAGAATTCAGGAAAAACTATAAAACCATCCCGAAACAATAATAATCATGCTTCAAATAGACGTCCAAACAAACTTAATCAAAATCACATGGCCGTTAATCGTTATAATATTTCAACTACACCAAATTTCTTTGATGACATACCAAAAACTGTACCACCATTCGTATCCAGTACATCATTTGCTGCATCCTCAACATTCACCCCATTTAGAAGTACTGAATCTCCAGGAGAATATTCTACAATGAGAAGATACAGTGTAGAAACAGCGAGTGAATCAGATAAATCTGATGCAATTATTTTAACATCAAGGGCTCCAGAAATTACTACCGTACGATACAATCATGAAGAAGATGAAGAAGATAATTTTCCATCATCATCATGGCCATCCACTTCGTCCACATCTTCGTCCATGCTAGAGAATAATTTCAAAATAACATCAACATCACCAGGACCATCACCTACTGCCGCTACAGAAGAAAAACACAGCACTGAGGGTGGAAGCGATAGGCAACAATGGTTAAGCTCAAGTACAATTGTAGCATTAGAAACATCATCTAATCCAACCAATGCAGTATCATCTAATACAAACAGCAATGACATTAATAACAACTTCCGAGGTAAATTTGAAAATAAATTGGCAATTATTTTGTTTTGTTTTAGTTGCCTTTACTAGCATTATCTTAGTGAACAAACATAAATCTATTTTCTGAATTTTAAATTTTGTGTATTTGCTTATTTTCTTCATCAATTTATATTCTAGGATATGAAACAAGTAAACAGCAACAACAACAACAACATCCCCACCATCATCAACCAACAAACAATGATAATTTCAATCAGCAAAAATATCGATTCTCAGGGCCTGCTGAATGTTATTGTGAACCGGAAGTACAGACGTAAGTAAACATACATCACAAACACAAGAAAATAATAATAATAATAATCTTTATCATCGATGACATACTTAATTGGTTGTTGTTCATTCAAATGTCGTTTCATGTCAGTTATTTTCATCCCTTTAACAGCATTATACGTACATTATTTTCCCTTTTTTCTAAAAATACTTTTTGACATTTTAATAGTTTATAAAGTGTAAGGGTATTTCAAAATTAAATGACATTTATGTATTATAGTTTAATTATGGGGTGGGGGGATGGAGTAATGAAAACATGTACACATATATACATATATAAAGAAATAAGAGTATCTCTTATTAATGAAGGAAAGGACATTTATTTATTTATTTATATACGGATGAACTTTGACTTTGACAAGGATGTTAACTTTCAAGTTAAACAATGTCAGGCAGTTTTTTTTCTTCTTCTTTTTGGTTTTATTTCAAAAGAAAATGTTTATTTTGGTAAAGTATTTTTATCACAAATATTAAAAAATTGCGTATAAAATATCCTTAATTTAGCAAAAGAACGAATTTCAATTACGTCATTGTAAATAATAAAAATACAAAATTCCTGTTTAAATGAAATTTCTTAATTGAACCAATTTTTTTACTTGCTTTTTATTTATGAAAAGTTGTTAAAGATTTAATGTGAAAGATTAAAAATAAACGAAGAAAATGTTTTTTTGAAGAAAAAACAAAACATCACTTAAAGGATTTCACAAGGATAATCATTTAAGAACTATTAAAGTCTTTTTAACGCTTCAAAAATTCTAAATTCAAAATTTTACGAAAATGAAACGTTTAAGCAAGATTAAAAAATTAGAATTTTCAGAAAAATTTCAATGTGAAAAATTTAAAATTTACATTTAAGGAAGATAAAAATATAGAAATAAATATTTAAAAAAAAGTTTCAGTATAATGTAAATAATTAAAGTAAGGGTTAAATATAAAAATATTTCATTTATTTTGTTTACAGTGTTCCGGATGAAAAAGAAATAGCCCGTGAAGCTCGTCGAAAATTGAAAGAAGAACGTCAACGTAAAAAAGAACGTAAACGTAACCGGAAAGCACGTCTCGAAAAAGAATGCTTATCAGAAAAAATGAATTGCTTCAGTCACGACAGTTCACATTGGCGTACAGCACCCCTTTGGAACGATGCACCATTTTGTTTTTGCATGAATGCAAACAATAATACTTATTCGTGTGTCAGGACGATTAATTCAACACATGATTTTCTATATTGTGAATTCACTACAGGTCTAGTCACATTCTATAATCTTCGAATTGGTGAGTGATTTTCTATTTTTTTGATTTTTTTTAAATATTTTCCTCCTTTTTTTTTTTTGAGTGTGTGTGTGTGGAATCTTAGCATTACAATTTCCCACGCACACAATATAATCTTCCATATTATCTTTTTCAAGTGTCGAATAATTTATTTCGATAACATGTTACGGACGTGTACTGTAAAGGTTTTTCTTTTTTTTGTTTTATTGCCTTTTTTTATATCTTGTTTGTTTTTTTTCTTCCTTTTTTAAGATCCTTTTGAAACATTAAATAGAGCATCCTCACTAACATCGGAAGAAAGATCTTATCTACATGATACATTGGAAGCATTGAAAGGTTGTAGAGGCCGTAGTTGTACAATAAATAGGCATATACAACATCAAAATCATCAGCATCATCATCATCATCACCAGGATGTCGGATATAATCACAGTGTACGGGCACCAAAAAGAAAATATCCTCAAATTGGTAAGGATTTTATTTACTAAGGGTGGATATTATGTAAATTTATTGATGTATAGAATAATATGTATTTTTGTTTTTTTTGTTTTTTTCTTTGGGATTGTTGATATTTGTGTTTATATCTTTTTTTAATGTTAAGGGACAAGAAAAAAAAAATCATGTGTCATGTGTCATAAATAAAAAATTTTAATTGATTTTTATATTTGTTTTGTGTCATTTATTTAATGATGGTTTAGCTGGATCCCATCCGTTGTATGGAGAATATGATGTTCCTTCTAGTAAACGACGTAAAATACCAAAGTGAGATATGTTTTTTGTTAGTGTTTTTTTATTTGATTATTATTATAATTTTTATGCAAATATTTTATAAATTATTTCAATTTTTTATTTTATATACTAACATCATGGTTTTTTCTTTTGAATTAATTTATTTATTTATTTTTTCTCATAGCTGTTAAATAAATTACATGTTGTTTTTATTTTATATTTTAATCTTTATTCTATATATGCACTAATCAGCTGTATTCTTTCTCTATCAGCTTTTGTTTTTATATCCTTTATTTTTTATTTCTAATCCTGTGATTGTTCATTTGTACTAAAAACATTCAAACAAAAAACTAACACGAAACCTTTTTACAATTTATTTTTTTATGTTATTTTTTGAAAAATTCATTTATCTAATGAAGTTTTCTATTATTTTTTTTTTTATATTTTCATTCTCAATTGTTCAATTTATTTACAAAATCACAAAATGAAAACAAAATCCAAATAGATGGAATACAAGTACAAAAAGGAAACCATGGCATCATCAGTACAATAATCAACAACAGCAGCAGCATCATCAGCAAAATAATGAACCATCATCATCACCAGTAGTATCAAATCGTCGAAACAGAGCACAACAACAACAACAACAACAACAGCATCAAAATCAACAGTCACACCAAAAACGACCAGTTTGGAGTGAACAGGATCTTTACAATTGAAAAGGATTCTTATCATCATCACCATCATCATCATCATAAAAATAACCAAACATACTTTCAGTACGAACAACATGAACGAAAAATAAAGAAAATAAAAAAATCAAATAATTCGTAAACGAAGAAAAACAAGAAAAGGTAAATAGAAAAAAAGTTAAATAAAATAGAATAACACAAAAAAATAAAGTAACTGTTAGTTAGTTAGTTAGTTGGAAAATATCAAAATAATAAAAATAAAAAAAGAAATAAAATCAACAAAAAAAAAAATACAAACTTAAAAACAATTTTTATAACAAAAGAATCTCCTCAAATACGCCAACGGTGATAGTTGAAACAACGAATTAAATTGAGATATCCTTTGCTATAGATACATAAATTTATTATGTGTCGTCGTAGTACATAAAACATATATTTAAAAAAAAAAAACATAAAAACACACATCAAATGATGATGATAATATCAACTAAAATAATTATTATATTTTTTTTTTTAGGATTTCATTTTTTCTCAATAAGAATCCTTATGTTTTTGTTCTTTGTTTTTTTCTTTTTCTTGTGTTACTATAAGACTGTCAGGATATAAATTATTGATTAATTTAATAAGTAACAAAAAAAAACAAAAAGTATATATTACGTAAAATATTTTAACATTATAATATACTTATATGTATATCTACTATTTATGCATGCTAAATATCTTTACGTATCTACATATTTATCTAATTTTTTTTTTTTCAACTTCAAAAAAAAACTCTAGGTATCTATTAGTAAGAATTTTTTAATTTATTTTTAAATTTTTAGTAAATAACAGTAAAAAAAATTAAATTTTAAACATTTTGCATATAACTAGGCGTAAAGTATATTATATCAAATATTTAAAAAAATTTATAAAAAAAACAACAACAACAAAACTGACAACAACGACTAGAATGTTTTCATTTTAAAAATTCAATTTAGAAAGAATTTTTAAGAAAATTACAAGAAAAAATTAATTTTTTTTAAAGTAAAAAATCTAATTAAATTATTTAATCTGTTTTTTCACTGTTAGAAAGAAACGAAAATCAAGAAAAAAATTATATAAAAAAAAAAATCATAAAATATACTTAATTGAATTTTTAAAGAATTTATTTAAAAGAAAATTTAATTTGAAACCTTTTTTTTTTCTGAATGAAGTAAGCCACATTATTAATTTGTCTTATGGAGGATTTTCTTTGATGATTTTTTTTTTCAAAATCCAAAGGTTTTTCTTTTTTTTTTTTTTTGAAAATTTGTCTGAAATGAATTATATTTGATCCTTCAAAGTCAATAAACTTAAAAAAAAAAAATTGATCACATTTCGGAAATATTGGACTTTCAGTATTGAAGGACATTCCATACTTTTCTTTAGAATTTTCTCTTTGGACAACATATTTTTATATCGTTTAAATACCGTAACATTTATTTCATAATTTTTCGACAACAGTTTCGAAAATAAATTGGAAACAGAAAAAATAAAATAAAAAATTTCCTACCGAAATTTCTTTATAAAAATCAAAATTGAATAATTATAACATTAAATTGTCAAACTGAATTGTTTTCGAAACGATTTTCGAACTATCAAACTTTTGAAAATTCCAATTCTATCCAATGAATTGAACCAATGTAGATTTCTCGTTTTAAGTTCCAATTTATTGTTTTTCGAAATTTAAATAAACTGAATTTATTTTTAATTAAATTTTTTTTTTTAAATATAGTATTTTGTGTAACAGTAATAAAAAAGTAAATTTCTTACTACAAAAAAAAGCAATTTCAAATACAACAACAACAAAAAAATAATTAATATATAAATTAACTAAACTTCTTATATCTAATTATAAAATTGACTTTAACTGAATATTTCATTTTAATCTCTTGCCAAAAAAAAAATCTCCTACATATTTACATGTAACATTTAAGATTTAACATTAAAAGATTTGTTTGCTTGATTTTCAATACGCAAAGAAAAAAAAAAAGATGTAATTCTTACATGATGAGTAAAACCAAAAAAAAAATGTAAGAAAAGAAAATAAAAGCGCCTGTATGAAATGAAATTAAGTATTTTTACATGAAATAAGCATAAATATATAATTAAAATTCATTTATTCATTGAAATTAATTATTTAAAAAAAAAACACACACACAACAAAATTATGAAACATCCATAAAAATGTTATATATATATAAACTGCCGTTTTAAGCTCAAATACACAGTAGGTATTTAAATTTAAAAACAAATTAATTAATTAAAAATTAAATAAGAAAAATTAAAACAACAATTAGTAAATTTTTTTCAATATCTTTGTTATTGTGAAAAGAAAAAAAAAAAAACAAAAATAATAATTGAAAAAAATTTAATAAAACGAATTAGATACATACTTCGCATTCACATCATAAATTATGCATATCTTAATAAAATAGAAAGTAAAAGAAACAAAAATATTTCAAAAAAAATAAGTAAAAATTTTTGCATTTTAATTATATTAAAAATTATAAAATATTAAAGTAAGAAAATGAAAAAAAATTTTTTTTTTTTTTTTTTTTTTAGAGAAAGAAAAATAAATAAAATAATAAAATGCATTGTAAATTAAATTGAGCAACGATTTAACATAAACGAACATTTAAATAACAAATATGAAATATAATTTAAATACAATAAATAATATTTTGAATTAAATTTAATATTGTAAAATGTAAACTTAGAAACAACAAAATTCAGAAAACCAAAATAAACTTAAACAAAAAAAAAAAAAAAAAAAAAATCAAGTAAAATAGAATAAAATTTAAATTAAATGCCAGATTCTTGCAATTTCTTTTTAGATATATGTAATTTAAAATAAAATAAAAAAATACATATTAAAAAAATAAAAACAATAATAATATACTAAACTGTAAATAAATATACATATATCTAGAAAACAAGTAAATTTAATTATATTATAACGGTAATTAATTGTTTGAAAAAAATAAAAATAAATAAATAAATAAATAAATAAATTTCAATTTTAAGCAATTATACTACATTCATGTATTATTAAATATATGTTTCAATAATAATTGTGTATTTAATTATTATTATTATTATAATTACATTGTATTAGTGATAAATTAAAAATCGATATTAAAAGCTATATTTAATGATTATTTTAAATTTTAGAATTTATAATACATTGTGTTGTGTAACGTAGCGTACGTAGGTACATAACCTCCTATATCAATCTTTTAAATTTATCCTTGAAACATTTATGGTATTTTTATATTTTCAGAATGTACAGTATATAACTTAATATGAAGGACAATTATAAATTTTACAGAAGGAAATGAATTTACAGCTAGGATGAATAATCATTTTTACAAAGGAAATATTTTTTTATTACATACTAGGATATCATCATAGAATTAACATTCTTGGTTAGTTAGTTGGTTGACGTGGCGGTTCTCATATTACTTCCGAAGACCCAAATAGCATTAAGAGCGCCTTTTTGATACCACATACCTCGCAGTTATATAGTTGTCGAATCAGAGAGTTGTAAATCCCCTTTCTGTCATAACATTTTAACATCCTTACTTCGATGTATCTAGTAATTTCGAGAATCTGCTTACTTTACATACTTCACAAAAAAGACTTTTTCTATTTCAAAACGGTAATCACAGAATATCTACTTTTTCAAGAATTCTCATTCTAAAAAAAAAAATAATAACGAAGAAAGAAACTAGGCGTTAAATTTAAAATTAAAATTTTATTGTACAAATTGGCAGTCTTTATATAGTTGCAAAAAAGTGTACTATGTGAAGATATTCTTGAAAAAATTTTCATTTAAAAAAAAAATTGTTTTAAAATGAAATCTTCTTCTTTGATAATATCATTTTCATTTGTTTCTTTCATCTCACTCCCTTAAAATAAATGTTGTTTTATTTTTTTGTATTTTCTTGGACACATTTTTCCAGAAATTTAATTTGAAATTCCTTGCATACCTCATTTTTCAATTAATCTGATTTTTTTCTCTTACTTTTTTTTTTTTTTTTTTCAATGAAGAAGAAAAAGAGAAACATACAGGAAATTAGGTATCTTTTACAAAAGTTTGAAATTTTCTGAACAAACAATTCAGTGGAAAAATCTCTTGAAAACTTTGATATAGTTTTTTTTTTTTTTACTTTTCTTCTAAGAAAAACAAAAAGAAAAAATTTCACTTAAACTAATTTCTAATTTAATTGCTGAATTTAATTTCAATTAATTTTCAACTTAAATTTTGTCAACATTTAGAACTTTGTTCTTTCTATTTGTTTATTTTATTTTTATTGTTTTTTTTTTTTTGTAAACTAACTTTCACTTACAAGAATTTTGTTTAAAAAACAAAACATTTTTCAACCTGTCAAACTTTACTGAAGGCTATTTGTTTTTTGTTTTTTGTTTTTTTTTTAAAATTTCAATACTGCTGAATTTTACTTGAATTCCATTTTGTTTTTAAAACTCACTTTTAATTTAATTTCAAAGAAAAATTAAATAATCTCTAAGGTGAATTTTATGAAAACTTAATCAAAATACATTTTATTGTGGGAGGAATAAAAAAAAAAGGAAAAGAAAATCCAAATTTTTTTGTAAAAATTCATATTTTTATTCCTGTGACAAAACGATCAACTTTTCTTTTGATTAAATACACAAACAAACAAATAAAGAATTTTCCTTTATTTTTTTTAAAAATTTTTTTTCTTTCTGTGTTTGAGTACTTAAAAAGTTAAAAACGATTATACTGACTTACTAAATGACATGTGTACGAACCACACACATGAAATTTTCAATTTAAAGATTTTTTAAACCCAAAATTTTTCATGTCATATATGAAAGTTTTCTTCTTTTTTTTTTAAAAAAATAAATATTATTTAACGATATCAAAAAAAAAGAAAGATATAAAATCAAGAAAAATAAAAATAGGTAAAAAAAAAAAATAAATAAATAAAAATAAACAGAAAAGAAAAATAACAGCAAAACAGAAAAAAAAACAGTCACTCACTGAAATGAAAAGGAAAATTTAGAGCATTATTGAAGCATTTTCACTTTAACAAGCGGTCCTTACCGTACATATGTTCACAATTTTCCATTCTTTTTTTTTTTTCTTCTTCACATTTTTCTGAAGTCATTTAACTGTTTCTCGTCCTTTTTTTTAACAATTTGATTTTACGCTTTTTCTTTTTCTTCGATGTGTGTATTTTCCTAAGTTTAAAACTAACGGAATGAGAGATAGAAACGAAAAAGAAGAAAATAAAAAAAGGGAAAACATAAAACACCACTTTTTATTATTGTATTTTTTTTTTCCTTATTTTTTTGTGATGATGATGATGAGAATCAAAAAATTTAAGACGATGAGGTGGATTACGATGATGATGATGATGGTAATGTTAAATGAGGTACTGCCCTCAAAAGTCAAACACAATTTAAAGGACGATGTTATGTTGAGCTCAAAAAAGATGATGGGATGAAGAATAACACTTATACAGAAAATTTTTACCACATTAAATAAAATAAAAAAACTGAAAAAAAAAATAATAATAATAATAATAAAGGAAAGAATTTTCTCAATGTTTTAAGAAATTATTATGATGATGATGATGATGAAAAAAAAAGGAATGATTTGAAAAATAAAAAATAAAATTTAAAGAGTTCGAGTGAAGCAAAAAATATTTTCAAACACTTGAATACCCTCTCGTAACAATTAAACGAGGAAGAAGAACATTTTTTCCACTAGCAATCAAAAAAAAAAAAAAAGTTTAGCAAAAAATTATGACACAAAAAATAAAAAACGAAAACGAAACAGAGAAAATGAGTTAACGTAAAATATTTTACCTTATGTCGACTTTAATCGGTTTGAAATTATTTTCGCTTTCTCTTTAATAAAAAATTTAAGAAAAGTTGAAAAATAGAACAAAGTCGTTTTCTTTTTTTTTCTTCTTTTTTAAAATTAAAAATAGAAACTTTTTTTGTGCATTTAATCTGCGGTCTTTAACCTATACCATCGTTTGTTAAAATTAAATAAATAACTCCAAAATTGTTTATGCCCCTTTCTCCGTTTTTTTTTTTTTTCGTAATATTCACTTATTAAAAATTTTAAAATCAAGAAAAAAAAAATTCTTTAAACAATTCGTCTAACAGTAGTTGCCAACTTTTATTCCTTTCGGATTCCAGTTTTTTTTCTTTCTTTTGGAGTGTCATAAGGCAAACGATAAGGTTATTTCTTTCAAAATGTAAAAAAAAATGAAAAAAAATGAAATGAATATTACATCTGTTGCCAAAAAAAAAAAAAAAAAAAAAAAAAAAAGAAGAAATTATTATAAGAATACTTTGCATGTAATGAACACCAAAAATATATGAAAATTATAAAAAAACAACACAAAACAAAAAATAAAAAGCACAAGAAGATTACGAACTGAATCTTTTACGCAAATAAATCAAAAATTTTTGGAACAGATTTGAAACATAACGAGATAATTTTCTTTTTGAATTACTCGACAAATTATCTGTATAAAAACTGTGAATGTACTCGTATATTATTACAAAATTGTGATTATGATAATTATGATTATGACCGGATCTATGCGAATTTAAATCAGACAAAACACACATAAAATACATTTTTTCATGTTTCATGTTTCATGTTATTGCTGTTAATTAGATGACATTTTTACAAGATCAGTGTTATTGCTTTACGAAATGAAATCCAGACAGAATGAGAATAAACAAAAAAAAAAAAAAAATAACATCTGAGAAAAGTATAAATTTTACAGAATATTGTTAATGGAATCTATTTTTGAAAAAACTTATTTAGAGTTTGCTAAAATTTATGAAAATTACAAAATTCCAAAAAAATGAATGAATGAGATGTGTTAGAATTAAATTATGATACATATAGTGTCATATGAATGTAAGAAGACGTGTAATTAACGTTAATGTTTGCCATAAATTTAATTTAAATTTAGTTTCTAAGTATGAAAAGATAAATTTTGACTTAGTAGCTAATTACAATTTTCTAAATAAACACTAAAAATTTAACAAGCACGAATCATAGCAATTTTAATCCACTTTATTGGCAGCGTTTTTAATTGTAAAACAGTACATTTCAACATTTTATGTAAAAATTACTTTTTTTTAAAAAAAAAAAAAGATATTTGATTTTATTGGTTTTGACCTATGTCTTTGGAAAAATTTTAGTTAAGTAGAACCCTTCATAAAAGAATTTGATAAAGTTTCAAGGACAGTTCTCTTCAATTTTATGTGTTCTTTTTCCTTATAATCTTCAGAAATTCGAACATCAATCCAAGTTTTTTTCTTATCCCACATAACTTCTTCCCACTCACATCGTTTCATTTAATAAGCACCAGCGTGTATGAAACAAATATACTTGTGTTCCTTTTACTTTAACGACTCTCTAAATTATTTATTGTTATTTTCTAATAAATAATTAATTAATTTCGAAATAATTATAATCAATAGTAAAAAAAAAAAAGAAATATAATATATCCTCAAATACAAAAATAAATCCAATCACCCACATATACATAAGTAAACTTTCCTTATTTAAAGCAGTTTTCGTGTGAAATCGCCTGATCATATAGAACATAAACTCCTTGTATATGTCTCACATAAAAGTATGTTAGTCTAGATTGTAAAATTCGTATAACTGTTTCAGTTAAAACAAAATGAAAAAAAAAAAATCCAGAATAAGAAAAAAAAATGTTATCCTGTTGTGAATTTTATTTCTTCTTTACTGAATAAAATAAGCTTTCGCTACAAAGAAGAAAAAAAACATTACCATAACAAATTTACCATTAAAATGATATTACATACTCGTATGTATATTCACATACGTATTTAGAACAAGTGAAACGACTACGATACAATATACATATATTTGTATGTAAGAGTATATGTTATTATATATCTATAGTATAATCATAAAGAATACGGGTTATGAGAATATTCTTAAGGACTATAAAAAACATAAATTTATGAGTTATTTCCTACAGTAAAGACGTCTTTAAGAATATTAATACTACTTGGTGAGGTAATTCTTTTGCAATATTAGAAGTAGCGAAAATACTCGTATGTATATGTATAAAATGAAAAATAAAATAAAAATTTAGGTTATAGGAACATAACAAAAAAAAAAAGGATAAAAAAAAAAATATAAAAATACAGGAAAAAAAAATAACTGTACGAAAGAATATAAAAAGAAAGTAATTAAATGAATTTGTCGTTTATGTTTATTAAGTACAACTAATAAAATTAGAATTTATATCGACAATTTCATTATCCTTTTAAATCCATTAACGACTTTTAAAATATATTTTTAAATGTGAACAAAAAAAAAAAATTCGAAATTACACAAAAATCACACAATCATATTTTATTAAAAATACAACAACGATTTCCCTCTTTTTTTAAAAAAAAAAATAAATAAAAGTACTATAAAAATTCGAAAAGCACATTTAAACCTAAAAATACGGATGAAAAGGATATGTGTATTTGCACATTTGTACTTATTTAGAAAAACCTAAAATTAAAAAAAAAATGAACAACAACAAAAAAAAATACTTGTTTCAATGCACCTTTTGAATTTTTTCTCTCAATAAATTTTCCTGCCTGCCAAAAAGTCTACTTATGTATGTGTTTTATTTACATATGTATTATGTATAGTGCTCCTTCAGGTAGCTATACTATATGTATGTGTAAATAAAAATTCAATATATGATATAATTTTCTTTTCATCATTTGTACTTTTCATATAGTCATATTTTTAGTTTTAATCGACTATATACTTATGTACATATGTATGTGTGTAAGTTTGTATTTGTACAGTACTACAATATTATTGTATCAAGAGAATTTTTTTTATGTAATGGTATTTACAGTAATGAGGTGAATAATGAATGAATAAATGGGTGGTAGGTGTCATGAAAAACACAAGGTAACCATCACTATAGACTTTGTATTTTTCATTATATTTAGTTCATATGTATAACATAAAGGTACATCAGGTACATACGATTAATGGTAACGGGGTTTAAAGGAGTTTAAAGTAATTGGATCAATTTGTAACTATATGAAGTACTTTTACAAAAATATATACACACAAAAGACTGACTATGTTAAAATAGAACAGAAAGTATTGTATGTATATTGTACAAGAAAAAAAAAATGTCTCTTGTGAATAAATTATTCACGGAACTTTACCATTTCCTGATAAAGTTACAAGGACAATATTGTGAATATGAGACGGAAATTTTTCTTGTATTTGTATATTTTTTTATTTTTATTTCACTCTTTTTTTATTCAAATTTTGCCAATTTTTTTTAACAATGTTTTTATAAATTGAGCAATACGAAAAAAAAAAAAACAAAAAGAAATGGAAAAAGCTTGACTACTGAGTATTATTAAATAAATACAATGTAGAAGATTTTTTACTAAAAAGAACAATTTTTTTGTTGGCCGAAAAGAAGCATTTAATTGAAGTAATTAGGACTTTGAAATTTTCAATAATAAATAAATAAAAATTTTTTAATTATGAAAAAATGAAGGAAGAAAACACTAAAGGATGAGAGTCGAAGACAGAAATGTATGAAAAGACGGTTCAGTATGGAGTGTATAATTTTGTGGACGATGACGGAATATTATTGAAAAAAGTTTCTAAAGTTTATAAAGTTTACGAATATATTTAAAAAATTTAGTTAATTTCCAAGTACAAATTATTTAAGGAGTATTTATTAACTGAGTACATAAAATAAATTTGAGACAAACAGAAAAATTTGACATACACAGTTTCTTGCTTAAAAATCAGAGGCCAAATTAAAGACCAAATTAGTTTCATCATAAAAATTTAAAGACTTAAAAAAAACGAGTTTTTTTTTAAACATGAAACTTTCTAACTTTTAGAAATGAAATGTAAAAAAAAAAAATTTGCAAAAAAAAAATCTCTATACAAATTTTTGTTTATTTTTTCTTCTACTTCTTTTGTTCAATTTAAAATATCTATCAATCTGATGAAGACAATAAAATCTAAATTAAATACGAAATCAAAAAAAAAAAAAAAAATATCACAAATAATTTTTCACAAAAACATTTTTTAAATTTTTAACACGCGTCGAATAGAACTTTTTATTTTTTAAATTTGTTTTCTCTTTAAATTATATTTTTGGTTAAATATGGAAATCAATAATAAATTTTTGAATGTGATTTAAACTATTAAATCCGAAAAATAACGAGAAAGCGAAATTAAATTTGTCGAAGTGAAAAAATCATATACTTTGATAAACGCACGAGTACCTTAGATTTTTATTTATTTGAAAATTTTATATAAAATGAGAGATTTCAGATTAAATAGAAGAAAGAAAATCTCTTTTTAAAATGTAAATAAAAAGATATATATTTTTCTTGAATATTTTCCATAGAAAAGGATCAAATTTTTATACGGATTTCCTTTTTACTTTTATCTTTATTTCTGTTTAATGGGAACATTTTTATTATTGACCTTGAAATGTGGATTTATCATAAGAAAATACACGTGCCAGAATCAACTATAAATTTAATGTTTTATTCTTTTTTTTTTTTTTTATTTCTTTCAAGTTTATACAACAATAATTGTGTGTATAATGTAAATTCTAAAGAACTTTGATTTTGTATGAAAGGATATTTAGTGATATCGTTCTTATGAAGATGAAATTATTATTTAAAAAAATGTAGGAGCAAAACTTTCAAGAATATCTATTATTTGAACAATTGAATTCCTAAATAATGCTTAAATTTTAACAGGATATCATATCAACCCACATATCACAACATCACATTCCAAAGATTCATTTGTCGAAGGATTAAATTGAAAAGAGGACCAGATGTGAGTGGTATTGTATAGGCTTCACATACTTTAATATCCTTCATTTTTTTTTTTCTCAGCTAAAAAGGAATTAAAAAAACAAATCTAGATTAAATATTTTATCTTTTAAAATTACACCAACAATATCGACTATGCATAATATGATACACCTACATATAACATCAATTATTTCAACTTAATCCTTATAAATGTAATTTCTCACGTTTTATAGAAAAGATAATTAAAATTTCTTTATCTTATTGTTAACGAACAAATACAAAAAAAAAGTTATGACAGACGTAAAAAAAATTACTTAAACCGGATTTTATATATTTTCTAAGGATTTATTAAGAAGAAGAATAAAATAAAAATGAGAAAATAATAACAATAATCATCATCATCATTTCAATAACATTTTTTTCTTATTCTCTACTCATGTTTACTTCTTGAAAAAAAAATCATAAGGAATTTCAAGCAAAGATAAATTAATAAAAATATATATATATATATATAAACATACACACACAAAAACGAACACAAAATTTTACACATACATATGTATGTACATTTTTCTCCGCCCATCTATTGTAACAGAACCAAATCCAGAAATCCAGTTAACAATTTTCTTCACTTAAGCATTCTATGTACAATTTTTCCGACATTATCCATTGTCGGATGTCTTCTTAGATTTTTCTTCATTTTTCATTCTTATGTTCTCGTCATGTCCTTTTTTTTATTTTTTATTTTCTATCAGATCTATAAGATTCATTCCATGTTCTACCTTTTCTATATATACCAACAGGTTTTAATATCTTCGTCCTAACGATATGTACATATTTTTAAAGCGACAAAAAAAAATGTTTGTGTTATTATTATTTTTTTTTCATTCTATTTTTTCTTATGACCAGTTTTAAGTCAGTCAGTGTTCTTGTAACAGGATTAAAATAAAATATAAGAAAATATATACAGTTATATATGTATGTATTTATAACATTCGATTGTATATATAATATACCTAAAAAAATACGTGATACAAGTTGGAAAATGGATTTTTTTCGGGAGAAATATCAAATTCACATAATTTCAAATTGTACTGATGAGATAAAAATAAAAAAATAAGAAAAATATTTCTTTAAATATTTAAAAAGCATTAAACGAAGATGATAAAATTTAAAAATAAAAAAAATATATATTGTACATACATATATGTATATGAAGTAATAAGAAAAATCGAAATAAAATTATCAAACAAAAAAAGAAAATAAAAAAAAAAGATATGTTATAGGAAAATTTTTTGAAACATGAAAATTCCATTTAGTTATGTAAGTCCTTTGGTATGACACCTGGAGAGTATAAAAATTTTGTACGTTTTATATATGAAAAAAAAATTTCTATTTTTTTTTTTTTTTTTTTTTTGTAGATTTGAAATATAAAATTATTGTCATAACGTTATAAATGTCGTCCTTTTTAGTTGATTTAAAAAAAAAAAATTCTACTGGAATCATAAAGATTCAAAAACAAAAAAGGAATTTATATAAATTGAAGTATGTAACGAGATTGTAAGTAGATTATATGAAATAAATTTATATATGTATAAATTTTTTTTTTGTACACACATATACATCCATTATATAAGAAATGAATTTAAAAAAGGATTTGATATTTTATGAAAATAAATTGAAAGTTTCGAAAGAGAATACTAACAATTTCCTGAGGACGTGTATAGTTGTACTAAATATATGTATGTCCTCTGTTGTTGGTATTCCAAATCAAATTGTTATTTTATTTCTTTAATAACACATATACTAAAACTTATATATATATCAGAAAAATACACCAATATATATGTATGTACTATATATATACAAATGAAATACCAGATTATAAAATATTTATTGATTTCAGTAATCGAATTGGGATTTTGAACTGGACCCGAAACCGAACAGGTTAAGTGGAAGTAATGTATGCAATAAGACATACATTCACATAGTTGAATAATAAATATGTATGAATGTATGTAGATATGAATAAGGATAACAATGAATATATGCACACAAAAAAAAATCGTAAATGGAATACAATGTACATGTAATTTTAAAAGACTACATTTGTACTAGTTACTAAAGTTTATTGTACGTACGTACAACCAAAAACTTATAAATATACTTTTTTTAAAAAAAAAATCCAATTGAACTATTGCCAATTTAGGTTATATTCCATATGGAGAAAATTTTAAACTTTTAAAAAGAGATTTAAATTTAGTTCGGAATAAAAATGACAAAATTTTATTTTATTTATTTACTTTTTTTTTTCTGTTGTGATTTAAAAAAAAAAAAAACGAAAAAAGTATAAGTTTTGTAAAAGAAATGTAAATTTTGTGTAATTGACCGTAGAAGATCTTTAGCGTTAGAAGATTTTTAAAGAAATTTATTCAAATTAAAGTGATATTTTCGTTTGTCAGAACTTTAAAAGTTTGTAGAAATAAGAATGGTGAAAATATGTCGGAAAGTAAAATGTAATTTAGTACTTGAGAGTATTTTTAAGTTTAAAAAACTCATTTTGATCATCAATAAACTTACAGGATAAACTTAATAAATATTTTGGAAAATATTTATATTGCAGAAGAGCTCGAATACCGACAAAGCTTAATCAAAATATCTCAGGACGCTAAATTTATAATAATTTCTATGATGGCATATACTTATTTGGCTTTTTTTTAATAACTTCTGAAAGTTTTCTGTAAACCCCTACAAGACTCTACTATATATCTACAATCTCTACATCATCTATAAAAGTGCAGTAAAGCGAAATTCCTAGATTGTTGTGGGTTGTAATAAAAAAAGGACTAAAATTTTTTGAAAAATTCAGTATAACCGAAAGTGATAAAAACGGTACTATTTCTATTTTCGTTCACTTTTTTCTAATTTTCCTTCTGAGATTTATTTGTTAAAAAAAAAAAATAAACAAAAAACTTCAAACAACATTCTAAAAACACAATTAAACACGTTCACTACAAACAATATTCGATCTGAACATTTAAATCAGATATTTTTCAACTATATCTACAATTATTATATCTGTTTGCCGTAATAGGCGTCGGAATGTAAGTTAGTTTACTTAAACAAACAAAACACAATCGAATGCAAATATTATACTGACGACATTCTGGCAAGTTTATTTTATTTATTATTAAAAAAGAAAAAACTCTTTTTTTTTTTTTAAAGCATGCAATGCAGCAGTAAAATAATATTAGTATATCCCATCATGAAATTTACAAACTGCATAGCAAACACACCTCTTCACATATTGTTGTAATAATAACGATAATAATATGTAAATGCTTACTTACAATAAAATTATTTATTTTACAAATATCAGTTGACAAAGATTTTGATGGTAATCTTTAGCTAGTACAATAGTTAACAGTTTACATTTTAAAAAAGAAAGAAAGAAAAAAAAAAACGAAATCTAAATAACAGACATTAAAACGATGACAATATCATGATAAGGTGTCTGAATTCATTTTAAATTGCATTACATCTGAAATGAAATTCAAACAATTCAACATTTTAAATAAATAAAAAATTAATTCAATCAATAAATTTATAAATAACCCCAAATAATTTACATATTAAACGCCACCAATGTTTATTTTTTTTTCTATTGTAAATAATTCATATCATATGATTGCGAATTTTTCATTCAATTTACGATACGCTCGAAAAAAAAAAAAATGAGTAATTACAATTGAAAACAAATTTCACGTAAGTGCTACAAATTTTTATCAACAAGGTCACTTTTGTTATATTTACTTTTTGTGTCACATTACAACCACATACATATTACATGATTATGACTATAGAATAGCAACTGTTCACCCTGTGGGTGGTAATAATATACAAATGTGGAAAATATGTACATATATTTTTAAAACGTTCAACATAGCTTAACACTGAATGGGGAAAAGCTACTAAAGTTAACCTACTGTAAAATCGAACACCGCATCAGTAACATCTATACAAACGAAAGCAAAAAAAAAGGAAAAAATCAAATACAAGATGGCAAATATGATACAATAATATATTATGTATTGTAGATAGGCCCTCTATTTATTTCACGACAGCAGTGCTAAAGAAATAAGAAGAAAGTTAAGCTAACCACAAACAAACAAACAAAAATTTAAGTGTCAGATTTATAAGTTAAGCAAACAAAAAGAGGCCTACATACACTGACAAAAAAGTTACATAAAACAAATTCAATGAAAACAATGAAACACGAAAGGGGAATATTTTATTAGCCTTTCTCCTCAAATCCCAACTCCAACTATTTTATAATTTTCAATTCAACAACACCAATTAGCCCCCTGACTTTGGCCCCCTGTACAGTTCTTTTTTTTTTTTATTAATTCTTTTTTTTTTTTATTCAACATAAATTTCGCTATACTTGACTTACTCATTCACTCACTCACAAAATTTTTAATATTACATTTTTTTATGTTGAATTCAATTCGTGTTGTGTGTTTAGTTATTTGAAAGTCATATCACAGTGTAACAACAATTTTAAATTTGATTTTTTTTTTTTTTTTTTAAATCAAGTTCAGTACAGATTTTTTCATCAATCAGTAGTCAGTCTTTGAACAGTTAAGTGATTTAATAAAAATTAGTGAATTTTTTCTCATTTTTATGCCGGAAGTTGTTACATGAACAATTTGATTACCCGCCAAAATAAACGTAAGAAAGAAAAAAGAAAACGTGAAATAATATAAATAAAAAAGAAAAAAAAAACATAAAAATTACATCGATATTAAGCCAAAAATATAAAAAAGAAAGCGTGAAATGCAATGCAATAAAAAGTTTATTGACTTTTTCGATTTTTCATTTTTAATAATTTTTTTTCTTTTATTTTTTTGATTGCACATTAAAGATTTACAATATATTTCTCAAGATTATATTATTTCAAAAACACAATAATTTATTGTTCATCATACATGAACTTTGCAAAAAAATAATCAATGAAAAAATAATTTTTTAGTTATAGATTGTCGATTATACTCAAATAGCAAACAAACTCTCGTAAATTTTCATTTTGAATAACATTATTTCAAGAAAAACAACATTGTATTTTTTTTTATTTATATTTCCTTTTTATTGTGAAAAATCGATTTTTCTAAATTTTATAGTGGGAAATTCATATTACTTTTTTATTTATTTTTTTTTTAAATATTCAGAAAATCTTGAAAATTAAGGTGTACAAGTGCTACACAAGTGGTAGAAATAAGCTTATAAATATTTGGCGCTATTACAATAATTCGCATATATTATAGGTGCAGTTTGAAAGCAACAACAACAACAACAACTAAATTAATTGCAACATGGAAACGACACAAACAAAAGATGATAAAAGTATGCAAGTGTTTTTTTGTTTCATGTATCTATTTATTTATTTATTATTATAATTTTTTATTTTATAAAAGTATATACTCTATATAATAGTATGTTAAATACATATTTATCGATTTAATCATAGTATAATATGTCTAATATATATTTTGTATTGTATATGATTTAGTATTGTTTAACTCTTAATTGAATTTGTCTTTCATTGAAGGTGAATCTCGAATAATAGCAGCCAGAGAATATCTTGATCATCTATTAAATGATGGTATTAAGGAAGAGGGAATTGATAGCGAAATGGAACTCCCACCGTGGTATAATGAGGAACTTTTTAAAAGGTATTGCCAGATTTATAACTAGATATTATTTTAAATTTTATTTGAATATAAAATTTACATTTGAATATTTATTTTAAGTTTGATATTTAAAATCAGCAAAAATATTATAAATAATTTGTAAACATTATTTCACTGTAAAATTGTGCATCAAATGGGATTCAAACAAATAATTTAAATTTCAGAAATTAAGAAGAAAAATAACGAAAAGAATACTTGAATATATTACTTAAATGAGAATTTATAAACTTTAAAGGATATTGAAAACCACATATTATAACTTCCGAACTCAATCAACTGTTACAATTCAATTTGAGCTAAAATTATAATGTTTCTTTTTAAATTTTGCATATATTTACATTAAATTTGCCGTTTAATGCTTTTTAATTATCAAAAAACTGTTATTTCATTCTGGTTACTTTTCAATTAATTTCTAATAATAATTCCACGAGCTAAAAACCAGTAAAACTTGTTTATTTAACTATTCATATTTCTATCTAGTAATATAAAAATACTAATTATTCATGCATGGTTATCGATTTTTAATTGACCATATAGCTTTTCTTTTCCTCACTTTCCTACTAAATTTTATTGAAATTACAAAAGTTTTAAAAATTTTTTTGACCCACTGCTGTTAAAATTTTTTCATCATAAGCATAAAAACATAAACAAAAACGAGAAAAAAAAACACTTTTTTTTTTGGCAATGACAATAACGACCACTTACACCGAAAATAAACTCAAATAATGCATATATGTGCGCAGGTACAAATAATAGATACTTTCTCTTTAACACAATCAGACAGTATATGAGAAAAGAAAGTATAGTACATATGTACATATATTCTGTATTACCTTCACAACAGCAGACCTGTGAGACCATTGTGAAGGCATGATTATAAGCTAAAATTTTTTGTTTCATCATTCATATTTAATTTTTTAAGTTTTTTCTATTTGATTTTGAATTCAAGTATTAATTTTTTTGTGTGTATGACCTGATATCGTATAGTCAAAATAATATTTAGTTTCGTAATATGCAAATTAAGTATCATAGTTTAGAGAAAAGTAAAATATAACAGATGATTTGCAAGTAAATGGAATTGTAACTAAGTACTTACTGAAAATTTCACTAAAATAATGCATTGACACTTTGTCAATGAACAGATTCTAATTTATTTTTTTTATTTTACGTTTGAGAGTTGTAATGATTTAAAAAATCTTTTAGTTGAATGTACTTTTGAATTGGATACGAGAAAAAATTCATTTGCATTTAAAAAAATAAATAAAATCGAGATTTACAAAATTTTCTTTTATAATTTTTTATTTCAGTTTCAGTCTTATCTTTTTAAACTTTTTAAATTTATAATTTCCAGTTTACATTTTCTTTTTAATTGAAAATTTTTTAAAATTTAATTAAAATCATATATACTCGTTTTTTTTTTTAATTTACAAGATAATGATCGACGCTATTATTAACAAATACGAAAGAAAATTAGATTGGTTTCATAATTTTGTATTTTACAATTCATTTCGATAAATATTAAATATGTATATCTTATCTGTGAATCTATTACTTATTTTTTATTTTTTATTTTTAAATTCTTTTTACTATAAGAATTCTCTACAAATAATATACTCCTATAATTTAGTTGTTTAGTTTGTATGCAATAAAATATTGTCCACTTAATCAAATTAAACATTTAAATTACAATATTATTTCTACAAAAGATACTTTATTGCTCTTCAAATAAGTGGCTCTCTGTATATACATAGTTTAAATCATTCATCTCAACTTGAATATTGTTTGTAAATTTTTCTATTTAATTTTTTTTTGTTCTTTGCTTTCTTATATTGAAATTATACGGTTTATTGTTGTGAGAGCATTTTATTTTTATGATAAAGCTTTTTTCTTTGTTGTTGTTGTTTTGTTTTTAATTTGAAAGCCTTTAAAAATGTTAATACATATATGAAAAAATATTAATTTTTCACGCTTTATGCGTATCAGAAGATCAAACAATGAATCAAATAAAAAAAATAATAACAATTAAATTTTGATACCTATTACTCAATTTCAAGCAATTTAAATCAATAAAAATAATTTTTTTTTCCCTTTTTTTCGATTATTTCATTTTTTTTTTAAATTTATTTTAAAAAAAAATTTGAGTAGAACTGATTAAACTTTTTTGTACTATAAAAGCCATTTTAAATTTGAAAACTTTAATGTAGTATGGAGTATCTTTAAAAATTCTTAATGAAATTTATTTTTAGCACACTTTAAAATTTTATTTAAAAGTAACTATTTTTATTTAACCTTTTTATTGTCAACTATAAAATATTTGATAGTAAAAAGGAAAGATACATATGAGATATCTCTTAGTACGTTTTTGTTCTTCAAAATAAATATTTTCTATTCAAAATAAAAAAAATCTTAAATTTTGTCAATATTGTGAATGGGTTAAAAAGTTGCGTAAAAAGCTCAAGAACTAAAAAAATTTAAAATTCTATAGAAGTGCGCAAAATTTTAACTAGCTCAATTTTAGACAAAAGAACAAGATAAATGATGACTTCACAAGAAAAATATTTATCATAGCTTCGAGTACTTTTTTTTTTTTCAAACTTTAATGGATAATTTCAGTTAATCGAAATGGTGGTGTTTGAAAATGTTTGTTTTTTTTTTTCGTTTTAACAAAAAACAGATGCCCGAAAAAATATTTAAGATGAAAATAGAATTTTTTTTTTATTATATTCAGAAACTAAATTTCGCATAAGCCATGAAAATTTGTCTATTCACTAATCACTATACATATATGTTTTTTTTAAATTTTTTTCTTCAGAATAATATTCTCTAATTGGTTATTATTTCTTACGCAAAACTGAAATTACTTAAAAAAAATTAAGCAAATAAACAGATTTAATTTTAATCATTATTAAAGGTGACGCATCTTATTGTTATTTTTGTTGTTGTTTTCTATTAAAATTTAAAAAAAAAAGAAGATTTATAATTCGCAGAGAAATCATATTGAATTATATTTTAGATACATAGTAACTAAACTATTAAAATACACATGAAGAATTTTAATTAATTCGGCTAACCAAATTTATATTCTTTATTAGATAATTACGTGACCTTTTAAAAAGAACAAACGATTTTTAATAATAAACAATCGAAATTTTTTTTTTCATTCTAAGACACAACACGCTTCCATAATTTTTTTCTTTTATATATTGATAAATTTATCATTTAAATTAGCATATAATGATTAATTTTATTCATCATATTACGCATGGTTAATAAATAATTAATAAAAATTAATATTTTTGCTTATAGTTCATGACAACTCATTTCTCGACAAAGAAAAAAAAATCAACAAGTTTCAAATCTTTCCAAAAATGATAATAAAAAAACCATAATTTATTTAGAATGTGTGCATGATAAACATAAAAAGTTTAAGTGTGGGGAGTGTTGGAGCGTATAATTTTCTATATTCTAAAAGAAAAAAAAAATATATATATATATAATTTTTATACTTTCTGATATTTGAGCTCACATTACACGTAAATTTTAATTTAAAAGGAAGCATATTAACATCAATGTATGATGGAATTTTTGCTGTTTCATCATGAGAACAATATAAATTTGACACCTGTATTCTTTTACGTTTTAGATTGAGTTTTCATGTTTCATATTTTTATTATTTTATTTTTTTTACCTGGAATTTTTCGTTTTCTTTATATTTTTACTGTCAACTCGATGTTAATAACGAAATTTGAAGAACAGAAGAAAATGAATAAAAAGACAGCAAAATATAGGTCATATTACTTTATCACTTTAATCAACATTATGACTTATTTTTAATAAAAAAAGTACATTGTAATTGAAATAACTTTTCAAGTTTGTTTTTCTATTTTAAGTGAAAAACAAAAATCAATTTAATGTTCTGAACAACGCAATATGATTTTTTTAGTATGATGAGATTCATTATGAAGGGATTCTCAGTTTTTTTCTAAAATTAGAAATTCGAATATCAGTTTTTAAAAATTAATTAAAAAATTTGATTTTCTTTTTCTCAAAATTGAAAATAGTACATATAATCTCAAATTCTTTAATTTTTAAAAATAAAAGATTTTTAACTAAAAGTAGATTTTCAATTTAACTCAACAGAAACTTAGAATTTTTCTTCAACCTTCCTACGAAATTCAAGTGGAAAAATTATAAAAATTGAAGGGAAAATTTATTTAACAAAGCCTATTATCAAGTCACGAATATCATTAATACAATATTTCCTATTATTACCAAATAACAAAGCTTTAAAAGAGGTCAAATGAAATATTAACTTTCTTTAATTTATTAAAATAACCGTAAAATTCTTAGAGTGTTTTCTTAAGCAAAAATTTCCCCAATTTCTTCACAAAAACCGAAGAAAAGTAAAAAACGAAAAAAATTAATAAAGGATGCTATTAAAATTCCACAATCATGGACAAATTTAAGTATAAAATATTTAAAAATTTAAAAAGGACATTTCTATATTTGTTCCTTCGTACAGTTTTTTTCCCCTCATTCTATATTCTACTTTATTTTTTTTCAACTTTCTTGCAGCGTTTATTTAAAGAATTTTCCTTAACAATTCAATTTTATGTCCTTGACCTTTAAAATCTCGTATAACAAAAGGGAAACATCATCATATTTATGTACCCACTTTGTATGTATGTATGTATGTATGTATGTATGTATTTGCTCTTGTACAACATATACATAAATATACATATATTACTATCGTTTTAATCATTTATAGTCCTTTTTGCCTGTATATAGGCAACACAGAAAAAGCTTTTTATTTATTCCACTGCAGTAGCATACAATGAAAATATAATATGGAAAAAATTCAATAAGCTGAATATTCCCTGAATTTCATCAATTCAAATGTCCTTGGAACATAGTAAACTATTTATGCAGACGGAATAAAATATGAAAAAAGTAAATTTTATTGTTGCATTTTAATAAATTTAAATATGAATTTACTATCACTTGTGCATATTTTCTCGAAAGAGACGAAATGAGAGGGTTTATTGGTGCAAAAAATAAAATTTTTCAGGTCAATAGATTTATGAGATTTGATGATGATGAAAATTGATGAAAGAAAAATTGGATAAACAAGATGGATTTTATTTTAATTTTTTTGAATTTTTGTAAAAAAAAAAAAAAAAAAAAAAAAAAAAAGTTTTTTGTTTTTAATCTTTTTGTTTTTCTTTTCCATTTTCAGAGCCCAGCACTATTATCAAAGATATCTTTTTGCATTATTTACATCAATGTTAGCTGGTTTAATTGCTGTGCTTGGTATACCAAGTATACTTCAAGTACTAGTTGGTACAAAACAATCTAATACAAGTGCATTAGCATATAAACGTTATATACGTACAATATTACATGTTCATTGTTGGTATGAATCACCATTGAAACCAGGATCAAAATCATGGCGTAGTATTGATATTGTTAGACGTGCACATTTTAAATCAAGTAAAATATGTGAAAAATCAAATAATGGTAGAATAACACAAAAAGATTTAGCAATAACACAATTCGGTTTTACTGGTTTCATTGTATTATTAGGAAGAATTCCAGAAAAAGAATTCTATGAAGCAAACATACATTTTTGGAGAGTTATTGGTTATATGATTGGTATTAAAGATGAATTTAATTTATGTTCGGATTCATTTGAAACAACAAAACCACGTCTTGAATTAATGTTGAAAGATGTATATCGTCCAGCATTAGAAAATACAAATATTAAATTTAGAGAAATGACAAAACATCTTGTTGATGGTTTATGGTATTTTAATTCAATGATATCATTAGATTCATCAATATTTTTAACAAAATGGTCAGCTAAATGTAAAGGTTATGAATATTTTAAGGATGATTTTAAAGATCGTGATGAAGTACCAAAAGATATAGTTGGTATTGAATATAAAAATTTAAATTTATGGGATTGTTTTCTTGTTAATTATTTCTTTTTTGCTGCATTTTTTTTATATAATTTTAATATAACACGTTGGTATTTAAATTTAAGAGTTAAAATTAGTTTAATTTTAGTATATTATTTTCCATTTTTGGCATTGATTAAATTTGGTATTAAATGGGCATATGTTAGAATTTTTAATAAGGAAAAACAAAATAAATCACAATAAATGAAGTTTATTTTTTTTTTTTCATGTAAATTTTTTACAGTTATAATTTTAAAAAAAAAATCAAATAACTTTTTTTTTAATACATATAATAAATAAGCAAAACAACGCATTACAGTGATATAAATAAAAGTGCACATTCATTGAAATTGGTATGATAAAAATTCAAGTGTATATTATTTTGACAATAAAAAAAATTTAGTTTTTAAGAATACAAAAAGGAAAAAGTTTTCAAAATTATACATAATGTTGTATTTTAAGTTAAATTTAATTTTTAGAATTTAAGTGTAAAAATCATTTTTTGTTTATAAATATATTTTACGTCTGGGATGATAAATAAATTTGTTTTCTAAAATTTAAATTAAAATATTTTTTTAATTATCAAATAACATGAACATAAAAAATATATAAAAAATATCAACAAAAAAATGTTATTTTGTCCAAATTCAAATAAATAACCTTTTAGCCTTATGAAAAAGATTTTAATGAGAATTTTTTTTTATTATATTAATTCAGAAAAGAAATTAAAAATTACTTTTTCCTGAAATGCAAAAAAAAATTAAGAATTCACTTTTAAAAACTTTTTTTAATTTTCAACAATTTAGAAAAAAAACCAAAAAAAGCAAAAGAAATGAATTTAAAGAAGAAAAAAAAATGTTTCCGCCCGGGATCGAACCGGGGACCTTCCGCGTGTTAGGCGGATGTGATAACCGCTACACCACGGAAACAGTTGACATAAGTTGGTACATTGTTGTATCTAAAGTATTGAAAAAATGATTTCACTAATATTTTTATTTTTTTTTTAAAAATTGATAATAGCAACAAAAATGAAGCTATACTTGAGGAAAAAGCGCCAAAAATACGCGATACAAAGAACGAAAACATAACTCATATTTTTATGCGTAAAAAAACATAAACCACCAAATACCTATTTTTTATGTCTTTTTTTACTTTTGAAAAGAATAAAATAATTGTGATGTCCTTATTCGTTTTTTTCTTTCTTTTCTATCTTTTTTTTTTCTGAAGACTGTTGATTGTTAGATTATACTTAGTTTTAACGTATATTATCCTTTATTCTTTCAATGGAATAATATTTTGAAATTCCTTCAAAGTATTATATACTTTTCTTAGAATAAAAACAATTCTCATTGTAGTATTATTTGGTGACATGCACTTTATCTTCTCATATAAATTTTCTTAGAGGATTTTATTTTTAAAAAAAATTTATACTTATAAGCTTGACATATTTCTTTGCTTCTATTGTCACATATTATTATGTATTTTAAACTTTAAGTTCGCAATTTCAATTCAATTTTCTTATGTACGTTTTTTCTTTTAAAATTATATCATACATTGTTCTAGTAGCACATATCATTTTGATGTTGTATACAAACAAAAGCAGTAAAATAATTTGTTAAATAGTGAAAAATGTATTATCTAACAATGACAGGAAACACACAAAAAAGGATTTTCGAATGATTTAAAAATATTACCACAATAAAAAAAAAAATAAAACAAAATAAAGTTTAAGTTGTGTAAATTAATTTATTGTTTTTCAAGTAAGAAATAATTTAAAATTGATTTAAATTAATGAAATTATAAAAACTTCCTGTTTGTGAACGATTACCAAAACAACAAAAAGTGAGTTAACATTAAAATGAACATTTCATTAACATGAAAATTAATCTTTTTATTTTTCTTTTCTGTACTAAAACTTTCTGTAAATTAAATAAAAAAAAAACAAAAAATTATTTTCCATTAATAAAAAAAAATCTAGAACAGATTTATTTTTCTTGTTGAATTTTTTTTTTAAACATAATTTTAACGAAAAATAAATCTAATTAAATAAAAATTCTATTATTTTCTCATATATTTTGTGTAATTTACATAAAAATGTTCATCAAGATATTCGAAATTTTCTTGAATTCTTGAATAGGATAACAAATAAACACACTTTTTTATGTAAATTCATGAGAATATTTTTTTTTTTTTTTTTGCAGACAAAACATATGCTAAAGAAGAAAAATTAAAATATTTGAACAACCTTTTTAAAATGCCATCATTTACAATTTATATTCTTTTTGTCACCCTCCGTAAATTCAATTTAAAGTTGTTTACTTTTTTTCTTCCGATAAAACGATCCCTCTGTTGCTGTGTTACACACGAAACCAACAAAAAACAAGAAAAAAAAAGACAATATGATTTTGGAGGGTAGGAAAACTTTAAAAAATAAGAAAAATCAGGATGTTAGACAACAACAATTTTTTTAAATTACAAGTAATTTACGTTTACCTGTGGTTAAAATTTAAAAAAAATTAGGTGTGTAAAAAAGTTCATTTTATGCGAAAAACAAAGTTGAACAAGGAATGTATTCACTTCTATGATTAACAACACTAATTAAAATTCTAAAAAGAGTCCTTAAATTATTTCTAGTTATTATGAATTTTTATATTTTGTTGCAGGAACTACCGGTTTTTTTTAAACTTTTTGAAAAATGAAGAAAAAAATGAATCCCTGCTAAGGCTAAGAAATTATAGTATTCGCCGATAGGTATCGCCTTAATCACTATAATGAAAAGAAATAAGTTGACAATTGACATTCAAAATAAAATATTGACAGCTGATTGTCGTCCATTGCCGTCAAAGATTTCCGTGTGTATGCGTGCCGACTTGGATTTTTGACGGCTGACTGACTCGTACTTTTTTTAGTTAATTTCTTTCGAAGCTAAAAGGGAGGATATCTTAAAAATTATTTTAAATTAATAAAATTTAATTGAAATATTTTAAAATTTCATTAAGTTTCTCAGTAAATATAAAAAAGATGTCAAAAGCAAAGGAAATCGTAAGTAAATTTATTGATAAAGAGTAAAAAAAATATTGCCAGAAAATTTCAACTAAACAAAGAAGAGTAATTAATGAAGAGGAACAGGGAATGACTAGTCATTTATACATTGTACGAAATTTAAATATTTTTGGCATTAAATATTGTCGTGTGCCATTTAAATGTTCTTTTAAAATAATTGCATTCAATGGATATTTTCATAATAAACAATTTTTTTTACATAGAAGTAAATACAACGCGCAATATACAATATATATTCGGCAGATAAAGGATTACATAAACATAACCTCACAATAATGATGATAATTTTTCGGTTAGCTCCCGATGAAGGATCGTCTTTTATTTATACCGGGTTATTTTATGTTGCAACTAAATTGCATTGGTCTATTATTATTATTATTTTTTTTTTTTTTTTCAACTGTTGAAGATGCCAATTATTTCAAATAGTAAAATCCAATTTCTCAGTATTATAAATCGATTTGTTGGATACACAAGTTTTGGCCTAAAAGCACCTGAAAAGCAGGAGATGAGAATTGGATTATAATTATAAAATCATAATTTAACTTGATTTAAAAATGACTACAATGGGTCTTGAAATTGAGGCTTTACTCTACAAAAAGCGTAATTTTCTATTTACATTTTGTAGACATCGTTTCATTACAATGATAAAAAATTCGGTTAGTAAAAAATAATAGTGTTTGTGTTGTAGCTCCTTGGAATTGAATAACTAAAATATGTTTAAATAAAAGGATAAAATCCAAGTAGAAGCTTAAAAAATAGTTAGTACTTGGATTCAACATGAAAATTTACTTTATAATTTTATTTGTTAAAATTTTTCAAATAATAAGTGTGTAAGTAGAAAATTATCAAAAGAAAGTGAAAGTTTTTTAATACAATTTCCTTGAATAAATATATTTAATTAAATCGCAATTTCTCGTCATTTTTGCTCATTGAATTTAAAATTAATTCAAGGAAATGATGCAATTTTTTAAGCAATTTTATTCACTTTTTACGTGTCTAAATAAAAATTTGAAATATTTTGTGCATCAAATCTACTCGTGATATTAAGAAATGTAAAGAATGTGAATTTATTTATAGAAAAAAAAAACATTGTATACAAAAAAAATTAAACAATTTATCTAAATCATTACTTAAATTTGTTTTTTAAACTTTTTTATCTAGCTTGTACGAGTTCAATCTCCAGAAGGAATGAAACGTGTTGAAATCTCACCAAATGCTTCACTTCGAGATTTATATGAATCGATTTATAATACTTTCAAATTCAATGATTATGGTTTTGCAATTTTCAAAGAAAAAAATTTAACGAAAGAGGTAAGATTTTACAAATACTTTTTTATATGTTTGATTTGAGCTTTAAACTTAAATACATCTTATATTGAACAATTTTTTTTATATTTTTACAGTTAATTTCAAGTCGTTCACAAACTGTTGCTACAAGTAATCTCAAACATGGAGATATTGTTTACTTAAAATTCATCTCAGGAACAGCTAATCGAGTGAGTAAAAGAAAAATAAAATTAAATATTCCGAACGAAAAAAAAAAAATATGAGCTTTTTCTGTTTATAATGAATTTTTTTTTAATCACATTTATTTTCTTTTCAATTTTCACATTGTACAGAGAGCGAGTGTTACTGCAATGGATACACTTCCATCCACCGCTACGAAAGCGGCAAGTACATCAGACATCAAACCAAATTCATCAAATTTTAAAAATTCAGGTCTTCTAGAGGATGAAGTTGATATTTTACTAACAAAAACTGATGGAAGAATTCAACGTAATAGAGATGGAAAATTGTAATATATATATATATATTTTTTTTTTAATTTCTTCCCTTTTTTTTATTATATTTTCTTCTTTTTTTCCCATAGATGTCGACATAATTTAAATGGATGTTGTGTCAATTGTTCACCATTAGAACCATATGATGAGAATTACTTAAGAGAGCAAAAAATTAAACATTTATCATTCCATTCGTATTTACGTAAGCAAACGTCTGGTGCAAGTCGTGGTAAATATGTTGTATTCGATGATATTAATTGTAAAATAAAGCCAGGATGTCGAGAACATCCACCTTGGCCGAAGGGTATTTGCTCAAAATGTCAGCCGTCAGCAATTACATTAAATCGTCAAGTTTATAGACATGTAGATAATGTAATGTTTGAGAATACAGCATTAGTTGAGAGATTCTTGAATTATTGGAGAACAACTGGACATCAAAGAATGGGATTTTTATATGGGACATATGAAATGCATACAGATGTTCCTCTAGGTAAATGATTTTATTTAATTTTTGTTTTTTCCATTTCATTAAAAAAAAAAGGACATCAATTAATAAACTAAATTTTTCAGGAATTCGAGCTCGAGTTGCAGCAATTTATGAACCACCACAAGAAAGCACAAGAGATTCAATAAAACTTCTTAATGATGAACATGCTGCTGATGTAGAAGAAGTAGCAAAACAATTAGGATTAAAAAAAGTGAATTATATCATAAATATTATCATTTTATTCAAAAAAATAAGTATTAAATTTAAATTTGTAGATTGGTTGGATATTTACGGATCTTATAAGTGAAGATGCAGCAGCTGGAACTGTTAAACATATTCGAGGAATTGAAACACATTTTTTAACTGCAGATGAATGTATATTGGCTGGAAATTTACAAAATGCTCATCCAAATGTATGTCGTTATTCATCAAATGGTACATTTGGATCAAAATTTGTAACTGTTTGTGTAACTGGTAAGATTTTATTTTAAATAATAATGTTACGATTATACAATTTAATTTACGTTTCATGACCAGGTGATTCAACAAAACAAGTTCATATGGAAGGATATGCTGTTTCTGCACAATGTATGGCTCTTGTACGAGATGATTGTCTTATACCAACAAAAGATGCTCCAGAATTGGGATATATTCGCGAATCATCTGATAAACAATTTGTTCCGGATGTCTATTATAAGGTAAGTCTTTTTTATTTATTTTTTTTTTATTAAATTTAAACTTTAAAACATTTAAAGACATGAAAAAGAAAGTTTTAAATTAAAATTCGATTTAGTGTGTGCCATAATTACATAATTATTATTACTTTTTTTCCAAGAGAATTCACTTCGTAATTTGATTAAATTTTTTAATATAATCAAAAATAGAAAACTTTTGTTTCAACAAAAGTACTTAATTTTTTGTGATTCGTTTTTTTGAGCACTATGCATTTTAGGTTTCAGGTACATTTAATTTGTACAACAAATTTTATTATTAATTAAAAAATTAAAATAATCAGTTTTTTTTTTTCAATTTTGGCTGACAATCAAATTTAGACGTGCTATTTGCATTCAAAAATTGACTCACCTCATTTATGACTAGAAATTTTTAACTTTTTAATTATTAAAAATTCTATTCTACTTTTATCTAGTTACATTTTATTTTTCTCAACAACTAGAAAAGACCAGATCAGATTAATCATAATTTTGAATAATTTTGAAAACACATATGTGTTTTAATTTGAAAATAAGTAAAAAAAAACGCTAAAATTATTAAATTTGAAAAAAAAAAAAGAAAGTAAACTATTCTGGACGTTTCTAATTGCAATAAAACACAAATTCGACACAAATTTTATTTTATTTATTTTCAACATACATGTGAATATTTTTTTTTTATACAGGTTAACATTTAAAAGAAAATTCTTAGAATCTGCAAAGACTCTTTTTTTCATTATTATTATCAATATTATTATAGAATATACATATATACGAGTATATATATATTATTTAAATTTTTTCTTTTTTTAGTTTTTAATATCAAACTTTTACATTACTTTTCATACATTATCTACACTATCTTTTTTTCTTTATGAATAAATTTTTGTTTTACATTGTCTTTTCGATTCCTTAAATGCCATTTCAGGTTTTTAGTAAATATTTTTGTTTTGTGTTTAACACATTAGTTTATTACAATTTATTGTTTTACTATTTCGGTAAAATTGTATTTGATAGTCTACTAAAGGTCCTGTTTTCTTTTTATTTTTTTTAAATAAATTTCTTTGCTACAAACTTTTTTTAATGATCACATTTTATTAGTCAAAAGCTTCGAGATACTTAGATATTCTATTTTAAATTAAATCGAAATTTTTTTAAATTAAATAATTAATTTTTTCTAATAAAAATAAAATTATTACTCCATTCTTCAATTTTATGGAAAATGTGAAAGTATTCTATCTCATATTGATTATCTGGATTTCGAATATCCGAAACAGCCTGTTCATTTTTAATTTCACTCTAATATTTGAGGAAGATTTCAATAAAAAAGCATTTCTGAATAAAAAGAGTAAAATGAAACTAAAAAGCCTAGTTATCCCGATTAAAGGAGTTTTCGAATAAACGAGTTCCAGAAAACCAAATTTTATAAGAAAAAAAAATTTTATTTTTTATGGAAAATTTCATTATCTTTCTTTGTTGAAATTAAATATTTGAATTTACATTTTAAATTATTTTTTTTTTCGTTTGTAATTTACATGTTATATTTAAATTTTATTTTACAATCGGAAAAAAAAAGAAACATTCTTATTTCTTGTTTCCTTTAAATTATCCTATGTTCGTTTGTAATTTTCGTTACATTGATTGAATAAAGAAATTGTACACTTATTTCATAGAAGAAGAAAAAAATGTTTATAGGCCTCCACTTGTTCTTTTTTTTTTTCGATAAATATTACCTACTAAAAACTTTGAACGAAATAAAAAAGAATTTAAAAAAAAAATAAAAATAGACTTTCAAGATATTTCTTTTGAAAGCAAAAGCATGAATTCTATTAGTAATACATAAATTGTTTCCTGTGTTTCTCGGTTTATAAATTTTTTTTTTTTTTAATTCATAATAAAGGAAGTTATTTTTCTTTATTCATTTAAAATCGGAGGGCAGTTTATATTATCCTTGTTTTTTTTTTTAAATTTTTTTAAAACAAAATATTAAAATTTATACAGCGAAGATTTTATTTATTATTAATTTATAACTTTTTATTTATTTGTTGTTGCTGTTAAATACCGTTTAGTATGATATTTCTAAATATGTAGTTGCTTTGTATATTAAAATACATATATTTTTTTTTTTTTTTTAATGAAACATAATATAACTCTGACTTTACCACATTTTTGATTTTATCTACGATATAATTTTTAATACACAATAAAATTCAATAATAAATTTTTTTCAATAATGATAAATGGTAATTAATAGAAATCTAAAATTTAATGTGAAAATTTTCAAAAGTACATAATCAAATCTTAACTTTTTTTTTTATGTGTGTGTGTGTGTTTTTTTTTTTTTTTAATTTTT
Organism: Bombylius discolor; assembly: GCA_939192795.1. Classification (NCBI taxonomy): domain Eukaryota; kingdom Metazoa; phylum Arthropoda; class Insecta; order Diptera; family Bombyliidae; genus Bombylius; species Bombylius discolor. The sequence continues at coordinate 44,105,909 of OW584238.1, read as the reverse complement.
TCAAATAAAATTCTAATTATACATTTTTAAATATTTTTGTTTTTTTTTTTTTTTGTATTCACTCTATCGTACTTAAACCTATTTTATAGCAATCCGAAAAACATCACAAGCCTTTTCAATATAGTTTTATTATTATTACTTTTGTTTGTTTTTTTTTTTTTTTAAATTTTTATTCACATTTTTTATGTTATTTTCATTTTATTTTAATTTTTGTATAAATCTTTGTATTTTTCTATTTTTACATTAATTTGTAATATTTTTTGTTCGTTTTTTTTTATTTTTTCATAAATCTGTTCGTAATTTTAAAAAGTCATGTTTTTCTTTCTAATTTCAACTTTTAAAAAAGAAAATTAGAATTTATTATTTACGAAAATGAATTCTACAAACAAAATAAAAAATGATTTAAATTTCGTTTTAAGTATTTTTCTATATCGTAAATTCTTCTTTTTTTTTTGTTTTTTTACTATTTTTTTTATTTTCCAGAAATTCGTAACATTTTTTTTTTATATTTCGAAAGGAAAAAAAAATTTTTTTTACTTATATGTAAAATACGATATATAGATAGAATATTTTTATAAATTTTAAATAGAGAAGTCTTAAAGTGGGTATACATTATATTTAGGTATATATTACATATATTATATAAAATACAAATATATATGATAGAATAGATAAAATATAGATAGGTACTCAATTTATAATGATTTCTTTATCATATTTTTTTTTTTTTATATTTCGTGTCTGTTTTGTTGTTTACACAAAAAAAAATTCTTTAAAAGGATAAATATATATATTTATTTTTTTTTTTCACTACATAAGTACAATTTGTATGAAAAAGTTGAAACCAAACAGTGTTTTTCATTTTTTTTACTATTTTTTTTTGTTTGTTTCTAAAGTAACGTGAATTGAAGAAAGATATTTTTTTTTCAATTTTTTTTTATTCAAGTTTTTTTTTTTTAATAGATTTTATGAAACGTGTTTTTTTTTTTGTTGTTTTGTCGTATTTATTTTCCATTTTATTTTATTATTTTGTTTTTACTTAAAATTAAATTAATTGAATAGATTTCATAGATATTTTTCTATTGTTTTTCTTTTATCGCCTTTGAAACTAGATACTTGTTTATTTGTTTTTGTTTTTCATTAATTTACGAAATTTTTTGTAATCATTAAATTTTTATAAAGAGTTTATTTAATGTTTTTTATTACATTAATTGCATTTATTAAATACAATACCATTAAATATGATTTCGTAATTAAATTCTTGTTGTTCTTCTTCTATGAAGTTTTCATTTTATACATATAAATTTATATCTACTTTTTTTTTTTTATATTACCATAAATGTGTTTATGTGAAAATTTCTATGATTTCTATGAGCTTATACATAAAATTTTATTTATTTATTTATTTTTTTTTTTTTGACAGAAATAATAATAAAAAAAAAAAACAATTTAAAAAGTTTTCTTATTATATTTCTTTTCTTTTTTTTTTTTTTTTTTGTAAATCATTAAAATTTAAAATAAATTTCAATTTTTCAAATTATGTTAAGAAAATTAAAGCATGATCTTTCTCATTAGCATTGAAGAAAAATATTTATGTTTTTTAAATTTTAAATGTTGTCTTTTTTATTTCATTTAGAAAATTTAAAATCAGATTTGATTAAAGGACGAATATCGAATTTCCAAATATACATATGTATATTTTTTTTTTCTTTTTGACAACTTTGAAAAATGAGTTCATAATCTCATACAAACTGATTTATAACGCAGCTTTTGTTGAGACCAGTTGTGGTAGAATAAATTTAAAATTTGATTATAAGAATAAAAAAAATATTTGTTTATCAATTTTTCATTATTTTTTTATTTATTTTTCTCAAAGTTTATATTTGTGACACTTTTAAAAGTTTCGCAATAATTCATTCTTTTAAGAAACCCTAAATACAAATCAAATTCATAAAAATAATATTTACGATTTTTTCTTTTATTCTCTCATTTTAGTTAGTTATTTTTAGAATGTATATTGAATCTTCTTCATTTTTAACACATATGAACCCAGAATAATTTTTGTTTAGGCAATTAATTTATTTAATGTGTTTACAATCTTTGAATACGTTTACGTAAGTTTATAAAAGTTTTTACGGTTTCTTCAGTAGAAAGTGTTTTTCAACCCAAATTCTTCAGAAAAAAAAATTAAAATAAAATTTGTTGTAGGTGAAACTGCCAAAATTAACTATGTTAACACTGAGCTTTTATAAGGTTAATATATTTTATTCAATAATACCCTTTAATTTTAAAGTTAAAAGTAAGCACAGGCGATGATTAAATTCTAAAATTTCTCGTTATATAACAGCAAAAAAAAAAAATGTTTTAAATTAAAATTTATTAGTTTGTAATTTTCATTTCTAAAAAATTCTTACATATTTTCAACTTTTGAGATTTTATGTTAATATTTAATGGAAAAATTTAATTTTATTCTACGAATAATGTTCCAAAAAAAAAAAAAAAAATTTTGCGTAGGTTATGCAAAAGGAATAAACATTTCATGTATATTTTGTTTTTTATTTTTATTTTTTTATATTTTTGTTGAGGATGCTTTCAAAGTATTTAAGTATTTCAAATACTAATGAGAGTTATTTTTGAATAAATAATTCTAAAATAAAGTTTTTAACTTTTTCCAATTATAATTTTTGTTTAGTTTTTTATTGTTGTTTTTAATATTGATTTTTCTGTATTTATATAACAAACACTTTCTTCTTTTTTATTGATAATATGAAAAATTTCATAAGAAATATTCAGCTTAAATTTTTTCTAACACGTGCAAATTATGAATAACAACAAATTTAAAACAAACAAACAAAAAAAACAAATTGAAACTTTTTATACACACGAAAATTATTTTTCTAATTATTATTATTATTTTTTTTTTTTAATTTTTACTTTTACCTAATTAATGAGTAGAAATGAAAAATGAATTTTTTTTTGTTTTACCTGAAAAATGAATTTGATAGTTTTTTTTTTTTTTTTTAAGAAAAAAATATTTTTCAACGTATTTATTAATTAAATTTTTTTTTCTTTAATACTAAAACATATCTCGTTGAACGGTTTATTTTACGAAGATTACATATATGGAACATTTTTGATATAGTTTTGAAGATTATTTTGTTCGTTTTTTTTTTAAAGGTTTTTTTCTTCTGAATGAAATTCAAATAAACTCTTATGTACACATATATATTTTTTTTTATTAATTTTTTTGTTTTTTTTTTTTAACTGCAACGGTACGACAAATATAATGTAAATTTCTTTGTCCTTTCACATTTTTTTTTTTTTTTTCATATTTAGAATATTAAATTAATTCTGCGATATTTTTTTAAAGAATTTATTCCTTTTTTTGATACGATTTCAAGTAAGTATATATTTTTTTTCTTCGCATTTTTAAATGCGATTAACATTTGTATGTGTCTGATTTAGTAAATAATTTTTTTTTTTTTTGCACAAATATTAAAAGCATTAACGATAGTTTCTTTTTTTTTTTTTAAATTCAAATACATATTTTACTTTACGGTTGTTTTTTTTTTCTTCTATATATGCTATATGTACATACATCAAATTAAATATTTATTTTTAACTTGTTTAATTTAATTTTTATAAAATATATGTATCTCTTCTTCTTTTTTTTTTATTTAAATATATTTTCTTTAGAGATTTTATTTCTCTTCGTTTAGAAACTAATTTTTGAATTCAACTATACATATATAATATATTTCATATACAATAAATACAATTACGCTAAAGGATATTTGATTTATGTTTGGTTTTCGTTTTTGTTTTCTTCTTTATTTTCATTTTTTTCTTATTTAAATTGTACAATCTTTTCTTTGCTAAACATTAATTTTATCCGTTTTACTATAGAAAAATACATCTTTTGTTTATTTTATTTTATTTTTTATGTTTTTTAATATGTAAATATGTAATTTAACCTTATTTTTACATATACATACCTAATAATAACTTGTACATTACAGTTATGAGAAAATATATAGATATATATTTTCTTTCTTTTATTTCCCCATAAAAATTATTTTATATAATTTGTACATATACAATTTATTATATAATGTGCTCTTTTCTTTTTCTTATTATTATTATTATGTAAAAATTTTAAGATTCGATTTTCATTTATAAAAAAAAACAGATACAACCCTATTAAAAAAAAAATACGATTACATTGTCGTTTATTCTGTTTTTGAAAAGAAATCTGAACGAAAATTTTCTTATCTGACATCGATCGTTAGCTTCTTTATCTGTCAATTTTCGTTCCGATTATTTTGCATGAACAATTAATAATATCTTTCTAATTTTCATTAGTTCTATTCTATCATGTCGTTACGCGTGTCATATCTGTTCTATTGAAAATGAAAATTTAATCTTAGAACAAAAATAATAATTTATTTAAATTTTCTATTTAAAATGTAAGAAAAAAAAATTAATAATTAATTAAATAAACAAAAAATGATATTTTAAAGTGCCAATTAAGATAAAATAAACTGAAATTAAATTATATGTAGGTACATATTTTGAATATAGGCCACAATATTTATTGACATATGAATTCTAGCAATATATTAACAATTACTAATAAGTGAAGAATTTTTTAAGGCATTATTATGTATGCAATGAAAGTGTTTTTAGAAGAGAAAAAAAAATTATTTTCTTTTGTTTGAAATGAAACATTTTATATTTTTTATTTGTAAAGTAATTGGCACATTTGTTTTTCTTTCTTTCAAAATTAAAAATTAAAGCTTCTCGTTATAATGAAAGTCATTTAAGTATCTTTTATTTTTTTTTAAGGAAAAGATTAAAAAGGTGGGTTTTAATTCAGCAATAAGATATTTCTTAAAATGAAAGTGACTTCCATTACAACTTTTTTTTTTTTTTCTTTAAGAAAAATAAAAAGCGATAATTTTCCATCTACTTAAAATTTTTTCATATGAAAATATATTCAAAGAAGCATTTGATGCTTCTTTTTTCTTTTCTTTCTAATTTCCTTTTTCCATTTTAAAATTCTTACTATACAATCTTTTTAAATTTTTATTAAAAGAAAATACATATCTACTCTAGGCAGTTGTAATTGTGTTTTTTTTTTTTTAAAGCAATAAAATACGATATCGTTTTTTTTTTTATATTTCGATTTATACATTATTTTTTCCACTATACGACAACACAAAAAAGAAAAAGAAAATTATTTGAATTTTTATTTTTATTTTTTTATTTTTTTGTAATCTCTGCGAGAATATCACATAGAAGTTTATTATTTATTTAAAAAACATTTATTTTACTTTTTTAAATTATTTGTTCCAATTATAATTTAAAAATTAATTTTTGTATCTTTTACAACAGCAACATGCAAAAAACTAACAAAAAATACAAGCAAAATTAATTATTATTATTTTTTTTTTTTTTTACTCACATATCAGATAAAATATGATATATTGTCTGGCGATAAATATACAAATACATCGAAATGTGTTACGTTGAACACATTGTTTAAATAATTTTACTTTATAAATCACATTAGAATAATATTTTTGAACACTTTTTATAATTTATTTTGCCGAAATTTAATTTAGAAAAAAAATATACATAGAACACTTGACGGATTTAATAACAAGAATTTTCTCCAATTTCTTGCAATATTACTTTTAATAATCTGGCAGTTATTTAATTTATCACTTAGATAAACGCAATGGATAAATTATCCAAAAACAACGGTATTTGTTTTCGCAATTTTAAAAATTTCCATATAATTTCATTTCTTCTTTTTATTTTTTTTATTTTTTTTTAAATTCAAAATACGCAACGTAAAATTTCAAAAATTTAATGCATATCTCACAAAAAACACAAAACATTTTGTTTTTATGAATAAATTATATTATTTAGAATCTATCTAAAATATGCTTATGATAATATTTTGTGGTTATTATTCATTATTTAATAATTCTTCTTTAATAATTTTCTTTTGCTTTATGAATTTTAAATTTTCAATTATTTCGCCAAACTTTTATGAATAAAAAAAAAAAACAATGAAAAAAAAGGAACCAAAATATAAAAGTAAAGCCAATGCAAAATTTAACAAAGAAAAATAAAAAAACAAAATTTTTATGACTTTTTTTTTTATTATGATTTTTTTTTTTTTACAACAAAAATTATAAACATTAATAACACATTATAAAGTTTTTATCTTAAAATTATAAAAAAAAAAAAAATATAAATCTATAACAAAAAAAAAAAACCTCTGTAAAAAGAAAAAAAAATTTTTAAATGGAATTATTTTCGTTTTCACGATAAAAATAATATAATCATTTTTATTGGTTATTTTTAGTGCAAATTTTAATAAAATTAAATTAGGATCTTAAAAAAAAAAATCTAACCAAAATATATTATTGTTTTTTTGTGTTCTTCAGATTCTTTCTTTTAAATTTTAAATTTTAAATTTTTATCATTCTACACATACAATATAATTTTAATTTCTACAATAATAAAGCTCTTTTTTGTCATTATAAGCCCTTAAAGTCGTTTATTTTAATTTTATTTTTGAAGTAACTTTCTTTTTTTTTGTTTTTTAATTTTAAATATATGTTATGTATCATACATATGTATATACATATCTAGCATATGTTATGATGAATTTTTTTTAAATATTATAGATATATGTATATATACTACACAAATATTCATTGTACACACATAAAGCGAATTTCGAATTTATTTTGTATTTATTCGGTTTTTATTTGTAAATATATATATGTATATATTTTTTTAATTTTCTCTTTTCTGAGAAAATTTTTCGAGCACTTTTCTTTATACTTTTTATTGAATAAATATTACATACACATATTATGAAATTATATATTATATTATTTATACAAAAGATGTACATATTATGTAAACGAATTTCCATGGTAATTTTAAATACATTTTTTTTTTTTGCTTATTGAAAAAAAAAAAAAAAGAATATTCCATGGAAAATAAATTTTATTATGTATTTTCTGTGGATTAAAAAAGGACTTTTTCTACTATACAAGGTCGTTTTAATTTAATTTATAATTAAAAAACATTTTTTTTTCCCCCGAAATATTCATAATTGCAATTTTTATGCAAATTTACATTTATAATTAAAATTATTTTTGGTAGTGTTTGTTTTTTTTTTAGAATAATTTCAAAAATTTATCTTAAAAATTTTTGTTCTTGGAATTTTTAACAATTTAAAAATAAAAAAAAAGAAATACAATTAACTTAATTAAATTTTATAAATTTTTATGAAAACAGAAAAATTAGCGAATGAAAGCGAAAATAGGTCATTACAAATGTTCAAAAAATTTTGTTTTTTTTTGTTTTTAATTGGAAAAAATATCACGAATTGGCAAAAGAAACTAGGTTGTGAATCGTACCGAATAATGATTTACTTGAATTTTGATGTATCGTAAATTGGAACGTAAATTGTTTTCAAAAGGTAAATTGAACCACAACGTTTACACGAATACGAATTTTTTTGAAATTTTCTTAGATTCAATTATAAACGTGAAGTGATTATGAAAAAAATTAATTAAAATTAAAAATTATATTGAAATAAATTAGAATTCGAAAAAAAAAAAACTACTTGCATCCCCTAATTAATACTCTTATAATATAATTAAAATTTTTTTTTTAAAGAATAATCTTGTTTTAAATTTAATTTTTAACTATAACACTTCTTATATTCTAATTTTTAAACTTTACAATATTAAGAGAAAAAGTCCTGAAATAATTTTTTTCGACCTCTTTTTTTATCCAAACTTAAATAAATTTACGACATTTCACAATTTAAATTAGTTGATTTTGTTTTGTTTTTATTTTTTTTATTTTTGAAAAATAATTTTTAAAATTTAATCACATACATACATTAAAATTTTGAATACATATTTTATAATTTTGATTTTTTTTTGCTTTTAAAATTGTTTTTCTCTCTAAATAGAAACAAAAAAAAGTGGTTTACAATATTTTAAGTAATTTTTAATTACTTTAGATTTTTTTGAAAATTTAAAATTATTCTTGATTACAGACAATCACTTGAAAGGTACAATTTTTAAAATCAATACATTTTTTTTAAACAGTTTGCGATTTTTTTTTTTTTTTCTTTTTTGTTCTGTTCTTAAAACATATTATTTTTTTTGTTTTTTGTCTAACAGGTACAATGTCAAATAACGCACACAATTCATCACACTATTATAAGTAGATTTTATTTGTAGATTTTTCTTGATTATATTTTTAATTATTTTTTGTGGAATATTTAATTCAGACTTTAAAAATATTGAAAGAAAATTTTGAATTTTAAGAAAAAAAAAATAATTTTTTTAAATCTTTGTTTTTTTTTTTTTTGTTATTTGTAAAGAAAATTTTGAAGTCAAAATACCATGAATTGTAATCTGAATTTGATATTCAAAAAACAATTTAGAATTTAATTAAAAATTATAATCAAGAAATTTCCTTAATTCATTTTTCAAAAAATATTTAGAAAACTATCTCAATCCAACCCAAGAAATTTTTTTTTTTTAAATTTTAAGTTTTTAAATATTTTCAAAATCTTTTTTTTTTTTTTTCAAAATCCAAACTGAAAACAAATTTTATTTAAAATTTTCCATATTTTTTTGGTTTTTAAGCGTGATAAAACTTCATTATAATGTGTGTTTTTTTTTTTCCTTAAATAATTTAGATACTTACAATCTAAAAACATGAACATTTATATTTTAATTGGAATTCTTTTATTTTCGAAATATTTCAACACTTATTTATTTATTTTTTTTTCAATAAATTTCATTTTTATTTATTTTTTTTTTTTCAAATTGGATAAATCATGTGATGTATGTATTTCTTATTTTGTCAATTCTATATCAAATTTTTAATTAATTTTGATTTTTTGTGTGGTGTTTTTTTTTTCAAAAGTATTTATTTTCAAATGGTTTTCTCTTTTAATTTTTAAATTATTCCGTGTGTGTGTGCACATTTTATTATTTTAATTGATAATTTTGAATAATATTAGGAAACTGTTTCATTTTTTTATTTATTTATTTATTTTTATTTTTTTCAAATCTATTTGTCTTTCTCGGTGATAATTTTCTTACTTTTTATTTTAATTTAAATTTATATTTTCATGCTAAATGTTATTTTATTTTATTTATTTAACTTGAATTTTTCTTAAATTTAATTGTACAATAGTATATTCGTTTTAGTTTTATATAAATTATTATTTGTTTTACATGGTTTTACTTTCTCAAAGATGTATTTTTTTAAAAATTAACTATTGAAAAAATAATCGAGTATATTGAAACGAGATACGTATAATATTGTATACAAATATGTTATGTGTATTATATATGTATGTAGTTACATTTTTTTAAATTTATTCTAAATACTCTCTGTTTTTACGTTTTATGTATTTTTCACATCTTATTTTCCAATAAAATACTTTGTACCAAAAAATATTTATATATTCTCATATCAGCCTCTTTTTTTTTTTCTTTTACTACAAAAATTGAAAAAATAAAATTATAGATAGGTCGAAATATATTTTCTACAAAGTCGCTGTTTCTGATTCCTTAATATTTTTTTTTTTAAAATACATACGTTAGCTATATTATATATAATGTATATAACAAAAAAAAAAAAAAACAATAGTCTATACGAATCTATCGGAAATTCATTTTTTTAAACCTTAGTTTTAAGATTGTTTTTTTTTTTTTGTTTGAATTCTTTTTTACTGAATTATTTTGCTTTACTACAGCATTATTTTTTTTTTCTTTTTTTGTTAGTTTTTTTTTTTGTTCCCGGTTTTTAATATGTAAAAATGTTTGATGAAACATTATATTTTGTAGAAAAAGAAATAGCATAAAATAAAAACGATTTTTTAAATTATTTATTTCAAATTTGAATCAGTAAATTTTAGTTGTTTTCGTTTTTAGTAAAAAATTATTAAAAACATTTCTTTTTAAATGAATACCTTAATAATTAATAAACAATATAATTTTTTAATTGAACCATAAATAACTTTTCTCTACTAAAACAATAGAACTTAACAAAAAAAAACAAAACAGTATGTATCAAGCAAGCAAAATCAAAATTAATTTGAAAAGATTTTTTTTTTTTTTTTGTTCATACATCAAAAGTATCAGACTTCACCTGGAATAAATTCAATTAAATTTTAAAGAGAGAAAAAAAAATAATGTAAAAATAAAAAAGTAGTGGAAGTTATTTGTACGTTTCCATGCTTTCGTTTCCATTATTTTTTATGTACATTATACTTTAAGTATAAAAAAATAGAATAGCATAACCCTTCTGACCTTTTATTATAAATTACACGTTCTTACATAAAATGAAAAAAAAGAATTTCTTTTCTTACGTAATTTGTTGTTGTATTTGCGAAATACAATATGAACTATGAATCTTTTTTTTTTCGTTTGAATCTTTAAAATTTAATAAATTCATTATATTTAAATTTTATTATTAAATTTGTAAATATTTTTTTATGAATTTAAGAATTTAATTTGTTTAAAAAACAACGTTGAATTTACTGATTCAAATTTTTTTTTAAATATCTAAAAAGAATAAATTCAAAAAAAAAAAAGAAAAAAATCCTATGTCCATTTCTCGTAATTTATTGACAAAATCCCACTTTAATAAGGACTATCATTTCGCAATTATTTCAAAGGGAAAATTCATTTTGATAGCCTTAATAATTTCCTAAATTCAATCACATAAAACGTATGATTTTATTGTTCCATTTTGGTATTTCGATTAAATTCATTAGATTTTTTTTTTTTTTTAAATAAGAATTTAAAAAAAAAAATTTAATGAGAAGAAAGTAATTGAAAAAAATTATTTTTTTCTTTAATGCAATAAGTAGTTAGTTTTTTTTTTTTCAATATTTTTTTCTATCAAAATTTCTATGTTTAATAAGAAACTTAATTTAAAAAATAAAACGAAAGAGAGATACAAGAAATGAATTAATAATTAAATTTGAAAAATTTAATGTTATAAATAAAATAATTTCGTATCGTTTACCCTTAATCACTTGTTTTTTTCTTTTTACTGAAGCTTACCACAACTAACAATCACAACATTACTTTGCGGCTTACCAGCCGAATCACCAGCTTGACTTATTTTCTCAACTAAATCTAAACCTTCGATTACAAATGCAAATATACCAGTAAAACCTCTCATTTCCCGCAAAATAATTCGAAATTGTGAACCAACTAAACCTAAGTTATCATGACGTTTTTGACTTCGACGCATACCTACTGATCCACGAATTGCTAAAATTTTTGTATCATCTGGCATAAAGAAACCTTCTTCAAATACTGAACGTCCACCACGGCCATTATTTAATTCAAAATCACCAGTAATTATGCTTTCATTCTCCCAACATTGAAATATTTGACATCCTTTATAACCAAAACCTAATTCTCCAGTTGCTAATGCACCAAAATTTTTTGCCATTTTCGGTGCAACATCATTACGTACTTCAATTAATATTCGGCCGCATGGTGATCCATTCATTTCAATGTTAAAATAAAATATTGGATAGACATGAACATTGGGATTACAAACAAGTGAAGATACACCTGATTGTGATGAATTCGATTGGCCAGATCCTGTCATTTGAGATTTTTGAACTTGATTGGAATGTTGTTGCTGTTGTTGTTGTTGTTGAAGGTGATGCTGAATCATTGCTAACGTTGGAACTCCCATACCATTCAATTCAGAAGAAACAAAAGGAATGGTATTTTGTTGTGATGGTCGAAGACCTGGTGGTGCAATTGTGCCAGCACTATTACCATTACCAACACCGATACCCATTAATAATCCATCACTCAGATGATTAGCAAAATTATTAGTTTGATGGTTTGATTTAGGGGAACCGGTAGTAACATCAGCATATGTTTTACCAGAGCCATCATGTGGAGACTGATGTGATGTATGAGATTGCTGTTGTTGTTGTGATACTGATTGCTGGGATTGTGACATGATGGCCTGTGACATGTGATAAGCCATAGCTACACTTCCACCGCCTCCTCCTCCATTACCACTACCGCCACCTACACCATTATTAATCATTTGTGAATGTTTCGTAGATAATAAATGACGAGAATACAATTGTGATATGCAATAATTAGCAAGTAATAAAATCGGATTATGATGACCAATTCCATTCATTGTGCTATACGTATCGCCACCGTTATGTAGGGTGGTTAGGGCTTGTTTAATTAAATCAAAATCAAATAGAAGACCATAATGTCGTATTAAATCGTCCAATTTACATTGCAGGTACATTTCTTGATATTTAGATTGTAATCGCTGTTTTTCGATATTTAACGTTGAATATAATTTGTACGATTCGGCGGGAGTTTGTTGGTCTAACATGTCCAAACATAATTTCGCTTTTGTTAAATTTTCACGCATTTCAGCTATTTCTAATGTTGGTATATGATTTATCAATTCCGTTTCGATTTGCGTTTTCAATGCGGTACATGCTTCTAAAATTTTTAAAAGGAAATCACGCTGTTTTAGCACCAAATGCTGAACATCATTTAATGTTTTTTGCATTGTTAATAATTCATTCGTTATATCGTTATGTATTATATCTCGGGCTTCGATTTGTGTCTTAACACTATGATTTCGATGATCTTCGGATCCAGCGCATGCACGACATATCATCATATTACATTTTGTACACCATAATGCATTCGGCATTGCATGTGTTATACAATTTTCACCATTTTTCTTAATTATACAATTCATAATTAGTGAATTTTGTTGTTTTGTTAATGTCGATGATGTTTGCTGATTACCAGAAGACGTTGATGATGATGATTGTTGTTGTTGTTGATGCTGTTGTTGCTGTTGTTGTTGCTGCTGCTGCTGTTGTTGTTGTTGTTGTTGTTGTTGTTGTTGTTGTATATCCGGTGGTTTCGATTTAAAATTTAACATACTTAAATTTTGCGATAAATATAAAATAGCATTGTACGTTGGTAAATTTTCTGGTTTCATATCTGGACCTGGTAATTCAGTACGTTTCCAACAGTGGACGCAATACAAATCACTACCTTTTAATAGAATCGAATTGACACATTTTAAACAGAAATGATGTTTACATGAAAATAATTTTGGTGAGGCATCAGTTTCATTAAATGGTTGATGACAACAACTGCATAATATAAGCTCCTCCAACTCCGGTGGCACGATTAAGTCCATCTAGGAAAAAGAAAAAAAAAACAATAAATAAAATTATTAAAAAGATAAAAATGATATTTCAATTAAAAAAAAGAAAGTTAAACTGATTTGAAATGGTGATATAAATATGGATTTTTTTTTTTTCAAATAAAGTAATGTAGGTCAATAGGTTTATTAAAGGAAATAAATTCAATAAAAAACAATTTACAATTATTTTTATGTACATATATGTGTGTATAAAAACATGTACATATACATATTATATAAAAATTAAGTCAGTTAGAAAAACTGACAATAAATTCTAGATAGCTTTTCAATGATTTTATAACTAATCCTGAAATATTGATTTATTTTATCGTCTCTTATTCATTCTAATGAAAAAAAAAAAAAAAAAAAAAAAGATTATGTATATGAAACATGTCCAAAGGATATTTATTCTACCATATAAGATTTTTGTGGAATATAATTTTCCTAAATGCACAATATATTTTTTATGTTCAAAAATATTTCAGAAAGTATAGAACATATCGAATATTTTATTCTTCTAAAGGATACTGGTATTCCATCCATACTTTATTTTTTTCAATAATAATTTAATTGAAATAAATTTTTTTTCAAGCAATTCAATTAAATTTTCTAAATGTATTTAATTATTATGAATTTATCTTAATTTATTAAAAAAAAAAAATTAAAAAACAATTTTATATTTAATTTACCAAGAAAAGATTAAAAACAAAAAGTGATTTCATAAACTCGAAACTAAAACAAAACCAAAACACAAAATTAAAATAGATACGTTTACAAAATTTTCTTTGAATTTTAAAGGAATTTTCTTGTTGTATTTTTTCTTTTCTTTTTTATATACATAATACTTTAATTTAAAAAGCAAAGAATATCCCTGATGTTAGATAATTAAATTAAAACCTAAAAATTGCTGACAATTTTGAATTGACACGAAATGAACGTAATGAATGAATGTACGTAATTGTACATAAGGCGGACAATATACATTTAGAAGATACAAATAAAAAGTGGAAAAAAAAAAATGCAAATAAATGAAAAAAATCTACTGTTACGTATTCTCAAAGGAAAAGCAGTATATGTACATATATATTTACTTAAATGTACAAGACCTTATTTGCCTTATTCTTTATAATATTATTTTTTTCTTCCTTTTTTTTTTTTAGAAAGTAAGCCGACAAAGTGCTTATTATTACATTTCGACAGTAGTTGTAGCAAACAGTAGCAAAAATAAACAATTTCAATATAATATCTACTAACATATACATACTCGTATATATATATTTTTATTTTATTTTGTAAATAAAGTGAAAAAGCTGCCTAAAGCTAACTCAGCTAAATCAAAAAAATATTTCCCCTGCGTTTTTCCTTATCGATTCGGTTTATTTGTTTTCTTTTTCTTTATTTGCTTGTTGAAAATGATAAAATTTTTTTAAGAAGCCAATTATGTATTTACTTGCCACAAAATGTACATACATGTACGAGTTATGTCTATTCGATGATTAATTAAAAACTACGATATAACCAATTAATCACATATCATCGATCTACTAACTGTCAAATTTCATAAGAATTTACTTAATTTTTATGTTAATTAGAACTTCTTTTTTGAAGTAACTCAAAAGTAATTACTATAGTAATTTAAACAAAATAATGTTGGGGTTTGTAGCTTCATACACAGAAAATATAATTTCGCCTCTTGTTTACCGTTTTAATAAATTTCAAAAGGAGCTCTCATACTATATTTTTTTGTAAACCCTCCTATGTTTTTATTGTTCGTAAGCTTGAATTTCTTTTTGTTATTTGTTTTTTTTTTTTCTGTAGGATTCACTACATTTCTGTGTTATAGAAATTAGATTTTTCGTAAATTGTGATTTAGAAGGATCTTTAAAATAACTAAAGAATATTCTATAACACAATTTTTCAAATATAATAAAAGTGGTTTTGTTATTTAAAATTTAAATTCTAAATTCTGATTAAATCTAAGACATATGAAATTTTCCATTTTTTTTTCTTTCATTTTATTTTCAATCAAATCAATAGTTTTTTATTTATTTCATTTTTATTCTTTTGAAATTATATTGAATTTAAATAAACAACAACAAACAATTTAAATATGAAATAAAACATGGTTACTTTTCTCCAATAAAAACAAAAAAAAAAACGATATTTTTATACTATTTTTTGTATCTGTGTGCTCCTTATTGAAATTCAATTTAAATAAAATATAGAGAATATAATATACTGTGGCACAGATTCTTAACAACATTTCCATGTTTTTTCTTCCTTTCTAATATAAAATGAAATAATATAAATCTTTTGCTTACCTGAAGTGTGATGTCAATATTAACCTTGAACTTCAAGAATGAAAAAAAAATATAAAAAAAAAGAAAGAATTTTTATATTCGGAAAAAAGTAATCATAAGAAATTAAAAAAAATAGGTCATTTTTATTATTAGTTTGGGTATGGCAAATATATTTTGTTAAAAATAAATATATGTAAAAGTATATTACATACATATATGTACAGATATATATATATATATATTTGTATACATATGTATACTTCGTTTGTACGGTATTCATTTTAACTGAATTTTCAATTTTCTGGACTTAATGAAGTGTATTTTTTATATATATGTATGTATCTTAAACAAATAGTTTTTCAATATTGCGAAGAAAAGATAATATTACCAAGTAAATGAAAAAGCAAAAGATTTATTATCTTTTTTTTTTTTTTTTTTTTTTTATTTCAATGAAAATCATTTTTAAGTACATTTAATTTTTTCTGTAAAGAAACTTTTTTAATAAAATTTAATAACTTTTGGTTTAAAAAAGAAAAATAATAATAATAATCTTTTTCCGAGAATTTAAAATTTTATCTTCTTTTTTGAAATATCAAAAATAAAAAATATGAACACTATAGATAGTTAATATTCCCCCTTTTTTTTTTTAAGAATAAAAATTTTCAATTTAGTTTCAAAAATCATTTACAAAGTTTTTACAAAACAAACAAAAAAAAGTTAAATTAATTAAATTTCACTTATACTATAAAATAGATACACCTTTGTTCCTGTATAAGCGTAACATATAACGTGTATCTACATATCTCTTCTCTTTTTCTCTATTCAATTTAATACCTTTGAAGGTAAACGTGTATATATTATATCCGTTATTTTATATGCTATTAATTATAATGTCATGGAATTTTTTGTTTTTGCATTGGTTTCAAAAGTATTTTTGTTCTAATACACCATTATATTTCTTTTTCACTTTTAATTAAATTCATTTTTCATTTATAATACATAATTTTGAAAATAATATTCTGTGATTATTTGAAAGGATTTTATATAGGAAACTGATAACAAAACAATAATAAAATGGATTATAATACATAATATGTACATGGAGTAAATTTTAGCTTAATATCAGTATATAGGTATCAAAGTATTGCATTATTTTTGGTGTTTTTATTTTTTTTATTTTTCTTTGTTGTTTTCTTCAATTACCAATAAAATCGATGTCATAAAAAGAACTTTCTGTTTTGTTTTTTTTTTTTTTTTAAATAACACCGTTAATTTTATTAGTTCGAAAATTAAACGAAGTAAATGTAGTAAACCATTAATTTTATTCAATTAAAATAATAGTACATTTATTTAATTGTATAATAAAAACAATTAAATTAATTAAATTAATTTTATTTAAAATAAAATTCGATGCATTATTAATTTGAATAAATATTTTTTTTTTAAATGTTTTTAAGTAATTGAAAAATTTATAGAAAATTAATTAAAATGAGATTGATAATAACATTTAAATACACAAACTAAAAAATCATTAATAAATTATGAATTCAAAGTACACCCCTATACATACACTCGATGTATGTATTGTATATGCATTCAAATTAATTAAATATCACTGTTATGTAGGTACATAAGCTCAAGATTTTGCGATATTTGTACAAAATTTAATTTTTTTGTTTTTTTTTTTCCAAAAAAATCTCTGTACTATTTTCTTATACTATAATTGATTACTTGGCATCTTCATTAAATATCTTGGTACGAGCACTGATTTTATTATTCTAAAATATGTATGTATGTTTGCTTTTTCTCACATGGAACACACTATAGAAATAAATCAAATTAAACAGAAAATAAACCAAAATAAAATTTGAAATTTCATAATTATTTCCCATAATTAGAAAATAAAATTAATTCTCGAAAAAAAAATTTTTTTTTTTTTTTTTTTGTTCTCTTTACAGGTGAGTCTTATACATCTTACATACATATTTTATTCTTCATAATTAAATTATGTTAAATTGTATTGTACAAGTACGGGTAAGTTTTATACCTAATTTAATTTCATATTCTCATTAAAATTATAAATGAATTTTATGAAGCATCACCTAAATTAACTACCTACCATCAAAATATAAATTGTTTTGCTTAGGGGGGCTATCTATGCGAATTAAATTAATGCCAAAAAAAAAAATAAAAACTTTATTTCGAGATTTTAAGCAATTAAGAATAAATTTTTGAATATTTGAAGCGTAAAAACATGAAAATTTTTTCACGTATAATTTTCTCTCTTCTTTTCAATTTTTCAACTAAATTTCACTTCAAAATACTGTTGGATTTTTTTTTTTTTTTTTTTTTTTTTTTTTTTTTTTTTTTTTTTTTTTTTTTTTAAATTACACTTGAATTATTCTATGAAGAAAAAAAAAATGAAAGTAATTTCACTGAAAATAAATTAGAAATATCAAAATAATGACAAAAATTAATAAGAACCAGGAAAAAATATGTGTGTTGTAAAAAATAATTTTCTGTCTAACTTGTAATTGTCTATAATGTGATAAATGTGTATACGGAAAAATTTATATTAATGACCTTGAAATAACCATTTAGGATTATTATTACTATTTGAATTTAGTTCAGACGCAATTTTAGTTAAGTGACAAAAAAATATTAATCGATTTAAATTTCATTATACATATTAAAACTTGTTCATTTCATATAAAATATATATTTCTTTAATAAATAAACAAATAAACCATTTTTATTTACTTATTTTTCTTTTCAAATAAGTAGAAAAAAGAATAAAAACGAAAGCTATTACTTTTTGATAAATTAGAAAATACAATCAAAAATGTTTTTTTCCTTTTTCCATTAAGTTTCATTAGGAAAAAAAAATTAATGTTTTTTTTTTTTTATTTGACAACACAACAAAAGAAAATTCATATAATTTTCTCCAAAAAATTTACATTGGAAAACTTTTTCCCGCCATAATTTTTTTCAAGGTCACAAACACTTCGAAATTCATTGAATTTCATTTTTTTTTTTCACATTATTAATACATGCTTTTTTTTATATTGAAAAAAGCTTTATTTAGGTATATTAAAAAAAAAAAAGTAGATAAAATATATGATAGAAACACAACCACACAATATATCAACATAAATATTTTATTTGTGTAATATTTTTGAAAAAAAAAAAATTATAAACATTACTTTTTTTTTCTTTTCTGTTATATAAATTTATGTCTATGATTTCACAAAAAAAAAAAATAAATAAATAAATAAAAGTAGGAAATAAATTACGCGTTAAAAATCCAAAAGCCACTATAAAATGTGTTTTTTTTTTAATAAGAAAAATGATTTTGAATTTTGTGAAAATTATGACGTTAACGAAATACACATAAATCCAATATACCAAGTACGTATGACACACTATCAATGGTATATGTGTGAATTATTAGTATAAACCTAAAATAGAATCATAAAATGAAATAAGAGATTTTTGTCAAAAAAACATGAACAGAAAAATATATACCTATACATATGTATATTATTTTTTTCCGTAAAGGAAAACATATGTGTGGCACTTTATTAATAAAAATACAACAGAATTACTTTGAAATTGTTAAGCTTGTTTTAATTGAGTAATATTTTTAAGCTTTTTTCTCTTTTAGAGATAGCTTTTAAATGTTTTATGAAATAACTGAAAAAATATACACACACATACAATATATTTGGCTAGAGATCCACTTTAATCTTATTTTAGCTTTTATATTTTCTTTTCCTGATTTTTTAATATAATTTCACACAAAAAAAGGAATTAAGGACGAAAGAGAAAAAAAAAATAGGAGATATATTTAGTTGTTATTTATTCTTATAAAATTTT
The DNA here is from genome assembly GCA_939192795.1 of Bombylius discolor. Taxonomy (NCBI): domain Eukaryota; kingdom Metazoa; phylum Arthropoda; class Insecta; order Diptera; family Bombyliidae; genus Bombylius; species Bombylius discolor. The sequence continues at coordinate 44,086,446 of OW584238.1, read as the reverse complement.
CATATTAACCCACATCATTTAGATCCTTTTAAAAAAAAAAACATTCATTTTGCAAATTGTCTTTTACAGCTCTTTAAAAAACTTTGTTATCTTTAAAAAGTAAACAAGAAAACAAATTTTATATTCAATATTTTAATTTCCATTTCTCTTTTAGATAAAACTTTTTGTTTTTTCATATGATTTTAAGTCTTTCTTTTTATATGTCCTTTTTATAAATATTATTTTCAAGTAATTTTTTTACAAACTTTACAAAAAAAAAAAATTCAAATTCAATGTATTTTGCAAACGCCCACACATATAAAGTAAAGGCCTTCTATTCAAAAACTTAGACTGTAGAAGAAAAAAAAATTGAAGAAAAAAAAAGGATACGCAAAGATTTTATAATGTGACCTTCATCGAATTAAAATATATATAATTAAAAATTCAGTTTTAATCATGAAGGTCATTTTGATTTCTACGAATTTAATAGAAAATGTTAAAAAAAAGCCCTTTTCTACAGAATTTCAAATACATTTAAGGAAAATATTTTTTTTCTATTTTTTGTTTCCTTATTTTTCTTTTATATTCAAGTATTTTCTGTAGATTTTTTTTTTAATATTCTAAAATTTGAATTTTTAATTTGGTGAAAATTAAATTTTCATATTCTCATTAATTTTTTTTTTTTGTTGTTATACAAATTAATGTTCTAGAAAATTGGCTAAATCGAGTGGTAGATAGTCAAACATATTTTAAAAAATTTTTCCAATAACATCAAAATGATCCTATTACAAATTCATAACCCATGCTCTTTGTTTCCAAATACATACTTTGAAATAATTTATGTCTTTTTGTTGGAAAATAAAAAAAATTAATTGATAAGTTCGATGATAAAAAATTAATTTGAAAAGTAATTTGTTGTAGTGATAAAACAGATACTAAATCGATTAAATTTTTAAAGGCTTAATGATACTGAAAAAATTGAAATCATTTTTCATTAGAAGTAGTCGAAAAAAATTCTATAAATTTTTCAAAACTTAAATTATTAATAATTTCAATTAAAATCTATCTTTACTTTTGATATATATATATTTTTTTAAATTTAAAAATGTTATTTTTAAAGCTTTGATAAACAATAATCAATATTTTATTTATTTCTTGTAACTAAGTTACCACCTCTAGTCCACCTTTTGAGTAGATACTTTTTTTTTACGTCTTCTAATTATTTCTCAAATATCATCATTATCATAATTATCAATTTCTAATTTAGATATAATTTTGTAAAAAGTTTTTATTTGTAAAAATATGAAAAATAATAATAATAATATAACAAAAAAAAAAACCCATAAAAACAAAATGAAAGATACATATTATATTTTTGTCGATTATTATTTATCCATTTTATTATCATATTACACCTGTATGGTTGTTAATCTGAAATTATATCGTCAAATTATATTCAATGTGTCTAAAATAATGACATGTAACCTTGGCATGACAAGCAAGTTATATTGAAATAGAAAAAATTATAAGAAAGTATTGGAAAAAGGGACAACTACAAAAAAAAAAAGTATATAACATAACGTACAATATCTGTCATTATTTTTATTATTATGTATTCTTTTTTGCTGGTTGGGTACTTCAAATACAAAAGTTTAGGGTTGTGTCAGGTAATTGTTAACAAAAAAAAAATATTATGCAAGTAATATGAAAAAAATAAAAAAAATAAACAGAAAAACCAAGAATATAAATAAATTTCTTAATTCTTATGAAAATTTATACATGCATATAAACATGTTGTATATATGTACATATGTATATTTGTTCAATTACACGTAAAATCAAATGAAAACATATTTTTTATTTAAAAAAAAAAAAAAAAATTAAAAAAAAAAAAAAACAATATAATATGAAAATCCACAGGAATCATATTTTGAATCGAATTCTGTTTACGTACAAACAAAATTCCTTACATAGATACAAAATGTAAAAATATATTTTTTATTACTTTGAACTTTTAGCTATGTTTTGTAATAGAAAGATATTGGTAATGGTGACACACATGTATGACAGAATAATAAAAAATAAAAAATAAAAACATTGAAATGAAATTATATATAGAAAAAAAAAACGTACAATTTTATATAAAGTATTATGTTTATGACAGGACATTATTTACCATATATATAGTATATGTATGTCTATATACTATTACGTACATATTATGTACGAACAAATCACATGTGAATATAAATTGAAAAGTAAAGATACATAATATGTATCTTATTTGATGTAGCAACGAATAAATAATATGGAAAAAAGAAAATATTCTTTATCTTGTTAACAATAATTCTAAACAAAATCTAATAAAGATCTTAACAATAAAGATATTTCAGATAATAAAATAGAACAACAACAAAAATTATGATAATATAATAAATATAAATATAATAAGGTATGACAGGAAAAATGATGACAGATATTATGACAACAATTGAAAAATTCACAGTATGGTATTATAATTATTACGCACACATGTTCATTAGAAAATTTCATAAAAAAATATTAGAGCTTATGAAGAAAAAAAATTACTATTATAATTAATTTTTCTTCAATTTCTATGACAATATAACAGCTTTTTTTATCCTATTAGAAAATTCTAATATTAGTATTATTCTAAAAAAAAATTGAAATATTTTCCACAAAATAAGTTTTCAACTATAGGATTAAAGTTGCAAAACAAAATATATGTACTATAGAAAGAGTCCTGTTTCAAGAACTTTTCTCAAATCAAAAAAATTTTCAACAAAAAAAAAAAGTTTCACGATTCAACAATATTTAAATTTAAAAATAAAATTGTTTACAAAGCGTATTCAAGCGTAAGGACTACGAACTTTATAGGAAAGTTGTAAAAAAATATGAAGAGTATGTTGTTTTCTTGCTTTTAATTTGTCAAAGTTATTTTCTTTTTTGACTTAATGATCCGTAACCATATAAATTTTTCTTTTCTTAGATCGTATTATCTAACTTAGTTTTTATATCAATTGATTGATTATGTAAATTAAGGTAATATGATAATAACCTAGATCTTTGTTTCTAGGGAAAAATTTCAAATTTTATTTTAAAAAACGTTCTATTTTCAAAATTAATTTTTAAATGTTTTCATCTCCTTCTTTTTTTTACAATTTTCAAAAAAAAAAAAAAAAAAAAAAAACTTCCTTATTGAAAATATTCAATAAATGTTCAATTTAAATTGTGCAGAATTAATTTAATTTATAAATGTCTTTTATTCAAATTGTACATACATAAATATATATAGGTATACGTAAATGCCAGATGTATGCACGTACATAAATAACTTTATGCAATACCACAAATCTATATGGTAATTGTAAATCAACCACAAAACTAATATAACTTAACCAATAGTGTAAAATGTACTTTTTGCACAACAACAACAACAACAACAAAAAAAGGAGAAGAAAAAAAAAAATACAAGAAGATATGATCTAGGACAAAATTAATCGATCCCAAGAGAAACCTTTTATTCCTGGGAAGCAGGAAAAATACAACAATATTCAAGTAATTTACATAATTGGCACTCTTGTAAATAATTGAATTAAAATTATACCAACTGATTTTTTTATTACAGTTAGTATAATGGTGATTCTTTGGCTTTTTTTAGGAAAAAAAAAAAAAAAAACAAGGGAGAAAGTTATAAGGATACTTTTTAAAATTACATCCGGCCACAAGGACTTTTATTATATTAATACCTTATTCCAATCTCTCAGAAGCAAATTGATAGTAAATATAACGTGAATAAAATTACGATTTAGTACTATGAAAACTTTTTTTTTTTAATTTATTTTTCAAATAAATGTTGAAAAGATAAGAAAACATAATTATTTTTACTTGAAAATTTCTATTCTAATATAGAGGAGAAAAAATTTGCTTGATTTTCATTTAAGCTGTAATTTCCCGTTCAACATTAATTCATTCACTCTTTTTCACTTTTCTTTTCATGATTTTTAAATGTAATTTTTTTAAACAACACAGTTTTCATTTAAAAAATAAAATGAAAAATATTTTATTTGATTTGCACACGCTCATAATTGTGAATAAATTCAATTTACATATACATATTTACAAAAAGAGATCCTCGAACTCAGTAATCAACCTTTTTTAATGTAATTTTAATTTAATTATTATTTTTTGTTTTTTTGTTTTACATCTATTACTTTTTTTTTTTTCAACCAAAAATCAATTGTTACTTAACTTAAAGGTCAATTTTTTTCAATACTCCCTAAAATTTTCGATTTTATTCTTTTATTTTTAAATATATTTTTATTTTATTTTTTTTTTTCATAATTTTAATTCACCTTTCACAACGCTCTCTTCCACGTAAATAATATTATTATCTAATTTAACGAAGGAGACACAGCATGTGAATATCATGTTATCATAAAGGTCGAAATTCAATATATCTTATAATACCATACTTTCAATTGCATTAATAAAAAAATTGTTATTATATTATTCTGTCACGCCAACTCAAAATGTTATTATCATGAAAGTGAAATTAAATGAAAACATTGCTCCAGGATTAATATATAAAAAAATAAAAATAAATAAATAAAATAAAAACAAAAAATACAAAACAAATTGAACAAAAAAATTATATTTTCTTATTGAAATTCTGTTTTGTCTTTTGTTTATTTTTTTTTTAATACAAATTTTTAAATCCTTTATTTTTATGTTCAAAACACATTGTAAACACTACCATATCACATATTTTTTTAATAAAATTAAATTAGTCATGGAATTTAAGTCAATTCCATTCACTTTCACAGTAGTGATCGATTTCTAAGAAGTATTTGCAATTTTTTTGGTATCACGAATTATCATAGTAGCTACATTGTGTTCACAACATTTAAAATAATGTTTTAAATGCAAATAGAATCTCATAGAATGTACAGGACATTAAAATAAAAACAAAACAAATTATATTCAAAACTTTTTGCATGAAAATGAAATATGTATGTATAGAATGAATGCGTGGGAATGTTCACAAAAATAAAAAATAAAAATCTATTCGTATATTTATATATGTATGTACAAGTATGTATAAAGCATGTGCTTCACCATAGGTCAAATCCTCTTTATTTTCTGAATATTATTTTTTAAATGTATTCGCTAATATTAATCTCGAGTGGGCGAAAAAAAAGAATGATGATACGTCGAATAAAATATATGTATTTTTGAATATGTATTTATATTATATTTGTATATTCAATATATCCTTGAGCAAATGTAGCTTTATATACATTAAAGCAGAAATTTATTGTTTTTCCTTTCTCTGAATTTAACAAATATTTTTCTTAAATAAACACACTGTTAAAAATAAAGACTAAAGATTTAAAAAGTTTTATTTTCAATTAACATGAAAATTTAAAAATATCCTTGTAAAAGGATAAAAAGAATATTCGACCTCGAATAAGTAATGTTTAAATTTTAAATACAAAAAGAAAAACTTGGAAAAAAAAAACTTAAAGAGCTTAAATTTTTGATGCCACTTTGTAAGGGATAAACAGGAACCATTTGAACATAACACGAATCAAATGATCTGTATACCGTAACTTTTACAATATCCTTTTTTTTTAATTTATAAAATATTTTTTAATTAAAAAAAAAAACGAAACAACAAAAAAACATATTAAATAGTTTGGGGAAAATCCTTGTTTTTTCTTTTTTCTCACTGTGTATACTATGTATATCACAGCCCATGTTTTGTGCTGTGTACAATTCACTAGCAATATTTCCATTTTAATTAACCTCTTGGGGAACTTTGATAATCTCTGTGGAGAATAGCTTTGAATTGATATTTTTTTTATGTATGCGAAAATGTTCTTTTTTTTATATTTTGTAAATTATATAGGAAATGTAGATAACAGTAAAAACAAAATACGGAAAAAAATAGTTAGGTATTTGTAGAGAGAAAAAAAAAATAAACTAGGGAACTTTAATAAAAATGATAACACACAGAATGTGGTTATTTTTATTTTTTACCATTTTCGATTTTTTTTTAACATTTTATTTGCAAACGCAAGTCATGAGAAATATATCTAAATTTTTCAAATACTCAGATATTTCTGTTTTTTTTTTCCACATATTCGACAAATGATATTTTATTCCAATGCAAAAGGTTGAATAGAAAATGGTATATTATTGTTTTCCTTATTTATTTATTTATTTTTTTTATTTCATCTATTTGATTTTATTTTTATTTGAATCGTCCTGTTTTATTTGTTACAATAAATTCTACTTTTTATCTTTTGATGTATCATAAAAGCTAAACAAAAAACAAAATCAATAACATAAACAGCTTCTCAATAAAATAAATAGAATTTAAAATAAAAAATTAAAAAGGAATGACTTTTTGAAAACTTCAAATACATTAAAACAACAACAACAAAAAAAGTGTAAAATAAAAGAAAAATTTAAAAAAAAATAATAATAATAAGTATGTATACTGCTTTGTCACATTCAATGTATAAAAAAGACATTGTCAGAGAAAATTATTGTATTGTTTACTAAAGCAAAAACGGTATAATATAATTTAATAAAAACAAATTGCAAAAATTGTAAGAAAAAAAAAAAAAAAAAAAAAAAAAAAAAAAAAAAAAAAAAAAAAAAAAAAAAAAACCATGAACTTTCATGGAAAATATAAATTAAAAATTTAAGTAGAACAATCACCTGTTTATATTGACAAGAATTAATTTCTTCGATAGTTTTATTGCAAATTATTATAAATAATCCAAATGAAATTGTTTATTAGAAAAAAAATTAATAAATAAATAAACGTGAAAGAACATTTATTTATTGATTAAAGTCAAGGTAAAAAATTGTTATAAATTTTTAGTTAATTTCCTTCTAATTTTTCCATATAGGTACTTTTTCAATTTTCATTTTTTTTTTCTCATGAATTTTTCAACGAACACATAAAAGCATCTTAAATTTTTAAAAAGTAAACGTCTACATATTAAACATCATTGAAAATAATTTATGAATTTATTAAATTGATTTTTTTCCTTCGCTTTCATTATTAAATTAAATTTATTTTAGATTATTTTCATCTGACGTAATATACATATGTATGTATAGTATATATGTATATAATTATAAAATATTCAAAGCATTCTTTAACTGTATTCGTAATTGTGACAATCACAGGAATTACTTTGAGAGAAAAAAAAAAAAAAAACTTTTTAAAAATTCATTCATTTACATATCATTTTAAAATTTATTTAAAACTAAATAAAGTTCTATATTTTATTGTTTTATAAAAGTTTCGTGAAAAATTCTAAAACTTTTTCTTTTGAAAAGAAAAAAAAAAGGAAAAAGAAATTAAAATAAAAAAAAGCTAAAATTAATTTTAAAGACAATTTCATTATAAACAACAAAAAAAATGTTTGTCATAAAAATTCACAAAATTAACCCTCACTTAGCATTTTAATGCTCTCTTGTATTGTCCTTGATGAAATATAAGAAGCTTCGTCAAGGTGAAAGGGAAAGTATTTTCCTTTTTAATATATCATTACGTTTTTTTTGTTCTTTTCACTTTTTTTTTCATAAATATTTTGTGTTCTTTTCAAGGTTATTCTAAATATAAAAAAACGTAAAATAAAATTGATTGATTTGATATATCCCATTCAAGAGAATATACATACATACATACTTCGAAGATCAAAGAATATATGTATGTAAATACAAAATGTTTTATTAAGTATTCAAAGGAATTTCAGAGATTATTTTTTTCGTCTTTTGTTTTTTATCAAGAAAAAAAAAACAATTTTACTTTTTGCTCTGATTTAGTTAATTTAAGATTATTTTTCCATATGGTAGAAATTTTCTATATACATATGTATGTACATATTTGTATTTTTTTTAAATTTTTTATATTCAGATACTTCATGTATCTACGCGTAAATATTTGTGTACATCTGTGGATTTATTTTTATACAAACTTCCAAAATAAAATCAAATATGTATGGTAAAAATTTAAAATAAATTTAACATAAATAATTTCCTTATTCCATTTTCTTTACAAGGATAAATTTTCTTATTTCTTTTCTCATCGTTTCTTTAAATTTCATTACATCAGAATAAAGCTTTGTACACATTACAGTACATATATTTGTTGCTTAGCTTGTGATGTAAAAAAGAACGTAAAAAAAACATTAAAAAAAATACGTAGAAGAATTTCAGAATACAAATTTCATTTCATCATCTTTTGAAAGCTTCTGTTGAGTCATGTATCGACTCATCATGAATTCAAAAATCGTCTTTCGGACAAATTTCAAATAATATGTATATCACCACCCTCTTTTCACCAATCCTGTTAATTTAAATGAAAATATATATTTACTTCGAGAAGCTTTCGCATGCACGCGTACACATACATCGATGTAATTTTTTAAGTGTGTTGAATATAGTATATGTGTAAATTATTCTACATACATATGTATATATATATACATAGCATATGCGATCATCCACTTTTTACTCAGATATGTATACATATATTATACATAGCTTTTGCATATTTTCTTATACAACTCGTATAGATATTTTCTTAAATTGCTCATTCCCCATTACCACCCCTTTTCTGTCCTTGTAGTTCACTTTAAAGCTCAAAATTATTTATATTTTTTTCGTTTTGAATTTATTTCTTTATTGCGCATCGCTTTATTTTATTATTTTTTTATTCCTTAAATGTGTGTTAGCAGCTCGCTCTTCTCAATACTTTTTTTTTCTTCTTGTTACTAAACGCTTTTCATTTTTACTGATTCTTTCCACCTAACAAACCCAATATAAAATTTCTATGCATAGTTTTTATTACTTTTTCGTTTCACATACAATATGTATACATGTATGTATGTACGTATTTTACATAAAGTCAATTTATAGTGAAAAAAAAAAAGGAAAAGAAGGAAAAACAAAACAAATAAAGAATATATGTACATATGTATGTATATAGAAAAAGAATAAAAAATGGAAAACTTTGGAAAAAGTTCAAAATGTACACGTGCATCATTGTAATGTACGTGGAATTAAACAATCACCATATTATTATAATTCAAATTCTTGTATAATAGATGAATGGTCCAACAATATGTTATGTACACAGAGATTACAGTATAGTAGGAGTATATATTGTTATTGGAAATATGAAAGATCATTGGTACTCTCCTTTGAAGAAAAATATAATAGAAAATAAAAAGAGGACTTTTTTTTTTTTTGCATTTTAATCTTTCCTTTTTCCTTTTCTTTCGTTTGTTTCTTTATAATTTTTTTTTTTGATATTTTTTTTTTTTGATATTTTTCTTGACATCCTTTCAAAATAGAACGAAGGATACTTAAATGATGATGATGATGATGATATTAAAAATGAAACGACCGTAATGAGTAAAGAGTCATTATTAAGTAGTGATTAAGTATCTCATATCAAAGTTCACCCCTTCAATATAATATAAAAACAAAATAAATAAAAGAAAAAAAAATTAAAATGACGACAAAAATAAAAGAAAATACTTAGAGAAAAAAATTTTCAAGTAAACTATAGTAGGTACCATAAATTTGTAAGAATAAGGAGAAAATAATTTTATAGCTAGCTTCGTAGAGAGTATATTATAGTGGCGGTGATTAAAATGTTTGTGTTTTATTTTTGTTGTTGTTGGTTGCTGGCTGATTCCTCCCCCTTTTATTTTTTTTTGATAATAGATGAATTGTGTATTAAATTATTGTATACGTATAACATTTTTTTTTTGTTTATTCTAATGTCATTCAGGGGGAAAAGATGTGATAAAAAGGTGGCTATGAGGTGGTTGAAATTTAGTACACAGTATTTTTTGTTTTAGCTTTTTTTAATATTTAATATATATATATGTATATATACGTACATACGTAATACTCGTATGTCGACTCTAAATTGTTATATGATGATGCTTTATTTTTCTCATATAATACTTATATATTATGTACTAAGTATCTATATGTACATATGTAGCGAGTCAAATATACAAAAAAAAAATATATACATACATATAGTAATAGTACACATACTAAAATGTTATAAGTAAACCTTCTTTAGTTTAAAAAAAAAAAAAAACATTGATGGTGGTGATGATCATGATGATGAAAGTTATATAGAGTGAAAGAGATAACATTAATAAAATGTTTGACCTTCAGTCAGGTTACTGTATCAATAGATAGCGCGATGTACAAGTAATTTCATTATTTATTTATTTTTTTTATGTCTATAGTTTTGTTTTTTACCCATATACTAAGTGTGTGTATCTTAACAATTTGAATAGAAGCTATCTTTTCAAGTAAAAATCATTTCAGATATTTCTCATTACATTCGATTTTTTTTTTTTTCATTATAATTTTAATTTGTGTAGAAAATTATATAAATTTTTTCGCATATTCTCTCTAAAAAAAAAAACAACATGTGAAAAGCTTTTTTTTGCTAGAATTTAAGCATGGTTTTTTATTTTCTCATTATAGATTGAAATTTTCATTTAAAAAAATAAAAATTATAAATAAATAGAGAATCTGTTGTATCATAATTTGCTAGAGTATGGTAAAAACAAAAAAAAAAACAAAAAAAGATTTCAAATTATACTAATAATATATATATATATTTTTTTCTTATTTTAATATTACTTAAGTAATTGTAGAATATAATAATAATATAATATCATTACCGTTGATTGTTTTACGTAATATCACAGTAATGAAACATTCATGTAGGTATTGTAGGGGGTATAGTAGTAATAATAAATCGTATATGTAATCTTAAAATTTGTGATGAAATAATATATTTTTGTTTATTTGTTATTACTACTTTTAGTTTTTCCTTTTATTTCAAATGTTAAATGCTTTCCTTTTTTTTTTTTTTTTTTAATCCATTAACTGGAACCAAATTTATTTATTATTATCAAATTGGCAAATTATTCTATTTAAAAATTATTATTGTACACTTAATTTTTGTTGTCATATTATTTGTTTTGTTTTTATTTTGTTTTTATTTTTTATAAAACAAATTTGTTTATATGGTAGGTACTAACACTTTATTTTAAAAAAATTTTTTTATTTCATTTATTATAGTTGAATTTCACTTATTAATTTTTCTAAAATTTTTACACAAAAAAAAATTTACAATATTATCGACTTGTTGATAGTTTTTTTTCTTCTCTTTATTTTTATTTTTTTTGCTGTGAACAAAACTTGTACGATGTTTTAACTACCTTTTGTTGTATATAATTTATAAATTTCTCAAAGGAACGGATTAATTTTTCTTTTCATTTTTTTTTTTAGGTAGCTTTTTTTGTTTTTAATAATTTGAAAAAATTTTTTTTTAATAAAAACATAGACTTCAATGTTTTTAGGAACTTACATTAACCAAAAATTCGTTTTATTTATTTTTTTTAATATTCACTAGTGCTTTCTGTCTTAAATTTTTATTAAATTCTGTAAAAATATAAAAAAATAATTTAAAATTTACAACAACAAAAAATAATTTTCCTTATTTGAATATTGAATAGATTTTTTATCTTTATTTCACACTTTTGTTTGAAAAAAAGAAATGATAACTTTATAAAACTATTTTTTTTATTTATTTAACTTTTTATTTTATCTTAAAATCACCACAAAATTACACATTTTTTTCTTGTTTTGTTTCAGAAAACTTTTTTGTTTGTTTCTGGTATATAAATAAAAAATGTGTTTGAAAAAATTCGTAAAATCAAATATAAGAAAACAAATAACAAAATTAATTAAAAAATTCCCTAAAGAAATTTCCTTTTCGTTTTTGTTACTTTTCAGAAAAAAAAAAAACAAAAAAAGATATTTCATATCTTAAAGCATTTGTAACATATTATAATGACATATGGTGTCAATATATTCATTATGTAACAAGCATGTACATACATATATAAACATGTATGTGTGTTTGTATATGTATTTTATTTAAAATATGTAAAATAATTATTATTTACACTTTTTCTTTTTTTCTCTGTTTTTATTTTATTTTAAAATAAAATAAGAAAGAAATACGAATACATACGTACGTATATGTATATGGATGTATATAAATATATATGTATATTTTTTTTTTTTTCAATTTAAATAATTTGATTTAATTTCTGTTTTATTTTGTTTACTAATTTATTTCATTTATAAAATAATGAAATTTTATTGTGATTTTTATTCTAGTGGTATGTTGTAATTGTAATTTATTTTTTTCTTAATAATATAATATTTTGATATTATTTTTGTTACTATAAAAAAGATACAGGTAATAAATAGTAGATATCAAATATACATATATATACAATATTTAAATAGAATTTTTTCTTAATATTTGTAGTTTTTTATGCAATTCGATTATAAACATAATTTTTCCATATAATTTATGTGATAACTTTCAATATCTAAATGATGCACAAAATTTTTTATTTTATATTTTTAAAATAAACTTTCTCTATGAAAGTAAAATTAAATAAGAACAATTACTTTTTTTTTTAATTTTTTTCTATTATTATTATTATTATTATTATTATTATTATCCTTTTTAAATCCTGTTTTCCTGTGAGATATATGAAAAGAAAATGAAATCTTATACGTAGGCAAAATTAATAGCATTAAAAAAATAAGAATCGTTATAAATATCAATAAATTGTACTTAATCTTGATTCAAAACTGTCAAAATTGATGAAAGAAAAACATATTATAATCAATCACATTTTTATGCAAATATGATGAAAAGGAATATTCATCTCAACAGGATAAAGTTTGCATTACACGTGAAATATAATGTGTATTTTCTAAAATAAGAAAACAAAACAAGAACATAACAATTTCTTTGAACGTGATTTATTTAAAATTGAAAATTTTTTTTTTTGTAAATTTTTCAAATAAAACAAAACAAACTTGATGATTTTTCAACAAAGATTTTATCTTTTTTTCTAAAATTTCATTGAAAAATTACAAGACATAAAAAAATTATAGCACAATTATTCTTTAATCCTTTGAAAAAATCATTCTTTCATTTATTTTTTATTTTTTATTCAAAATTGCTTTATTTTTTTTTTTAAATTTCTAGAAAAATATTCAAAAAAAAAACAAAACAAAACGATATTTTTTTTTTTTTTTTTTTTGAAAAATTCAATATCGTTTTTTTTAATTTTTTGAATTTTATCAAACAGTAAAACTTGCGTTATTTTTAAAGAAAAATAAAATTTACAAGACGAAAACAAATAAAAACAGAAGACAAATTTTTCTTCTATTTTTCTAATTTTGTTTTTATTTTATTTTTTTTTTTATATCTCGAACACTGTTAATTTTTTATTTTACTATATTTTTATATAAATATTTATTAAAACAATTAATCGTCGCCATTTTTATAATTTAAAATAAAAATAAAATAAAGTATATTGTTTAAAATTTTTTTTTTTTTTGTCATTTGAAAAAGAAAAATAATTTAACAAATTATTAAAATCGAGTACATTTCGGTCAAAATAAAAATATTTTTTTTTCTTTTTTTCTTAAATTTCATGTCACACAAAATAAAAAAAGTCTGGAAAAATAATGAAAAAATATAACACAAAAATCACACTAATTCAACGCGTAGTAAAACATCGTACGACGACAGTCGATTCTATACAAAAAGCTCATTTTCAAAATACACTTTGTGTACTCTCTCGTTTTGTTTTATTTATTTTTTTTTTATTTTTTTTTTTTTTTAATTCTCAGATACGTTTTTATATTTTCGTTTCTATTATAAAGATTTTTTTACAAAAAGACATTTTTATATAGGTTGAAAGCTTTTCTATATAAATTCAAAGCTTAATTTTTCCATACTAGATAAAAAAAAAAAAAAAAAAAATTTGAAAAAATATCGCGTTCTTATTATATTCTCGATTATAAATTGTTTTGAATGATGATTATCTACATATATACTATGTTTCTGTATATATATATATATACATACATAAATATATGTATATATGTACATGTATGTATAAATCTTAATATGTAATAATCAAGTAATATAAAATGTTTATATATTATAAACGTAGTAATAAAACGATTACGTAGATACAATTATAAAATAATATAGTTGATACACTATATAAAAATAGAACAATACAATATACTATACATATAGGTATTATTTTTTATTTACGTCGGTTTATACAAAATATAACACAAAAATAGTAATTTTATTTAAATGTAAATATTTTTACAATTTTTTTTTTTGCTTTTTTATTTTGTGCTTTTATTTTTATTTCATTATACATAACAATTAATTAAAAACTAATTTCAAATCTAAATACAGTCAAATTCCTCTAAGTCGAATCGTCAGCTGCCATCAAAATAAGTTCGAGTTAAAGGGATTTTAGAAGAAATTCGAGTTATAGAGATTGGAAAAAAAAATTAATTTTTTTACTAACTACATAATATAAGAAACACATACATATCTAAATATGTATAGAATTTGCTAATTTTATAGGTTGAAAAATTTTAAAATATTTTTTTCTTTTCCTTTTAAACTTATTATTAATAAACTCTACATACTCGTATTTAACCTTTCTTTCCACCGCTCTTGTGTCCGTTTTTCTTTAATGATGCAATTATAGTTTGTCGATCCTAAATACATTTACTAAATATCGTTTAAAAAGAAATAACTATATTTTCTTTATCAATATATTGAATTATGTTTTGGACTGTGTATATTAAAAAAATTACGTATTTAAAGGATTTGCATATAACAAAAGTAAAGATTTTGTTAGAAATAAAAGGACAGGAATTCCATTATATTAGATGTAATTTATTATTTAAAAATCTTAAAAATATATTTAAATGATACATACTTGAAAATATTTATAAAATATGAAAGAGAACATTTTCTTATTTTTTTGTGTATAATAATAATATTAGAACAATAGGAAATGTGTACACAAAAATAAAATGAAATAGAAGCCCTTTTTATTTTTGTTTTACAATTTTTTGTTGTGCATAATTTCGAGTTAGAGAAATTACAGGTCTCTAGAACGTTGAAAAAAATGTTGACTTAGAGGAATTTTCGTCTTAGAGGAATTTCGACTTAGAGGATATTTTTTATATAGAAATTTGAAGGGAGCGCGAAAAAAGGCCTAAAAAATTCGAGTTAAAGGAAAATCCGAGTTATAGAGATTTCGAGTTAGAGGACTTTGACTGTACCTATTTTTAGTAACAAATTTTTTTTCTTTATATAAAGTAAGTAGCATCCATCTATCGTTAAGAATTTGTAGATTTTTTCTAATTGTCTATTAATTTTGTAATATTTTTCTTATCAAATTTATTAACTAATTCAAAATATATTTTTGTCATTTTAATGATATAATTTTTATTATTCTCTCGTGATTAAAAATATTCAAAATATGTTACATATGTACGCACATACATCTACATATATTTATGTATCTTTTCCGAATATTTTTTTTTTTTTTTTCAAATTATTGTACTAGTTACCAATAATACAATAATGTGTAAATTTTCCTGTTTATATGTTCCTTAAAAAAATTTAATTTATATTTTTATTAATGAATAAATATTCAGACCTTAAAAATAAATACTCATAGGATGAATTTTCAGTATGAGAACATATGTATGTATAAAAAGAAAAGTGTTTAGGAAGTAAATTGTTGTCCTTCATTGCTATACAACCACACAGAGTCTATCATTTTTTTTTTTATAGAGAGCTTATTTATGCCAGAGATATCCTTATAACAACAACATTTATTATGAAGATTAAAAAAAAAAAAAACCTTATGATTTCAGAGCTTATACCAACATATACAGATAATACTTAAATTTCACATCTAAAAATTTTATCAAATTATTAGTTTGTAAGATAACTGATATAAAACAGCATAAATTCTATTTCGTGACAGCTATACATAATTTTTCCTTTTTCAAATGAAACCTATTTATTAATAATTTCAAGTAGCTATTTGATAATTTATTTTATAAAAAAATATATATATATTTTTAAAAATTCATAATGTCAAATTACAGCAAAAATTCATTGCCTTAAGAAAAATAAATTGAGATAAAAAATTTATCTAGATACTTTTATACGAAACTCTAAAATGTATCACATCATAAGTTATTTATTCATTATCTTTGAAAAAAAATACATATTAAGAATCTTACATATTTCGTATAAACTTAAAATATATAAATTTTTTTTATTAAATTACATTATAAATAAACATGTATATTTTCATCATGAAATGTTTACATTACCTTAGGCTTTTTAGATAACGATGGTAATAATCGCTAACCAACATTCATTATGTGTGTTAAAATGAAATATAAAAATAATATATATTTTTTTTATATATACATATACATTTATGTATATAAAGCCTAATGAGCTGAATATGATATATTTATAGAATCTGATTACATTCTAATGTTATTTTTTTTTTTTTTTTACAAAAGTAAACAATAACCGCCCGTTAAAAGTAAAGTTCTGTTAAAACTTAATGGAGAAAAAAAAGTAAGAAAAAGAAAAAAACTGTCCTTTAATTACTTAAGCTCTTGAAACATTTAGAATTTTCTTTTAATATATGTACTTATTTTAATTGAAAATTTTCTTAGAAAAATTTATCGATATTTTTTTGGCTTTAATTTTCAACCCTCAATTAAATTATCATTAAAACAAAATAATTATTACAAAAAACTACAAAAATTGATTTTTTTTTTGTTTGTTTTTTGTTTGTTTTTAATTTTATTTTCATCTTATGTTTCAATTTGAATACTTAATATTAAATCTGTATTATTAATAAAAAAAATTTTTGTTGTTGTTTTTTGTTTGTTCTTTATCTATTCTAAAGACCACTTAAATTAATGATACAATCGTGCTATCAGCAATGACATGAACTCGAAGTGTTTAAATGAATTATATCTGATGTCCTTGTATATGTATATTTTTTTTCTTTTCTATTTTATCCTGAGGGCCATGAACTGAAGACATATTTCTGTTTTTTCCTTTTCTTGTACAATTCAGTTCATTACACATTTATTTATCATAATCCTTGAATTTCTATAAAGTATATCTCTTTTTTTTTTTTTTTTATTTCTTATACATATAAATCTTATGTGATGCATTTTTTTTTTTTTACCAAAGGAAGAAAATTATTATAATATGTAATTCTCTTCATTTTATCTAAGAAAAACCGACAGAAGATAGAAACTTATTAATAAAATAAAAATGAATTGTTGCTATACTAACTAATAATAATTTTATAGTTTCCCATTTTGAGAAGACAAAAAAACAACAACAAAAAAATTGTTTAATTGTAAAAATATTCTATATATATTTTTTTTCATCATAATGAAAAGGAAATTAAAGATATAAATTGAAAAATTCTATCTAGAAAAATGAAAATTATTATTTAAGCTCTTATGTATGTATAGGAAACACAAACACACATACATAAAATTCTTATATATGTATAGGTATATACTTAATATACCTCAATAGTCTATATTTTATTTTATAACCATGTAAAATCAATTTAAAATCCTTAAAATTGAATTTATTTTTTAAAAAAAAAAATAATTTCTAACGTATTTATCTGATATTATTCAAAAAAAAAAAAAAATAATAATAATGATTCAACATCTCTAAAATAATTTTCAAAACGACGACAATCTATAAATGTATTTTCACGCTATCTAAAATCAAATTTTAACTCTATCAACATATCTTTGAAACACCCATCAGCAAATAACCTTGACCCTTATCCCTTATATATTTTATACACAAAGTATAAGGATATAACATTTTATATAAAAATTCTATATACATATAAATACATATATAAACACACCTATATATCTCCTCTATAGATTATTTTTGTTTGCGTATACATTAATACACATGTATTCCTTTCAAAAACATATATACACAATTAAAGCTCAAACGTTTTGTAAAATACCCGATAATACTTTTAGTTACTATATATTTTGTTGTTGGTTTTATGTTGTTACTCTAATGCTGCATGTTCTTTATCATTTTATTTTTTTTTTTTAAACAGCTTTACAATTCAAGGAATTATGTTACTTGCTTTTACTGGATATACATATTAGGCCATATGATTCAAGGATTATAAGAAATGAATATTTCAACAGTGCATTAAATAGGCATTAAAATGAAAATACGAAAATGATTTCCTATGTAAAAACTCAATTATCAGCCCATTTCCTGTCATCCTCATTTATATATGTTAGTCGTCAATATAACATCATCATTTCATCTCATCTCATCATTATTTTAGATATATTTATGTACATACATAGAATTATCATACAATTATTATCATATCATAACAAAGTTAACAGCATCCGTCATATATGCAAAAAATGACAGCAAAAGAACCATAAAAATTGTGATTACCTTTTTTTTTTTTTTTAATGGCGTTTTTCTGTAAAATCCATTTTATATTTAATGAAAAAAAGAACTAAATTTTTGTAACAATTTACAGAGATCACACATATGTATATGTTCTGTGAAATGAAAAAATAAAGGATAAAAAAAAAAGCTTCATTTAGAACACAAGTCCTCACAAGGGAATAGTACCTTAACTTCATGTACATATGAAACTGATTTTTTTTTTTTTTTTTTGTAAAAGAACAATGATCCAATGATGATGATGATGATATGATGATTATATCAGTTGTATGATGTGATGACACTTTGTCAATAGTACTTAACTTAAAAAAAAATGTATTCATCCATAATATGAAATATTTTACAATGTGTGCCATTTTGAAAATATTCTTCATTTCACCTTGAAATTTTGGTACCTAAAGCATTTACCATTTAATGTACATATACACATAATGTATGTATGTATGTATGTATAAATTTTTTTTCCTTTCAATCATTATTGCTATTTTTCCAACAATAACAAAAAAAGGAGCAAACAAAAATCAACCAACAACTTTCCAATTATTCTGTGGTTATTGTGTGGGTGGATGATGGTGTTGATTCGATGATCATAGTTGAGTGATGGTGGTCAATGGACGATTAGTATGAAAAAAAGGGCTACTCTATACTATATATTATACATACAAACATTTATATTATATGAATATGTACTATATATATGTAGCAGCATTTAAAAATATAAATGATGATACGTGGTACGAAGAAACAAACTGTTGAACGCGTTGGCGGTTTAGTGTTGGTCCCAGGGTATCTACATTGCGTCGAATCAGAATATAATAAAAATATAAAATATGTATAATAATTTGTAAAAAAAAAAAAAAAAAAAAAAAAGGTAGATTATATTTTTACATAAAAGTTTTTTAAACAATCCAAAATGTATTGTATGTATATATAAATACAAAACGTGTAATATGATGCATGTATGTGTTGTAAATGTTGTCTCTATTATGTCCTGAAAGTTCCTCAATGTTGTTAAAAAGATATAAAACAAAATTAAGATAAGAGTACTTGGAAGTAGAGAGCATGTTTATTTATAAATGGTAGCCAAAGCCAACTCTCTAATTTTTTAGAGCAAAAAACAATTGAACTAAACTTTATGAAAATTACATGAGAAATGCACTTAGTACCCAAAAAAAATAAATAAATAAATAAAACAAAATGAAGAAGAGTGTTATTTTTGGTCGGTTGGTCAGGATTTTCAAGTTTGAATGAGTTTCCTACGAAAATTTTGAGATTTTTGTTGTTATGCCTGCATACATACATACATACATTTATAAGCACACACATATCAATTTATTCGTTCTATTTGCTGGTGTATATTCTGTAAACTCGCGCTATACCTGCATACATATATATACTATTGCACATGAGTGTGAAATGATGGTTTCTAACATCTCTTATGAAAATTTCTTCAGGGATCAGAAGGGATTTGAAAAAGCTACATTTTGTAAAGATGTTAATAAATAAACTACATACATATATATAAATGCTACGAGTGATGTAAAAAAGTATGAAGAATATTTTTTTTTTCTTTCATAAAATCTGTGGTAGTCTGTTGCTCCATCTCCGATACTGGGTCAACTATAGATTGGTTAGACAAGATTCTGAACCAGCTGGTCTAATGCTTCACTTTTTTTTGTTGTTGTTGTTTTTACATTCATGAAATAAGTACTAAAAAGCTCTTATGTTTGCTACTGTACCACACATTTTATAGTGGAGGTTAATACAATGCACGTGGCTTGAATTTTTATTACAATATCATTACAACCTATTACACGTATCTCTCTTACATAGTCATTGTGTGTGATAAATGTTGTACATAGATTTTTTTTTTTTTAAGTTATATACATATTTTCAACTTTCAATTTAATTTTTTTAAAAAGAAAAAAGAGCTTTAGTAATTTTTCATATATGGATGATGAAAAAGAGAAAATCTATAGAAAATAAAGAGAAAATTCTTGTAGAAAAACATTTAAAAAAGAAATGTTTGTTTTATCTTTCAAGGAAAATTTGTTTTTAATATATACTTTTTTTTTTGCTTGGAAAAATATTAAAATAAAATTTTTGTTTTTTCTTTAAAAAATTTTTCAGGAAAAAGATCAATATGGTAACGAAGTGCAACGTCTTGCAAGACCATTACCAGTTGAATATTTATTAGTTGATGTACCTGCTTCGACACCATTACAACCAATATATACATTTTCAGTTAATGATAAAAAAGAACAATTTCCAATTGAGAATCGTTATATTGATGGTCATTTACAAGATTTTAATGCATTAGGTGCATATTTTCAAAATTGGAATTCAAATGAATTTTTAGAAGCAGTATCTGATTTTCATTTATTATTATATTTATATAAAATGGATATGTTACCAATGAAAAATCATATGAATATATTATTTGAAGCAGTACGAACTAAAAATCGTGATCTTGCAAATCAATTTAAAAATGAAGAAGTATGGGTAACATTAGATACATTGATGATTGCAAATTCAAATAGCGGAGCTGGGTAAGTTTAAATTTTAATTTAAAAAATAAAATAATAAAAATGAAAAAAAAACCAACAAAAATTTCCATTTTAGAAGCAGTGATTCATATTCAAATCAACGTGGTGGTCCATCTGGTTCTGGATTAAGTAGTAATTCATCCATTACAGAAAATTGGACATGCAATCATTGTACATTCATAAATCGTTCTGATTTGAATAATTGTGAGATGTGTGGTTTACCAAGATAAAAATAAACATGAGAAGAAAAAATAAAAAAGTAAAATTTAATTAAAAATAAAAATATTTAACTGAAAATTTAGAATTGAGGAGAAAATACAAACTCAAAAGTAATGTATTTGACTCTTAAAGACATAAAATTAAAAGGAAAAAAAAAAGTAATGAAATGAAAATAAACTGTTTGGACAGAAAAATATAATAAATAAATGTTTAAATAAAATATGTATTGAAAAAAAAAAATAAAATATATTAATTATTGTGAAAACAGTAGAAAGTAAATAAGTAAAAAAAAAAAAAATTTCTCCTTTTTGTAATTTCAATTTATCAAATTTAAGCATTAAAGCAAAAAAAAAAACAATACAAAGAAATCATCTATTTGAATTATTTTCTAAGTAAAAATAAATAAAATCAATCAATAGATGAACTATGTATACATATTTGTATTGAGTATAAGACAAAAAAAAACTATTCAAAAAAAAATATTATTCATGGTCATCTGTGTTTTTCCTCTTTTTCTTTTTTTAAATAAAAACTATTAAAATAAAAGAATTAATGTCGTAAAGTATGATTTTTTTTAAATATTGGGTAAACTATTAAAAATTTAAAATAAAATTCCATTTGAAACAAAAAACAACTGCAGTGAATTGAAAATTAATTATATTTTTCTACGTGAGCCCTTCAAATCAGTTAAACAACAAAACATTACATCGTAGCCGTTTAATTTTGTATTTGAAAGTCAAACTTTATTCAACAAAAATTTCAAAACTCCTTTGATCCTTGCTTCAAACCCTCAAATATATTCATATTCTTTTGTGCTCAAAAATCTCAAAATTAAATCCGGTTTTTCAATACAGAAAATTTTAAGCACTGTCATCATTACAAAGCAGACATGCTCTCGATTAATTTTTGTAAAAATTTTCATACAACAAAAAATTTTCTAAAAAAGATTCTTCATTTATTTCAGATAATTCTGAACATTATGTATTTACAATTATCTTTGTCCTTATATAAAATCAATTTCCGATATGATTAAAAAAAAAAACAAAATTCCGTTACATTAAAATTTGCACAATAGCTAATAAGCAAATTATATAAAAAAAATTTTCTACGTTTTTATTTTTTTAAAAATTCTTTATATTTCTTACCAACAGCATCTGAAATGTTCTTATATCCTTCATCTTTTAATATTCTATCTAATTCCAATTTAACTTTTGTAACAATTGGAGGACCATGATATATAAATGAAGTATATAATTGAATATACGAAGCACCAGCTAAAATTTTTTCATATGCATCTCTGCCATTAAATACACCGCCAACACCAATTATTGGAATATTACCTTTTGTTTGAGCATACATTTCAGCAATAAGTTCTGTTGATTTATTTTTAAGTGGAACACCACTTAAACCTCCAGATTCATTTGATAATTCGATTGTTTGTAAATTTGATTTATCTATTGTTGTATTTGAAATTATTAAACCATCAATTTGGCATGATTTTTGTTTAATTACACTTGCAATATCAATTATATCATCTTTCGTTAAATCTGGTGCTAATTTTAAAAATATTGGAACATTTCTATTTTGTGAAAGGCTATTTCGTGCAACAATTACACTTTTTAACAAATTTTCTAAATCTTTTTTATTTTGTAAACTTCTCAAACCAGGTGTATTTGGACTGCTAACATTAATTACCAAATAATCGGCGACAGGGCCAAATAATTGAACACCTTTAACATAATCAGCAATTGCATCTTCAGAAGTTTTATTTTTACCTAAATTAACTCCTAAAATTCCTTTGTATGTGTTTTGATTTTTCAAATTTTTAATTCGTTCGTACACTATCTCATGTCCTTCACTATTGAAACCATATCTGAAATTGGGCAAATTTTACTTAGAGAATTTACATAATTTATCATTATTCACAAAATGTACACACATACCTATTAATAATTGCATTGTCCAATGGCAGTCTAAAAACTCTTGGTTTTGGATTTCCTGGTTGTGGCAATGGTGTAACAGAACCGATTTCTACAAAACCAAATCCGATTTTTTCTAATCCTTCTATAGCTTCACCTTGTTTATCAAAACCAGCTGCTATACCTATTGGATTTTTTAAGATATGACCAAAAAATTTAGTCTCCTGTAAATAGTGAGCATTCATAAATTCATAATTTTGTTTTCAAAATAAAATAGCCAAATTTACCAAAGTTTTTGGATCATCAATTTTTGACGATGGAAAAATTTTATATTTACAAGCTAACACTGCAAATTTATGTGATGTTTCTGGTGGTATTTTTTGTACAACAGGCAATAAAAAATCATCATAAAATTTTTCATTACCTTTTAAAATATTTAAACCACAAAATACCATACTACTACCGGTTGAAACAATTGCTAGGGAAGTCATTTTTTGCTAAAATTGAAATTTAAACAAATATTTATAACCTCAAAATCTCACATTAAATCATATTATGTACAAAAGGTTTGAATTTGACTAAAAATAATATTGAATAGTTAAAAATATTAATTCACATATGCGTTATGCGTAATTTAACTATAATAAATGCGTAAATAACTACATATTTACAAATTTTAAGATAATTATTTATGAGATTTTTAATTTATGTAAATAAAATTTTAAAAAAAAAAAAAGCAAACTAAAACTTGATATCATTATTCAAACAAAAATCAGCTTACCCAAAACTTTGACTTGGACATTGTGATTTTTAAATGGAATTTAGTTGAAAAACAAACACTTTAAAATTTTAAAAACATCTAAATTGATACACGGCCACCAAAAAACTAAGAAGAAATATTTAATTAAAAAATTCATACAGTGTTTTGAAAAGTCAAAACAAAAACAGTGTCAGCTGATTTTTCCAAAATGTATAGGTGGGTGGATAGAATCAAGTTAGTGTAACCAGTGTACATTGAATTTTAGTGATGATTTTAATACGCAATAAAGCCACATATTACGCATGTATTTTAAAGCGGAATAAATGACGTAATTTTACGCCTTATTTCTTTGTCTTCATACATATGAGAATAATGAGTGCGCTTTTATTTGCTAAAAGAAAAGAAAATTAAGGGAATTGGTATGCGTTATTTTCAAATTAGATTTAAGTCAAAGACTATCGGTTTTAGATATTAAAATGATTGTGCTAATAAACGCGCACTATTTGAAAATTTTTAAATTTTAAAATGTCCCTGAAATTAATGAATATGATACCCCTATTGGAATTGTAAATAAAACATATGAGTTCATCAGTCAGGGTTGTCGGTGTCGTTTTAGTCCGTAGTAGAATTATTAGTAGTGATTATTAAAATAATGAAAAATTCAAAAACCTTTTATTCCATTCTTAAAAATAGTTCTTCATTTTATTTTATTCACAACCTTCTCAATTACTATATGATAGTGGTCTTTTTTAAAAAGGAATTTTTATAACTCAAATGGTCCATATTTTATCCCATAGTACAAAAGGTGAAATTTTCTAACGGCAAACCTGTTCATTCACACCCATATTTGAAATGAATTTTATTTTGAATTCATTTATCGATAACGTCATTTCTTTCTCATTGTTTGCTCGACTCGCACAGTGTTTTAATGATGTGTTATTTGTTTACGAAATTTTCTAATTGTGCTTAAAACATTTTCATAACATAAATATTATAAAATTATTAATAATACAGTTAATTTTTAATCTAATAAAAATTTATTTGAATATTATATAAATTTTCAAGTGCATTTTACAGGTAAGAATGCTTTTTGTTAAAAGATTTTTTTTTTTTTTTACATAATAGACAAAGTACATAGGTATTGAGCTGTGTCTGGCTTAAAATGAAAATCCTTTATTATTGTTACTTTTCTTCATAATACAATTATACGTTTTGGAAAATTTCTTATTTGCATAATATGAATAAAAATAAATTTTTTTTCTTGAGAAAAAAAAAAGTTCCATAATTTGAAATTGATTTTTTTTTCTTTGTTCATGATTTCTAAAAAATTTTCACAATGTCACATTAGGTTGATTTGTACCTTTAAATTTACTGACTCATTAATTGTTTATTCTAAATACGGAGAAAACATGTTTATATTCTGTTAAAGTTAAATCTTTTTTTTAATGAAAAAAAAAAAAAATACAGTATGTGCATATGTTTTCTACATTTCTTACGAAAAGAAAACATAACAAGACGACTAGTCTTTTTTCAATTATTCTCTAAACCGTCACCAATGTCTAGTCTAGTCACCAACATCCTCTTCATTTTAGTATATTTTTATCATCAGTACATATATAAAAATAATATAAATTGTGGTAACTTGTTATAATTAAGTCTTCGATATAAAATGTTAAATGCGTGTTACAGGTACAAAGAAAAAATGCAACAACCTTCTTATTCAGACCACACATCAATGATGATGATGAAGACAACAAACCACAATATACCTACCTACCTGAATATATCTTTGGAAAATATTGTAAAAAAAAACATACTGAATGGTAAAATTGAAAGTGAAATCTAAACTGTTTATCATAAAATCATTATGTACATGTTATTTATTTCTTCTTTTGAATTTATAATCTAAAAATAATTAAAAGCGAACTTGAAATCATTGGGGTATAAAAACAAGAAAAAAAAATCGATGCATGATTTTAATATGATTAATTCTGGCAAATGCTAAAAAAAGGATATTTAATGGGATAACAAAAAATTTTAAAAAAAGGAAAAAGAAAATGAAGCTAAAAACACACCTTAAAGGATTTAAGGTCATATTTTGTAGAAAAAATGGAAAAAAAAGAGGGATTAATCAATATTCTAGTCTATGCGTTCACTTTATTTGGAATTATGTGTTCGTTCATCGCATATATCTAATATGTCCCTACAATATGTAGATATTTTACCTTTATAGTTAATGTTGATTAACCTTCATGTTCATATAAAGTTACAAAGATGAAAATATAAACGTAATTCATTGTTTTTATTTTTAATTTTTTTTTTTTAAATTTACGTGTAATAAGTGTTGTATGATGCATTTGCAAAAATATCGAAAACACCCCCTCGTTTTTCGTGATTCTGATGATAATGATGACGAAATAATGTTCATTGTTATCAAAATCATACAATGTATATATCTCGGAAGGTTTTTAACCTCACCCAGGGGCGAATAGTCAATTAATTTCATATAAGTATCACAAAAGAAAAGAAGAAAAAACCAGATGAATGATATATGAAGATTGAAGAACAAGAAGAATATAAGCGAACCGATACCCGTGTCAATCAATCTTTCTGGATAATATACCTACACTTAATATACTAAAAGTTATATAGAGATATGTGTATATATGGAATTCATTTGAAGTGGAAAAAGAGGTCAAAAACTTTTGACATTATTCGACATCATGAAGAGATTTTTTTTTTTTTTTTCGATTGTACTCAAATGGCTAATGGCTCATATGAACATTATGTGTTACTTTACTTTAGATACTTTTATGATGAAAATGAAAATTTTGCTGCAGGTATCTTTTTTTTGTATATATTTTTTCTCTCACTTTCTTTTGCTTTGAACATTTTTAATTTAATATTAGATTAAACGATTAGATTTTGCGTTCATAAGAATGATAATGAAAATTTTTTAAAAGATGTTATTTTTGGCTTCAAACAAATTTTCCTTTATATTCAAAAAAAAAACAAAGAATACAAAACAGTGGGTTTTTTTTTAGCTATAAACTTGTACCTGGAAATTATATAGTCAACGTTTATTTGTTTATATTTTGAATTTATGAGAATTGATTAAAGCAATAATTATATTTTATAATACATACAACAGGGTGTGTATTTTTTGATGTTTTCTAATGTCTTTCCATTAAAACATTTACATTAAAGAAAAACAATGAGTGGGAAAAATAATTTTACATTAAAAAACTTCGAACCATATGTTTGTCAGGGACATTCATACTCTTTTTTCAAGGAAAACTATAATTCACATTAAATTTTCTTTCGGTTGTACCTATAATTCGGTTGACCTTCTTAATACATTTAATACCTTGAAATATTTATCACCTATAACGTTTTTACTTGTAAGTACTTTATAGTAACTCAAAATTGAACTACGAAAATATTCCAAATCTTAATGGTATGTTTTTGTTGTTGTTTAATAAATAAACATACAAACTTTATACTTCATACTTTATGAAGATTGAAATTTTTGATAGAAATCAATGCCTAGAAGATAATAGAATTACATTTTTCATTTAAATTCATTAGAAAAACAACATTTCCTTATTTTCAAAAAAAAAAAAACGTAAAAAATACATCAATCTTTATCAATTATAAAAAATTTTGTACTACGATTATTCTATCTAAATTAGCTTTTAGATAACAAAATTGCTTGTACAAATTAGTTTATACATGTGTAAAAAAAAACATTTCGTGTTGTTTACTTTATCACTTTGTAATGTTCTCTGTGTTTGTTGTCTACAAATTTGTCAACACATTTTATCTATTTTTATATTTTTTTTTTTAGATTTTAATAGGACTAAATTAGAAAGAATAACAGAAAAAAAAAACATTAAAAGTTTTTAACTAAAACTAATTAAATTTATCTGAATGAAGAATCTTTTTTTCAGTCATATTTATTTTTCTGTATGCTTTCCTCATGAAATCATTTCATTTGTTTGTTTTTTTTTTTTTTTTTAATTTTAAATGTTGAATTTTTAAAAATCTAAAAGAGAAAAAAAATGTTATTTATATTGTAATCTGTTGCATTTATCACTTAACATTTTTCTTTAAAGATATGTACATTAAAACTTTCCGTCATATCTATTCATAGATTTCAATTAATATATTTTCTAGTATACGACGAGAAAATGCAACTACTTTAGAATGTATTTTAAAAATATTTTTCCATAAATATAAATTATAATAAAATTTAAGAAAATATTTTTATTTCCTTAGTTTTCATGTAAAAATATTCTGAAAATGAATTTTCCACTATATGAAATTGCAATTTATACGCCTACGCTTAAAATATATGAAAAAATAACAAATATAAAAAAAACTGAGATTTATGATTATTTGTTGTAATTTTTTATGTGTACTCATCAAAAAAAAAATTTTTTATTCTTCTATTTTTGTCGTTTGTAAAGTACGTTTTCATAAAATATCATGTGTATATGATGTAATTTAATAGTTTTCAACAATAAAATGTATCTCGTAATATGTTGGCATTAAAAAAAAATAATAATAATAATAGAATAAAAAAATAAAGATACTTTTTTACTATTTGAATAATATTCTCTAAAGTTTATTTAATGTAATTTGCGTACTGATTTCAATTAAGTTTTGTTTAAGTTTTGCTGATTTATAAATTGAAAGATAAGACCTCACATTATGGTTTTCTTCATAATAATGTATGTATGTATTTTTTATAATATAACTTAACTCATCTTAATAAAGTGCTATTAACCTTTTTGATTGAATAAATTGACTGCTGCCTGTGTTTAAATTTCCTTATAAATTAAAAGTAATTATTTTCCAACATTTTACAAGATTAGAAGATCATAATCGTATTATGAATAGATCATATTATGTACATATACATAATTTATAAATGTTCTATAAACTAGACATTCCGTTGTTATCGACCAATGTTATCAGTAGATATCCATTAGATACTCTTTAATAGCTTGTAAAAAAAAAAAAAAAACTTGAAAACAAAAAATAATGTAATTTTTCTAATTAAAATATATATATTTTTTTAATTATTTTATGTCTCACACGTTTTTCTTTAATTACTTTTATTTCCTAGTTCATAAATTTAAAAAAGAAACGAAAACAAAGGAAATTACCAAATACAAACCAAAAACAAAACAGAAAAAAAAAAAGAGAAAAAAATGTGTAATTAAATTAATTTTATAGTAATAATAATAACACACTCGCATACATTGAAAAACTAAAAAGAAATGAAATGCCTTCGTTACGAGAAAAAGTAACGACATATTTTCGTCAATTAAGTTTTATAGCTGAACCAAGAGAAGGAAGTGGTAGATCAACATTAAGTTCAAGAAAATCCAATGATGGAAATTTCATTACAAAATACTTGGAAGGGTAATTAAAGAATATTTTATTTATTTATTTTTTTAAAATAAATTATGTGTTTTTTTTTATCAATTTTTATAAAATAGACGAATGGATAGTGTATTCGTTCCTGGACCAGATATAAAAAGTGGTCAAGCACCAAATGATTTACCTGATTTACCATTATCATTTTATCCTACTGGTCAACTTACAATAACAGCTGCATGTACTGGACCAGATGAAGGTTTAACAGGTGTTAAACGTTCAAAATTACATTTAAGTGCTGGTTCTGATATTGATTTTATTGATACAACTCAAGATCAAGATGAAGAATTTGAAATGCGACGTAGTACTAGTATTTCTAAACAACAACAACAATTACAAAAATTTAATAATAAAATAACATCAGCAACAGGAACAACCGTAGCAGCCATAAATACACGTTATCGATCTGATCAGAATGCAAATAAAACGAATGTACGATCACGTAAGAATAGTAAAAGTGGTATTGCAAATGAATTATTAAATTCTATTGTTGTTGTTGATAATAATACTATAAATAGCATCGGTAACGACATTAATATACAATCAAATTCAAATGATGAAAAAAATAATCAACAAAAAAAAGATAACAATGAAAAACATCAACAAACGAAGACTGAATTTAATGAACCATCATCAAAAGAATATCGTCATACAAATAATGTTTTGTTAGTACAGAAGGAATCTTTAGAATTAATTGAGAACAATCATCATGATAATGTTACTGTTGATGATGATAAAAATATAGATGTCAAAACTACTAATTCATCATCGATTAAGGAAATTGGAAATATTATTGATCAATCATTAACAGAAACGGTTTCACAGAAGCAACAACAACAAAAACAAATTTCATTAAATGATGATAATGAACCAATTGCTGGCGTTACAAATTGGAAAATGGAAAATGATCATGCATATGGAATTTCAGTGTCTTTATATGAATATAATATGTTAACAAAAGAAGCAATGGGTAATCCAATTGCAGATTGTTATGGTATTGTTGTGCGTGGTAATTGTGCTGCTATGGCACTTGCCGATGGGGTCAATTGGGGTAAGAATAAAACATATGATGATGATAATAATAACAGTTAAAATAATTTAATTAAAATTAATTAAAATTTAATTTTTTGTAGGTGATGGAGCACGTTTAGCAGCAAGATCGGCTGTACAGGGTAGTTTAGATTATTTAGATACAGCAATTTTTGGTGTAGCACAAGAATGTAAAGCAACTTCAACACGTGATGTATTTATTAGTTTATTAAGAAGTTTTTGGGAAGCACATGATTGTATTTTAGAAGTTGGTGGTGCATTAAGTACATTAACTGTTGCAGTTGTTCTTCCGCTTGGAGCACAAAATATGGGAAAATATGTGGTTTGCGCGTGTAATGTTGGCGATTCACTTGGTTATATTTATTCAAAAAGGCATGGTGTGCGTGAATTTACCCAAGGTAAATTATTTACTACAAGTTTTTAATTAATTATATTTTTCTTTAATATTTATTAATAATTATTGAAACTATTTAAGGATCTCATGATATAACGTCCATGCGAGATATGAGAGATGCTTTAGGAGCACTTGGTCCAGCCGATGGAAATAAACCAGAATTAGGAAATTTAACGTTATCAATGACAGTTGTTGATACTGGTGATATTGTTTTCTTAACATCAGATGGAATTAGTGACAATTTTGATCCGGTTGTCGGAAAATTTGCTGAAGCTTGGACACCAAACAGTCGAATAAAAATGCCAGATAATTTTCATAATAATCATCATTCTCAGCTCGCACCAAAAAGACAAAATAAAAGTGCTTCAGC
Organism: Bombylius discolor; assembly: GCA_939192795.1. NCBI lineage: Eukaryota > Metazoa > Arthropoda > Insecta > Diptera > Bombyliidae > Bombylius > Bombylius discolor. The sequence goes on along the minus strand of OW584238.1, from coordinate 44,055,241 downwards.
AATTTATACTCGATCATCGAAAGAAAATAAACCTTCGTCAGAGCCAGTAACAAAGTCCCAACAACAACAAAAAACACATTCAAACAATTTGTCTATGAATCCACCAACACCAAATCGACCACCACGATCCAGAAAAACGCAAGTAACAGAAAAATCATCTGTAGCAACGACAAGCCCATCTGCGCACACCACCACTATTGCAACAGCAACTACGACCTCTTCAAATCGACCAAAGTATATGAGATCGCATACCGTTATTGAACCAAGAGGATCAATTGGTATGCGAGATTCACCTCAAACCAAATTCCCTAGATCAGCAGCTGGTCTGCCATTAGTTACGGGTCCTCAAAGACATGCTCTTACTCTTCTTAGATTAGAAGATTTACTTAGTTATGGAATAAATGGTTCATTACGACCATGTCCATCTGCTCGTAAACTATGTCATTTATTAGTTGATTTTGTTAAAATGATAACCTCAGCACGACGTAAAACACTTGAACAACGTGAATTATTTTATAAATTAACAACAGATCATGATGGTGTTAAACGTGAAGTGGAATTGAATCGTATGCAACATAAATCGACACGTAAACGTATTGTAGATAGTAGTGCATTTGCATCACTGCCAGGTAAATTAGATCATGCAACAGTGGTAGCATTTACAGTTGGTTCAGGTTTGCAAACAACGGAATTTAAAGAAACAAACTTTTAAAATTTTAAAATAAAAGCAAAAAAAAAAATAAGAGTAAAATAAGTTTATATACCAAGAAAAATAACTTTAGTAAGAGTTTTAAAATTAAAAAGAAAATAATTAAGGAGAAGATAAAATTTTGAAAAATGAACATATTTTTTGTGGAATATACATACATACATATAAATATACGTACATATTTTATAAATATTTTAGCCTCTAATCCTCTTAATCACTTTTTATACACGTGTATGTATTGGTTTTCTTTTTTTTTAATTTTTCCTTATTTAATAATATAAATGTTCTTTATTTTCTCTTTTTTCTATTAATTTTTTTCATTTATAATTTCTATTTTGGCTGAGCTTTTTAAACGCCCATGCTATTTTTTTGTGATATTATTTTTTTAAAATTTTGTTCAATAGTATTTTACACAAGAATATATTATATTATTAAAAAAAGTATTTTAAATAAAAATTTGGAGTAAATTGATACAAAGTTGTTTTCATTTTTCTAAAGTCTATTTCTGTTTTTAAAGGATTCATTTTATTACTGCTAAAAAAGTATTAATTTCCAGGCGATCTGTTGCAGGTGACAAATAAATTTTTGTAAATTTCAAAGAAAATTTGGTATAAAACACAGCTAAAAAAGCTGCAAATACATGTTTAACGAAACTCACATTTCCACAAGGTCTTTCAAATTGAAACACTAGATGTCACTTCCTCATCAAATTGTTACCAACCTCATCTTAAATTTTGAGCAACTTTGATTAAATTATCAGCTGTCAAATAAATGTCATTAATTTATCCATACGAAAGAGACAATCATATTACAACGAAAATAAATTTTTTTGGCAAAAAAAGCAGGGTCTTTAACGTCTTTAACGAAGTTGTCATTATTGCATAGAAAAACGCAAAGCAAAAACGCATTTTTATTCAAAATTTCTTATAAAATTTGTCTTATTTCTCGTGAATTATAAGTTTTTATTTTAAGTATATCGTTAACTTATAAATTAATTAATTTAAATTTATAAAAAGGTTCTACAAGCGAAATATTTTTTTCTTCCTCCATACAAAAGAACGACATACGGTCGCCATTTTGTCTGTGGCCGGCTGATTCAGTTCTCATAAAAAAATTTTTGTCAAATTTTAAAAAAGGTGTATCAGCAGCCTGCAATTTCTTTTTTTTTAGGATAAAATTGTGTGCATTAGAATTTAATTATTATTAAAATTGTAATTAGTTTGAAAAAAAAGAATAAAAATTGAAATAAAATAGTGTAAATTTGATTGTGAATAGATGACATAGATGACTAAGGGCAGGCAAAGGCAGTAGGAAAAGCAGTCAAGAAATTTTCACAAAAAGAAAAAAAAAAGAAAAAAGAAAAACCACGTAGGTGAAGTTTTTAATTTTGTGAAAAAAAAGGAAGTAAAAAAGAAAAATTTGTATTTTTTTCATTTATCTTATATTTTATAAGAAAAGGAAATTATTATTCAAATTGTGTGTGATTAATTTAAGTGTGAAAAAAAAGGAAAATCAGCAAACGCCCATTAAAAAGCAGTACTGTGTAATTCGGGAGAATATTTTTTTTTTTGGAAAAAAAAAATCAACTGGAAATTTAGGTAAGAATCTAAAATAATCTTATTATAAAATTCTTAATTATTTTCTTTTTGCTTTTCGTTTCATTCTTTTTTTTGTTTTAAATACGACTGAGTACATACAAAAAAATTAATGACTAGCGAAAAAAATACAAATAAATAATCAGAGGCGACAAAAAAAAATAATGGACAAAAATTATTTGGAACGCAAAATTTTACTAGAGAATGCTCGATATTGAGACAAAAACCTCTACAAAGTAGATGGTGTAGGTACACTATACAGAATACTATGGACTTCCTTGATATTCAAGCTTTTTAAAATTCATAAATTCATGCAATACTTGATTCATGTTTAGTTGAAATGAAATGGAAAAAAAACTAAAATATTTAAAAAAATCTGCGCACCTATTGAAAGTATAGTTACTCTTCGTCGTCTTTTTTCTTTTTTTGATTATTGTATAGCCGCACCCCTACTATTAGAACATTTTTTTTTATTTTAAAGAGAATATTATATTACAAAATTTCTGCAGCATTTTTACTGATTCCTATTATTCAAAATTCGAAATAAAACTTATTTACTAATATGAAGAAAACAAAAATAATTTAAAAAAAAAATAAAAATCAAATACCTGGTTTTTTGTCCACGGTTAACATTATTGTGTTACCCTTTTAAAATATACATTTCACAACAACAACAACAACAAAAAAATCATGTAAAAAAAACAGATACTTTTATTAGAAAAGAAATGTAAAATAAAATAAAAATGAAACTGAGAAAAATTTGCATATTCATACATCATAAAATGATTTCTTTTTTAATCGTATATAAAAGTATTGATGATGAAAAATGACAGAATCGAGGAACAGAAAAATTGTGAAAAATATTTATTTTCTTACACAAAAAAAAAAAAAAAAAAAAAAAAGAAACAAAATATAGAAAAACAATACTTTTCACATACATATGTATGTACATGTATTTTTATTATAAAATTATCATGATATGTAAAAATACATAGTATAGTTATAGTAGTAGCTATAATGAGATAATAGTCGTTGTGATATTCAAATGTTCTATTGTAGAAAAAATTTTAAAAAAATTGCTATGAGATAATCAGCTGATAGGTTCTGTGACCAGCCGTTTGACTGTCTCATAGACATCATCACTATATCGAAACCACCCAATGCCAGTATAGTGTTTTTTAAAAAAAAAAAAAAAAAAAAAGTTCAATAATTATATATTGTGAAGAAAAGAAGGAAAAAAACTGAAAATCACTTGTAATAACACAAGAACAATACATTCACGAATATATTGCATAGTCAATATGAGTATTTTAAAACAAAAAAAAAAATTTTTTTATAACAGAGAAAATTTTTTATATAACATTTCTTTTCTTTTTTCGTTTCAAATCTTAATAAAAGTATTTAATTGTATGTGCTCTATGTCATGAAAGAGAAATTTTCATTATAGGTACTTTTTTTTAAAAATTTATAATTGCATCATTTAGAAAAAGAAAAAAAACAACAACAAAGGATTCAGAGATTTGTTTATTAATTTAAATTATTTAATTTGAATAATAATTTTAAAAAAAAATTTATTGTTATTCCTATAATTGGTGTTATTGTGTTATTGTGGTAGTTAATATAGCATATTATATCTATTTGCTATAAATTTTTTTTTCATAAAGAGAGTGAGAGAAAATTTTAGCAAAAAAAAAAAAAAAGAAATAATAATAGAAAAAAAATTCAACAATATCATAATTTGTTTTTGTTTATTTGTATCAGTATTTGTTTTAATTATTTTTATATTAATAATGATAAGGTTGTTTACCTTATGATTTTTCAATAGACGATATAATTTGATCGGGCCGACAGTCGTCATTAACAATTCATAATGAAAGTAGGTAAACTTAAATAATAATAATAGTTTTTTTTTTTTAATTTTTTTTACACTTTAATTATTATTATGTAGGGTATTTTGAATTTTTCTATCGTGAGAAATAATAATTGAAATATAGATTTGTCACATTAACTTTGAAAATTATGATTTAAGTAAATGGTTAAAATTTCATATGTTTTCATAGAAAAAAAAAAAATCACACACGCACGATTAGGTTTGATTTTTTTTTTTTTTTTTTTTTTTTCATTTTTTTGTTGTTATTAAATTAAAATTGAAAAGAATATTAAATTAAGAATTACGTCTTAAAAAATATCAATTTAATGTTAAATGAAATTTTACGATTAAAATTAAAAACAATATTTTAAGTAAAAGTAAATGATATTCATTATAATTGCGTAGGAAAATTTGGCAAAGATCTTTCATGTGTATACCTATATCATTGTAAAACGGATGCAAAAAAAAAATAATTATAATAATAAATATTTTTTATTTTTTTGTATTTGTAAATTTTCTAAAATATTTCTACTTATTTTCTTGTAGTTGTAGGTACTTACTTAGCTTAGTAAATTATTGTTATAAAACCTATTTAGAATTTAACATTATTTTTTCATAATAATTATTTGTTTACAAATAATTTTTCATCTTAAAGAAGAAAATAAAGTGAGAAAATTTGAAATGATTTATTTCATTCTCTCTAGAATATTTTTGAAGAATTTAAAAAAATGTCGTATTTAAATGGTTCGGTTTAAATGGTCAATTTTTATTCTATTTAAAAAAATTCAGTATGTGGAATATCTTGAAAGCTATTGAACTTTTAAATGAAATAGGGATCACTTCAGCTTAAAAATCAAAACTTTTAATAATATGTAAAATTATTTTTTATTAACCTTGTGAATAAATTTAAAAAAAAAAAAAAAAAAACAATTCATTCAAGGTTTCAATTGTAAAATATTGTTACGTTACAGGTGATTTTAAGAATATTCAAATAGAAAGAAAAAAATATAGTAGGTATTTTCATGTCTGTAATGACCCTGTAATTGTACAAAGGGTTAAAGTTTCCATTATGTTTAATAAATAAAAATTTCTTCAATAAAATAATATTTTCCTTAAAATACTTTTTTTTTTTGTTGTTTACAAATTATATTAGTTGAAATCTTCATAAAAACATGTTAAAAGAATTAATTAAATAATAATGATGTTCGTAAAATAAACTGGGCAATCATAAGTTAAAGTGATTTAGGTATAAGTTATTTATATGTATGTACCCCCTATTAATTCATTAATGTATGTATTAGCACACATACTTATATATCAATGAAATTTAATTTACCCAAATGTAGCCACTTGTTTATTTGTTATGGAGAATTAATATGTGAATTACTTTTATTTTATTACCATATATCATACAACTGCTCAAATAGTAGATTTTCTTTCTTTTCTGTTTTTTTTTTAAACGCTAAAAATAACGATTTTTCACTAGAATGCTTTTAAAGTTTTTTAGATATACATACCTATATTTTTATTTTGTTATATTAGGACTAAGTAAGGGAAGTTGTGGTTGTGTGGTGTTTAAAAATATATACCTATTAAATATCATAACGAAAATCATCACCTAAATTAACATTAAAATGGATCAATAATTTCAAAATGACCGCATTCCACTTTTATGTAGAAATACAGAAGGGTCAGAATTCAAGCAACTTTCTTGAAAATGAAAGAAAGTTCAAGTAAAACACCAACATTTCTACGTCATTCTTTTTTTCTGTCCTTTTTAAGCTTCATATGCTAAAATTTTGCACAAAAAGCCTATCTTTAAAATGATAGCATATTTGAAAAAATAACTAGATAAAAAAAAACGTTAAATACCGTGCCAAAAGCCAAAAGAATAATTAATCACCCAATGATCTAGTTATCCATAAATAACTGTCCAAAATCGATCTATCTACTATGACGTCGTCTTTTTTATCTAATAAATTTACTGAGACTAGATTTTTAATTTTTTTTGTAAATTTATAGTGACATAATGATGACAATTATTATTTTAATGAAGCGGCTACATTATTTAAAATTTATTAAAAATCAAATTCTCTTTTTCGATCAGAAAAAGTTACATAATTCAAAAATAACTGGTGTGATATTTTAGAGATAAAATTTCATGTAAAAGAAAGAAAAAAATATTTTTTTTTTTGTGCATGAACATGCATAAGAATAAATTCTTATCAATAAATATGAAGTAGAAATGTTTAAATTATAATTTATTACTTGTGCGTATCATCTATATTATTTATTATCGTAATTTTTATTTTTATTTTTTTTATTTTTCTACTGCTTGTCCCATTTTTGATTAAGTACTTTTGCTTTGTAATTAATGACGACATTATAGTTAACATATATGGAAAAATTATTCAAGTATGTATGTATGTACTATTTGTTGTTGTTTTTTTTTCTTTCTAGTCTTCCTTATTGGAAATCTTGAATTATAATAAGTAAATTATATTCATTAGAAATAATATCAAAGTTTTGACTTTATAAAAAAATAAGAATACTTATAGTATGAATAAGAACTTCAATAAAATAAATAAAAAAAAGTTGGACGAATAAAAGTTTAAGTATACAAAAGAAAATTATTGTATGTAGAAAATTAATGAAACTAAATTCTATATATACATATGTACAAACTTCTAAATGAATATCGTCTATATGAATATACACAAATGTATTTAATAATGTTGGGAGCAATATGTATGTACTTGCATGGCATAAAAATTAACAATTCCTATTTGGAGACAACAAAACAAAATTAACAAGATAAAATGGTGATGTGAGCAATTTTTGTCATGTATGTTTTCTAAATATTTAAGAACAAAAAATTGTTCTTTTTTTTTCTTATTATTATTATTTTATTGAGACATTTTATTGCTTTTACATCATTTTTCTTGATAAAATTATAATTCTTTAAAGAAAAAATTATCAAATAGATTAATTAAAAAATATGCATCATCATTTTGAATTGAAATTGAATCAGGGAATTTAAGTACATAAAAAAAAAACAATAGAATTGTTGTACATTATTTTTTGCTCAATAAAATCATTTTTTTTTTTTTAAATTATATTTTAGAAAATTTGTCACAAAGAAATCATTAAATTTTATTATGTAAATTTCTACAAACAAAAATTACATTCAATTAAATAAAATAAACTCCATTTATTTTGATTTTCTTTCGTAAATTACACACGAATCTGAATTATTAATTAATCTACATATAAAAATTAACCAAACTACTTCTATTGAACTATTCAAATGTCATTTTTATAATTTTTTTCTTCTTTTGTTTTTGTTTTCTCTTTAGAATTTTTAATCAGTTATAAAGGTCAAAAATAATGTAAATTACAAAGAATAACGAAAATTAGGAAAATAAAAAAATAACAAAAATTTTAAGGTTCAAAATAAAATTGATCCAAAAATGACGTTTGATACGCGTGGACGTCAAACAACAGAGCCATCAGAAATTCAATCGGATGCATCTTCGTCAGGGGATAATGGAGAAGCGTAAGTTTAAAAAGTTTTCATTTATTTATGCATCACAAAGTTTTATTGATTTTTTATTATGTTTTTGCTAGGTCTCCGGAAAAGTTAATGATGTTAATGTCATCATTTCCGGTTCCAAAATTAAGAACACTTACTCAAAAAATTTCAAATCCACGTTGGGTAGTACCAGTACTTCCAGAACAAGAATTGGAATGTTTATTAAATGCAGCTATTGAACTTACTTTAGCAGGTAATTAATTTTTTTTAAAATTTATTTAAAAAAAAAAAACTAAATAAATTTATGTTTATTTTACAGGTATCGATCATGAATGTGAACCATGTGTTCAATTTTATCGTGACGCATTGACAACATCATTTTCAAAAATTCTAACTGATGAAGCTGTTAATTCATGGAAATATAATATTCATCATTGTATACTGGTATCATGTGGAAAATTGTTGCATTTAATAGCGATTCATATGAAACGTGATAATCCATATTTATTGGATTTACTTGCCATGGTATTAGATCCAGATAATAAATTTAATACATTTAATGCAGCAAGACATCCAGAATGTTTTGGAACGGATAGTATTTGGGGTATACTTGATGAAAATCAAATGTTTGCTAAATGCCCACCAGAACCAAAAAGTTCACGTGGATGGTTAGTTGATTTAATTAATCGTTTTGGTCAACTCGGAGGCTTTGATAATTTATTAGAAAGATTTAATGCTGGTGTAGCATTATTACAGAAACCATTATCACCAGATAATAATTGTGGTAATGTTAATGATAATGTACAACAAATAGGTAATGTTTCAACAATGGCAACAGCATCATCATCAACTGGAGGACATAATGTTGTGCAAAGTATAAGTGAAGATACATCATCATTATCATCACGAATGAAAACATCAACAATGTCATCAAATGGAACAAATAGTTCAAATACAAGCATTTTAATGATGGAAGATTCAAAAGTATTATCGCTGCCATTAATTCATGCTCTCTTACGTCCATTCGGTCAATGCTATGAATTATTAACAATACCAACAATAGAAAAATATTTTATGCCAATATGGGAAGTAGTACTTGATTTACTTGATAATTTATCAGATGATGAATTAAAACGTGAAGCAAAACCAGAAGGACGTAGTGATTATATTAATGGAATTGTTAAAGCAGCACGTTGTTTAGCAAGCCGTTTACCAAATCAAGAGAATTTAATTAGAGATCTTGAAATGTTTAGATTAAAAATGATTTTAAGATTGTTACAAGTATCAAGTTTTAATGGAAAAATGAATGCATTAAATGAAATAAATAAAGTACTAACATCAGTTGCTTATTATTCACATAGAACACCACAATTACCACATTGTTTACCAGATGATGAAATGGATTGGTTAACAGCTGAAAGAATGGCAGCATGGATTAAGGAGACTGATGTTTTAGGAATAGTTTTAAAAGATTCATTACATCAGCCACAATATGTAGAAAAACTAGAAAAAATATTACGTTTTCTAATTAAAGAACGTGCACTTACACTAGAAGATTTAGATGCTGTATGGAGAGCACAAGCTGGCAAACATGAAGCAATTGTAAAAAATGTTCATGATTTATTAGCAAAATTAGCATGGGATTTTAATCCAGAACAATTGGATCATCTTTTTGATTGTTTTCAAGCAAGTATGACTACAGCGAATAAACGTCAACGTGAAAGACTTTTAGAACTAATACGTCGTCTAGCTGAAGATGATAAAAATGGTGTAATGGCTCATAAAGTGCTTAAATTATTTTGGACATTAGCTCATAGTGCAGAAGTTCCACCAGAAGTTTTAGATCAAGCATTAGCATCTCATGTTAAAATTCTTGATTATAGTTGTTCACAAGAAAGAGATGCTCAAAAAACAGTTTGGTTAGATAAATGTGTTGAAGAATTAAAATCTAGTGATACATGGGCTTTACCAGCATTAAGACTGATACGAGAAATATGTTGTTTATATGAAGCAACATCAAGTCATACACCACGTACACATCAAACGTTAAGTCGACAACAAGTTATTGAACGTTTACAAAATGATCATTCATTAGTAATTTTAGTTACAAATAGTTTAACTGCATATATGGATAAAATACGAACAATGGTACGAGATAATCCCGATTTAAAGCCAAATAATATTTGTATCGATGGCCGGTATCATCATACTCAACAAATTCAAGAACGACTTGATTTTTTAAAATTTTTGCTTAAAGATGGACAACTTTGGTTATGTGCTGATCAAGCAAAACAAATATGGCATTGTCTTGCAGTAAATGCAGTGTTTCCAAGTGACCGAGAAGAATGTTTCCGTTGGTTTGGTAAATTAATGGGTGAAGAACCAGATCTTGATCCTGGAATTAATAAGGATTTCTTTGAAAATAATCTATTACAACTTGATCCTCAATTATTGACTGAAAGTGGAATTAAATGTTTTGAACGTTTCTTTAAAGCAGTTAATTCAAATGAGGATAAATTAAAAGCAATTCATCGTGGTTATATGTTAGATAATGAAGATCTAATTGGTAAAGATTATTTATGGCGGGTAATAACAACTGGTGGAGAAGAAATAGCAAATAAAGCAATTGAATTATTAAAAGAAGTTTCAACTGCATTAGGGCCACGATTACAAGCAAATATATGTGAATTTCATGAAATGTTTATCGGAGAATGTTGTGATCGTTTAAAAACTCATTATGATAATGTATTGGTGCTTAGTAAAACAATAGATAATTCAATATCAGATGATCCTCCAGCTAGTAAAGATGTTAAATTACGTTTTGTTGAAGCAGAGAAAATATGTAGAATTGTTAAGGTATTACAAGAATACATAAAAGAATGTGATCGTTCATTTACTGGTGATCGTTTTAAATTACCATTAAATCGAGCATCACGTGGTAAACATGTAAATCTTTATATAAGATTTCAAAATCCTGGAAGACCAATTGATGATATGGAAGTCACAACACATAGTAATGAAACTGTAGCAGCTTTTAAACGTAGTTTATTAAAACGAATTAAGGGTACATCAGCAGCAAATATTAAAGTCGATCTCTATTATAATAACGGTGAAATTATTGAAATAACTGATGATAGAAATTCTTTGTCACAATATAATATTCGTGACAAAATGTTACTCACAGCGAAACTTACTCCAGTTGGTACAGGTCTCGCAAGTAGTCCAGATAGTTCAAGTGATAGTAGTACAGGATCACCACCACGTCCCTGTCCTGATATGCAACGACCCGAATCAGAAGTCACTTTACCTGGGGTGATTATTTCTCAAAAACCCCATTACATTGAGTTCTTTTTGAAAATTTATCAACTTGGTAGTGATTTACAACACGGACAATTACGTGAAAGTGCCCGAGCATTATTACACTTGTTGCCTTTAGACCGATACACTGTGAAACAATTGCAAACTATGTGCCGTATGCGAATGAGTGGTGGTAATGAAGTGCTGGATCAACAGCAGGGTAGCCAACAAATTCAAATACCATCTCCAGAATCGATTTTTTTACATGCTTCTTCAGCTCAAGTGCTTTATAATTTGGAAATTCTCCATGCAATTTTAATGCCTGCAATCGATCCTCTTTCCGACATAACCCTACATACACAATCTGCGTGGCTTCATTCAGGTGTGGCACATTTTATTCTTGAGTTGCTGACAAAAAACAATTTTTTACCAAATGCCGATATGCATACAAAACGAGCAGCTTTCCAATGTGTTCTTAGATTAGCGAAACTTTTTCTTCATATTGTGGGATGTGTGCTAAGTCGTGTAGGTGATGAACCTCTTCTGCCTGATTTCGATGGAGGCGGTAGATCACAAGTTGATATTTTAAAGCAAGTCCTGAATTCACTTCCGGGTAGTTCAGAACATACGATGAGAGCAATTTCAACAAAATTAGCTGAAAACTTAGCAACGGAAATGCTGTCTGCGAGTCCTGAAGGTGGTAGATGCAGAATGCTATTTTGCTCTGCCTTACAATGGTCATGTCCAGATTTGCCAACAATTAAGGCAATTGTTCAACTCGCCTGGGCTGCTTCATCTGGAAATCTTCATATGTTAGGAATGAAGAGTGATTTTAGTGAAGATATTTCAATGCCTGAATCTCAGGACTTTGCAATGTGTAAGGAAGCACTTGAAGTACTCACGATTAGTCTTGTATTAAATCCAAGTGCAAATGAAGCTTTGAGTAAGGATCCGATATGGCCGAAATTTATTACATCATTAGTGTTAATCAATCCCTCACGGCATGTACGACAAGTTGCATCTGAACAACTTTTCTTAAGTTGCACATATTGTGCTGCAGATCGTCGACCATTCGCATTCATGATTAGACTTTTAGTATCATCATTACAAACTCTAGTTCCACAGCATGCAAGTACATGTGCTGAATTTTTCCAGTTACTTTGTCGTACATTGAATTATGGTTGCATGTGGACATGGCCTCTTAGTTTAGGTGAAGGTCTTTTAACTCAAGAGATTTTGTGGTTAAGAACTGTGCGTGATAATATGCGTCAAACTGGTGATACTCAAGTACATGAAGATCTTCTTGAAGGACATTTGTGTCTTGCTAAAGAACTTATGTTTTATTTGTTTCCTGAAACCAAATCACAATTAAATGATTTAATTTTAGAACTAGTCGATGATTTTCTATTTCCTGCATCACGTGAATATTTACATTTACGTGAGCATGGTCATTTAAAAGATTGTACACGACCACCACCAGTTTGTAGAAGTCCTCATACAATAGCAGCTGCATGTGATTTATTAATTGCACTCTGTCAAAGTTGTGTACCAAACATGACGCTTCTAGTTGAAACATTAATTGATATGTTTTGTTGGGGTAATTATACATAAATTTCATTTTCATAAATATTGCATTAATTTTCTTTTTTTTTAATTTAATTTTTCTTTAATACAGATACTGAACCATTACGTGAATGGGAATATTTACCTCCTGTTGGTCCAAGACCACCAAAAGGTTTTTGTGGTTTAAAAAATGCTGGAGCTACTTGTTATATGAATTCAGTACTTCAGCAACTTTATATGGTGCCATCAATACGAATGGGAATATTACAAGCTGAAGGAGCTGCAATTGATGAAGATGAAGATTTTAGTGGTGAAGTTGAATCTATGTCATCTGATCATTTATATAATCAAGATGATGGAGGAAATAATCGTCGAAATTATCATGTAGGAATTTTAAAATATGTTCAAGCAATATTTGCACATTTAGGACATAGTGCATTACAATATTATGTTCCGAGAGGATTGTGGACTCATTTTAAGTAAGTGTTAAATAAAAATTGAAATACATATTTTATTTATTTATTTGTTTATATTGTTTTTTTTTTTAATATTCATTTTAGACTGCAAGGTGAACCAGTTAATTTGAGAGAACAACAAGATGCTGTAGAATTTTTCATGTCATTATTTGAAAGTTTAGATGAAGGCCTAAAAGCATTAGGACATAACCAATTAATGGGTGCAACATTGGGTGGATGTTTTAGTGATCAAAAAATATGTCAAGGATGTCCGCATCGTTATTCAAAAGAAGAACCATTTAGTGTATTTAGTGTTGATATTAGAAATCATAGTTCACTAACAGAATCATTAGAACAATATGTAAAAGGTGAACTTTTAGAAGGAGCTGATGCTTACCATTGTGATAAATGTGATAAAAAGGTTATTAAAATAATTTTTTTTTAAAAAAAAGCAAAAAAATGTCTAATTTCAATTCTTAATGAATAATATTTTTTTCCTAATTTTAGGTGGTTACTGTAAAACGGCTGTGCGTTCGTAAACTTCCACCAGTGTTAGCAATACAATTAAAAAGATTTGAATATGATTATGAAAGAGTATGTGCTATCAAATTTAATGATTATTTTGAATTTCCAAGAATTTTGGATATGGAACCGTATACAGGTAAAAATAAATAAAATAAAATTTTTTACAAAAAGTAAAATTAAACAATTCTAAAATATGTATATAATTTTTTTTTTTTTTTAAATTTTAGTATCTGGTTTAGCGAAATTAGAAGGTGAAGTTATTGAATTAGAGGAAAATACTGAAGAGAATACAACAACGAAATATGAATTAACTGGTATTGTAGTACATAGTGGTCAAGCTTCTGGTGGACATTATTTTAGTTATATACTTCATAAGTATGTATTTTTTTGTTCATTGTAGAAATTTTGAATTTATTACTAAAATCAAATTTTTATTAATATAGAGATTCAGTTACTGGAAAAGAACAATGGTATAAATTTGATGATGGTGAAGTAAGTGAGTGTAAAATGCATGAAGATGAAGAAATGAAAGCACAATGCTTTGGTGGTGATTATATGGGTGAAGTATATGATAATAATTTAAAAAGAATGCAATATAGAAGACAAAAAAGATGGTGGAATGCATATATGTTATTTTATACACGCTGTGATCAAAAAATAATTCAAACAAAACCTAATGTTGAACAATTATCATTAGCTGAAAGTCGAAATTTTGTACTTCCAATGCCTAAACCAATTGAAAAAAGTGTTAGGTAAGTTAAGAATGGAAATACAAAAACAAATTTCTAAATTTTTAAGTTTGATAATATTTTTCATTTTATTTTTTATTTTTATTTTTTTCTTTTTTTTTAGAACCCAAAATATTCGATTTTTACATTCACGAAGTCTTTTCTCTTTAGAATTTTTCAATTTTATAAGAAAATTAGTTAGTTGCAGCGTTCCACCATCCAGAATTGATAAATTTGTAAGTATTAATGCAAAGTATTCTTTGAAGAAAAAAAAAATAGATTAAATTAATGTATTTATATTCAAAAACAATTTATAGACTCCACAAACAGAAGAATTATCACTTCTAGGAGTTCAATTAGCATCAAGATTTCTATTTCATTCTGGTTTTAAAACAAAAAAATCACTTAGAGGTGCTGCAATTGATTGGTATGATGATTTAAAATTATCTGTGCACCATTGGTAGGCTCTTTTTTTATGTTGAAAGTGTTTTTGCAAATCTGTGATGTTTGTTTTTTTTTTATTTTTCTGTTATTTCTTTTTTTTTTTTTAAAATGCATTTTAATGTTTCTGTTGCTATTCTATGTAATGTGTGTTTTTTTTTTTGGGCTTTTTTCTAACAAGATTATCATGTAACGAAAACATTTCATTTGAAACTAAAAACAAAAAAGAGTCGACAATGTGCACATATTTTTTTTTTTATTTACAAATTCATAAATTTTTCTATTTTGAAAAGTTTTGTTTTTTTGTAATCTGAATATTTTGTTATTCCAAATTTGTATAATTCATTTATTTGATTTTTCTTACTTAGGTACGATACTCTATCACATCATATTCGAAATTCATCAGTTGTTCGAAGATGGTTTGCAAATAATGCTCTTCTTAATCCACCAACACGTCTAGGAGAATATATTTTAGTTGCTCCGGCACCAGAAGTTCGTACAGTCTTTGTAAAATTAGTTGTATTCTTTTGTCATTTTGCAATTAATGATGAACCAATACCAGCATTCGAAGGATCAAATTTATGTGAACAAATTTTAATATGTGTATTGAAATTATTGAAAAATGAAGTTGCTGATCATGGTAAACATTTACCACATTATTTTAGTTTATTCAGTATGTATGCTGGTTTAGGAATTCAAGAAAAGCATCAATTATTAAAGGTAAAAATATGAAGTTATTAAAATAAAAAAATACATTTTATTATTATTTTCATTATTTTGAATTTTTTAGCTAAATGTTCCTGCAATATTTATGCAAGTTGCTTTAGATGAAGGTCCAGGACCTCCAATTAAATATCAATATCCAGAATTAAGTAAATTGCATCAAGTTGCTTCACATTTGGTTAGATGCAGTGATATATCTTCACGTTGTCAAAGTTCGAATAATAAGAATAGACCATTACCAAATCCATTTAGAGAACCGAATGTGCCGATAGATAGTTTGGTGCCATTGTCACCAGAAGCAACAGAATATTTATTTGGTAGAACAAGGTAAAAATATTTAAAAAAAAAAAAAAAAAAAAAAAACAAATGTAAATTCTAAGAAAAAAAATATTTTTTGTAATTAAATTTGCCTTTTATATACTTTTACAGTTATGTGAAAAAATTAATCGAAGATACAAATGTTGGAGAAGATGGATTAAAATTATTACAGTATTGCAGCTGGGAGAATCCACATTTTTCACGATCAGTTCTAACTGAATTATTATGGCAATGTGGTTTTACATATTGGCATGATATGCGTCATCATACCGATTTATTATTAAATATTCTTTTAATGGAAGATTCATGGCAAAATCATCGGATACATAATGCTTTAATGGGTGTTGCTGAAGAACGTGAAGGCCTTTTAGATACAATACAAAGAGCTAAAACACATTACCAAAAACGTGCTTACCAAATTATAAAATGTTTAGTATCATTATTTAGACAAAGTCGTGTTGCCCATACAATGTTAAATACAAATCATGCAATTGCACGTCATTGGACATTAGCAGTTGAATGGCTACAAGATGAATTAGAACGACAACGTAATATTGGCTGTCAATATAATTATTCATGGTCACCACCAGCACAAAGTAACGATAACACAAATGGTTATATGTTAGAAAGATCACAATCAGCTAAAAATACTTTATCAATGGCATTTGAATTATGTCCCGAAGAGGTTAATATTTTTTCATAGTTTTTTTGAATATTTTACATCTATATGTAAAATTTTAATTTTTTTTTCTCAGGAACAAGAAGAAGCAAATGAATCAGATGTTGAACAAATTGATGAAACAGCAATCACAACAACAGCAACAACAGTCACTAGTACAACTATAACAGCAGTTACAGCAACCCCAACGTTAAGACCACAATCAGCAACTGCAACAACATCAACTGTAATCTCAGATAACCCGTTAGTTTCTGCTGCCGTCGTTGACCCTCCTGCAATGACCACAACAACCACTACCACCACGTCAACTTCTTCTCAACAACAAATATTAACAACTCAACCACAACAAACAGCTCTGACTGCAGAAGAATCATCAATTCACAGTTCTAGTCCAGTTGTTAGTTCCTCACAGGAAGCTACAACTACTATCACTACGATCAGTGTAAGTCCACAATTAACTTCCATTGGCTCTACTAATGAAACTACTGTCAACGGAACCATAATTGTGCCATTAAGTCAACTTAGAATTTCACTGAATCAGGTAACTGATTAACATTTTTATTTTATGAAGAAAATTTCTATGTATTTTTTTCCATTTTTGTTTCATCAGCCATCCACAGTATCTGCTGAAGCCGAACAACACGAACAACCACTACAAACAATATCGATACAACCAGCTAATGATTCAATAACAACTCTATCATCAACATCAATAGTAACAATAACAGGGACAGTTGATCAGATGACAACAACAACAGCAACAACAACAACGACAGCATCAGCAGCAACAACAACAACAGCAACGGCTGTCACAACATGTACTGTTAATCCAGTAACAGGGCCAACCACAATGAAACATATTTAGGATAGTGCTGACATAAATAATAATAACGTTATTCAAATTATTATAAACCTTATTTAATGCTCTATTACATTTACGGTAACTTAAAAAAAAAAAAATAAAATAAAAAGAGAAGAAAAAAACAACATTTTAAAAATCAAGTGAATGAGAAAAAGATCTAAAAAAAACAATTAAATGAAATGAAAGATACATTAAAATTGAAAAAAAGTTTAAAATAATAAACTTTAAGTGAAATTAGGTATA
This sequence comes from Bombylius discolor, assembly GCA_939192795.1. Taxonomy (NCBI): domain Eukaryota; kingdom Metazoa; phylum Arthropoda; class Insecta; order Diptera; family Bombyliidae; genus Bombylius; species Bombylius discolor. The sequence goes on along the minus strand of OW584238.1, from coordinate 44,037,701 downwards.
TATAATAAACCGTTATCACATAAAAAAAACGGTAAATAAAAAAAAATTATTACAATAAATACAGTATGAAAAAAAAAGTAGTAAAAAAGAAATATTTAAAAAAATAGATAAAAATGTTTTTTTTTATAATTAACTTTTAAATTATTTAGAAAAAATAATTAAATACAAATACACGATCAAATCAATTCATCGATTATGCACGAAATATAAAAAAAAAAATTAATACAGGAAAATAAATTCAATTCATACACTTAACAAAAAAAATTGAAAAATTTTTAAATTGTGTTTATTTTTTAAATCTTCAAAATTTTGAGAACAGTGTTAAAAGTTTTTCAAAATAATGTGTTTTTTTTTTTAAATTAGAGAATTAAAAACGTAAAAGTGAAAGTAATATGAAAAAGAATAAATACCCAACCATCGGTCACAAATGTAAATTTTGCCTGTCGATTATTACAAATTTTACAAGAGGGATAATCATGATATGTAAATTTTAGTGATAATGTTTTTAAGAAGGAATAAATAACGCAAAAAAAAAAAATAAATAAATAAATAAATAATGAAAAAAAGTGAAACGGCAATTACTTCACATAGGTGACCGAAAGTTTGATTTTCTTTCTCTTAACTTCTGTCTAACTTTTGTTTATGTAATAAGAATTCATTGTTAAATACTTTTTAAATAATAAAATTAATTTAATGGAAAATACTTTTAATTACAATTTAAAAATAAAATAAAAAAAAGGAGGAAAATAATAAAAGAAATGCAAAATAATATAAAATTTTTTTTAAAATGTTTTTTTTTTTAGGTTGACAACTTGAAATTTTTTTTTTATAGAAAAAACGTATTGAAAATTGAATAGGAAAGATTAAAAAAATGTTGAAATTCAGCTTTTAGAAAAGAATACTGTTCAAATTTAGGTCACATTTATTTATTTAAAAAAAATATATATATATATTTTTCAAATTATCTACTTAAAGTTCAAATTAATTGAGATTTTTTTTATTCATATCAAAGAAAATATTTCTAATAAGAAATACCTTATTTAGCGCATTCTTTGTTCAAAACGCAATTTAAAATACTCAAAGAAAAGAAGAAAAAAAATTTAATAAACAAATTTTTTTTTGTATTTCATTTCGACTAAAATGGCTAGCATTCAATTTATGAGATTTTTTTTTTTTTTTAAACAAGAATTTTTAATTAAATTTCACTAAGAAAATTAAATTTAAATACAAATTCATCAAATGAGCTTTTCTTTACATTATATGAATTTTATCACTTTTTTTTTTAAATAAGTTACAAAAATTTAATAAAATTTCAATTTTTTATTTCACTTAAATATTTAAAAAACAAAGAACTTTTTGCACACAATTTTAAAAGAATATCATTTTTTTTTCACACACAAAAGTACGATCAAATTAACAAAAACAAAACAAAAAGTATATTAATTCAAATAATATATTTAGATAATACAACTTAACAGTTATTTTAAATACTAGAAAAGAAAAATTTAAAATTTTAATAATGATTAATGGAACATTTTTAGGATGTTTTTTTAATAAGTAAATTTCGTAAAAGAAAAACGTATGAAAGAGGAAAATAAAAATGAGAATAATCAAAGAAAATCTATAATGTAATTATTATTATTATTATTATATGTTAACTACGTCATAAAATACTTAAAAAGTAAAAGTTAGAGAAACAAAAAAAAAAAAAATACTTCTTAAGATAATAAAAGTGAGAAAAACAATTATAAATTAAAAATTACGATGAAGAAAGAAAAAAAAAAAGTGAAATATTATAAATTTTTATATTTAAAATTATTAAGAAAACAAACAAAAAATAAATAAAATTAAAATAGTAATTAAAACAATTGATTGATTAAATTAACAAAAAAAAAAAAAGAAACCAAGAGTAATAAAAAAAAACAAAAAGAAATAAAAAAAAAGTAATTTATTTTCCTAGAAAATGAAATAATATTAATTATTTTAAAATAATATGCAGGAGAAGAAAAAATAAAACAATTTACACACAATTATATTAAAATATTTGAAAAATATGATTAATAATAATTATTATATTATTGAAAGAAAAATAAAAAAAAAAGTATATATATTAATAAAATAAAATTTAAATAATAAAAATATTTGAGAGACAAAAAAAAAAAAAAAATATAGAAACGATAATTTTTCAATTCCAAAGAAAATAATCGATTTAAAAAAATAAAAAAAAAAGAAGAAAAAAACACAAAAAAAAGTAAAATTAAATAAATTATTTCTGTTTTTAAATAATTTCCGTCAATGATTATTGTTTTTATTCGTTTTTTTTTTATTATTATTAAGGGACATAAAAAAAATATGTATAAAAGAGGAGAAGGGATAAATGAAAGTTATATTTGTTTTCTTTTTTTATTTCGTAAATAAATTCTTAAAATATTTGCAAAAAATAAAAAATTAGAAAAAAAAACGACCAAGTTTTATGTCTTTTTTATGAGCAAAAATAATAAAAATTAAATTTGTTGATACGACGCCATAAATTAAATGAAAAAAAATATATAAGAAAATTTGCGGAAATAAAAACACACACACACACATAATTCACATTTATTTTATTGAAATTAAAAATGTGGCTTTATTATGTTCTATAAATATTAATAATAATAATAATGGTAAATTATATTAACTAGGGCGGATTGAAAATTTATTTAAATTTTAAAAAAAGAAAAAAACAATTTGTAATTCACTGTCTTTTTTTCTAGGTTTTATTATTATATTGTATTTTTAAAAATAATAATTATATAAAAAAAAAATTTAAGATAAACATAAAAGAAAATTATTATTAAATTTTTTTTTTTATCTGAAGAAAATATTTCTATGTTCTTTAGTATCTTTTTTTAAGAAAAATATATATTAGAAAAAAATAATAATAATAAATGAGAAAAAATAATAAGGAAATTGTAAATAATGTTTATATAATAACGAATAAAAATTTTCCGCTTCAAAAGTTGAGAATTATAAAAAAAAAAAAAAAGTAATCATGAAATGGAATTTTATTTAAATAGTCGTGTATTTTTTTTTTTTTAAATATTTGATATAAATCATTTTTCGTCCTTTTTCTTGAAAAGGATAACTTTTTAAATCACATTTTTATCATTTTATAGCCATTTTATAGTATGTTGAGAATAAGAACGTTTTCAAAAAATTCTTGTAGCAAGATTGATTTGTCAAAGCAGTCTTGCAAGGAAATCTTGCGTCAGGCATGCAAGAATTTTGAATTACTTTTGTACTGGAAATTTTGAGATAAAAGAAATAAAGTTGTGTTACCGTGTTATTGCAATGAGCTTACAATTTTCGATATTTAAGAAGTAATTCTTAAATAAAATTTATTTTTCTAATACATCGCCACTTTTAATCAAATCTTATTAATCAGCACTTATATTTCATTAAATAAAATCAATTTAAATAAAATTTGAAAAGTGTTTATAGTGGCAAATCTATTTACCATGATCAGAGTTGTCAGTTTTTGTCGTTTTGTTGAGTTGTAATCAACAGCTGTTTTTTTAATCCAAGAAAAAGCTTATCAAAGCTTAAAATTAAACGTCATTCTTATCAGAAATGTCAATATTCGTTGTTGTGATAAGAATTCCAGATTTGTGAGGCAATATTTAATTTAATTTGTAATAAGCAAGTCACCAGTAATAAGATTTTTTTTTTTTTGTTATACTTAGGAAATATTGTTGAGTTTTTTTTCTTGTAATTTTTAATATTAAATTTAAAATAAATAGAAAAAAATTAAGTGAAAATGTTCAAAGCCATGTCGAAATTCAGGTAAGTAAACAAACAACATTTAATTATTCTATTGGAAAATTATCTGAGGCAAGTGCACAGTGTCAATAACCAGTTCAATTGGTGATAATGAATTATTTTTATCAGTTAATTAAATATTCAATAACAACAAAAGTACGTATTGACGTCATGAAAAACATGAGGAAAGAATTTTAAAAACGAATTTGAAGAAAATGTTTTTATTTTTTAACAAAGGATATTTTTGAAGAAAACAAAAAATAGAAGAAAAAAAAAATGATAAACTCTGAACTGAACTGACTGATGCAATAATGATTTCCTGTTTTTCATGTTTTTAATATGCAAAATTTGTTGTTTATTTTTGAGTTATTTTTCGGTTTTGGTTAATTAAAGTTGATTTTACCTTTCTAAATAATGTATGCTTTTATTTTTAGATTTTATTCTACTCAAATTCTTCGAACTAAAACTCAACCGCATGCAATAAATAAAATTCTAATTGCAAATCGAGGTGAAATTGCATGTCGTATAATACGTACAGCACGTCGATTAGGTGTTCGAACAGTTGCTGTATATTCAGAAGCTGATGAAAATTCTTTACATACTGTACAAGCTGATGAAGCATATTTTGTTGGACCAGCACCATCACAAGAATCATATTTACGTGGAGATAGAATAATTGAAATTGCAAAAAAATCCGATTGTCAAGCAATACATCCTGGTTATGGTTTCTTATCTGAAAATGTTGAATTTGCTGAATTATGTGAAAATGAAGGATTAAAATTTATTGGACCACCACCAACTGCAATTCGTGATATGGGTATAAAAAGTACTTCAAAAGCAATTATGGCTGCTGCTGGAGTACCAATTATAAATGGTTATCATGGAGATGATCAATCAGATAAAAAATTAATTGATGAAGCAAACAAAATTGGTTTTCCATTAATGATTAAAGCTGTAAGGGGTGGTGGTGGAAAGGTAAACATTTTTTTTTTTTAAATTTAATGGTAACCTTTTCGGATAATGTCTTTTTTTCTTCCTTAGGGAATGAGAATTGCTGAAAAAGTAGATGATTTTTTAACTGCCTTAAATTCAGCTCGTAACGAATCACAAAAATCATTCGGAGATAATTCCGTTTTGTTAGAACGTTTTGTACGGTCACCTCGTCATGTCGAAGTTCAAGTATTTGCAGATAAATTTGGTAATTGTGTATATTTATTTGAAAGAGATTGTTCAGTACAGAGAAGGCATCAAAAAATTATTGAAGAAGCACCAGCAGTAAGTCAAACATAATTTTCATGAAATTTTTTTTTTTTTTGAATTTATTAAAATTTAAAAAAAAATAAATAAATAAATTTTTTAAAGCCAGGATTATCAGATGAATTACGTAAAGAATTAGGAGAAGCTGCTGTTAAAGCAGCAAAAGCTGTTGGTTACATTGGAGCTGGTACTGTTGAATTTATACTTGATAAAGAGGATCTATCATTTCATTTTATGGAAATGAATACAAGACTTCAAGTTGAACATCCCATAACCGAAATGATAACTGGTACAGATTTAGTTGAATGGCAAATTCGTGTTGCATCTGGTGAAGAGCTTCCATTAAATCAAGAACAAATTAAATGTAAAGGACATGCATTTGAGGCTCGAATATATGCAGAAAATCCCACGTAAATTATTAAGAAAATCATGTGAATTTTATTTGACCGATTTTACTTTTTTAGAGATGGATTTTTACCTGGAGCTGGTCCATTAAATCATTTAACAACTCCATCAGCAAATCAAAATGTTCGTATTGAAACTGGAGTTCGTCAAGGTGATGAAGTAACTGTGCATTATGATCCAATGATTGCAAAATTAGTTGTATGGGGTGAAAATCGTTCTCAAGCTTTAAATAGTTTAGTTGCTCGACTTAGAGATTATCATGTAAGATTTTTTTTTTTTTTCTATTTTACATATTTCTACATATTTTTTTTAAATTTTATGTCTGATAATAGGTAACTGGATTGGAAACCAACGTAAATTTCTTGATAAATCTTTCACTTCATCCACATTTTTATACTGGTAATGTTCATACAGGTTTTATTCAGGAACATTATCAATCACTATTCCCATTTCCGAAAATTACTGATTCTACTTTGTGTAAAGCTGCAATTAGTATTGTTTTAAATGATTTATGTTCAGCACAATTAAATTCAAATAAATTACGAAATATGAATATTCATAAAAATATAGATCCATTTGTAATAGTTGCAGGATTTAGACCAAATTATGAATTAGAAAGAGAAATTAAATTTAAATGTGATGATCAAGGTAATTAGAACAAGGAAATTTTTTAAATTTTTATTAATTATTTTTCTTTTTTAATTTTTTAGAACATAAAATAATTGTAAAACATTCCAATGATAGGAAAATTTTTAAAGTTAAAATAAATGATGGAAATTGGAAAAATGTTAAGGTAACATTTACACCACACGAGAAACGTTTTAATTTAAAGTGCAATATTGATGGTGCAATTTCAAGTGTTAGTGTAGTAATTGATGAGGAAAGTGTAATATTATTCGGAGTAGTAAGTTGATTATTTATTCAAATTAATTTTAGGAAAAAGTTTAAAATTTCCTTTTTTTTTTTTTGAAGAATGGAAAAACAAAATTGGATTTCATAAAATCAAAAAATTTTTGTGATGAAAAAGAATCACATATTGAAGCAAATTCATGTGTTGTTGCTCCAATGCCAGGAGTTTTAGAAAAATTATTAGTTAATCCTGGAGATTCTGTAAAACAAGGCGATCCTTTAGCTGTAATAATAGGTGAAGAATTTACAAAAATTTTTTTTTACTTATTTTCACTTTTAAATTGCTCATTTTTTATTTTTATTTCCAGCTATGAAAATGGAACATATATTAAAAGCACCTAGAGATGCAACAGTTAAATCAGTTACAGGTAAACCTGGAGATAATATTGCTAAAGGTGCTACTGTGATTGCATTTGAAGAAGAGTCTGAATGGGATTTAAGAGAAGATTAATTCTAAGATATTTTTTAAAGACTTGTTTTTTTTATGAAAAAAAAAACAAGTTCGTACCAGAAGTGCATTTATTTTGATATTAAAAAAAAACATTATTTTCCTATTATTACTGAAATTTTTTTATATTTGTATGTAATTTTGTACTATTTTTAAAATGTGTAAAGTAACTTTAAATTTAAAGTAATTTTTAAATAAGTTTTACATTATTAATTTTATTTATTTCCTACCTCATGTACTATATTCTGACTGCTCCATAGCTCAAGGCTCTATGCGCTCGTTTCTAAATTCAACAGGTTACACACAACCTTTCCACCAAAACCTCATTTCGCTGTTTCAACAAACACCAATAAAAAACGACATACAACCAAGGTGGATTCACCATATCATGGTATGATACTCAACAACGTTGAATTCTCTTTTATTTTGAAGACCTTCCAAGTCACTCTTTTCTTTGAACACAAAAAGTACCAACGCTGTTTTTTTTTTTTTTCAAGTATAAATGTAGAAAACGGAAGAACCCTACAGGATTTGGATTATTAGTGAAAAAGTAGAACCTGAAATCATTGAAATATAAAACGTTCCGCAACAACCGTTAAAAAATAAAAAACATATTCTTTTGTTTGAAATTATTTTTTATTTATTTTTTTTTTCTTTCAATTTTTCCACTTTCTTTTGAAGATTTTTGTGTCGTTTGTTGTTTTTTTTAAATTTTTTTTTTGTAATTTTTAGCTTTCAACATAAGGCATTAATTGCTAAATGAATAACTAAAAATTTATTTTTTCTTTGTTTAAATTTTTAATTTAAAAAGAAAACAAAAACTAAACTGATTAATTAATTTTATAATATATATATAATATATGCAGTTTATTTTCTTGTATAGTCAAATGTAAAAATTATCAATAAAATGATCGATCGTTTGTTTCTTTGTTTTTGTTTTTTTAATATTTACATAAAATTAAAATATTTATTATTTTTTTTATGTTACCTATTTTATTTATTTATTTTTTTTTTTATTGTAATTTCTAGTTTCTTATATATTTTAAACAGTTTACCTTTTTTTTTCACTCTTAGTATTTTAATAATAACTACACATTAATTAATTAAAATATTAAACAGTTGATCAAAACTAAATAACAAACGTAAGGTATATAAATTTTTAATTATTTTATTTTTGTTGTTGTTATTTAAAAATAATTATAATAATTAAAATTATGAAATTATTGTTTTTACTTGTTTTTTTTTTTTTAATTTTAATGTTTGTGTACTTTATTGAATTGAAAAAAAAAAAAAGAAAATTATTTAATAAATTTACCACACATCACAACAAGATGAAAATTTCTTATCTTTTTGACTATTATTCGTAAAAAAAAAAAAAAAAATCATTCATCAAAATTGATAAGGATTATAGTGTACCATTGTAGATTTCTACAATTTAAAAAAAAAATTTATATTAAAATTATTTTTTACACATTTAAGCAATGTCTTTTTAATGTATTATTTTTTTTTTTATATTATTTTGCTGATAAATCAAGTCATTAGTTTTTCATTTTTAAAAAAATTTTATATTCAATTGAAAATACGGTTATTTAAATGTTAAATTTTTAATTAATTTTTTTTTTTAACATGATAAATATTATTATTATTTTTTTTTTAAATATACATTAAGTCACACATAAAAAATCTATTTTTCAGTGCATTGTAATTTACAATTATTGTAAAAATTGTACAATTTATTTAAATAAAAAAATTATAGAAAAAATTAAAGGAAAGAGTTATAAACATTTTTATTCACTCGCTAAGAAAAACTTGGAAGTATATCAAGAAAATTTATCATAGATATTATTTTTTTAAAATATTTTTAGAAATTTGATACTTAAACATTTTTTTTTTTTCTATTTTAATTTTGTTTTTTGTTTGCATTTTTTTTCTTTTTTTCGTTTTTTTTTTTTTTTTTTTTTTTTTTGCATTTTCAATAAGAAAAGATATTTTTTTTTAAAATTATAGATTTAAAAAATTAATGAAATATGATTATGATGATTATCGTTGACGAGCACACATATTGTGAAAAATTTTTAAGAAAATTATTTTTAAAAATCTGAAAATCAAACAGGAATGAAGTTTACTGTATTCTAAATATTTTTTTTTTGAATTTTTTGTTTGAAAAAAAAAAAAAAAAAAAAAAACAATACTGAAAATTGAAAAATAATTAAGGTTAAATTTTTCTCATCATAAATTTATTTCATAAATTGACTAAATTCCACATTAAAAAAATCACATTATTGTTACATTTATGTCATTTTTTTTTTGCATATTTTTGCTTTTAAAGATTTTCTCATTCGAAAAATTTTAATGTTTTTTGTTTCTTTCACTTCTAAAAAAAAAAAAAATTAATAATTTGTTAATATTAAATAATTTAAAGATATGTATGTGGTGTGGTAGGGGGTAGTGTTTATGCAAAAATATGATCGTCAATATTTTACACAAAATTTTTTTTTTTTTTTTTTAATAAAGAGAAGAAAAAAAAAACACTGCTCGTTGTATATTCTAAAAAAAAAAAAATTAATAGAAAAAAAAAATATTTTTTGTTGATTTTATGTTGTTTTTTTTTTTTTAAATTTATTTTCACAAATACTATTTTTAAATATATTTAAATATTAATTAATTTTTAATTTTTGCTCTTTTGTTTTGTGTGTGTGTGTGTTTTATTCTTCTTATAAATTTTTTAAATATTACATTTAAAATAATTTACAGGTAATTAATTATATTTTTTTTTTCGTTTTAATTAAATTTTAAATTTTAATTTTTGTTTTGTTGTTAATTTTTCCAAATGATTTCTTCTTATTTTTTTTTTTTTTTTTGTTCTTGTAGTTGGGTGTGTGTGTGTGTAATTTTAGCTTGTTGTGAGTGAATTGTAATATTTTTGATTTGTTTTTTTTTTTTTTCATTTTAATTAATTAAATTTTTGTACATTTTACAAACAGTTATTTTTGTGTGTATTTGTTGTAGTTTTTTTTTCTATTGTTTGAATTATTTTTATAACCTCTTTCACCTTGTGTGTAAATGTGATTTTTGTGTTGTTTTTTTTTTTTAATTTTATCTATTAAATATTTAATATATTTAATGCAAAAAATAAAACGAAAAATAAAAAAAGAAAGATTTTTTTTTTGTTGTCTTAAACATGACGACTATATAAAAATTAGAAAAAAAATACTTTTTTTTATATATTTTGTTTTCTTTTTACTTTCTAAAATTTCGTTTATTTTTTTATTTATTTACCTTTTTTTTATTAATTAATTTTATTTATAATAAATTTTTATTATTATATTAAATTTATACATTATACATATTTATAATTTTTATATTATATTTCTTTTACAATTTTTGTTTTTTTTGTTTAGTTGTTGAATCTTTTTTTTTTTTTGCTTTTTAACAATGCAAATTAATACAGCAAATACTAAAAAGTGGTGGTTTAAGATTAAATTTGTAAGAAATTGGGATTTAAAAGATTTACTGAACTGGTTGACTTTTGTTTTGTTCGAAAACTCAGTTTCAGAATTGTTGATTTCAAAAGAAATACCAAATCAAGCATTCGCTCGTTTCTGAATTCAATAGGAAACATAACTTTTCCACCAAAACCTCATTTCGATGACACACAACCTGCAACCAAGGTGTATTCACCATCATAATTGTGCTCAACAATGTTGAATTCTAAAACTAGCGAACTTTCTCTTTATTCATATATCTTCTATTATATTCATGAAATAAGTCAAAATAGCTGAAATGTAAGATGCAGCTCTTTTGGCATCATTTTCTAATACACACTTGACAGTAACGAAAATTAACATATAAGAAAAAAGTATTGAAAATAGATTAAGAAAAGGATAATTTTTATATTTAAATTCATAACATCTGAAAAATTTGGAAATTAGGATAGCCAACATCAATCAACCTATCCGAATTCTACATGATCTCACTGGATTTTAAAAATACGTTTGATTTTGACTTCGCTGTGATGTCACGTCTGCCATTATAGAGGGTTAAGCTCACAATTTACACAATGCCGCCTCTACTCTGAATTTTAAAATTTGCTGGTTTAGTTTGCATTGTTAAAAAAGTTTTTCAAAGAAAATTTTCTATTTGCCTTCTTTAAATTTGTTTTTTGATGTAATTTATTAAGATTTTACCTTGTTTCTACCGGTTACCTCATTTTTATTAATATTTTCAATTTTCGAAATTTTTGATGGACTCTTTAAAACCAAATTTAATGAGAAATAAATAGGAGTACATTTTATTTCTTATTAATTCATGCATGCACATTCTATGGATTTTTGTTTAAACAATTTCTATAATCGCTTCTTTTGTTTTGTTTTTTGTTTTTGTTAAATTCTATTTACTTTTCTATTGAATTTTAATTATTAATTTATATATATATTTTTTTTAAATTAAATATTTTATATATATATATATACATATATAGCATATGTATATAAATATGTACTTATTTGTTTGTTTTATTGTTTTCCAAAACAAATTCTATTTTTTTATTTTATTTTAAACAAAATCAAAAAGATCACTTAATCCTTCAGTCGGTGCTAATGAGAAATTATAATCAAGATCTAGAGGTGCCTCAATAGGGAAGAATGGTGTCAAATCATCAAGATCTGAAATTTAAAATAAGAAATTCAAAATGAAAATTATAATTTTCAAATGTTGAATGATTCACAGGGAAATTCTATGCAATCAAAAAAAAATATACACAAAAATATAAAACGCAAAAGCAAAAAAAAAAATAGAATGAAAAAAAAAAATGTGTTAAATAGAACTTTTTTTGAAATTTTTATTATTATTTGAAAAAAAAATTACCTTAAAATTGCCACCCCCTAACCATATAGTGATTCGAATTCATGCCGGAGCTGAATCTCATGGTGCTACAAAACACAATCAATTGCAGACCCACGAGAGTTCAGGCCCAACACGAATTTGTTTTTTATTTTTTGAAAGGTTATTATTTTTTTTTTAAATTAAATTACATTTACAAATGATTATGATTATCATTATTAAAAAAAAATGAAATTGTTAAACAACGAAAAATAAAATTTATGAAAATTGAAATGAAAAAAAAAAAAAAAACCAACACATTCACTGATTTTAAATTACTTTTCTTTTGGCTGAGAATAATTTTGTGGGGGTTTTCAAAAAGAGATTGTTACTAAAATTTCAGAAACTCTTTAAAAAGTTGATTGGAGTAAAATTCATTTTACTCTTTTAAGCCTTTTCACTTCAAAGGTACCGCAGCAGCAGCAGATATTCAAATTGTCAACTTACTACTATACATATAAGCCTAGGTTCAGCCCACTTTAGCTATGTTCCATTTAGATAATTTAAACTACTCGGGAGAAGTTGGTGCTACTCTCAAGTACTCCAACTACACCACCTCACAATCACATTATTATTATCACAGTTGGTTATTACTTCGTTGTAGTTTGAGGTTGGAATATACGACTGAAAAATAAAAGTGTTCCATTTGTTAGCTGTGTTGAAGTACGCCTAACTACTCCGGACTCTGGAGTAGTAATAAACTATTTAAATGGAACGCAGCTTTTGTGACTTTGCGAAATGTACAAGAACAAAAGTGTAAGTAAGGGTGTAATTTCGAAATTTGAAACGGTTACAAAAATGGAAAAAGAAAAGGTTTTCAATTTTTTGTCAGGGGTACCCCAAAAATAACTTACGAGTTGACGACCAGAAGTTGCTTGGAGTTGACGACAGTGCAAAGAATTGACATAGAAAAGGATACCTTCAAATATTGAAAAAAACTATTTGCACAAGTAAAAATTTGTTTTCTCTAATGATTTAATATTTTCAAAAATAACCTGTCATAGACTAAATAACTTTTTCATAAAAACTAAAATGATGTAAAAAGTCTGAACCAATCCTTGAGATATTTCTCTTATATCTAGAAACCCTTACCTCTCATGTAACTTCTCTTTTCTTCTTAGATGTATGAAAAACTTAAATTCTCAACAAAAAAAAAAAAAAAAAAAAAAAAAAAAAAAAAAAAAAAAAAAAAAAAAAACCAATAAGCCTCAGATTAAAAAAAAAGTTTAAAAAAATAAAAAAGAAACTGGAATGTGAAATAAAAAATTACAATGCAAAAACCACAACATAAAAAAAAATTATACACAATATTTTTATAGGAGTATTTTTTATTTATTTTTATTTTTTCTGCCAATGCAAAAATTAATTTTAAAAATTTTTATTGAAATTTATTTATTATTTTCGATGATTGAAATGATGATTGTGATAAACTCCCAGCAAGAACTCAGACTGTGATGCGAATTTCTAAATGATTACGCGGTCACAGCCAGAGTTCTCGAAAGGTGTTTATCTTTGATGCTTTTTATGTATTTTTTTTTTAATTTTTCTGCTGAAATTTGATTAAACACAAAAAAAATAAAATAAAATAAATGATTAAACAATGAAAAAAAAACGCTTAATAAGAATAACAAAAATTAATAATAAAAAAAAGGAAAGAAAGAAGAAAACCAACACAAATAAGAAAAAAGCGTGAATATGTGTGTAAATAAAATATCAAAAAATGCAAATCAAATTATTAAAATGCATGTTAATAAATGGGAAAGGTAAAATTGTAGAAAGAAAAAAAAATCATTATATACAAAATTTGAAAAAAAGAAGATACAAATAAAAAAAACCGTAACATAAAAAAGTTGCTACTTACAGTTCTGTTCAGCTTGTGATAAAATTCCTGGACTAAGATTAATTGAATTTGATGAATTATTTGATATCAGAGCATTTCGTATTCCTTTTTTACACTCTTGATCACTGTCACTTGATGATGATGAATGTCTTGATAAGGCGGTACTATTTATTGGAATATCTTTTTTAAGACATATCGTCTTATTCGATGATGTCAATGATTTTGAATCTATTTCCTCTCCTGCTGGATTCACTATAACCGGAGGTAAAGGTGTATCAATTATTGTAATACCACTATTATTACTGATGGTGGTATTGCGACCACTACTATCAAGCGTTGTTGTAGTATTATTTGATGTTGTTGTTGTTGCTGTTGTTGTAGTTATTGACGGTAATAAAGACGACGAACACGACAATGGTGTTTGTTGAGGTATATCAGTCTCTTTTTTAATTATAATAGGCTGTTGCTGTTGCTTATACTGATGTTTACTTATATAGAATTTTGGTGGTGAATCAGTACCTGAACTCACCACACAATTTCCATAATTATCTTGTTGTTGTTGTTGACTACTTATAACATTATTAATATTATTGCTATCTGTGCCGGTTGAAACAGCATTTAATAATTCCTCAACTTGACGTTGTGTCAAGACTGGACGTGTTGTTGTCGGGAAAATATAATCATTATCTAAATTATTATCACATTGCGTTGATGATAATGATGATTTTCTGTCATCTGAAGTTATAACAGTATTATTATTATCCATTATGGATTTTGTTAGATTTCGTTGTGGTGAACGGAAAGGAGGATATGTTGTGCCTTGAAAAAAAAAAAAAAATTAAAATTGCAAAAATTTGAAATTTTCTTTTCCGTTCCTTCAAAAAACAAAAACAAAAATATATATATATATATATAAATTCCATACCATATTTTTTCTTCGTACTTTCTAAAACAGGTGTTAGTAAAGGCTTAATATCATTAAACAGTGGATCATTTGAGAATGTTGGCGAATTTTCCTGACTATCTGTACATAAATAAACATTTATTTCTTCATTATTTTCAGCCTTCAAATGAATTTCACGTGGAATTTTGGCATCTGGCAACTAAAAAATAAAATTTTTTTTTTTTTTGAAAATCATAAAACATGTCACGAAAGATTTCTTTGAAAAACTTTATAAGCTTTATTGAATTACTCACCATTAATTTAGCTTCTGGTGGTGCCTTTATGACAATTACAACTTGATCTTTGAACACATCAATATTTCTAAGATCTTGATGTGTTACATAAGCGTATGCATTATTATTTGAATCACCACCTAATTCACCACGTATTTGTCCTATTAACATGTCTAATTGATTCTCTTTATGTTCTAGTCTTTTATTCTCCAATTCCATTTGTCTTGCTGCTTCTGATTTAACAAATGATTGACCATATTTCCATTGTATATTATTTTTTGATTTTTTTTCAAGTATACCGATGCCCTCTAAAACATTTGTTATATCATAAATTCGTCGTTTTTGCACTTCAAGCTTTTTCGATGCTAAATTTAAATCAACAACACCATCAGGAGATTCCTGCAGCAGGTCAACAAATTTTTTTGTTAAAATTCCCAGAGATGTATCTGCTCTTGTACCTTCTGGAGAACGTTTTTTTGATGAGCTACTGCTACTTGATGATGTGGTCGCTAATGCTGTACCCTTCAGTGGATGTTGACGTGGAACATCAATTATTGTTGATGACGATGTTTGTTTCGCCTGTTTTGATGGAGTTGAAGATACACTGTCACCCATGGGAAGGCGTCGTTTCACCTGCTGCAAGAAAAAGGGGGTCGCACTTTAATAAAATAATATGTTTTGCTTGTGTATGTGTGATTTTTTTATTTTTTAAGTTTGTACTAATTTTTCCCGCTACCCCCTTACCTTATAATAATCTGTTATGGTCGGCTCGGAACTTTTACTGTTCATTATGGTAATCTTTCCTGAAAGTGGCTGTAATGTTGCTCCATAGCCATGGTCCAAAAGATGAGAGTTACTCATTTTATAATAAGGCGTTGTTGGTGTTGTCGTCGTCGTCGATGATGATGATATTTGTGTATAATTTGTTGAATAACTGTCTGTAACTTTATGAACATTAGTTGACAATTCACTTAAGTTAGATCCAGATGATGATTCCACTGATGATGATGTTGATGAATAGTTGGATGTAGAAAATTTTGAAGTATTACCAATTGTAGTTGTGGTATCATATGATAATTTTCTGTTTGTTTTGGCAACATTCTGTTGATGTGGTGGCTGATTGTTTTGATGATTAACTTGAGGAGTACCATGATTTGACCTAAAGTGATGATGATTACTTGTATTGCTTTGTCCTGGTGTTGTAGTTGTATTTCCATTATTATTGTTACTATTACTATATGTACCACCCCCTGAGGCATAATAACTTGACATCTTTTTTCAAGAACTCCCTTTTTTTTTTAAGAGACAATTTATAATACCAATATTATCTTGTTAATTTTATTTGATTGTTTTTTTTTTTTTAAATAATTTTTGTTTTCACAAATATTAAATTTTCTTTCTTTTTTTTTTTGTCTTATCGAATTTGAAATTTATGCGATTAATAGTTAATCTTTTGTTGCTTTTAGAATTGTTGTAAAATTAAACTAAATTTAATAAAGCTTATGAACTAAAATAGCACCTTTGATTCTACATCTGCAAAGAGATAAAAAGAACAAAATTAATAAAAGTTTGTACTTCATTTTTTTCTTTTTTAAATAAATTATTTCTAAATTAAAAGTTAATCAATCTAGAAATATGGGGAATATGTTAAACTATTTAAATATAAGGTGAACGCTCGATTACTTTTGTTATTACTTATCTCTTATCATTTGTATAATTCATTAAAAAAAGAATTTTTGTTAAGGAAAGTAAAAAGCAAGGTGGTATCACAGTGATAAATATGAGATTCGTTTTTAAGAGAATTTACAACATTATTTTTGTTATTATTTTAAAATAAAGATAAGTATATATTTTGTAAAAAAAAATATATATATACAATGCATACATATTTTTTTCATATTGTAAAATAGAAGACGCTAGATAATTAATAATTTGTTCAAAACTTAATAGAAAATAAATGAATATAATCTCAACAAATTTTGTAAATGAAAAAAAATTCTAGGTGTATTAAAATTAAATTAAATATTAAATTTAAAATAAAATATATTCTTACGTACATAATTTTTTAATTTACATTAAAAAAAAAAAAAAAAAAAAACACTTTTTTTCTTCTTCTTGAAATTTCCTTAAAATTAATAAGCGTCGTTATATTTTCCTTGAGAAATTATTCCGATCAAACTAGATTTTCTTTCGTTTTTTTCTTTGAATTTTTTGTTTTCATAAAATGGTTGTTGAAATGTTAAAATTAAACACGTACGTTTTTTTTTTTTTTATTGAATTCTTAAAGAATTTTTTTTTATTATTATTTGGTAGTTATAAGCGTTATGTATTTTAAATTTCACGTTGTTTTTTTTTTATAGAAATTTAATTAATTTTTATTAGTAAATATTAAATAATTATTGAACAAAAAAAAAGAACGATTTTTTTTCTTCTTTTGAACACAAAACAAGTAACAGTGAGAAAAAAAAATTTAACTAAAATTTTATTTAAAAAAAAAAAAAATTATTTGAAAAATATTTTTAACTAGATACTAAACAAAAAAGCATTTAAAAAAAAAAACAAAATACAACACAGACAATATAAAATAAAACTAGAAAAACACATTAGAACACCTTTAACCGTAAATGAGAGAAAAAATGTAAAACTAAAAAAAAAAATTCAACGAAACATTTTTTTTTGTGTTTGTTTGTTTTAAATTTGCATTTTTATTAACTCAGAATTTGATTGATTGACGCCCGCTCTTTCGATTCATTAATTGCTGTTTGACATTTTTTTTAAAATTTATGAATTCACTTTGTTTTTCCTGTCCACTTCACATTCCGATTTTCTTTTTTTTGTTTTATTTTTTCAAACAGAAGCATCAGTAGTTATTAATCATTGTATATAAAGCTTTTCTTTTTACCATCATTGCGCTGTGTAATATGTTAAGGAAAAAAAAACAATTTCTCTTTTTATTGTCACAAAACACACCATTTATGTATGTAAAAAAAAAAAAACAAAAAGGGTGAAACGTTACATTTTACACGTTTACAATACGGGCGTACTACTCACAATGACGATATTATTTTTGATGAGGATGATGATGATGATGATGGTAATCGACCGGTTGGTAGAGTGACGCGCATCCAACTAACAAGTATATTGAAATGCGCAAATGTATGTAGTGAACGGATGCATAATGTTATACACCATATTATCAAGCATTATATATACAGTCAATGCATACACAACAGCATCAACAAATAATACAGAAACATAGGTCTAATATACACAATAAAAAAAATAGGGAAATTATTATCATCATCATAACTTAGTTTAGCTGGAGTTTTAAACAGAAGGGATAATAATAATAATAATAGATTTTCGTCTGTCACGTCAGCGTCAGCCCTTATTAGAAAGCTGAAGAAATGATATTGGGACAATGGTAACGAAAGCAGCAGCAACAACAACGATAATATATCAGAGGCAATAGAATAAACCAAACCAACTTTAACTGCAGCAGATCGAGGACAAAAAAAAAACAACCAACAAAAACTAAAAACCAGACAGATTCGGGGCAAAAGGGCTTTTGAATCAAATATTAAGCAAGAAACACATTCCAAGGGAAAAAAAAGCAAAGAGTATATTATATACTTTATATGAAAATATTTCCAACTAAATAAAAACCGGAAATTTTTTTTTTTTTTTCAAATCGAAAGTATTTGTATTAAGGGGTGACTAGACTTCAATTTCCTTGCATTTCAAATACATATAATTTTTTTCTTGTTTTCTTGCTTTTGTTAAAGTAAGTTATAATTTTTAATATAATAACCTCAATACGAAAAAAAAACCATGCTATTAACAGCAACTACATACATATTTCCTTTTATCCTTTTAAATTTCTCATCTCGCTAAACAATTTTTATGTTTTTATGTTATCGTGACATTTTGTACACCTCTACAATAATAAATAAGGGTGCAGCCACACACAAAATTGCATTTGTTGTACTCTCGTCAAAAACACAAAGTGAAAATTTGTTGTACTTCATTTGTAAATTTTTTTTTTCTGGATTAAAAAAAAAAAAGAAGAGAAAGGACTTAGTAAAAAGAAAAATACAGAAAAACAGAATGAGATGGAAAAATTGTACCAAAATAAGAACGATTTCTATTTTTACATGAAACCGATATAAAAGATGATTTCACTCAATCAGAATATTTTAATTCGTTAGAATATTTTAGAAAGTTTTGGAATAAATTTAAAAAAAAAAATGAAGTATATATTGTATACAATTTCTTTTTAGGGTAGATGACAACAAATTATTCGGTTAGATAGAATAGCACGAGACCAAAAAAGTGTAGAAAAGAGGTGAGGTACAGAAAGGGAGGAAAAAAAACGAACTATGCCTGCATTTTAAGTTGTTAGATACAAAAAAATAAAAAATAAAAAATAAAAATTTACGGACGATGTGCATCAAAAACGGTGGTAAATATACAAGCAGCAGCTGCAGCCATCATTATTGCCCGTTCTTAAAAATTTTTATCTATATAGAACGGTTATTGCTTTCCACTATTTACGGAATTTATTTTCATTTTATAATATATTATACCTTTTTACACATATATATTTCATTCTACCACTACCTTTCCTATTTTATTTTGCCTTTAGGGTGACAGGATCATGAACAGTTTTTTTTTTTTTAATGCTGTTATTCCTGTTATATTATAGATCTTAACTATTTTATTTTATTTTTAAGTCGAGCCTTTTTCTTGCTTTAAAAAAAAAAAAAAATTTTTTTCTAACTTCTTAAGGTGCCATCCGTATCAACTTCATTGAAATTTGACGTGTTTTTTCGTTTATTCAGTTTTTTTTTTTTTAAATATTTCTTTCTGTTAAAAAATTAAGGACGACGGCCTCTAAAACAAGAAATATCACATAATGATACATTGACTTCCATCAAGTTATAAATATGTATGTGATGAACATTGATGAACATAACATAAACAAGAGGGTAGGGAAAAAAAATTGTTTTTTTTTTTTTTTCGTTATCATTCAAGGGGTCCCTCTCTCTTTTTAATTTTATTCTTCTTATCAAATAACTTAGAATATTCATTCACATTAGAAAAATTTTCTTTAATAAGAATTCTTATGAAATGTAAAAATAAAAATAAAAATGAGATAAACAGAAAGAAAGAAAGAAAAAAAAAAAAGAAAAATAACGATCTAAAAATTCCCATTGCAATCAACAGTAACTGAAATTGTAATCAGATTTTGTAAAATTGCAAATGTACAATAATTTTCTTTTTATTTTGTCTTTTTATTTGTTATTTCCTTTTCAAATGTTATACATATACGTATGTACATATGTACGTTTTTTTTTTCAAAGTGCGTATTTTAAACATTTGCTTGACACATGCTGCACAATAAATGTGCAATATGCAACAGTAAATAATGAGGGACATAGAGAAATGCATAATGCAATATGTATGTTGCATATTTTGATACGATATGATAACATATTTATATACCGATATATATTTAATTGTTTGTTTGTTTGTTTTCATTTTTTTTTATTTTTATTTTTCTTGAATGAAACCTTGATTTTTTTGTATCATTTGATCGTCGACTTTTATCATTATTTTGTCGTCATTGCATGCATTACCCATAGTTAGATCTAAACTCATATTATGTATTTATTGTCTGCCTGCTGTTTTTCTACAACATTTTTCATATCTTTTACTTCAAGGAATTAATCAACCGGAACATCTATTGTCTTGAGTTTCCTTCTTGGGTTCCGTTCTAAGTAAATAGAAAAAATACTTATAAAATTGTTTCTTTATTATTATTATTTTTTTAATCTTGAAATAGGAAAATTACTTCTTATTTCGTTTTTTTTTTTTTTTTTTTTTTTCATTTTTCAGAAAAATCATAATAAATTCACAAAAGTTACATACATATCATATGTATCTAATTTTGAATTATTGAATAATGTAACAAAAGAGTATTGAAGTTGAAGGAATAATCCAAATATTCATAAACCGAAATTTTCAATATTAATTATGCTCGTTCATTGCAAATAATTTTAAAGACATCAGCAGATATGATTAAAGTTATTTCATTGAAATTGAATTTACTCGTATGTAAAATATCATTTTATCCATAAAAAATGAAATAGAATACAAAATTTATGATTACACAAAAGCACACATACCTACATAATTATAATTATAATGAATACATAACGACAAAACATAAAAAGATATTTTGCAATAAAAATGGGTCACAATTTTAATATTTTATTGTAAAGGGAAATTTAATTGAAAAAAAAAAAATAATAATAATAAATAAAAAAAAATATATATGAATTAAAATTGAAATTATGATGACCAAACAAAATGGAATTTAAAAGCAGATGGTCATAAGGTTGATGACAAATAAAATACATACATAGTATGTAGCATATTCAAGGCAAAAGAAAAGTACATACTTATAATTTAATAACTGACAATTTTTTCTTATTATAAAACAAGAATGTTCTTCTAATAAAATTTTCTAATTCTTTAAGACATTGCCTAGGCTTTCACATAAGAAAATAAAAAAAAAAAATACTTTTTTGTGAATTTTATAAAAAACTATTCCCATAGGAATTTTATCTGCATAAATTTTAATTTAAGATACTAGATACATTCATTCATTTTTATCATTTCATCATACATACATAAAAATTAAATGTAACAAATTTACGAGTCATCGGCTTATAAAAAAATTCTAAACTTTGTATTTAACATCAGAGATAAAGTGCTAATTGAGCAAATTCCTAATTTTGAAGACATATTTCCTCTTTTTTTTTTTTCATTATTTTTTGTTTTTTCATTTCAAAGAATAATATTCATTAAAATATGATTCCAATGTAGTAGATATGCGGATTTATTTCTGTTTCTGTTATTTTAATTAATTTTACTACACATTTTAATTTATAATCTTAAAAATAAAATAAAATAAAGTACATATTTGTAATTGAAGGAATATTAGTACGTGCCTTTTCTTATCATTTTTCTATCCCTTCTTCTCATATGTATATATGTATTTTCCATTTGATAGGATTCCATTCATATCTGAATTCTTAGAAAATGCGTATATGTATTGCATGCATGTTTCTTTTTTTTTTTTTAAATCAAGATTTGTTTAAAAATAAAAATGCATAAAATGCACCTGACGGCAATATACACAGTTTAAAAAGCAAAAGAGGATAGAAAACAACAAAACAAAAAAAATAAAAACAAAAAAAAAAAATTAAAGTTTTTAAAAAAATGTTTTTTGTTTATAATCAAATATTTGCACAAATACGATATCATTCATTTTTTTTTTATATTTTTATTTTTATTTTTTTAATTTTATGTTGCGATAAGATTTCATAATTTTTAAAAAAGAAAACAGGGCAATAAAAAATTTTTTTTTTCATTTTTGTTTTTAACGCAAGAGAAAACTGCATGTAAAAAAAAATGTGAATTTTAATTAAAATTTTAATGTCATTTCATATGAAATAAATAATTAATCACCTACATACATGCATACTTTTTTAAAAAAAATGAAATTTAAAAAAAAAAAAGAAAA
Organism: Bombylius discolor; assembly: GCA_939192795.1. Taxonomy (NCBI): domain Eukaryota; kingdom Metazoa; phylum Arthropoda; class Insecta; order Diptera; family Bombyliidae; genus Bombylius; species Bombylius discolor. The sequence goes on along the minus strand of OW584238.1, from coordinate 44,015,396 downwards.
AGATTGTTACAAATGTGAATTGTAAATCATAAACTTTGAACTAAATATGTCAACAAAGATTTTTTTTTTAATATTACTTTTTATAAATATCTTTTATATGAAAATTTTTAAAAAACCTATTGGAAAAACTAATTATAATTTGAAAATTATAAAATTATAAGTTAATGAATACCAGATGATTATTTTTAACCCTTCACATTCTAGAGACGATTCTTAATTACCCTTTGATTATTATATCTCTTTGAATAGCGATGAGGTAACATCCATCTTTCAGTTTTCACCAATTCAGTTTGGTATACATATACCGAGACCAGCTTTGAACTAAAGTTTTAATCAACCAAGTACTATTGTATAGTACCAAAACTAGATAAAAAAAAAAGCGCTAAGCCAGTCTAACCAGCTAACTAATCCACTATCTCATTAGTCAAAATTTGTAGGTTTTAAGGGGATTTGCCATTTAGTTTTGAAACAAGGAAACGTTTTACAAAACCCTTCTAATAACCTTTGAAACCCTGTGAAGCTAAATTTTATTTTCATTTTTGTTTAAATAACAATTATTATGAATACATATTATTCATATGTACGTTGTATATATTTACAACCTATTTTTATCTATAAACATAGTTTTAAATGAATAATGATAAAAATTTAGTTATCGTATTTTTATGCACATACAAAATTTATAAAGCAGTAGTAAATTAAATTAATAACCAAGTACTTTTAAATTTAATTTTGCCTTAAAAAATGTCTATTTCATAAAATAATCACTGAATGTCACTGTCGTCTGGCAAGCATATACTATATACATACATACATATATGTATGTATATAAAAATGTGTTGTTGATGAATATTTAAATTATTAGGTAAAATATATTATTAATGATCAAGACGCAATGACAATGTCTGATTTAACATTTTTTTTTTTAAATTTTCACAAGAAATTTCGATTTGTTCGTAGGCTCAAATATCGAGTGTAGATGTCGAAATTCGAACTAGCTTTTAAATCGAAAAACTTTAATAGTAGATACCCAAGTATTTAAAATGATGTTCCATCAAAATCGATTTTTAATAAAAATTTACAAAAAAATATATTCAATATTTGTGATTTGCTTCTAAGTAAAAATTTTTCGAATTGCAATACTTTTTTTTTAAATATTAAGATCACGACATTGTTCCATCTTTTTTTTTTTTGTTTGTTTTGTTTTTATTTTTTAAATTTATATTTTTCATTTATTAAGGTAATAAAAATTCAGTAATTCCAGAACCAGTAACATGATTTCTTAAAAAGCATGTTTTTTTTTTACTTTTTTACATTACAAAAATTTAATGCAAAAAGTAAAATGCTAGAAATCTCATGTAAAATATAATACTTAAATGTATCTTCATACTTAAGGAGAGAAAAAACAACACAAAATAGAATATCTTATAATAAATTCAAGATACAATAATCGTATCATTTACTCTATTTTGTACTGTCTGGATGTACATATGTAGGCATACATATAATATTGCATTTATGCAATACGAAAGCTATTATATTTATAACTTCATCCCTAAGTGCAAGAATCCTTTTGTCGTATTTTTAAGCGGTTTAATGCAAAAAGGGAAGGAATTTACAACAACAATATCATCAAAAATATTCTTGTTTAATACCATATAGGTTTATATATAATATATTCTAGTTTATATAGAATGTGATGTACATAAGATACTCTATTTATATACATAGATACATGGCATTAAAAAAAAAAAAATTCAATTGGAATTGAATTTGGACTTGGATAGGTTTCTGTTTTATGTGTCGGTTTCATCGTGACTTGACTGGCTCTGGTGTTGGTTAGTTGGTTGGCCGGTTACTTATAGTTGATTTAGCTAGAATGACTAAAGTTGGCTATCTGGTTGATAGCCAGTCCAGAAGCTTGTTTACTATCTGTCTGCTTTTGTTTTGTTTACTGCTGTTGCACATACATATTTTGTTTTTATGTTACTTTTTTTATATGAAAAAAATCTGTATACTTTTTTTTCTCTTTCGCATATAAACAATTTTTGATCTATATTAAGTAATTTTATGTATATTTATATTGTACATATATATGTATACATAATGTATCTATTGAATCTTTAATATGTATACCTATTTATTATGCCAATGTATGTATGAAAAACAAGTACAAAACAATTTTTTCATGTGAAGTTCTCTCTGATCATCATTATTATTATGATTATTAGTCTTCTATATGCCTGTGATCATCATTATCATCAGCATCATCATCAAGTTTTTCTTTTGTTAACAAAAAGAATTTTTGAATTGATAAGTTAGTATAGAGTAAGTACATCAGTGATTTTATTATACCATATTCAAAGGGTGACGTATTCTAACTACTTGAGTTGTCTGCTGACAAATCCAATTCATACAACAATCGTCATTATCATTCAACATACATATAACAAAAGCTTCTCAAAAATCTTTTGCGAATGAATATTTTTCATATAAAAGCTAGAATTTCACTTCATATACTCTCTCTATATGTGTTGATTACCCCCTTTTTTGCACTATAATGTATAGCCAGCTTGCCCTTGTAGGTCTTCAATTCACATTTAAAGAAGGGCTCCTGTGGTTCCACTAGCAGTGTTTTTCTTCTTCTTTATTTTATTATTATTATTTTTTTTTTGCTTCTTTTTTCGTTTTTATTGTAAGTTTTTGTTATTTTCATTTTTATTCTTTTTTTGTATGTACATGAATTAACTAAATGTGTATGTATATAGATACTACATAATATTTCATACATTGAATGGTATGTTGTTGATGATTATTATGTGAAAGGGTTACGTTTTAGATATGTAGTACATACAACAGAACAGTGTATAGATAGGTACATATAGGTACTTACTACTTCTTGCACGACAAGAATTAAAAATATTCTGTTTTGTTTGGGTTTAACGTTCTTTAAAACTATTAAAAAGGATTAAAACTCGTAAATTTATTGTTTTGTATAGATGATGACAAAGAATTGTTCATACATAAAAATGAAAAAAAATAAGTAAATAAATAAATGGCAAAACAAAAATAATAAAAACAACAAAAAAGAAAAGAATTTTCATAGTTTCAAGATTATATTAACTATACTTACATTTAAGTACATTCATGCATTCTGATTATTACTAGCCAATACTATTGAAGTGGAAGATGTAAATTCCTCATAGAGAAAAAATACCTTTTTTTTTATATATGCAAAATTTTATTTACTTTGTAAAAAAAAAAACAAAATGATGTGAATTAGATACACATATGATTTTTTGTATAAAATAAAATGCATATAAGATTGAACATCGTCTCAAATTCCTCTTTACCATTTATAAATACAAAAATCTACCGCATTTTCTAAGATTATTTTCAATGTACAAATTCTATATACATCATACATCACCACACACCATTAGCATATTTCACAGAAGCTAAAATGATCTGTTTCCGCTGTTAAAGGATCAAATGAACTTTCTTTCTAATTTCAAATGACCGTTTTAAAATATAATAATTACAATATTATTAGTCCCTGACCAATTTTTCAAGTAATATTTTCTTTTACTTATTCTTAATTTTGATCTCATATTCTTTGAACAAAAAAATATATACATATGTATGAATATTGAACTTGAAATATTTTCATTTCCATGTGAATGGTTTTGTATCTATATTTTCTCAAGTGTCCTTCTCCTCTATAATAAATGTTGGAAAAAAAGTAACAGTAACAATAAAAGCAATTCATAAAGAAGTTACAGAATGTTGCTTAAAATTTTTTTTTATACATTTTAACATACATATTCTCATCTTCTATGTTTAAATATCTTTATTTTTTTTTTCCTTTTCTTCATTTTTTTTTTTTTAAATAATTTATTACGTGGGTACTTACATTCGTCAACAAAACAATTTTCAATGGCGGTACGGTATCATAAAACATAATAATAAATGTATATGTACATAATATCTATCTTTATATAACATATCATATGTAAACTATTTTGCTAGCCGACAGGTTTTTTTTTCTCAAGTTTTTCATTCACATTTCTTATGAAAAGGAATTTAAAAAAATATTTAAAAAATAAAATTCAAAAAAAAAAAAAAATAAATAAATAAAATATAAATAAATAAATAAAATTCAATTTCAAGTTAAATTTGAATTTAGTAAAAAAAAACTGAAGAAGAAAATGTAGGGCCTTTGATGTTAATGACTCCAGAGGTGGTCGAAGTCGAAATCCAAGAATAAGAAAAATATCAAAAAGTAAGAGAAAAAAAAACAGAATAAAAGAAATATGAAATAATTTTTGATTTTGAAACTTCTTTTTTTTTAAATAAATTTAATAAAAGAAAAGAAAGGATATAAAAAAATAAAGAAGAATAAATTGAAAAATGCAAATAAAAAAAAGATACATTGTGTGGGAAAAAGATACAAAAAATGATTGCATATTTAGTATACGTATACATCGCGCGATCAAACACCGCTGTCCGTCCAAAAGATGTTACGTCATAAGAGGAAACTTATTATTATTATTATTATTTTTTATGATAATGATGATAAACCTTATTAAGTGTCATTTATATTCAAGAATAGCAGTTTTTATTTATTTATAATATAAATTTAAAAAAAAAAAATTTTTTTTAATATGTAACAACTATTAAAAGTACAATGATATTTTGAAAAAATTAATAACGTACAACAAAAACTGTATGGAAAAAATGCAGTCTGACAGGTTTTTATTTCATATTTTTTTCTTATTATTTTGTTAAAGAATGCTGATGTTGTTTATAATATACGTTGTTTTGTAAAGGGTTAAAGAAGATGCAATGAAACGTTGATATTTTTATATAAAATACATACATACGTATATAGACTTTTTTATGGTAAGAAATGTTAATTAAGAATTAAAATCCCAATACAATATATTATTCATATGTACATGTGTGTATATGAACGAATGTATAAATATTTTACAATCAATACTTGATAACATCAAAATAAAGAAATCAAAATGCATAACTCGTTCAACATATTTCGATTTTTAATGTATCGAATACATAAGACCAAATAAGACATATGTACATACATACAAACAGATACGTTTGTTATCACACCTAACATTTAAAATACATACATGCCATTTTATCAAATGAAATATAAAAAATGTTTTCAAATGAAAGTATGTATGTACATTGTACATATTTAAAATATCTAATTAGTATTAAGTTTAATATATTACAGTTTAATAGATAAGTTTACTATTCAAAAGTTTTATTTTTAGGTCATGACGCATTATAAAATCTAATGAGAATTTATTCTAAAAAAAGTATAACTTTGCTTTTGACCAAGAGTATTGTATTTGCTGCTTTTTTAAATCCTAATTTACATTAAAATATAGTAGATATTTCAGAAAACAAAAATTTTAAAAAAAATCTGAAGAATTTCGAAATTGAAAATTGAAAAAAAAAAAAAACATTTTTATGAAATGGCAATTTCATTTTTAGAAACCTTGTCTGTTGATATATGTAACTTTACATACTACAAATAAGAAAAACGAATTTTCGAAATTTCGAAAGATAATAACAATTTTCGAAAAAGAAAAATCTCAATCATAAAAATAAAAAACAAAAACTGAAAATGTTTCAACAATGAATTCTATCGAAGGACTTGATAAAAAACTAAACCGTTTTTGTTAATCGCTTCTAACAAAATACATATACAGAAATCAATCCCAATCTATATAAAATTTACTAAGTGACCAAGTTACAATGTTACAAAAATTTGTGTTTTTTTTTTTCAACGTTTCTATATTAAAAATCACTGGTGAAATAAATAAAATAAAAGAAAAGAAGGGAAAAAAAGGATATTGATACAGCACAGAAAATTTACATAAAATGACAAACGTTTATATTCTTTTCATGTGACAAAATCAATTAAGCGATTAATATTTACATAACTCATATTTTCTACATAAGCAAAAACTTGCTTTAAAACTTAAAATTTTTTTTAAAATTTTATTAATAAAATATGTATCCTGTTCCCTACTTCTGATGGATATCCATAATATAAACAACAATTTTATACATTTTATCCCACACTAACAATATAATCTTTTAAAAATCTTTTTTCAATATGTACCTACTACTAAACAAATGGAAAATTTGTACAGAGAAAAAAAAAAACGAAAATAAAAATAAATAAAATATTTTAGTTTTTTTGCTCTTCTTTTGTCGTGTGAAGTTAATGACGATAAACAATTTTTGCTTAGTGAATGAGCCTTTAAGCAAGGAACTTTAGACTTAGCTATAATGATGATGATGATGACTTTAGTATGGAATCAGTCTAGTCAACGGAACGGAAAATATATACAGATAAAAATGCTCCAGGTCCAGTAAACAAGATTTCTATTTATGTATATATAGAGTATAGAGAGTTGGCGGTTAGATGATGATGATGTTGATGATGAGAATAAAATTCTTTTCGTACATGAATATAAAAAAGTGTACTATTGTGGATACATATTATGACGACTGCTTACATTTTCTATGCTGATGATAATGATAGTGCTATTTCTAGCAAAAGCAGTATTACTGGCTGCTAGATTATAACCACAAAAAGACAAATCAGAAGAAAAAAATTTTAAAAAAAAAGTAAAAAATATATTTTTTGCCTTTTTTTCTTACAATTTTGTTTGATTTTATTTAGCCCTTGGTCACCAAATAAGGGATGATGATGATGATATTTTACTGCAAAAGTTAAGATCAAGACAAGTATTATGAAAACAAGATAAAAATTCCTTGTTTTTTTTTCTTTCTTTTAAATATTTTATTTTTTTGTTCACGGAAAATCTAAGAATTGTGTTTGAAAATGAATTCCAAGAATACATATCTTTGAAAAATAAATTTATTGTAAAAATCCTTAGTCAATTGGACTAAGGACTCGGCTTTTCTCATCTTTTCTGATTTTTTTTTTTTTTTTTTTTCGAAAATATTTTAAATCCTTGTGAATTACTAAATGGTACATTTCTCAATGTAAAATATGTTACACATTACATTTATACTAACTTTTAAGGGATATATTATAGATGGATAGTTTTAGTTTTTGATGATCAGATCAGATCAGGTAAAAAAAAGGATATCAGTGGTTTTAATATGGGTATAATATTTGAAAAAGAAAAAATAGATTGTGAATATAAGTGTATCACAAAAGGGGACCTTTTTTAATTCAAAAAACAAAACAAAACAAAAAATACATTAATTGAATTAAATTTATCACACATACATTTCGAATTATTTTTACTTTTCAATCACGAATTCACGAGAAAAATAAGAATTTTACAATGCCATAAAAATTTTTTCCCATGATTTTAAATTCTCATATTTTTGAAGATAAAAAGATGAAAAAATTGAAAATTTATACATTTTATAGGGTCGTGGGTATTATCCAATATCGAAAATGTTATATATTTTAAATACGTAATAAAAATAAATTTTTCTCATACTCTAAAATTAACAATGACAGCTTTTTATATGTGTTCGCCAAAAATATTTAACAAAAAAAAAAAGTTATTTGATTATAAAATTCAATTTGTTAAAATAAACAAAACTTCTTCGTTATCACTGAAAAAGTGTTATCTAAATGTTACACGAAACAAAATGTCTTTATTACGTACTTTTATACTGAAATATATTTACAATTGAAGATACATATAAAACAGACAGTTTTACAGTATTACTAAATAAATTTCGTTTAAAATTATCGTAAAATATTTAATTGATTAATTGGCCAATTTTATCTGTTCAGTTCTTCAGATAAAATTTATTTTTCTTTAATAAGAAAAGAATTACTCATCATTTTATTGTTGCAATTTTACAATTCTGTGTTTATTTCAATTTATCGTTTACAATTTCAATTTTTTGTAGAAAAAATTTCTTGAATATTTAGTCATTGTACCTGAGAAATGCAGGTATAAAACAAAATATAGCGCCAAGGAAAATAAAGAAAGTTTTAAAATAATAAAAAAATTACCGAAAAGAAAGTAAGTATGAAAACCATTAATAATCTTCAGTTACAATAATTCACCATGTCAAAATCATGAAGTTGAATTCCTACAATTGACGACCATTCAATATTCTTAAACAGGTCCTTTTTGCATGTTTTTGATCATAAACTGTAGCAACTCTAAAAACTATTCGTTTCTTTAAAAAATTCTTTTCGCATTTGTAGAATCAAATAAAAATTATTTGCCTACACATTTTTTTTTTTATTAATTAAAAGAAAACAAAAAAATGAAATTCTTTAACGCAATTCTAAATTTTTCAAGCAAATAATTCTTTTGAAAAAAGAAAAACATAAGTGTATAATAAAATTTTAAAGACCAAAGATATGTTGAAATATTAACCAGATTTTTCATCATTAAGAAATTTTCTCAATGCCAAGAGCTTTAGCTACAAAATTCAAGTAATGCATGTTTAACAAATTAGCATGAATTACAACATGCAACATTAACACATCTCATTAATGCGTACCTAAATCGAGAAAATATTTATAAAAGTTAACGTCTATAATAAAAATCTGGCAGCACTTCTTTTCTTTACATTTAGTATGGTTTTATTTTCCCCCCATTTTTTTCTACAGAATTTTTTTTTATAAATTTTAATACGCTGTGTAAACTAAATCAAATTTAATTCACATTGAATTTAAAGTTTATACACATATTTATATTTTTCCATTCCATTCAATTCAACCATAGTCTCAGTAGACTTTAAGTTCAACCATTTTCAAATTTCAACCATGCTATGTTGTTATGTGGTGATACTACTTGTTCTGTGATTTATACCAGTACTTCAAATTCAAAGACATTTTCGAAAAAAAAAAAAGAAAAAAAAATTTTCCTTTTTATTATATTGCTTCACATGTACATACATGTATGTATGTTTGTGTATCTTTTCTGCGCAAAACGTGAAAACATTTTTAGAATATTTGAATTTGTATATACATATAATATACTCGCTGTTTTAATATAATAACACTCACTTGCTCAATTCACAAATTCACTATTACTACTTCATCGACGAATAAGCCATCAATATCAAATACTTATGTAAAAAAGGGTTTCTTAAAAAAAATCAAATAATAAAAAAAAGCGGTAAAAATAAAATCAACTAAAACATATTACTAAATGCCATGAAAGAAACTTAACAAAATACACATAAAGGGTGGAGGGATTTTATAAGTTCCATTCATTCATTTTCTTGTTTTTATGAATATCTATATGTTATAATATCGAATGAAGAACAACAGTACCAGCAGGTTGGAATTAATTTTTGTAACATAATTCCACCCGGATTGAGATTATGAACTTGTGGTAAAACAAAAAAAAAAAAAAAAAAAAAAACAAAAAAAAAACGAAGAGAAAAAGTAATATAGGTATCTATCTATCTACCTACCTACCTTAAGTATCTAACTAACAGAACAGCACGGCAACGATGATGATGATGATGATAACAAAATAACAGCGATTTTTAAATAAATTTTCTTTGACCAAATTAACAGAGCAACAGAGTATTGGCAAAGAAACAACAAAAATTTAAGATTTCTTCTTATAATGTGAAGATACATTCGGTCGATGAAGAATCTCAAACAGAACGAAGAGAAAAAGCTAAAAAGAATTTGCATTAAGTTATTGTTTGTTGTCTACTTGCTTTTTACTGCTTTATGATGGCAAAATTATGACAGACAAGTCACATAACGCCACACAGATTATATACATACACATACACATACGTACTTTTTTTTTGAACCAACAAAATATTTTAGAAGCTCCTCTATCATCAGTTAGTTTTGCTTAATCAAAAACTGCTATTTGATACGAGAAGACATTTTTTTTCTTTTTAATTGAGAATTTTGAGTATCATTTTTCCTCATTCTGAAATATTAAGTTAGTAATTTAATTACTGTCAATGATTTCCCAATTATTTTATGAAAATTTTCAAAATAAAATTCTGAATTATGAGGGTGAATGGAAACTACCTTCATTGTTTTGTACTCATATCTAAAGTTGAATTTATGAAATTAATTCGTAAATAAAAAACCATCGTCCACCTACATATAATATAGGTGGTTGGTAAATTTACCAGTGCTACCCTAATGTTAGTAACCTATTACAAAAGATAAAAAAGTTTTTTTTTTCTTTGTTCTTCGTCGGCTTTGAACTGAAAGTGAAGGTGATGATTTTTCAAATTTATAGGCCTATAGCGCTTTTTAGTTGAGAGAAGGAGATAATAAAAAGATATTGTGTACATGCGTCGTTAAACGCAACATCATCATCGGTTTTATCATCAAAAATTTTCAAGGATTTGCTTCACCATCATCATCAAAAAAGCCGGGTATGAGATTTTAAGGTGTAAAAAACTCTTTCAAGCTTACACGAAAATATAAAAGAATAGATATTATAAAATTGTTAGCTAATAAGTATTAATACTTACTTTTTATTTAAAAAAAATCTGTTTTATACTTACATACAATTTTTTTGATGGAGCTTTGCTCTTCAATTTTCCTTCGCCTTAAAGGATTGTATTTTTCTTCTTCTCCGTAGTATTTTTTTTCTTAATTCACATTTAGTTTTAGGTTTTACGTAGTAATAATAAAGGAAATTTACAATCCATTTTTTTGGATATACCCAAAGTTCACCATACAAAGCCTCCTCCCAAAAAAAAATAATACAAAATTTCCCTTACAAAACCCCCAGAAATTTAGTTTTTACTCACTGTTGAGATACTTTATAATTGCATATACCGTTAAGGTACTTGTTTCTTTAATTGTAATAATAATTTTAACTGCTTGATGTTTTCTGAAAAACGAACGCCAGAACATCAGGATGGCGGTCAATGTCATAAGAAAGAATTTTGCGCTCTTTCCCACGACATGGCTGGTCTGGTCAGATATTTATTGTAAATTTTTTTTATTTTTTTAAAGTAAATTTTAAGAAAAAAGGATAACAAATTTAAAGTAAAATCGTGTTTGATTTATTGTATCAGTATTAACACATAAAACAATTTATAAAACCGGAAAAATTCTTTTGATAACATACGATATTTTACAGAAATTACAAAAACAACAAAACTTATTTTTCTTTCTGAATTAGACAGAAAACTTTTTTGCTACGTATATTTTCAAGTGCGTACGAACTAAATAAAAGAAAATTTAACAAGAAAAAAAATACTATAATTCTATTGAAGTAATTAAAATGCGGAAAATGATAGTAATGTACGTAATGTACCTATAATATAGGTACGTAATATCAGAAAAGCCACCCAGTGGGTAGCTTGTCGAACGACAAACTGATAAAGTAATATAAGAAAAATAAACTCAACGCAGCAGACAGAGGTAAGAGGAGTTTTTTTTAAAGAGAAAATGTCTGCCACCAAAAAATAAGTAGAATATTTTATAAAAATTTTTTCTCTCATATACAATAAACATGAATTATACTAATTTTTCGATTATTTCCCAAAAAATGATGTGGGTTATATTACAAAAAATTAAAATTTGAAAATATTGAATGAAATTCTACACACGTTGATTATGATATATCAAACTGAAAAATCACACACGTTTATCTTTTTTTTCCTTTTTTCTTTTTTAGGTATGTAATAATATATAGTATTTGTTGTATATGTATATACGATGAAGAAGTTATAATATCATTTGCGGCCACCGCGATTCTTCCAAATTTGATTCTCTTCACTTTTTTTTTATATATATATAATATATATTCTTTTTTGCTTATGGAAAAATGTTATTGAGTGCTAAATAGCTAGCTTGCTAAATTTGTAATTGTAGTGGTGTATGATGTGAACTTTTTACTTTGGACGCGTCATCTTTTCTGTTAAATTTAGGTAATTTCTTCATCACTAATTTTTTAACTAATTAACTAGTTTTATAATAAAAATATTAAATTTTATGAATTTATAAAAATTAATTATATTTATATGAATTTAAGTACTTTAATTTATGGGGCAAATCACTGCTTATAAAAACCGTTTTTCTATAGTTGCGCGCAAATGGCCCTCACAGACGAATCGTCAACAGAAAAGTGTTTTAAAGATGAACAAAATGTAATAGAATATTAATTGAAATTGTAATAAATTGGTGTATTATTTTAATGGGAAATTTTTAATTTTTTAAAATCATTTCGAAAGTGGATTGAAATGGGTGTTTTAGATTTGTTTTAAAAAAATTTTATTGAATACATACCTTAAAAAATGATCTATCTAATGCCATATGTCATATTTACCTTACACTACAATAGATTTTCAACAGGAAATGTAAAAAGCTTACTACAATTTTCAATATGTAACAAAAACGGATATTTCGATATTACTGTCTGATAAGTATTTCTAAATTTTTTTTCGAAATTGAAACGAAAATTGAAATATCAAATCACTTTTAATAGATAAATAAAAATGTAAAAAATATTTTTCACGATGAATTTTTAAATAAAATTTACTCAATCTACATTTTCTGTTTATAATTTCCCATTATTAATTCTTATTTGTTGGCAGTCTTATTCAATACATTTGTTTTCGTTAAAAATTTCCCAGCTAGTTTTTATTATTTTTTGTAGTAAATGAAGTACTAGATTAAAGTCAACAGTCAGCTGTGTGGCTTCTAATCTAGCTGTTATTTTCTCGACCGTAATAAAGTAATAAACTATCCTATAGATATGGCTAATATATAACAACTAATAAGAATATGCATAGGTGGTGTTAGAGATTCCGAACACACACAAACATATTTCAATCTCCGGCTTTCTCCCTCCACTTCTCCAAATAAAAGAACATTTATTTATTTATTTTTTTCTACGATAAACATTATAGTTATGTTATAATAATGGTTTAAAAATAAATACAGGTAATTTATAATTTATTTTTTTTAATGTAAAATTAGCTTTTTCATGTATTGATGTACATATTATACATATGTACCGTGCTATTGCTAATTAATTGTAGCTGGGGCTTTGCTCTTTCTGTCAAAAACCAAAAAAAATTTCTTGATCGCTTTATGTGTTGAAAAGTTAATCGTAACTCCATTAAACTTCTTACAAATTTAATTGGAAAACTGATAACGCGACATATTGTATATGTATGTATATATGTACATGATACTCAAAGAAATTTAAGTATATATATTATGTACATAATATAAAATGAGCTACTAAACTCCTTAAAGTCATACACACCTAACTTTTAAATCTAGATTTCAGCATTCCCTTTTATTTCTATGTTGTCTATATTCACATTTTACGGAAAAAGTAGCCATACTAAGAAAAAGGATTTGATATTGGAATTAGAATAAGTGAAATATTAGATGAACATAACAGTAATATGCTACAAACTTTAAGAAAAATGTTGACCATTCAAACAGAATACTAGTGGAATCCCAACAACGAATCAAAATGGAGTGTTTGAGCGAGCCTTTTCACTGATGAAATGAAATACATAAGTCAAAATATTAGATTCTTTTGTTTGGAATTTCTGCAAAAATTCTAACCAAGTCGTTCTTATTATTTAAAGAAAGCCGAACCACTATCTCTATCAATCACTTCAATGGTAGATTTTTCACAATTTTCTTCAAGGTGATAAGAGAACAAGAAATTAATTAGGTAGATAAATAGTTTGCAAATAAAATATTCAAGTAGGCCTTTTTTTTACTTCACTTTTCAATAGAAAATGGCAGAAAAAAAAGTTAAATCCTTTTTTAAAATAAAATAAATCTTTTGAGGTCTGAAATGAATTAACTTGTTTAAAAAAACTAATTTTCAATAAACAATGAAAATCGTCTTTTTTTTAAATTTTCGCAGCCAAATTGCCTTTTTGTAAGAATTTAGTGGAGTGTGTGTGAGAGATTGCAAGATTCAAGTTTAAATTTTATTTTGCATTTTTTTTTTCCTAAAAACCTTCTTTGTACATAAATTTTTTTTTTGTAAAATAAAATATCATAATCATTAAAGTTCATGTTTTACAGTTTTCTTCCTGATTTTTAAATTATTTCCCATGCCAAAAAAAAAAAACTGTTGAAAGGATCTTCTTAAAATGTCTGTGATATTGTCTGGTATTTTGTTGTTTAGTCATTGCTTATACTTGTTTGTTATTGCAATTATCATATACTTGGGAACGCCTTATGCAATTAGTCCCAAAATTTATTTAAAACTTTTTTTTCCGTCATTTTCATTTAAATATTCTTTTTATTATTTTTTTTTCTTCAAATTTTTTCCTTTTTCTTTCAACCATCTGCTTTAGAGATGTATGTATGTACGTTTGGGGTTGGCGGTGTCGTAAGCTGATTAAACCATTTTTCAATTAAAAAAAGGAAAAAGGAAAAGAAGTTATTTTAAATTGCATGCGTCAAAGAATGATGCTTTTCAGGCCACAAAGATATGTCACGGATAAATAGTGAAGGCAACTAACCAAGAAAAGAGTAAAATGTAAAGTACAGCAAAAAGAATAGAAAAATAAAAAACAAATGTATTATAAATGAGATCACAATTCACAACCCTCTTCTTCATTTATTTTTTGCAGCAACATTTTTGTTAAGCTATGCACATTACGCATTGATCGAAATCCCTTTTTTTGTTGTCTGCAACAGAAGACAGATTTCTTTCTCCCTTTTAATACCTTGTTTTGTATTTTTGCATAAACTTAAGTTAAGGGTAACTACCTACATTCATTCCCGTTAAACTGATTTATTCAGGTTCGCATTTCCCTCAGTATTTTATCCCTATACATAGTTTTCATACCTTAAACAATATATGTATGAAGGGTACACTGATCTAATTCTCCGAGTGATTGCCTCATTTTTACATTTACCGGAACAAACAATATTGTGGGATGAAAGGGGAAATGCAAACGAAATATTAAAAAAAAAAAAATGAAAATCTTTTCAAATTTAAAAAATAAGGAACTTTTATTGTGCAAAAAAAAAATATAATGTAGGTATACGCATGTTTCTTTACACATATGAAAAATAATTCTCTTGATATAAAGAAAAGGACTACATACATATATTGTATTATTATGTTTTATCAAGCAGAAAAGATAATTTTTATGCCCTTTTCTTTTTTCGTTTGACATGTGAACTCCTCTTTCTATTCAAAATTTAATTCAAATATTTTTTTTTCTTTCGAAAAATCAAATTTTTGGTTAAATATATTTTTTTCCCAAACTTTTAGGTAAAAAAAATTCTTGTGGGAAAAAACTTTAATAAGAATTTAAATCAAATTCTTGATAATGACAAAGAAGCATGTTCACTGGGTTTATTTAACATGTTTGCTTTTCACATTTGCAAGATTTAAAGATATTCAGGTGGAGCTTTTAAATTTGTGCAGAAAACCAATCTTATGAAATTGGAAATCTTATGACAATGGAAAAATTTGCTATAAAGAAATACACACATCTACGATTTCTATCGCTTAAGCTCTTGAAACAGAATTTTTATGAGATTTTTAATTACTATAATAAATTCATCTTGTGAAAGGTGGTATTCAATTCAAAAGCAAAGTTGAAAATCAGAACTTGTACCATTAAGGGTGCACTAACATTATAGAACGCTCTTACTCTATCTGGGTAAGTATTTTCATACAATTTTTAAGCAGAATTTTTTTCTAAGTGTAACCTGTCTAGAAAGGATAAAATATTGGAACTACCACTTAAATTTTAAAGTAAAATTGAATCTATTTAAATTGTTAAAATATAAAAATGATGCACAAAAGTTAACAATATCAGAGGCCTGTAAGGAAGCTCCAGATTTAGATAAATGAATTATTTAGGTTAAATGAAATTTTATGACATTGTTTATGACCTATATAGCCTAGTTAACTACAAATTCATGAGATACAATTACTTCTATCGAACTTGCATTTAGAGACAATGTCAAAGAAATAATCTCAGTTAAAATTTCGATAATTCTTCAATTATCACTCTAAAAGTAACTATTTAATAAATGACTCAATATAATTCCAGCAACTAGTACGTATAAACATTAGTTAGCGGGTATGGTGGCACAAAATATGGATTTTCGTTTGAATCAGAATTTCAAAACTTTTTAGAAAATGGTATCTCACAATTAGAGAAATTACAAAGCCATAATAATTCTTTTAGAATAATTGAAATGAATAGAATGTTTATTTAATGTCCTAATTTCCATGACATGAGTTTGTTCCAAACACCTAACCTTAAAATTATTTCATAAAAATTCAGATATTGCAAACACCATTTACAGTTTACACTAATGCAAAAAAGATATTTAATAAAATTTAAGGATTTTAGCAATTTGAGAAATAAACCCTGTCATAATTTAACCCTTATATTACAAGAAACAGAAAATAAATGATAAATGTTTCAACTCTCATATAAAAAACACTAATTTATTTCATATGTCGATTATAACAAATACTTGATAATGTTGTTTTTCTGGTTCTTGAACAATTTGCATTGCAGAATATGTAATTGCTTTAACTTCAGTTCCTTGAGGATGTTTATCTAAATCAAAAGGTTCACCATAGCAAAGACATTCAATATAAAAATTTTGTTTATCGAATTTTGTTATTTCTAATTTTCTACATATTAAAAAGGGTTCAGCAGAAAATAGAAATAACAATTCATCAAGGAAATGAAATAAAAGTCCTTCTAGATCATCTCCATTTGCTTCAATGTTATAACATTGTTCAATACCAACATATTCAAGCTCGGTCGTCATATAACCAAACATTGCCATACCGCATTGTTCGAACGCCTCTTTTATTGTTGTACCCCATGCATGTAATCTTTGGAAAATAAAAAAAAATGTTTGTATGTTTTTTTCTTCTTCTCTAATCAAATTGAATTATTTTTTTCAAATAATTTCATGTATTTTTTTTTCTATTTCTTGGAAAATGCATAGAATAATAAACTTACTGGACATCAGCCGTGTGATCAAGATCTGTACCAATTAATTATTACAAAAATAACAAATAAGTATTTTTAAAAATACTAATAATTCATTATGTTAAGTATAAGAAAATATCTACTTACATTCATATTTCCTATCCGGGAGTGTGATTTTCTCCTTGTCAAATGGAACCTCCATTTACATAAAATAAATGCACAAAAACACTTACTTAACTAATTACACTTTATCAAACTTAAATAATAAATTTAATTTGTTTTGAAAATAGATAATTTTTCCTTAATTATTTTCTGAATATCCTTTTTCTCAAAACACGTTCTCTTCGTATCGTACGTTCAAAATAAAAAAGAAACCATGGGCGCTATTATTACTCAGAATACATATCAGCTGATTGTCAAAATCTACAAATCTATATTTAATCTATTCCATTTTATAAAAAGTGTTTCCAGACTCAAGAAAAATCTTTGACTAAAAAAATATTAAAGGGATATTATTTAATGACTACACCAGTATTTCTAATAACTACGATAAAATATTTAATTTCGTAGCATTTTTTTAGGTGGAAATTGGAAAACTTTCTTACGTTCTTATGTTGGGCTCTCGGTGTTATATAGACAAGCTATATTGTGGCAGATGTCAAAATTCAAAAATACATACTATTGCATTATAATACCTAAGATGGCGTAAAGGAATGAGAAAAAATGTTTTGATTTGTATTGCTGCTCCCAAAAATATGCAAAAATCATCGAGATTTTACTTTTCGATATTTTTCAATAGCTGAATTGAGCTAATTTTCTAATCTTTCCATTCTATTATTCGCATTTCTATGGTGTCATTCTTTGAAAGAGCAAGGTTAAAATTTCATTTCACAATTAAAACATGTTTGAAGTATTTCAAAAAACTTAAGGTGTTTATTTTTCTTTCTGAACAGACGACATTTTTTAGAAGCACTGTTAACAATTCTGTGTTTGCTTTTGCATATCTCAAGGAATAAAGTATAATCGAAAGTGGGTTTATTCAGTTACTTTTTCACTTTTGTTCAAAAATATTATAGGTATACATTATGTACATTGTACATGAATGTTATATGTAATAAATTATGTAATTAAAATAATTATATAAAAAAAGGATATTTCGAAAGACAGTTCATGATATTGACCCCAAAACATTTGAGCTTCAATCCTACACTAAGAGATTATTGATTAATTTTCAAATTGTGCAAAGATTTACAACGAATCACTTAAAATTCCAATAATTTAAAATTAATTTATTCAAATGATATGCTGATATGCCATGTAATATTTTTATTATAGACCTAATAGGTGATAAATCTGTGCGGTAAGCATAATTAGACCGTTGCGTTGCACTCTAAACAGTTATCTATTTAACCCATATTTTTCTCAAATTATTGTATAAAAAGTTTAATAGCCGTAATTACTTTCTCTCTCACTCAATACGAGTTTTCTTATAATTTTTAACAAAATTTTTACTCAATATTATCACACCACGCACATGTTAAATAACTTTTTTTTTTAATGATTTTCATGAAAATTAAAATTTCCATACATTTATATAGTGTACGCGTAGATCTACTCACCTGTTGAAAAATTTTAAATGATCTTGTGCTACAATAAAACACAGTTACATTATTATTTTTATTTCATTTAAAAATGAAAAAAATAAAAATAAAAACCTTATTTTTGTGGAAAGGATGATAATGTTTTCATGATGTCGTCATAATCTTGTTTTGAATGGGAATGGTTAAGCTGGTATATCAGTCTTGAATACGGTATTCAACAAGATAGATGCTTTTTTTTTAAAAAAGTTAACATTAGTTAAATATAAATTTTCTTCGAAAACAGTACACACCACATACAAAAAACAGAGAAAAAAAACCTTCAATATGAAAATTTCATAACACGATCATAAAAACTGAAATTATACTCATTCAAGTTGGTTATACTTTTTGTATTTGGTATTATTTCTAAGTATATTGCAAATTTGCCAATAGTTGAATATCTATCAACCGTAAAAATTTTTCAAGAGTTAGATACGTTAGATACTCTTTAAGGTGCAACACATAAAGTTGTATCTACCATATATTGTGAAAAAAAAAGTGTTATATTCTATATGTGAATATTGTAATATTTTTGTAAATTTTTAAATAAATTTTATTTTATTTTTTTTTTCTTTATTAAAAAGTGATTTAAGAAATTTGTAAAATTATAGCGTTTTTTTTTTTTAATTTATAACATTTCATAATTTTAGTTGAACAGACTGTTGAAAGAAGGTAAATAAAATCATTATATGTAATTGTTTTTTTTTTTTTCTTCAAATTTAGGCACTGTTTTAAAATTTAACATTGAACTTTTGTATATTTAGCGCATTCAAGAATAATTCATTTAAAATTAGATAAGTTAATTTCATTACTAATTATTTTTCTATGAGATTTTTTTTCCGGCTACTGATTAAATTGCAATTGCAGTTTCATGCGCTTTAAATTAATTTGAAATATGAAATCAAAATTTGTAATTAATAAAAAAAAAAAATTCATCTCTACTTTCGCATCATATTTTCAAATTACATACTATCTAAATTTCATAAAAATTGGTTATAAAATTTGCATCGAAAAAAAAAACCCTGAAAATTTACAAAAAAGATAAAATATATCCTTTAAAATTATTGGATTTTCCTGTTACGTGATTTTATAAAAAGTGAATTTTAAAAGAGAATAAATTAATTTTTATTGTCGTGCATAAATTATTTCTAAAAGCTATTTGTAGAAAAATGTCTAGAATTTTATCATTAGAAAGGAAGAAATTAGAAAAAAAAGAAGAACAACACGTTATGTAAGAAAAATTTCCACTTAGAAACTCATGTCACGACAGGGTTTTGTTGCAATAAATTTAAAAAAAAATTCAAATATTGAATTAAACGGTCATTAATGTAACATATAGTACATACTATATCCATATCTAAATGAGGATGTATCTGTTATTGAAAAAAAAAATCCCACTGCTTAATACAATTTAAACTGAGGTGGGATAGCTTAAAAAAAAACCAGTAAAAATGCTTGACAAAAAAAATTATGGTTGACAGTTTGTCCTTGGAAAAATAAAAAATTTCTCCCAAATATCTTGAAGTGGTATGGATGCTTTGCAAGTAATTTGTGTCATTTGGGGAATGGTTTGGAATCTTTCCGGTTTTTTATTTTTTTTTAAATTTTATTTTGCATTTTATTGAAAATACGCGTCTTTAGTGTCAATGAACAATTTTATCAAGGTAAAATTGCGAATTTTGATTGTTGTTGTTGTTATTGTTAAAAAAGATATAATTTTGCACTCATATTTCCTACAAATATTTTTTTTTAAATAATCAATTAAAATATTTTACTAGAGAACTCTGTAATGAATTTAAAAATTATTAAATGTTTCCGTTACTTTTTTGTAAAAATAATTACATTACAATAATAAAATTACTATTTTCTTCAATAAAGAATATTAAATTGCTTATTTTTTCATTGGTCATTAAAATTACCAATAGAAAAATTTATTAGAATGATTTTCTTTTATGATAAAAATTCTTATTATTTTAACTATCGGATTTTTTTTTATCAGTGGGAACTTTTTTTTTTTTGTAATTGAGAAAATAAATATAAATTTATAACCAAAATAACCTTCATAAAAGACAAAACATAGTATGTAATTACAATTGTTTTAGAATAATATATTCTTACTTCTATCGAAGTATCTTATTCTTCTACAAATTTAAATAAAAAACAGATATATTAAAGTATTTTCAATATTGTCAACTATCAAATTTTCATAATCTACTTTAATTCGTATTTTATTGTTAATTCAAGGCTCTGGTCAGTAGCCGAAGTGGTAGAGTACTGGCTTACAAAATTGAAGGCCTCAAGTTCGAGTCTGTTCAAGTTCAATTAATTTTAATTGAATATAAGTGCTCTGTACTGAAAGTATACAAAACCATATGAATTTAGTGGTTCTCAACCCGTTTAAAACTATAGGTGCATATGTAATAGTAAAAAAAATTTTACGAAATTCAAGTTAACTTGAATCAGTACTGGCTTATACTGAACTGTTACGCCCCAAATAGTTTGCATTCAAGAGATTTCCCTGATACATTTACCCTAGTTAAATTAAAAATATAGGTCCTCGTGTCTACAAAAATATATAAAATAAAATATTTAATTTTTATTTTATATTTTTTTTTGAAGGGACAAAAAAATTTAATTAATTAATTTTCTTTGTATCCAACTGAATAAAGCAAAAAAATGACTTGTTAATTATCTCATTTTCATTTTTATTTCCGGACTACAAATTAAGAAAATAAATGATTTAATTTTCTAAAATCTTTTCTCATTTTATTCATCAATAAAAAACAATTATAAGTAGGTACCTTATACATATCCTAATGTATCTAATGTTATTTAATATGATGCATTATTTCTTTAAATTACTTTCACTATCATTATCACCTAGCGCGTTTTTCTACCTCATTCAAATCATAATCAAATATGTTAACAGTATTACGAGTACAATTATTACGTTTTCATTAAAATTAAATACAATTAAAACCTAGGTGATGTTTGATAGAAAGGTAAAATGTTCATTTAAAACATTTTTTTTTCTTTCACTTTTTTTTTTATGTAATACATTTGAGTACTACTATGTAATTCATTTCATTTAAAAGATTTTTAATGAAAAGCAAAAAAAAAATATTTAAAAAAAAAAAAAATGAAAAGATTGATGAAAAGTAAAAGATTAAAAATTTTAAAAATAATATTTTACGAAGAGTTAATACATGAGATTAAATTTTTGTTGCGAATAAATAATAAAATAATTTTGCAATATAACAATAAAAAAAAAATAATTTACACACACTAATAAAAAATAAAAATAAAAACATCAGTAATTGAATATAAAACTTTCATTGTAAGCATAAAAACCAGTAACCGATTATTGTGTGAGAGAAAAAAATAGTGTCATTTAATATTAAAGATTGGCCTATAAAGATTAAAAACACATCAAAACAAAAAAGAAAGATTAAGTAATCGTAGTAAAACCTACGACAAATGAGTCCTAATTTTTCTCTTCTTTTTTTTTTATTACACTAAATGCACTTGAGAAATTAGTTAAACAAATTGAAGCTTGGTATGTAATTTTCTGTTTACAAATAAAAAAATAAATACTTTATAAATTTGTTCTTCCTAGTGTATGATTAAAATTTTTTACTTTTTTAAGATAATTGCAATGTAATAAATCATGTATTTCTTATTCATTTTTTTTGTAGCTACAAGATAATTTTTTTTTCTTACATCACAATTTGGTTTAATTTGGCGGCTCTCTCTCAATCAATAATTTTTTTTATTCCAGTTTTTTTTAAAGAACAATTGCAAATTTTAAATGAATTTATTATTGTAGGAGGTTTAGGTATTCTTCATCAATGATAAGTGGTAACTGAGAACAGCAAGCGACATATCATTCGGTAACTCAATGGTTTAAGAGCATTACCCCGGCAAGGTAAAGGTTCCGAGTTCGATTCCTGGTCGAATCGAATGTCGTTTTTCATGTTTTTCAATTACTACATTATTTTAATGCTTAGCAGGTGAAGCAAGGGCAAGGGTTTTGATTTATTGTAAATTTTCTATTTTTTAAATTGAAAACAAATAAAAATAAAACTGTATGTGAGGTGTATACTGCTTTTTTTCAATATTAAAGAAAAAAATAATCTGAGTAGCAGGAAGAAAAAACCATCATATTACGTGACTATACATAAAATGAAGAGTTAACGCCTGTGTACATATTACATAATTCAAAAGCCATAAGGTGATAAGTTAAAAGAGCTAAATATCTTTTAAAGCTATATGTTGATTAATAAACAAATCTTTTTAAAACTCAGCTCATTTACGAAACAATTTAAATGGTACTCCTATTTTTTAAACAAATAATTTCTAATTTAACAAGCCATAATAGATACTGGAATAGTAAAATGACACTTAATTAATTACAGTGCGTGGTATTCAAAAAAAGTACATATTTTTGGACGAGAGAAAAAAAAACACTAGATATGCTTAACCCCTAATCTTTTTTTTTTTTTCTAATTTATAAAAAAAGCCGCATTCCTAAAGCAAGTCATAAAGAAGGCTTATCGAGCTTATCGAGCCTTGTTTTAATCTTAAAACCACAATAACCACCGTCACCGGCATTCATATACCTTGTACCATTTGACAAGGTCGTTTAGGTGTTGGATTTATTTGCATGCACGAAACATACTTCTTACTTTTCAAAGTAAAAAGCATAAAATTAAAATTTTTTATAGTTTTTTTTTTTCAGAATTCCATTGAGTATATATCAACTTTTCAGAAAGGAGGACACAATTGATTTAAAAATGAATCTTCATTCACATAATTTAATATTTGTCATTTTAATTGTGTTAACAGCATCTCATGCTGCAATAGATGATGTTGCAAGAATGCTTGGTAGTTGCCAAAAAAGTTCATCAAATTTTGATTCTTGTATGAAAAATACCATGAATGATTTACGTGTATTCTTTAAAACAGGTAAAATAGAAATTATTTAAGTAATTATTATTATTATTTTTTTTAATAATAAAAAAAAAAATTTTTTTGAAACGGCAGGATTACCTGAATTTAATATTCGTCCATTTGATCCACATCGTGCACAATATGTTGAACAACGTCGTGGTGATATTCAAGGATTAGGAGGTTATAAATTAATTTTACGTAATGTTTCTGAATATGGTTGGACACAATCTGAAGTTACAAATTATAAAACTGATGCTAAAAATAATCAAATTATTTATTCACAATATTTTCCTGAAAAATATTTACAAGGCTGGTATGAAATTACAGCTATGATTATGGGTAATCCAATAAAAACACATGGACAATGGAATCTTACGTTGTACAAATATGAGTATGTTTTTGGATATTTAAAAAAGAAAAAAAAAAATCTTTTCCTAATTTTTTTTAAAAATAATTTTTTTGTTATAGTCAAACAACAACTGTAAAACGTTCTGCAGGACCTGGAAGTAAATTAAAAGTTAATGTTGTTATTGGAAGAATCGGTGATATGGATCTTCATATTGAAAATTTCTTTGGAAATGGAAGACAAGCATTAAATTCAATTGCAGATACAGTTATAAATAGTATGTGGGTATTAGGATTACCTGTTATTAAACCATTAATTAATGATTTAGTTAGTACTGCTTTTACAGCAATATTTAATGAATCTTTTAGATATTTTCCTCTTGAAAGATTTTTAAGATAGTATATAAATGAATTTTTCATTTTTTTTGTTTTGTATAAAATTTAAAGAAAGAAAAAAAACATGTAAATCTGTAAAGTGTTTGTGTAAGTGTATTTTTTGTAATTTCGTATTATTAGTCAATTAAATTTACTTTTTTTTTTAAATTACTTAAGGAAGAATGTTTCATTTTTGTAGAACAATGTTACTTTTAGTAAATGTATACAATACATTGTAAAGTGTAATAAAGTTTTTTTTGTATGTTTTATATAAAATTTAAAATAGAAATTGTTTTCTTTTTGATTTAAATATTTTAATATGTGACACATTTTTCCAACAATATGCATTTCTACAAAAAAAAAAAGGAAAAAGGAAGATCATGCAGGAAAAAAAAGAAAGTGTTGATGAGCGGAAACATAGGATGAACATAAGTCATTTTTATGCCT
Organism: Bombylius discolor; assembly: GCA_939192795.1. Lineage (NCBI taxonomy): Eukaryota > Metazoa > Arthropoda > Insecta > Diptera > Bombyliidae > Bombylius > Bombylius discolor. The sequence goes on along the minus strand of OW584238.1, from coordinate 43,990,698 downwards.
TCTTAAATATTCCTCGTTCTTCTTATTATTAGTTCCTACAGGATTTCTATATAACGGTTCTATTTCTGTTGAAATTTTTAAAAAGTTATCATTATACTCCTATAATCGTAATATTTCGACATTACATGTTACTAAACATGTTAGAAGAATTTATTCCTGTCACTTAACGTATCAGAAGAATGTTTTCGTGTTAGTAAAACATTCACAGATTTACATGAATATTTAAAACATAACACCCGAAAAGGCATTATTTGGAAAATCGTTTTTATTTTTGTAATTTACATTTCTTACAACGATATTGTTTTTCCAATATTGAGTATTGGAAGCAAAAGTAACAGCTTCATTCGAATTAGAGCTAAAAGTCAGGTACATGAAATTAAATTGTGAATTCTATTGAAAACAAATTTCTCATAAAATGTGACTTATGTCACTTTCAAAATAAACAGTTCATTTATCAGTTTTAAATTTAAAAGAATTTTCACAAACAGTAAATTTTTAAAAAAAAGTAGTTTTGAGTTTGCAAAATAATTGTTAAAATATTTTAGCATAGCATAATTTTAGGGATTCATACCTTTCGAAAATTCGAAGTTATATTTTGAATTTGAAATAATTTTTCCGTTTTTTTTTTATACATTTAATTTGAAAAAATATATTTTTCTACTTGCTCTTTTGCTATTTTATATTTCGTATAGAAAAAATTGTTTTAATTTTAGACAGAATCCAATCAAAGAATTAAATAATTACCTTTTCAAAGCATGGACTATATCTTAATTTTTTTTGTTAAGGATAAATATATCTGAATCCTTAATTTTGGAAGTTGGTACGGCGATTATTTAGGGATTTTCAAATTCAAACAAAATAATTTTCTATAATACTAAAGGAAATAGTCGCGTCAAGCATATGTATGTGTTTTCTTCATTTTATCAAACTCAAAAGCAGAGACTTTATTTAATCAAACTTGTAGAATTAGTCAAGCTTGATTTGTCTTGTAAAATATTTAGTTTTTCTTCATTTTAAAAAGAATTTAATTTCTAAACTTATGTACCTTATTTTTTCAATTGAAATTTCATATTTGCGGAAAAAAAAAATCATGAATCTTACATTTGCAATGATCGATGCTTTAAGTTTGAAGAAGAAAGTCAATAATACGTATAACGATATAATTTGTGAAAAAAATAAATTATTTGGCAGGTAACAAAATATATATATCTGTATGTCATAAAATTCTTTAAAATTTCCAAGAGATATGTAAATAGCTTGAATGTATTCTTTTTTTATGAAGTACAATTTTTTTGTTTTGTCATTCTTTTGTTGTTATGAGATAAATCACATTTTATGCTATTTTTAGCTATTCTATAAAGAATAGATCTTTCAATTTTATTTTTCTTCAAAAAAATAGAAAAAAAAAACTAATTAATTGTAATTGAAACACGTATTAAGTTGAAAAACAAGTGAAATGAATGTCAAATGTGACAGAAGATTCATCATGCGATGTACTTCAACTGTTTTTAATTCAAATATTGAACAATTGACTGATCGATTATGATGAGTAATTTATTTTGTCGCATGTTTCATATTTTTATTTACATATTAAACTTCTTTGTGAATTTTTAAAGTATTTTTTTTTTTAAACTTTATTTTTCTTTAACTATTGTGTAAAAAAGTTTTTAACACAATAATGAAGTTTTTTTTATTGTCTATTTGAGAATTCTTATGTTGACTGACCATGATTCTATACTTAAATGAATTTTATTTAAAAAAAAAAATACATATATATTTACAAATTTAAATAGAGTTTGCGTTTACTTAAAAAATTTTTATTGTAAAAAGACAAAATGATTTTTTTCTTTTTTATTTTTTAAATTTACAATAAAATTCTAAAATACTTCACAAAATTATTGTCTTGTTTCCGAGTGTTTATGAAGAAAAATTTATGTCGAAAATCTTTAATATTTTTTTTTTTCTATTTTAAAAGAAACAATATAATCCGTGATTATTTTTAATTTTATCAAACAAGAAATTTAAAAAAAAAGAGTGGATAGAATTTAGGACACTGACTGAGCTGGTATTCTATAAGACAAAAATACTTATGGGTCTACTATGAAAGACCCTCATTTTCCAATTTTTTTTAATTTTTCATAAAATTTTTATTATTAATTTTCAATGAAAATAAAATCTTGATGTACATACATATTATGTATGTATGTATTTTGTTTTTACAATTGTAAAAAGCTTATTAGCTTCAATGTTATTTTGCCATTGTAAATTATTTGCTTTATTCAATCGCAGAACTTTTTCTATGTCAATTGAAAAATTTTTAATTTATCTTTTTCATGATCTCTTGCAATTCTATGTATATAATTGATTAGGTTAAGGTTGCAATTAATTTCTGATACATTAAAAAAAAAAAAAAAAGAAACACCATAATTGAAATTGTCTTTACCTAAATTGTTTTTAATAAAGTAGATCAAATTAACTTTTTCAAGACTAAAAGATAAATTTAATGAAATGCACAAAATTAAAAAAGATCATTTTTCAAAATTTCAGTAATTACGATTCAATTAATAAACTATTTTAAGTTTACACAGGGTGTTTCTTTCTACTACTAAATAATATTTGAATATTTAATAGTCAAATTTATTACTAAGTAGTAGAGCAGTTTCCAAAATCTTCGCAATTCACTATATCAATTACAAAAAAACTTAATTTTTTAATAAACTTTTCAAATAGAAGCTGTAGGAAAAAGTACCCATTGTCTCGATAAATTCCTTTTTGTTTTTATAAAATTATTTTTTTTTCTGTTTCGGTTCCACTTTGTTCATTTGAAATATAATGTTGTGGGGGTTTCAACAGAAATCAAAAATGATATAAATATACATAGTATGTACATATTTTGTTTGTTGAGTCATTGTACTGTTGCTGAGTTTTTAGATTTTACAGAATTTCAAGAATAATATTGCTTAAAATAAAAATTTAAATTCTTACAATTTTTATACAATAAACTCATTTTTTTTAATTAATTCAACGGATGTAGTTGAATTAAGACTCTGGCAGTCTGGCTGATCTTCTCTGGCACATTGAACTACCCTGTATTTTTCGATCTTAGTTATATTGATTTGAAAAAAAAAAAATAAAAAAAATTCATTATGGATTTTTGCAACGATTAATATCATTTTCAGAGTAAAAAAAATTTCAACAAGCTAAATTATTGCACAAAAAAAAGTTTCAAATAAATTTTAAAAACCGTTTAAATTATCTATTTATTATGCAATTTACAATGTCGGTGAACTTGTTGCACGCTTCATTTCATTTTTGAAAGAAAAAAAAAATACCAAATTTAGTACGATAAATCAATGGGCTGAAAAGAAAAATATGATAAAAAAAATAATAATAATAATAAATTGTTTGTTAATAATTTATAAGTAATTTGTAAATTTTATCGAGATAAAAATAAATTGGAAAAAAAACAACAACCGATTAAACAACTTTCTCTTATAATAGACTTTCAATTTCAATGGAACCGCAATCATGCATCTTCAATGTCAATTACTTTCTTTATAAATAAATAATTATATAATTTTCTGTATTTGTTGCTGTTTGTTGTTGTTGTACCAAATTCGAAAATAGTATTCTTGATTTCCTTGTTTTTATTTAATTCATTTTTTTTTTGTTTCTCATCATTACAAGATTTTTTTCTTTTTCTAATTTGTTTTTTCATTTTTTTTTTTTTAATATGTTTTTTTAACAAAATTAGATAATAAAATTAAAATTGTGTTTTTATGTCATAATCCAAAAGTCCATGCGCAAACACGCTTTTCAATTAATTTTTATTTTATTTTTTATTTTAAATACTTGTTTTCAAACTTCTTGAACTTGAATTTTAATCATATTTTTTTTTTTTTATATTTTTAAAATTTTGAAAATCTAAATTTTCCTGTTCCGAATCAAAATTTTTTTAATTCTAACTTTTTTTTTTTTTAAAATTTAATATAAGGAAGCAGATTAAGAAACGAAGTTATTAGGAATTTTTTTTTTTTTAATTTTAAATAAAAATAAGCTGATAATTTTTTTTTTATAGAACAGAACATCATTTTTTTCATCTTCATCTTTGGACAAAAAAAAATAAAAATATAATATCTAAATAAAAAAATGTATCTTACAATAAGCGGTTTTTCTTTTCAAACAATCAACCATCTCCTCCATTAACATGATTTATGTATGCATGTGATCTAATATGTGCCTTCAAAATCACCATATTGATGACTTTTGGTTACTATACTATATATGTATGTATCTTTTTTTTATAAATATATTTTTATAATACATACAATATATAATCACAGATAAATGGATTGGAAATCCAAACTCTTTTATACTTTGAAATATTCAAACTTATCATCAGATTCAAACTTCATTCTCACCTGAAAGGTAACAGTCGCGCTTCTCGTTGAAAATAAACAATATTTATTTTTTATTTTCATTTTTTTACAGGCGTATTTTTTCGCCTGAACAGTAATTGTACAATAAAGTGAAACAATAATTCTTATAATAATTTATGATTGTTGCTGCATTTTGAAGATAAAAAAAAGTTTTAAATTTCTTTTAGTTGTTTTTTTTTTTATTGCACGTTTGTTACTTTTCACTTTCATCTTACATATTATTCATGAGTGTTTGTGAGTTGATTTTCTTTTGTTCGTTGTTTTTGTAATTTCCAAAAGACAGTTTTTTAATAAAAATTTTACTTTTCATACACCAAAGACAAATAAAATAGAATTATAATATATTTTTTAGTTTGGTAAAAAAAAACATTGTTTTAATTATAATAAAAATTTTGGCAAGTTTTTGAGAAAATTTGCAAATTATTTTGTTTAAAATTAATTAAATTCTACAAAAACGAAAAAGCCCAAAAAAATGTTTAAATTTTATTTCTTTATTGCTGGCTTGTGTTCGTTACTTGCAAATGCAGCTATTGATGACACACGTAAGTTTTTTTTTTTTTTTTTTCTTGGTTAAATTAATGTTTTAAATTAGGATTTTTGATTATCGTTTATTTGAAAGATGTTTTTTGAAAAAAAAAAAAAATTAAATTATTTAAGCAATAGAGAGGCTCATTAGGGTTTTCGTATATTTGTGTAAACTTTTGAAGTAAAAGTGATCTTTATAATTTTAGATATAAAAAGAAAAAAATTTTTTTTTAATTTTTAAGCCACAACGTGGATATATCCTTCATATGAATGTTTGATTAGTTTAGTATAGCGCCAGTACTTATATAAAATTTTCAAGGATGCTTATTAAATTTAAAAAAATTTACAAAAAATACGATGTGTACCTACTATTCAAGTTAATCTTCTTATTATATTTTCCGGGAAATATATATATATATTTTTTTTTTTTGGTTTATTAGTGAAATTTGAAAATCACTTTCGCTTTTAAAAATCGGAAGTTGTAGATTTCCAATTGATTTTTCAGTAAGATAAAATATGGTATGGTTAATTTAATGCTTAATTAATATGAAAATACATATTTAAAATTTCTATAGTTCATTGATATAACAAATTATTAAAATATAATTTGAGAAAAAAAAACAACAAAAATTTTTTTTTAAATTTATGAAATTCTGCAGATATGTGAGATATGATAAATAACACTAATTATACATTCACCTTTCCTATATGAATGCGTAATAATTGAAATGTATTCATGGGCTCTAATGAATTTGTTTTAAATATAATTTATTATGTCATAATGATAAAGTGATGTATATTTTTCGTTTAGTTCTGCGTGTGTTTTCTGCACTTTTATCAAATTATCACGTTTATTCTTCCAATATAACACTGTGAATAAAGAGCTAATATAAATTTGAAATGTACCTCTTTGTTCATATGATTATGATCGAAGAATTTAAAAGTTTAAAGAGGCTTTTTTTTCTTGATTCATTTATGATGTCACTGTAGCGTCATCAGTTACTAAAGTGTTAATAAAATTTTTAAGATATTTAATTTTGAAAAAAAAAAAAACTTCGAATAAAAACACAGTTATTGAAGTAATTGAAATAACTTTTTTTGATTACCAAATTCAATTGCGATGGACATATATTTTGTTAAATTTTTTTTATCATAAATTATCTTTCAAAGAGGTTAATTTTCAAATTAAAATTAATTTAAAAAATAAATTCAAATAAAAATAAAATTTTCAAGGTACTTTTTAGACTTTAAAACATCAGATAATTTTTTAAATTATTACATTATTTTTTTTTTTATTGCTATGTGAGTAAAAAATGTCTTTTTTGTCAAGTGCTAATGAAATTGTAAATACATACATGTAATTCCTAAATAAATGAATATTTTTTATATGCTCATATTTGTGAGAATAAAATCTGCCTTGGACTCAATCAGGGCTCGAATGCTTCCATCAGTTTTTATTTGTCAAAATTATTTAAAATAAAAAAATAAAAAAAATTAAAAAAATAAAAGAAATTGGTTTAACAATAAAATGAAGATCACTAAATATGTAAAACGACGGAAATTCAAAAAATTATTTATAAGTAATTATTATTTTTAACACTAATTTTCAAAAAAAAATTAGTCAAAAGGTGAAAAAAAAAGCTATTAATAATTCTTTTAAAACCTTCAAAGTTTATTTCCACTTTTATTTACAATAGATACTTTTTCAATAGCTTTTTTCTAACTAATTTCAACCCTGACATATATACCATCTTTATAAATTTTATATTTTATTTGTAATTTTTTTTTTGTAATATTTTCATTTTTTTCGCAAAAAATTTTAAAATCCGTAAATTTAATTTTTATGAATTTGATTATAACCTTTTTTTTGTTTTTGTTTTGAACATATGAGGAAAATTTTATTGTATAGTTTTTATTCGACACAATAGGAAGACTTTTATAAAAATAAAATTGATTTATGTAATTAAATTTTTTTTATGAAAAAATAAAAATAAAAGTATAAATTTTCGTAATTTTTTACTATAAAAAAACATTATAAGAATCTTCATTTGAAAAAAAAAAAATTAAGTATCTTTTAATCGCTTAGCTTTTAATTGTAATTTTTCAAGAGAAAAAAAAAAACAGAAATAAATTTATAATTATTTTTAGTTTATTCTTGACATGTTTTTTTTTTCTCTTTCAATTTTACATTTATACTTTTTGTTTTGTTTTTATAGCGGAATATATTCGACCTTGTAAAAAGAATGATCCTGAGCTTATTACATGTATAAAACATTCTCTTGAGCATTTACGGCCGTATTTAGCAAAAGGAATACCTGAAATTGAGGTAAGAAACTAATTTAATTCAATTTATTTTAATGTATTCATGTAAATTTAAACTTGTATTACCTATTAGTATCTTAGTATAATTTAAATGAAAATATAACTAAATAAATAATATCAAATTAAAAATTAATTTCGTATAGTATCTATTGCAAATGATAGATGTATGCACTTTTTGTATTTTCAATTATTTGTTAATAAATTGCATATAGATATATGTACCAATTAACTTTTACTATTATTTCCATAATTAAAATTTTATCATCATTTATGAATGATAAAATAATTTTTAACTTTTCCTTGTTTTTAATCATTTAATTATACCAGTTCATTTCATATATCTATAATATAACAGTAATGTTACATATTACATACTGCAAAAGTACAATAACCCAAAAATTATACACAAATAAATATTACTAATTCATTTTCACTTTATTTATTGAAATAAAAGTGATAGTAAGCAACAGGTAATGCATATATGTTTTGAATGGATGATGCATCAAAATATACAAGTTTTTTATTATTTCATGTGTGAATTGTACAATGTTACAACAATTAAAATTATCATGTGTGTTATTTATGCGAACAATACGTATGTTTATTTCTATTGATTGATACCATAGCATAGAAAAATTGATTGAAAACCACAAAAATCTTGTATGATGGTTTGTATTTCTACATTGCTTTATAAAAAAACAAATACACCTTGCTCTCTATACCACCATCAGCAGAAACTAAAGAAATCGCATATGATTGTGTTTTGTTGATGAACTTGTTTTTACCTTTGGTGATAAGTTGTTGGACATTAATTTAACCTTTACTTGTTTTATTTTTTGTTGAAAAAAGGTGAATAAACTTTAAAAATGTCATTTTAGTTGCATTGAAAAACATTGGAAAAAAAGCTGCAAAAACTTAAAAAAACAAAAAAAAAACAACAAAAAAAACTTAAAGTGAAAAATGAAAACTTCGTTGAAAAATTTTAATTTTTTAATTTAAAATACACTTGTAGAATTTCTATATATTTTTTAAAATTAAATTTGAGATTTTCTTCTAAAATTTAAATAAATTTTCTCATGATCTTACAGTAGAAAAAAGTTTAGATATTCTAGAAAAATCAAACTAGTAGAAAAAAAAAACCGGAACAAAATTTCCATATTTACAAAATTATCTTAATTATCTTAAAAATAATAATCAACAAAATTTTAAAATCATATCAACACAATATGTAAATATTTAACATGCTTCCTGGATATAGGGTGTAATAAATTAATAATGTGAAATTCAATGACATTTGTAAACAAAAGCCGAAAACAACAACCAAAAATCATACTGTTTTTTTTTTTTTAAATTGTCATTTACTGGTTTTAAATGAATTTTTTTTTTAAACTCGATTTTTCTGAAAAAAAATAATTTAAAAATCATCAAATAATTAAGATCTAAATTTAAACACATAAAAGTCAAAAATTCTTTGTTATATCTTAATTTTATTTTTCGAAAATTTTGAAAACGGTTAACCCTTGGAAACAATATAATATGTAGGTTCATACACGTTCTTCGCTTTATTCGAATTATTTCGATTTTTTTTTCTTAGTCATAAAGTCAACTTCTGTTCAAATATGGCTACAAGATATCCTTTTTATCTTGAAGAATTTATAAAAATGTTACATTAATCTTTCTCACAAATAACAAAAAATTCACTACCTAATTAAGATTTCTCAAAAAATTATGCACAATGCTTTTGATGATAAATTACCACAACTGTGGACTCAAATTTAGACTACATTTATGGATTAAAGATCGAGATGTGATGCACTGACATTTTTATCTAATATTGTGTGCCTGTATGGGTTAAATAATGTCCTAATTTATAAAATACTTTTGACAAGATAATCGAACCGCTCTAAATGCATAACGTATAAGAAAACAAAATAAATTACATAATTTAAAAATAAAATAAAAAAAAATGCACTTTGCAATAATATTTGCTTTTCAGAAAAAAAGAAAGAAGTAAATTATGGAGAAATAATATACATATTTATTTTTTTTTAAATTCGAGTATCTACTTATTTTTTTTTTTTTTTTCAAATATTAAGCAAAATATAATGATGTAAGATTTGAAGATTTTTTCTCTTTGCATTTTAAAGAAGAAATTAAATGAAAATATTTTTTCAAGGTACACAAAATCTTACACCTTTTTTGAAGAGTTTAAACGAAATTTCTTGAGAGCAGTTTTAACTTTCAATAAATACATTTTTTTTTTTTTAATGTTTGTTTTTTGTACTTTATTGCATCTTTTGTTTTTTTTTTAATGATAAATAATGTCTAAAATTTAAACAACAAAATAAAAAAATTAATTAAATGTCAATTTTTTATTTAATTGTACCGGTTTTCTTTTCATTTTCTTTCAGTTACAAATTTGTAATTTCATAACGGTCTGGTATTTAAATATCTAATTTTCATTTCTTTTTTTTTTTATTTTTTTTTTTTTTTTGGTTTTTTTGTGAAAGAGTTCAAGGTTAATTTAATAATTTAATATTTTCAGTAATTTTTTTTTTTTGTGAAGAAATTTTGTCTAAAATGTAAAAAAATGTTAAAAATGTAACATGTGATAAAAAAAAAAACAAGCATTACAATATATTACATACATATATATGTAAGATTAAAAGATATTTTGTATATAATATCAGAAAAATTCAGTTCGTTAACATTGAACTCATAAACATTTAATTTATAACATAATTCATAATGAATTGATAAATATTTATATTTGATATAATGAAGAAATATCATGCGATAGCATAAATAATTATTATTTTCATTTCAAATGCATGACAATAATAAAAAAAAAAAAATTATAGGTTATAAAACTGACCAATAGAAAAAACCTAAAGAATTCATTAATAAAAATACTTTTTCTAATATGTTGCTCATCTATGTCACAGAAAATTATTTATCTTTAATCAATGCTATCCACCACACACGGTTTATTGACTTTTCGGTTTTATTAAATTTTTAGTTTTTGTATTTTTTCATAATTTCTCTTTAAAATTGGAAAATAATGATTTTTTCTTTCTTTATTCTCATCAATAATTTTTTTTTTGTTTTTTTCACAGATGCCATCAATTGAGCCATTCATAATGGATCAACTTTCACTTCAATTAACTGATGGACCACAGGGTTATAAAATTACAATGAAAAATATGGAAGTATTTGGTGCAAGTAATTTTGAAGTAAAATCAATGAAAATAAATCAAATTAATAAACCATTCCAAGCAATTATTTATGTACCAAAATTACAAATTAAATCAAAATATACAAGCTCTGGTGTACTTATTATAATTCCAGCATCTGGTGGTGGTGATTTACATGCTGTATTAGGTAAATTTTTCAAAATCATCATTTATATTAATTGTTCTGTTCAATGAAAAATTTTAAGCTTGTTCAATAAAAATTATAATTAAAAAATTATGTTCAATAAAATTTCGCAGAGTGTTTCAAGAATTAATTGAACAGAATTTTTGTTTTTTCTAATATGTATTATGGAATTTAATTGTTTTTTCTTTTGTTTATTCAAATTTTACAGAAGGAGCAGTAGCAAATCTTACTGGTAAAGCATCTTTAACAGAGAAACCAAGTGGTTCATATCTTCATGTTGATAGTCTTCATTTGAATCTTGGCATAAAAAAAGTTTCTATGAGTATATCGAACGCATTTAACAACAATCGAATTTTAAGTGAGTTTTTTTATATAATTTTTTTTTTTTTTGTAAATCTTAATTTTTTTTACATTTTTTTCGTTTTTCATTTTAGCTGAAGCAACAAATCTTTTCCTCAGAGAAAATGGTATTGAAGTGATAAGAGCTATGCAACCACAATTAGAAAGGAAATTAGCTCAAGAATTTATGAAAATTGCTAATCAATTACTTAAAAATGTACCAAGAGAAAAATTCTATTTGGATTAGATTAGAAATTAAGTACCAATAAATTTATTGAATAAAATTGTATTTTTAATATTAAACAAAACGAAAAAATAAAAATTAATATAATGTTAGTGTACACACGTAAATGTTGCATATATTTTTTACAATGTTAGAGAACATTTCATGGTTGTAGAATATTATTATTATTTTTTTGAATATGTAATTAATTTAAATGTCACATGACTTTTTTTTTTTTGTGGTCAACTTTATTTTTACTTGCGATTTATATGCAAGTAACAGCATTATTGTATTTTTGACGTACACAAAGCACATTATAGAATGTAAGTTTTTAGTTTTAATATTGAGTAAGTTTTACTTTTAACACTTTGTAACTTTTTTTTTTGTTGACTTTCATTCTAACGTATTTTCTTTGTTAAAGAATTTTTTATAAATAAAAACCAAATGGTTAAATTTGTATACCATAAAAATATATTGCATTTTTTTTATATTTATCCTGTGTGCTAAATAAGCTTTTTCACATGACAGTTCTTAAACCAAATTCCAATTGACATTAGATAATTGTATTTTAACGGATCTTATGCACTGTTTCGTATCGTTAGAAATAAAAGTCCTTTTAATTATAATACAATGATTCTGTTCTAGTAGATGATTTTTATTACAATTGTTATTTGAAAAGATTAATTTGGCACATGGGATTAAATTAATATTAATTTGAAACGTTTCATTATTACATAGTACATTTCTAACAATTCAACTATTTATTAGCTGTTTGCACGCATCAAAAATAGTGCCCATATTTACCATAAATGTACTTGTACATTGAGTATATCGTGCCAATTTAAATGCCCATGACTTTATATGTATAGTGAAAAGGTTTTTTTTATATTCTTCTTTTTTAACAATAAGCTGGGTCATTGTCATAAATTCTTGTGAAAAAATTCCTTTTGATTGACGATGAATGAAAATAAATAAATAATAATAGCCGGTTGGCAAATTTTCATAATAATTTATGGAATTAATGTACTCTATTATTAGAAAACATTACTTAAGTTTTTATAACTTTTTTTTTTTATCCGAGATACAAGTAGACTTTTACTGTAAATTTGGGTGAAATATAACAACTTTTTTCCTGAAACGATAAAATTTTAATTTTAAAATTAAAAATTTAGCATTGAATTTTTCTCCATTTTTTTCTAAGAGTGTGTGTGCACTGTGGAAATTCTGTGACTAAAGTATGCAGAGATTTTTCTTCGAATATTCAAGAAAATCTTCCGAGGTTTTTTTTTTAACGTTGGATTATTTTTTAAATTCGACTTAAGTCCATGAACAACAGAAATTCTAACTAAAAAACTTTCAGTTTTTCTTCGAATTCTTCAAGTAGGAAAAACTACAAAGGCTTTCGTTCTTTTTTCCTTTTTTTCTTTTTAAAGTAATGATAATGAGGATGCAAGTGATAAGGTTTTCATATACCCTCATCATGAACAATTTCAATAAATTAAATTATTTGAATTATTGGTCGAAATTCAAATATGATATATACATTTTATTAAGCGCCTAAAATTATACAATAAATTTCACCACAATTAACTGAAGAGGTGAAAAAGATTTTAAATTTTTTCAATATGTTATTACTTAAAAAATCATTTCATTCAAGAATAATTTCTAATCTTAGTATATGAATTCATAAACAAAACTTCTAATATTCAAAAATTTTTATTAAAAAGGATATTTATTATGTAGATCCTTTTGAAGACAGAAAATACAAATATGTAAAGTTTTAATTATCTGAATTATCTGAAGAATGAGGTAATCCATTAGAATGCATGATTTTCAAATTATCAAATATACCTACCTACATTTTTTCACAATTTTTTAATAACCTAATCCTTGCAAAAAAAAAAATTAATTAATTATAATATCTAAAAATCAATACAAATCAGAAAAAATACATATCCCTTTTACTTTTATTAATAAAATTCACTTAATTTAACACCATAATGACTATCTCAAAACCATGACCTGCATTTTTAATAAATCCTGAGAATAATTTTTTCAAAATTAAAAAAAAAAGATAAATTACAAATCCCTACACATTCGAAGAAAATTTATGAGTACATATTAATTTTGTAAAAATGAAAACACAAAAAAAAAAAAAAAATAATAAAATATGTAACTTTAAAAAAATTTGAAAAATGTTTAGAAAAAAAATATTTAAATTATCTCATTTGCATTCTGCAAACATTTCTTGAAACCTTTTTATTTTCTTTTTAAATATTTTTTTTTTCTCACTAAATTCCAGACAATTTTTCATAATCCATATTAAAACCACAAAAATAAAAAAATTTAATAAAAGGCATACCTTAAATATTTTCAAATTACGAAAATAACAATGAAATTTAATTTTGTTTTTTTTAAATATTTTTTATAACTCTTTCAAGACAGGTGTCAATAACTCGATTTACTAACAGATTTGACCTTTAATAAATCTGACATTGATGATGTATTAAAATTTGTTACAAAATTCCAAGCTTAAATAAGATTTAAAAATTTTTTTATTTTAAATAGATTTATTTTGTGTTGCACCGACTGCACAAAAAAAAAGTATTGTAAGTTTAAAAAAACACTTTCATATGTTAACTAGAGTCCACTTGAAATATCTTGAATTTTCTTTACGTACTAGTATACGTTTATTTGAAATATGATTGGGTTTGGAATGGAATGCATTTAAGGTACAAAATATGAGAAAGTATTCAGACCCATATGTTATGTATATGTATGTATGTATGTTATGTGTTAATTTTTCTTTGTTCATTTACAAATCTCTGTTTTGTGTTCATCACTATTATCTATTTATCTATACACCACTTTATTCAACTTTAGTTCATTTAATTCCAATATCAAGCTATCTAATTAAAACTGATTATCTACTCACCTTTTCTTTTGGCTTTTTTCTTTATTTTTACACTTCTTCAGATGGTAAATTTATGGTAGGTTTATGTGGTATTCAATGGTGATGATGACGATGATGGCATAGAGCTTTGATTTTTTTTTTAAACGGTACCTCAACTAACAATCCGGTTCATTCGTGACCTAGACCTCCGTAAAGAAAGTTGTTACAAGAAATTTAACAGAAATTAACAAACAAAGAAAAGTGTTAAACATTTTAGTAAATTTTTTTTATAAAAAAAAAAATAAAATAAAGAGTAAAATAAATATTTAAAATTATTGTTTTTTTTTCTTTTCTGTTTATTATTGATTACGTGAAAATATTCGAGAAAGGTGTGAAATGAATTTTATTTGAAATTCGGTTAAGAAAAAGTTATGTGAATTTTATAAAAGAAAGAATTTTAAAATCAATTAAAATTCACTTACAAGTCAAAAAAAGAACATTATTTTTTTTCCAATACTTAATAAAAATAGATAACAATGAAAATTCCAGTGATAACGGCAATTTTAACAATTTTCAGTACATTTTGTATTGAATTAATTACTGCTCATCAACGTAAGTTTTCTATTTGTTTTTGTTTTTTTCTTCCAATCAAATTAAAACAAAGAATATAAAACTTTTAACATCTAATTGCGTGACTAAAAACAAAGTTTTGTAAAAGAAAATTTTTTATTTTGATCCATGAATAACAGTTTGACGAACCTTATAATAAGTAACGATTTAAATAATTATGTTATTTTGTTTATAAAAAAAATATTATATACCTACATACTTTTATACTGAAAGAAAAATTTCAATTTGCAAAAAATGAAAGTAACATGTTTATTACACTCCATAGTTTTAAAAAGATTCTATCATATTTTGTGATTTTTTATTGTAAAAACCTATGCAAACTTTAGACTAATTTAAAAAAAAAAAACACTCCTTAAAAGAAAAACAATTTAATATGTGATTTGAAACATACTGGAAGCTCATAGTGATATCTTTCTCTATTTCCATTGTAGTACTACAGCTCAATTCGAATAAAGACTTACTCAAGGTATCCAGAACTTTCATGACCTTTCAATTTCATGATAATTGTCTTACTTTCACGACAGTCGACAGTGCTCAAAGTGATAATTTTCATACACCAACAATATAATGAACACCTAAAATGAATGTTGACTGTAACAAAAAACTTTTCATTTTCATTCAAAAAACATTTACTTAAAAATTACTTTTACAATACAAAATATATCTTTCTCTTTTATGACGTGACATTTAATCAAAGATATGTTTTAAAAAAAACTTTTTTTTTTTTTTTTAAATTTTTCCATATTCAATTTTTAGTTTGACATAAATCTTATTTTTTGTTGAAAAAAAAAATGTACGTCTTATGTCCTACTTAAATACTATATATGTACCTACCTGTACTTTGTATCTTACACTTAGTTTGAAATAAAAAAAAACCAGTTAAGATACTGTATTTTTTTTTTTGGCACATAAATATTTTGCATAAATTATTTGTGGAAAAAAAAACATTTAAATTATTGAATTGAAAATTTTGCAAGAAAAAAAAAATTAATAAAACTTGATGCTGTAAAAGTTTTAAAAAAATAAATAAGTTTCAAGTAAAACTTTAAGTTATTAATTTTTTTATTTTTAATTACTTCAATAAAAAGTTCTTTTAATTACTTTTTTAATAGTTTATTAACGTAAATAATTGCAAATAATAAGCTACAGTTAAAGTGATATTTTTTGTCTTAAAAGAGTCTTTATGTTTGCCATGCTTGTCTTATAAACGAATAATAATGTAACTTTCTACAAAAACAAAATTTGTATGTGTCAATGTACTTAATTAAACTTTTTTTTTTTTTTGTTTCAACTTTCAGTTTGCAAAGACTTTTATCAAATCATAGCATATTTTTCCTTCAAAAAAACCTAATCTGTAAATTTGTATACTTTAAACAGCATAGAGTAGTTGGTTGTTATGAACTAAAAAAGAAAATCATTTAAAATGCATTTTATTCATGTGAATCACGTGATTTTTCTCGATTTTACTGTAATTTCGAAAAGGTTATTGCCCTAATTTGCATGTTTTTAAATCTTTTCATACTCAAAAATCAAATAAATTTTAAATTTTCATTGAATGATTCGAAAAGATATCACTTATTGATTACATAAATAAATTTGATATTTCGAAATTTCGAATTAATATGTTGCCCTTGAAAAAATTTTCCAAAAAAAAAAAACAACATGAAAGAATTTCGAACAACAAATAGCTATACAAATGCAATCATTTCGCTTGAAAATACCAATTATCAATTTTTATTTTATTTTTTAATTTAAAAATCTGAAACGTATATTATTAATTAAATTTCACTGCATGAAAAAACTGAATATTTCGAAATAATGTATCTTTTTTTTTTTTTTCTAATTTCTTTCTTAAGATTTAATGAGTCCATTTTTTATGTGTTTAATTCACTTTGAAACATAATAATGGAACATTCCATTAATTTTTTATTTAAAAATTAAGAAAAAAAAAAACTTCAAATATCTGAATTTTTATGATAAATGATATTCCATTCATTTGATCGATAGACATCGATAGATTTATTATACAATTTTATAGGTCAAAGTTTTCATTCAGAAATTTTATGAAAAAATTCAAATGAATTAAAAAAGAAAAGAAAAAAAATGTATTATTGATTTCATTTGTTTTAGCTTATTACATACAACAATGTAACAGAGATGATGAATATGTTAATGAATGCCTTCGAGATAGTGGAAATAAATTAATAAATCATTTAAGAAATGGAATACCAGAATTGGAAATTTTTGATGTATGTAGAAATTTTAAATTTTACTTTTGTTATTAATTAAACATTAATTTGTTATTAAAAAAAAAAATTATTTAATTGAAATTCATGTGTGTTTTTATTTTATTATTCAAAGGTTGAACCAGTAATTGTCGACGAAATATCAATTGTTCTAGGAAATGGACCAGATGGTTATCGTGCAATATTTAAAAATATCGAAGCTTATGGTGTTAGTAATTTAACTGTTACTAATATAAGGTAAATTTAATTTTTATGTACTTTTACTACATACATACATAGGGGGAAGTTGCCAATCTTATGTTCTCTTTTGACTTTCTTTTAGTTTTTTTTGGTTCACAAAAAACAATTACAAAAGACGCGTTTATTGTTTTTATGTTTAATATAATATTTTCTTAAAAGTTATGTTATTTTGGCACTGCGTCGACACAATACATATGTAATATGTCAACGCTTGATGCGTTTTGTTGGCGCGTCAGTATTCTTTCACATTAATTGTGAACGAAATTTAAACTATGGTGCATGTCATTGCCACTTATTTCTCAGCTCAGAATTCGTAATTCCTCCCTAATCTCTATATATTTTTTTCATACAAGTTTTGTGCTGTGCAAAAATTAAAAAAAAAACAATAAGTTAATAAATTAACACAACAATTTATATTCTTTCTTTTATGAATAAATTCAGCTGTGCAAATTTATTATTCTTCTTAAGATCAATTAGGCCTAGATTCTGTAATAAATTATAAATGAAATTTCTTTTCGCAACCTTAATTCAAAACAATCAAAAAAGGAAATTTAAATGATAAATAAAATAATAAAACAATAACAATAGAAGAAAAATAAAAATTCTGTAAATTTTTTTTTCTCTATATGGAATAATAATAATATTATCTTGATAATTATAAAATTACTTGCTTTTGTTTAAAAAGAAAAAATAATAGAAAAGTATTTACTTGTGGTATTAAAATGCAATATTATAATTTATTTTTTCTCATTGAAAAGTCTTTCTTGAAGAAAAGTTATTTTTCTAAACGAATAGCTTTTAAATGCGAAAGATTTTTTAAAGTCCAAATATTACCTCTCAAATCCATTATTATTACAGAAAATAACATTTATCACAATTTTCTTTTTGCATTTAAATCATTTTTTTTTTCTCGAATTTTCAGATCAGACATCGATACATTACAATTCCAAATGACATTTGAAATTCCAAAAATTCGTGCTAAAGCTCAATATAGATCATCTGGAGTTTTAATATTAGTAAGAGCATCGGGTGCTGGAGATTATTGGGGAGAATATGGTATATTTAAAAAAAATAATAATAATTGCAATTTTGTGAAAATTTTCATATTTAAAGTTTTTCATTTGTAATTTTTCAGATGGTGTTAAAGCAAAAATTTATTTTAAAATTGCACCACAAATGGTACATGAAGGTTTAACATATTTAACAGTTGAACAAGTTAAAATGGATTTTAGTGTTAAAGAAATTCGAATGGGTGTAGAAAATATTGCAAATGGAAATTCTGTAATACGTAAGTTAAAATTGAATAAGAATTTTTTTTTTATTTTAGAATTTTATTTTTCTTTGTTTAATTAAAACTTTCTTTTTATTTTGTGTTTTTTAGAAGCTGCATTGAATTTATTCATAAACAGTAATTCACAAGAATTACTTAAAGAAATGAAACCATCTTTAAGAAGTAAATTAACATTAGTTACCAGAAATTTCATGGATAAACTTTTTGATAGAATTCCATTAGAACATTGGCTAGTTTAACACAAAAAAAAAAAAACAAAGAATTAAAAAAGTTATTAAATTTTCAAAATAGTTTTAATTAGAAAAGTAAAATATTTATATTTATGTAAAATGTATTTATCATAATGTGTATATGCATGTCATGTCATCCTAAAAATTAGAAGAGAACTTTCTTGATATCTTAAAAAAAATTACATGGAATTTGACAAAATTTCGAAAAAATAAAAAAAAATTGTTAATTGAAAAGTCCTTGAATTTGAAAAAGAAAAAAAAAATGTTTGTAGAAAATTAATTTTTAATTTTTTTATGATGGCATACAGAATATATAGAAATTGTATTTGTAGTTTGTAATATTGTTGAATTTTTTAACATGCGTATTTTTTGTATTTTTTTTTTAATACAAACATGAAAAATTTAATTTAATTTTTTTTCTCAATATTTTCTTACTCACAAAAGAAAGTTTTCACAATTAGGTGCTGAATTTTTCCCTAGTAGATTATGGCATAGATTTTTTTTCAGAATATGTAACTCTTAAAACCAAGGACAAAGAATATCCTAAATGTTCAACGAGTCCTCTACCCTGATTTAAGGAATTCAGTTCAAGTGAAAGTATTATTTCAAATTTAATTTATTTTCTCCTGGTTAAAACATTTTAAATTTATATACTCGTATGTACATATATACATATAACAGCAAAAATACATTGATCATTATATCTATGATATAAATCTTTATGTAAGTATAGATACTAAACAATATGATGTGATTAATCATATAAGTTGGTTTTTTTTTTTTTTTTTTTTAAAGTAAAAAAATATAACGTAAATGTGCATTTTAATTAAAATGTCATCAAAATCATCTAAAAAGACTGTAATTATTTTTAATTTGAATATAAAAGTAAAAAAAAAAAAATAAGGTAATAATTGAAAATTACTTAAAATTATCACATTTTAATTGAAAATTCTCATGTAATCTTGTCAACTACAACAACAACAAAATATTTTTATTGACAAACAAAAGAGATATTTAATTTTAATTATCTTTTTTTTTTCTCTAAGAAAAAGTTCTAAAAACACAAGTTGATTAGTAATTCTTTATTACATAATACATAATAGATAAATTTAAGTACCCACTATAATGACAATTATAATAATAAAAAATCAAAAAGAAAATAAAGAAATTTTTACAAACTTTCAACAATAGCTTCTCGTAAAGTATAAACAATTCTTCGAAATTACTTAGAATGAATGCTATTAATTTACAATATTATTGTCAACATTTATTGTATCGTATATTATTTTTATCTGTCATAACCAAAAGATGATATAATAATATATAAGCATGTTTGCTTCTAAAAATTCAATTAACATGTATCTTAAACTATATGTAGCTATAAAACTTACCGTTCGTTTTTTTTATATGTATAGGTATATACTTTAAAATTGAAAAAATCACAAATTATTTAGTTTTCAATTATAATTGAATGGCACCTTGTTTCAATGTTTTCATCTGAACCGCAATTTTAAATATATAATGACACAAAAATTAATATATTGTTCACAAAAAGATACTTTTTATGACGTAAACATATGTAAATATGTATATAGGAAATATCATAAATATATGTCAAGAATATCAATTTTAATATGGGAATTACTACTGTGTATTACAAGCACTGAATATGCTTTAAAAAAAAATAATATTATTATGATTTAGCTGAATTCTAAGCATTCAGACATTTCTTTTTTAAATATTTTTTGCCATTGTATTCAATGTAAATTCAAAATGTATATGACATACACAATACCAAGAATATATAACTTTATTACTCTCTAAAGATTAATTCTCTTCTAAGATTTTCTTACTTCATAAAATTTTTTTTTTTCCTATATTTTTATTTTTGTTAGAGGGATGATATACTCTTCTTATTGTATTAAGTATTAATTTAAATTTAATGCCTGTTGCTTTTATGTAAAAGTACGTTTTTTTTTTTTCAAGCATTTCAAATTCATGTATAAATACGGAAATAAGTAACATTTAGAATTTATTCAAGTTATAGAAATTCAAGTAAAACGTCGCGTAAATTAAGGAAGTCGACTTTTAAGTTGTTTAAAAAAAAATATTCTATTAAAAAAATAAAGAAAAACACAATAAAAGAATACGAAAAAAATATTTTCAAATTAATTGGTAAATTTGATTAAGAAAAAAATTGTCTTGTTCTTTTCAGATTTGAAAAACAGAAAAAAAAAACGGTTTTATTTGTTATTTGCTTAAAATTAAGGGATTTTCTTTGCTTGTTTAAAGTGATTTGGAAAAAAAAATTAGAGTTTTCGGAAAATTAAATCAGTTTTTTAAATAAAATAAAAAACACATATTTTGAAAATTGATGTGCAGTTAAACTTTTTTACTAAAAGGAACTGTATTTTTTGTTTAATTTGAAAAAAAAAAAAATCACTTAGGAAAAAAGCAAAATTTTGTCCTTGTTTCGATAAAAGTTTAAAAAGATAAATCATTCATTAGCATTTCGGATTTTATAAAAGGATAATTTTTTTAATTGAAACTTCAAAAAAAATGGATCAATTATTATTTATTTTAGTTGGAAAAAAATATGAATAAGAGCTAGGGAAAAAAAAATTAAAAAAAAATACTTTCCAACAACAAATCTTGTCTTAAAATAATAATTTTATCCATTTAAAGGATATATTTTTTCATATTCCTTTCTAGCGAAATGATCTACATATGTATATAAGATTCAATTATTTATGAAAGCATTTTTTTAAAAAAACAAACAACAAAATCTACAACAGCATTATTTTCTTCTTTTAATTTCAGAAAAAAGTAATAACAACAACAAAATGAAAATACTTGTGAATTATTTTATTTTACTTATTGGAATGTGTATAAATACAAGTACATTATTTGCTAATGAACTACGTAAGTCATAATTCATATTTATTTTGTAAGTTTTGTTATCTAATGTAAAAAATTACATAATTTCCGTTCTTATCTGCCAAAAGTTATAATTTATGAAAAGTTATATCAGCGCAGTAGGTGGATAATCGAAAAAAAGTATTTATCATTATTATTATTATTATTTTTTTTTTTTTTCAAACTTATAATTTTGTTATAACGCAAATTTTAATTTAATTTTATTAATAATTTCATAGAATTTACGTTATATTATTTTCATTATTTTATTTTTAAATAAAATGTAAAAGCAATTTTTTCTAACTATACACAAAAACAATTTCAATAACTTGAATTTTTTATTAAACATTTTTTTTTTTTTTTTAATTAAATTTATGCATTCAGTAAAAGATTCCTATATAACGTGTTACTGTCTTGAATATCAATTAAATGCTTTTTTTTTGTTACTTTTTGAATACAAAACGAATTTGATGATTCAATCGAATTAATTAAAAAAACAATAATATTTATATTTTATATCAATTAAATCTAAAAAAAATTTTAACAAATAAATTTCAGCTGATTATATTCAAGTATGTCATCAAAGTGATCCAAAATTTAATGAATGTGTTGTATCATCAATTGAAAAACTTAAACCACATCTAGAAAAAGGATTACCAGAACTTGATGTACCACCTTTAGAACCATTATATTTAGGTGATTTAACATTAGTTAGTGGTAATGGAAATATGTTAAAAATAACAGCTAACAATGTAACGGTTTATGGTTCAGGAAATTTTTATATTACAAAATTAAGGTATTTTATTGACTGACTATATATTGAAAAATTGTCGAAACTACCTACATACATATACTAAATTTTTTTTTTTTTTTTTTTTTTTTTTTTTTTTTTTTTTTTTTTTTTTTTCAAATTTTAATTTAACAGAGTAACAGGAAAAGCTGAACATATTCGACTTGAACTCAATTTACCAAATTTAAAAGTTGAAGGAAGATATAATGCTGATGGACAAATTTTAACTTTACCAATCAAAGGAAATGGTAGATTCATTGGAAATTTTAGTAAGTTTGAAAGTTAATTTTGAAAATTTCTTTTTTTTTTTTTTAAATTTTCTGTTATTATTATTTTTTTTTTTTTTAATTTTAGATAATTTAAATACTCAAGTTAAAATTGATACAGAAATTAAAGAATATAATAATGCTGAAAGATTTTTCGTAAAAAATATTAAATTAAATACAAAAATGGAAAAAGGTGAAATAAAACTTTTTAATTTATTTAATGGTGACAAACAATTAAATGAAATTATAAATAATGCAATTAATTCAAATTTTGATGCAATATCATCTGAATTTATACCAATTATTGAACAAGAACTTGAAATTAAATTTAAACAGATTTCAGATAAAATTTCAACAAAATTTACATATCAACAATTAGTGCCAATATGAAAATTTGTTTTTTGTTTTTTTTTTGCAAATTATATAATGCAAATTATTGTTTCTTTTTTTTTTATTTACTTGTACGAATTTTTTTAAAACTTTGTTGTACTTTAATTTCTTTAAAAAAAAATTTCGAATGTAAATAAAAAATTAATTATTTTTCAATAAAAGAAGAAAAAAATGAGTTAAAAGGTTATTTTTATATTTTTTTTTATTCAACACTAGCGTGTATTTAAAAAACAAAAAAACAAAAAACAAAAACAACTTCATGGACATGTGAATGTTCTGAATGCTCCCATAAACAATTTTTAAGTAAAATTCATTTTTTTCTAGAAAATTAAAAAAAAAATTTCATTAATTTTTTGATAATTTTTATAATGGAAGAAACAGGTCCCCACTTTGAAGGATTACATGTCGAATTGTATTGAATTGATTTGAATCAAAAAGAAAGTTGTAAAAAGAGAAATACTTACTCCAAGTTGTCAATGAGATTTTACTTAAATTTTAGGAGTTAACGGGGAAGTAGTGGAGAAAGAAAAAACATCAACTTTTTGGTACATTTTTTAAAAGCCTGTTTTGCTATGTATTTTTCCCTATAACTTTGAAACAATGGCACAGGCTTTTACATATTATTTAAAATTTATTTTGTAGTACCTACGTCCTTCATTAATTTTTTTCAGATTTTGTTTTAAAAATAATTAATGCATTTTTGGAGTAATAAAAGTGATAAGACTGAGACTGGAATCATACAACCCAGTTGAAACTTGATTGATTATAATAAATATCTCGTTTGAGTTCTTTCGCCTTGTTTCTGTATTTTAAATTCTCTAGCTATGTTTTTTTTTTTTTTACAAATTAAACAACCTTCAATAAAAATCAAGTTCGTAAAAAAAAAACGAAAATTAATTAAAACAAAAAAAGCCTACATTAGGTAATTTTCACTTTGTTTATAAATTCGTATTTTTTTCCGGTAACAATTTTTGTCAATTTTTGCATTTATATTATTAAAACATAATTCAGAAAGAAAAAAAAATATATTGCTGATTATTCATTTAGAAAATTAACTTTACACATTAAATTACATGAATTTCAGTCAGTATTCGATGAAAATTGAGACAAGTAAGAATATTCTAAGAAGAGAAATTATAATTTAAAGAAAAAATATATAAAACGTGAATGCAGTTCAGTTAATATGAAAATTTATACTTTAATAATTTTAATTGGTATAATAGTACCATCATGGACATACAAGCCACTTCGTAAGTTTGTGTTTTACAAATAAAAAAAATTTTTTTTTGTTGACATATTTTATAAAAAAAAAAAAAAAAATTTAATTTTTTTGTTTAGCAAAATTTTTACGTGTCTGTCGACGTTCTGATCCAAAAATAAATGAATGTATACAAGAAAGTATTGAACTTCTTCGTCCAAAATTAGATAAAGGTATACCAGAATTATATATACCAGCAATTGAACCATTAGAAGTACAAGAAGTTAAAATTGAACAATCAAGTGGTCCAGTACATGTACATTCAACGTATACAAATATTAAAATTTATGGTATATCACGTTATAGTGTACGTGATGTTAGAGTTGATTTGAAAAAAAATAAATTCAGATTGAAATTATGGTTTCCAAGATTATATTTAACTGCAGATTATTCAATTCAAGGTAAAATAATGATGATGCCATTACAAGGAAAAGGAACATGTAGTGGAAATTTCAGTAAGTATATCTTAAAATTATGTGTTTGTATTAAATTGAAATTAATTAATTTTCAAATTTGAATATGTGTATATATAGCTGACGTTGATATAACTGCTTTTATGCAAAGTGAACATTACAAAAAAGCTGGTATTAATTATATTCGAATTAAAGATATTTATGTTAAGTACAACATCGGTGGCTCAAATGTTCATCTTGGTAATTTATTTAATGGTGATCATACTTTAGGTAATACAATGAATACATTCATTAATGAAAATTGGAAGGCTGTTGCTGCTGAAGTACGTCCAGTTATGCAGGATACAATGTCAAATCTTTTACAAAAATCAAGTGAGAAATTATTTGAAATGTTTTCTTATGATCAACTTCTACCACCATGAAGTATAAGAAAAAGTTTTTTTTTCAATTAAATTATTAATTTTTTTATTTATTTTAATGTTATTCTAATGTTTATCTATCCTTTTTTTTAATTAAAAAAAATATTTAAAAAATTACAATAGAAAGCATTTTTATTTTTCTTCAAATGAATTTACGCATTGTTTTTAGGCCAATGTATATTTCATCGAGAAAATCTGGAAAGAAAAATAAGTAAAATTTTTAAATACTAAAAAACATACATACTTGGAAATTTAAAAAAAATAATTTGTTGTTCAACACGAAATACAAAAATGTAAAGTTGAATAACACACTAAAGTTTCACACTTTCCTAGATAATTTGTTAAAGATGAGGAGTTGTTTTGGACAAGCTTTTTTTGAGGTTTTCTTCATACGTTCAATATCTTCTTATTGAAATCCGTTTTTGCTATTTAGTTTATCCCCCTTTTTGGTTAATTGAAACAAACAAATTTTTAAAAGTTGGACTAGGTTTTGATAGAAATTTGTAATTTCTAAAAATAAAACGTTAAATAAAATTAGCACTCGTATTTTATTTTGAATGATACTGACTTTGGCTACATTTCAAAACATAAATCATCCAATTAATTTTATAAAACAACGCAAAATGAAAATCTATTAAAATTTTACATAAAATTCAACTGACATTCAATTTTAATAAATTACAAAAGATTTATTTAGAATCAAATTAAAATTTAGTACTTGCTTTGCATACAAGTATACACCTAATTTTCTTTTTTTTTTCTTATTTTAAGCGTAAAGATTAAAGAAACCATACACGATACGAAAAGTTGTCGTATGTCATTTTTAACGGACCATAGAAATTGAATGATTTTCAAAATGAATTTAAAGCCCTTTAACGGTTATAAACTTAGTGAATTATAGTGTGTAACATTAAATAATTTGTTTTTTTTTTTTCTTTTTTAATGCTACCTTTTTTTTACATAGTGTACTTATAGCTTACTTTGCAATTACAATACAAATAAATTTTTTTTATAGATACATATAAATAGATACTCATATGTAGCTATATATTCAATTTTTTTCAATTGCTATTTCCAATATCAAGTCATTGGTTTCATAATAATTATACTGAATTTTCTTCAAATAAAAATCTACACTATACTTTCTGCATTTAATGTAAAACAAAAAAAAAATGGTCATTCCAAAAAGAAAAAAAAAATTAAATGTTAATATGTAAAAAAAAAAGTAAGATTTCTTTACATGATTTCACGCATAAAAATAATTTTAAACTGGATTTCATCTAACAAGCAAAAACGAAATTTATTTCAAATTTTATTTTTTTTTTTTTTAAATAAAATAATTACCTTTAAAAATTCATGCATATCGAATGTAATTAAATGATAGAAAAATTATGAAAAATTATTAATAAAATAATTTAAACATATGTCATATTATAGTGAAAGTGTTTTTATTAACAAACTACTGTAAAATATTTTTCAATAACAATTTAAATAGTCTTCATTTCGATTTGTATATGTATATGTAGATGAGTAGACATTTCTGTAATTTTTTATCTTTGAAAAATTATATCAAATTATTTAGTTTTCAAAGAAAGTGAAAAATAATTTTATTTAATTGCATGAAAATATAATTTATGTATGTGTTTTTTTAAATTTATTTTATTCCCCTGATGTACTTGGTAAAAACAACAAAAATTGTGAAACACTCTTACGTCTTATGTGTTCTCTTCTACTTATGGAACAGTTCCAACAGAATATTCGCAAACACACTATATCCTTTATTTTCCTTATGATCTTTCAAGCATTTTTTTTTTCAATCTAAATTCGGCAGCGCTTTACATATAAACCTTTGACGCTAGAAATTCAAAAAAAAAAAAAAAATTGTTAAGTAAAAAAAAAAACCAAAACAAAAGAAATGCAATTTTTTTTAACAAGTAATTATTACGGAAACAAGTATCACATTTTTTTAAGAAATTTAAATGAACAAATAAGTATGCTCAACCAACAATCGTTGATAATTCCATATAAAAACCTGTACTAACAAAAACATGTATTGTTTTTAAATGATCCTAACGTACATCTTTCGTAATGAATTTTAATTTATTTTTGTATTTATTTTTTATATTTTATTTTCTGAATGATTTAATCGTAAATTATGCAGATATGGTTTGTTTTTATTTCAAGGTGAAAATCATATTACATTATACGCTGAAATAAAATTTAAAAAAAAAATGCATTGTATAGTAATTTTCAAAATATGTCTTTTTTTAAAAAAAAAAAAAAAAAAAATCCATTCACACATTTTTTTTTATTATTTCACGAATTTGAGACCGATTAAGTAATATTACATATATGCGATTAACACTTATTAATTTTTATCTCAAATGGAATTTTAAAAATATTTGAACTTTTAATTTAATAGAAAAAAAAAAAGAAAACATGTCATAATAAATCTAAAAAATAATAATTCAAAATAATTTGTGTCCATGTTAAATCGAGCAATGCTCCCAAAATATGTTGAATACATATATACAAAATTAAAGTAAAACGAAAATTTCTTCATATGAAAAAAATAAGTTAAAAAAAAAATACCAAAAACGATATACATATGTATGTACCTTTGAGGAAAAAGCTGAATTTCTGCATTTCTGTTAAGTTTAACTGTTGAAAAATTATTTCTTTGACAAAAAAAAAATATGTTTCTCTTTTTCTTCGATTACAATTTTTTTTTCGTTTATATTTTTCTTATTTTGTTTCTTTTTTTCTTTATTTTAAATTCCTTTCTCCCGCCAAATATCGATTACTTGAAAAAAAAAAGCAGAAAAAAATAACAAAATTGAAAAATTGCACGAAAAGTGGAAAGTAAGTATAACAGCTTGCAGTGGCATAATAAAGCTGATGAAGTGTAAATTGCAATCATCATCATCATCATCATCATCAATAATAATACTATAATTGTTACTATACATTATTTTTATTCAACAAAAATAAAAAATTAAATAAAAATAAAAATTAAATAATTTTTCAAAGTTAAACGTCCTATTCAAGGCTTTTTCCACTATTTTGTGGAACTTAAACAAGATCTACAAGAAAATTTCAATTCAATTTAATAGTATTAAATTATTTTTGTATCTTTTTGTTTACCTTTTTTTTTTTTTGTTTTGTCTATCAAACATCGACTAAATAAAAATGTCTTCGAATGGGGGGATAACAATTGGGGAATGTAATATACTTTGAGGTCATTTAATACTTTCCTTTACAGTTATTCAAGTTTTTCAGTTCATTAAAGACTATCGCCGTTAACATATCAACGATAAGATAATTCAAATCGAACAATTTTTATATAATTTTCTTTTGATTTTTTAAAGTATAATTTAAAAAAAAAAAAAATTTCAAGTATTTTTTTTCAAATTTATTTTGTTTTTTAATGCGTGAATAATTTTAAAAAAAAAAACAAAAAAAAGACCCGTAAAAAGAAATCGAACATAAAAAATAATTAAATTGCCAATTTTATTGATATTTTCGAAAATTAAAAAAACAAATTACATAAGAATTATAATTTTATAAAAATAAGTAAAATAAAAAAGTTTATAATAATTAAATTAATATAATAAATTTTAAAAAAGAAAAAAAATTATTTAAAAATGTTTTTTGTGTTTAAAAAAATTCATTGTACTTTCACTATCACTAAAAACATTTGGATTATTTCTTTAATGTTTTTTATTGATACTGTCTACTCTCTTGAAATTATCAACAATGCTCCACAGTTAGCAGAAAAACGTAAGATTTACAAAAAAAAAAAAAAAAATAAAAATAATAATCATTATCATCATCATCATGGTCATAAATTCATGTAGACGAATAATTTTTTTTTTTTTAAACTTAATTTCATTTTTTTATCTTTATTTTTTTTTTCTCTTGAAGTTGCTGTAACAGATCTATTAAATTGAAATGTAATGTGTTTAGTCTAAAAAGTAATTTATTATATCTGAAAAAAAAAATGTATAGATTTGGTTTTTTTTTTATAGATTTTATAACAATTTCCTATATAATTTATTAACTTGTTAAAAATAAAAAAACAACAAAATAAAAGAAAGTAAAAAAATAATATTGAAAAAGTTAATGATGAATGGTAACTTTTAAAACAGGAGGTAGTTTATAATATTGTTTATTGTATGTGTTATGTAATTTTATTCACAAAATATCTTACATGAGCCACCAAAAGTACCATGATATCTATAAAATTTTTAGTAGAAATTGTTTTTTTTTTTTTTTTAATGTGATAAAATCATGTTATCTATCTTTTCTACTGAATCGAATTAACAACGACAAAAAGCAACAGCAATAATAATAATTTATTGTTGAAATGTTTTTTTTTTTTTTTTGTCTCTTCCACTTTCTTCCTTTTCATTTTTCATTTGGTAATTTTCATTCATTTTTACATTGATGTTATGTAAAAATTAATAGCTTAAAAATTAAATTTTTTTTTCATTATTCATAAATCTTTATACACTTTTAGTGACTTTAGTAATTTGATTTAATTTTATATGTATTGATATTGATATTCTTGAGTCTATTAGTTCCAATTTGAAAAAACAAAAAATGTTTCAAAAAGTATTTTTAATAATGTATTTGTGTACGTTGAATGCTTTCTAGATAATTCCTTTTTATTTATTTTTTTTCTTAATTTTTAATTAAAATATGAACATAAGTCTTAATTTTAGTTTTTTTAGTTAAATTTTATTAAGTAAAATATAATGTGAACAAAAATATTCTATTTTCATTTTAATTCTGTTAAAATAGGGAAATTTTTTTCAAAAAAAATTTCATATTGGAAATTATAAAATTGTAAAAATAAAAATTAATTAAATTTTTTAATTTATTTTCAATTATTATTATTACTTAACTTTGATTTCATTTTTTTAATTCTCAATTTAAATTTATTTTTTTTCGAAATGTGTTTTCAATTAAAAGAAAAAAATGCATCAGTCTTTAGATAAGCTTTCATCAGATTTCTAACTTGAACAATATTAATTTGATTTTTTCAATTCAATTTTTATTTTTATTTTGTAGAACATTTTTAATTTCTTGTAATTTTGATATTTTACATGACAAGTTAATAAATTGTTCAGACTACAAAAAAGCTCATTTAATTGAGATTTGTACAAAATAAGGAACTGAAAAAAAAATATACATATGTAGGTGGTACATATACGTACTCAATTTAAAATTTATAGAGAAGAAAAATTTCAATTCATCGCTATAATTTTTAAATTTTTAAAAGTCTTTAATTTTTTTCTGAATTACCTTGTAAATGTGATAATCAGGTAGGTGACCAACTTTTTATTCCTTTCAATTAAATAGTTAAGCCCCTGACATCACTGTTAAATTTAAATTAACTTTTACAAAATTTCCAACAAATGTTCACATGACTGAAATTTAATAGTACATATATATAGTAGAAGAGTAGATCGAAGGTGGTAAAACTGATAGAAGTATGTACATACATATATCTCATTTCCACCCTTGACGAAATTTCAGAAAAAATTTATTTCATCGTCAAAAAATTTCCTGTGAAAATAAGGAACATTTTCACAATCAAAATATCTTAATAATTAACCAAATTTTGTAAATTAATTAATTTTAATAAATTTTATAATTTAATTTTTCAGCTGATTGGTTATTAACATGTAAACGTTCAAATCCAAATGAAGACAATTGTTTCAAAAAATTTTTTGAATCATCATTTCCAGCATTAGCAAAAGGTATACCAGAAATTGGTATTAAAAATTTTGAACCTTTAAATATTGATGCAGTATCGGTTTCACGTGGTAGTGGAAGCTTAGTATTATCTGGAGGTTTTCAAAATCTTGTTGTTAAAGGTCCTTCGAATGCAACTGTAGTAAGTGCTGGGTAAGATTATTCAAAAAGAAAAGAAGAAGAAAAAAAAGAAACAACATTTTACGAAAATTTTTTCATTCTCGTTACAGATTGGATTTAGATAAGAAATTTTTAAATTTTGATTTAGAAATTCCCCTCTTAAGAATTAATGCACAATACAATTTAAAAGGTAATATACTTTTATTACCGTTAGTTGGAAATGGAGATGTCGTAATGGCATTGAAAAATGTTAAAACATCTGTTTACACGAAAATAACAACAAAAAATTTACCAGAAGTGAGTAAAAATTTAAAAATAGGGTAAAGTAAAAATTATACATAGTGTATTTGTTTTTTCCTATTTACAGGAAGTCATTCAAATTGAAGACATGAAAGTAACATTTCTAGTTGGTGGAATGAGAATTCATTTAACAAATCTTTTTAATGGTAATGAAATTCTTGGAAATTCAATAAATATGTTTTTAAATCAAAATTCTCAAGAAGTAATAGCCGAATTACGAAGTGATTTAGAACATGGTTTAGCACAAATTTTTAAAGATCTTTGGAATAATGTATTTTCAAAAATACCTTTAAAATTATGGCTCTTTTGAA
This sequence comes from Bombylius discolor, assembly GCA_939192795.1. Classification (NCBI taxonomy): domain Eukaryota; kingdom Metazoa; phylum Arthropoda; class Insecta; order Diptera; family Bombyliidae; genus Bombylius; species Bombylius discolor. The sequence continues at coordinate 43,958,999 of OW584238.1, read as the reverse complement.
AAAATAACTTGCAAATAAAACTGTGATTTTATGAAATTTTATTATTACTAATAAATTTTTACTATAATTCTATAACGTATTTTTTATAAATAACTGTTTTTAATAATATGTGAAATAAGATTTCAATTTAGTAATTAATTAGTTTTTGTTAGGTTATATTATTTAATAATATTTTTGTAATACATATTTGCATTCAAAAGATTTTTTAGTCAATAAAATTTTCTGTTTTTTTTTATGTAATTCAGATTTTTTTTTTTAGCAATTTAAAATAGGTATAGGTAAAATAATAAAAGTTGAGTTTTTTTCGCGCATGGTTTACATGGCGTAGTGATCTTCTTTTTGTACATATACGAAAGAAGAAGCCTGTTACAACAACAAAAACGCATGTGGATAAGTATCTTTTTTTCTGCGCATGTTTTTCTAGTATAATAATATACCTAAACTTTTATTCTTTTACTATAAATTTCTTTAAAACATGATCAATTTCATTTCAAAAATTTCATTGTTATATCCTTTTATCAACATCTCCATATTGTTCCCATAAATTTCTATCACCAGCCGCATAATTTAAATTAGCCATAAAATATTTTTTCTTCTTGAACAATGTTGCCATCTAAGCTTGTATTACACACAAAAGAGTGTTATCATTAGAAGAAATATTTTGAATAAATATCACATTCGTTCTTTAAGAGTTTCAAACTTTTTTTAAAAAATAAATAATTTTCTTTGTTAAGTTAAAAGTAAAGTTTATCTATAGTGTATCAAGTTGTGACACTGATAACTTGTCTCCTTATTTTTTTGCGACCTTGGTCCCGTTATTTAAATGTCCTTAACGGATTTGCGAAAAATAGATGGTAATAAGGAGTTTGTTTGTAAGAAAAAGATCAAACAATTTTGAATGGCCACAACATTCGTTATTGAAACTGGAACATTGTTACAGGATGTACAAAAAAAAAAAAAATTTTTTTTTAAATTTGTGTTTAACATTATTTCTCTATTTTTTTAATACTTTTTAAATATTTTTGAATATATTTATTCACAGAAATTCACTTTTTAAACACATATTTTGCTAACAATTTTAATAAAAAAACTTAGATCACTTTATACTTTTCTAGTTCAAAAAATAAATACATATGAAACTCATTTCATAGCGCCCCAGCGACTTATATTCTAGCGCTTCAAAAAGAAGCGTATTTGAAGCGCTTCTTCGTCATAGTTTTTTAGGAGCTCCTTTGAAGCTCTTATAATTTGTACACTAAATAAGCAATTATGAATTTTTTTATTACGCAGACGCTATAAGATATTACGAAATAGTCTCATTCTTTTGTGTGAAGTGATTAGAGTTCATTAAAATAACTAAGTAAGTATATTTTTATTAAAGTTAAAAAAATAAACAATTAAAAATTAATGAATTAATAAAAGTTATTCATTTACGTTATATTAGATATTGAAAAATAAATAGTGATTTTAAAAAGAATAAAAAGCATTTTATTAATTAAAAACACCACAGAAATTCTAGAAAAGTTTTAAAAGCATCTAAAAATGTGAACAGCTTTTAAAACGCTTTCATCTGAACAGAGCAAAAATGAAGCGCTTGCTTCTGCGGATATGTGGTGTTTAAAAAAAAAGTGAAGCATATACAAAGAGTAAGCGCTTAATGCTTCAGAAGAAGCGCTTTAAAAGCGCTATTCAAGGGCTTCATTAGCCGCTGGGGCCTTTAAAAACCTTTTGAAAAAAATTTAAATAAACTAGTTTTCATTGGTGTGCGAATGTATTTGTGTCATTTCATTTTTAAATTTCCCTATAGTTTATATATGTGTGTATGGTAATGGTGATCTGACCAACGACTACTTAAGTACAAAGACTGATTGCTCATTTTGTGTACATATGTATGTATGTGTTGGGCGTACCAAATTAATATGACAACTTATTGTTTATAATCACTTATAACTAATTTGTGATTAAACTTACATGAAAATTATGTTCTAATGAAATGTAGAGAAGAATCTAAGCTTTATTTTCACCGAATATATTAAATATCTATGAGCAACGTAAATCAAAGAAAAAACGTGATAAATATTAAGTAACATAAAACTGAGAATCAATTTTTCGTGATATCTCCCGAAGTACTAAAAATATCAAATTATAATGTTCTACAAATTTGTAGATTTTTATCAAATAAAAATTTTTCCCAAACATTATTAAATCATAAAATTAATAGAAATTTAGTTATTAAGGAAAAATGATAATTTTTCAATTAATACCACAATTATCTCTCTCATGTCTCAATTCCTGTCATTTTTTTACAGTCATCTCTAAAAATATAGTACCACTTTATGGTACATTATAAAATATTGCAATAAACTGATAATTTTTTGTATTGTTAATTATTATTAATACATATGTATGTACGTATATAAAAAAAATTTAAAACAAAAGAACTTTTACATGAAGTATTTAGATATTTTTCTTTTCTTGTTATTATTAATATTATTTGTTTTCGAACAAATAATACTTAGAATTTTTTATTGAGTATTGTATGAATTAGAATTTGAATTCTACATATAATAAAGTTTTTATATTCGGTGAAAATAAAGCTTAGATTCTTCTCTACATTTCATTAGAACATAATTTTCATGTAAGTTTAATCACAAATTAGTTATAAGTGATTATAAACAATAAGTTGTCATATTAATTTGGTACGCCCAACACATATAAACAGTAAAATAAAATTGAGCAATCAGTCTTTGTACTTAAGTAGTCGTTGATTTATAGCGCCTTTTAAAATATGTTTTTACTAATAGATTTTTTCTGTTAATGTAGTTGTTAGAAATTGTATATGTGTTTGTAAAATGAAAGTGTCACAACTTATTGATACAGAGATACAGTATAGATAAACTTTGGTTAAAAGTTACACTGAAAATCCAATGATAAGTTCTTGTACATTTTTTTTTATATCAAACATATTTTTACTGACTTAGACAAGCTGGCAACAGTGTTTCTAAACTTTAATTTCGAAGAGTATTTTATATGGCGTAGATCGTAAGGCGTAGATATCAAAGTTAAAGTTTTTGTTTTTAAAAGATCCTAAATAAGTAACCTTAGCACCTACTATAAAATAATACAAGAAAAACACACAGAAGGCTACATTTCTTAAAAGAAACAAAAAACTTTTTTCTGTATTTTATTTTCTTAAAAAGCAAAAAATACGAAATTCGAAGTTTTCATTAGCTTATGTTCATCAATGTGTGAATGACGAAAAGGCTTTTTTTTTAAATTTCGTTAAAAATTTCAACTTATAAAATCTTTCTGTATTTTAGCAGTCCTCATTAATCGTAAAAAAAAATTAATAAAATTTAATTTTAGTAGCTTATTAGGCAATCATTAGCAGGAAATAAAATAAAAATGAAAGTTGATGATTTAGAGGATGGTCAAATTGAATCGGATCCGGAGGATTTGCAAAATGAAAATCCTCCAACTTCATCTAAAAAAAGTGATATTAAAAATTCTAATTTAATTAATTTTAAGAGTTTATCAGAGAATACTGTTAATACACAATTACATTATTCTGATAATGCTGATTATTCCTTCGAAACAAAAATGTTTTTCACCAAGGTAAGATGTTTTGCAAAATTCTACAGAATAGATCGGAATTTTCTTATTGGGTTTCCATAGAATTCATGCCCGGTTGTATTAATTAACACATTAACGTAATTTTTTGTATATGTATGTATGTATGTACATATATACAAAACACATTTTACGTGAAACCTGTTTTTGTGTAATTATATACATATAGAATTATGTACCTACATATGATTTATTAAGAATAAAAGGGTGTATATAAAGTTACAAAGCAGTATGTACACAAAATTGATGGTTCAATCATTTTTTTAACTGAAAATTTTGTTAAGCAGTGTACGAATTTTGAATTTTAAATTTCAATTCCTAGTGGAATTTCAATTCGGTGCTATTAAATAGTGTGTAGTTGCAAAAGTAAAATACCCGTCATATTTCACATACAGGGTGCTGAATACAAAAAACGGATAATTCACAAAAGTAAATTCTAATCATCCAAAATTTCATATACCTAGGTAATTTTTTTCTGATACTAAAAGCAAGCCTAAGCTTAGGCTCACATATTCATTGAAAAATTTTTAGAAAATCAAAGTCCATTTTTATTGGGGTCGTCCTTGTTTAATTCGTTAATTTTAACGAACTTCCCTCTATTTCAGGACATATTTACATTAAACAAAGTAACTTTTGTAATTTTATTTGAGAAAAAACAAATGCCAAAATCTAATATTTAAAAATTCAATAGTATCAAATTATTGTAGGGTTGACTTCTATCAGGATAGGTGCTTTGAAATCTTCCCACAAATACAAAATTCACCCTCTACTTAAATAAAAAATCATTAATATTTTGCAGTCAAACTTTCATATCACTTGGTCATCCACGTCATCCACAAAGCATATTCAAATGGATTACACATATATATGACCCTTTTTCCATTACACTCTTTTCTAGTTCACATTTAAGAACACAATTTAAAAAAAAAATAAAACAAAAATTGTGATCTTATTGTGTGCAGAGGACAGATATATGTATTTCACTTTATGAACCTTCAACAAAACCAAATAGCATAGAAATTTCTATAAGTGTGATCAATAAACTTCTGAGAAGAAAAAAAAAACAAACGATTGAATCATTCAATTTCATATATGCCATAATTTTGTAAACCTAAACACTTTTTTGGTCATTTTTTTTCTTTAATTTTAGAATTTCAACTGTACAAACAAAGAGAATTATTCAGATAACGAAACCGACGATGACGATGAAACGACGTTATTTGTTCGAGGAGCTAGTCCAACAAATAAGCAACATAAATTGAAATCACGTCATAATAGTGTTACTAAAGATTACGTTATGAATTATTATTATTACGATAGTGATAATGATAATCATTATAAAAATTCTAAGAAAAGAGGAAAAAATTCTAGAAGAAAAAAAGATACAAAACGAAAACTGTACAAGGATTCAGATAAAAAAGAAAAATCGGTATGTTTTTATAAATTTTCCAATTAATTCATACTTTTTTTTTGTTTTTGTCTAAACTAATGAAAACTAATTAATTTTTGCAGTTTTCTCAAGTTATACAAAAGGAAAATAACTTAAAGTTATCAACACCATCATTATCATCATCAATAACATCTGATAATCGTCGATTCGAAATTTGTAAATTCTATTTACTGGATTGTTGTATAAAACCGTTAAATTGTAATTATATGCACGCTGAATTCCCATGTAAATTTTATTATTTAGGAATGAAATGTAAAAATCAGCAACCATGTAAATTTATGCACGGTAATACATTAACAAATGATATGAAAAATATCTTAATTCGTCATATTATAACTGCACCACGAAATATATTGGGAAGTTTTAAACGTTTCTCTAAAGAAGAAGCTGAAACATTAATTGAAATTCGAAATAAAGAATTACTTAAAATTGAAAATCAAAATGATCATAATGATAATAATGATGCTAATGATGATGATGATGATGTAATTGTAATACTAGACGATAGTTCAAATAAAGAAAAAAATCAGCTAGAAGAAGATAATAACAACAAAAAAAATAAAAAAAATGATAATGAAAAAAATAATACAATTGATAATAATTGTGGTGATGGATTGATAAATTATTTAAAAATACTTGATAATTATGCTAAAGAATGTCCTCCAGCTTGGGATTTAGAAAGTCCTTTAATATTAGAAGATTTACGAACATCTAATTGTGATGTTAAAAAAATAAAAAATAAATTTTCAGATGATTCATTACAATTGACAAATTTAGATTTTATATCATCTGAAATGACTGAACGTTTGAAGGATTACAATATAACAAATTTATATCAATTTAATCAATTATCATTAAGTTTTTTAGATAATGTAATGTCAGATAATGATATTGAAAATCAAATTAAATTTCAAGATAATCCAAAATCAATAAAAAATTTAGAAATCTCATTAAATGAAAAATTTGAAAAAATTGATTTGCAAAGGTATACTATATTCTTTTTTGACATAATTATTGAACTTCTAACGGTGAATTACAAGCGACCGTTATCGATGTATCATTGAAAAAACTTGAAAATAAATATGTACTACTATTTTATTTTACATACTATTGTGTTCTAGGTACGTAGAAGATGCTGAACGAAGTGCTAAGGCTTGTGATGATAACTTTGATCTTAAAACTGAAGTAGATTATATGGTTTGTGAAGACACAGACAAACGGAATGATAATTTGACTAAACATTCAAATAATTGTTCAGATGATAATTCAGATATTCAAAAAACTGCAGAAAATTCAAATAAATCAAGTAATTTCAATAAATTTTTTTTTTTTAATTTTTCGACAAGAAATCACTTTTATTCGAAAACTGATTTTGACAAAATTAACAATCAAACTGAATTTTTATGAAATAATTTTTGTGTTTTGTGATTGTAGACGAAGAATCACCTCGGTCAGATGATGACGAAAGATTAATACTAGATGAATTGAAGTTTTTAGAAGATGTGGTAATTTTTTTTTATTTTCTTCCTTTTATCATTTTCTACAACAGATAATTTAATCTAATTAATTTTAAAGATTTCCACAGACAAAGAGATTAATGATAACAGCATAAAAACGGACTGCAGTAATAACGAAAAGAAAATTGAAAATAAAACAATAGGTTCACCAATAAAAGGTTGTAAAAAAGATAGTGAAATTTTGGAAGAAGAATATGAATTAGATGATATAATTCCTTTTTCTTTTAAAAACGGTACTTAACCAATAAATATACTTATTTTTGTTTTTTTGTTTTCTAAAGCGAAATTTGTAATATTTATTGTTTTGTTACAGCTTCAGATTTTGATTTGAGAATTCCACACTTTAATGTTCTTAGCTTATCACCAGCTAGAGAAATACTAGCTTCAATAGAATCACATCCACCAATCATGTATAAAGTAAGATATTATGTAGAAGAGAAAAAAAAATGGCAATAACAAATTTTATTTATTTATTTTTTTTTTGTAGCTTATTGAAATTGATATTCCAAAAATAGATAATAAAAAAATCAAAATTCCATTACATACATCATTTGAAGAAATTGTTGATCCTCGTATACGAAAAATGATATGTAAACAAAATAAACAATATGAACTGGATCCTCGTAAAAAGAAAGAATATCAACAACAACAACAACCACACCAGCAACAACAACAACAAAATAACTTAAATAAAAATAATTCAATTCAAAATATTTTAAATAATTATTTATGTAAATCAAAATGGTATCAACAATTAAAAACATCATTAAAAATACTATGTCATCAGAATTTAGCAATTCTTGTTAATGAAATAATACGTTATCATCGTCGAAATGAAAAAAATCAAAATAATATTGAAAATTTCTCTATAAAAAATATTCCAAATAATGAAAAAATTCAATATATTTTAAATGAATTAGGAATTTATATTGATTCTTTTGGAAAAGTAAAAGAAAATATACAATTACCTCCATCATCATCATCATCAATTTTAAATGAAAATGAAAATAATCGTTTAATAATAAATGATAATATTCCTTCTTTACTTTCATTAGAATTTAATGAACCAATTCAAAATTCATATGCAAATCAATTAATGCAACAACAACAACAGCAACAATTGTTACAAAATAATTCAATGTATTATCATCAACAGCAACAGTATCATCAACAACTTTCAATAAAACCAGGATTATTAGGAATTGCACCTGGAATTGAACAATTACCACTTTTTTCCTCATCATCATTACAATTACATAATGAATTTCCATCAACAATACCATTTCATCAAAAACGACACATTAATTACAATAATTTAAATGTGAACTGTAATGCAAAGCGAAAAAGATTTTAAATTTTTTTTTTTTCTTGTGTTTTAATGAAAAATTTAATTTTTATATTTTTATTTTTGTCTTTTTGATACTTATTTTGTTATTTTTGAAAAGGAAAAGTTTTGTTAGTTAGTTATTTAATTTTAAGGAAATATTTGAATGTATATACATATGTATATATTTTTTTTTTTTTGTTCAATTCTCTAAGCAATAGGTTGTTTATTAATTTACAACTAAAAGACTTAAAACTCTTGAATTATAACTTTAATTTAAAATTTTAAGAAAAATACTTCATTGAAATGAAATCAACTGGAAATATGTAAATAAAAAAATTAAAACAAAAATTGTTGTTTTTTTTTTTCTTTTTTCTGCGATTCCAATAAATTTTTTCTCTTATATTTTCACCATAAAATAAACAATGTATGTAGGTACAATTCAAACTCACAATTTCTTTTTTTTTTTCCAAATTTTTTTTACTTTAAAATTGTTTTTTTTCTCTCTCTCTCTTTCTTTCAAAATATTCCACTTTTAAAAATGTACTGAATACTTTTTTATCTTTTGCTTTTTTTATCATTAAAGCATTTCTAATTAAACAAAACAAAAACAAAAAATTTCTTTTCAAAAAAAAAAAAAAAAAAAAAAAAAAATTATAATAAAAAAAAGTGATGAAGAAAACAAAAAAAAAATTTATAAATTCTGCTAATTAAAAATTTAATTACTTAAACAAAAAAGAAATTAAAACAAAAAAATAAGGAAACTTTATACCACAATAAAATTCTAAAGAGAATTACTTAAAAGTAGATAATTTTTCTAATATTCATTTTTTTTTTTTTAAATTTATATTATTTGTATTTGTAAAATCTCTTCTTAAACAATATCTATTTATTGGAAATGAAAATATATATGTATGCATATTATATTATTTATATTTTACTTGTTTCTTTTTTTTTTTATACATACTTTTATTGTGTTGTGTATGCGTATATATATGTATATCGTGCAAGAAATAGTTAAAGCTTTCTTCATTTTTTTTTTCTTTAAAGGAAAATGAATATTAAAAAAAAACAAATTAAGAAGAAAAAAATTGTTTTTTTTTTCCCGAAATAAATTTAAAAAAAAAAAAATAAAAAGAAAATAAGAAAATTACAAAAATTAAGAAATAAGACGAAAAAATAAAAATATGTATAACCAAAGTAAACCTGAGTTAAGTAAAAATGTACATGTAGTTAAATACATTAGAAAAGTGCCATTAAAAATATGTATCTCTGCTAAGTTATTATTTTCTTTTTTCTCTTCTAAATTTTCTTGTTATTTTTGTTTTTCTGCTCTGTTTATATGTTAATATATTTTATGTGTACATACTAAAATATTTTAAAATATTGTTCAATTTATGTACGTTAACGTTGTTTTTTTTTTTTTTTTTTTTTCAAAATTTTATTTTACTTTTTGTTTGTTTCTGTTTTTTTTTTAAAGATTTACTTTTAAACTTAATTAGCAATGCTATCTTTTTTATCTACAAATTTTAATATTTTTTTAAACTTTCTTCTTCTTTTTTGTTTTTTGTTTCTTTCATTTTTCATTAATTCTTTTGCTAATTTTTGTTTCTTTTTAATTAATAAATTTTTATTTGAAATGTTTTTTTTTTACTTTTTTTTTTTTTTAAATTTTATTATTGACAAGAAAAAATGGAACGAGATTTAATAAATTTACATTTATAATAATTTAAAGATTTTCATAATATTTTATAATAATTAACCAAGAATTAAGTTTGAATTTGTGGCAATTTTTTTTTGTTTTGTTGTTTTTGACTCTTATTTTAATACATTGTATTTATGTGTACGATTCAATTTAAGAATTAATATATACTTTTTTCTTTATTCTTAAAATCTAATTTATTTATTAATTTTTTTTTCTTTTTTACTTTTATTTATTTATATTTTTTTTTTATATATCCACAATTTTTTTTTTCTGGCGCACTTTTTTTAAACTTTTTTTTATTATTTTTTTTTTACTGTTGTTTATCGTTTTTCTTCAAATATTATTGTTAAACTTTTAATACACATTTTCTCTTTCTTTTATTCAATAAATTACGAACTTTAAACAAATAAAGAATCCTTTTTTTTTTTTTTTGTTAATGAAAACAAAAAAAAAACGTTATTTTTTTCTTTCTTCAAATTTTTTTCTAATTAAATTTATACTTAATTTTTAAAATATTTAATTTTTTTTCTCTCTTTTCTTTTTTTCAATAATTTTTCTGTAATATTTTCATCTTTTTTTTTTTAATTTTAAAATTGAAATCCTTAATTAATTATTTTAATCAGACTCAGCACGCATACCTCGAACTTCACCCTGTTGACGTTGTTTATCCAATTCTTCTTTGGTTTTTTCTTCTATGGCTCGAATATCTTCCATTGTTAGACCATGCCAACGATCCATCCAACAGAATACTTGTCTTTAAAAAAAAAAAATATAATTAAAATGTTTATATTAAAAATTAAAAATTATTTGTGATGTTTTTTTCTCAAATTACCGATGAAATGTTGTAAATAGCCTTCGTTCTGATTTTTGAATAAAATTTTCTATTCTACTTTGTAGACCGAACCATTTAAATTCACATGTAACCAATTTATAACATGTCATTACTGGATCAACTTTTTGTTTCCAATCTGGACCAACAAGAGGACCTCGATTAGTCTTTTGTGATTTAAATCTATTTCACAATTAATAAATGAAGAAAAAAAAATCGGTTATATAAAAAATAATATGAAAAATTTATATTTAATTCATACTTTGTTGGATCTTCAGATGGTTTATAATCTGCAGGAGTTATTGGATCATTTGCAATGTCGATGTGTATAACTTCACGTTGTTTTAATTTCTCTGGAGGCAATTCATGGACCTAACATGAAAAAATATTAAACAAATTTTAAGAGTAATTTATATAATTTTTTTTTCGAATTATGGTTTAGTAAAGTAAAAGAGAAATGAAAAAGATAAAAAGAAAGTAAGCAAATATTTTGTTGTTGAACGAATAAAAGAATACCAATTAAAAGATTTTTCTGTAAATAATGAAAAAAAAACCAAACTTTAGAATTAACCAATTTGTGTTAATTATTATCAATTCTTATTCTATGAAAAGTCAGATTTAATATTGAAATTGCTGAATTTTCCGTTATTGATATTATTTGGCCTTTCATAGAAGGAGATTTGATTCAATACTGTAATGAAAAATATTATGTATCCTGCAAGAATCATAAAAAATTAAATGTGTTATGTTGTTAGTAACAAAAAAAATGTATTTATATGTGTTATATGTAATTTTTATTGACATCCTTATTTATTAAAGCAAATAACTTACGTTATCTTGATCTCCTTTATCTGCAACATGCAGTGATTCAATACAAATCACAAAATTATCTTTCATGTATCCAGGATTCTAAGAATGGATTGCAATTTTTTAAGCACCCAAACAAGCAAATAAGCAATATTTTGAACATATTTTTTTTTTTTTTTTTTTTAAATTTGTTGTTCATATTTACCCAACATTTTAAATTAAAATAATTAAAAAGTAATGGTTGATATGTAATAAAGATATATGTATGTATATGTAATTTTTTGTTTTTTTAAATTATATAACACATCCACCACCATCATCATCATCATTTACATGATTTCCATCCCATATTCAAGATGATTGATAGCATAATTAAATTTAAGTGAAAAGAAAAAGAAAAGAAAAAGAAAAAAAAAATTTCTTTTTTAGTAATTTCTTTTATTAAACTTACATTATCTTGATTTGGTAATCCTGGTAAATGTAAAGTTTCCACATACAATGAGAAATTATTTTTCATATATTTTGGATTCTAAATAAAATTATAATGAGATTTTTAAATAAATACTTTGTTTTTATTTTATTATAGGTAGTAGATTTCTATTTTTGATTTTTAGGTCAAGAAATAAATTTAAAAAACATTAAAAAAAAAATTTACATACATAAGTGAGGATATATTTAATTTCCTTTTATCTAATTTTCTAAATTGCACTTTTATGAAAATAGCATACTTGTTCATTTTTCTCAAAATTGATGTGTTTTATATTTTTTTATTGGAAAATAATTTATATAGACTTTACCTTTTTTTTTTAAAAAAAAAAAAAAAAAAAAAATCCACTCCCAAGTAAACTTAACTTTTTTTTTATGATAAAAGTGTTCTTGAAGCACATAAGTGCAATAAAAATTCATTTAAAAAATAGTTACAATGACATTTTTCTGTCCTGCAGTATATTGATTTATTCTTTTCTTCTAAGGACTTTTTTTTTTTTTTTTTTTGCTTATTTAGTTATTACTCAGATGAGAAAGAAAATCAATAGAAAGAAAAATCATTTTATACTTTTATTCTTTAGTAAAAGTGGAAAGTGGATAATGTCTATTCTCTTATTGTTTTCCATATTTTTTTGTTTTTCTAATATCACTAAAATATATTTTCTAATAAAACAAAAAAAAAATATATGAAAAGTACATCATCATATTGAGGAATTTTTATGAGACAAGGAATACATTTTTAATAATTACTAATATTTTACAAACCGTTATAACAGTTCTGCAATATGGATAAGCATTCCATGCTTCTTCATGTATTTCTAAGGAACCTTTTGGTGCCAATAATCTTATAAATGTTGGCACTTTTGATGCCAAATGATATATTTTGTACGTATATTGCCCCGACGAATACTTTCCTCCTAAAAAAAAATACAATTTTTTATATAAATTTTAATGCATTAAAATTAAATAATTTTCAAAGAATTGTACTATTATATTTTATCAATTTTTTTTTTTTTTTTTTTATATTTACCTAATAATGGATGATTATCGAATGGTTCATTTTTTAATACTTCAATACCTTCACCACCACCAGTTTCATTTTTTGATGCTTCTGCTACAGAATATAACTGTGCGACTTGATACTAAAATAAAATAAATAAAAAATAAACAAAATTCTTGTATAAAAACGAAATTTTAAAAACCAATAAATTAATTTTAAAATCGAAAACAAATTCATTAAAAATGCAAAAATAAAAATGAAAAAACATAAATTGAATTTTAAAAATCTGGAATGCATTATAAAAATTTACAAAATGAAAAAAAAAATTAAATGCTTCTGGGTAATACAGTAAACTCTCGAGAATAAGTACAGGTGGAATTTAAAAAATATTCCAAACTTTCAACTGTTCGTTTAATTAAAAATTTTGCAATTTACAACAACAAAAAAACAGTATATTTGATTATTTGAAAGTAAACAACTCTTGAGGGAAAAATATACTATTTTTTTTGTGCATATTTTGAATTTTATCTATTTGAAATATCTGACGAAAAACAACTCTTTTCATTCATCCAGCTAAATTTTTCATGTTCTACCAATTAATATCTCTCACACCTACGCAAACTTACTGGGCCATACTAATAAACGAATATACCATGTTGGATAGAAAATTAATTATGAAATAACAATGTTCTTTTTATACATCAATTTCACAAAATATTTACATTTCAAATAGGTAATCTAATTTTTTTTTCTTCTTTTTATTTTCATTCTAAAAAACATCTGTTGAAAAAAAAAATCCGTCTTGAATTCAAGGCGTCGTTATTTTTTTTTGTTTTTTCAGGAAATAACTCAGGTATTAAAAACAAATTTGGCACATTTCAACAAGGAAATATTTTTTTTTTTGTGTTTTTTTTAATATTCACGTAATAATACCGCATTTTTTTTTGTTGTTATACAAATCATTCTATGACATAAAAAAAAATCAATTTTACATAAAAATTATTAATAATTTTCATAATCATTTTTCTTTTTCATAATTTAAAATTTTGCTTGTGCATTAAAAAAAAACGTCAAAAAAATTTTAAAATGTGCGATGATAACAATTTCAATTTATTTGTGCTTGATTTATTGTTTTCTAAACTGATGTGAATATTTTTAGTATCTACATATCTACATTAACATACATACGTATGTACATATTTTTTTTACAGATATGTACTTTCATTAACGAAAAGCAAACATTTAATATTTAAATTTATCTAACCCTTTTATTGTAAAGAAAGAAATAAAGAGTGAAAATCAATATTATTGTAATTTCTTTTTTTAATTATTCAATTTGAAAATAAAATTTACTATTTAGTACGTACTACGAAAAATTAATAACATTTTTAAAAAATAAAAAAATAAAACATAATAAGACAAAAATAAAATCAAATGAAAATAATAAATTTTCTTACAAATAAATCTTTTATTTTATTTATTTTTTATTTTTACAGATACATACCTCTTCTACAGTTAATGGCAAAGTAACACGACTGAAAAGAGAAAATAATTTTAAAAAAAAACTAATTATTAAAGTGTAAATGATAGAAATTGAAAAAAAATATATTTCAAAAAATAAAATGAGTAAAAGTATCTTTTATTTTATGAACTACATAAATGAAAAAATTTTTTAGAATTTCTATCAATGGAGTACAAAATTAAATTAGATTTAAATGTATCGTTTGTTAATGAATACTGAGGGTAAAAAATAAGATTTATCTCTAAATTTTAGTAGTTTCTATTTAAATAAATCCTGATTAGTTTATCGTTATATTTCTATTGTATACATATTGCATTGTTCTACATACAATGAACTATTATTATTATTTTTTTTTTCACATACAGATATTTTCCGGAAATGTATCTTCTACGAAATGGTTTTTCCAATTAAATAGAATTAATTTACACAAAAGCTTTTCTTTTTTATTATTATTATTATTATTTTTTTTTTTTTTGTTAAGTAAATTTTGAATTAAATTTCTAAGAATCTTTTCATTAAATTGAAATTTTATATACATATAAATTATTTAAATTATAAATCAAAATTTTCATTTAAATTAAAATTTAAAATTAATTATAAAATCAATTTTTGATACAGTAAAAAAAAACAAAACAGAAATCAAATATAATTAAAATAATATTAATTCCATTTCAACAAAAAAATTCTTTAAATAATAAATAAATTTTCTTTACCTTACAAGCTAACTACATATGTACATGTTTTTAATTATTTAACCATTTAAATTTTCAATTTTAATGAACATAATTTTCAATGTCATGATCAATAAACCTTAACTTTATTTTTAAATTTTATATTAAAATTATTTTAGAAAAATTTTCATTTTTTGCTAAATAAAGATCTGTTTTTTTTTTTTTTTTTTTTTTTTTTAAATCAAAAATTTACTTGTTCATGTTTCATGTATCACGTGTTTTTTCAAGTGAATGATAAAACAATAAGTTAAAAAAAAAAGTTTAAAAGCATAATTTGTTTAAAAACACGTTCATATATGTAGATATATATTTGATAGTTACTAATACTTTAATCGTAATTCATTTAAAACAATTAAAATAAGTTTACAATCAATATAAAATTGTACATTGTTAAATTTGATAAATTTAAAAAAAGAAAAAATAAAAAATATATACGAGTATGTAGCAAATATAATAGTAAAATAAAAATAAAAATATGTATTTATCATGTCTGAAAGATCAATTAATACAAATATATATATATTCAATATCTGACTAAGATACAATCAAAATTTATAGTATTATAACAAATAAACCGTTTGATCAATTAATAAAACTAATATTGAATATTTTGCATAATTCATAGGGTGTTTTTTTTTTTTTTGATTTTTTATTACTGGCAGATAATTCTCATAAGAGTTCAAATTCTTTTCTTTTGATGACAAAGAAAAATTCAATATTTTCATTTTAAAGTATTATAACTTCTAATTGGTCAAATTTAGAAGATAAAAAAAATTATAATATTGGAAAAGACATTCTTCAGGTACTTTTTTTTTTTTTTTTTTTTGAATTATGTACAATTTGTTCACCCGTTATAAAAAATTTCATTACAAATTTCAATTTAGACAGAAAAAACTCGCAAAATTTCAAATTGAATCATTGAAATGCAATAACCCATTAATATGTACGAATACACATGGTTTTTTTTTTGTTGTATACCATGAGAAAATTATTGTTGTTGATTAAATCATTTTGATTGAATAAATATTAATAAAAAAGCAAAAAAAAAAAAAACAAAAAAAAATGTGCATATTAATAAATGACATTTTATGATTTAAATGTTAAAATATAATTTTCATTTATATACAATTTATATTTTGTCTTGAGTGTAACTACAAATCATATAAATTTTCATAGGTGAATTATGAAGGAGAATTAAATATATGGTTTGTACATACTCGTATTTTATAGTCAGTCATGTAAAAAAATATGTTATAGATACGATATATGTTTGTATACATGTGTTACTACTATCATAATGGTTATGCTGTTTAATTCATTCTTATCGCTATAATCTTTTTTTTTTTTTTAAATATATTTTTATTTATTTGTTCATTTTTCTCTCCATTATTAATATATTTAGAGAGGCGTAACTTTATAAATATGTAATTATACATTGTTTCTCGATAAAATTTACTTTAATTTAGATATTGAACAAAATAAATAAAATTATGTATGTACATATGATTTTCCTGTTTAGATTTCTTAATTGCTATTTTTTATAATATAATTTTGTATGTGTTTTTCTTACGAATTTCTGTTACATTTATCATTTCAAGAGTTGAAAGAATTTTGCTTACTTTTCTTTATAAAAAATTTTTTTTTCTAATATTTTTTCTTCACCATTGTCAATTGATGTTCTTTTTTTTATTGCTTTTCTGAAGAACGAAACAAATCAATTTACCATGAAAGTTTTCTTCGTTCTCTGATAAAAAATTGCTTAGTATGCATTTTATCAAACAAAAAAATTTCTTAAACATTATGAGACATTATGTATCTAATGAGAACTCAAATATGTATATAAAAAATATACATAGATATATGTATTAAGTATGTACATAATATTGTATTTAATGGACCCATGTAGGTGGACATATGTATGTATGTGGTAATGGTACATATGGTAAAGCTATATATTGTAACATACATAATTAAAAGCAGATATATAATCATGTTCAAAAATTTCTGAATAACAAAAAAAAAAATGTATGTAATAAAAATATTATCTTACAAGGTATTAAAGAATAATGTATAACAATTTACAAGGTGGAATTAAAAGTTTAAAAATGATAGCACCTGAAAAAATTCTCTGTCAAATGACATATTGTACAATTCTCTACAGACGGCTCTCCTTGAGAAAATAAAATTATATAAACCCAAATAAATTAGGTTTTTATTACAATATAAAATAAACCAAATATAATATTCAAAACTATACAAAAAAAAAAAAAGAGAACTTCTTTATTTAAGTGAATACTTAATAAAATACAAAAATACACCTGTTTACATACTTGTCGATAATTTCTGATACTCGATAGCTTATAAATTCAATATATATGTATATATATGTAAGTATTTTTTTCTTTTTTTTCAAAAAGTAGATACAATTAATAAAATTTATGATTCTTTTTTTTCCTACGAATTGTCATACTATCAAACGAACAAAAAAAATCAATGTAATTAATAACAATTGTTTTAAACTAAGTAAATAATTTTTCTTTCTCTAGACTAGATATTGTTTGAATATAAAAAATTAATATAATTTTATTATTTTATTCTTTTTTTAAGAAAAACTTGTTTAACAACTACTTAAAAGTCCTAATCATTGACGTTATATCATCACTACAGTTACATATTATATAATGTATACATGTATACATACATATTTATCTACATAATTCAAATTAAGAAAATATTTTTTCTCTGTAATTTAATATTTTACTATAACCCTTATTAGGATAAAATAAATCCTTCATACTTATATTAGACTAATTCTTAAGATATTATTTTAAATTTTGTAAAAGAAAAACAAATACTTGAAACGTTTAAAATATTAAATATTATTATTATTTCGCTAAGTAAAATAAATAAAGTGTATGAAGTCATATCGAAACCGCTTTAACTGTTTATTGTTTGAAAAATATTTTGCTCGAATAAGGGTTAAATTTTTATTAAATTTAATTTCTATATTATTATTTTATAGTCTCATAATACATAATAAATTTTTACCCAAAGGCAAAATGTAATATTAAAGTTTTTTATATTGAAAATTTACCTTTTAAGTAGCTACGAGTAGATGAAAAAACTTTGTTTTTATAATAAAAAAAAAAGTGTTCCTTAATTAGATATTATGTATGTATGTATTATTTTTATAAAATTTTGTTAATAAATCTAAATTTCATAATTTATCTTCCAAAATATTAATTGTATGTATTATGTCATATATTCAATATAATGAGAAGAAAATTCATTAGAAAAATGAATGATGTAAGAATTTTAAATGTATAAATTCGCTAAAACATTTATGCATGTTAATAATTATTTTGTTTTTTTTTTTTAAATCCTACAAATTTTTTCTAAAAATTTTATAAACTTTTTGTATGAAATTTATTTTTAATACATATTTTTCCTGTTTTTATTTTTGATTATTTTTTTTAAAATACTAATCACATGCTGTACATAGGTAAAATTTTGCAATGATATAAAATTTTATCCAAGAAATATCTAAGTAGATACATCATAGGTATACTTTCATTTTTATAAGATTTCTGCTACTGAATTTTTATTGAATTGTGAATTTTTTGTTTTTCTTCTATGGAACATTTAAGTAGGTATATAAAATATTTAATATTTTCTTAAATTTAAATTTATCTAAAAACCATGGAAAATAATGATAATTCAAAAATTCTGCAGAATAAATAAACATTTTAAATTATAAAAGAGAAAAGAAAGAAAAAAAAAAGGCTGAAAATGTTTTAATTTGTACAAGCAAAATAAACTAATGACGTAAGCTCACGAATGTGTATTACGTGAGCTTTTTTTTTTTTGCTTATTTTTTTCGTTCACTATAAGATGATTTTGATTTTTCACACTTTGACTTTTTATCATATAATAAATTTTTCTGAATGAAAATATGAAAAAAATATAAGTATATCTATAGATATAAGTAGAAATTAATATATTATTCATAAAAAATAATTTATTTAGCTGATATAAAATGAAATTTTTGCAACGTTAATGTTGCAAATTACAAGAAAATGGCCTTCGAGTAAAAAAAAAAAAATAAAAAAAAAGAAAGTAAACATTGAATAAATATGTAGGTAGGTACATGTGCATAATTTTTATAATATACAACGATATTTAAATTACAAAAGGATTTTGAGAAAATATTATATCACATGTATTTAGGATTAGCCGTTACTTTAGTACCTTGTTTTTAATGTATTACTTTAACAAGAATTTTTTTGAATTTCAATTTAAAATTTTGCAATTAGAAATATAATTTTAAAAAATTCATAATTAACTGAATGACAATTATAATATCACAAGGACATATGCACTTAAAAAAAAATCCTTGACCTGAAAAAAAAAAAAAAAGATTTTCTACTCAAAAAACAACTTTTTTTTCTATAAGAGAAAAATCTATCTATTACATAGATATAGAGTTACAAAACAATTTCTAAATCAAAGAAATATTAAAAACAATTTAGTACATGAGTCCCAGACGACGGTCTCTTATGACTTTCATCAACACTTTTGATATACCTTAATAATTGTAAAATGAAACATGAATAAAACTTTTTTTTTTTATTTTTATAATAATTATAACGATTTCATGTGTGACAAAAGTAAAAATGATGATGATGACTAATAATTAAAGTTATAACGTGGGCTCATTAGATTTGTACAGTGTTACAAAGTGCTTTTCATAATACAATAACCAATAATTTATTTTTTTTCCTAATCAATTTACACATCATTGAAAAAAAAAATATGAAACGTTTTCAAATTTTCCAATTAAAAATTCATTATTTTCTGTAATTATTTTTGTTTTTTTTTTTCTTTCTTTCTTGCTAGTTTTCTTTATTTTCCAATTTAGTTTTTTGCAAATTTTCAAAAATCGATTTTTTTTATATTTTTTTTTCCACTTTACTCATTTTATTTCTTTTTCCAATTTAAAATATTAAAAAAAATCATGAAATATTCAAAAGAAATTTTCTTCACTTAAAATTTTGTTCACATTAATTAATTTTATATTTAATTTATTACTTACAATTCTTTAATTAGCATTTTTCTAGTTTTTCTAATAAAATTAAATAAATTTTTTTTTTAAAACTCTTTTTAAGGAAGTGAAGGTTAAATTCTCACTAAAATCACCGGAAGAATAATTTAATATATTATTTTGCTAATGTGAAATTTTATTTGATGATTAAAATAAAATTAATTTCATTAAAAACCCGTTTACTTTTTTCTTTAAAATTATATATTAAAAGTTTTCTTAATTTTCTAAATGCATGATACGAGTCTGCAAAAATTGACAAAAAAATTCACTGACTTTATGATTCTTGAAACTTGAAACAATTCAACTCTTCAACACGATTCCACGAACGGAACGAATGTCAGTCAATAAGTGTTGCTTTTTATTTAGTTTTTTTAAATATTCTAGTAATATAGATCTGTATGAAAAAATGAAGTAGATCAGAATTCTTAAATTCATATATTGAAAATATGAGATTTTTATTAAAATTTATTATTTATTTTAGATCCAAGGTTTAATTAACAAAAATAAAGTAGATTTAGTTCCAATTTTATCGAACATAAAAAAACAACAACACTATATTTGTTGTCAATCCACAATTTTAGACTTGAATTGAAAAAATCCATCCACAGGTTGGCTTAATTGTAATATTTTTAAAAAAAACGAGCAATTTATTTTCAATCATTGAAAAATATTTTATTTTTTATTCAAAACATTGATATTTTTATTTATTTGTCAAAGATTCATTTCATTGCTAAATTTTTTATACATATAAACAAAAACTTAAATATTTGGAAAAAGAAAGAGAGAAAAAAAAACGAAAATCCAATTATTATTTTACAATTTCCTTTTTTTATGAGTCCTGAATTTGCATTTCAAGTTCAACGTCGGATAAATTTATTTCACGTAACGAATTTATAAAAATGTAACGAGAAAAAAATATATAAAGCCATCGGAACCATAACATTTGTGACTTGTGATGTTTCATGGCGCTGCGGACAATTGCAGCTTCCTTCCAATTAAGAATGCACCTATAATAATTATTTAATTTATTTAGAATAATTGCTTAATGGTCAAAGATCCTAGCCACATATTAGATATTTTCAATTGTAATGAAAAGCTATCCTAATGTGGATTAGAACCTTTGCTTTAGTCTAGTAAATTTAATACTCCATACCAATTTGTGGACATTAAAAACGTGCAAATAAGGTCAAAAATCGAAATATATTTCCTTACAGTATTAATAGAATCCAATGTGTAAATTTTACACTCTAAAATAAAATCAATTTAATTAATGTAACAAATAAGTATTAAATTCTAAAAATCAAAAAAACAAAAAAACAAAATTTACCTTTGGGTATTAATTGTGCTAAGCACAATGATGCAGTTGCATAATAAACAGCACAATGATTTGGATGTTGACTAACACCGTCTCGATCAAATGTAACAAGTGCATTTATATCAAAACATTCAACAGTTTTTAGAATTATCTTAGCTACTGAATCGACTTTCCATTCAGTATTTGGATCGTCAGGCAACAATGTTGCATTAACTAGTATTATATTAGATTCAGGAATACCAAGAGTTGTACATGATTCGAATAATTCCTTGCGTCGTATTCTAGATTTTTTGTAATAATTTCCTAAAATATATTTTCATTATCCTTAAGGTCATTTTTTTAAAATTTTTATTTAAATAATTTTACCATTTGAAAGACATAGAACATACAATTGGCAGTTATCTCTTTTGATTAAACTTCGAATTGTTGGTCCAAAAAACATACATTCATCATCTGGATGTGAAATAATAACAAGTACACGTTCATGGTGGGGAAATTTTACATTACTGACTAGTTTTATACCAAATCTTCGTGTTGTTGTGAAAATAATTTTATAAATACTTAGGCATACTAATAAGTACACCACAACAGCAAAAAATATATGCTCCAGGGCTTCAATTGAACTTGCTAAAATAAAAGAATAAGCCGAACGAATATAAATAAATCCTTCACTACTATACATCCAAAATAATTTCATTTCATTTCTATGTTATTTATTTGGCTTCATTGCAAAATTATTTTATTCGGCGACGTCGTCCAAATTATGATGATCACTTAACCTAAAATTTATAAAAAATAATGATTTAGCTAACTGAGCAATATATTTTAAGTTTTTAATATATTAATATTAATATTTACAGTATTCAATTTTGATTATTATTATGTATTTTTGGTATTTGTATTTTGCAAAATAAAAAAATAATTACTAAAATCTAGTCTGTTTTTGGTATCCAAATAAAATGACATTTAGAATTTGACAGTTTCCTTTTTCGTCTTTTTTCGTAGTGCAAATAGAAAAAACTACAACCCCGCAGCAAGAGCCACGCGAATTTTGCTTTAGCAAATTAAACCTAACGCTTACTATTTTTTTAAAATTTCACTTTGAGCCTTACTAATAAAATTTTTTTAAAGTCGAATTTAACAAAAATCTACTCTAAAAACTGAGAATGCTTTGAAGTTCTGTACACGAATATTTGTAAAAATAAATATTTCAATTTATTTTGTAAAGAGTTTCATAGCATACTCAGTTTTTAGAGTCTTCTTTTGTTAATATCGACTTAGAGAATGATATTAGTAACAACCTCTGGGTTTTTTCTTGATATTTTTATATACATACATACATATGTATGTACATATTATATAATTTTGTGTTTATTTATTAATTTTAATTTTTTCAAATGTTTTTCTAAAATATGAACACCATCTCCAGCATTTAAAATTCAATAAATATTGCAGTTTCGCTGCTACTTTTTGCAGTTGCTGGTGCTCTCGTTGCTAAGTTATTCTTCTCTGGCTTCTCCTGGTTTCTCGGGTTCGGGTAATAGAAGAAGAATTGTCAATTGTCATCAAGATTTTAAATAAAATAAAAATTCATCAATGGCGCAGCACGTGCAAGAAGCAACCGTCTTTGAGCGGCGTTTGAGGCCAATATATGGTAATTAGACAATATTTATGAAATAAAATTATTCTCTAATAATGTATAAAATATATTTATGAAAAAATTTTATGAAAATTTCATCAATTTAGTTGCTAATTTAACTACTTTTTTTGTACAGATTCATTAGAAGTTGGCAATAACAAAAAGGCCCTGCAAGAAGTCGAAAAATTATTGAAGAAAAGTCCAAAATTGACTTGTGCTAGGGCGTTAAAAGCATTAGCATTATTAAGACTTGGAAAAGAAGATGAAAGTAATACTTTATTAAACCAACTTTCAGAAGAAAAACCAAATGATGATGCTACTTTACAAGTACTCACGTTCTGCTATAAGGAAATGGAACAACGTAAGAGAATAAAAAAATTTGATAGCCAACCGACCCTATGTCATAATTTGCTTTATTATTTTTAGTTGACAAGATATGTGAATTATATAATCATGCTGCTAAACAATTACCAGGGAATGAAGAAATTTTAGCTCATTTATTTATGTCATACGTTCGACTCAATGACTTTAAATCACAACAAGCGACTGCCTTGCAATTATATAAAATTAAACCAAAAAATCCCTATTATTTTTGGGCTGTTATGAGTGTTGTTCTACAGGTAAAAAATAATATTTTTTAATTTTATTTTAATATTTAAAATTTTATTTAAAAAAAAAAAAATAGGGTTTACGAGGACCGGAATCATCTGATACGAATAAAAGAAAATTATATCTTGCGCTGGCGCAAAGAATGGTTGATAAATTAATTATTGAGGATAAATTAGATGCGGAACAAGAAGTTCAGTTATATTTGAATATTTTAGAAGAACAAGGCAAATGTAAAGAAGCTTTAGAATTCATGGAAGGACCATTATGTCAAAAATTATATCCAGGTGCACCAATTACACTAAAAATAGAACTTCTAAAAAAAATGGGACAATGGGATAGATTGCATTTATTACTTAAAGATCTTCTGAATGAAGAGTATGATCAATTTTCTATTTTAATTTTCATCATTCAGTTAATTGACATGATCTTTTTTTTTCCAATTCTTAGACGAGACAGATGGGACTACTACAAAGATTATTTAGACGCATGTTTTGAATTACATAAGATTAATCCGAGTACTAGTGACGGTACAAATATTATGGATGATTGTCATGAGTTTTTATGCCAAGTAAGTTAAAATTTAAAGAAAAATTACTATTCAAAGTTTTGATCAAAAATAAATTATCGTAATTAGAATTTAAGTTTCAAAGAATTAAATTTAGATCGAAACTATGAAATAATATGGAATAATTTTGATAGTATTTATTACAATTATCAATGTTCTAAGAAATTTAAAATTAAACTAAATAAAATTACAGTTAATTGAAGCTGGAAAACGTGTTAGAGGACCATATTTGGCACGTTTAAAACTTCATTCTAAAATGCAAGAACATAATTTAAATGCTGTTGAACTTCTTGGTGAATTTAATGATTTAATTATTGAATATTTTCGTTTGTTTGGTGATAAACCATGTTGTACTAAAGATATTACATTATTTTTAAATTATATTAAACCAAAAGATCGTTTGGATTTAGCTGTCAAACTTCTAAAAGATTCTGGTATAAGTTCAACAATATTGCCACAAAATGTAAGTAAATAATGTAATAATTGAATGAGACTTAAGTAAAATTTATTTGTTCAATTATTTTCTCATAGCTTGAGCAAATGCAAAAGCATATTTGTTCTTTGCAATTATCAAGAACTTGTGGATCACATATTGGATTAGAAACTGAGCATTTATTAGCACTTTATACAGCACTTAAATTACATTATGAACATGGATTAGGAGCATTTGGTAAAAATTTACTTCCAACTGATATGGGACCATCGGATCCTTATGCATTACTTGCAGGTAAAAATAATTTTATTTTCAATTTGTTAAATCTTTAAGTAAAACAAAATCATAATTATTAATTTAATATTATTTATCTTTTTTTTTAGCTCATATAATGTATGAAATATCAATAAAAAATAATAAATCGAATTATTTATTGAATGCCTTATGCCTTCTATATTACGTCCTTAAAAATAGCCCAAGCAATTTTCATATAAAATTATTATGTTTAAAAATTTATCATTATTTTGGTTGTGGCTTGGGTGGACAACATATGTATGAATCATTAGATATTAAACATGTTCAATTGGATTCAATGGGTTATTTACATTGTCAATTATTATCATCGACTGGTTTAATTAATGCCATTAAACATGTTTATGATCCAACATTAAAATTCTTTACAACAAGTTATAAAGAACGTTTAGAATATATAGCAATGTCATATAAATTTGGTTCATTTTCAAAATTACAAGAATTTATGGAATTTCGTGATCGTTTATCAAATAGTTTACATTATGCAACAATATCAATTGAAGAATTATTATTAGAATTAGTTTGTTTATCTGGTACACAACAACAAAATTTTAATACATATAAATTAATGAGTATTAATCCATGTGATGATCGTATTAATTGGAAAAAATTATCAGATAATCGTGATTTATCTGTTGTAGTTAATTGGGATTCATATGATTTATTTGATAAAGATCATTTAAAAAATGAAAGTTTTCAGCAAGATATTGAAGCATTACAAATACGTTCATTATTATTACGTTTAATATCAGCATTTATTGATTTATTACATTTTCCAATAAAAATTCAAAAACAACAAAATCAGAATCAACAACAACAAAAACAACAATCAAAACAAAAATCTAAAACAGTAACAAAAACAAAAGAGAATAATGAAAAAACAAATTGTTGTAATAATCATGATAGTAAAATATTATCATGTAATGAAACTGAAACAATTGAATTATTAAAAGATGAATGGAATGAAACATTTAAACGTATAAAAATAATAAACTATAAAAAATTTTATATGAATCATGATTTTCTAGTCAATTTATTACCTTCACGTTTACATTTATTCATTGAAAATGATATAATTTATGAGAAATTCTTTAATGATTTATCACAATTTATATTAGATTTATATTGTGGTAATTGTTCGAAAATATCAAATATTCTACAAACACTCAATGAAAATATTAAAAATGTTTCATCAACATGTTGCAATAATGTTGATAAATCAAATAGCTCTGATGATAATATATGGATAAGAAGAGATATACAAATGAAAATTTATTCATGCATTGAAGTAAGTTTAGTTTTTTTATTTTATTTTATTGTTTTTTATTCAACTTTGGTTATCTGAAAAGAAACGGTGTGTTTTCGAAAATGCAGTGATGCTGTCTTGATACACAATTCAGCTTAAAACATTTATACACCGACAATAACGATGATTTCAGATAATCGACTTTTTTTTTAAATATATTTAATAAGCTTCACATACAATTTAATAAGTTTAATTTGTCCAAATGAACTTAAATAGAGACATTGTGAATGAAATGCCTATAAAAATTTGTGATTTTAAAAAAATTCTTTAATTAATTTTCTTCATTTTAATTTCAGATACTTTCATTGTATGCATTTGTATTATCAGCTTGTTATGAAAAATATGTAATATCATCTCAAGATGTTCATCAAACAAAAAAAACTAAGAAAAAAGATAATAAATATCATCAAAATAATAGTATAAATGAAAATTATTGTACTTCGACATCATCATCATCATCTTTAATATCAAGTGATAAAGATCGTCTTCAAATTGTTATTGAACTAATGAGACATCTTAAACAAGAATTTCAAAATTGTAATAATGCTATTGGTAAGTAAATAAAAGTAATTTTTAATAATAAAAAAAAAAAAATTTAAGTTAATTTTTATTTTTAGCTATTTGGAAAGGTCCTAAATTTCATTCAGATTTATCTGAATGTATGGCTGGAATGTCATTAAATCCAGATGTTGAATCAAATCTGATAGCAGATGTAATGAATATATTTAAAGATAATCACGTTCAAGTGGTTCAAGATTTAAGAAATATCATTAAGGATAAAATTCGTATGATAAATAAGTAAAGTATAAAAATTATAAAAATATTAAATTAATAAATATAATAGGTGAAACTTATAATTAAAATATTAAAAAAAAAAAAAAAACAAGTTATCGTATCCATTATTATTATTTTAGTGAAAATATTGATGAAAATTGTAAATAAATTTTAAATTATAAATATAAAAATTCTAATATCTAATTATCAAAAATTTAAATTATACAATTAATAATTAAAAATATTATTCTTCTCTTCTAATTCTTTTTTATAACTCAAAAAATATCGATCAGAATAATTTGCATTGAAAATTTAAATAGTAAATACCAATTTCAATTATTATTCAAGATTCAATCCAATTAAATAGAAAAGTAATTATATTTTTTATTCTGATCGATATTTACGAACGAATTTCTACTTTTTTTCATGTTTTTCTTAATGTTTATATTTTATTTCGTCAAATTGGTATTACATAGAACTTATTTAATTTTCAAGAAAAACATAAATTGTAATATTCTAAAAAAATTTAGAATACATTATAAAAATATGTGACACTCGTGTCACACTCAAAAAAAAATTCTAATTACATTAAAAATATTCTATAACTATTTGTTTCCTTGCTAAACATTAATATGTGCAGTGTTATTTGTCATTTATGTTTTATTATTTAATAAAATTTTTCAATATTTAATTTTTTTGTTTATGATTAATCTTATATCAGGGACATGATCCTAACAATCATAAAAATCAATCTACGACGATTCTTATGTATTTCTTTCAAGCGTAGGTTCCTGTCAAAGGCAAGGATTGTGTTAGTAGTACAATGTAGATGGTAATTTGTATCACTTGAGTCTTGAAGGATATGTTTACATAATTCATGAGGGATTTACACCACTTGTAAGAAATCTGTTTGGGTTATAGTAGTACCCCTTAAAGGACTTTACCATTCACAGAAGAAATACTTTCAACATGATAACAATTAACAAATAGTGAATGCACTAATCAATTTCTAATTTTTAAGGGACTTACCGAACAGGACTATCTAAAAAAATATATATAAGTAGCAAATTAAGATTGTTTAAGATTTAATGAAATTTCTTAAGGTACGTAAAAATAGACTTTCGGAGTATGAGTTAACGCAACTCATTTTCAGACAGCAATCTCTATGATATATCTCTATATTTCACAAATTTGAAAAGTTTATATAAATGGCAGCACTGGTGTCTGGCCTTTTTCAATCCATTTGTCATTTGATGTGTCATGTGATATATTCAAAGTTTTCGCACTTATTCAAAGAGGAAAATTGATTAAAGGTGAAAATTCATCAAATAATTTTAATTAAAAACTTTTTAATTTAAATCTTTTCTTTATATATAGGACAACAATTAATTTAAGAATAAGGAAAATACACATTAGTTTCATTTTTCACATCATCTGAATAAAAAGTAAAAATGTCTTTAAGATCATTACTTGGGTATACATTTGCTGGAACATTTGTATCAGTATCGACAATTCTTACACTTTATCATGTTTTAACGGGTAAAGGTGAAAGAGTAAGTATTGGTTGGTTCCTAGAGGAAACATCACCATATATGTGGGCAACTATTGGTATTGGCTTAGCTGTAGCATTATCAGTTGTTGGTGCTGCATTAGGAATTCATACAACTGGAGTTAGTATAATTGGTGGTGGTGTTAAAGCACCAAGAATTAAA
This sequence comes from Bombylius discolor, assembly GCA_939192795.1. Classification (NCBI taxonomy): domain Eukaryota; kingdom Metazoa; phylum Arthropoda; class Insecta; order Diptera; family Bombyliidae; genus Bombylius; species Bombylius discolor. The sequence continues at coordinate 43,930,232 of OW584238.1, read as the reverse complement.
ACAAAAAATTTAATATCAGTAATTTTTTGTGAAGCCGTCGCTATTTATGGTTTAATCACAGCAATTGTACTATCTGGTTTATTAGAAAGTTTTACAGATGAAACAGCAAGAACAAATCCCATAATAAAAGCACATAATTGGACAGCTGGTTATTTAATGTTTGGAGCTGGTTTATCAGTTGGTTTAGTTAATCTATTTTGTGGTATTGCTGTTGGTGTTGTTGGTTCTGGTGCTGCATTAGCTGATGCTGCTAATTCAGCATTATTTGTGAAAATTTTAATTGTAGAAATTTTCGGATCTGCTATTGGTTTATTCGGTTTAATTGTTGGAATTTATATGACATCAAAAGTTAAAATGGGAGATAAAGAATAGAAAGCAAATAAAAGATAATCTTAAATGTTATGTGTATTATTAAATGTAATAAGTAATTAATATAATTATTCACATTTATTATAAGAAATTAAATGTTAATGCTTTCTTGCAAATTGAAAAAAAAAAAAAAAAAATACAACATTGTAAATAATTTCAAAGAATAATATTCTATCCATTCCATAATATCAAAATAGTCGGAATTGGATACATATTTGTGTAATATTTGTTTTAGAGGATAAACATTTTTTTTGTTAAAAACCAAATTAATTTTTACGCACTTGAAAAATATGTTATTTACCTAATTTTTTTTTTAAATCTATTACATGATTTTTTTTTCTTCTGTAAATTATTAAAAAAAAAAGGTACTTTTATTATATTTCTCACGTAGAAAATAAATTTAAATTTAGAAAATAATAAAAAAATAAATAAGTATGTACCCATTCATTAAGAAAATATTTCAATATCGTGTAATCGTTCATACTGTACTGGAAATAAGAAAAAAAAAGTGTTACAAATAAAATATTCGATAATGTACAAAAACAATTGCTTTTATTTCTTTTTCTATTTTTAGATTAAGTTCTCTTTAGGCATTAAAAAAATAATAAAATACGTATTTTGTATTTTTTTGGAAACCTACCCTTAGAGGGGTTAAAGAGCATTTGAAATTTGTATGTAGATAAACTATTAAAGGTTCCCATTGACTTGAAAGAGGATCCAATTCATAGGCGACAACTTTGATGCACTTTTTGCTGAGCTGCTGCTTATAGTAGGAGTGGAAGTTACTTTACTTTGAAAATCAAGGCCACCTTCAGTTTCGGGTACAATAGTTAGATTCCTATAAGAGCTAACTGCCAGGAAATATCCTTCGTAATATTAAGGAGAAGTCGGAAACCCATATACAATGGTTGTGTGAACATGCGACTTTACACTATAGATAGAATTTATCCCTTTTCCTTTCGAATAAAATATTAGGGATAAGTAATTATTCAGCAACGCCGGATAATCAACTGGTACAAGGATATTTACAAAATAAAATAAAACACAAATTCTTCTAGTAAATTTTATAAATGTTTTTTTTTTTCATGTTTATTGTTTTTCGGGTTATAATAAATTTTTCAGTTTTTTTTTTGTTTTAATTTTTTTTTGCTTTCTAAGAATAGTACTAATTTTTTTTAAAAAAAAAATAATTGATAATGGTTTTTCTTTCGTTTTATTTTTCTTTTTAATTGTATAGATATATATATATATATTAATTATTTTTTAAATTTTACCATCATTTTCAAATCAAATTAAAAAAAAAAAAAAATACATGCTTTTTTTAACTTAAAAAATAAAAAAAGAAATATATAATTTTTTTTTAATAAAAAAAATTTTTTTTTTTGCTTGCACAATGGAATACAATAATAATAATAATAATCATATAATAAATGTAATAAATTGGAATAATAAATATAATATAAAAATCATTAATCATTACGATTATATATTTTTTTTAATTATCATTGTATTTTTTGTTTTTGTTTTTTTGTTTTTAGGTTTTAGGTTCATTCCCTATTTTATTTTAAATATAAATTTTAGGTAAATTGCTTTTATTTTGATATAAATTTTGTCTTACCTAAATATATTGTTTTTTCGTTATTTATTTGCTTTTTTTTTTTTAAAAAATTTTAGGTGAATGAACAATTTTAACTTTTAATGTTCGATTTATTCGTAATAAATGACATATTCATTCAACCTAAACATTATTGCTTTTATTTATTTATATATTAATTTTAAAAAAATAATTAATTTTGAATTTAAAAAAAAATATATATATATATGAAAATGAAGCTCAACAAAAATTAATAAGAATATTCGGCACTTCATTTGAAAATAAGACTGAAATATAATTGTAATATCTTTAATTTGATTGATTTTAAATCCATTTATGGTAAAATCAATTGAAAATGAATAAAGAATTTACTCAAATGAGAAAAAAAACAAAACTTCAAAATTTTGAGATTTCTTCGAGAAGTTTTAAATAAAAACGATTCGAAATCGTTCTTCCGGTAAATTCTTACTTAAGCTGTTTAAAACGTATCGTACTCTATAATAAGATTCCATAAGAATCCTTATTATAGAAAATGATTTAATACTGTATTAAACAGCTTTTAAAAAATAACTAGCTACTGAAAATAATATCGGATCACTTTTCACCGTGAAAACACCGTTTTCAAGCCTTTTCTCGATGCCAGCTTCGAGAAAAACATTACTAAATTCTTGAAAATTTTTTTTTTAAGACCTGTAATATTTACCTTGACATTTCAACAATTTTTTTTTTTGATTTCACTTTTCTCAAGAATATTTCGTTGGCATTTACTTCGAGACCAACTTGAATGTGTTTTATTAATTATTTATTCAATCAAATTTTCATTGTATTAAATTAATTTTAAGCATACAGTAAGAAAATGAGGATGATTATTTTATATTTCTTACGTAATATGTTAAGTTTTTTTTTTTTAAAATTATAATTACAAAAAAATATATATTATAATTATTACACGAAAAAAAAAAAAATGAAAATAAGTCATAATATAAATTTTTCTAATAAACAGTACGTAACAACACACAAATTTTTCGCGACATAAAATTTTCGTATCTTTTCAGAAGCATAAAAATAAAATAAGTCTGATAATAATGATTTTTAATTTTCGAAAATCTTGAATCTTATTTAAATTCTCATCTTAATTAAGTAATAAACAATGAAATTTAAATTCAGTTATGTTTAGTCACTTGCTGAGATAGCATGCAAAATAAGATCTATAAGTTATTTATTGTATAGGGGATTGATTCACACATTTTTATTCAAAACGAATTTCTTATGCTGAATTCCAGTTTAGCCATTAGAATCCGTTTTTTTTTTTTTTTTTTTTTTTGATAAAAATGTGAAAAACTTAACCAATAATTTTTGCAAACAGGTAACAAATGAAAAAAAACTAAGTTTTAATTAATTACGATACTAAAAAAAAAAGCATTTGTGACCTTTATAAAGTTTTTGTTTAACATGCAAAAATTCTAAAATAAAAAATTCTTGCGCTGCTTCTGTTCTAAAAATGTATTAACATTCTTTTTTTTTTTTAAATTTCATTTTCTACTTTACTCAATAAGCGCCTAATTTTTAATAAATTGCTTTGATTTTTTTATTCTCAAATATTTTTATCGTTTTTTATTTTTATTAATTTTTTTCAATTTGATTATTTAGAAAAAAAGAAGAACTTTTTCTCGTTAAATTAATAATTATTAATTTATAAAAAAATATATTATGCTTACAATATTAAGTTCATTTTTTTTTTCTCAGTTTTATCTTATCAAAATTTATTTTTGTTTTCTTTTTTTTATATTCGAAATAATATATTTATTTTGTTTTAAATTGGAATTAAAGCGAAACAAAAAAAAAATGGAAAAAATAAACAAAATACAAATTTAAACGATTCATGTTTTAACACATAATTAGTTTTTTTTTTTTTTTTAAGGAAAAACACCTATTTTTTCTTTTCTTTAAATCTTGTACAAAAAGGAAAACGTTGTTTCTACAAAAATGATTTTTATTTTTTTTTCGTTTTTATTTTATTTTTTTTTTTGTCACATTTTAGAATTATTTTTACCGTTTTTTGTTTTTAATTATAAACTTTTAAGTTTAGTCGTACTGTACTTTATGATAAAAAAAAAAAAAAAAGGAAACAAAGAACGATTTTTCGTTTATTTTTACCTACCTTTTCTTCTTTCATTTAATTTTTTTGTTTTTGTCTTACAATTACATAAATTTTCTTTTCTTACTCTTTTATTCTCTTAATTTTACTTTTTCGTCATTCATTTATTTATTTTTTTTTTAAATCAATTTTATCATTATCGTTCCTACCACCTTCTTCTAAAAAAAATTATCGTTCCTTATTTAATGGAAGGCATTTTTTTTTTAATATTTTTAATTATATACTGTTTAAAAATATTTTGGCAGTATTCTGTGAATATTAAATGGTCTAGAAATAAAAATTAAAAAAAATTTTTTTAATTAAATTGTTGTCTTTTTGTAAAAAAAACAAAATTTCATTCAAAATAATTATCATACCTGAGCGTTTGAATTTTTTAACAGATTTTTTAATAAATGAATTTCTTCTTGTTTTGATTGTACAACATTACGCCAATGTGCTTCTTGATCACGAGCTTGTGTTTCTAAATTAGTTAAAAGATTTTCCTACAAGATAATAAAAATAAAAAAAAAATTCAAATTTTCATAAAAGAGATTCTTGTAGTAATTAAATTTTCACTTACAGTTTTTGTGACAATTGCTGTTAATTGTTCTACTTTAGCTCTTAATTGAACATTTTCTAATAAAACATGTTTTGTATTCTCGTTGTTTGATTGTTGTTGCTCTTGGTTATTATTGGCATTGTTGGTACTATTTTTATTATTATCATTATCTGTAGTAGTAATATCATTATGATGATTACTGGTTTTAACTGTTTCAGCTGTATGATGATTATTAATTTTATTATGATTATTTTCTTCACAATTAAATGATGTTGTTGTAACAGCAGTTGTTGTTAAATTATTTTTATTGCTAATTTGATTTATTGTATTATTATCTCTATTTAATTGATTATTATTAATATATTGCTTAATATGAGTTGAAATAACTTGTTCAATCCATTGATCAAATGATAATGTTAATGCTGAACCAGCTTGTAATTTTGTTGCTTCAGGATATAAACGTTCAAATAATTCACGTATTCTTTGTTCATCTTTTAATGTTGATGATGAATCTGTTGTCTGTTGTTGTGGATTCTACATTTAAAAAAAAATTGGGAAAAAATTAAAAAATTCTTATTGAAGTTTTAGCTATTTAAAAATTATTGAATTTCATTCAAATTTTTTTTTTCATAATTTAGAAACGAGATACATTCATGCCAAAAGGATTGCTTAAACAAACCACAATTTTTTATGAAGAGTTTGAAAAAGAAATTATTCATGCAAATTTTTTGAAAATATTCAATTACAAGAAAATGAAACATTGAATGAAATTCAAACAAGAAATAACAAAATAAAAACATATTACAAGCTTTTTTTTTTTTTTTTTAGTAAATAATTTGAAAGAAAATTTGATGAAGGAACATTAAAAAAGAGGAAACAAAACAACAATTAGCACTTACAACTAAATTATTGAAATTTCTTTTAACAGTAGGATTGGTAGTAACAGTAGTGGTAGTGATAGTAGCTTTTGATGTTTTTTCAGCTTCTTGCAATGCTTCAACCAATTTCCAATTTTTTGTGCGTAATTCCTAAATTATTGAACATATAACAACAGAAAAAAAATAAAATAAATACGTAAAAATGATGAGTACATTTCTAAACGATTACAACGTACATTTACATAAAAGCACAAAATTAACCATAAATTTTGTACAAAAAAATTTTAAAAAAAATCAAAATAATTTTGTTTTATATTTAGCTATTTTTGTCAAGCAACCGTAAAAAAATGTGTTAAAAATTTATTGAAGAAAAATGTGTGTTTTGTGGAAATTAGATGAAGGCTATTTACATATATATGTACATACCTAAGTGTTTTGCATTGATAATTTTATAAAGTTTTCTTCATAAAATTAAACAATATAAATTTCAATTGATTCTAATTATTGTTCAAAATGTTTGTATTTTTAAATCAATTAAATCGTGAAACTTTTTGCATTCTAATATAATTTTGTCATTTACATGATTTTGAACACAAAGAATTAAGGTCGATTGACACACATCCGATTCGACTCCGGTTCATTCGATCAGGTTCAGTCATTTTGACGTGATTTGTGACGATCGTAACCGGCCGGATACATTCAAATTACATACTAACATGTAAAAATACTTAATATGGGGTGGAAGTACGTAAGTTTTTTCAATCGATTCAGCAAACGACTGAATAATCAATTCATCTACGTGCTTTTAACCCTGATCAGACGGAGGGAAACCGGATCGTATGTATGTAAATCGTCCTTTAATGTCTGTTTGAACATACAAAATTAAAATTAAAATTAAATTATTATTTTACATGCATTTCCTTTAATAAAATTTATAATAAATATTTAATCTTTAAATATGTATGTACTTACATTATTTTTCTCTTTTTGCTCATTAATTTGTTTCATTAGTTCATCTTCTTTATTTGTTAATGTTTTCAATGATAATTCATATTCAGATAATTTTTTATCTTTACAATCAATTATATTTTTCTGTTCATTTAATTGTAAATTAATTTTATCATTATATTGTATTTGATCTAATAATTTACCATTTATTGTATCATATTGTTTTTTTAAATTATCATATTGTATATTTAATTGTTCATATTTTAATTTAATATCTTTTAAATCATTTTGTATTAATTGTAATTCAGATTGTTTTGAATCTAATGCATTTTGTAAATTACGTATTTCAACTTTATGTGTTTCTTTTTCATTTTCAACAATTTTTGCTAATTCTAAATCATATTGTTGACGTTGGATTTCTTCTTTAGCATCATTTAAATTTTGTTCTAATTTTAATAATTGCTGTTGTTGTTGTTGTACAATATCATTCATTTTTTGTTTTGTATCTTCAGCTGTTTGATGTGATGCATTTGCAATCATTTGTAATTGTACAATTTCAGATTGTAAACGTCCATTATGTTCATTTAATTGTTGAATTTGTTGTAATAATTCTTGTGAATTTGTTTGTTTTTCATGATGTAATTTAACTTGAAATTGTTGTCTTTCTAAATTGAATTTTTCATTTAAATTTTGTATTTCTTGATTTAAATTATTAATATCTTGTTCTTTTGATTGAATTCTTTCAATATAAATTTTTGTTGTTGCATTAAAATTTAAACGTTCTGTTGTTATTTCTTGACGTAAATCACGTAATTTTGCTTGTATACCAGCTGATGATGCTTGTTCATCTTGTAATTGTTTTTCTTTTTCATTTAATTGTTTCTTTAATTTTTGAACAATATCATCACTCCATTCTGAATGATTAATTGGTGTATCTTGTTGTTTATTTAATAAATAATCAATTAAAATTTGAATTTCACTGCGATTTAATTCAGCTTGATTAAATAATATCATTAAAGTGTTAACACCAATTACATCAGATCCAGATAATTGTTCAATAATGGAATTTTCAACTTTCTTTTTATTCTTTTGCTGTTGCTGTTGTTGTTGTTTATTTTGAACTTTTGGTGAATCAATGTTCTTATGGTGTTTCTCTTCATGCTGTTTGATCTCTTTAACAGCTACAGGTTCTTGAGGTGATTGCTGTTGAGCACTCGTATCACCTTTTTCATCTTTCTTCGAAGCTTTGGAAGATTTTTTTGTTTCCTTTACTTTAGAATCTTTTAATGGTTTATTTTCATTTTGTGATTTTACAGCATCAACAACTATTTCATCTTTTGACATTTGTTTCTTCAATTCTACAACATCTTTTGGAGGTTTTACATCAAAATGATTTAATGATTCAGCAGCTGATGATTCTTTTAAAATAACTGTTTCAGATTTATTAAGTAAAATTCCAGATGATTTTGTAATATTTGATTTACGTTGTTGTTGCTGTTGATGTTTTTGATTATCCTTTTTCTTATCAATAATTTCTGGTTCTATAAATTCAACATGAACTTTTTTTTGTTGATGTGATGGACTACTTTCAGTTGATTGAGTTTCAGATTGTACATCACTTTCATTTTCATGTGTTTCAATATCATTATCTTTTGTTGATGTAACATTATCCTTTTGTTGTTTTTGTTTTTTATCTTTTTTCATATCTTTTTTATTTGATATTTTACGTGGCTGTTGTTGACGATAATGTTTATTTTTCGTTGTTCCATATAATTTTTCAGCTAATAAACGTTTTTCGGCTGCAACTTCTTCGAATGTTTTACTACGAAAGAACTTATTTATAAAAAGTAAAGAAAATAATGATGCCAAAAATACACATGTAATTACAATCAATACATGAAGATCCATTTTTTCATTATTTATTTATTTTTTTATTTAGGTATTTTTATTTAGTTTTATCGTTGTTATTTATTTATTAAATATAAAAAATCAGTAAAGTTGTTTTGTTGTTTATTTGACCTGTTTACAGATAAAAATAAATATATATATTTTTTTAAATTTTGTTGTTAATTAATTTCGACAAGGTAATAAATTTTTAAAAGAAAAACCCATGATATAAGAATGCCACACCTAATTATCTTAAAAAGTTGTTAAATATTATATTCTTTTGAATATGTAAAAATTTCAGTATTATAATTCTAAAAATGTTACAATTATCACAAAAATTATATTTTATATAAAAAAAAATCTTCCAAAGGAGATTAACATGAAAATTTTCTTTTTGACTTTTTCTGTATTTAATTTTGTTATTTTTCATCTTCTAAAAAAACATATTTAGTGATAAGAAATTATCGCCAAGTAACAGCCAGTAAGAGCAATAGTAATAAAAAATAATTTATTATTTAAAAAAAAAAAACTTGAAATGCAAGTCTGTCATCATCATCATTACTTTAAAGGAAAATTGCTGAATGGTACGGGTCGAGCAAAGGGGTCATCACTTTTTTTTCTTTCCCCGTTTTTATTTTCAATTTTTTATTAAAATTGGAAATGATGATTGAATCGAAAAATTAGCAAACAATATAAGAATTTAATACCTACATACACTTTTTTTTTTTAAATAAAGAAAAAAGTAAAAAAAGGGTTTGATGACCGGACAATGATGATGTCACTAAATTTCTGGTTATTATAATAGTTTGTATGGTATGTGAATTTTTTTTTTTTTATTCAATAGAGTTACATTCTATATACTATATGTATACTATATAATAGGACAAGTAGGTATGTAGTAAGGGGGGAAAGAAGAATAAAATCTTTGTAATCTCCCACATTTCACAGTTATTATATATGTTTAATTAGTGTAACTTTAACATTCTATTATTATTTTTTTTCCGATTTTTTTTTATTTTCATACTTTAAAGAATAATTTAAATTAATTGTTACGAGTCCTTGAAAAGTATTTCTATTATTTATTAACAGAATACTTAATGAGAATACTATGTGACGTATTCACTACACCGCCATACTTTGTACCTTTTTTAAATTATTTGGATTACAATGAATTATTCATTCATAAAAAACACTATAATAATTTCTATTTTTACTTTCTTTTAATTAACTAATTATTTATTTATATGAATAATTAATAATTAAAACTTACCGACAATGAAATTACAATGTCTAATTACTCCACTTTACTTGCGAGTTGCGAGTGTCCAATTCACAATCTGAATTCTTTAGTAGAAAAAGACAAAGCATACCAATTACAACCGACAAAACGGAGTCGGAGTGAAAATTGAAAAGAGAAATTCAATTACAATACAAATCATTACAAATAGGCTATCAAGCTTATACCACGTCACGTCGTAAAAATTTGTTTTGCTTATTGTGAATTGAATTGAAGTTTTTGACAGTAGGCCTACATAGGGCATTACGGGGCATTACCATACCTTTTTAATGGTGGGTGGTCTTGCTTCCCTAGTCCCTAGAAATATTCTGCCCTGCGCTGCGGCTGCTGCCTGCTGCGGATACTGCACTTGCACTACTGCAGACTGCTGCTGTGATAGCTTAAATGAAAAATATTATTAAATTGAGAATTTAGAAATTATTGTTAAGACACTTTTCAGAGATGTTCATAACGCATTATTTTAAGGCGATACTTCTAAACTAAATTAAAAATAAATTGATATCGTAAAGCCGGACCAAATTTTATATTGTGCATTCTTCACTTACATTCCATTGTGATCTGAATTTTTGTTTTACAAATGATGTCGTCATCAAATTCAATTCTAATCCTAATGTCATTCGATGTCCAAGATTTTGGACTACATAATTTGATTGTAAACAAAAACAAAAGTTATGGAAATAATTTATTTGAAATTCGTTTGTATATATAATTAAAAATGATTGAAATCGTTGCAAAATTAGTTCGTGAACAAAGTCCAATTTATTTAACTGGTGAAATTGTTGAATGTCTAATAGAATTCACAAATCCATCAAAACCACAACATCTTATTTCACAAAGTAATCGGTACGAAATTCAATTTAAGAATCTTTTTCAGAAATTTTTTATTTTCATTCATTTTTACACTTTATTTTAGTGATTCATTTGAAAATTTAGCATGGGCAACTGTACAAATTCATTGTTATTTAAATTCAACATTCAAAGAACAAGATCATTATCATTCTGGTTCAATAACAGATTTAGCTGAATCAACAAAAACATCATTGGGTATTGTTACACAAGATTTTGGGGAAATTATTGTTGAAACAAAGCCAAAAATATTATTTTGTGATTTACGTCTAAATTCTGGAGAAACGAGAACATGTAATATATTTTCTTGTTCCTTTTTTTTTATTTTAAATTTTGATTTATTTTACAGATTTTTTCAGAGAAGTTCTACCACTTGATGGTCCACCAACATATCGTGGACATGATATTAAGTATTTTTATCGAATAACAATTGCAACACAACGTGTTAAATCAAAAGTTCAAACATTAAGTGTACCTATTCGTGTACTTCCATTACCAGTTATTATTCGTCCAGAAGAAGTTCCAGCATTATATAATGAGACCAATGAAGAATTAGCACCAACAAATCCATTTTTAGAAAATAAAAAAACAGAATCTGATGTTGAGATTGCATGGCAGAATGTTCTTGTAAGAATTTTTTTTGTACATTTTCTCAAAAAAAAAAAAAAAAAAAAAAAAAAAACATGAAATCTTTTTCATTTTCATAGAATATTACTGCAAGACGTCTACCAAAATTCTACAAAATTTCAAATAAACGCGGTCATGTTGGTAGATTTTGTTTGTTCAAATCATCATATAAATTAGGTGAAGATATTGTTGGTACATTGGATTTTACAAATCGTGAAGTACGTTGTGTTCAATTTTCTGTAACACTTCAGTCACAAGAAATAATTAAAAAAAGTGCCACTAAATCGTCGTCGGCAACAAAATCTACTGCAGATGATAGCATTACCACTAGTGGTAGTAATTCATTGTCACAACAATCAGTTAATCAAATTGATTCGTCACAACAACAACAACAGCAACAAACTGAGGTAATGGGTAAAATTATCGATCATACTAAATATCATGAAGTTTGCTTGTCAATGTTGCAAACACAAATTATCATAAACGTGCCATTATTTGTAACACCATCATTTTCAACTGATTTAGTTGAAATTAAATGGAGATTACATTTTGAATTTGTTACAAGTACAATGATTGATTTAGAACGACCTTCTTCTGTAGAGAATGAATTAGAAGCAACAAAAAATTCAAACTCAATTGAATGGCGTGCTCCATTTGACATTCCAATTGAAACAATGATATGGAATTTACCTGTAACATTATATCCAACATCTCCATTACAAATTTATTCACCAAGTGGTCCATTTTCATTAGTTATTAAGTAGATAGTTTTATTAATTACGATGTTATTTGGATAAATGAAATGAATAAAAATAAAACCCTTTTTAAACAACAAATATTTTGTATTTCAATTCTAATCACTTTCATCATCATCATTACTACCGCCAAAAGCATCACTATCATTTTTACTGTTTTCATTATTATCAGAGTCTTCACTTTGTTGATCCCAATTTTTAAATTTCTTGTTAGTCATGAAGTCGTCCCTAAAAATAAAGCAATAAAAAAGTAAGTAAGAAATTAGGGCCAAAGTTTTAAAATAAAAATTAAGATCCACTCACCTTAATACACTCCATTCTGACTTCTTTTCATTGTCATTGTCATCATTATCACTTTCCTCTTTAACTTCTTCTTTTACTGGGTTATCAACTAATTCTGATTTAGCTCTTTTACCACCCATTAAAACATCAAGGAATTTCCGTTTATTAATATTATTTAATACTGCAACCTTTCTATGATCTAATGGTCCAGCTTTTTCTAATTCTTTATCAATTTCTTTTTGTTGTACACGAACTGCATTGAATAATTGTACTACACCTCTTGTTGCGATCTTTTTCAATGCCTTTTCCCTTTCTCGATCTTTTATTGATGGTTTTACTCTAAGACCTAATGCTTTCAACTTATTGTCATATTTTTCTTTTTTAATTATTTTAAATTTTTCATCAATTTCTTTTTTATCTGGTTTTTCCTGCTTAATTTCACCTTCAATTTCAAAATCATATGATTTGTTCTCGTCTTTATTTTGATTTAATTTTTTAGCTCGTGATAATATTAAAGATTTTTTTGATTTTGGTTTATCTGAATTTAAAACATTTGCTATACAATCTGCCCATGCTGCGTTACCATCTTGTGATATATTTTCACTGCCTACAGATGAATTATCACTTTGGTCAACATCTTCATTTGATGATGGAATGCTTTCATTTCGCATTGAATCTGTGGAAAATTGTAGGAGTAATTTGAAAAATTGTTATTGCTAACAGAAGTTAGAAACTTACCTTTCTGTTGTAACATTTTCATGACCATTATTGTTGGAATTAGGGTGCTAACATCACAAAACCTGTCTAAAAATAATTATTAACTAGTTACAGCTGCACGTGTAAACTGCAAAGTACACCTCTTTTGACAAATAAACAAGAATTTCATTCACAATCAAAAGTAAAAAGTAAAAAGTATCGAAGAGAGAGTATCGATTGTGGTATCGAATCAAAAGTATCGATTCCTCGATAGTATCGATCGGCGGTATCGTGAGTCGTGACGTCTAAGGAAGCGTGCGCATTTTACATTTTCTGATTCAAAAAATTCATTTTTAAGTGAAGATCTAATTAAGTAAATAAAAACACTTTGAATTCAGATAATCTTTCAAAAGCAAATATTTCTATACATTTAAACAATGGATTTCGAGGACGACAATTCAGATATCGATGATGATTATGAAGAAAACGACGAAGACTCCTCAGAACCAACTGAGTGTTTATTTTGTAAAAATGTTTCAAAATCAATTGATTTGGCTATAAAACATTTAAAGGATAATCATAATATTGATTTGATTCAATTAAAAAAGAAATTCAAAATGGATCAGTATTCGTACATCAAGGTAATGAGTTTAATGAAATGTAAATTTAAAGTAGTGAAATATGTTTTTTGTTTGCTTAGATGGTAAATTATGTACGAACCCATGAGGTAAATGCAAAGGATTTTCAATCTCTTGATAGTAAACTTTGGGATGATGAAAAATATTTGAAGCCGGTCAAATACGAGTCTTGGTTAACTTATGGTAAAGTGTATTTATACTTTCCTCTAAAAAATGGAAAAAATAACATGAAAACAAAATTCATTTCAATAGATTTTGAAGACTTAGAAATTGTGCCTAATGATAAAATAAACGGATCTGTAGCAATGGAAGAAAGCAATCCTGAATCAGATGAAGTGCGACAGCTAAAAGAAAAAGTTGGTATCTTTAATTCTTTAGTTGTCTTAGGTCATATTGTAAATGAAATTTTCAGATTCATGAAAAAGATGAATTACTCAAGCAAGCGTATGAAACAATTCAAAAACTTCAACAAGGTTTTCGAAGACTAATTGAAAAGGATATCGATCAATCACAACCTAAAGACAAAACTATAGCAAACGTATCAGTTCGAGATGATGAAGGATACTTCTCAACTTACGCTCATTTTTCAATACATTATGATATGCTATCAGTACTTAAATCTAAATTTGTATTAGAGAATTTTATTTAAAATTTGCTCATTTCAATTATTTTTTAGGATTCTGTGCGAACATCCAGCTACAGAGATGCAATTCTAGAGAATAAAGAAATCATTCAAGGTAAAACAGTTTTAGATGTTGGCTGTGGGACATCAATTCTTTCAATGTTTGCATCATCAGCTGGTGCTGAAAAAGTTGTTGCCATTGATAATTCAGAAATTATTTACAAAGCAATGGATATAGCGAGAGTGAATAATTTTAAGAACATTGATTTTGTTAAAGGACGTCTTGAAAACACTGTATTGCCAGTTGACAAATTTGATATAATAATTTCAGAATGGATGGGATATTTTCTACTTTTTGAAGGAATGCTTGATTCAATAATTTATGCAAGAGATCGTCATTTAAAATTAGGTGGAATTATAATGCCAAATCGTTGTAATATCAGTCTAGTTGGTTATGCTGATGTAAAACGTCATCAAGAATATATTAATTTTTGGGATTCTGTTTATGGTTTTAATATGGAAACAATGAAAAATGAAGTACTTCAAGAGCCTGTAGTTGAAATATGTAAACCAGAATTTATTTTAACTGAATCACAAATTATAGCAGATTATAATTTAAATACAGTTACATATGATTATTCAAATTTTACAATAGATTTTCAAATGAAATGTATTAAGGATGGTAATTTGGTGGCATTTGTTGGTTATTTTGATACATTTTTTGAATTACCAATAAAAACAATTACATTTTCAACATCACCAAATACTAAATCAACACATTGGAAACAAGTTGTATTTTTTATTGAAAAACCAGTAAATGTTAAAAACGGTGATTTAATTTCTGGAAATATAAAATGTCGACGTAATATTAGAGATATGAGATCATTGAATATAACTATGAAAGTATTTGATAAAGAATATAATTATAGAATGGAATAAAAAAATTAAGAAACTAAAATGAAAAATGTTATTACTATTGGTCTTGTTATTACTATTGGTCTTGTTATTACTATTGGTCTTGTTATTACTATTGGTCTTGTTATTGTTTTTCCTTATCATAAACATCTCTTGCAAGGATACCCCATAAGTTTTCGACAGGATTTAGGTCCGAGTTTAGTGCTGGCCACCTCTTACTATTGCATCAGCTCCATATAAATCTGTAATTATTTTAGGTGGTTGCTGAATGCTGATTCATTACTCTCTATGTGCACTGGAATTTATTAATTAAAAAAAAAAACAAATTTGAGTTTTTGTTTTTTGCCTTACTTTTATTTTGTATTCTTTATACAAAAGGAAAGGTTCTAATTCTAAGTGAAAATTAAAAAGGAAAATAAGTATTTAATTTTGTTAATTAATTTAAAGTCGAAAGAAGAAAAACTCGATTTCATTTTATAATCCGAAATTTCTTTTGTTTTTGTGTTTTTAATTTTGAATGCAAAATTCTCTTATAAACTACAAAAAGAATGTTATTTCTTCGCTAACAGAAGAACAAAGAAAATATAAAAATCTTCAAGATGTTATCAAGAAAGAATTATTTTGTTACTGTGGCCGCTGGTGTTTTGAATCGTTCTAATCTCAATTTAGCTTTTTCAGCGTAAGTATTTGCATTGTTAGAACTAGTTGTTGTTGTACCATTTTTTGTTACATCTGCTGTACTATTATTATCTGCTAAACCGAAACGTTGTTGTCTTTTTAACAATTTTTCTTTTTTTTCAATGTCAGCAATTTTTGATGAAATTACACAGCCAAAACGTTCAGCACGTTTCTTTAATGTTTGAATTTGTTGTTCATCTTTTACACCATCACCACCACTAATAGAAATTGAATCACTGTTGATTTTACCACTATTGTTGTTTCCTTCACTGGCGTTTGATGCACCAAATTTTTTTGCACGCATTTCCAAACGTTCTTTTAATGATAATTCTGAAAGTTTGATTACTTTTTTCTGATCTGAAACATCTGATTTTGCTGCATTATTATTACTTTCCGTTTTATCATTTTGAATATCCAATTTTGGTACCTTGTCTAATGATACAGAATTTTCATTTGCTGTATTAATTGATGATTGATCTGTGTTTATTGGTTTGGGTACTGAATTTTTACGTTTTAAAACAACTTTTTTTGTTGCTACTATTGACTGTTGTTGCACTGATGGTTGTCTATTATCAGTTACGAGTTTTGGTGGTGATATTAATACTGATTCATCTTCTGGCGAATCTAGAACGGCTTTTTCTTCTTCATCAGTTGTTAAACCGTCTTCCTCTAAAAGATCTTCATTAATTGCAGTGTCTTCTAAAGATAATTCACCATCTATTAATGCTGCTTGTAAACGTTCTTGTAATTCATTTTTATTTCCTGTTGTAGTTAATCCTCGTAATCGAAGTTCTCGTTTTAAATCAGCCACCTATCAAGAAAATTAAATTAGACTATATGTAGGGCTATGTGTAAAATTTGTAGGAAAAAATTAATTAAAATTTAAGAAGCTCAATCATCTCAATCACCAACAACATAACCTTAAAATAAAATTTTTTCTTTACCTTCATTTTTAATATATCCGTATCAGACATCTGTGCGATTTTTTCCTTTAATTCAAGAGAAAATGTTGTTTGGAAGTTTTTGCAGAAATTATTAACAAAACACTTAAAACAAAAAATCCAACTCTTCAAAAAACTGGCTTTCCTTCTTTTTGACGTTTCTCCACAATTCAGTGATGGTTGTCAACGGCAATGACGCGTTCCATTCCACTACGAATTTTTTTTTATTTTCGGCTGTTTCGAGTTCGAAAGTCGAAAAAAAAGGAATAAGGAGAAAATTTACACTAATAAAAATTCGAGAACATGGCGCATGGCCATAAACAAAAAGCATCAATTTATACAATAGAGAATTAATCTCAAGCTCTTTCAAAAATCAAGAACATGCAAACATACATAAATATTTTGCTTCGAAAATTTTTTAAATATAGCTTTTGAAACATTCGAACTCAATTTAAATATTTTCCGTTTTTATTTGAATTTTGTACTATAAATCAGCTGTTTTGTTTATTTTCGAAGTAGACTATAAGAATAAATCCTCAAAAAGAATAATAAAAATTATAAATACATAGCGATTATTTGAAGAAAGACAAAGACAGAAGATCAATATGAATTATAATTGTATGAATGTTTTTTGAAATAATGTTTTTAATTTTTTTTTTTTACTTTAATTTTACTTAAATATAGATACAGTATAAGCTCAGTAATTTGAACCTCTTTATTTTCAACGCCTAAATTTCTAAAATTAGCTAATAATGTTATGTAATTTTGTAAAGGGGTTTTTCTGATTTATACTTTTCGAAATAAGATGAAATAAAAACAAGTTAAATATGTACATATTACCTGATTTAAAATTCACTTTATAATCGTCATATTCAATTTTGTAATTATTTTTTTAAAAATACAAATGAATTTATTACAACACTATTTAGTATTTTTGTTTAAAATAGTGTCGAAAGTGTAAATTTGTTTTTGTGTGCAATTTTTTCAACTGTTCTAAAATTTTAACAAGGTCAGTTTAAATTAGTTCAAATTATCGAGTTTACACTGTTAGGTATAATTTCTACTTATTTTCTATTGAATGAATATTGAAAATCATTGTTGCAAGTTTTATGAAATGTTATTGTGGTTGTGCTTCAAAATACATGACATAAAAATGTTATTTGGTAACAATAAAATCTTTTTTGTTTCACTTTAAATTTTTTTAAAATATTTTACAAATTTTATGTACGTAAAATAATTTGTATGGAAAATTTGTCATGTAACCCTGGGATTGGCTGATCGTATACAAATGTATACATTCGGACTTTGTCTTAAATGCAGAAACACGAATTTGGTCGTGCGTATACAAATGTATACCATACATTTTATATGGAGATTTTGAAATTTTTTTTTCAAAAAACGATATCTCAGCATCCCGTGGACAAAAAACTAATATTTTCATATTGAATATTTTAATCCAAAAATAATAGTTTTTGATTCAGAGGATGCTGAGATACAGACCTTCAAAGTCAAATTGAAGTCTTAATTATGTTTGAATTTGTATATGTATGAAAATTTCGATAAGTAAAAATAGTACAAAATCGCATGGGTTGATTAAAAAGGACTTTTCAACAAATATTAGGGTAAAAAAATTACGGTTTTTGGTCCACGGGATGCTGAGATATCGTTTTTTGAAAAAAAAATTTCAAAATCTCCATATAAAATGTATGGTATACATTTGTATACGCACGACCAAATTCGTGTTTTTGCATAGGTAAAAAGAAATATTTTGTTCTACCAATTTTGAGCTAGGACGTTGAAAATTGGGATGTATAGTGAGGACCTTCCAATGAAGGAATTGGTGAAGTTTCATGTTTTCCTAGCTCGAAGGGATCATATTTAAATTAAGACTCAAAGTCCGAATGTATACATTTGTATAAGATCAGCCAATCCCAGGGTTACATGACAAATTTTCCATACAAATTATTTTACGTATGTAAATAAAATTTGTAAAATATTTAAAAAAAAAATTTTAAGTGAAATAAAAAAGATTTTATTGTTACCAAATAACTAAAAATCTTGAAATTTGACAAAAAAGAAAAAAAAATCATCATGCGAATGAATGAATTATCATTATTTAATAAGAACTATAAAATGCAATATGAAAATGAACAAGAAGCAGTATATTTTAAAAAACATGAAAATTAAAAATATTTTTTCATTTCTCACATATCACAAAAAAACGTGATAATTAATATCATCAACAATAATTGTACACAGTTGTATTATTATATTTTTGTTTTTCGAAACAAAATATAAATATCCAAAAATGTATACAATAAGAATCAAAACAAAATTTAAAAATATCATATGGTATACAAAAACAAATAAAGCATTTATAATGAATATTATAATTATGGGCGTGTTTTTCATTATTTTTTATTTCTTAAATTTACTTTAAATGCTTCTTCTTTTCACATTTCTCCTCTTGAAATCTTATACAGCCAATCATATCATGAGCTTATTCGAAGCAAAATTATTCCCCTTTTTATATTATTTTTGCAAACATACAGACATGAAAATTCAAAAATTTGAATTTAACGGCTACAATAAACCTCTATATACTTGATGCTTTTTGTTAATCCTCTATTGTATAAATTGATGCTTTTTGATATACTTGATGCTTTTTGCCATAAATTAAGGAATAAATTTATACAACAAAAATGGACATTTTTAAAGAAAATAAGAAAAATATTTAAAATATGTATTTAAATAAAAATAAAATTCTATTTCACTAGCTGGCTTTGATTACATTTTATTACATGCCTTATTTTTTCACTTTTTTTGATAAAACCTTTCAAACAAAGCTCACAATAGAATCTTTTCTCACCAGTATGAATAAGCTCATGTTGTGATAGATGTGATTTCTGGGCAAAACCTTTCCCACACGTACCACACTTGTGATTTCTTTCTTTCTGATGAACACTTGTTACATGCTTCTTAAGATGATCCAAAGTGGAAAATTTCCTATCACACAATTTACATTCATGATTTTTTACCATGCTATGTACTGCACGAATGTGAACATTTAAAATACCATTTGTTGTGAATTTTTTTTCACAATATGGACATATGAATGCTTTAATACCGGTATGTGCTTTTAAATGATATTCTAAGCCAGCTTTCGTCTTAAATTGCTTATCACAAATAATACATTCAATTGGATCAATATTATGCACATCCTTCCTGTGTTTGTCTTTAGTTCTTCGTTTCATTTTTGATTCAGAATTTTCAATAATTTCACCTTGAGCTTGAGTGTTTGAATAAATTATCATAGTTTCAGATATATGTTGAGACTGATGAGTCTCTAATTTCTCTGAATTATTGAATGCGTAACCACAATATTTACAAATTAAAATGTATTCACCATGATCGTGAGCTAAATGTAATTTCAAAGCAGATAAATCACAATATTCTATATTACATTTAGGACATTTATCTCTTGCAATTATTGGAGTTTGTTTTACAGGTGATATTTTAGATTCTTCGATTCGTGAATTTTTTCTAACATTATTTGAAGTTGTTTCAGTTGTTACTGGTAGAGTTTTCGTATCATAATTACTAATTTCATTATCCATAAAATCTAGATCTAACCATGATTCTGTAAATTGAAATGAATCATTCTCTTGAAAGAAAATCTCATCTAAAAATTCATTCTCTAAAAATTCTTCATCCATGAAATCTTCATCTAAATTAGCAGTTGGATTAATAAAATTTGATTGTTCTTGTTGTTTATAATTTTCTTCTTTACTATGACTTATTTTTATATGCCATGCTAAACTAAAGACGTTTGTAAATCCTTTAGAATATATATCACATTCTGAACAAAAATATTTTGATTTATTCTGTGGATGTTCTTTTTTAAAATGATTATTTAGTTCTGTTCTTGAATTTATACTTTGATTACAAATTTTACAGAAGAAATCATAATTTTCATGTTCTGTTTTGATATGTTTTTCAACTTGAGAAGAATTTATGAACCAAGTTTTACAAAAACAACATGTATTTGAATTTAAATGTGATTTTTTCAAATGAATTCCTAATTCACGTATTGTTTTATATTTTTCTGTGCAAATGCAACACAAATTAGGTTTCAACTCGATATGAGATAAATGTTGACATTCCATATGATTTATAAGATCTTGAGCTGAATTGAATGTAACATCTTTGCAATTTCTGCATTTCCAAATAGCTTTACTCGAATCTGGTACAATGTATCGTTGATGATTTTGTGATTTAAGATTTTCGATGTCTTTCGATTGATGTAGCTTTAGAATATTTTGGGCTTTAATGAATCTTTGATAAAAATTGTTTATTTTAATTAAAATCTGATAGCAACTGTGACATACTAACTTTGAAAAGTTGTCTGATTTTGTGATCTGTGACAATTTAAAAATTAAAATAAATTAATTTTTCTACTTTATGGAGAGTATCACTTACTTTGATATCCTTAAATATTTCAAGTATTTCAACAATATTTGATGATTTTGTCTGATTATTGTCGAAAATATCCTTCATTTTAGGTGATTCTTTTGCACAAAATCTACAAAACTCCATTTTTACTTCATTAAATTCTAATCTGATGACTGATCGGAAAAGTTTTTTTTAAAGTTAATAAACAAAAGTAAAAAATAAAATCAAAATCATATGTTCGAGTTCGAAAACAAAATTCAAATTAAGTTGAAGTTGAATTTCTGTGGTGAAATTGTATTCAATCAGTGTCAATCATTTATATCTTCTTGTTTCGTTCGTATCGTTTGTTGTGAATTGTGATTTTTGATAAAAGTTTGTAAAAATGTTTATAGTTGCAATTACTGGTGGAATAGCAACAGGAAAAACTACTGTATCGAATGTGTTTCGAGAAAATGGAATTCCCGTTATTGATGCAGATGTAATTGCACGACGAAGTAAGTAAAAATTTGTACATAATGAAAACATTGAAAAAATTGTAATCCTCCTTCCTCTATTGAAATGGAAAATGTCAATAATGTCATATGTTCTCGAATTTTTTTTTTGTGGAGCGTTACCAAATCTGAATTTTTAATTGTGACGGTTATTTTTAAAATTAAATTTCTATTAAAAATTAAGAATTCTTTTTCAACGGGAAAATATTTTTCAATATCCATAGGATATAATATGAGGACTTCTATTAATCTTGCCAAAAATATGTAATATGTACCATGTTCAGTTTCTATCAATGAAAAACAAAATTCTATCTTTTAATTCATACATACATATAACTCTTGGATGAATTAAAATAGAACGATGGGTTATAGTTTTGTCAAGATTAAAAAAAAAAATCTAGTTCATCGTACTATGTACATGATATTTAGAAAATTTTTAAATGAAGTTTTCTTTGTTTTTTTTCTTCTAATATTTCAATTTAATTTTACCTTACTAAAGTAATAATTAATATTCCTTTTTCATATGAATTAGTTGTCGAACCGGGAAAGCCTGCTTGGCATAAAATCAAGGAAGTTTTTGGAGATGAAGTAATCAAGGATAACCAAGAGATAAATCGTGAAATATTAGGAAAATTAATATTTAGTGATAAACAATTAAGAAGAAAATTAAATGAAATAACACATCCAATAATACATCGTACAATATTTTTTGAAATATTTCGTTATTTCATAAATGGAAAAAATTATGTTGTAATGGATTTACCATTATTATTTGAAACTGGTATATTGATTGATTTCATTCATAAAATTATAACAGTGACCTGGTAAGTAAATACTTATTATGTTTTCCTTTAATTTTCCATTTCTTATTTTTGTTCTAATTTTTATGGTTAATTAAAAAATAATAAAAAATCATTTTTTTTATTTCTTTAAAAAAAAAAAAAACAAAAAGTGATGAAGAAAATCAAATAAAACGACTTTTAGGACGTAATTTATTATGTGAAGAGGATGCAAGAAAGCGTATCACAGCACAAATGCCATTAGAGAAAAAGTGTGAAAAATCACATTTTGTTATTGATAATTGTGGTACAATTGATGATACAAAAAAGCAAACATTAGAAATTCTAAATATATTAAATTCAAGTAAACAACATTGGAAAATACGTTTTTATTTATTAATTGGTTGTGTAGGATTAATTGTTGGATTTTTATGGTTACAATCATTATTTAAAAGATAAAAAAAAAAAGATATGATCTTTTTAAATAAAAACGTTAATGAAAATTTATTTGAATATAAGAAAAAAAATTATTAGTAAATAATGCTGTTGTCGTTAGGTAAAAGATCATAGAAACTTATGAATTTGCATTTATAACTTATTTTTTTATTATTTTCAAAAAAATCTCTGTTAATATGAAATTATACCTAACAATAGCAGTATATATAGTCTCTTGATAATCTACCAAAAACTAAGCCAATAAAAGAAAATTTGTTTTATTTTAAATATAATTTATGTTAATAAAAAAAAAAAAAAAAACAAAACAAAACAGAAATAGTCAAAAATTATGAATTAAATGCGATTAATATATTTCAATAAAAAAATTTTTCAGTAAATAAACATGATTTTTTTATTTTTGTATTTTCTTCAATTTTTTATTATTCCTATTAATTTTAATTTTTTTCATGTATTCTCAACCATTGTTTGTTAAATCGTCTTCATATCATTATTGAAAATAAATTTAAATAAAATTAAAAAAAAAAAAAAGTAAAAAGTAAAGGAAAAAATTTTTTTTATTATTTCATGTCAATATGGTGACAAATATCATTTTTACATGAAATA
Organism: Bombylius discolor; assembly: GCA_939192795.1. NCBI lineage: Eukaryota > Metazoa > Arthropoda > Insecta > Diptera > Bombyliidae > Bombylius > Bombylius discolor. The sequence continues at coordinate 43,906,782 of OW584238.1, read as the reverse complement.
ATAATAAAGTGGAAATTATTATGAATTCATTTCACATAAAACATATTTTGTTTTCTTTAGTTTTCTATTTTTATTTTTATATTTTAAAGAGAAAAAAAAAGTAAAACATGTGTGTATGTTGATGGAATTTTTTTTATTTTATTGTTGCATTTTCTTTGATGGATGTTTTTAACAAAATAATCACATTTTAAATAGAATTTCTGTTTTCGTATTAAAATATGGTATTAATGATTTCAGATTAAAATTAAAATGTTATTATCGTTTTAAAAGCTAAAAAAATTACACAATAGAAATTTCTGGACTTTAAAGTTTTTTCTTTGTGAATTTAAATTATTAAGAATTATACATAATAGGACATTATGGCTTTCAGAAACTATAGAAACAGATTTCTTAAAATATTATGTAAAAATACTTTGAAATGAGTTTTTTTTTTTTTCAATTACAAATAAACGAACTACATATCGAAATATCAATAATTTTACCGGTCAAGTAAAAAAAAAAATCATCTTAGTGAAATAAAAAAAAAAAAATTTCTTAATCCTCAATTCAAGCGTTAGATTAAAATTTAACTTTTTACTACAAAGCCAGGCATTATGATATACATTTTTCAAATACCACCAACAATTTAAAAATTCATAAGACTTGTTGCATTTTGAATTCATTGGCAAGTGCATTGAATTTATATTTTTCTTTTTGTATATATAAATTTTCTTTAAAAAAAAAAGAATAATAATTAACAAAGGAGATAATTTATATGCATACAATATTTTAACGGAATTACCCAGATATACCTATAATATCTATATTACATATTATGCTTTTATTATCATATTTTATAAATCGTTAAAATATTTGAACTTCAGTGTATATTCGTACTTATTTATTAGAATTATTACTTAATAACTTCATAATATGCTGTCGTGTTGTTGTTGTTGTGTAATGAGGTGGATAATAATAAATTGTAAATCAATTGAATTTATTGCATGTAAATTAGATAAGTATTTAGTTTTTTTTTTTTTTTAAATAAAGACAAGACAAAAAAGTAAAAATAATTCATTATTTGAAACAATAGAATGTAAAAGTAAAAAATATGTTGCTGAAGTCATAGATAGCTACATATGATTGAATCTAATGGAATGACCAAGATGAAAATAAAAAAAATAAAAACAAATAATTAACTTAAAGGAAAAGTAAAAACAAATATTAAAAAAAAGATTTAAATACTAGCTTTTCTAGAAAATTTATTATTGAATCATAATTAAATTATTTTACGTAACGTAATTTATTATACATCAGGTTTATATACATACATATATTTTTTTTTTTTCATGTTTAAAGGAAACAATTTATAAAGACAAACAACATTAACAACTCTTTTTTCGTTTTTTGACTAAAAGAACGTGATTTTTGTTAAAAAATTATAAACTTGTCTTGAAAAAAATTTAAAACAAAAGAACAATTTAAATTGCGGTAAATTTTTATTAAACAAAGAATCTTTTTTTTTTTTAAGAATTTTCAAGAGGGACACATTATCCAAAAATATTACAACAAAATAATGATCAAAAAAAGCCTTCGGATTTTCTAACAGTATTTTTTTTTCGTAACTGTTTGTTGACACTAAGCTAAGAGCTAAGAAAAAAAGGATATAGTAAATTTTAATAAACAGGGTATAATTTGGTTGTCCAGACTGAAACAAACGATTTTTTAATGTCTTTTAAAAGAAGGTTTATACATTATCCTGCTTTGAAGGGTCTTTAAAAACTTTTCTGAAATGATCAAAATTAATCGACAATAAAACTAGTTTCGGTTTTTTTTGTACCTTTGCTTTTTACCCTTGTATTGATCGCTCTTGTCTATTATTCATTTGTCAAGATCGACAAGTTCAAAATTTTCGAAGAAATAATTTAAAAAAAAAAAAACCCATAGTTTCAATGTTAATTGATCTAATTTAGGTATTTCAAAAATTTTCCAACACAACCTATTGTTTTCAATAGTGGATTGAAAAAAAAAAAAAATTAAAGATTTTATTAAATTATTTTTTTATACATAAGTGAAAATTAATGTTTAATTAACTTCATTATTTTTTTTCTCTCATTCATTTAATGGAAGAAAAATTAGCTCAATAATTTCTAGTAAAATATTTTATGTACGTAGTATTTAAAAAATTTTCGCTATTACGAGTTTACTAGAGTCTTATCGTAATTTTATTATAATATGAATTGAAATTTTCACTGAACAACAATAATAATGAGATGAAAATCTTTTTGAGCATGCAATTTGTATTGTTTATCAGCAATCACTTTCTATTTTTAATTTAATTATTTACATTTTCTTTTTTCTAATATAAGCTCATTGTTTTTTTATTTTTTTTATATAAAATTAAACAATTAAATTTCCAGAGGATTCATTTCAATTTGTATGAAATATAATATTTTAGTTATAACTTTAATTTAATAGCAAATTTCTTATCAAAACTATGTTGATTTTTTTTTTAAAAATATTTTTCACTTGTTTTTATCAGCTTTTAATTTGTGAAATAGAAATCATTAAAATTTTCGCTATTTTTTTTATTTGAAAATTTTAAAACTATGAAAAAAAAAATAATCAATTTCTTCTTTTTGTTTTTAAATTTAACTTTCAAATTTATTTAGAAATTTTGTGCTAAATTTTGATTTTGTAAATGATTTCACCAAATTTTTGCTTATTGGATTTTTATTTCTCCTCTTTTTTTGGAATTATGAAAATGATTTTTTAAAAAAAAAATAATAATAAAAATTTAAATCTCATAAAAATAACGGAAATTAAAAATGTCTCTTGAAAATAACCATTTTGAATTTGAAATTTAAAAAAGAGAAATAATCAATAAATTTTACTGTTTTGATTAACTCAATTAAAATCTTATTATTATTATTTTTTAAATAAAACAAAAATATAAATAAATTCTGATACGTCATCATTTCTATTGAATTTAAATTTACCGTATGATAAATAAAATATGCCCGGTGATTGTATATTTAAATTTTGTTATGGGATCTACTTAACAATATAAATATGATAAATATTTCTGATAGCCTTTGTAACCTATATAATGCGCTACATATAAATATGTATAAACATACGTGTGTGAATTTATAGGAAAAAAAATTGTTTATTTACAAAAACAGTGTTTTTAATAGTAATTTCTAGATCAATTGTGGGTTACGTTTTGTTTAATAGCAAACACCGTTGATATCATCTGCATAAGTAGTAAACAATGAAAAAAATATTAATAAGCAAAAATAAATTATACAAATTATACAATATGAATGAATGTGTGTCTAGAAAAGTTTTCTCAAGATCAAAACGACTGAAATAAGAAGTGTCAAAAAAATAAATATGTAGAACTTTCGTTGATTTTTTTAAATTAGTTAAATAATACAGGTTACAGGGTAATTCAAGAGTTTTAAGCTCATTGTAGTATATATACAATAAATTTTAAACATATAAGTATTTAAGAGAAGCCACAAAAAGGACTTAATGAAAGAATAAACTCTGTTTTCCAGAAAAAACCGTCCTTTGTTTTTATCTCAATTTGTAATAATCCAAATAAATTTAGAAAAATGACGACTTATACGTTACCCTGTTTATGTAATGTATAAATTTTAATAGTAATTTGATATTTATTAACGAAACAATCTTTTTCCGGCTTTAAATTCATCATAATATCATCATTAAACGGCCGGTATACATATATGTATGTATATGTACATACATATAAAACCACTTGAAAATATGAAATATTTTCTGCTGTGTTAAAATGTATTTAATGTGTTATGATGTACAATAATTTAATCTTTTTATTCACAGTATAACTTGTTCAATATATCTAATAAGTTTAGTAAGAATGGATTAAAATGAAATTGAAAAAAAAAAGCAACAAAAAAAAAAACATATCAAATTTTGTATAATCATGCTCTCAAGCACAAAAAAAAAGAGTCAGGGTCAAGATTAAATATTGAAATACACAGTTTATTTTTATTTTATTTTTTTTTTTCAATTCCTTTTCATTTCTTCGAATTGTTTTTTCTTCACCCTACAAAAAAAAAAAAGTTCGCCAAAAAGAATACACAATTATTCATTTATAAAAATTAGTCATACTTTTCATTCTAAATTGATTACATACTTGAAAAATGTTTTTATGTGACTGCCGGTATCAGTTTAATATAATTTATTATTATTTTTTTTTTTAAATTTCTGTTATAAAAAAATATTACAAGCAATTCAAAGTTGGTTTTGTTTTAAAAAAAAAAAAAAAATTTTTTTTTGAACGTTTTTCTGCTTAAATTTGCATAAATTTTTTTCTTTTCCGACTTTCTTCAAATATGGAAACTTCCACTTATTTTGTTTTTTCTTTTGTCTTTTAAATTTTGTTTAAATTAATTATTTAGAATTTTATTTTAAAAATTAAAAAAAAACAGAAAAATTTAAAAATAAATATTAAAGTACATTTAAAATTAAATAAAATTATTATTTTTACAATGAAAATATGTTGTACTTAAAATACAAAATAGCGGGTACTTGAATATATGAGGTCAATTTGAGGATTCTTCAAAATCTACTTTGTTAAGGTACACCTAGAAAGTGTAGGTGTATAATTTGAATAATTTCCGAGATCTTCTTCGGCAAGTTTGTATTTTTTTTTTTTGTTTATCTTAAATATGGTTTTGCTTTTTGCGTCGTCTTTGTTTTTAAATATGATTTTTTTTTTTAAGTTAAAAAGTTCGTTAGCCTACAAATATAGTTTTTGAAAAAGTTGAGTAATTTTTTTTTTAAATCATAAGAATACATTACGGATTACAATTTTGTCATACTAATGAAACTTGTATTTAAGTTTGTTTACTTTTCCGGTTTTTAATGAATTGTTTTATCGAATATTCTTGAAAAAAAAAAATTTAAGAAAAATGAAAAGAAAAATTAATTGTTGTCTTGTTTTTTATCTACTAAAATTAAAAAATTAAAAAACGCTTATCAGTATTTTGTTTTATGGTCAAATACAAATATAGGGTCATTGAGAATTTTGATAAAATACTCACGTTGATATTTTTTTTTAATTGATTTTCTGGCAGAACTTCTAGAAATTTTTTTGTTGTTTTCAAGCGATCGAAAATTCTATATGGTGATCATCAATAATTAAGTTCAAAGAAAATATCTTTTTTTTTTTAATATTTAAGTATTTATTGGCCTTTGATGAGTCAGAAAATGTTGTATGTTTAATTCTAAACCAGTTTTTAAATATAAAATACTTTCAAATTGCTTTAAATTAATATTGTTTCTGTTTTTGGATTTTTAATTCAAGATATTTGGTTAAAGTTGAGTTCATTTGAAGAAGAAGATTTCTTGTTGTTAGTAGATACATTATTTTTTGAAAAAATAACAAAAATTTTCCCAAAACAACTTTCAATAAAATCAATTTGAACTGTTTGTATTCCAAAATATAAGTATATTTTTCTAATTAGGTTTAAAATTATGTGTATAGGTTAAAAGTATGTATTTATTATCTTTTAGTTCCACCGAGGCTAACAAATCTATTCTTAAAAAAATAATATCTTTTACGATTTAAATTTTCTTCTCATATTACAAAACGAAAAATTATCAACATTGGCGACATTATTCTAAACCAATAAAAATAATTAGTCACTTTAAAATTTCAATCTAAATAAATTTTCATTAGAATTCAAGTTATCAGTGTAGGTAGGTAGTATATTCTACTTATTTTTATGTAAAATTTTTAAAAAAAAGCTCATATTTCCTGACTTTTGTACGTGTTAATTAACCTGTTCATTATAATATTATTTTCATATACATATTTCTTTTGTTTTTTTTATAATTGAAATTTCCATTTATTGGTTCTTTGCCAAGAAATATTTATGTTTAAATGCACATTTCCACATATAATGTAAAATTGTTATGTCTACTGTTTGATTGTAAATCGTTTATTGCTTTTATTTTACAATTATTTAAACATTTATTTTACAAAAAAAGAAAAAAAAAAATTAACGTATTATGTGCTTTACTTTAATTATACTTTTGACTTCAACAGGTATATTTTTCTTGTTTTATGCATTTTAAACATCTCCATTTGAAGTATATAATATATTTTTAAAACGTTCAAATCCATCAATATAAGTGACGAATAAATTAGTAACGAAGTTATTTGAAGAAAAAAAAATGCATAAAAAAAAAATCAGTTAATGAAGTAAACTGAGAAGAACCTATTAAGATTGTGTTACTTATGTATAGTTTAAGGTGCATACATATTTAACGTTTTATATACGAACATGCAGAGGTTAAGGTTTTACTATCACCATCGATACCACAATTTATGGGTTCAGCTTGTAATGAACAAGTTATGTACATATATTCGTTGCGTTTGGATAAGTTGCCAAGAAATGAAATGAAATAAAAGAATAAAATAATTAAGAGCAAAAAAAGAAGAAAAAAATGAAAAGAAACAGGTAAATCGAGATCAGGTATAAATTTTACCTTTCATATTTGAAATTAGCTTTGTTAAACACTTTGAAAAGAAAAACCTCGAACTTGACGATGTGTGTATATGTATGAAAGAAAAAAACAATATAGAAAAAAAAATCATGTACATAATAAACTAACTGGAATGAAATTATAAAGTAAATTGTAAATTAGCAGCAATTTTTTCTAAGGTATGTAATTCAGTTATTGAAGGATGCATGTTATGTATATCTATTGAGCTAAGTGATACTCTTGTACAAATAAATTTAGTATTAAAAAAGTTGATTCCATGAACTATGATCTATGTACATGATAAGAGATTTAGAACAATTAGATTATTCCTTAATTTCTATAAAATAAAAGCACATCAAAGACATTCCTACAAAATACTAGCTATTCAACAACTTTATTTTTCAGATACACACTTCAAGATCTTTCTTTTTGTTTTGAATTCATGAGTTTCTCCAAAGATTAAAATTTAATCGAACATTTTAAATTTTAACTACAAACGAATCCAACTCATATCCGTTAATTTTTTTTTGATCCTTCAAACCTTCATAACATCCTTTTGGAATTCTTCCGAATTCTAATTCTCTTTTATTGCCTTTAAATACCAATTAAATTCCAATTTTAATATGCTCTACTTTATACTTTCATATGAAAGATTTTTTTATAGAAACTTCAAGATTGCGGATGACCTATCCACCGGTTTGATCACCTAATTTTATTGTTTTTGTATGAACATTTAAGAAAATTGTTTTTTTTTAAATGCAAGAATAATCTCTCTTCATCTTCCTGTAAAACATTTCTTGTTAATTAAATTCTATATTAACACATTCACATATAAGTTTGCATTTTTCCATTCCATTTAAAAAAATAAAAAACAAAAAATTAAAAACATATGTCAGGTTTTAAATGCAAAATTACGTTATCATAATAAACAGAAATAAAAAGTATCAAGTAAACGAACCATCCATCTCATCATCATCATTATCATCATATGTTTAAGTTTATGTCTATAAACTCGTTCATTGTTGTATGTATGTAGGGTTTTGATGAAGATCCATAATGACTATATATAATCAACAATACAGTAGCTCCAATTCAACTCCATTAATAAAAAAGATACTATCTTCTTTTGTTCTGCTCTGCCTTATAGATATGTAGGTAGGTAACATCCATATCATAATACTTGTTGTACAATATACGAGTATATAAATCTATGTTCTGTATTACAATATAAATGGAATATATATAATATATGTATTTATGTATCTACTATTATTATTTTTTTTTTCTGTATTTCTTTTTCAATTAAATCCCCTACCACAAATATTCCAGAATCTATAAATACGAGCGTCAGTTTTACATCCCATCTTAGTGTTGAGTTTCAAGACGATAAGTTCAAACGTAACAATTAAAACGCTCTTTATTTCCCAATAAGAAAATTTTGTTAACGGATTGTGAAAAGTGATTTAAAAAATAAAAAAAATTCAGTTAGAGAAAACTGTTAGAAATAATATCTAATTTTTTTTTTTTGTTAAGAAAATTTCATTATTGAAAAAACATAAAATTAACAAGTTAGTGTTTAGTAAAAATTGTTAAAAGTTTGTTGTTTTTTTTTCGTAGAAAGAAAATTTGAAATAAATAAAAAGTGGAAATTAATTAATGCATTAAAGAGAATGGCGAAAAGTGGATTAATTTCACTTTGTTTTCTACTTGTTATTCTAACAACACACAATGTAATATCACAAGGGTATGATCCTTATGCTGATGATTTTTTCGAGTAATTTTATTTATTATTTAGAAAAATTGGAAAATTTTTTTTTGTTATCATTTTCATTTAAATTATTTTTATTATTTTGTTTTTTAATTTTATGCAAAATTTTTTTAATGAATTATTTCACAAGAGATGTACGAATAAAATTTATTATTATTTTAGAAAATTGTACAAGATTTAAATTTTAAGTTAAGAAAATTCAATTTTTTTATTTGTATAATTTAAAAACCTTAAGAAAATCTAGAAATAATAGTATTAAAAAAAAGCTTTATACTACTTTTTGTCAAGTGATTGAAGATTCATTTCATTTTTTTAGTATTTTTGTAGAAATTTTTTTTTTTAAATTCATTGTTATGTAGATTTTTTGTTTACCTTTAAGATTTATTTGAATATTTAATTTTATTAGCTAATCGTTTTAAATTCTTTTTTTTTTTTTTGCCATTCTTAATCATTTTCCGAGTTTTTTTATCGCATAAATTTACTTAATTTGTGTTAATTATAAGTCTTACAATTTGCATTTCAAATTATTAGATTTTTTTAAAAAAAAAAAAAACATGAAACGATTTTTCTAGAAAAATAATATAATAATAATTGAATAAAATCGCAGAAAAAATAAATTTTATGAGTAAGCTTTCGTTGTGAGAAAAATGACAAAATTAAGTGTTATACGTTTTCTATTGGAAGAAAGTATGTGTAGGAAGTAAAAAAGTATTCCATAGACAAAGAATTTTTAGATAGTTTCCTATAGAATCTTAAAAACTCGCTAAGTAACATTACTTTTCTCGGTAAAATCTTATGAAGTTATAATTTTTTGTTAGGCAAAATTAGAAAATCTTTTTGTTTTTCAAATTTAGTAAGCAACGATTTTTAAGAAGAAACAAAAAATAATATTGGTCTTTTTATCCCATAGAAAAAAGTTAATATGTAGATTTGAACGTCTTGATGACCCTTTTCTTCAAATTGATTTTCAACTGAATTTCAAATGTTTCTTTATATATCCATGAATGCGTAAACAATTTAAACAATTTTTCAATAAATTCAAATTTTAAATATTCTTTTTATTTGTTGTACTGTAAAATTTTATTATTATTAGTTTTTAACAAAGTCATTAAAATTCATAAAGTGTACAATATATTTTCTCTCTTGTGGAATGGTTCATTATACTTAGCGTATTTATAATTTTTTTTTTACATTCATAAAAAAAAAAATTTCTTTTCGTATGTAAATATGTATATAAAAAATCATACGTATGTAAATATCATAAAGTACAAGCAAAATACATTAATTTTCAAAGTACAATATGTACATTATTTTTTTCTATAGATACATATTTTAAAATGTCATCATTTTATAATATATCGTATCGCGTATAGCTCATTAAAAAAACTGTTTTCGCACCTTTTCCTTTAATTTTCATAATAATAAAAAAAAATGTATGTATTGTACAATATATTCTCCTTCATATGTATGTATATATCACATGTTTTTTTCTTCAAAAGACATTTCACTCATTGACCTGAAAGTTAAAATGATATTTAATGCTCCAAAGCAGCATTACATATCCACCAACAATCGTGCATCATGTTAACTGTATTTTTTTTTCTTTTACTTAAAAAAAAAAAAAAAAATTTTGCATCTTGTCTTACATTTTGTATATATTTAAAAATAATATTCCTTTCTCCATGATTGTTGTATCATCTTCAGATAAATGTGACTTGTGTGAGAGTATCTTTTGATATTTTGTATATCTTTTCTGTTTTTATTACTTGGTACACTAAAATGCTGTATCTTTATGCATGTAAAAATATCTCTCCTTTAAAAATGATATTTTTAACATTTAAAATAAAGATTTTTTTTTATTTTTTTTTGTTTTTTTGTTTGTTGAATTTATGGTTCGTGAAAATTGTAAATATAAATAAAATTCACCTAGATTTATTCATTCTATATAGATAATATATTTTAAAGGTATTTTAATGTTATGCATTTTGTAATAATTTATTTAAAGCGGTTAAATAGAAAACAGTTGTGTTTTGTCATAATGAATTTAAAAAGAAAAGAAAAGAAAAAATATTACGATGCGGTAAAATAAAACAATATGTCATGTCACGGTAGCTAATTTCTATGAAAGAAGTTATTTTTCATTTAAAGAAAAAAAAAAGTTACTTATTTCGTAAATAAATGGTATATTAAGGGAAAAAATTTTAAGTATCTTTTTGTTTTTAATTTTTAATTTTATTTAATTTTTTCTATGAGTTGAAAACACTTAAGTCAAAGGATTATAAAAGGTCGGTGATTACATGCCAATTAAATATCATGATGCATAGAAACTGTGAAAAATCTCATAATGAAAATAGATAAAAGTGAAACTAAAATTTGAAACCCGTATATTAATAAATTTTAAATGAAAAATACAAAAAAAAAAAAAAAAAAAATTAATTAAATTAATAATAAACTGAAAATTATAAATTAAAATTGTTTATTTAATGAGATTTCATTAATTGAACATAAAAAATTAGCATCTTTGTGAGTATCTACAGGTAATTTTAATTAGCATGATTCATGAATGCACTTTTTTGTGAATAGCTGCTAAATTATAAATTTTCAACACCCGCAAAATTCATGTACATATTTTTATCTTGTACATTTATTTAGATACGACACGCACTTCATTGTATAAAATATTAAAATTATATTTAAATAATATTCAATTAAGATTATTATTATTTGTGATTGCACGAAATTATATGTGTAAATTAATTCTTTAGATACTTGTTACTTTTTAATCAGATATACAAAATTACATTTCCACAAGAAATACACAACACAAGTACATGTAGGATGGATCTTTTATCAACATATTAAATTTGTGGCTTGAAAAGATGAAGTTAGTTTGTTTCACAGTTATGTATCTATTTTTAATAAAAGAGATACCCTGTATATAATTTTGTGTTTCTTTTGAGTACACAATAGATACATAAGATTAGCAAATCATATACTGATTGATGGGGCATACTAAATCAACAATAGATAAATTACCTTGAAAAGTATCTTTGAATACACATTAAAATTAGGTTATTTTTTAAAAATAAAATGCAAGTAAAATATTATTCTATTTAATACTTAATTTCAATATGGTCGACACTTGCTTTCGAAATAAAAAAAAGGCAAAATTAATGAATTCATGTATCTGCACTTCCCGTCTTTTTTCGAAGAATACACAAAAAGCCTTTTTTTAAAAAAAACTATATAATAATACTCTTTTTTCCCTCTAGATTGACCCCTTTTTTTATGAATAAAGTGCAAAACTCAACACCCATTACAAATTTTATTGGCTTTTGTTTTTCTGACACATCCAAAAAATTATGTGGGTTCGAATTTTAGATTGAAATGAAAAAAAAAAACAAAATATATTAAATATCATCAGTCAAGAATTAAATAAACAGATTTTAGAGAAAAAAAATCAAACCAAATGTATAATTGCGAAAAAAAAAAACTGCAAATCATAAAATTTAAAATTAGAGTTAAAGGCCATCGAAAAATTTAGTGAATACCAAGAACGTGTTATTTTTTTAAAATGAAAGATACAAAATTAAATTAATTATAATTATACATAAAGTAAGATTTAATAAAAATAAGACAAGTATACAATAATTAGATTGACACGTCATCATTTAAAATTTTGCAAGATAAATCTTTTGATTCAAATTCAGATGATTTTTATAGTTTCTTAGAAACGTGTGAAGAAAGAAAAATAGATAAATATAGATTTCAGTCAAATACATATTACAATTTAAGATCACACCCGTGACTATATTTTTGTAAAAAAAAAAGTAAATGCAATTCAAGTTTCAAGTTTACAGATACTTTGATGATGTGTCGCAAACATATAATTTAGGCTGCACCAGGTACAAAAGATTTAGATTATTATTTTACTTTTTAATGTACCTACCTCGTACATTCTCCAAATGAATGATTATTGAGTACAAATTAATAAGAAAAAAAACATCACGTACTTATATCTTACAAACAGAAAGGTAGATGACATCTGGATTACTGTTTTTCTACTAATATCTTCTTTTTTTTTTTCTTAAGCCTTTCATTTTCATAAAATTTGCAATAATAATCTTAAACTTATTTCCAGTAATTTAACGGTAACTCTAATTATAAAAATTATTATATACATTTTATAATGTACATGAATTGGCAATGACCTTTTGACGTCATACCGTTATTTAAAAAGTGTAATAAAAAGTCATTAAAAATTATATACAAGTACTTTATGACTTTCTACTATAATCTTCTGCTTAAATGAAATGAAAGTTTAATTTTTGCAAATTTTCTTTTTAATTTTTTATTTTTATTGTCTGTAAAAATAATTTGTATATAATATCTGATTGATGGTGTAGCGTACTGTACGGTATTTTTTAAATATGAAAGATACTTACAGTACAGGTATTTTCAGCTCAAATTAGATAAAGAAAATTTCGAAATGAAAATTTTTATTATTTTTCCTTGGAAGCAAAAGGAAATCGACAAATGAAATAAATTAAAATTTTAACGATAAATGTTTTGTTTTTTTATGTCTTGAACGGAAATTGAAAATAAATTTAAAATGTCTGCTTAAAAAAAAGAAAAGATAAAAAGGAAATTGTGAAGGTAAAGGTCAAAATAATTGAACAAGAAACAAATCTTCCGACATTTTAACTAAGTATTGTACTTAAAATATGATTTAATTAGTCTGGACTTTCAGACATGAACTTCAAATTTACTTTTCTTTGTTTAAAATTCAACACAAGTCGTAAACATATCACACATTCACATCATTATTCATTGTATCATTTTTGTATTGTGCATTTTGTTGCATTTTGTCATCCACATATCACATCATATCATTTTGATTCATTATACATATACATTTTTAGACGACACACACCACCAAATCAATTTTATTCACCATTTGATGCTTGGAGAAAAAATTTTCCACCATCAACCGATGGTTCAACACAATTTTGGCCAACTTTTCATAATTTTGAACCTGATTTTAGGCGTTCCGATCCTGAAAGTACATTTTCATCAGAGGAAAGAACACCAGGACCAAATGAACGTGAAAATCGAGAACCATTTGGTAAGTTCAAACATTTTCTAAGCGATGGTTCACCAGATTTTAGTTGAAAACGTATGTATATGCTCAAACTGTTGCATTAAATAGTAAACGATAGGATTTTCAATATATACAAAGATATATTTAGAGATGTTTTTTTCGTGTGAACCATCGATTTTTAAAAATATTCAAGAAGTTTTTAATTCATGTTGCTAACTTTTCGCAATTGAATTTTATAATTTTAAACAGAAATTGATGTCATAAGATCTAGCATACCATCAGCATCAGTTCACGATGATACAACTTTACTTCTTCATCATGCAATTCCATTCTTTGAAAATCATCCATTCTTTTCGACGTTTGGTGGTTTTGGATTTGGTAAAAGGAAAGAACCATGGTGGAAAGGGTAAGTGAACCATTAAAAATTTATTTAAGATTTAAATCTTTAAAAAAACAAAACGGTAAATTGCAATTTATCGTGTGCATTTAAAAAAAAAAAAAGAAAACAAAATGATAAACGATTTAATATATACTCTTATTGTTGTTGAATCATACAGTTTCGTAAGACTCTTTCAAGAGATGAAATAAATCAAAATAACTGTCAAACAAATAAATTTAAAATTCATTTATCAAATTTGATTTTCTTTTTTGGATATTAAAAAATCCTACTTTTATTAACACCTGTCTCACGGTTATGACGGTTGTATTTTATTGTTTTCTCAGAATAAATTTAAATTATGGAACATCCGTTAAAACAAAAGAAAACAAAATTAATTTCAATGAATTTGTACTTTAAATTTATTTTTCATTTTTCAAAATGTTATGCATTATTTGTGTGGTTAAAATTATCACGTTAAATCAATGACAAAGCTCGTAAGTGTCAGTTAATATTTCAAACCACCAAATAAAAATAAAAAGAAAGAAAGTTTTCATTGTTTTGTGGCTTTTGATACATTTCAAAAACGATCCCCCATAATCGGTATGCAAAAAATTTAACTTTGTAAATATTAAATTCAATAAAATAGAGACAATGGAATGCGCAATGAAATTAACGTGTTAACTCTGGTAGAATATTTCTCACATATGTTTTAAATCTTCCATTGTAGTTCCTATTTAATAACAAAAAAAAAAAAAAAACCAACAAAAAATAGCGAATTAAAAAAAAAAATAATAATGCTTCAGAAAAATTCTCGAATAATCGAAATGTAAATCATTTTAAATTGAGGAAATTATTGTTAATATTAGGTCGTGATTATGTTTAGTAAAATCTGGTATTAGTTTATTTGTATATAGTTGCATATTAGATACCTACAAAAAAAAAAATACATATAAATCGTCCGGATTATTACTAAAAGAAGGGTATTATAATATCCATTCTAGAATCAACATAATAAACTTTAATGATGAGAAGAAGATACTTTTTATTTTTAAATAAAAAAAATAATAAATAAATAAAAATACAAAACCTGAGAAAAATATAAATTCGATTACAATAATAATCTTTGATGTGGATTTCTGGACCATTTGTTGAATCTATCAAATGTATAATTATAATTTGTTTCTTCGTTGACCTCATGTAAAATAAAGAAACAAATTATAATTTTTATTAGTTTCATGATTTCTTTTTTTTTTTTTTTAAAAAAACTTTTGTGAAAGATAACCATTTATCGTTTCTTCATTATCATTTATAACGGCATCATTTCGAGAAATATCTTTTATAGTTATTTCTTTATTAATAATATCGCTTTTATTATAAAAATTATAGAAGAGGCATTTATATAATTAAAATCGCTTGTCTGTGACTTGATTGTTTAAAATCGAGAAAATTCTCAGATGGAATGTAAATTTAATCGACACTTTTTATGATGACAAGATTATAAAAGTCTATAAATGGGTAATTCTTGCTGTATTGTCCAATAAAATGTCATTATTGTATTTCTTTGTTAGTTTTGTTCTGTATGTCATAAAGAAATCAATTGTGTGAATGAATTTTATATTAAATTTCAAAAATGTGATGACGCAAGGATACTTTCAAAAATTAAATTGGTGATCATTTTCATGATTTATTTCATTCTCTTGATAATTTGATTTTCATATTATGCGTTACTTAATCCCAATTTTCAAATTTTTGTGAAATAATATTCCCGTAATTCTAAAAAAATATTTGTATTATTTTCACAGTAAAAATTTAAAAGAAATTACTAGGTACTAATTTTAAAAATTTTGTTAATAATTTAATAACTGTGTCTTGAATAATTTTCTTCACCTTTGAACAGTATTAACAACAGTACAAAAAAATTGAATTTTTTAAAACATCGATTATATAATTTAAAAAAAAAAAAATTGAACAAATTTATACGGAATTTACTCAAATAAATTTTTTCTTTTCATAAAATTTAAAAAAAAAAATTATAATTTTCTGATAATAATCTCTTATTTATTACAGTATAAAATTTATTGTGATAATAAACGATGATGTGGGGGTCAAAAATATCAGGGTAATAAATGAACCATGATCCATATTTATAGAATTTATGACATGAAAAGCACAAACATACATATTATAGCTCTTGAACTGTGAAAATAATAAGTGTCTCTTAGAATTGAATTTAAACTACAGATTATATATTTATTTATTTTTTTTTTTAGAGAATAAAGGTCATATTTTGTACATAGGTCATTTTAATCAAAAAATTTAGCTAGAATTATCTTTGTAATGGCATTTTTATTGATATTGATACAATTGCAATGTTTGATCATTGTTGAAAAATAATATTATGAATATTCATATTTTTGTTTTCTACAATTATTCATTCTAGAAAAAGAGTTATGAATTAGAATTAAAAATTAAGAAATATTTAATATGCTATTTATAATTTATTTTCAAATATGTAGATAAAATTCTGTACAATAACAAAAAAATATAATTAATTTTGAAAAAAAAAACAAAAACAATAGAGATAATGAATGGCTTTCAGTATTTGACCTTGTCTACTACATGAATATAAAGTTCATCAGAAATCTAAAATATTAGCAATATTAAATATTTCATGTTTTTTTTCTTCTTCTGTTTTGTTGTTGTCGGATTATTTATTATTGTCTGTTCAAATTTTCTGTATTGTCATCAATTTAATATAAAAATAATGATAATTGTTAATTACAAATAAACAACAAAATATTTACGAAAAATAAAATACATACGACAAAAAAAATATTCATTGCGGTTTTTGTGTTGCTTAGTATAAATTTTTAATCATGCAAAATTTTATGCTTTAAAATTTTAAAAAAGTTGACAAAATTATGTTTTCCTTTTTTTTTGTAAATTTTTTTTTTGTGATTTTCGGTTTTTATTATATTTTTTTTTGTACGCATCAAAAAATTCATACATGCGATTTTAAAAATTTTGCTGATTAGAATTTCGGTTTTTTTTTAAAAAAAAATTATTAAATAATATGTATTTAGCGAATATCGTCGTTAGACCACACACAATTTACACGCTTTTTTTCTAAATTATTGCTGAGCTGAAGAAAAAATTTAATTTGCTACTTTGAGGGCCTTTGTTTAATTGTTCAAATTACGAGATTGTAAACTCTAAAGTTTTAATTTATTCCTTTTTTTTTTATTGATAGAAGAAGAGCACATATTTTGATCTTTTTCCAAAGATCTTTTCAGTTGAAGAATAAATACGAAATCCACTACTACTTTAAAAAAAAAATTGCAGCAAAAAAAAAATGACACAAAATTCAAATCGAGGTCGCAGAATGATGACTTTTTCCATTGAAAAATTAGACACAAATTAATAACTTTCTAACCTTTTTTTCTTCTTCATTAAATCGCTTTCTATATTTTTTCTTGTCCAAATTAAAAAAAAAATTAAAACACAAATATTTGTCACCTACAAGCAAAAGTCTTAAAGAAAAAAAAGAAAAAAAAATGATCCAAAAATCTATTGAGCCTATCAATCTGTAAAAATAAAAGTGCTGTAGAAAGCGTAACGCTTTTCTTGTACTTTATCGAACAACAAATGATGTATTTTCTTGGAAAAAAAAATGAAGTGAAATCGAGAAATTGAAAAAGATGAAGGTGGTAATTGATGCGCTATAATAACGAAAAATTTCTTTTATATTTTTTTGGGTTGTTCATTCGTTAAAATTTATGTCGAATCTATCACGAATTTTGAATTAACTTTTTCATATTGTTTTTTTTTTTCAATCAATAATTTTCTTTTCAATTTGCATTATATAGAAAAAAAAGGTCAAATTTAGTTCATTGGACTTCTTTCTCATACATACAATGTGTAACTTTGTATATGTACAAAGATTATCTACTTTTTGTGATTAAGTAAATCAACATTTTTAAATGATAGATAGATGCAGATAATCAATAAATATGTTGTAAAAGATAAAAAAAAAAAGTAATTTATTGTGATTGATGGAATGATTTCTCAAGTAAATTATATACTCTAAGTGGGTTTCGAGAGGAGATTGATGGAGGAGGATGAGAAATAAATAATTATTGTGTCATAAAAAATAAAATTATGAAAGAAAGAAGAAAAAAATGCTTTTTCCAAGATGTATAGTTAAATGCAATAATGAAGGAATTTTACATTGTTTAAATTCAGAAGGCATGTCTAATTGTAATTTAAGTATACATCCATAAATTTTTTGTACTACTTAGTTACTATGTATCTTTAAGTTCCACATATCCGTATTTTAAATGCACACGCATTTCTCTGACTATGAGACTCTTTTTTATTATAAAATTTTTTTTTTTACTCCCCCACAACTTTCTTTAACATATTTTCATACGTTTTTTTTTTTACCTGTTCTTTTTTGTTTTTATTTTTTATAGTCCAAATGTTTGTACAGAACGTTTAGAAGAAATTGAAGAACCAGATGATAGCGAAACAGCTAGTAATAATAACGACAATAAAAATTCATCAGATGATGTTGTTGTTGCTGCAGATGAAAAAAGTGATACTGAAATTGTACAAAAACCTATACAATTCTTTACTGGTATACAATTTAGTGTTAATTCATGCATTGAAAAACCATATAAACATATATGCAAACAAGTGTAAGTAGAAATTATTTTTATTTATTTTTAATTGAAAACAAACAAAAAAATCTAGAAAAAAAAATTTTCATGTGATATTACGGATTACATTCAATTTTCATGCATCCATGACATGACAAAATATAAAGAAGAAAAAAAAAACAAAATTGTTATGAGCAATTAAATCGCATTGTTTTTAAAATTTTTATTTTTCAATTTTCCATAATATTAAAATAGATACAGCAAAAACGGTAGAAAGAAGACATTGACTGTAACGCATCAATGCTGTCATGGCTATGGACGTTTACGTAATGCTGAAATAACAACACCATGTGAAAAGTTAGATTTAAAACCATTAATTGATACTGCTGAAGAGATTGGAGCTAAAGAATTTATACGTAGTGCAAAAAATAATGGTTTAGAAGAGAAACTTAAAACGAATGTAACGTTATTTTTACCAACAGATAATGCATTTACAGAATTCTCAGAACAAATGTTTGAAAATGTAAGTAGAAATTTCATTTTGAAATTATAAAATGATCCTTATTAAAGGACAAAAGAATGACGACTACATGTTTTGGATATTGAATCATTTGTTTGATTTTCACTTCCTGTTTTTTTTTTCTCCACAGAATTTAGTTGTTTTACCTCTTACACGTACACGTCGTGCAACATCATCCGATTCATCTGGTATCACAACAAACGAATTAGCATTACATCATATGGTTGATGGTTGGATAAATATGGAAGATGTTAAAAATGAACAATTATTAACAACAAATTATGATAATTTAAAAATTCGTATAAATTTATTCCCAAAACCGCCAAATAATCAACAATTTGAATATCCATTCCGTTATACAGCTAATTGTGCACCAATTATTAAATTAAATAAATTAACAACAAATGGTTTTATTCATGTTATTGATAGAGTATTACCACCAGTTACTAAAAATGTTATGGATATAATACGTGAACGTAGCGATATGGCTGTATTAAAAACAATTTTAGAAAAAACTGGTGTTAATGCACTTTTAGAATCTGATAGACCAGTAACAATATTTGCACCAACTGATAAAGCATTTGAAAAATTAGAAATGCATTTAAAAAGAACATTGAAAGAAGCAAAAGGATGTGCAAAAAGTAAGTAAAAAAATGTCATTTTTTTTTTTTTTTTTTGTTAAACTGTTTGTTATTTGAATCTGAAAGAAAGAAGTGAAATGAATGAATCTAAATTGAATGATTTTTAGGGATTTCTAAGACAAATTTCATTTGAATTTGAAGAGCAATGAAAAAATTTCAGCTTTTCCTTATTGAGAATTCCAAAGAAAAATCACCGCGGAAGATACTTTGTGTGTTTGTTTTGTTGTTGAATCATGAATTTTAATTAAAAAATAAAACCGTAAAATTTATTGTTTTGTGGTCAAATAAATCGTTATTCTTTCATATTCAAATCACGTAGTGCTGGTAATGAAGCGATTTAAACAATAAATGAAATCACAAATTTGTGACACATTTGATTCATAATGTTTTTTTTTCTCCTTTTACAGATATTCTTAAAAATCATATTTTGGATTTGACTTTCTGTTCTGTAGCAGTTGTATCTGATGCAAAAACAACAGCCTATAATGTTTTAGGACAAGCAATGACATTTGAACGTAGCAATTTAAATGATTCACAAAATCCTGAAATTGCTGATTTAACTGGAATTCAAGATATTATTGTTAATGGACAAGCAAAAATTATTGAAAATGATGTAATGGGAACGAATGGTGTAATTCATGTTGTTGATACAATTATGCAAACAGATACAGCACTTCCAATTACATCACTTCTAGAGAGAAAAAATTTAACAATTTTCAAACAATTAATTGAAGTATCTGGCTTAGAAGATGAATTTGATGATTTAAGTAATGTTACATTCTTTGCACCAACTGATAAAGCATTTGAAGGTAATGTTTGGAAGAAACGTTTAGAAGAGAATCCAGGTAGTTTAAAAAATGATTTAGATCTTAAAGAATTTTTACAATATCATGTCGTTGAACCATTGACAAAAACATGTGATTTAACTGAAAAGAAAATTCAAACAAAATTAGGACCAGAATTAAGAGTTAATTTATATTCAACACATGCATTATTCATGAATATTATGAATCGGGCAACAGTTAATTGTGCACGTTTGGTACATTTCGATGATGAAAGTTGCGGAACAGTATTACATCAAGTTGATAAAGTTTTAACACCACCAAAAACTGTAAGTTTTTCCATTTGTTTATCTGTGAAAATGTATTTTTTAATATTTTTTCTCATTTTTTTTTTGTATTTCACAGAATCTTCTACAAGCTCTTGAATCAAATCCAGATTACAGTATGTTCTTGAATTTAATTAAATCAGCTAATTTAACTCAATTATTGGAAGATGATAAACAAAGTTTTACACTTTTAGTTCCAAAGAATGATATATTCTTAGAAGTTGAAGGATGGTATAAAAATTTATTTGATAATTCAAATGAATTAGATAATTTAATTAAATCACATATTGTTAATGAAATAATATGTTGTGCTGGTATAATACCAACAAATTGGCCATTCGTTCGTACAATTGAAACAATTAATAATAATGAATTACGTATTAGTCGTGATAGACGACCAAAGATTGAAAATGCTGGTATAACTAAATGTGATATAATTGCAAATAATGGTATTTTACATGAAATTAATGATGTTATAAATGTTAAAAAACGTAATCTAAATCCAGATAGACATCATATATCAAGTTTTGAAGATATATTATTCTGAAAATAATAAAAATAAAAATGAGTAAATAAAAATGACGAAAAATAAGAAAAACGAGTGATTTTTATTTTTTGAATTTTTTAAAAATAAGAAAAAATATAGAAAAAAAAAATAAAACTTATTTTTTATTTATTTTATATAAAAAAAAAAAATAAATTTTTTTGTGTATGATTAACAAAAGACTATTTTTATTTTGTAATTTTTGTAATTTGAAAAAAAATATATAAATTTCAGTTATTATTTTTTTTCCCCATATATAATAAAATAAAAATTTTATATTAAAAATATGAAACTATAACTTATTTTTGTAGTTATAGAAAATAAAATTAATATGTAATTAAAATTATTGAAAGAATTTAAAAAAGGTGAAGAAGAAAAAAATGAGAACGAAGTGTGGTTTAATTTCTGAATTGTTTTGTTTTACACTCTTATATAATTTAAAAAATTAATTAAGTAATAATTTTTGATAATTATCAAATAAGTTTGATTTTATTGTGAAACACATTTATTTTATAAAATAAAGTAAAATATCTTAAGGATAAAATGGTTTTTTTTTAACTCTATTCCCACCAAATTAAAGAAACTGTACTTGTGAGAGTGTGGAAAGAAATTGAATGGATTTAGAACTAAAGGATTTAACGAGGCTATTCCACTGATTTTTCTTGAAAAGAGAGCTTCTTTAGTGTTTTTCCAGTGTTCTTAAAAATCATCATAAGATTGACTCATATTGAATTTTATTTATTATTTAAGACATTTACCTGTATCATTTTCATGAAAATTAAAAAAAAATTCATATTCGATGGTTAGTAGACTTTTTATGTATATTACTCTTTTTCCTCCTTCTTGGAGCTACAGTCCACCATGGCCTGCTCTTCTATATTTTTTAACTTTTGGATTTTTTAAGAGACCTAGAAATTTTAATGGATTTTATATTTATTTTTTTATATCTACATATGTAGATTTATTTGGATCTATATTTTTCAAAGTGATTATTAATTTTTTTGTCTTTAAGAAATGGTTTAGAAAACGGATTTGATACTAATTATATGACAAAATGAATTAAAATACTTTTTTGGACGCAATTTCCCCAAGTGTCAGGATGGCCGAGCGGTCTAAGGCGCCAGACTCAAGAGCAATCTTACCCGTTGTATACGGGTCCGTTGAGCGTTCTGGTCCTCTCTGAGGGCGTGGGTTCGAATCCCACTTCTGACAAAATTTTTTTTTCAAATTTTTTAAATTTCCTCGTTTTCGACTCTAATACTTTATGTTTTTTTGTTTTTTAAATTACACATAATACAAAAGAAAATTTTGATATTTTATTGGAAAAAAAGTGAAAAAAAAAAAAAAAGATTGATGAATTACTTATAAATAATTTATTTAAAAACAAGTTTTTGTTCTATTCACACAACCAAAACAAGGAGATAAAAGTACATTTGTTTTAAAAAAAAAATTGCAATACAAGCACTGTTCTTATTAAAAATTAAGTAAGGAAAAATTAAAACATTATAATAAATACACTTTGTATGTTAAAAACTAAATGTCTTCAATTAATAAATTCATTTTAAATAAAATATTTTTATCAGATAATAAACATTCGATATTATTTTGAAAACGTTCATGTATAACTGGAAAATCCATAATGCTACGTGGTTTTGATTCAACCCAAAAACGATCAAATTCAAAAAATAAATAACAATAAAATTTATGAAAATGTGTTATATCAATTGGTCCTTTAACATTATAAAAATGTGTTTTAGCTGTACCACTTTTATATAATTTATATGCCATTGATGTTAAATTAATACCAACAATTGCAAATGTATACCCATGTTGTGGATGTTGTGAATGAAGAAGTACATGTCGTGCAGCACCATTATATTCTTTTGCAAAATATAAAAGATTTTCTAAACCTAAAACTCCCATACCACGAAAATCTGTTTTTGGATCATCACCCTGAAAAATTAAAATTCAATAAAATGAATTCAAAGTGTATTTTAGTGTGATAGATTTCAAAGGATAGTTCGATTTAAAGGATGCCTTTAAACTAAATATTATAATGGAAGGGTTAGTAGAAGGATTATAAATTTAATACATATTGATGCTCACCTGAAATCCAATTGCTTGCCATTGTTTTGTTATTCTATTGTTTAATTTATTATCAGGCATTAAACAATTCCATAAATCTAATAATTTTCTTTCATGTGATAAATTATCTGAATCATATTGTGTTGTTCTTAAATTTTCAATAATATGCATTAATCTTTTATAACCCCATAATTGTTCTAAACAACGTTGTAATAATTTTGGAAAATCTGGATGTAATCTTGGTTTAATACGTTTCTCAAGTAATACTGTTGTTACTGAACGTTTTATTAAAAAATCAAATTCACCATCATTACAATATTCAACATGATAATTAAGTTCCTTAATTAATTCTTTAATATTTTTATTTTTTGATAAATTTAATGATCTTTCAACTTGGTTAGTACGTGAGAAACCAGCTGGTGCACCATAACAAATTCTTTGTAATTCACATAAACGAGTGAAACGGTGTAAAAACCATTTAAGGAATGGTCTTAAATAATAATATATTATTGTAAATATTCTACCAAAAAACATTATTACCAAATTGTGTAATTGCAAAATTCGTACTGAATAAAAAAAAATAAGGATTGTTTATTTTGAATTTACCATAGTTACTAGTTACTATACACCACGAACTCTGAAAAGAGAAAATTCAATTAAATTTGTATTTCTATTTATTGATTAATTTTTTATCTGGATACAATTAATCGATTTGAAATGTTCTTGATTAATTGCATCTCAAATATTTTCAATTATTCTTTCAAGGTTTCGAATACTAACTTTGATTTAAAATTTTTATTTGAAATAGAGGTTATGTACTTTATTCGTTGTATTTTGTTATTCCTTTTAAATTTTTTATACATTCTTTAGATTTGTTTAAGAGATTATCAATTGTTTTCACTATTTCAGGTACAATATTTTCACTTTACACTTAAAAAAATTAACTATTTCACAATTTATCTAACAATCAATCAATCATCATAATTTCTGCTCAATCGTGACCTCTCCTGATTTGCTCATTGCTGCTGTCAAATCCCCACCAAATCTTATAAAATCATACAATAGCCGAAACCGTCGAGCTGAAATTTATTAAATATTCTGAAAGTATTGACAGCTCAAATAATGGTTAGCTGTAGCCGTATATTATAAAATTTATCCGTTACAAAATTTGAATATTTAGAAATAGAATCGGTGCATTTTTTCTCAAAGATAATTTTTTTGTAAATATTTTATTGATAGCTTTTACTCAAATATTAATTTTAAAAAAAATACATAGATATATATGTACATACATACCTAATCTTTTTTAACCTTTGATGAGGTTGAATTTTTTGAAGTTCAAATTTGTTTATTAAATTAAATAAATTATTATCATTTCAGCTAACAATTATTAATCTAAAATTTAGATTAATTTCTGACTTTGGAATTTTTCATCAGAGTTTGAAAACCATTTAAATTTTATAATTTTCAAATAATATTTGAAGTTTGTAGTTTAAAGGATATGGATATAAAGGATTTATCGATATAAATACACATATTTTAATATATAAGAGAAACAAAACTTATTTAATCAACTAAAAATCTCTTATCTTTCCTCCCACATAAATACATATATGAATATAGAATATTTGAAGTAAAAAATCGACTACAAATAATACTCTGAAACTGATAATACACTTGTGGAAATTTTTCTAGCGATGGTGATAGCTGGTATAGTTCAATAACATTTCTATGTATGCAAATAATAACTATATATGAATGATGATAATTATTTTATTATATATATATTTTCTCTTTTCAAACAGGTTACTAATACTAAAAATTTTAATTTCAATTTAAATATACCTAGAAATCTTTTCTGATTTTAGTTGTTCGGTGAACTTTCATGAATAAAGTGAATACAAAGAAACTTTATAATAAAAAACTACAATTTTGTATTATTATTATTTTTTTTTTCACAGTTCATTATTATTATCTAAAAAACGATAATAATAATAAAACCCATTAAAATGAAATCTGATAATGGAAAAGTTTTTAATGTTTTGTGTAATGGTAATTAATGTGCATTATTTATTATTTTATAAAATTATTGAGAAATAAAGGTATACTTTTTCACTTTATTTTTAGGAGATATTGAAATTAAATCTTTAACAAGAGAAGATTTGGATCAAGCTATTGATGTATGTAATTAATTACTTTTTAATTATTTTTTTTAAGTATCAACAATAAACATATAATGTTGAAAATATTTTTTTTTTTTTTTGAATTCTATAAAAATTCAAATACATATTAAATTAAACGTTACAACGTTTAAAATGGAATTTAGTCAACATTTTGTATTCCTTATACATATATTTTGTGAATTTAGGAGTTAAAATGAATTTTAAAATTTATTACAAATTTTTAGCTATGTTTGTTGATTTATTGTTTGATTTTTTTCTTTTTAAAAATATCGAAATTTACTGAATTTTGGAGAAAAAGAAAAGTTGGTAGTTGAAATTTCAGATTTCAAAGTGAAAATTTTAATTTTCTTCAGAATTTTTTAATGAAAATATAAAATTAAATTATTCTTACCGACCTATGAGCATGAACACATCAGTTTGTTGTTACAACGACGCAAACCGGTTATAAAACCAGTTTTTACAACTGCTCAAACTACATCTGAAGGTGGCACGACTAGTTGTAATGAGAGTATGAGTGTATTACAACCGTGAAGCTAAAATTATTTTAGTTGATTTCTTACTATACCAAGTTGGAAAAAATTATACCATTATGTTACTCCCAGCGCAACAATAACCGTTTTAACCACCAAGTGTGCAAAGGGTGTATAAAGGCGTCGGTGGTGTAATGGTTAGCATAGTTGCCTTCCAAGCAGTTGATCCGGGTTCGATTCCCGGCCGACGCACTAGTATATAATCAATATTAGTTTTTTTTTTTTTTTAAGCATTAAAGTAAAGTTAGTTGATTAAAAAATGCGTTTTTCAGATAAAAAAACGGTATACACAATGAAACGAAAACAAAAATCAAATTGTATCTACACTTTTATTTTTGATGATTATTCCAGAAATGAACAAAAAAAAACATCGTAGAAAACATGTGTGTTTCGTAGTTTTCAAAAGATATAATGATCATATTTGAACTATGATAAGTTTCATAAAGAATTCGTCAATCAAATGAAATGTACTTAAAATAACCAGTTTATGGTTTAACTCTAATTGAACAATTTCGAAAGATTTTTTTTTCTTATTAATAAACTGTTTTCATATGTTTTCTTCATTTTAATTATAGGTGTTAGATAAATCATTTTATTCGAATGAATGTGTTTGCCGTGCTACTGAAATAAATCTTCCAGAATCGAATTTAGCACGTGAAGAATTATCAGAACTTTGCCGTATTACAGCAGAAGATGGTATATCATTGATAGCAAAACATATTCCAACAAATAAAGTTGTTGGTGTGTGTTTTAATAAAATTCAAGTAAGTTTTTAATAAAATTTTCAAATTTCAAAATTTAATTTTTTTAAAATTATTTTTTTTTAAATAAATTTAAGTATCTTGGAGAATCAAATGAAGAAACATTTTTTGAAAAATTTACTCGAACAAAATGTAAATCACCAAATGCAATATCTCTGATGGAATATATGTTCGATATGGATTCAAAATTTAATATATTCGAATATTATAATATTGATTGTCTTCTTGAAATGGTATTTTTAGGAACATTACAAGAATATTGTGGCAATGGTATTGGATTAGGATTAATAAAAACATCAATTGAACTTGGAAAATCTTTATTAAATGATAATAATTTAAATTTATTATCAGATAATTTAAAAAATAAACGTCCAAAAGCAGCATCAGCTATATTTACATCAATTTATTCGCAAAAAATTGGTAAACGTTGTAAAATGGAATTTTTACTTGATGTACCATATACTGAATATAAATATAATGGTAGAACATATGCAGAAAAAATTGGTAATTTACATCCATCTGGAGTATTATGTGCAACGAAATTTTAACAGGAAAATACTAGCATATTTCTGATAAAGTATTTTATCTAGAAATATCTTTTTTATTTTTTTCTTTTAATTAAAAAAGAAAAAAAGAAAAAAGAAAATTAAATAATTTATGGCAAAAATATTGTTCTTGTTTTTGTAATATCTATGTAGTTTTTCGAACAAAATAAAGTACACTTTATAATATTTAAATGTATAATTTGCCGTTTTTTTTTAGACATAGATTTTTGTATTCAATCATAGGACAGTATAACTTCTTTGGCTCTATTCTACAAATTCTTCTCTGAATTAAACCATCTTCTAAATTTAAACAGAATATTCAATAAAAATATGGAATTTCATATTGAATAATTTTTTTGTTTATCCCCGTTCTCCTATTATCTCTAGAAGAAATTGCTCCCGATTAAAAAAAAGAAAAAACTAATAATTTTTTTGAACCCCCTACATTGCATTGAGCTAATTCCTCAATTTTTTTTTAGCGTTCAACAGACTGCTTGAGGAAGAAAAAAATTCATTAAAAAAATAACTACAACGGTTTTGCTACTCTGAAAATTAATTTAAAAGAAAAAAAATATAACAAAAAAAAAACAGTTTTTTAGTGGATCTATCCCCTCATTTTCAGAAATTTTTTTTTCTAACCATTACATATTCTTAACCATCAAATTTATTTGCCACAATTTATTTATTATGATGTATGTGAGATATATTAAAGATCTTTTTAATGAGTTTTAATCAAATAGAATGAATTTATCAACACACTTACCCATGCAAATTATAGATTCAAAACAAAAAAAAGAAAAAAATACAAAAACAAAGAAAAAAAAAACAATCATAAGCACACATTAATATCTATAACAATTCTAAAAAAGTTTCCGCGATATATTGTTAATTTTTGTAATATAAAATTTCAGTTGTATTTTAGCATCCGCAAATGAAAGTATCTTGAAGAATTTTTTTTTTTTATTTAAAAATATAAAGATAAAAAAAAATTTTTTTTTTTTGGTGATTATTTCCAGTTGAAAAAAACAAAAAAAAAAAAAATACATTTAAATAAAAATTTACTTATATAATTGATTAATAAATTTTTGTGTATAAATAAGCTATGTCAAATAATAAAACCAGAATTTTTGGCACACATTGTAATGGTATGTTAATGTTTTATGTTAAGTTTAAGTGTGAATCTATCAGTTTTTTTTATTTATTTAAATTTTTGTTTTGTTTAAATTATCAACACATTATGAGATGCATGAATTAGATACACATATCGATAGAATTATTATATTAATTTTCTTTATTTTATTTAAAAAATTTTTTTTTTGTTAGGTGAATATGAGATTCGTTTTTTAACATCGGATGACGTCGAAGAAGCGATTGATGTAAGTAAGATACATATATTTTTTTAAATATTCTTTCTATTAAATTTTAAAAAACTAATTGTTATTAAAATTAAATTAATCATGTGTGTGTGTGAAAAATTATGTGATAAGGGAAAAATATGAGAATTTTTGAATTTATTTATCATTATTTATTTTTTTTTTTTTTGCAATTCAAACACACTTTTTGTTAAGTTTTTAAATTTTAATTTTTTGTTGAAATCTTAAGTTTTTTTTTACGTTTTAAAAAACGTAATATGAAATTTTTATCAGCTTTTAATCATTAAAATTTCAATTACTTTGATAAATATCCAAATAAAAAATTTCCTATATCAATGATAACAAAATTTATTTTCTATTCAATCTAAATTATTTTTGTGCTTGTAAGGCATTGACGTAATTAAGATAAATAAAAACAAAATAAAACAGGATGTTCCTGTATGATAGGTAATTCCCAATACAACTTTGTGTGGTTAAAAAATTCCACAAAATTATTAAAAATTAAAAAAATTAAATTAAAATTTTTAAACATTTTTATTAGGTTCTTCGAAATTCATTTTTCCTAAATGAAAACATATGCCGTGCAACAGATATTTGTTTACCAGAATCTGTCGAAGCAAAACAAGAATTAGAACAATTTGGACGTATTCTATTAAAAGATGGTGTTTCTTTGGTAGCAAAACATATACAAACAAATAAAATTGCAGCAGTTGCATTCAATACAATTCAGGTATTCACTTTTAAAATATTTAAAAAAAAAAAAAAAAATGCAATTTTAAATTTTCAAATATTTTCTTACAGTATCCTTTAAATCCTGATGAAGGACCATTTCTGGAAACTTTTACAAAAACTGTAAAAACTTCAAATATGAAAGTCGTTATGAATTGGTTAGATACAATGGAATCAAAATATGATGTATTTAAAAATTTAAATATTGATTGTGTTTTTGAAATAATGTTCTTAGCAACATTACCAAAATTTGAAAAAAAAGGACTTGGTCGTAAATTAGCTGAATATTCAATTAATTATGCAAAAGAATTATCATCAGGATTAGGTTTAAATGAATTAAATGAAAAATTACATGATAAACGACCAAAAGCTGTAACAGCTATTTTTACATCGATATTTTCACAAAAAATTGGTAAACAACTTGGTTTTGAAATTTTACTTGAAATACCTTATACAGAATTTTCATATAATGGTGTATCATTTGCTGAAAAAATTGGTCCTTTACATCCAACAGTTCATTTATCAGCTTTGAAATTAACATAAAAATTTAAAATAAAAAAAAAACAATAAAGGAAAACCAAAGATGATTTCAGTTTTTTTTTTTTGTAAATAAAAACAATTTTAGAAATTATGATTATTTTGACATTTCAATTACTCTATCAAGGATACAATAAATTACGATAGTTATCAAAATACATACTTTATTTGATAATAATCAAGTATATGCAGCTGTAAAAACACGGAAATATAAATCAGGACATCATTTAGAGAAAAAGGAGAATACATATGTATATGAAAATATCAGTTATCATAACAATCAAAATTATAATAAATAGTTTTTGAGGGGATTATAATATTAAAGATTGGGTATAATGTATTTTTTATAAAGGTTTTCGTCCTTATACGCAAGGTGGAAATAAATTTGAAAAAAAAAAGGATGAAGAAAAACTGGACTAAATATGGAATGATAAGACTTCATCGCGAACAAGAGAGCAATTGTGATGAAATTAATTTAAAAATAGGATTCGCGATATAACAACGCAAGGATAAATGACAAACGTATTATAACACTCTGAAGATCTATTGCCAGTGATAAACTAAAATTCAATTGGGTATTTTTTATTTGAAAATCCTCTATAATCTCCGGCTAAATTTATCCGCTTCAAAGTTCTCTCATGCGTTTTTTTCGTATTTAATTTTTTTTTTAAAATGCCTAATACCTTTTATAAACATGACGCCCTAATTTAATTTTAATGTTGTAATTCAATTTTCATGTTTCTCCCTTCACGATGGAAATGTAAAATTTTAAACAAAAAAAAAAAAAAATTTAGAATTAAAAGATGGGTTTAAACTAGTACAAGGACATCATACGTTAAAGCACTTCACAAAAAAAAAAAAAAAAAAACTAGGTAACAGAAAAAAAGTGGCAACAGAAATTCAGGATATTATATCAGCCTTTAAAAAAGCCTGCGTGAGTAGCTTATAAGGGAATCAATGAATCCTGATTGTTTGATTGTTGTTTTGTTAGCTTCGAGGAAAATTTAAATTAAAAAAAAAGAAAAGAAAAACATGAATAAAAGGATAAATGTGTGGTATATGTATATAGTGAGAGATGAGGGTGAGTGAAAGTATATATAAATTGATTGTTCTACCACCCCTTTAATTTGTTCATTACAATTAAAATGCTGTTACAGGCTTACCATAATTTGGGTTGAAAGAAAAACATTTCTTGTAATGCAGGTGTGTAAACTTGAAGTCCTTGTATATATATTTTTTATATATTAATAAATAATTTGACTTTTTTAACGCCCAGTATTAGATGTTGTGTACGAGAATTTAAATGAAATTTAATGAAAATCGAGTTAGAAAATTTTATAAATATTAAGCTTAGATTTTTAATACATTTTAAGAATTCTTCCTCTTCTAATGACGCCTACAGCCCAAGTAAAGCCAAGGACTACTTACGTTAATTTGATTATTTGAAACTATTTTCCTTTTAAGGATAGTTCACTTAAATATGTGTTTGAGAAAAGTTTGTTTATAATTTTTGCATTAATAAAAAGGCAAATTATATTTATTCAGCTGCATTTCAACCACATTTTAAATATAACGAATCGATGTTTATAAAAATGTACGAGTAATTAAGGGACTATTAAGAATAGTGATACTTCGAAATTGTCCTTTTTTTATATTTATATGTATCTATGTTGATAGCGCAGACAAAACTTCATAGAAATTTGATATGACACATTGAGGAGGGTTGATCATCTATAAACGTCGTACTGAAAATATTGTTTCATTATTTTATGTATTGTTTCCTGGGAAATTGAAAATTAAATATTTGTTTAGGATTAAAATTATCTTTAACAATTTTATAATGCTGGTAGAAAACTATAATTTAATTCATATTATCATGCGTATGGGAAGAGCATAGTTTATGAAATACTCTCAATATTTAAAAAGTGTGCTCTTATAAAATTTTTTATTTAATTAATTAAATATATGTATGTATATTCCTATTTTGTAAAAATTAATTAGACAAAAACGTGAAGTTTTTTAATAAGATTGAAGATTCAACATTGAACAATTTAGAATAGTGGACAACAGCGTCGGTGGTGTAATGGTTAGCATAGTTGCCTTCCAAGCAGTTGATCCGGGTTCGATTCCCGGCCGACGCATTTTTGTTTTTTATATCCAATCAGTATATTTTTTTTTTTAAATATGTTTTTCATACATTTTGTTATATAAAGGGAAATAAAAGGTTTTCTTACTCATATGTATGTTTATCTAATTTTCTTTCTCTTCGAATTTTTTAGGACCTGAATGGCGTACATACTATATGTACATAGTATTTTATTGATAGGTAAAAATGTATCCATTTTTTAATTTTTTTTACATACATACACACATACATATATGCAGTAGTATAATTTCAATTCTGTTACTTCATTAATAAATTAGTTTTAAATCAAAAGCTTTCACAAAAAACAAATTGTTGCTTTGATAAAAAATTTTATACAATTTTCTTCACATCATTTTCTATTGGTTATTTTCAAATTTAAGCTCCACCTCCAGTTATCCTTATAAAATTTTCCTTATAAACATATTACTATATGAACTCGTATATGCATACTTATTTAGTTATTATCATAAGGGTTCATTTCATTGTATATATTGCATAAATGAGCGTACAAATATTAAGGGTCGGACAAAAACTATTAGAAAATCATTTAATCGATTTGTTTAATTCAAAACGGAAAAAATAGATATTTTTTTTGTTGTTGTTAACAAATTGTGTGCACGTTTTGCGAATTAGATTGCTCACATAAAGGATCGGTCGGTTGATGTGAAAACATTATACAATTTAATTAAAGTGTATACAAGTACACAGCGTGTTGTCATAAGATTATTTGGCACCTGTCTTTTTATAGAGTTTATTATGTGTAATTACAAATCATTTAAGGACATTTAAAAGAAAACTTTACATTTTTGTGTGAATAAAATTGAGTGTAATATTGTTTTTTTTTTTCGAAAAGTCGGATGTGATAAGAAATAATAATAATATGTAAAATTCAAAAAATTTAGTTGTATATCCCTAAAGTAGAAATTTGTGGAAATTTTATGAAAATTTTCTAGTGGATTTTAAAATTTAAAAAAAAAATTAAATTGTAAAATACAATACAAAAGACTTTTATTCATTTTGTTCAGAAATTTTTTCTATTACTATTTTTGAAATATCCTTGATATTAAAAAAAAAAAAAAACACTGAGCATTAATTCACATCATAAATTAACAGTTATTCCTAATTTTTTGTTTTTGCTTTTTAAGAGGTTGTGCATAAAACATAAAAAAAGAAATAATTTAAGATTAAAAAAAAGTTGAAATTTTTTAAACTACTTCTCATTTAACAGTAGGAAACATTTTCTTAGAAGATTATAGAAATATCCTTTAATCCTTACTCATTTTTGCATCTTTGACATTTTTGTGAATTTTCAAGTGAAGCTTTTTTGAACAAAAAATTCAAATCGAACAAATTTTTGAATTATGTCATAGGTATATGTTTTTCTATAGAACACTAAATTTGTTCCAGATTTTTTTCTTATATTCTCGAAATTTGATTTTTTTTTTCTCAGATTAAAATTAAACTCATTTCAAAATTATAAGAAAATCAAAAAATGCCATTTAAAATTACATATACAATTTTAAATTATACACCTACAAATTTTATTTTACAGATAAAATCGTTTATGATCTGATTTCATTAAGTAAAATAATGATAATAGGACTATCATGAACTGTTACAAAAAAAAATAAAAAATAAAAATTAAGTGAATGTTGCACGTGCATAGCACACGTCATCAATTATATTATATTATCACATAATAAATAAAGCGTTGAAAGTATTAAAAGTCAATATATACCCTTATATCCTGGAATATCTAACACTTGAAAAACACTTCATTTGTGTTCATTTAACAACAGAAGAAGAAACAAAAAACATAAAACATACAAATCCTGTCATGTAAAAGTTGTTATCAAAAACAATTTAATTTATTATATGAACAATAATTGATAAGATCTGATAATAAAATATCTAGTCAAATATTTTTATAACTGTGATAAAAAACAAATACCAAATAAAAGAAAATAAAAAAATTCAAGCGCAGAAATTGGAAAAACTAGTAAAAATTTATTTAAAGGCAAAAAAAATAAAATAAAATGTTTTCAATGGATAATTTTGATTTTGAGTCAACAATGGCTCGACATTTTTTCGAAGGATCACCTGTAACGAATGGTTCATCATCAAGTTCAGATTTTTTTATATGTGATGATAATAGTTCAGATAGTGATGCATTTAGTGGTTTTAATAGCGATCAAGAGAATACAGAAGAAAAAAGGTAAGAAATTTTTTTTTCTTTTATTTTGGGAAAACATTTTTTGAAGATTTATAAAATTTTCAATTAAATATGTATTTTATTTTCATTTTTTTTTTACAGAACACCAAAATCACGTCGAATGAAATGTGCATCACAACAAGCTCAACAAAGACAAGCTGCAAATCTTCGTGAACGTCGTCGAATGCAAAGTATAAATGAAGCTTTTGAAGGATTAAGATCACATATACCAACATTACCATATGAGAAACGTTTAAGTAAAGTTGATACATTAAAATTAGCAATTAGCTATATTACATTCCTTAGTGAAATGGTACGTAAAGATAGAAATGGTAATGAAACTGGTGTAAATGGTCTACAAAGGAATTGTTTAAAAGAACCACCAAAAAAGATTATTTTAAGAGATCGAAGTAAGTATAATTATATAGAAAAAATTACTTAGGGACTGGGTGGGTTTTTAAGATAGCATTAATATCCTTTGAAAATCATTTACGTCCCACACGAAAAAAATTCGATGTACCATTCAGCTGCCGTTTTAAGTTTTCGAATTGCAAATTCAAATTTTTTTTTTCTTTTTTTTAATTCAACAAAAACCGAAACTAAATGAATTTTATTTTGGTTTCGTGTATGCGGTATCAACAACACCGCATTTTATTCTGTAATTCAATTCTGTACGTATTTAAAATGCATTAGGATATCATTTTCATATCGGAGCTATATGATCGATGATGACAATAATATGTACATATTGTTTTGCTATACGATCTTATTTTTTTTTAGTGTTTTTCTCTTCTATTTTTTTTTTTTGTGTTTTTAGGGGAAAGTGTGAAAATTTTCATTCGTTACGGACAGCCGGCAAACAAAAATTGTTCGTGATACTTATTTTTACTTAATGGGGTTTGATCATTTTTGATGATCTATTTTTGTTTTTGTTTTTTCTATTTATTTATTTAATTTTTTTTTGTTTAAAAATTACATTCGAATATAAAAATAAATGATGAAAATAGACAATTCAATTTGACATAATATTGAATAAATGATTTTGAAAGTGAAACAAATTGAAAAGAAAAAAATATTGAATTGAAGCACGAACAATTTTTTAAGACTTAAACAACAACTGACTCTAGAATTACATTTTTAGTAAAATGTGTTTAAAATTAAGGATTAACAGGAACATTCAAAATAAAAAATGGATCAAAGGGTATAAGAACAAAAGGATTTTATGGCATTAAAAAAGAAATGAATTTTTCATGTAACCGAGAAATTTAAAAAATAATGAAATCTTGACATAATCAGTAAAGTAAAAAAAAAAATAGATACATTTTTCGTACATATTTACTATTTATTTGTACTTATAGAGGTGTATGAAAAAATTGATTTCCCTTTTATATTTATTTATATATAAAAACAACAATATAACATATAAAAATTGTATATATACACGTAAATTATAAAAAGGAGCTAAATAATAATCACCCCGTGGGAAATTCGTTATGCTCAGACAGATGTTTATTCGTTGTTGTACTTTTATAAAAACCAACCAATATACAGATACTGAATATGTGTACCTATATGTATAGTCAATATTATCAAATAGACAACAGATTCTGAGTCTGCGTTTAATGTAAAAAATGATAAAATTATGTAGAGGATTGTGTCGTCATGTACAACATAACATAACACACTCTTACATATATAAATACAAAATGAATTCTAAAATGTTTTTTTAGCTAAGTTTTCTTTTTTCTTTTGCAATTTTTTTTTTAACCATATGTATATCTTCCCAATTTCTCATTCTTTTAATAAAACCACACAAAAATATTTGAAAAGCTTCAACGTATGGCAATTTTTCACACCATTCAATATCTGTCCACCCACACATTCATATATAAGACATGCAAACTCATCATCTTCATCAGCATCACCAGCAATAAACATTCTCATCATCCTAAAACAACTTGAGAAAAAAGGCGAGTGTTACAAATTACCACCCTATTACTTTATTATTGTTGAAGGAAATAAAAAATGATCCTTTTAAAATGTATCATTTTGATGATGTTTTAAGTTTTGTTTCTTTTTTTTCAATCCCTTTTTTTGTCTTATTCGATTTTTGATGTTTAATTTTATACAACAAATTATACCCAAATTTAACTAATACACGATAGTTAACGGGATACATATATAGAATGAATTTTTCTTGAAGGGTATTCATCATTATACATAATTCCTCTTATTCTTTGAAATTTGAAGGGGTTCATATCTGCAAAAGGAAAATTTCCAGTGTTTTTGTTTTGCAATTGTTTATTTACACTTTATTTTGTAGTATTCTTGATGATGTCCTGTAGGGTTTATTTAATCCAAAATTTCACTTATCTATAATATGTATGGGGGCGACAAGGGCTTTTGTGTGGTTACATGGTGATAATAGAAAATGTAATTGCACTGGTTTAATGGTGATTTGATGATGTCTTTTGTCGAAAATAAAAAGAAGTTTATTTTGTAGGCGTGACTGTGGGCAAATTAAAGAAACTATTTTATTTTATTTTTATTTTTATTTTTTTTTTTTTGCAAAATGAAAATTTAAATTTCAAAACACGCATTATTTTCCAGGTGGTGGAGGTTCTCATTCTTTATCATGGCATCGAAAAGGTGATCGTTATCCTGGAAGTAAATTATATGCAAGAGTTTGGACACCAGAAGATCCACGTACAAATCAAAGATTAAATGGATCAACATATGGAAATGTTAATAATAATAATAATAATAATAATAATAATAATAATAGTGGAACGGCCGGGAATTGTAGCAATGGTAGCAATAACAACAGTAACAACAGTAATTCATCAGGAATGTATCATCATTCAAATTCTTCATTATATAATAAATAATTTTATTCGAAAGGAAAAATTTTATTGTAGTTAAAATTTTTCGAACATCTAATCATAATTTCATTATTTTTACATAATGTCCTTTTAAAGAAAAACTGTGGTATTTTAGCAATCTAATGAAATAATATTAATTTTTATTTATTTTTTTTTCTTTTCGTTTAAAAAAAATTATGTAATCTATATATTTTTAAGTCTAATCTAGTCATATCTAGTCCAAAGTAATTTAAAAAAATCTTATTAATTAAAAAAAGGCAATTAATTATATAAGAATAAAATTAAAAATTAAATCAAAAAAAAAATTATGTTTTATTTCATTTTTTTTTTTTAATTTATTTCAAAAACTGTCATAAATCAAACACCTGTGAAAAAGATTCACCTTGTATATTTCATGTTTATCACCATAAACAAAAGAAGGAAAAACATGAAGATCCTTCCGTTGTGTCGTGATAATACATAATACATACATACATACATATATTGTTGTTGTAATGTCATAATAATAATCGTCCACCGTGAAACGAAATTTTACTTTATCATTTAGCCCTTCAAATACCTACAATAATTTTTTTTTTATTTTTTTATTTTTGTTGTTGTTTTATTTTTTGTGTGATGTTTCATTATCGCTTATTATTTTTGAATATTTTTTCTTTCTATAGTTTTGACATATTGTTTTCTCTACGTACTTTATTATCCTCTAACAGGGGTTAAATTAGACGAACTTAACATATATATAGAAAAACACCTGGAAAAAAGTAGCGTTTTCCTTGGCAAATAACAGATAAAAATGGGGGTGAAAAAAAAAAATTAAGAATATCGACTAGAAATTGACCCCCTTCAAATTATTTCCGGTTAAATAGAATACCGCAATCATGTATATCACGCAAACATAAAATTGTTACACAGATAAAGATAATAATTTTGATCATTAAAACCGGAAACTAATTTAATAACTGTTCATGTATTCTTTTTTTCAGAATTATAAAAAAGGAATGTGTAGCTGTTTTTTCTTTTTCAAATTATAAATCTATACATGCAACTGAAAAATTATTTATTCAAATGTTCTATACTATGTACTTATAATAACTTTAAAAATTAATCCTTAAATATGTGCAGAAAAGGATACTGATTTGTTTGTTTCAACAGGTGTTTGGAATTCAATGGACATGCTATGTGAAATCGAACATTCAACAAAATATATTTTTACCGTGAAAAAGAAGAAAAGAGAACATTTTTATATGTTAATATTTATTCTAAAAAGGACATAGATCTTATCAACAATTAAGAAACCATTCTCTAAATCCTTGAATGGTCAATTTATAAAAGTGCGTAACCATTACACTGCATGCCTGCTGAGTTTACGCAACCGCAATGACATATTTACATTTACTTATTGTGCGAATGCGTAATATGTATGAGAAAAAAGGAAAAATTAAAGTAGGGGAAAAAAAGAATTAAGTCATCACGATAATCATCAATCATATCGATGAAAATGTTGATTAAATTGATTTATTCAGAAGGCCTAAATTAACAACAAAAATTTGAATGAATGCGTTGAAAGAACAATATTTAGGATTTAATATATAGGATCTACGGTATTTTTGGTCATTGTGATTATCCTGCATTTTAAATAGAATCTACTAAATCAACTAATTTTCCCTTAAACAAACTATTCGAGACTTCCCTTTTTTTGTTTTGCAAAATCTTTTGCTTTTGTAGGATACTATACATGTACCTTGAAAGAAAATTTTTTTCAAGGGCGCTATCATAATCTAATTGTTTCTATTTATACGAGGATATTTCAAAAAGGAACACGTAAAACAGAGTGTAGATAAGTCTAGTCCTTTTAAGGATGAAAAGCCATTTCAAAATATTCCACAAATAATCAAAAAGACATCTCCACATCCTAAAAATTGTATTATACATACATACATATATGCATGCTCAATGTAATGTTTTAGTACTTTAATCAAACGAC
Organism: Bombylius discolor; assembly: GCA_939192795.1. NCBI lineage: Eukaryota > Metazoa > Arthropoda > Insecta > Diptera > Bombyliidae > Bombylius > Bombylius discolor. The sequence goes on along the minus strand of OW584238.1, from coordinate 43,867,580 downwards.
GAACCTTCAAGGAACAATAATCAAAAAAGTAATTTCCTTTCTTTTACTTTAATTTCAAATCATTTCTAATTTTTCGGAACTTTCACCAACTTGTCTAAAACAAAAATTTACTTTATGGTGAAATTTTGTTTCTCCTCTTAACACTGAACTTAGTTAACGTTGACAATTTCTCATTTCGTTGTTGTTGTTTTCTTCTTGAAATCAGCTGTTGCTAAATGTTAACGTTGTCACTGACGTGTTGTTTTTGTGACCATTATTTTTGGACTGATATTTTTTGTATTATTGTAAATAAAAATGAAAAGCTAATATTAAATTAAAGTTTTTTTTTTCAATCCATTTATTCACAATCAATAGAAAAACCCAATATAAATTATTGAAATAAAAGTGATTTAAAAAGAAAAATGCATGAAAGGACAAAATTTATTATTTATGTACTTGGTGTATTCTTTTGTTATTTTTATTATGGGATTATTCAGGAGAAAATAACACGAGGACGATATGGAGATGAAGTGAATCCTGATGGAACCATTGGTGATAGATTCACTTATGTTATGGCATTAGTGTGGATTCAGTGTGTTTGCAGTTGGATATTTGCAAAAGGTAAGAAATATGTGTTATCCATCTGGAATGTTTTATGTGTCTGATAAATGAAATTTTTATAGCAATGCTTGCTGTTAAACCTCAAAAGGAGGACACTACACATGGTGGTTATTATGCAACATGCTCTTTAACTTATCTTTTGGCAATGGTTAGCTCAAATATGGCATTAAGATGGGTGTCATATCCAACACAAGTTGTAGGAAAATCAGCTAAACCAATTCCAATGATGATTTTAGGAGTGTTAATTGGTCGAAAAACATATTCATTAATAAAATATTCATGTGTAATTCTTATTGTTATCGGAGTTGTCTTATTTATGTACAAAGAAGACAAAGCTGCAATAAGTGTGATACAAGATAGGACATATTTAGGGGAAATTTTATTATTTTTAAGTCTTTCAATGGATGGATTAACAGGAGCAGTGCAAGAAAGAATAAGAGCTTCCAGTTCACCATCAGGACCACAAATGATGTTAGCCATGAATGGGTGGAGTAGTTTAATGTTAGGAGTATCAATTCTAATTACAGGTTAATTTTTTTATTATTTTTTTATTATATGAAATCCTTCTAAAGTAATATTAATTAAAAATGAAATTTATTTTTTAGGTGAAGGTAAAGATTTCATTGCTTTTGCAACGAAACATTCAAGTATTTTAGTACATTTAACAACATTTGCAATTGCTAGTGCACTTGGACAACTTTTTATATTTTTAATGGTTACTAATTTTGGACCATTAGCATGTGCAACAGTAACAACAACCCGTAAATTCTTTAATGTACTTTTTTCAGTTATATTCTTTGGAAATTCATTGAATACAAGACAATGGTTTGGTACAGTAATTGTATTTGCAGCATTATTTGTTGATATGATGAATGGTAAAAATAAACCAACAATAAAATTACAACAATCAAAACATGATGAAAAAAAGAATGAAGATGATGTTAAAGAAGCTTTAATAAAATAGAATCTTATTGACATTTTATTTAGTGAATTTTCATAATTTATTTATGATTTACCAAGCAATTCTAATAATTAATAATTTTTCATTTCAAAGTTAAATTTTGTATATAAAATATAAAGGATTTTTTTGTGTGTGCTTGTGTCATACAAAAAAAAAATTTTTTTTTTATTGTGCAATTAATATTAAAAGAATTGATTTTTTTAAATGTACATATATTTTCATTATCAATTTTTCTGTTATCAGTCAATTACACCCAATAATAATAATTATTGACCTTACACAAAATTTTCATATTGAAATATTTTTTATTTAATTCAGTAATTTTACGGATAACGAAATAATAAAGAACGTTTCTATTTTTGGTGTATTTTATTTTTTTTTATTGTTTTGTTTTTTTAATTACGTGTTAAATTGCACTTTAACTGTTGTGAAAGTTTCATTTAAGTTATCAGAAATTCAGAATCGGAAAAGAATATAGAAAAAAAAATAACACCAAAAGAAGAAGATTAAATAATTGATTTGTGAAAATAATTGCATCATTTTGATTAGATAATTATTTAAATTTAATTGAAAATATCAAATTGAGCTTAAACGTGATTAATAGTGTGAAAACTGATATAGGTACATAATATATAGAATATAATTTATACAGACAAAAAGTAGAAAAAAAACTGATAAGATCATAAAGTACGAATTTGTTTTTTTTTTCTTTGATACTTTGATTATAAAGTTTGTTGTTAGAATGCTAAGAAATTTTAGAGGACTTTAGAAAATTTGAAATAATTTTGATTTCTCTATATGTATTTATTTTTTTTCATTACCAGAAAGTTGGTCAACCAAGCATACATATGTATATATGTACATATGTAGTATGTTTTTTCAGTGACACATTGCAAAAAATATTTTTTTTTCATTTTAGCCTGAAAGTATGCAATCAGAAGAAATAACATTTACACACGAAAAACACAACACACAAGTAAAAAAAACCTGATTCATTCGAAGTTTTCCACAAGAGCTTTCTACAGAGATCCACATGAAGCTCCACTGCTATTTGAAGACAACTTACTCCCACTCCACAGCCTTTGGCTAACCGAATTAAGAATAAGCCAATTAAGAAAAAAAAAAATCCTTCCTTTATATTTATATTTTATATAGAAAAATCCACCGACAAAGTCAGTATTTAAAATAATGAGAATGATATAGGAAATTCAGAAAAATCGTTCTAGGCGAAATTTGGAGCAATGTTTTCTGGACAAAACCACAACTGTCCAGCCGAAAGACTTTGAATAAGCTTTGATTAACATTTTTTAAAGAGCTTTTGCCAATGTGTATAATTTTTAGTTTAGAAAATAGAATCCCACTATTGAATTTCGTCAAATTACTAAGAAAAATATCAAACAATTTTTTTGAATCAAAAAGCTTCATGTCTGTTTTTAAAATGTCAGTTATGTATTTGAAATAACACACATCGAAAAATTATGAGTACTATATGTTTATCTTTTAGATGGTTTATTTATGATTTTACTCAAATTTATCTGCATATTTTGTGATTTATCGTTTTTTGGGAATTTTTTTGTTTTCTTATTAGTTCATGTATATTTCTATTATTTGGCACGCCAATTAACATAAAACCTATTGGACTAAATTTAAAATTTAATTTTACATAAATTTTTATTTCTCTTTTATTTTGTTCTACATTTTCAATTATTAAAATTATAAGCATCTCAAAAAATCATCATAAAAATTTCAATTTTATTACAACATAAAATTTAATATTTTCAAATAAATTAGATCAAAAAGCTATTAGAGTGAGTATAGTGCCGGAAAATAGAAAAAATAATTAAGTTTTATTTCTTCAAATAATTCAAACTTTATTTTACTTTAAATGCAAAATATAAGTTTATTTTTTCAAGTAGAAAGCTTTTAACAAATTCTTAACAATATATTCTCTTATTCTCACCACAATTTGGCAACGATAACAACGACGACGTCGCAGTGGAAAATTATAAGCAATAAAACTCATTTGATTTTTGAATAAATAAACTGAGTAAATTGTTTTTCTAAATATGTACAATACAGTGGCCCACATTTACAGTATGTATCTGACAATATTGTAAATCCATTACTAACAATTTATTTTGAAGTTTATTTTAATTGTAGCATTTAATTTCTCAATACATCATCCCTTATATGTCATAAAAAAATAAAAAAATAACCTGTAAGCCTAAAACTCCAAAAATGGTGAAAATTATTCAATAAACAATTTGAAACAAAATGAAAATAATTTATCTGACATTTTTTATAACACACTGTAACATACAATTTACAAACAACCCAAAATAAATATGTGTTACTCATTGAAAATTTAACAGAAAATCTCATCATACGATTTGCAAATAAAAAAAATTGAAAAAAAAAAGCTTTTATTTTCTTGTCCTGTCAAAGTAGTTTAGTAAAGAAAAACGTGAAAATCATACATACTTTTAATTTAGAGTGTAAGACGGAAAATTTATAATAGAATTTTCCAATTTATTTTTTCATTATTTAAGAATTATCTTAAATTTTTGTTAAAAATATTAAATTTTATTTAAAAATATATATTTAAAAAATTATATTATTCACGGTGTGTGTAATAATGAAAAAAAAAGGGTACCGTGTGTTGTGAAAATTTTTCCAGAAAATTTGGAAAGAGAATAATTTTTTTCGGTTATTTTTTTGTGCTTGTGAAATTAAAAGAAAAGTACTTTTAATAGAGGAAAATTTTTCATCAATAAAAGAAGAAGAGCGTTTAGAAAGAAAGAGAAGGAGAAGAAGAAAAAAAAAACAATTTTTTTTTTTTTGTGTTATTTTCGTGTGACATAATTTTATTTTCTTTTTTTCTTTTTGTTTTTTCCTAATGATGAATATGTAGTTCGTCAGACTCGGTAATATTCGAAATAAATAGAATTAAAACAAGTAAAATAAAATGAACTTTTAATTAAAAGAAGAAAAACAAAAATAAAAAAAAAATAGATTTTTTTTGTCTTTCTAATTTTGATCGAAAGGGGGAGAATTTGATGAATTTTCATTTTATTTTTGTTCTTTGCTTCTTTACGTTTTTTCTTTTTGTATTTATTTATTTTTATTTTTAAAAAGCAATGTATAGAAGAACATGTGATTAAAATATTTATCATATGGGAAAATATTACACACAATTTGGAAATAAAGTTTAAAAAAATTTTGAAAATTTACCAGAAAACAAAATAATAAAGAAAAATTACTAAAATTGCTCATTTAGAAAATTTTGAAAAATATATTTCAAACATTTTTTTTTATATTATTTCTATTTATTTTTTATTTTTATTAAATAAAAATTCTAAATAATTTGTTTAATTATAAAGTAAGCCACATGACTCATTTCTAGTAACAAGATAAAAGCAAAAGTAAAAAAGAAAAATTTAAATAAAATTTCAAGAATAATTACATTTCTGACTTGTGTAAAATTTTCAAGAAATTCTTACAAAATTACTATTTTTTATTTTTCAAATGTCACAGTTCAAAATTTCTTTTAAAATAAAATAGCATTGCATATGGTTTTGCATAAAAGATAAAAATTATATAGTAATTACATATTTAAAATGCAACAACAAATTGTAAAAAAAAATCGATTTTATTTTTATAATTTGTTTTGAGGATAAGCGTGTATTATGTATGTACATTTGAAAGCTAAAATTCATATATTACACATGTTTGTTGTTATAGAGACGTTGTAAAATATTAAAAATAATTAAGGAAAAAAAAAAGTAAAAAGAGAACTTGTATAAACAAACGTTTTTTTTCAAAGTAATGTGATGTGGATTAAGGTGTAAACACGTCAATTATTTGTTTACATTATGTGCTCGTAATTATAAAAAAAATGTCAGAACATAGGAAAAAAAATTATTTATCATAAAATATGAAATTTCTTGGCAAATTATTTAGTTTTTATTTTATTTTTGCTGTAGTTTTCACTTTTTTCTCATCTCTTTTATTTTTTTTTTTTACAAAATTGATGATTCTGATGAAAAAAAGTGACATAGAAAATAAATGTTTTGTATTTTTACATTTGAAAATAAAATGGATTACAACTTGTGAAAATTTTAAAAAATAAAAAGAAAAAAATGATTTTTATATCTCGTAAATATACTTAAATATTTTTATTTTAAAAAAAAACAAGTAAAAAAATATCTTTCAAAATGCGATTCCATTCGAGTACCATAATTTTTCAAAGTAACTGTAAAAGAGAAAAAGAAAAACAAAACTAAACAATTTCTAAAATTTTCGAAAATTAACCTGCTTACAAAAACATTAAAAGAGGATCCTATTATATATTTTTAATTAAATACATATGCCAATCAATTCTTTGAAAACTAAATCCTTTTCAATCATAAAATTTTTATACAATACAAAGGACAGGATATTTTCTTAATTTGTCCATAGAATATTCTATGTATTTCAAAGCTTTGTATTATGTATTAGTTTATTCAAAGTTTATCCTTAAACAAACAAACTGAATTTATAATGAGTCAACAATACAATAACAAAAAATAATCCTTCGTTTTAATGAAATTCTTAAAGAAGTGGATTTAAAATATCTTGTTCCAAAATATTTAAATACAAAAACTATATACACATACATGAATAATGTATAATTATATGTGTTTAAGAATATTATTGTATTTATTATTTTTGATATGACACATTAAATTCCACGTTTAAATCTTATCTTTTTATCCTTCTCTTCGTCCTTGAATATCAAGTATCGGTGCATACTTTTTTTTAGAAACTGTTGTTTATACATGAAATGTCAGAGTATAATTTGTGTCAATCCCAAAGATTCATCACCTCAATCTTATTATTTCGTGATATTTTACAATAGGCATCAATATTTTACGAAAAAACAAAAACAGATAAAAAATATTCGTTAATTTATTTTTTTTACATGCAAAAACATGAAAAATGAAGATTTCATAACTTATACAGGTCACTTTCAAAGACAATATTTTGTCCTTTTGTTCATTTTTATTTAAAATCTTTAAAAAAAAAGATAAAACATGACAATTTACTTATTTTTTCCAAAATCCATCCTACATTTCTTCAAATTTTCACAATACTTGTCCTCACATCCACGTGTCTTTCCTTAAAAAGCTTTTCTAGCAAACATTTTTTTAATAAGCTCTATTTTTTTCGTTAAGTCCTCGTTTCTTTCTCTTTATTTTCTTGCTATTTTGCCACCGTACTATATGTGTTCATTTAAAGGGTTTTTAAAAACGCGCATACGTTTAAAAAGTCCTCTTGATGATGTTATCTATTTACCGGTCGCCGGGTAACGAATGCATTTATTCAATTGAAAAATAAGGTGAACGAAAAAAATTCTTATTATACATAAGCACAGTAATAATACGGCAAAGTTGACAATTAATTGAACGAAAAAAGAGAAAAGAAAAGAATGTTTTTCTTTTTACAATCTGCATTATACAGATGCGGTAGATGCGGTATAGTGAATAAATGAAATATGTACAGCAAGCAAACAGGACATAATTTATCAATAAAGTTTCGTTAAAGAAATTAAAGAAAAAAATCGAATAAAATTATGTATTATAAAATGTGATTTAAGTTTTCCTTAAAAAATTTTGAAAAAAAGAAAATAAAATAAAAATTATGTGTACTTGCAAAATAAAATAAAACGGTATCCTTTTTTCGGAATTATTTTTACGTATAGCTCAATCGGAAAAAATGTTGTTTAATGTTATTCTTAATAAGTTATTGTACTAAAAAAGTGTTTTTTTTTTTTCTAAATTTTATTTCAGTTTTCTTGAATAAGAAAAAAAAAATACCATGAAGGGGAAAAAAATTAATGTCTTCCAATAAAAAAAACCTTAGAAAAAATATAAAAGTTCGTGCAAATTAAGAAATGCACAATATAAAATTTTATAAAATGAATTTTAAAATTAATTTAAAATTTTTGTTTTGAAAAGTTTCTATTTTTTATATTAAATTTTTAAATTCAATTAGAATATAATTTTATCTTTTCGTTATTTTCTTTTGAATTTTTAATGTTATTTTTTCGTTAAACATATTTTTCGTGAATTTTCTTTCTTTTTTTTTTAGTTTTTAAAGTTTGATTTTGATTTTTAAAGAAAATATTATTTTGTTAATGTTATAAAAAGTTTTATTTAAAAAAAAAAAATAGAAAAGTGTATTTTAATTTGTGCCTGGGGTTCTAGTTTTCCATTTAATCTTTCAAAATTTTCTCAACAACGGCTTCACAAAAATCAGCTTGGCGGTCACATCGTAGTGGTAAGATTTTTTATTTTTAAATAAAATTGATTTTCTTTTTTTTAATGAAAAATCTGCATTGTTTCAATAATGACATTTAATAATAAATTTTATTAACTTATACCCCATACAATGATATGTCTTCACATCACTTATTGATAATAAAATAAATGTTTGAAATTGAACAGATAATCAATATTACACGTACAATGAACATGAAGCACGTATAACAAATGTAAAAGGATTGTTTAAAACACTCGATAATTTGATTTGATAACGGAAAAATTAATGGATTACAATATGTATTTTTTTCTCTGATTTATATTTTCCTCGTAAATTTATTTTTGCTCTAGATAAATTTCTCGTTCCATAAATCTATTTGTGTTCGAAGAAAAAATGACATCATCAATGAGTACATAAAATATATTACTTAATTTTTAGATGTGACCGGTGATGGTGCTGTTGGGGGTGGTGGTGGTGGTTACGATGAAGTTGCAGCTGCACGGCGTGGTCGCTTCCGTGTTACTTCACCATCATCGGGACCACCAGAGACGACACTTGGACGATTCCGTCTAATTCCACAATCAAGTAAGAAGAATTTGCTTTATTTATTTATTTCTTTTTAAAGAAAATTCTAATACTTATTACTAAATTAATTTCATATTAAATTTATTAGCGAATTATGGCCCAACATCACCCATGCTACAACGAGGAAGATTTGCTGTGATACCGGAAGAACCTCAAGGTTCACCGGCTCAAGGGACACCTCTATCAGAGCGAGATGAACGTTCACCATCACCTGAATGGGATTTTGATACTGAGGTAAGTAAAGAACGATTTTAAACTTATGGTTTCAACTTGAATTGGAAGGAATATTGGTTTAGCTCATTTTTTACGTTTATTGCTTGAATACAAATAATTTTCTGAGAAAACTATTACATATTATATATAATGAAGGTTTTAATTTAATAATTTGACTTACCTCACAAAAACCATTGATTTTTCACATTTTCTACACTTTTTGAATAAAATTAATTAACAAAAATTTACTTTCTTGAAAATAAACTTAAGTTTATGAACTATCCTCTTAACATGACGTTTATATAATTTCCCGCTTAATTTTTCTTTAAGTGATGATAACATATTTCTGCTAAACAGTGATGTGAATGTATCAAATTAAATTGGAATGTATCAAAAACATTGAATAAATTAGTAGCATTTTTCATATTTTAATGTTAGACATTTATAACTCAAAATATTTCTTATAAAACGAACAAAAAAATAGCACAGAAAACACAAAAATGCAAATTTATTTGTGTACACCAGAAATTTATTACGCCGCCTCTGATCTGACATCCAGATTCCAGCTGATAGCAGCCATAGCAGCTGTGAGCTGGCTACAATCGCCGTTTGGTAGTGTGTGTACGTGTAAATTGTAAAAATAACGTCAGAGTTACCGATGCTATAAATTTCCATTTGAATTTTCATATTATGGTTGATTTAATTTAATTTTCTGTATTTTCTTTTCCATTTATTGTCAAACAAAAGTTTAAATAAGGCGTTTTATTTTTGATTTGTGTCGAAAGAAAATTGTTTAAAAAATAAATATAAATTTCCCGCCGGTAAAATTGGTTGACATCACACAAAACATTACAAACGCTACGGCGAACACGACAATACAATACAACAACACCCGTTGCCTTCTCCATTATTCGATTTCGTTGTTTCGTGTGTAGAGTGTGTTTTTTTTTGGTGGTTGTCTTCCGTGTTTCTCTTCTTTCTTCATTTTTTATTTTTTAATTATTTAGAAAAAAAAAAGTTTATTAAACAAAATTTCCTTAATTTTGGGAATAAGTTGTGTATAATTTTGTGAAAAAAATCAATCTACAAGTTTTGTATCAGTTTTAACGACAGCAGAAAACTTCATTTTTAATTTTTGCTGGGCAAATGAAAACAAAAAAAAAAATTTCTAAAAAGGCAGTAAGCAAAATCACCAAAAAAATAAAATAAAAACGGGGAAAAAATGGGCATGGTGTGACTTCAAAATAATTAGAACAATTTAGAAAAAAAAAATTATTGCTAATTTATTGAGATTATTATTTATTTTGCTAAAGTGAGTCGAATTTTGTTGTTTATTTTATCGTGAAAAAGTTTAGTATTCAAAGGAAAATAAATCTTCAAGTTGTAAATTTTTTAACTAATTAAATTATATATATTAATATTAATATAAAATAGAAAATTTCAAAAAAAAGAAGTGCTATATAACACAAAAAAATTATATTATTTTGCTTGATTTGAAATTAATCAAGCAAAAAAAAAAATATTAATTTCCATTTTCAAATACAAAAAGTTGTTGTGTTGTGCAATAAAGATAAAAAAAGTGTAGGTAAGCTTGGTTAATTTTTGGAAAATTCCGTTTGTCGTGTTAAAAAGAAAATAATAATAATAAAAAGGCATATGATTTTTATAATATATCTTACCGTTTTGTGTTATCCAAAAATACATTTAAATTTACGATAAACAAAAAAAAAACAAAAGTTGCAAGACAACTCATCCATCGGAATTGTTATATTTTATCTACATATCGAATCCACACAATAATCATCAATATGGACATACAGTCCATCGTGAAATAAAAAAATTAAATAAATAAAATCGAATCATAAAAAAGTTGTTGCTGAATGCATTTTTAGTATACATATAACAAAAAATTGTAATCATATTGTGAGCACATAGATTTTTATAGATACAATCGTCACATTGTGGTGGCATTGTCATTTAGTTTTTGTGTGTAATAAAAAATATTTTCTTGATTTAATTTTCTTCAAAATAAAGAATAGATTTTGTGCTCTATTTAACAAAGAAAATTTTCAAATAAATTCACAAAAGAAATTTATTAAGAAATTGTACTTAAAAAATAAAAAATTAAAGAAAATAGTGTAGGGCGCCATTTTTTTCAATAATTTTTATACAAGTAGGTACTCAAAAAAAAACAAAAAAAATTTACCAGATTGGAATACAAATTATCAAAATTGTGCCAATCAAAAAAGTAATAAAAAAAAATAGAGTACATATATAATATTTTCATAAATTTGTGTTATCACAAAAATAAAACCAACAATAATTGTGTTTTATCTCTGCTAGTGAAATAAGCACAAAATTACAAAAATTGTGTGCCTTGCCCTAAGAGAAGTAACGTTCATATTACTTATCATAATTTTTGATAATATAAAATATTTAAAAAAATATATATATTTTTTATGTAATATTACACAGAGAGAATACATACTGGTCAGAAGTTTGTTATCACATTAAAAATTTATTGTTGTGAAACAAAGCCCTATCTGCAAAAGACGGAGACGATTTTTATATATTCAAAAAATTAAAAAAAGAAAATTATCATAAAAGGAAGTATAAAAGCAACTAAAAATTCACAAAAAAAAAAAAAAAAAAAAAAAAAAGGAATTTAAAAACAACAAAAAAAGATAAAAAAAATTAAAAATATAAAATAAAATTTTAATCATACGATCACGTTTTTGTGACACACTGTGCTGTTAGTTGTATTGTTATAAAAAAAAAAAAAAAAAAAAATACTCATACTAGACTGGTACTGCTGGTTTTACTGTATTTATTATTGATTTTCTAATAGAAAAACAGCTGTCATCTCAGAAGATTAACATTTTCAAGGTGTTGTTTATATTTCAATTGCAAAAACCTGAATTTTGTTATTAAGCGAACGAGAATAAAAAAATCAAAACAATAAAAACAACAACAGTAGTTGATTTATTATTTATAAAAAGAATTTTCAATAAAATTCAAGAACAAAAATTAAAATTTTCTGAATTACTACCTTGAAATAGAAGATCTTACATTTAAAAGAAGAAAAACAAAAAGAAGGAATTTTAACAAATGATTGTTTTTTGAAATGATATTCATTTATTCGGCATTCTGGTAAATATTCAATATTTTATTATCTTAAATTTTTTGTATTTTAGAATTTTGCATATCATGACTTTTACTATTTTATTCAACTTTTTACTTTTTTTTTATCTAGAATCTAAATAAAACGTGAACAATGTGCGTATGTTTTTTTAAATTTACTTACACAGATATTATTTCCTGAAAATGATATCTAATTTAGATACAGAATTATAGGAATATATTTTTTCTATTATCTTAATTTTTATTACAATTTAAAAATGAATTTTGAATATCTTATTCAAAAGTGAAAAAAAAAAAGAGAACAGAATCAACAAATGTTTTTTTTTGCCCTGAAATTTTTTATGTAATATCGTCTACCTGTTTCTTTAGCTGATATGCTTGTTGAATGTCTGGCATGTTTTTTTTTTTTTTTTGGCTTTAGATAAAATACTCAAAGCAAGAAATAAAAAGATTAACTATTTAAAAATAAGTTTAAAAAAATTGAATAATATACAAAATACACCAGAGAATATGATATCTAGAACGTATGTTGAATGAAAAATAAGAATTGAAATATTATTCATTCTCCAGTAAAAGGTAATATGATTCATAATGATTCACTTTTTTATTTTTTGAGATAAGAAAAACCTTTTATTTTACTTTTCTCATTTTAATTGTAATAATTCGTTCCATAGAAAGAACCATAAGGCGTAAAGAAATTATTTACTTAAAAAGTTTTTCAATCAAATTTCAGAAGCTTTTTTATTCAAACTGTAGAATTTTGTCATGCGAACTCCAAATTTAGAATTAGGAAAAAAAAAAAAAACATTTCTAGGTTGATCAATTGTCGATTTTTTAAAATAAGATTTTTTTCATTCTAGTATACATTCCACAAGGTTCAAAAAAGATTGTCTAAATAGTGAATTAATAATCTCCTCAAGCATAGACTACAGATTTCTAAATTTCTAGTTAGCTAATTTCTTTTCTGTAATCTTTGCTATTTTACTCGAAAACCATAATTATTTTTTTAGCCTATTTATTTTTGTTTGCACAATCACTTCACATTCATCAATCCGTCGAACTATTTATGTTTCAGTTATGTTTCATAGAAATTTCCCTCTAAGAATTACACTTTACCAACAAATGTCCTTTAGTAAAAATTAGAAAAACAATTTTTTTCCACTTTTCAAATGCATCATAAGTAATAAGGTAGTCGGTTTAAAATAAATGTCATTATGTAATTTCTACCATGAGAATAATTTTTAAAAGCAAGAGTGACAGTTATTAAAATTTAACATTGAAATAATATGATAATGGTGTCCTTTTTTTTATAAAAATTTGCTACAGCAATTGCTTTCATTTTAATATTTTCTTCTTTTTTTTTTTCTCATTCTACCACACCCTATTTTTTTAAAAATAGAATGCTTGTAAAGCATACATTCAATTTTTTGTTTGTTTAACTAATGGGCGTTGGAGCGTTGAGTTGTAGACGGCTTTTAATCTTTTAAATTTTAAAAATAATCTCTAGGGGAAAATATATAATTTTTGTTTTTCAAGCATTTTCCTTAACAGACTACCACCACCGTTTTGTAATTACATTTATAAAAAAGTCAAGTGTTTATAAACTTCATGAAAGTCTACATAAAGATTTTGAAAATAAATATGTTTTGTCTTATTTTTCTTCTGTTTTCCTTTTTCAAAGTCTTGAGTTATTCTTAAGCGTTTTTTGCTTAGTTTTTACCTACTTTTTTTTAATTACCTTTGTTTAACTGTACAAAAGAAAGGTGAAATAATAAAATAAAAAATAAAAGATACCTATAAGTAATTAAAATTGTTCACATTGAATCATAATAATTCATCGTAATTATGTACATATTTTGAAATTGTCGAAAACATAATTACAATAACTATTCCATGTCGTCACAGCACATAATAAACTTACAATGAATTCTACAAAGTATTGAGTTTATTATTTTTAATTTGAGTATGAGTACACATAATTTGTGTATCTTTAACTTATTTTAATTTGCGTTTAAATTGAAAAAATAAAAAATAAAAAATTATTTATAAAAAACTGTCACGACGTAGTAGTTATTATGTTTTCGATATTTAGAATGAAAAACTTTTTTTTTTGTGTGCTTTGTTGACATCATTCATCATGTTTTGGATCATGTTTAGGAAAAATTCAATCCATTAAAGTATACAGTCAATGCCGAAAAAAGAAATGTCGTGTCCATATTCCGTTGTGATGGCACATACATATGTCAAGAATGACAAGAACTATAGGGTGGTGTGTGGTAATGGTAAATTGGTAATTGTGATAAAAACAAATTGTTCGTCTACACGTGTATTCAAGAAGAAAACGTGAATATTTTTCGTGTTTAAATAGCTTTTTTTAGTCGTTCTAAACTAAGCTATTGAAAAAGAAAACAAATTTTATAATGTTGTTTCACATTCGAGTTAACAAGAAAGAAAAATTTAAAATAAATTAAGTAGATACCTACACAAAAAAAAAAATTAAATTAATTAGGTAATTATTTTTATTGTTTTGAAATCTTTCAAAGTAAATATTTCAGAACATGTAAATGACAAATGTAGCAAAATTTTTATTAATCATAAAAGTTAAAACCGATTATAAAATGGTACTATAGACATAATTACTAGATTAGATAAGATAAGTTGAAGAATACATGTGAAAGATGTGTGAAAAATTTGTTCCTTTTTCATTTTGAGTTTGAAAAGTCAATTTTTTACAGTAACTTGGATATAATTCCAAATTTTTTGTCAATTTGGAAGACTGGATATTTTGATATGTCTAAAATCATCATCGGTCATAAATCTTGACACTATTGTTTAAACAACCAAACAAAAATACATTGAAAAAAAAAAATTCCAATATTTTTATTTTGAAAATAAAAAAATTAGAAGTGTTAGGAGAAAATTTGGATAATTACAATAATTTATTATACAAATCATTTTGTTCACTCTAATTTTTGTAATTTATTATAACGTTTGATCTTTGTTCATTTTTATTTGAAATTAAAACAACAAAAACTTACAAAGTAATTTCATGATTACTTATAAGTAATTCACATACACTAAACATACACATGACGACTGCCATTTCATTTTCAATTTCAAAAGAAAACATATGTTCTTTGTTCAATTTGAATTGATGACCATAAGTCTTTTATAAATTAACAAAGAAAAATTACAACAATTTGGAAAATACTCACAATTTCAATCTTCTTATCTGACAGTTTGATAAAAAACAAACCAAAAATAATTTTTTTCAAAACATCCAACAAAATTTTGTTTTTCAAGTAAAATAAGTTCCTATAGCAAATGGTTTCAGATTTTTTAAAATTGTTTTTATTTTGTTTTATTTGATTTTTTGTTTTCTTCAAAATTTATAGACAAAACAATTAATTGTTGCAATTTATTGTGTGGAATCATTCTCTTTGATTTTATTGAAGAAAAAAAAAGTAGGTTGATTAAAAGCATTTAAAATTGCTGTGTTGGCGTACAGCAACACCACAGAACTTTTGATTTTTTTTTTAAAATTACGAATTGAGGGTGTGTCAACAAATTAATAAAAAATAAATACCATTATGAATTACGTCATCATAATATATACATACATATAAGTCTCTTTAATGACTTCCTCAAATTTATATTAATTTATTTATTTGTTTCAAAAAAAAAAAAAAACAAGATGCGTCAAAATGACAATTTTATTGATTTAGGACAATGACAAAATTTCGATATTGTAATTAATTATTTATCAAAAAATTATTCAAATTGTTGAGAATTAATGATTTGATAAATATTGAAGGTCTAATAAAAATTCATTGGAAAAAGAAAATGAAAAAGTCTTACCTAATTCCAGGGATTATTTTTTTAAAATTTTCATTTCCTTAATATAAAATGTCAACTATAGAAATATGATTAAAATTTTAATACCTATTTAATAAGTTTTATTCTTAATTGATCTTGACTTTAAGGAAAGAATATTGATTTTATTTAACCTTTAAAAATCAACTCATCCGTATTTCAACTGAGAAAAATTATAGTTAGTATATAGATACTTATTGAGATATTTTTTAATAGAAATTCCAAAGTAATGTTTCGATTAAGAATAAATATTAATACCGATTTGTTAGATAATTTAAAATTCCAATTGTTCATAATAATTAAAAGCAAGCACTAAAAACAAAAAAAATAGTTATAAAGCTAAAGAAAAGATTGCAATTAATCAACTTAATGACTGTTTCGATTAAGAAAAGCAAAAAAAAAAAAAAAAAGAGAAAAAAAATTGTATTTGTAACTATAATTCATATAGTCATTTATAGATGTCGAGAAAAATACTTCCGATTCATTGCATATTCGATTACTACAAGTTACATGCAACAATTCAGTTACATATTATGTACTTACTTGTATACATATGTCATTTAATATATACATATGTACATATGTACATACTTTTTTAATACTTAATAATTGTCATTTTTTTTAAATGAAAATAAATACTCATCAGATATAAAATAAGTAGCTTATGTAGATTTCTAAATATATCTATGAATATATGTATCTAATAACAGCATTAAATTAAATGATATCATAAAATGAAACTTCTATAATATAAACAGACATATAATATTTTCATGATATCCTCTAACCGCTACCCGCAATTAAAATGAGTAAAACAAAGAATTAAAAGCGAAATAAAAAATAAGAAAACAAAGTCATGTATCATGTATATGTATGTATATCCTCCATATCTGAGTCTAATTAGTAACAATATGAGCTCAATTACATGTTATTATTACTAATAATTAAAGTGTAAACTATAAGTATTTTTCATATTTGATTAGTTGATTTATGCAAAAAAAAAAAAAGACAAAAAAAAGGAAACAACAAATATAGAAATCATTCGGGTTATTAGGAAAATATCAGCGTGTATATACTAATTTATTTCATTTCAATATGGTGCTGTTGTATCTGTAATAAAATGATATCAGATACACATAACATATCTAACCAAAAAGACATATTATGAATATATGTATGTAGTTACTTTATTTTTTTTTATTATATTTTTGGTATACATATTCATTAAAGATGATAATAATTTATTTGATGTGAATTTTCTGATCTTAAGGGCGTGTGTCAAATGTGGCTTTGCAAAATGTCATTTTGATAAATAATACTCCTATGTTGCAGAACAAGATCGCAAATTACTGTATTGAAAATCTGGTATATTTTTAAAATTTTTCATACATGTAATTGTCTGTCAAATGAAATATGTATATGTAATGTACTTACTTGAATTCAGACTAAAGCTGTCTTTTCAAGTATACATAAAGTTTAATTTGACACATGCCCTAACTATAGATATATATGTAAATACTTACATTCAAATAAAATCAATCGATTTTAATTTGTAATACAAGATAAAAAAGTATATATACAATTGAAAATACAAATTAATGTGTCTCCATTCGTTGTAGTAATAAATATAAAATTCTAAATAATAGTCTAATTTTCTACAGGATATTAAACCGAAAGAAAGAAAAACAAAAAAACAAAAAATAATAATAAAAAGACTAGAAGAAAAGGATATTGTGGTAGAAAAAAAAAAAAATTTTGTAATTTATTTTATCTTGAATGAATAAAATTGTATGGGGGTGGTGTGGTATGGTAGAATGAAAATCATATAAAATTTTTCCTTGTATACTCATTTATTTTTATGAATTTATTTATGTATCTTTAGTTTGACGTATATAACGAAACATATTTTTAATTGATACTAATTATTATTGTCTAGATAGGTTGTGTTCCATGGGAAAAATTGAAGAAGGAATTTAGATAATTTAAGTATTTTAACAATAATAAATTGATCATATGTTTTCGTTTTGTTAGATCATAATAATAACAATAAAAAATATAAAAAAAAAATAACTATATTTATGTAAACTTTTGAGCGCCATTTTGATCATAAATATAATTTTATTTTATGATATGGTATCATTCACACATTAATAAAAAATGTGCACTTTTTTTGTTATTGAAATTTGTTTATTTTTAATGTTACAATTTATTTCTTATTTATTTTAGTCTACTTTTTGTATCTTAGAAAAATATGGATCTACTTTTTACAATACAGGGAAATATATACAAAAATTTTCTTTTCATTTAGAAAAAAAAAAAAAAAAAAACCCACTTAAATACTTAAAGTATTTCTTCTTTGATTAAATAATTTCCTGTTATTAATGCCAGGAAACTGTCACTTACTTACAGAAACTTATTATGTCAAAAAAGTTAAAAGGGAAGTTATTTTGTCATTAAACATTTTCTCAAAACTTTGTTGCATGACATGAAAATATTTCTTATCATCTTTAATGGAATTTTTTTTAAAGGTTTTATTTTGATTAATTTATTAGACAAATAATTAAGATTTAAAACTGATTTTTACTTTGTGTAGTGTGCCATCAACTTAAGGTGATTTTTTAAAATAGTTTCAATGTTCTAAGTACTTCTAAGCCCACTAGCCAAGAATAATTAAACATTTTTTTTTACAACTTATAGAACACTTAAAAAAAAAAACAAAAAACAACGAATTGTCATTTAATACCTACATATTTTCCGCCTTAAATCATAATATAATTTATTCCAAGAATAAAAACATGTACTTTTCTTGCCTATTAATTGTCGATTTTAAAATATTTTTTTTATTACTTAGTTAAACAATCAACTTGCATGATTTATTTCACGCCATTCATAACTATCATGTCATTATTTATTTTTCATGATAGAAGAATAATATATTTAATGATATGATGAATGCATATATGTACATATGTATATATGTATTACTATTATCTACCATGTATCAATAATATATGAATGCACTTTCATTTTAAATCTCTAATATATTTTTCATAGAATCTGTTGTACGAACGTACAATTAAAAATTACAAACCACAAATTAAAAAGAAAAAAAAAAAAGTATTAATGTAAAAGTACACATGCTATTTAACTTATTTTCATTTATTTAACATAAACTGTATGCACATTATTTATTTAATCAATCATTAGTTGAACAATCGCTATGATTGTCGGCTGCACTTTGAACTGTGTTCAATATTTATTGTACTTACTAATAACTTTAAATATATAGTACATGTTGCAACAATAACTATATAAAATAATATGATTATGTATATTTTTTATTTAAAATATTTAAAAAAAAAAAAAACAATCAAGAATCATATCAATCAATCTATTTTTGTCTTTTTCTTTTCAATAAGTTCGAGTTGAAAAATTTATGAAAAGAAATAATAATTTTTCTCTTATCTTGACCAACATTTTAATTGTAGCTCTGTGTTTTATTTGAATAAAAAAAAAATAAATAAATAAAGAAAACAACAGCAAATCGATTATAATTTTCTTAATTGAACAACATGTGAGCAAAATATTTTATGTATATATATGTATGTAGTTACTTAATTCGTTATCGCCATATAACATACATTATTCGTTTAATTTTACCCTTTCACCACTTGTTTTATTTCTCATAATTTAAATCATTTAATTTTTTTTCTTTTCTTTTAAGTTTTTTAATTTAATGGGATTTTAACTTTGAAAAAGTCATGAGTTTCTCGAGAAAATTTACCATATATACATATACGAATTGATTAAGATGAAATGAAGTTTCTTTATTTTTAATAAACAAAATGGGGGTCAAGTGTTATTGGAAAAAAAAAAAAACAGAGTGATGCCCAAAAAGTTCATCAAACAAAAATATTATATTTTTTTTTGACTTTGAAGTTCTTAAACCAGCTAAAGATTTTATTGAAAACATGAGAGATCTGTATGCAGATTTTAATAATAATAACACTTGAAAATTTCTACTTTGTTTACTTTAAGTTACACCCTACAGTGAAATTAAAAATTTATATTTTTTATTTCTCACCTGTTACTTAATTTTTTTTTTTTTTGTAAAATGCATTTTTGAATGAAATATGAATTTTACAAATACAATTTATGATAATTGATTATTTTAAAATGATTTTTTTTCATCATTACTGTTGCGCTTATTCTGTGAATATTGAGGTAGAAAGGTATATTTTACCATTTAAGTTTTTTTAATTTTTTTAAGTACACTTTTCATATGTCTTTTGTACCAACAAACAACAATATTTTAAATTGTTGTTGATGGCTGTTGATTATTGTCATAAAAAAAAACAATACAAAATACGAATATTATGTAATTGAAAATTGAGTGTTATCTTTGTTATGGCATTTTTGTTTTTTCGCTTTTTCATTTAATTATTATTTTATTTATATTTTTTTTCTCTTTTTATATATTTTTTCTCTCGAACACGTAAATATAATTTATTAATTATAATTTCTGATATAACACATGTGAATAAAAATTTATAATTACTATTATTCATGTGTAGTAGCTTGAAAGAAAATTTTTTTTTTATTAAAATACGAGTATATACTTAAATAAAAATAATAAAAAGTGATAAGGAGACACGTTTTGAGATGAAAATTCCAATTTTTATATAATAATACAAAGAAAAAAAAAAAATTATAGAAATTATTAAATAAGCAAGTAACTAATTGACAAAATAAAACAATGGAAAGATAATTAAAACAAAAACAAAACAAAAAAAGACATCATGTGAATTGTACTAATTTTTATCTTTGCAAAAAAAAAATAAATAAATAAATTTAATTCAAAGTTTTATTTTTTGTTGTTGTTTTGTTTTCATTGAACAACTGTTTGAAACTGAAAATATATTTTCAACATACAATTATTAAATAACTATGGTTTATCATCACGTATCAAAAAATTGCCTTATTTATTAACGTAAATTGAAACATTTTCAGATGAAAAATATGTATTGTTTGAGGAAAAAAACAAAAACAATGGATTTTTATTAAATATTGAGATCTTTTATAAAGATAGAAATTATTGTATTTTTTAAGGAATTTTTTTTTAAAATTAATATTTAAGTTGAACAAAACAAGTGTTTACTTAATCATAATTAACGCCATAGTCGTTTTAATAAATTTTTTAATAAAAATAAAGAAAAAAAAAATACTCTCAGCAATATTGTTAAACACATTTTTTTTAACGAAGTACTCAAATAAATTCTGTTCTAATATTTTCAAATTTAATTTAGAATTCAATCATACTTATTTTTAAACAAAGAATTCCATTTATCAACAATTTATTCATCACCATAACCGTGAAAAAAAATAATGTTTTATTGTTTTATCAGTAAAACCTTGAAAATATCTTGAAATATTTTTTTCATCTGGGTATGGATTATTAGTCAGAAAAACAAATCATTTTATCATATGAGCAAATACTCTGTGAGTATTTGATATCACGTAAAATGAAATAATAAAATCTCATAAATTTTAATCGTCTGACATGAATTAAACAAAAAAAAAAAAAAAAAAGAATTGTAAATAAGTAATATAGAATTTTTCCATTTACGTTTTACTACAGAACTTCTTTTTATTGAAAAAATTCCTACCACAAAAAACAAAAAAAAAAAAACAAAAAAAAAATGATGAAATGTAGTTCAATAAACTTTTTACAAATTCTTGGAATTATATCAAAAAATTCCTAAACATTTTATTTTCCTGATAATTGAGAAAATCTGGTCATTATTTTATGAAAGAAAATTTTCATCTTGATTACCGGAATCCTATATATTTTTTGTTTTTCAAAGTGAAAAAGTATGATCACTGTTTTATCATTCAACCAAACGAATTTATGCATTGAAAAGTTTGTGATTTAATATAATTTGTATGTCATCTTCATTTTGTATGGGAAATGTATTTTTTTTTTTTCTTAAAGAAATTTTTAACAAAACACGTGTTTTCATTCAATTGGTTTCATTTTGGCAATAACAAACTTTCTACATTTAATTAAGTTATTCATGAAATAAAATATTTCTAAGAAAATTTAATTTTCTCTTTTTTAATGTATTTTCTTCAATTAGAATAAATCAACCATTTTATTTATTTTCTTTTTTTTTTTTTTTAATAAAAATTTGTCGGTAAAGAAATCACAAACGATGAATAAAACTGTACAACATTTTAGATGTGATGATGAATAGGTGATGATAAAAATAAAAATGTACATTGAAAATGTAATTATGCTTTCTTTAAATTTATTGAGATTTTTACTTGATTTTCATGTTTAAATTTCAAAAACAAAAAAAAACCAAAAAAAAAAAAAAAAAAAAAAAATTTAATTAAAGAAAACTTGAACGGTAATTTACTATAAAATTTTAATTTTTTCTTTTTGAAAATTTCAATTTTATGAAAAGAATAAAAATTTATAGTTTTATAAATTATAATAAACTTTTCGACACGATCACAATTATTATTAAAGAAGACAAAAAATTTAGCCATCTTAACATAAATTGTGCATTACAGATTTTCATAAAGGAAAGTTTTACTTAATTTTAAGTTTTTATACAAAATTTAAATGTTATAATAATTCTATTTAAATTTAACATTTTCATTCATTCGTTTCTGTGAAACAAAAACCAAAAAATAAAAAATAAAAATAAAAAAATATAAGAAGATAAAAAAAAGTTGTTTGTATCTTTGCCAAATTAAATTTTTATACCTGACTACTACTTAACTAAGTATCTTTTTTAAATTATAAACCTGGCAGCGTTACATAGCGTTTTTATTTTTCAAATATAACAATTTACATCGAAATCTTTTTTTATT
The DNA here is from genome assembly GCA_939192795.1 of Bombylius discolor. Taxonomy (NCBI): domain Eukaryota; kingdom Metazoa; phylum Arthropoda; class Insecta; order Diptera; family Bombyliidae; genus Bombylius; species Bombylius discolor. The sequence continues at coordinate 43,845,028 of OW584238.1, read as the reverse complement.
TTTTCTTCTTTGTAGATTGATTTCAACCAAAAGTATCAAGAAAACAAACTATAAGTGCAAGTAGCATTTTGCTATTGCAATAAAATAAAATTCAAATAAAGATCAGTAAAAAAATACAGAGATACACGAAGAATATACATATGTACATATTTATGCATTTTAACATAAACATTTAATATAATATATATTAAATACATATTCTAAATAGAACTAGTTATATATACACAGAGTAGACACGTTGGCACCATATAATTCATTATTATATTATTTTTTTTATATTTTTTTTCCTCTCAATTTTATATTTATTTTGCATTTTACTCACACCTTTAATCATATATAGTATATTATGTGTATTTTAGCAAGCAAACATAATGTAAAAATGAATATGTCACAATTAAATAAAATATAGATCATTACCTCATCTTTAAAATTTTTTTAACTAACTTAAAAAACAAACCTTTAGAATGTAAAATTTAAGAAAAAAAAAAAAAGTTGGAAATAAAATATTAAAAAAAAAAAAATATGTGGGGGAGTTTAATGATTGAAAAAATTTTATAAGGATTTTAATTTCTAATTTAAATACTCCCACAGATATATGTAAATGTATATAAAGCAGGAGAATAGAGTATACACACAATAAGAAAATTTTTTTTAATCTTCTGTCATAAATTTGTTGACCTTATGATAACCTATTTTAACCCACTTTATTTATTTGTGTACTTAAGTATAGTATTATATAATTATATCACAGATATTCTATTTAGATATGATAATTGTTTTTGTTTTAACCCGCATAATAAATTTTTAACAAGGAAGAACAACTTTTCAATTTTAAATTCTTATTTGAAATTTAAAATTTTTATTAGATTTTCTATTTCAAACATTTTAAAAGCTTTAAATGCTATACTATAGATACAAGCGAAGGGATATCACGAATAGGTATCTTTATATTTGTATAGTATATAATTATTGATTCATAATCACGTAACATGATAACAAACTTTATAACAAAATTTTCTATCATGTAAGTTTTGTTTTTTTTTTGTCAAGAAAAAAGAGAAGTTTTTTTTTTTAAATTCAGTATATCACGAATAATATAATGCATATAATGAATGTGGTAACTAAAGTCAGCAGCTACAGATATAGATTACTTATAGACTTATTTACTTGGTTACTTTTACAATAGATATTTTATGTAATCAACCATGAGATGAATTTTTAATATTCAAAGTTTATATTCATCAATCGATCAATCGATGTGTGGATATTTAAATGTTTATATAAGTACAACATACATGTATGTGTAACAAGATTGTGTTGTGAGGCATAGATATACATAGGTACAGAAGAAAAAAACATTTAAAATAAAACAAAAATTCAGATAGCTACTAACACTATAGTTAGGTAATTATTTTATATAAATTAAAATATTCGCTAACAATCAAAATTAAAATTATATTACAGCATTTTTAATTGACATTCTATAATATCTAGTTGAATTTTTGTGTAGAAAATAATTATCTAGATAGCAATGACCTTTATTTTCAGTCTAAATTTATGAGTTAAAATATATTTTATTTATTTATTTTTTTTCAAATTAAGTAATTAACTGAAATAAAAAACCAATATATTGTGTTAATGTACGCCCAATAATTTCAAAGACAATTTATAAAAATAAATTGTTTTGTTGTTTTATATATAAGTATGTATATATATTTTTTTTTTCGAAAGCATTCTAATTTCTGAGCCTTCGCAATATGAGTATATAAGAAAATTGAACCGTCTAGAATTTAAAAATACTTTCAATTTTATTATTTTCATAATTTGTAAATAATAAATGGAATCTGGTTTTATCTAGAAGATAAAGAAAACGAAATTTCATATATAAAAGATTTAAAAATAAAAAAAAATTCTGGCATAAAAATATATGTCTAGACAATAAGTTTGCTTCTATTATTTCACCTGTGCTTTTACATGGGTCTTTATAGTAAAAATTGTAAAAGTGATTTTAATTGAAATTTAGTAACCACATAGAAACAGTGTTTTTCTTTTTTTTATGCCAAGATTTATTAATTTATTAACTAGTAAAAAATTCAGAATTTAAAAGCCAAAGTCATATTATTCATTAGACTTTCACTTAAAATCTTATTCAAGATGACTAAACTCAATAAAACTATCTGAAAGCTCTGTAATTTTCTTTTATTTAGCATAACACAAGTGTTTAGCATATATGTGTACATATAAGCTTGTAGATTTTATATTTTTCTCTTCAAGATTGAGGACTGATGTGCAATTAATTTATAAAAACTTGTGTAGATTTTGAAAATTATTTAATTATTATTGAAAATTTTATAAACTATGAAAACTTTAATAATCGATCATTTTCCAAAGAAGCTTGGATACTAGTAGGACTACTTACCGACCACTACTCTCTCAGATAATATCTGAAACACTTATGTCCATGCTGATCTTAGCTTTTTTTACAAGTTTAAGAATCAACAGACCTGGTAGGGTTCTTACAAACTTACAAGAGCTCTTTTAGATGAGTGAGTTCGTAGTGAGATGAGTTCGACATTTAACCTTAATACTCCTTTTTTCTATGTACAATACAATGTAATTTTCCAAAAAAAAATACTTATGAATGAATTCACTTCAAACTAGAACTGAGAAAAAAAATTATTCAAATCCAAAAATAACTTCTTATGTAATTTTGATATACAAAAAAAGTGAACTAAAAGCAGTTATACAATGTGTGAAAAATTTTTATATTTAATTTTTAAATTAACATACACAACAAACAAATAAATAAATTTGCAAAAATAATTTTTTTCAATTTTTTACTTTATTTTGTTTGCAAAATCAATTACATTTTCACAAAAATTTTCAATATCAAATTAATTGAATTAGATATATTTTAGTACAATTACAAAGCTTATATTATATTATATGTATGTATATGTATTTAAAAAATCAAAATCATGTGTTTCGATAGTATAGTTAAAGTTTTTAAATAAAAAAAAAAAAAATACCTACTTTGTATTTTGATATGCGTGCATAAATTCAACGCTTCCACGCACAAACATAATATCTTTTTGTATCTAAATACATTTGGATGAAGTACACTTTTAAAAATCTCTATTATTACAAGAAATATACTTTTAAATAAAATTATTTATATTCTACTGAAATGAGATATTTTGTAAGTGTAAATAAAATTCTACAAAAAAAAAAAAACAAAAAAAAAAAAACAACAAAGTTTTAATTTTAATCGAGAAAAAATAAATTATTGAATGATATGTTTTCGCCATATTTTCTTTTTCATTGTTTGAAGCATCACAGAAATTTATTTATTATTATTATTATTTTTTTTTTTTGCAATCAAACAAGCCACATGACTTTATTTTCTACATTTTATGATAAATTTATATTTGCTCTAATATGAAAAAAAAAATTTATAATAATAAAAATAAATTGAACACGCGGTATTATTGTTGAATAAACACAAAAACATCATTTGTAAAACAATCGTACATATGATAAATTTATGATAGAATTAAATAAATGCAATAAAAATCTAACATACATACATACTTATTTTCTCATATTTTATTTGTTATTTAAATTTTTTGTTTAATGATGCCGCTATAAAATCATCAACACTTTCGAAATAAATTGATATACCTACATACATGCATATTTTACAATTAGGTATAATAAATATTACAAAAATGTAATTTCTGTTTATAAAATCTTTCAAAACAAAAAACCCTATTAGTAATATTTTACTTAAATAACAGATACAAAAAAATTAATAAAATTTTTTTTTTTCATAGTAATTAAAATAAATTACTAAATTTATCTAAAACGGTGAAATTTCACATACTTATTATTTTTAATTCTTTATTTTTCATTTTCATAAAATTGATTTATGTACACGTGCAAGTGATTAACTTATAGGAAATTGAAAAATTAAAAAAAAAAAACTACTTAACTATATCTTATTAATTTTCATATATATATTTTTTTTTAAACTTTTTTTCTTACTTTATATCGTAAATAAGATTAATTTTTAATGCTGGAATCAAACCACTTAGGAATATATGAAAGGAAGAAAAATGATTACCTATTTACATGATGTAAAATATTCATAAAAGTAATTTTTAAAAAGCTAAAAATATTAATAAAAAAAAAACCAGTCTTGTGATACTGCTTATGAAAGGAAATTTTACCTGTATAGGAACTATCTAAAAATAGAATCTAATAAAAGGAAAAATTTTTTTTTTTAAAAGTGGTAATTAAATTATACATATTTTTGTGCTAAATGTGCCATTTAAATAGATTAGCTTTATTCAGTATGTTTTGTTGACAATTTACTTATGCATAATTAGTACCTTTAGGTAATAATGATACGAATAAGTGTAAAAACCTTAGACATCTGTGAATTTAATATGATCAATTACATACGAGTAGTACGTCTTAAAATACTTAGATTTTGTTAAGTGAATCTTAGTCACGAATTTCAGGATCCATTGATTTTTGTCCGAATACGTGTTCAGTTATAATTCAGTTTTGAATTTAATTGAACTTTGTTCTTTTCCCAAGTTAAGTAGCTGTCATAAATTTGTATCTAACATATTTAATTTCTTTCAAACAGCACATTTCCCTCGAGCGAAATTAGTTATGGCTGTCTTCAGTCATTTCTCAAAAACAGCTGATGTTAAAATCACTGAAGTTGAAATGACAGGACTCAGACTGAATTGATCTGTGTGAATTGACCCTAATAGTATCTATGCTTTCGTGTTCCATGTAGCAATAATAAATTTAACTTCAATCTTATTTACTTTTGAGTTATTGATTTTTATATTCCGAATCATTTAATTGGAATCCGAAATTCTGATGAATTCATAATTTATTTTGTACAAAATTCTGCTTTTTAAATTTAAAATTAAAATGAAATAATTTCGTTTATGAAAAATGAAAAATATTTTAAAACTTCCTTCTTATCAGTAAAAAAATTTTTCAAGAAAAAAAAAAACTGATAAACTCTTAAGTGTATTATCGTAAATCATTCATTGTTTATTTTCTAATTAACCCATTCACGTGGCAGTCATTTCGTGTAGGGTAAATAAATTATCGACAAAATGCGTTTAATAATTTTCTGCAACATTAAATCGGTGAAGCATAAAAATATTGAAAGGTGCTTAGAAATTTTTTCGTAATTATATAGAATGCTAAATTTAATTCAGTTTGAAAGTTACTATATACACAACGCGAATTACAATTTAAGTACGAAACTTAGTTATTCTGCGCGAATGGGTTAAATTTAAACTTTTTCAAGAGTATAAAATTGTATATTTACTTATTAAGTGTTAGTCACATTTTAAACACTTAATAAATTTTTATCGTTCGTAAATTATGACAATGTAAACGTAGAATATTATGAACTTGACTTACTTACAATCTCATTGTTTTAATTTATGAAAATATCAGGAAAAAAAAACACTTTAGAATAAAACAATGATTTTGAGAACAATGTGACACAATAAGAATCAAGTAAAAAATTGATTTGGTTTGATTAGGATATTAGTGAAATCTATTATGGGGACGTGAGTATTTAATGTAAAAGTTAATATGTAGAATCTTTTTTAAATATGTATCTTAATTTAGGATTTGTACATTTTTGATGACATTTAGTTAAACTTTTTAGCATAGGCTTTCAATCACACAAAATTTTAAATCAATCTTTCACTCATGTTAATTTTTTTGCTTGAGCCTTATAAACTTTTACATACTCGTATGTATGTACTTCAATAACGAGTATGTATACCTTTTTCAAAAAAGTAATTGTCATTTTAATGTACAAAAATCCATGACATAATTATAAAAATTGCATATTCACATTCATGCTAATTTGCTAAATTTGTTTAATTTTTTTGTAGTTGTGTACAGTAAAAGTATGATTAAAAAAAAAAAAAATACATAGAAGCCGACAAAGAATAATAATTATAAGTAAAAAAAAAAAGGCGAAACTATTGACATTTTATATGTATAATCAATTTAATTATTTTGTTCGATTTGTTTGATTAAAATGTCATTAAACGTTTAGCTGCTTTTTGTTAACCGCTTTTTTTTTTCAATTATAAAACTAAGTATGGACTGTACATAGGTATAATTTATTATTAAATTTTATTTAAAAAAAAAAAAAGTGCATTGAATGCAATTCTTGTTTCCATGTTCACTTTTCAATTTTTATTTTCTAATTATCTTTCGGTATTTCTTTATTTTCTAATAAATTTTTTTTTTTTTTTTTGCTAAAGTCCAATTCTAATTTTATTGTACAATGACTAACTTAATCACATGGAATTGAACTTAATTGTCATATAGCATTTCTTAATACAAAAGTTTGCACTTAAATTGATTTTAATGTGGGTGTGGATATATACGTGTGTGTGTACATGTGTATAGAACAGGTAACCACAAATCTTTAAATTATATACTATATAAAACTGTAAATTTGTAAATTTTAGTTATTGATTTTAAGATTTTAAGGATTAACTCTGTAACATACATACCTACATATGTGTATTACGATACGAAAAATATTTTTTCAATCCAAATTTTAAATAATTTTTAATTTTTTTTATAAAATTCATAAAAAAAAAGGTTAAGTCAAGATCTTGTATACGACATGTTATGTCATATTTTAATAAAAATACACTATGTGAATATTTCTATGTTCTTCCTTCACCTTTTTGTTTACCCTGAATACCGAGTTTATTTTCAAAATACATATTAAGAAAACCCGATAAAATCATTTCGCTTCTAAATGAACATTTTATATTATACACGATATCAAACGTGCTAAACATAAAATTTTTTTTATTCTTTAAAAAAAGAGCAAGAGAAAAATAAAATAAATAAAAAAAAATTAATATGTATTAATTTTAAATATACATATATGTACATACATACATACATTAGTTAGTTTATATTGAAAAATAAAAGAAAAAAAATCTTAAAAAAAAAAACACTATTATGTGTCGTTTAGTTTATTGTTGTAGGTATACATATTATGATGTTTTAAAACTTCACCTCGACCTTGCTCGTTATTTTATTTGTGTTTTGTATGATTTTAAATTTTCTTTATTTTTTTTCTTCTTATTTTTTTCTTTGTACATATGTATATTCTTCTATAAAGATATTATGACGTCAAATTATAAACAAAGCCGTTACTTAAGATACTTATTAAAATATAGGGCGTTTAAAATGAGAAAATTTTTAGTTTAAAATTCCATTAATTTTAGAAATTTTAAGATTTCTGAAAGCTCCTTAGAAGAGCAGTTACCTATAAGTTATAGTGAAGTGAAGAAAAAGAAAAATTTTGGCCTTACAGGATTAGATTTTAGAACTATCGGTCACCAAGTGAATGTAGGCTATTTGATGCTTTAGATTCTTGATGTCCATTCGAATCATTTGCATTAAGTGTTCTTATTATATTACTTAACCATTTTCCACTGCTATATATAACTATGATACACCTTGTGTGAAAAATAACTAAAGTATGATGTCTGTAAGCATATATACGAGATACTTATGTATAATCAAGTACATATACTTAAAAGTGTGCTGGCAACAAAAGTTACAAAAGTTATAAGCCGGTTTATAAGAAACTTTTTTTAATAGTTTTTCTTTTATTCATTTTTTTTTTAATATTTATTATTTTTTTCTTTTAGTCAATATATCTATTTTATTTTAACACGTGCATTCAAAAGATAGTTAAGCAAAATGACAGATATTTTTTAATTACTGTTGAGTGGGAAAAAAATGTAATAATAAGGAGATAGAAAAAAAAAACCAAGTTTAACATGAAAGGAAGGGTCAGTAACAAATTGTAATTAATGTAAGGTGAAAAAAAAATGAATTAAAATTTAAATGAACGGAAAAAAACAGTAAACTAGAAATATAAAACAAAAATCAGTTATAATTTTAACGAGATTATAATAACGTTTTTTTTTTTTGTTCTTTTGTTCTAGAAAAATTCCATTAATTCTGACTACCTATCTATTAAAAAATAGCCTTAAGTATAATTGTTCCAATTGAAACTCTTAAACAAATATAATACTTTTTTGCAATCTGATATACTTCAAGGTGCTTGAGGGATTTCAAACACCAGTACATATTTTCAGAAATTCAGTTTTTTTTCTTCAGTTTTCCAAATTCCAAAAAAAAAAAAAAAAAAAAAAATCTATCTATAACTGAAAATTTACGTTTGATTTGTGTGTGAAAGCCCTTAAGAGAAACAAAAACAATTTAAGATCATTTCATCTTAATTTTATTTTATTACTATTTTTTCATTTTCTTCTGATGAATTTAATTCTTTTCTAAGAAACGGTTGATTCAGAGATGTTTGTTTTTTTTTTCTTCATTCTTGGATTTAACAATTATTTTTAGATTCAATTAGAAATTTATATTTTTCTAAGTCAAAAAAAAAAAATAAAATAGAAATAAAAAATCTGCAAGTCATGAAATGCAATTTGATGAAATTCTGAAATACTAAGAATTTGACGGAATAATAAGAATTCATGTCAGAAAAGATATATTTTTTAATTTTTTTTTTAAATTTTACAGATTCATAGTCATTTTGAGTGTCTTAGATTATACTTAATTGTGTAAAATAGCAGCAAAAATAATATAAATTACTGAAAAAAAAAAGGAAAGGAAATTGTATAAAAAAGAAAAATAAAAAAATTAATTAAATTTGAAATTGATTTTTTTTTCTTTTTTAAAAACGGAAGATCACCAAATCAGTGCAACATTAATGTGATGTTAACCAAAAGTGTTACTTAAATATATTACAAAAAAATAATAATTTAATTAAAGTATCTTATAAATTTTTTTTGAATTTATAAAAAGTTAAGGAAAAAAGAGGAAATATAAATTCTTATGTGATACAAAAAAGTACAAAGCTAACTTTAAATTAACTATCAAAAATCATACACACAAAAAAAATTAATGTTTTTTTTTTCTTCTTAATTAACAATTAAATTATTTATATTAAAATAAATATTAATTAAATAACGGTAATATTGCTTTGGAAAGAAGCTCTATAAATAACTATTTATATATACATTTATATATATGTAATTTTTTTTTTAAAATCTATAACTCATTAAAGTAAATGGCAACACATTCTGAGTGTGATATTATACAGAATGTTCCAAAAACTGATACCAATGAATCATCATCATCACATCATAGTAAAAATATTAAATTTGTAACAAATATTTGTAATAATAGTACAGATGATGATAAAAAGATGATAGTAACAACTGAAAATTCTTTATCAACAACAACAAACACAATGACAACAACAACAACAACAACAGCAGCAACATTAGTAACATTACAAAATAACATTCATGAAGATTGTTTTGAAGAAGTATTCAATAAATCCATGGATGATTTAGAAAATGTTACAATTGAAAGTGGTGATGATGATGGTGATGATGAAGATGATAATGATGATTTTGATACAGATGATTCACATGGATCAAAAGAAATTACAACAAAAAATAATAATACAAATGAATTAGAAAATAGATTTAGTAGAACAAAAAGAAAAATTGAAGGTCTTTCCTTTGTAAAAAATAATGAAATACAATCATATCGTAGATTTCATGACAGTGATGATGATGAAAATGAAGATGATGATGATGATGACGATAGTCCCGTAAAAATATTTGATGCTATAAATAGTTCATCACAGTATTTATCATTAATTGATGCAAAAAAAGATAAAATGTTATATTTTAGACCATATTTACTTCCATTTCAAGAAAGAAGAAGATTATCACAATGTAAAGAAGAAGATGAAAATGAAGATAGTGATAGTAAACATTCACCACCACAACAAAATGGACATTCTTCAATTAAAAAAGATATTGAAGAGAAAGAATTTATAAAAGAATCACAACAACATAAACAACAAGATTCATTTCCTCCACCCCCAACAACACCAATTCCTTTATCACAACCTGTCTCTTTAGTTACACCACGTTCTTCTGTACAATCTAAGCAACAGCAGTCATTTATTCCAATAAAAACAACAACAACAGTAGGAACAAAAACAAAAGCAACAGTATCAGAAAGACCACAACAGTTATATCTTGATTTAAATGAAAAACGTGATCAATCTCCTGCAGATAGAACAACAATATGGCAAGAGACACCAATTACATCAAAACTACATGCTAGACCATTAGTGAATAGTCCATTATTAGATGCAACAACAACAACAAAAGTAATTCGTGGTAAATTTACAATAATCAAAACAAAATCAACAGCACCAGAACAATTCAAAAATGAAAAACAACTATCATCTGATGCTGCTGTTTCTGCTGAAGAAACTGGTCCTGATGCTGTATCATCAATTGAATCTGCTGTAAGAACAGAAAATTTTGTTAAAAAAATTTTACGTTCCGAAGTTGAAGAATTAAAAAATATGACAGCAAAACAAAATTTTGCAACAATACATTTTCCATGTCGTTCTGGTGTATCAAAAGGATATGGATCTGTACGTGGTCTATTTTCACCACAGGGTGGTTCACAGACACCACATTTAGATAAGAAATTTTTTGATACATCATTAATTGAAATACGTTCAAATGTATCAACAAGTACAAAATCATTAGATAAATGTGATACTATTGTAAGAGATGATGATGTATGGGTGCCAAGAAAGAAAACACCATCATCAATTACTTCACAACAACAATTGAAAAAAGTAGCTGACGTAAGTATAAATACATACATATTTGATTTTTATTGTGAAAAAAAAAAAAATTCAAAGGTATTTTGAAAATCTTTCTGTTGAAACATTTTTAAATTCTTGAATTCGATTACAGTTTTATAATTACAGGTGATACAAATAAATTTGCAACCTCTTTTCTTACCTTTCCTTCTTTCGTAACAAATTACGGGTGAGAGGGTAAGATTAAAACTTTTTTTTTTGTGTTAAAACGAAATTTTTAAAGTATGATATATGTAGTTGTAACTAATTATATTTTTTTTTAATTGTAGATTATCATTATTTGCCAACAAAAAAAAAATATAATATATATCTCAATGTCGTGCATCATTCATGACAAAATCATGATGATGATTTAATTTCAGTTTCTTTGTTATCAGATCAAAAATTCTCTTTCGTCATTCTAATCATTTATAAATTGTTTTGAGTATAAAATTCTTGTTGAAAAGAAACAGCAACTTATTTTTCTTTAAAACTTTTACATTTGAATTAAACAATAATGATAAAATAAAATTTACATACGTCAATGCTTATTTAAGTTTTTCTTTTCACACTTTGATATTTCTTGTTTTTCAGTTGTTTTTTTTAATTTTTTTTTAACATAATAGCGATTATTAGGAACATTTTAATGGTGTTTTAATTGACACAAATACTACAATATATTGTTTTTGTTTTATTTTATTCGTCACAAAAATGACATTAATGCTCATTAATCAATTAAAATTCAGTACAGGTCAGTAGATATTTAGTTTATTATTTTACGAGAAAAAAAAAAGAACAACTGAAAGAATTGTTTGTTTTATTTTTGCCTTTTTAAAATCAAATATGCTTGATAAAAGTTTTATGGAATAACTGTTTGTCAAAATTAAATTTTCGATAATTTATGAAATAATTCATCGATTACTAGAAGCACTTTAAACAATTTTTAACGAAATTCTATAAAAATCATCAAACAAATGTCAAATATTTGAGTAAATTTTAAATGTGTTAATTATTTTTTGACAGCTATTTGACAGTTTTATAATAACTTATTGAAAGTTGTACAGAAAAGAAAATAATTGGATAGTCTGTAGGGTCTTTTAAAATTTTGAAAATCTGATGAAAATACAGTTGTAAGTTCATCCGATATGATATTTTGTGAATGTATGGTTTGTTCTCACTCAAAATTCTTGAATGTTTTTCATCAAATAGTTATTTTTTCCTTCCATTGTTATTATTAAACTCGTATTTTACTCATCACGAGACTGAAAAAAAAATGTAGTTGTTTATTTCATTTTAGCAATTTATTTCTATTGAATAAATAAAAAATTAACACATTAGTTTTATTTTTATTCTGCGTATATTTCGTCATACATTTTAAGAAAATGAAAAAAAAAAAACAACAACATAGTTCAAATTACTTGAATCGAATCAAATTTAAATTTTACATTGATTTCAATAATTTGATATTTAAAAGCTATGAAATTCAATTTTGTTTTTTTTTTTTTTTAGTTTTTCGATTTCTATTTTGGAAACATTCCAAAATAATGCCAAAAAATGTATATTATTTGATTTGAATAGCTCTAATTTTATTCTGTTTTAGTTTGTTATTTATTTTTTTTTTTCATGTTGAAATGTTTATAATTGAAAGGTGAAATGTTTTAATTTTATAAAAATAATATAAAAGAAAAAAATACCTATAGCAGTTTGAATTGATTTCGTGATCATTTGAAATAATTTTTCATAGTGTTAATTAATTACATTAATGATTTCTTTTAAAATTTTTATACCATAATTTTAAAGGATTTTATAATGTTACATATTTTTTTTTCTATTTTTATTATTATTATTTTTTTTTTTTGTTTCTACTGAATAGAATATTTTAATGTTTAATAGAAATTATTATTAAAAAATTTTCGTGTCTAGACATAATGTTTTTGAATTAAAGAGATCAAAGTTTAAAAATTTGTTTTTCTCTATAAATTGTTTAAACATAAAATTTGAAGTAAAAATTTCAAAAAAAATGTATACATATCTGGGAATTTTTGAAAATTTTCAACATTATTTGTGATTTTTTATGTTGTTTAAACAAAAAAAAACTGATTAAATGAATAAATGAATAAAAAACATAATAAAAACATTTTTATATCATAGAAATCTAATCGAAATCGTTTTTTCTCTTGTCGTCATTCAATGGTACGACAATCTATAGAACCTCGACCTCTTTCAGGGTGTTTTTTTTTTAAACTTATTCTCTGTCTTGCATTTGTCCTTCAGTTCTCAAACTTTAGCTTGTTCGTTTTGTCTTTAACAGAATGTATCTTTGTTAGCCTTTGGTTTTCGTAGTTTTATTTTACCTCTGAATATTCTGCAAGTTTCATTAATTCTTACTTAAGCAACACACGTATTTCGAGATGGTCTTCGTGGAAGTTATTAATATTCAAAGTCAAAATTTTTTAAAGTTTTTCACCTTAGCTTTTTTAATAATTTAATAATTGGAAAATAAAATTATTTTTTCTGTAAAACATTTTTTTTCCCTTCAAAATGAACCTGTAACTCACTTATTCATTGTATTTGTTTTTATTTTTTAAGTGTTCACATGCCATAATTACGTTTGATTTTTATTACATAATCAGTCTTCTTTTCACTCCCTTTTATTTAATTTTTTTTATTTTTGTGTTATCGTTCAATAAAATAAAAAGCAAATACATACTCTTATCACCTTATCAAAAAAAGGAAAAAATTTCCAATTTGATGATTGATTTAATTAATTGCAAATAACTCGAGATTTTGATTACTTACTCTAAAATTCACTTTTCAAATTAAATAAATATTTTTAATTATTTTTGTTTTTCTTTTCATAAAATTTTCTTTTGGAATAAATATCAAATAAAAATTAAGAGAAAAAACAAAATTTATAAATTAAAATAAAAAATTTAATTTAATTGAATTATTTAAACAAATAAATTAAAAAAATGATGCAATTAGAACATAAACATTCATTTAATAGCCTCATTATCTCCTTCATCCTTCTTCTTCTTCTTCTTCTTCTCAATTTCAATAATACATTTTAAATTATTATTTTAATTCTTTATTTGTTTTTGTTGTTTTCTCTGTTAATTCATTCTTATTATATTTTATTGTTATTGCTTCATAAATAATTAAACATTTCATTTCATTTAAAAAATAAAAAAAATTGTGCTATTATAAAAGCAAGCAACTTCTGATTTATCACGATCGTCCTCCGGAAATGAATGTAAAAACAAACAAAAAAAAAAAAAACAAAATAAAACGTTTAAGAACATGATGATGAAGAAAATATTTCAATAAAAATGTATCTTTTATATAAACATAGAATAGAAACAAAAAAAAAAAATAAAGAAAATAATTCACACTAAAAAAAAAAGTTGTTTTTTAAGAATTTCTCCTCGACTGTTTAAAGTTCATTTATTCCATAAAAAGAACACAAAATGTTTAATTCAATTCAGAATGGATATGATTTGATATTTTCTGTGTGTGAGTGCCTGTGTGTTTATATATGTACATATTATTTTTCTTTTTTGTTATATTGCATCATCAGCAGCATGCTTATGAGATTTCATCTTGAAAATGAAAAATGAAAAAATCCAATATACCTAAATGGATTGGAAAAAAAAGAATCTATATCTTTACTCTTAATCTGTTTATCCCATTTATATAGTATACGACTATATTTCTTGTCGATTCTATACAGAAATTATCTGTTAGATGTTTGTTGTTGTTGTTTGAATAAAAATTCTCAAACGAAGTCCATGGTATTATTTAATTATGTTAACAGTTGAATCATAATTTTTTAGTTTAATTTATGATGCGTGCTTTTAAAGTCAGAATTCTTGTTGCCAATACTACATTTCAGGGAAATATGAGTTTGAATAAGAAAAATATATGTATCAATTCTATGATGACTGAAAATAATGGAATGTTCATTAAAGAAATTTAAAATAATAATCAAATCAATCCTTCGTCTCTCAGAGAAATCAAGTTTCTATCATTATCAAATTCAGTAATGCATTTTTGGTGAAAACTCTTCATCGATTTTTCTTTCTGAAGATTAGAAAAATTACACTTTGACCAAAAAAATTAATTAAACTGGCAACAATGGTTAGAAAAATGTGATGATGATGCATTCATGCGTTCATTCTGGATTTGTTTATCTCATAAAAAAATTATTTAAATGATGATGCTGATGATAATAATGATGAAATTTGATGTTGAGAATTGGAAAAAATAAATACTTGTATTTCGTAACAATTTAAAATTATCACTCACGATGATTTTTTAGAAAAAGTTTAAAGAATTTCGTCATTAATTTAAAAATTAATTTCGTCATCAAGAACTATTTTTTTTTTTTGTGGTGTAATAAGAGAAATTTAAATGTGAAACAGGATTAAATATTCACTCCACTTGAAAGTTTTGTTGCCTAAATTTCATTTAATTAATTGTTTTTTTTTTTTTCATTTAAATTTTGTCTCCAACTTGTTGTGATTTAATTACTTTTTTTTTATCTGTTTGGTCATTTGCGTCACATGACGACATTAAGTTCAATCACCTTCTGAAGAAGGTTATGAACTTGAAGAACACACTTTTAAGGATTCTTGACGATGAGAAGAATTATTGAATTTTTTTTTTATGGCTTTGTAAATGTTGAAACATATTACGCTACAAATTAATTTAAATGAAAATTCTGTTTTTTTGCAAAAACATAAAAAAGAGTTTAATGATTAATTTGTTTTCACTTTTTTTTTTATTGTAGGAACAAGATGGAAGTAAAATTGCAGTTCCTGTTGGAGTACCAAGACCATCAAGTGCTCCAAATGAACCGAATGCAAAAGCAGCAAGAAAAGTTTCTAAAAAAATGGAGAAGGAAGCAAGGTATTATTTATTTCGTTTTGTTTGAAAAAAAAAAAATATTAAAATAATTTTTTTTTGTAAAATATTTTTTAGGCGACAAGAAAAAGAACTTCGCCGTACTGAAAAAGAAGCACGTAAAATTGAAAAAGAAACACAACGTCGTTTAGAACGTGAAGCTGCTAAATTAGAAAAATTAAATCGTAATTATGAGAAAATATCACGAAGTACTGAAAGGGTTGGTGGTCCACGTTCTGGTTCATTGGAACGTCGTCGTTCCGGTGATGAAACACCAGTTTTAAATCAATCAACAGTACATGGTATTGCTAGTCCAAATCGACGACCAACAATATTTGATGTATTTCGGCCACGTACAAAATCTGATGCAAAACGTAAAGATAAAGATAGTGGAAAATCAAGTGGCTCTGATAGAGATAATAGCAGTGCCGGTAGTAATCATAGTGGTTCCGGTGGTTTAATGCAAACTATGAAAACTGGTATGCAAAATATGGGACTTATAGGACATCGTCATCAGCATCATACTGATAAACCAAAGTACAAAGATGGATCAGCGCATCCACATGCTGGAAGTGATGCTCAGGTAAATGATAATTAATAATTAAATTTAAAAATTAATTTAGTAATTGTCGTTTTTTTGTTATTGTGCAGTATTATCATACTGTAACAGCAGTTCGAAGAGCTGATGTTTCACGTTCACCAATGACCAAAGTAATGGATTTATTTAGGCATCGTTCAAATTCAGCAGTTTCAGAGGCTGACAAAAGGAAAGCGGTAAGTGTATTGGATAAGAAGAAAGTTTCTCCTTTTGTTTTTGAACTTAACGAAAAAGCTTATGACGAAAGTTTTAGGGGAAGTGATTATTCAAAGCTTATGATGAATGTGATTTCTAGGGGAAATTCAGTTGTGTATTTTATCTCCTATTCAAGAATGTCGCTTCAATCGTTAAAAGATTATTTTTTAAAATTTTCTTCAACGAAAAAAATTTATTTTTTGAGAGATCAATTTATATTATTAAAATATTTTATCACTGAAAAGAAATTTCACACACCTCATTTTTACCTGTTTTTCAATTTTATTTATTTGTTTATTTTTTTAAAAATATTTTTACTGTGGATCTAAATGGTGCCTTGATCTCTTACTATGATTTTATTTTGAATTCAAATCAACTTTCAGACTTGTTTGAATAAATAATTAGAAATAAAAATAAAAAAATAAAAACAGCAAAAAAATAAAAAAAAAAAACTGGAAAAGGCTCGACACAAATGTAAATTAAATATTTATTCGCAAATTTATAAATTTTTAATAAACAAAAAGAAAATGTAGAAGAAAAAACCAGTTTTTATTAAAATTTTATTTACTGATTAAAAAGTAGAGATAACTTGTAAGTAAATATTATTTCAAAATTACGTTTTAATTAAAATAACAAAAAAAAAAAAAAAAAATGCTTCTAATTTGAATGAAAAGCTTCTCATGAAAAATTTTTTGTTTTTAAGTTACGGGAAAGTTTTCCATTTTTTAAAATTTCATACAATTTATTTAAATTAGAAATTGATTAGATTATTATTATCAGTGAATTTTTTTTACTCAATGTCACCATTATTTGTTTTTTTTTAAATTATTAAAAAGTTTATAAATCTTTCTATGCCACAGCAAATAAAGTTGTATTTATCAGATTTCTCTATCTCTCTCTCTCTTTTTTTTTTGTTTTTTGTTTTTTAAAAATGTTATTTCATAATAATGTTGCAGTTTTGCGTTTTTTTTTTTCCAAATAAATTTATCAGTTATTTTTTTTATTTCACATCAAATGAATGAATTAAATGTTAAAAAAATAAATAAATAACAAATAAATTTGTTAAAAAAACGTCAGGGTTGCATCAACACATCATTTCGAATTGTATTCATTAAGTTTCAAAAAAATCGAAAAGTAGAAAAATTAGCCGAAATTTTCAAATATCATCTTCGTCACCGCAACATCAGAATTTCATTTTTTTTTTCAAGTCGTAGGTATGTCATTCTCCTGGTGATAAAAATTAAAACAAAAACAAAAAAAAAAATGATACTGAACTAACAAAAAATAAAATTTCATTTCATTCAATTCACATAGAAACAAACCTGACTATAATTATTTTGTGCAATATTTGCATATCATCTATTTTATGAAGAAAATTTTAGTATCACGTGAATTTTTCTTTTTTGTTGTTGTCAAAAATATTCCTGCAAAAAAAAAAAAACAGCATTAAAAAATAAAAAATACAATAAAATATCAAAAATAACAAATAAAAAATATTTGTTTGATATGTCTACTGATTGTTTATTTGTTTGTTGTTTATGTGCACATTACATTATGATGTAAGAATAAAAAAAAAAAATAATTAATATTCAAGGCCCGTTATTGTGAAGAGATATATTTTTTTTTCTATTTTCGTATTTGAAAAAAAAAAAATGTATTTGTAAAGTAGGTATTTACAATATTTTAATTAGAATATCAACACCGATTGTGTATGATAACAATTGTTGTTTGAATGAAAAAAAAAAAAAATAAATAAATAAAATAAAAATAGGTACGAAACAAAAAAAGAATGATACGAGTAGAAAAATTAGAAAAAAAAAAACAAAATAGAAAATCATAAAAAATACTTAATCGAAATTCAATATAAAATTTTAATCAAATTGATTGAAAAATAATTCAAAATACCAAAAATATTTTGGGGAAAAAAAAACAACAAAATATGATATGATGCCATATTTATTATTTATCTTTATATAAATTATCTGTTTTCCAGATGTTTTTCTTTCGAAAAATATAAAACGAAAAATTAAAAAAATTTTTTAATTTTATATTTCATCAAATATTTAATAAATAAATAATTTTTTTTTTTTAAAAATAATATTAAATGTATGCTACTTGGCAACAAAATAGCTAATTATTACTAAAATTTTTGTTTAATTTAAAACAATCATCATCATAATTTTCGTATTAAAAAATTTCATAAATGATTGAACAATTTTTTATATGAGTTTTTTTTTTCTTTTCTTAAAAAATTTTCCACAATTATAGAAAAGTTTTTTTTTTTTTTCTTAAATCATTTTAATTTTTATCTTTTCGACCTAAAAAAAAAAAAAAAATAATAAAAATTTGGTAAATAATATTTCATTTTTATTTATTGGTTTTGAAAAAAAAAAAGATAGTATTTTTCAAATATTTTACACAAAGAGTAATTTAAATAAAAACAAAATAAAAATTCAAATAAAAAATAAATATTATTTAAAAAAAAAAAAAAAAAAAAAAAAGAGCAATTATATAGAATATGTGACAATTTTCAAAACATAGGTACTAAGAAGAATTCATGTTTTCAGTATGCAGGATGTAATTTAAATTATTGGGAAATATGATTTAGTCACGTTTAGAAAAATTTTATTTTCATTTTTATGAAGGTTAATTAATTATTTGAATATGTTTTTTTTTTTTTTTTTGTTTATTTAAGTTTTAATTTAGTTGTTGTATTTTAGTGCACTTTATTTTAAAATCTGAAATAAAATAATTATTAAAACGTGTATTTTATTTGAATATAAAATAATTTAATGCATGTCTAGAGTGTAAGATTTTGAATGTACTTAGGTAGGTATTTTGTTATAGGAAAAAAAATATTGCTAAAAAAATGAATAGAAAACAAAAAAAAAGATAATATGGTTTATAAAAAAAAAAATAAGTAAAAATTTCATACATATTCCCTTTTATGAGCGAGAATGTACTTAAAAAACAAAATATATGCTGCGTCGGCCGGGAATCGAACCCGGATCAACTGCTTGGAAGGCAACTATGCTAACCATTACACCACCGACGCCGTTTATATACGACTTTCTTGGTCATAAAATTTTTGACCATAATTAGGTAGATTATGTAACAAATTTAAAAAAACATAAAATAAACAATAGCTACTAGTAAAAAATTTTGAATAAATTTTATTATCAACTTGTAAACAAAATCTTGATTTTTTTAAAATTTCGAATTGATCAATGTCGCAAGAACACTTTAGATTTTTTTTTTTTTTTTTTAAATTATTAAAACAAAAAAAAAAAACAAACTCTACTTTCATATGATATTATCTTTTTTTGTTTTTTCTCTCACAAAATCTGAACATAAACGTGAAAAGATATAAAATTCAATTAAATTTCAAACGAAATGATCACCCAAAGTACTAATGTTACACCTTATCTGAACAACAGTGAATCGTTATCTGTTATCTTTTACATTATGGTTGATGGCTTACAAGTGTATTAAGCTAAAATGATATTTTTATAAATATATTTATAATACGATTACGATACGGATATAAAAAAATTCTGACGATGAACGATATCAGCTATATTTTAAAAACAACAAAGCTACTATCTAAAAAGTTTAAGTATATATTATATTTTATAAAATCATTCGGTCTCACATGATACGAAAATAAAAAAAAAAAAATAAAAAATTAAATGTTGTGTGTATGAAACGAAGCTACATATATGAACTCTACGGTCTCTACTTAGTTATACTATTTAAGTCTATGATAGAGTTTTTTTTTTATATTTTACTTTGTTTTGTTATTTTGCTGCCCAGTTTAAAGCTCCTTAAGATCTCTGCTAGTCAATGTAATCATTTAGTTTAATGAATTACGGTTATTCGCATTTTACCGCTTTAAAAATATTAAAAATAAAAATAAAAATAAAAATAAATAAATTAATAAATAATTAAGCATTATTATTTTTTTTTTTTTGCTGTTCCGTCCGTTTTATTTGCGATTGTATTTTATTCAACATAATGTAATTAATTCGTGTTCATATAACATCTCATAATACGATATTTCCTTTTTATCAACATTACAGAATTATTATTATTATTATTATTTTTTTTTTTAAATTTTTGAAGGTAACAGTTCGGTGTTCTAATTACTTTATCTTGAACACATCTAAAAGATATCGTATGATAACGAACGAATTTTTTTTTAATATTTCGAATTTTATCACGGGATATTGATATCATTCTATACACCTGGATTAATTAACATACGCGTACAGTTTATTTATTAGATATTATGCAAATTAATTAAGAAAAACATGATGTTAAAACAACCATACATTTGATATTATCATATTGTGTGTATGTGTGTGTGTGTGTGTGTGTTTGTATGAGAAAAATTTTTAAATTTTGAATAAACAAAAATATGACATTTATGCCTAAATTTTATTTTTTTTTGTAATTTGTGGCTAAAAGAGAAAAAAAAAACCAAACAAAATACAACTAAAAATATATTTTCATCGTTAAACAGTTCAAGATCAAAAAATTATAATAAATTAGCTATATTTATATATTTTTTTTTAAACATGCGAGAAAAAAACTTCTTAAAAAAATAAAAATAAAATTATTAATAATTATTATTTTGTGCTCTTTTTGTATCTTTTTAAATGATAAATTTTCTATGAAAATTTAAAATTATTTTCTTAGTGTATTATCTGTGTTGTGGAGAGAAAAAAAAGGAAGAAAAAAGAAAAAGAGAGATAGAGAGAAAAAAAAAAAGAAATAATAAAGAAAAATAAACAAAAATTATGTGTGGGTGGATTAAATGGAATAAATGTATATTTTTTTTTTCTGTTTTAAAATCAAATGAAGTGAAAAATGCATAAAAATGCACAAGTAAATAATTTCTCCATATGTGCATACATACATATGTATAAACTTTTGGCTACGATACAAGTTTTGTTACTGTTGACGAGACATAGAATATATTTTAGTATTTAATATGTTTATCGACCGACCGCCTTTTTGACTTTTCATTGTACACTGAATTTTTATTTACTTATGTTTTTTTTTTTTTTGCTTACGTTTAAAATTCAGGGTGATTCGAAAATAAATTTAATTTTTAAAAGTAAATTTTAAAAAAATTAATTATAAATCAGTTACGCATGCTATTACGAATGAAAAAAAACTGAATTTTGACCTAAAAGGGCTAAAGCCAAATGAGATAATTTATTCATTCAATAAATCTTGAAAATTTTTATAGGGGTATTCACATATATAAATTGTAGATCACCTTATGACTTCAATATACTACATACATCTGGATAAATTGTATTCTTTTTATCTTTTTTTTCTAAATAATTTTTGGGGTTAATTGATAATCAACAATTTGCTTAGTTCATTTTCATTAAATGAGTTACGTATAAGCGTTCACATGCTCATCGTGTATTACATGCAATGTGTGTAAATAATTTATAAAAATTCTTATATTTTCATGTACATACGATTAAAGTACATAATAATGTATGTATGTACATATGTATATTTATTTTTTTGAAAGGGGCAAAATAATTCATGTGTTGTATTGCCTTTTTTTTAATTTTTTATTTTCAAATGTAAAAAAGGTACATCAAGTCTACTTGTCATGTTGTTTAGATAAAAAAAAAAAACAATTTCGTGTTACACAATCGAAAAAAAAAAAAAATTAAATACTTACAGAAATGTAATTAAAAAAGTCTAAAAGATACTTTAAACTTTAGGCTTGTAATTTAATCAAGTAAAAAAAAAATTTTAATTTAAAAATTTTCTGAATTATTATTTTTAAATTTTATGAAAATGTACATAATCACTCACGTGGTAGGTTTGTCATATTATTTATTTTTCTCTCCTTTTTTTTTTTTTTCTTCTTTTATTTAAATATGAGAAAAAACAAACCAAATTTTTACTGTATTCCACAAATTAAAAATAAATAAAAATTAATAAATCGTAGAAAGAAATTTGTTTAAAATTAAAATACTATTAGGTGTTTATTGTAGTGGGATTTTATTTTTTTTTTTTTGTTTTTCTTGTTTGAATTTGTTTTTTTTTTTTTTGTCACATCACAAAAATTTGTGAGATTATGCAATTTATTTATTTATTTTTTTTTCATCTTTTAAAAAATTTAATAAACCTGAAATAAAATGCATTTAATTTATGAAACAGAATGTTATTTATAAGAAAAAAATTATTAAAGATTTCCATACATGGTCACAGTTTTTACACACAAATTCGATTCAGTATATAGAGGGATGATACGTGGGTCGATTAACAAATCAAAAATTAGATATATATTAACTGAGAAGGACAAGATTTAGTAACGATCATGATTTAAAAAAAAAAAAACAAAATGTTTTGTTGTTTTCAATTCTTTCGAATACGTTTCAATTCAAGACGATCAGTCTGAATTTCATAGTTGGAGCGTGTGTAAACCAAGTTAAGTATAAACAAATTAGAATGTTTATGAGACCTATAAGTTTGAACTTTTTGACACCGGTTCTAACAACACGATTTAATTAAATTGAATAATGATAAATTTGTTTGTTTTTTTGTTTTTTTCTTTTTTCTTTTTTTTTTCAAATTTAATAAAACATAAATTGTTCATGTATAGCAACGACTTTATTGCCATTTTTTTTATTTTTCAAATAACTTTCGACAAAATTGAGGGGGGTTTTTAAAAATTTTCTATAATAATGACTAAATCTAATCATTCACCGGATGTCTATTTAAAATAAAAATTGACCAAAAATAAAAGAGAAAAAGAAAAAAAATGCTTAAAACAATTTTTATGTTTATTTAAACAATTTTATCATCATTATAACTAAATTGTACAATACCACATTACCAGTCTAAGGTGAATTAAAATATGGGGGTTGAATTTGAATATACTATATATAAATATGATAATTTTTGTTATAGAATAGCAGCATTGATTAAATAATTAAATTATTATCTTTTGTTAAATTTTTGTCAATTTACAAAACATAAGATATAATAAAAGAAGGGGGGATACAGAATAAAATTTAAAAAATTTATCTAAGAAAAGAAAAACGTTGAAAATAGTAAATTTTTGTTATTTTGTTATTGTTGCATTGATGATACAAAATTGTTGTTACTTTTTTTTTTTTTATCTGTGTAATTCAATTTAATTGTCAATTATTTTTTACATTTTTCTTGATTTATCTATTTATTATTCTTGTTTAATGTTTTTTTTTTTTTTTGTTTTGTATCTAATTTTATTTTATTAAACAATAATGTCTTTTTTCTATTCAAATTTAAATCAATTCATTTTCATATAGAAATAACTTAATTGACAATTTTTTCTCTCACAATAAAGTAGAAAAAAAAAAAAATTCTAAATTAATTAAAATTTTATTTTTTTATTCCATATAAAAAGATATTAAATTATATTTTAAAATTTATGAAAGGCATCAAAATTTAATGAAATGTAGTAACTGATGATTACAACAATTAATGGTCTATAAAAATACATTGTTTTTGTTGTAATTTATTGTTTTTTTTAAAATAATTTTTATGTATATTTTCTCTTTATTAGTCACAAAATTTTTACTTCATTACAGAATGGAACACATTGTTTCAAATTTTGTTTTTTTTTTTTTAAATTATTGACTCCTATCTGAATCTGAATACGAATGAACATCTTCGTATTTTGTCATCATATTCATTTTAGAATTTATTCAAAAAAAAATTTTTTCATCTTAATTTTATGTAGTATTTTTTTTTTTTAATGAAAAGTAAGAGATCTTTGTAACATTTATAGGTCATGATTTAAATAAGAAGAAAAAAAAAACAGTTTATCTTGTTCTAGAAAATATTCCATCGAAAATTTCATATGTTATCTAAATTAATTAAATTTAATTCAATTCTTTGAAAATTTTTATCAAAGTAAAATGATATGTATGTAGTAATTATATGTTTCATTTGTTTTTCTTGAACAGATATGTGTAATTTCTTGATTTTTTGGATTTTTTTTTTTTTTATAATTTAATTTTACTTAAAACAAAACATAACGAAATAAATATGAATATTTTGCCTTGTAAAAGAAAAATCTAGATTAATTACAATTTAATTGCGTAAAAAAAAGCATTTTTGTTGATTTAAATATCTTTAAAATTTTTTTTTTATAACACATTCTTTTAATTTTTTTTTTTTTTTTATTTGTTATTTACACACCTTAAAAGTTTCAATTAATTTTTTTATTTTTTATTTTTTTTTTTTTTTTCATTTTTAAGTAAATAAAATTTTTGTAATTTTTCATAATTCTCTTATTTTTAATTTTTCCTCTCATTCATGTTCATTGGAAAAATAACATTTAAAAAAAAAAAAAAAAAGCACATGATTTCGAATAATGGAAGCTTAAATTGATAAAGTTGAATATGTCAATATTAACATAATATGAAATAATGATAACGAGAGAAGGTGTTCCAAATGTTTTTAATAATAATAATAGAAAAAAGCATAATTTTTTTTTTTTTTTCGAAGGCAGGATTCAATAAATGCACTTTCAGTTAATTCCAATTTCGTTAAAGTCTTTCAATTATAAAAATTCTCTTTAAATTGTTTTCAAAAAGAAAGTTTTTCGCATTTTTAGAAATCTTTAAAGAAAAAGGATAGGTAAAATATTATACTAGAAAAACATGCGCAGAAAAAAAGATACTTACATAGATGCGTTTTTGTTGTTGCAACAGGCTTCTTCTTTCTTATATGTACAAAAAGAAGATCACTACGCCATGTAAACCATGCGCGATAAAACCTCAACTTTTATTATTTTACCTATAGGAGAAATTTTTCTTCAAAAAACTTTTGGGGCAGCCCCATATAATGTGTAGAATGAATATTTAAATACTTAAATGATTATAATTATTTACGTATTTGTAATTGAAAAAAATAAATAGACGTATACCTCTGTAAATATACATATGTATAATTCACGTTATCTAAAAACCTTATTTATTATATGATTGGTTGCGTTTTTTATTAACAAAGACAAAAAAAAAAAAAAATGAATAGAATTTATTAAAAGTACTTTGTATTATTTTTCTTAAAACTTGATTATTATTATTATTATTACATGATAATATATAGTGGGTTAAATTTAGATTAAAATATAGTAAATATTTACTTATAATTTAGATACTGTCATGTTGTTTAATTACAAAATTATGACTTTCATGAGAGAAAGCTAGAAATACCTTCTTTGTTGTTATTTATTTATTTATTTTTTTTTGGTACATTAAAATGAATGTCATGAGAATCATTGTCATATCGTCATATGAAAATAAAATTACCTTGAATTTGGTTTTTAGAAAAATATCTTTTTAAATTTCTTAGAATATTACGCTAAAAATTTTATATAAAATCTAAACTTTCACTCGACTTTTATTTTACAATGTGATACACATACACATGCATGGATACTTTTTATGATACACTGATTAATTTCAAAATGAAACGAAAATTGAGAACTAAGCCAAATTTAAACATTTCAAAAACCTTATAAATTGTAAATTTCGATTAATTTAAATTAATCTAAATATTTGAATCGTTTAGAAGCTCATTTGATTTTCCATTAAAAAAAATGAGAAAATGAATGTATTTTAAATTTTTTAATTTAAAACTCTTTTCCATAAAATTTATGGAAAAAATATAAAAAAATATTTGTTTGCTTAAAATACACAAAATTTTAAAAGAATTTGAAAAAAAAAAATGGCTTCCAAACGGTTCATTTAGCAAAATAACTTTTAAATTTTTCAAATTCTGAATTATTTCCGGTAACAATATTAAGTACTTTAAGTGATTTGTGTGCCATCTGTGAATAAATAGTTGAACTCATAAATTCGTTAAATTAAAATTTAATTAAACACAATTGTGTACAATATAAAAATGTAAATTGAATTAATTAATTCATTTTAATTGAATAAAAAAAATTAAAAAAATAATAAACTTAAGAAAAGAAAAAAGAAAAAAAAAAAACAATAACAAGTGTAATAATATGTCAGCTGTTAAAAGATGGATTCGTGGGACAAATGCTGCTCCAACAAATCCAACATCAGTTGCACAACATATAATTAGCAGACATCAACAACGTGGAAGATCACAATCTTTGGATGTGCAAGCATTGGAAAGGAGTGGTGTACGAATGCTCTTACAAAATGTACAAAAACATTATTTTTATTTAAATTTTTTGTTTCAAATCATATAGTTTCATTTTTTATTTTTATTATTTTTCAATAATTAAATGTAATTTTTGGTAAAAAAAAAAAAAAACATCATCACGCCACACCATCAACAAATCAAAATCATTCGATAAAAATTACTAATCGTTTCTAATTAACATTAATTAATTGCAAATTGTTTACATAAAGGAACATTTTTTTTTATATTATGAATAATGTGTGATAAATAACTTGCAAATTGTGTATTTTGATTATGAATATGTACATATTCATAATACATGCGATAAAATATTGTAGGTATAAAAACAATTATGAAAGAAAAATTCAAACGACTTATGTATACAATTTTGTCATGTGTGAATGAATAATTAACAATATTTACACGTAATCATCATGATTAAATTCAATCAATTTGAGTAATTTTATTGATTGATTATTTTTCAATTTTTTTTTTTTTTTTTTTTTTTTTGGTTTAATTAATTTTTCTTTATAATGAGAAATAGAAATTTTACAATTTTTCTGTGATATAAAAATAAACATTTTTTTCTCTATTTTTAAATTTAAATATGTATAACCCTTTGACTTTTCGTCATAAGCTGTTATTAGTCAGACAAAAAAAAAAAAATTCAAATTAGATTTTTGTTTTGTTTTTTAGCTTATAATAAAAATTATAATATCATTGTGACGTGTTTTTTTTTTTTGTTTGTTTCTATTTTACAGCGAGCTGCCGCACACCAGCAACAGCTTGCCGCTCAAAGTAAGTACAATTTAATTTTTATTTTTTAAAATATAGACGTATTTCATAAAAAAATAAGTGCCAGGAACAATTAAACGGTAAATAATTTTAATTCAATTAAAATTCATTTAATTCTTTTCAAGCATATTTTTTTTTATAAAATTTTTCAGCTAGTGTTTTTAAAAATAATTAATATTATTTTTCTCATTTAGAATTTTTAAAAAAATTTTGAAATAATTTCAATAAGAAAATTTTTACCATGAATTCAAATAAAAGTGAAAGACAAATTGTTTTCTTCAGTAATTGTTTTTCACGAAAAAAAAAAAATTTACAATGAAATTTTCCATACTATCAAGGGGAATACACCTACCACCTAAAATTTCTAAAATGTTGTCACGCGATCTAATCCTTTTTATATCTGATAATCTGGACTATAACAGGCTTAAAAAAAGTTCATGATAATCTACACCATATTTCAATCTCATTTTGCGTATTTTTTTTAGCATGTGTGAATATTTTATTTAAACACTTTTTCAACATATGTATGTATGTATGTACCTATGTCTTACTTCAATCGTAACATTAAACATTTTCAACTGTTTTTTTTTTCTCTTCTGCAAAAGATACACGTTTCGTATTAATTTTTTAGCATCAGCATAATAAATAATTATGTAAGGGTAAAATTATTTTAGAAAATTTCCAAAATAAGAAAAAAATTGATAGAAAATCGATAATTTCATACATATGGGAAAATTACTTTCTATAGTCTAGTAAACATCACTATAAAATTTCACTTTCATTACTTAAGTTCTTTCTTTCTCTTTTATTCCTTCGTTTATGCTCCGTGTCGTCATCCATTAAAAATTTTCTTTTTTTTTTTTTTTTTCTTCTGAAAGTGTTTACAACAAACCCATATTGTGCCAAATTTGAAAATAGGGACATGTTTTATTTTCGATTTTATTTTCTTCCGAATTATGGTTATATTGTTCATGTATGCATTTATCCATGTATGTATGTATGTGAAATATTTTGTATAAATTTAATTACTAATGACTTTTATTTAACCTTGATATATGAACTTCCATAAATTCCCATACCATTTCCATTGGAATTGAAGAATACCACGTGGTATTCGTTTATTTTGTATGCGCGAAAATATCACTGTACTAGTGCGAATCCTATATCCTTTTATAAATTTTTCCTTTGTTTTGTATATTTTTATAATCATTTGCAAAAAAAAAAAAAAATAACAAGAAAACAAGAAAACAAAAAACATATTATTCAAAACTTCACAGTACATTATTTCCTGAAATAAAAAACCATTAATAAAAAAAAAACGACGCCAAACCAACTGCCAACCGGGACCATGTTATTATTCTTTTATTTTTTATTGTAAAATCTTTTTTCAAAAATAAAAAAAAATTTTACTTTCGTTTGAATTGCTTTCATTTTCTTTCAATATATTTACTATAATAGGTAGGTTGATTTTAGCTTCCCTATACATATGTTTGCTCAAAATGAGTGTGTATTGGGTTGTTGTGATGAGGATTATTTTTATGATGAATAATTTGAGGGGAATACAGTGGAGTTGAAGGGAGTCTTTGAACTCCATATAAATTCAAGGTTACATATAAGAGAGAGAAAAAAAAAAGGGTTTAAGTAAACTTATTCTTGTTTGAATGATTCTTTTAACCTATTTATTTTGTTTTTTTAAGAATAAAACGTTAAATGAACACGAGATACTTTTTACATCTGCAAAAATTATGTCATACTGCGAGGGAAAAAAATACAATGTAGAAAAGAAAAAAAAATTCTTTTCTCAAAGATTCTTCTTTTTTTTTTTTTGTTTAATTTCTTTTAATTTTGTAAACAAGAAAGTAACACTGATCAGGAAGGGTACTTCATGAGAAGAATACGTAGTTTTTTCAAATATTTTTTTCTTTCTCTTTGTTTTTTTCTTTTACATAATAGACACCAATGTAAAATAAAAAATAAGGAATATGAAAGGAATTTATGTTAGGTTAATTTTTTTTCCAGGTACATTTTACTTTATTGCGCATGAAATATATTCAAAAAATATTGCCAGAATAACAATTTTGTTTATTATTAAAGAAAATTTGGAAAGACAAAACACTTCCGAGAATGATGATTTTTTTTCTTGTAATAAAATAAAACAAAAAAAAAGGTAAATAATAATAACAAAGGTTATTACTTCCCGCTCCAGGGGAAAAGAAGAGAAATTAATTCAAATTATTTGTTTATTTGTTGCGTACATTTTGCATTACCATAGAAAGGCAAACATCAAACACGTGTAAAATTTTTTAAATTTCCATAAGTTACTCAGTTTTGAAAATCAAACGCATTTTCAATTTGAATTGAAAATGTCGCATTTGTGACATTTCTTGAAAATTTTATTGATACTTCAATGGAATTATAATCCTGATGGAGTAGCTGGTGATTTTAAGTGCTGGAATAATATTTTTGCTTCCTGGTGCTTTCAAATGCCACCCACCCATTTAAATTGTTTATAAATTAAAATGAATTTCTTGCAACGCATTTAGAACAATTGCTCACTTCTGTCTTTTTTTAAATGTTATTTTCTTTTATTTTAATGAGAAACATAACCAACAATAATAACAATACAGAAAATCATGTGCATGACCTCATTTTTCCAGTCTCTGGCGTATTCATGTGTAAAAGCTCATTTATCATAATTGTCATTTAGAGGGGAGCTTTTTCAATGTATGTATGTGTACATATATTTTCAATTTTTCCACAAGAATGAGTTTTTGAGTACTTAGTATTTCTTCCACAGCGAAGTTTTTAGATGATTCAAGGGAACTTGAGGAGATAGTGGGGATTTCTTCTCAAACTATAGTCATTGCATGCGTGACTAAAGTCTCGTGCCACATGAAAATATAATCCATCTCTTTCCGTAATTTTTCTGTTTCAATTCTGAAGAATAGAGATAAATAAATTCTCTACGATATTTCTTCTTTACTTGTACATTTCCCAGTTTTTTCTCACGCTCCCCCATAAAAGAAAAAGAAAATAGAAAATTTCACAAGAAGAAGTCATTTGTTAAATACGCGAAAGGGGAACTAATACATTAACAGATGAGTACTGCGCTGTGTTTTTCTAAGAAAAAAACCAAGCCCCCCAAAATAGAGTGGGTGTGATGGTGATGTAGTGTGGGATGCTTCCGCGCTATCAAAATCAAAAATAATAAATATATTCTTAATAATTGCAATTTGTGAAAATTCTTCTTTGACATGCGTATGAGAACTTCGCAATTATTTACATTTTTTTTTATTCAAAATATTTTTTATTTGATTTTTTAAATACGTATCAACAAGCCATGTGGCATTTTTTAAACCCAAATATTTTGTATCTTTTTACATTTCTATTGGTAAAATATATATTTTTGATTTGGCAATTCTCTTGAAAAATCAAATAATTTGGAAAGAAAAAAAAATCATGTAATAATTTTAATTAAGTTCAAGAAAAAGATGAACATCTTTTGTAACCGGTATTTTCGTTATAAACAAAAAATGTACACAAAAGATACACATTGTGTTGTATGTAATATTACATAAATGCCATCGTAACACACATATTTTTACTCGTTGAAGCGAGTCGTCGTCGATTCACGTTTTTGAATTGAAAAACACGATAAAAAAGAGATGATATTTCTTGAATAAAATCAGAAAATAAAAGCTTTGTATAATATTAGTAGAAAATTTTGAGCTTTTCCGGACTATAGGGTAACAAAAAATTTTTTTTAATAACATTCTTTTATTTATTCACACTCGCTTTTCAAACACTTGGAAATTCTGGGTAGGTAATTGTGTTTTGTAAATTCAACTTTTGTTTCAGATGCCTTTAAGCATTGTCGCGATTAACACTGTAATTTGTTGTATTGAATTTTCCATAGTTTGAATTTTGAAATCGTTGCTATATAAATCGAAATTCACACATAAATAATAAAGTGAATGTGACGAATACATGTTTAATTTATTTGTCATAAGCACCTTAAAAAGTAACCGGCTTGGTTTTAGATTTTTTTTTATTATTTTCATTTTTTTTTTTCATACTTTCATGAAGTTAAAAAAAAGGGTTGAAACTTCATTTGAAAGACGCAATTTAAATTTGTTGTTTTATTTTCTGTTTTGTGAACAAGAATAGGAGATTGTCAATTAGAAGAAAACTTACTCTTCAGGTGTAATTTTTGGAAAATAAAAAAAAAAAAAAAAACAAAAAGGTGCAAGATTTTGAAATAAAAATTTAAAAAAGTGAAGTGCTATGGAGTGCTGCAGAATAATCGTGAATTTTATGGCAAATTTTCATTTTTCGAATTAAATTCAAAATTTTTATTTTTTTTTTTATTGAAATTTTTAATGCAAATCACATATCTTACTCGAAAAGTGAGTTTTAAAATAGTCAGGAAAAAAAAACTAAATTTCGTTTGCAAAGTGTTAAAGTAAATAAATAAAAAAAAAAAACAAAAAACAAAATAAACAAATAACAGGGGATAAAAGTATCAATAACAAAAAATTCACTTGTACAATTTTTGATTTGGAAAGGGGAAAAAATTTATAAATTTAAAAAAAAATTTAAAGAAAAACAGGTTTTTCAAGTCCAAGTTCAAAATTTATTTGTTTTTTTAGTTTACGATTTACGAATAAAAATAGTATCTTTTTTGTGTATCGACATATTATTTTTGTTTTTCTGTCCTTTTATTTTTACAAATTATGCTATAGCTACAACGTGTGTGTATCTTTTATTCTTTTTTTTTTTTTTTTATTGATCGAATCTCAAGAATGTTTTTGTTTTCCTTTTGTGAATTGATTCTTCATTGTTGCCATTGAAAAATTTTATCTTAGAACTTTAAAAAAGTGAAAAAAATTGTATAAGAACTAAATTTTACTGAAATTGAATAATTTCTTTAGTGAGTATAAGCATTTGAACGCATATCAAAAAAGCGTAACAAAAAAGAGAAAAAAATCGAAACTTTATTTGAAATTACTTTCAAAGTAAGTATGAAAATTAAAATCGTAAGATTGTTGAAGTGTTGCTGGAAGCTGTTTCTGCAAAATAAATAACTCTGTTCCGAAAAAAAAAAAAAATTTGTTCTTAAAAATAAGGAAGATATTCCACTCAAACTATTATTTCTAGAAAATTGAAAAATATCCTTAAATTCTTAAATTTCATAAATACATGATAAGTGCCTACTTCAATATAATTTTCGCCTAATTTATTTTTAATAACTTAAAATACCTTTCAAAATAAGATTTTTGTTAAAATTTTTATTATAATATTTTCTTTATCCTTAAACAAACAAAACACAAGAATGGTAATTTCCATATTTTTTCAACCAGAAAATTAAAATTAAATAACTTCTAAGCTTAATTAAATTTGATATTTTTATTTTCTCAAAAAAAAACATCTTTCTTTTGATTTATTTCCTAAAAAATTCCTTATTTTAATATAAAAAAAAACTTTTTTTTACCTTCATTGAAATTTTTTAAAGTATGAAAAACATTTTTTTCTTTCTTTTTTAATTTTATTTACGGAATTTTTGTTGTGGAGTTATTTTTAAAAACATTAATTGTACATAATTTTAATTAATGAAATTCTGTTGTTTTATTTCCAAAATATCATTTATATTGAAATTATCATGTAATTTTGTTAAAATAATTATGTACAAATAAAAATTTCATGTTTTTTTTTTTTTGTAGTTGTTTTGTGCAAAAAATATTCTATTAAGCAACAACAACAAAAAAAAAAATGTATTTTTCTGAATTTTTTGCTGTTATTGCTGTGTTGCTCAAATTAAAACTTATAATCTTGCATGTAAAATTAAATAACATGTAATTTTCGTTATTCAATTATTAATTTTTTTTAAAAATTAATTAGTAGTGAGTATGTAATGTGTTTGAGTTCAATGTTCCTAAATTTATACTTAAAATTTACACTTGTAAACTTGTCTTATTTTATTTTTATTTTTTTTTATTTTTTGTTTATTTACTAACTACATAATTTATATTTTCTTGACGAAATACAAAAAAAAAATATACATATACTTATTTTTAAATAAATACATATAGCAAAAAACCCATTACTAAGTACATACTAAAAAAAATAAATAGTTCTTTGTACTTTGCGATGTACAAATCGTCACGTCCACACATATGTTAATATTTTTCTATTATTGGCTTTAATTTATTTTAAATTGATTATTGAAATTTGTGTAATTAAATTGAAAATAGAAAAAAAAAATTGTAAGTAATTAATTAAAACAAAAAAAGAAGATATAACAAAAAAGTTGTAGGAAAATACAAAGTCGTCTGTAGGTTGTGCCACTATTATTTATTTGTATTTATATTCCGGTGAATTTTCTGATATATTTTTCTCAGGACGATAGATATTATTTGTAACCTCTCAAATTATCTACGTATATGTAGATCAAAAATTTCAAGGCCATATTAGGGACATATTTTTATAGAAATAAACATATAGGTACCTACATAAAATTTAATTCATAAATATGATTCAATTATAACGTTGATAAAGAATTCTAATTACACATGCCAAAAACAAAAAAAAAAGGGGGAAAAAAATGAAGGTCTTGTTTGAAACATAAAATTTTCCATAATTTATTTTTGAATAACACCTCATTTGAATTTATCTACGAGTATTGTGTTTATAAACATATTTTAAATTAAAACAATTTTGCCTGATGCTTGTTTTG
Source organism: Bombylius discolor (assembly GCA_939192795.1). NCBI lineage: Eukaryota > Metazoa > Arthropoda > Insecta > Diptera > Bombyliidae > Bombylius > Bombylius discolor. The sequence goes on along the minus strand of OW584238.1, from coordinate 43,810,834 downwards.
TTTTTTTTTTTACTTTATTGTTTGTGTTCAATTGAATTAAATAACACAACATAAATATAGTCGAATCATCCATAATATCTTTTCATATATGAAACTTATATGGAGCAAGCTCTTCTATATTTATTATTGTAATTTATCTCATGACTAAATTTAAGTTTGATGATGACGATTTTTCATAGGTATTATACAAATACAATAATAAATTACTAATTCAAGACATTACTAATACGATTTAACTCATGTATAATAAAAACGAATATGAAAATTTAAAATACAGCTTATATACACGCAATATTTAACATTTTATAAAAGTTAACGTATAACACGTGTTCTACATGATGTTTTTTTTTAAAAATATTAATTTATTTTTCAAAGTATCTTTTTACCACATTTGCAGTGTTATTTTGAAAAGCAAAATAAAAAACAAAAAAAGGTACTGAGAAATTTCGAATTCATAGATTTTCTACTGAATTTACATTTATATTAATTTTATATCTAAAAATGGAGATACATACCTACTTTAAAAAATATACATATACATATATGTATACATATTTTCTGTAATAGTATTGTACTGTATCTCGTATCTCGTATGTTTTGGAAAATATAAAAATATTACTATAATAGATTATACAATAGTCGATGGCCCTGAAATTTTATTGAACTGGAATTTTATGAAATTATTTTATTTTCTATATGCCCATATATCTTACCTATTATTCTATGATGCGTTATTTATTGTTTCATGTTTTTTTTTTTGTTTATAATTTTCATCTTATTTTCAAAGCATTGTTGTTTTAACAATATCGTAATTTTTCACATTTGATTGAATTAAAAAAAAATAATTAGTTGTTTTTTTCTTCTCTCTTTTTTTTTACGTTTCTTCAATTTTACTATAAATTTTATTTTAGATATTTTATTTATATATCTATTGTATTTTGAGAAGAATGTATAAAAACGTACTCACTAAATCTACCGGAAAAACTACCTTCTATGTATTTGAAAAATAAGATTAAAAAAAAATAAAAATGGAAGAAAAAAAAACCAGAAATAAATAAATAAACAATGTCTGCTATATGAGTTTAATACACTAACTAAATACATAAATGTATAATTGTATATTTTATATAATTAAAGTATCTTTAGATACGTGGGAATATCATGTTCAACTTGAAAAACATATAAAAAAATACATATATATAATAATATTTTACGTCATTCATTTAATAGATTTTTATTGTATTTCAGAGAGGATTCATAGAATGCGGTAGTTTTTAGCTTTTTAGAATTGTACACATATTTTTTATTTTATATTATCTTTTTACATAAAGATTATTATTATGTTATCTTTTTATTAAGATTATAAACAACAATAAGAAGATAGAGTGAATGAAAAATATAAAATAAGAAGAAGAAAAAAAAAAACAACAAAAAGCTATGGACTTAATTTTTTTTTCATTTAAGAATTTAATATGAAATTATCACGTAGTCCAAATTACTTATAACCATAGACATAGTCTTATTAAATTATTTGTAAATAGAGAAAGAAAATACATATTTTTTAATTCGATTATAATTTAAAAAATACAGGATGATTTGTAAGTAGAAAAATATTGAATCGTATTAACTTTCTTTATAAAAAATAATTAATTGTTTAATTTTTAAAATTAAGAAGCTAAGCTTCCACAATGCAATGGTATAAACATGACATAGGATTCTATAACAAAAATAAAAAAAAAACTGTACAAATTACAAAGATGATTGCTCAAAGCTAATATTATATTTTAAATTTTCTGCAAGCTTTTTAATAACTTTTATCTGTAAAATGCCACTTATGGAGTATCCAGGGCCTAAGCAGACATTTACAAGATTTTAGCAGATACTTTTTTTTTCAATTTTTTTTTCCTGAAAATTATAGAAAATAAAAGTGCCCAGTATGCATAATAATGCTTCAGAAAAAAAAAAATACCTTCATGTATACTAAACACGTTTTTCTTCTTTTTCTCATTTTATTAAGATTTTATTTCGTAAAATATTCTGCAACAGAAACACGAAAATTTCTTAACAGAAATTCTAAAAGAAATTTTTTTAAACATGTATTTTTTGTTGTTGTTTAAAACAAAAATAAATGAAATTTGGGACACGCAGTGATAAAAATTATTTTCACTTTCATTTAATTTTGAAAATAAAAAGCTTAAAATAGAAAAAGAAAAATGTTCAAAAAAACTTATATTTATTAGTTCAGATTATGCAAAAGATATTGTTTGAGAAATTGTGTCAGAATCACTTTTTCTTTTCTGGTTTTTTTTTCCTTAATTAAAAATATACAATATCACTATGAGATTTATTATTAAAACACCTATATGCCTTGAAGTAATTATTTATGTTTTGATTTGTTTCCTTAAAAGTAAAAAAAAAAAACATCTAAAGAGATAAAAAAATTTCATACGTAATATTACGACAAAAATAAGGATCTACTTATTTATTTATAACATTTTATTACTACGTTTATTACCCAAAAAAGAAAAAAAAAAAGCTCCCAATTTTTATTTTATCGTTAACGTTCAAATTAAATAACCTTTTTTTTTTTTGTTTAACGAAAAATAAAAAAGGAGAAAAAATAATTATCTAAACCAATGAATATATTTATTTACTTTTTTTCTTCTTTTTCTTGTAGTTTCATGATAAAAATAAAATATGAAATCATAATTTTATCTTTTATATCATAATTTTTTTTTTTTTCCTTTTTGAAATATGATATGTTCCAAATTGATAAGATAATCAAATTTCTTTTATTACATTAAAATTATAAAACACACACATGAAGATAGATATACTACAGGCTACATATATGAAAATTAAATATCTGTAAATTTCTTATGACATAAGAAAAATTTACATTCAATCAAAATATTGATTATCTGAAACGATATATGTACGTAGATAGTGAAATTTCTTACATAGAGGAGATTAAAAAAAAAATGTAGATGCAATTTGTACTAGAGAACATCCTCTTTTTTTTTGTCCTGTTTATTTTCGCAAATATTTTATTACGTCTCTAAAACACATAAAATTTTTTTTTTAAATTGTCTACTTTATCAGGATAAAATCAAAATCTAAAATCTAGAAGTAACTAATGTTTACCAGTTTTATTAAGTTTTTTATCTGTGGCATATAATTTTTTTTTTTTTTATATATTTTTATTACTTCATTCCCTTTTTTATTTTTTATTTTTTTTGCTGTTATGAATTCATGTTGATTATTTATTTAATTTTATTTTGTATATATGTATATTCTCTTGGAAGAATAACATAAGAAAATTTTCATATTTTGATAAGACATGGAAAAGAAGAAGAAACAAAAGACAGACATACAAAAAAACAATTATTGATGATAATTTTTTTTTCTTTTATTTTAATCTTAAGTGTATTGCGTTTTTAATAAAAATAAAAATAACAAAAAAAAAATTCTGATAATGAAATCACTAAGAAAAATAAAGCTTTTTTTTTTCTCTCCTTTTATTTTCATGATAGAAAAAAATGAAAATATTTATTCTTGAATTTTTATTGATGTAATTTTAAATGTTATTAAATTTATCAAATGGAAAAAGAAGAGAAAAATAAAGGAAAATTGTTTAAATAGTCTTTTAAACTTTTTTTTTTTTCTGAAAAAAAAAAAGAATAAAATAACTAAATTACTGTAAAGATCCTTTTTATTACTCTTTTTTCATTGTTAAACATAAAAAAAAGTTAAAGAATTAAATAAACTTTTCCTTTTTGGTTTGGTGAACCTTTAAAAAAATATATATTCAAAGTGTTATGCTTGAAAGGAATTTATGCCTGAGAGAAATTTATTTTCCCGGAAAAATTTTCTCTTTTTCTTGGAAAATCATATTCTTTATTTTTAAGCTTTTTAATGTTTTTGAAACAAGGTGATGGATTTTTTTCGTTACAAGGTCACAGCCCTTACAATTTTATATTTATTTTTTATTTTTTGCGTATGTGGATCTTGAAAAAAGTATTTGGTTGAATGTTTCTTGAAATTTTCCACATTTTATCATCTCAATTAATTTCAGTTTTTACATTTTAATGCTGATTTAAATTTTAATGGAAATGAAGTGTTCTAATTATTTATCGTGAATTTAATTTTTTTTTTTTTTAAATACGTTCGATACAATCCTTTTAATTTATCTACAATGCTTTTGAAAGTATTCTGACATATTAGATATTCCTTATGATAATAAATTTTCGTTTGTTCTATTAATGCTGTCAATTAACACAATATGAAAATAATGTTTATTTGTACTTTTATTACTTTTTTTTTTAATAAGAAAACACAAAAGGATATAGTATAAACCTATCCCAACCTAAATATTTCTAATGTATCAATTTTCTAATGGATGTTATTAATGACTAGACAAACTTTTTTCTTTGTTGAGTAAAATTTCAAGGACAAAATATAAAATGTACACTTTTTATGTTTAATACGCATTAAGATTTTTTTGTTTCTATATGGGGGGGTTTTATATATGTATGTATGTATATAGGTACATACATACATATAATTTGCGGCAAAATTATATTCAGTGGCAGCACAATAAAATATGTATCCTTTTTTCCATATTATTTTCTATTTTTAAAATTAAATAGTATCTGAATCTGATACCATTGTAATTACTTTTTTGATGTACGTACATACGCGTATATCGGAATTTTACTGTAATTTATCAAAATTTTTGTCTTCTTGGAGTGTAATTCAATATTTTTTATATCAGTAAAAGCGTGCGCCACCCTTGTAATGCATTAGAAAAAAAAAAAAAGATTTTCTTTCACATAAGCATTTTAATAAATATATTTACTCATATGATTTATGTGTCCTAAAAAATGTTATTTTCTCTTACACCTACCTGTATTGTTCATAAACTTGATACTTTTTATCATCACCCTACTGTCATCTTTTTAAATACACAAAGAATTTTCTTGGAGAAGAAAAAGTGCTAATCTTAAATAAAATTACAGTAATCTCGTAGATTTTTTTTTTTTGTAAATTTTCTTGGAAATCCAAAAAGTTCTTTACAACTTCTCCCGCTGTTGTAGTTCCATATTTATATTTCTACACTGAATCGTACACACCCTATTTATGTTTGTATTTTTAATACTTTAAATCTTTTAGAAATGAAACATGACTTGAGCATATAAAATTCATCCGTTATATATGTATGTACATATATTATCCTGTAAAAAACTGATAGAATGATGACATTGATATCATAATAGGATAAAATAAAACACAATGATGTCGTGCTACGTGAATTTTTCTTATTTTTGTCTTCTTTTTTTTGTAATTTTTTGTTTTTGTTGTCTTCTGTAAGGATTTTTTTCTTTCTTTATTTTTGTTATTGTTTATGTTTTTGAATATTATTATCTTCGCTTACAATGCGATTCTTTTTATCCAACCATTATGATTGTTTTTTGTTTTTTTTATATAATGGTGACATTTTCATATATTAAGAATTTGCCATTTATATTTTTCGTCCTTTTTATTTTGCTTTTTCTCTTGTTCTATGTATATTCAAGGTTTTATCATTGTTAGCTGAACATAAAAGGAAATGACTTAAAAAGCTTTGCTAAATAATGAAATTTCCTTTCAAATTCAAGGAAATAATATAAAATTTTTATTCATTTCACATCTTTTCCTTGTTAATTTTATATGTGAATTATTTGTTTGAGTGAAGAAAAGGATATTATAAATAATAAATAAATTTATTTTTCAAGTGATATTTCAGCAAACAATCTAGTAACCTTTTGAAAAAGATATTTATTTGTATCCTTTTCAACTTTCTTGATCCCTTTTGATTTTTACTATGCTTACAACTTTTTTCCGTACCGAAGAAAGTTTATAAATCCTGAGATTTATTTTAAAAAAAATTAGAACGTATCCTTTTATGTTATGGTATTTTATTGTTGTAAAATTTTCTTGAATATAAAAAATTAATAATAATGAAATGTCAAATTAATAAAAATATCAATTAAATAATATTTACAAGAAATTTTTTCAATTAACTTTAGAAGTCAATTAGGATGTTATTATTTTGATTCAGAATTAAATAAAAATTGTCCTAAAGCCAAAGTCAAAGTAATTTCAAAGAATTTTCAATACAATGAACCATTGAAAATCAGAAGTTAAATTGTAAAAATCAAATTATTTAAAAATTATTAAATATTAATATCAGTCTCAGAGTTTAATATTGACCAAAACAAAAATGCCATGAATTGTAAAATAAATCAAAAAGATATCAAAAAATTTAATTTTAAAGATTCAGATATATTCTGAATAACAGAAGATCAATCTGATGATGATGATGATTCTAGAGAATGTTTATGTCATTTTTAAAAGTCCTTTATTATAAAAACCAATTTATTCGGCAGAAAATTTTCAATAGTAATCAGATACAGAAAGGAAAAAAGTTCAAGGACAACTTCATAAAAATTTTCAAGAACATAAAAGATTACTCTTCGCATTAATGTTTTTTTTTTTCTTCGTTTTTCTTGAATTACTCTCATCATTATATTTCAATTTACATTTTGATTAAAAGTTTTTTTAATTAGAATGTGGAATAGAAGAGAATTTTTCTCATTTAATCAATAGAAAATTCATTGGAAAGAAAAACATTGACAAAAGATACTTTAAAAATAAAGAAAAACACTTTTTCTGTGATCGTAAATTATTTTTGAATTTGTGAAGAAGAAATATACTTTAAAAATTCACGACGTAAATCAAAATCAATATTAATACAATGTGGATACAGTGTTTAAAGGAATTTGAGGGTGTGAAATTGAAGAGAGAAAAAAAATATTTGATTAAAATGTTTAGAGGAGGTTGGGTGGAGATGGCTGAACTATATACCGATCTGATTCTAGTGGACTGGTAAATGTATTTCCAGTGTACACATACATACATATATAATATGTGCTAAATATGTAAATATATTTTTTTTTGTAAAACTCTGATAGAAAATGATTGATGGGATTTATGAAATGTACTGGTGCTGAAAGGGGGTCTGAAGAGGCCAGTACAAATACGTAGTTGTACATTTTATTTATTTTATTTTTTTTTTTTTTTTTTCGAATAAATTTTATCTTGAATAATTTTGCTTGTCTTTTCTTTTTTATTTAATTCTTTTTTTTTTTTTTTTTTTCATTTTTTTGTTTTTAAATTTCCATTTTATTTTTCTGGTTTATAAATTGAAAATGTATAGAAAGATAGACAGCCGGTCGTATTGAATTACAAAACAATGTGGAAAAAAATAAATAAAAATAAGTGATGAAGTTTCGCATTTTATTTACTTTTTTTTTTCATTATTCGAAAAGACTTTGTTTTGTATGCCATCATTATAAATTTAAAATTTATGTATCTTGATTCGAATCTTATTTAGCCGGTTTCCGGTCCCGGTTACCATATTTTGATGGAATTATAATAAATTTTTTTTTCTTCACTCGATGTTTTACTTTGAAAGATGATTGAAGCAAGTTTGTTTAGTTTATTTTTATTTTTATTTTACAGACATACATATGTATGTATGTCTCGAATATCTCTAAGTATATAGGGGAGCCATGGAGCTTATAAGTTGAAGAAGTGGGGCCCGGTTCGATTAGCCGGTCTTTTAAAATTCAACAGCTCTTTAAGTGGCAACAGCAATATTATGATGCGTGAAGAATTTCAACTATGTTTAATATAAAAACTTGTTTTTCAATAATTTCTTATCTTTCCAGAACATTTCTTTGACTGTTTTTTTTTTAATTTGTTTTGTTTTCGATTTTCACTTTTTTTTTATACGATTTTTTGTGTTTATTTTTATTTATTTATTTATTTTTTTTTTTTTTGACTATTTGCCAATAATATTTGTTTTCATGAAGTGTTAAATAATTTTTACAAGAAAAACAAAGTACATACATACCATACAGATTTATTTGTTTCGTTGTCATCATCAGAGCTGGTAGAATGATGAGAGTTAAATAATATATTTTTTTTTACTAGGAGCCAGGAGGGTGTAATTTTTGTCAATATGTTTGAACACATATCTACATATACCTAACATGTGTAGTCTTTCTTACAAAAAAAAAAAAAAAAAAAAAAAAAGAGGGGTGAGGGAAAAGAAAAACATTCTTAAGTTTGAGGTTTAAGTCGTTTTTTAAATAAACAACTTAAAATTCAGAGAAAGAGAAAAAATTTACAATTTAAAATTAAATATTTTTTCAAGGCTTGTGTTTCTTTCTTTTTTTTTTCGTCTTTCATTTTTGCAAAAGATAAATTTGTAAAAAAAAAAAATATTGTTTGTATGAAAATTAAAACAGTTTTTTATTTGTACATTTTTTTTTTCTTTCTGTGAAATGAATAAATTAATTGGAAAATTGGAACGTGACTTTTAATACAAAGGCTTTTTTTTTTCTTTCGTTTTTGTTTTACATACTCGAATTACATATTCGTCTTAGGGATCTGCGTAGACTAAAAAATAAAATTGCTTATATGAACAATCTATTTTTGATTTCTATTCAAAAAAAAAAAAAAAAACATACTTATTCCCATTTGCAAATCATTTTGTTTTGATTTAAAATTTAAAATATCATACATATACATACATACGTTGAAAAAAAAAAATTGTTTATTTATTTGAGCTTTTATAAAATATGAACGAGTTAAATGTTTTGTTTTTATTTAATATTTATGTGAACTATTTATACATATATGTATCTATAAATTTTTACAGTACCACCTCTTTTCTATCTATCTAAAAAGATAATTCGAATCAATAAATACGAATTAATTTTTTTATATAAACATTTTCTCCTATATATAAAAGTGATTCACTTACATATACATATATTGACAAATATTTGTGTATGTAAATATATATGGTGATTGTAAGTTTTGATATAAATTTTATAATACAAATGATATTTTATTTGAAATGAAAATAAAATTGTTCATTTTTCGTAATAAACAACAAATTTAAAGATCATTTTACATACATTTCACTGTTTTTTTGTTTTTGTTTTAATAATTTCAATTAAAATTAAAGTTATGCTGTAAACACTTGTTTTTTTTTTTAGTTATCAAATTTGTTGAGTGAGAGATCGTTTTTGATAATTTTTGTTGACAAGAATAAAAACATGAGAAATAGAATAAGAGAGGGACAGATAGTAGGTATTTTTTCTATTTGTAGTCTAGTCGATGGCTAATGATAAAAACTAATTACAAAATCTGATAGCCTAAAGAGTTGAGGAATTTTCAAAAACATGTACATATTTTTAATATTTGAAACTAACCGTCTTTTCCTCTGAAAAATAAAAATTAATAAAAGTTTTTTTGTCTAATTTTTTTAAAATTCTTGTCCTGAATAATGAATACTATACAAATTCAAAAAATTTTTTGTTTATTATTGATTTTTACCTTTTCATACCTTTTTTTTTTTTTTTTTTTTCTGTGATTTGTCATTTGTCATTAATTATCATTTATTTTTATCTACATATACGTTTTGTTGTGTATTTTTTATTTGTTTAAAATCTTTCAAATTCAATCATACAAATTTTAAAAAAAGGAAGTAGATAAAAAAAATAATTGAATATCGACTATTTTTAAATTTTATCTTTTCATTTTATTTTCTCCTTGAGAAAAACATTTAATTTTTCACATAAAATTGATAACATTCTATGTCAAAACACAAATTGTCATATTTAAAACAAATGAAAAAATAAATTCTTTCGCAATGTTTTTTTATATTCATTAATTTTAATTGTTTCATTTAAGTTTTTACATACAATAAAAATAGATAATACTTTGTGCTAAATTAGTCTTTTCGAGAAAATTATATTGAAATAAAAACTTACTAAAATATAAATTATTGAACTTTTTAAAAAACAATGAGAAAAATCTATTTTACTTAAAATTCATAAAAGCTGTCAAATAAAACAACAATTTAAATCCATTTTCTTATGAAAAAATCAACTTTGCGTAAATGAATAGTTTTCTTTGGCACATGGAATAAGTCTAAAACATAGAACTATAAAAAAAATTATATTTGTTCAATATATAATAAAATGAAAATAAGAAAATAAAAAATAAAAATAATCTTTTATATTATCGTCTGTGTATATATACCATCATATTGCATTTTATGTTGTGGTAGGGTAGGTACGGGGTGTATGTTTTTTTTAAAATACTTATTATATAGTTTGTTAAGTACTCTATAAAAATTTTTTATGTACTTACGTTTTTATTCATTGAAAATATCAAAGAAGAAATATAGTACTTGTATAATATACGAGTATACTTGTAAGAGATTTGAGTATTCTTCATCAATGATTAGGTGTAAACTGAGAACAGCAAGCGACATGGCATTCGGTAGCTCAATGATTTAAAAGCATTACCCCGGCAAGGTGAAGGTTCCGTGGTTCGATTCCCGGCCGAATCGAATGTCGTTTCTCATGTTTTTCAGTTACTACATACTTATGTTATGTTCTAATATTTGCTATTAAGTTTAGTTTAGAATGTTTGATTGTTTTTTTTTTTTTTTTTTTGTTTTTTTTTTTTCAATTATTTTTCTTGTTTTTCATCCTTGAAATGTATTTAAATAATTCAATGGATACAATGAAATTTTATAAAAAAAAAATTTTTTTTTTCTTGAATACTTATTATAACTAAAATTTATATTTGAATAATATTGCTTGTTATTAAAATAATACTAGAATTTTTTTATTTTACTTTTTTTTCTCTTTCTTTTTTTTCTTCACATTTTATACTTAGTATAGAATTTAAAATAATAGATATGTTCTACCCACACGTAATATTAAATGCTCAAATAGATTCAAAACAATGTTCAGATACATCTAATTTTTTATTTTGTTGATGCACTTATATTACATTTGCTCAGAATTTCAGTATGAGAAATATGTAGATAAAAAAAAAAAACAAATTAAAATAAAATAACATGAAAAATTGTTATTTATTTATTGAAAAGAATTTATATATGTACGTGTAATCATGTGAGATGTCTTAGCATGTAGGATCTATTTATAAAAAAAAAGAAGAAAAAAAATTATTTTTTTTTTATCTCATGAATAAAAATAAAATATTTTATGTTTGTAAACAGAATGACGAATGAAACAATTCAACGATAAGAATTAAAGGTTGTTATGACATTGTTTCTTGATTTTATTTTTATGTTTAACATGTTTTTTGTTCAGTTATCCCTATGGGGGAGATATTTTATTAAATTGATCCAAAAATAATTAATTTATTTTCAAGATAAATGATATTTGATACTCCTATATTTTAGATATAAAAAAAAAAAAAAAATTTTTTGTTTTAAGATTCTAGAAAATATTTCGACCATTAAATTGATTTTGAAAGTCATTATTTTTTTTCTGTTAATTTTATTTATTTTTTGTACTTTTTTAATTGAAATAGATGTCCGGTATTTTTTGTTTTTTCTTTTTTTTATATTAAGTTTTTTAATGATACCATTTTTATCTCATATATGTCAGAAGCTTAAAGTTAAAATTAAAGGCTAAAAAAAAAGTGACGTGAATTTAAAGATAATATTGATGAATTAGTATCAATTATTTAAAAATTGAATAGGGTGTCTTATAGATAGGGTTTTTTCTAGATAAAAATTTGTTTAATTATTATAAAATTTTGTACACCACCCTGTGGTTTCTAGCAATTGTTAAACTTTTTTTTTTATCAGTTTTAGTTTCAAAAACATCACTAAAAACTCATTTACGCTCATCATATTCGTTTCATTATACTTACTCACCAGTAACGATACTACCAGCTGTTACTAGATACTTTATATTTTCTTATCTTTAAAGTTGTCCTTAAATTATTTATCACCTTAAATATGCGAAACAACCTGTAATAACCGACAAAAGATATGAAGAAAAAAATAAAACTAGTACATAATTTTATTTTTATCACAAGGTTGACTTATATGATAAATTACAAAATACATTTTTTTTTACACTTTAATTTTTTATTTTTTAAATTCACATAATGTGACATTGCTATGCATTTTTTTTGCAATTATTAATGTTTTATTAATAAACATAAGTACCTACAACCATATATATGTCCAAGGTCATAATTGTATTGCTCTTCCCCAACCCTCCGGCCTCCATATGTGTACTATGCAACGAAATGCATCCTACCTTATTCCATTATATCACTTGAAGTGTCAGTTGAAAGTTCACATGTATAAACATGCATGTTTTCTTTTTAATAAGTAAAAATTAATTGTTTATTTGCATACAAGTAATTAATTGATATTAATGGAGAATAAATCTGTTTCTTCGCTTGCATGTACATACATATACAGTGTTGCATGCATATTTAAAGAGATTTATAACTTTTCTAGATACATTTCAAGATCAACTTGGTATTTTGTGATGGCATTTATGATTATTATTTGACTTCTGTATTTCTAAAATGTTAATACACTTATGTAGTCTGTTCCATTGAAATTTTCTATATATTGAGTGAGTGGATGAATATATGATGATTTAATGGATTAAGAAAAATTTCCACAAAGAACTGTGATTTTCTTTTGAGTAATAATCTGATGACCTTAAAATGACAAACAATGTTTTGCTCGATATGCATACATAAGTACCTATATTAATCGATTTTTATTTTTATTTTTTTTTCATTTCCCTGTCAACCAAGAAAAAAAAATTGTTTTAAAAAAGTTCACATGTGTATATGTGGGATTGTTTGTGTACAATTTTTGAACTAAGTTTTAATTTAGTGTGGCATATAAAACAAAAGAACAAGAATTTTATAACATGGGCAATTGGGAATTTATTATAATTGATGTGTAATGAAAATTTTATAGAAATTTTTAAGTTTCATTTAAGTTATAAAAAACTAGGTCAAATTTTCTTGAAATTTAAGTAAAAAATTGCTTTCAAAACATTAAAATAAACTGGAAAGTTTTTAAGGGAGGATTTTTGTTTTAGTTTTTTGTATTTAAAAAAAAAAAAAATTGCTGTAAATATATCTTTTTCCCATAGTAAAAAGTTTTCCTTATCAAATATAGATATTTTATCTTATTAAAAAATCCATAACCAATGAAAATATCTCACAAAGATTTTCAATAGATTGGATAGGTGGATAGGCTTTATAGATTTTCGAAGATAAATTTTTAAAGCTGACATAATTTTTTTTAAATATTTCTGCCATTGAGTTGTGTAACGAATTTCAATTTAAAAAATCCAAAAATTATTTTTTATTTGCTCCTTTTTTTTTTCTTTTCTTAAATTATCACTAAAATAAAAATCTAATGAAAGTCAATAATATTTATTCACTTGTTTGTTCATTAAAACTAAATAAAGTTCAATTATATTTCACATTGACTATGGAAAATCCAATTATTCTACCTATGGTTCGTCTTTCGTTACAAATATGTATCATATATGATATTTGAATAGTTTTCCTGATCAATTACATGAATTTATAAAATTCCGTCCATATATGCTATTTATTTTTCTATTTATTGCACTTTGTAATTTTCACTTATCAATTTTATTTCTTATAAATACCAAACATTTTCAAGCAATATACTATAAGCTTAATCAATTTTTTCAAATAAAATGTAGATTTTTCATATTTTAAATGTAAAACACAATCTAATAACAAGAAACATTCAATTTGTTACTTTTTTTTTCTTCTCAAATTATGACAGGCAGACTAGCTATAATTAAAATATCTTTTTTACTACATACATACATACTTGATCGTAAGTAATAACTATAACTTATTAAAATAGAAATTATAAAAAATAAAATGCTATTTGTTATTTTCAAATACATGTTATATAATCGTTCAACAAGTGATAAACAACTCATAAAAAAAAAATATATTATGAGTATTTTCATTTGAACAAATCATATTTAACAAATAACAAAATAACAGCAATAAAAATGTGCTTATTGTTTATTATATTCAGACAAACATTCTACATGTTTTTTTATTTATTGAAAATCACGTGTTTTAATGTTTATAACAACTTTTATCATAAACAACGTGAACACAAAGTCCTATAAAAAATTTATTTTTTTACGATTTGAAAAATAAAATGTTTGTTGTGTAACAATTTCGAGTCTCGTTTTTTTTTTTTTTATATGTCACACAAAACATTGTTGATGATAATATCGGCAGATAGCCAAATTTCATAGAATAAAAAAGAAAGAATCAAAGACAACATTAGGGTAAGACGGAAACTAGTCGAAGTCATATTAACATCACACAGAGATTTTTAGAGAACTACTTGTCTGTTGTGGTTGAAGAGGTGATGTACTGTAATGAATTTTTATGTTAGAGATCCTAGAGATACCATATGACCACCTGAAACGACTGTGTGTGATTATGTCTCAGTCAATTTTACATAGTCCAAGTTCACTTTCCTTTAGCTTAAAGTTATAAGCATGGAAGGACACTGTTTTCTGACCATGAACAATTGAATAATATCAAACACAATTCGTTTATAGTCTTAACATGCATTTAGAGTCACTTTCTACCAACAAAACTCGTGGTTCACATTCCATTTAAAAATATAAATGCATAGAAATAAAATTTGACTAAAGAAGTACGAATGGTGGTTGTTTTATCCTCTGCTTGTTAATTTTTTTTTTCAATTTATCATATTTTACACAATTCATTGTTTTTCTGAGTTATTTTTAATTGACTACGTGCCTGAATGTTTGTCACCGTACAATTTTATTTAAAAAAAAAATTTAAAAAAAATAGCAAAAATCGTCTGACAAACATTTCGTATTTTATGCTGTTCAAGCTGTTTACAACACAAAATGTGATTTTTATTAAATTTTATTTTTCTATTTTTTTTTTTCATTTAATAGTTTAAATAAATTATAATAATTATTATTTTTTAAGGCTATTTGTCTAATTTTCTATTTTCTAAAATTAGAAACAAAAGTAAATCACTATATTTATATTGTGGTCATGTTTATTTACTTTATTTCATTTTTTTTTAGCACTTTTTCTTTTGACAAAAATCTTTAATGTATGTTTTTTTTTTCTCATCGATTTTAAATAATAATTTGAAATTTTATTAAATTTATTCAGAAATCATGTTTAATTTTTTTTTTGTTTATTTATTTTTCTCTAATTTTTGTTTTTGTTTATAAAAAAAAAAAAAAAAATTAAAACAAGTTTTATGACTAATTTCCGATATTATCATAAAAATTGATAATTTATTAAAATGGCTTTTATGAGCTTTTAATACGAATGAGGGCGCCTAAAGTGATTATTTTTTTTGTTTTTTACTAGCAAACAATGTACTTATTATTTCATTGTATTTTATTGAAAAAATTTAGAAAAATTTTCAATTAAAATAGATAATACCGAGTTTTTTGTTGTTGTTGTTGTAGTATTAAAATTAATATGATGGAATAAAAAAAAACCAGAAAATAAAAAAAAAAAAAAAATAACTTGGTCATTAGGTGAAGTATTAATTAAAAAGGCAGGTCAAGCTATAATTGTACATTCTGAAATTACATATATTGGTAAAACGTAATAAGTAATTCATTAAAGTGATTGAAAAGATACTTATTGTGGTGTATAGTGTAATACTGATAATACACATTGTAATGGGTATTATTAATTATATTGTGTATTAGAATTGATTGATTGATGGAAAAAATTTGAACAAAAACAAAAAAGGACATTGAAATTACAGTTACTAACAAAATTATTATACATATTTGATTTTTAAATTTTTTATGAAGTTTGCATGTCTAAAAGAAATTGAAAAGTGATGATTTTTATTAGAATAAAATAAATAAATAAAAATGGAAAATTCGATATTATTTTTATTTATTTTTTTTTTGTTTTTCAGATGTGAAAATGAGCTTTTTTTTTTTGCTTTGAAAATTATTAAAGCATTATTAAAAAAACATACGTAGGCAGATACCTCGACGTCGTTATACGACAGTATATTCTTTTCGTAGGTTTCTTTAAAGAAAAAATTAAAAATCTCATCAAAATTTTAATAAAACAAAAATTGAAATAAAAAAATAGGAGGGGGGGGGGGGGGGGGGTTATTTTATCGTGATTTTATTGTATTACATAGATATTTTTTTTTTTTTTCTTTAACTTATTGATAACTACCATTCCCTTTTTCTATTATAATCAAAGAATTTCATCCACAGAGACAATCAAAATGCTTGTTACTACATCATGTATAATTTTCATTGATTTTCAGTTCTTTTTGATCAAAAGTCAATGGAATTTATATGATAATTTCGAAAAATTTATGACAACACAAGCATAATATTTTTTTTTTTTATTTTGTTTATTTTTCATGTTTTCTTTTGTTTTGTTGTTTTGTTTTATTATCACAAAATATGTTTTTGTTTTTCTTTCATTTTTAGTTTTATTTTTTTTTTTGTTTTATATCACATCATTAGCATTTTTATTAATTCACAAAGTCCTTCGAAATTTTATTAAAAAAGTAAGATTAATAAAGTAGAAAAAAAAAAAGAAAGAAAATAATACAAACTTGATTCTTCATAAAAATAGTCTATACAATTTTTTTACATTATTCTCAACTTTTGATGAAAATGTTAAAAAGTCAAAGACCAAACGTTATTACTTTTTTGTCTCTTATGTTTTGAAGAAAATAGATAAAACAAAAACAAATTAAATTAATATGAAAAAAAAATCGATAAAATATTCCTTTAAGGAGATAACAAAGGATTGTCATGATGGAAAGCAAAAGAAAAGATTACTATTGTGGTTATGAGGGTTTTTTTAAAAAAAAAAGAAAATATCTACACATCTATAATACGTGTGTCCCAAAAGACGTACTATGCAGAAATATCATTATTATTTTAGATTTTTGTTTTTCTTCACGTTGGTGGGTTTGGTCGCGTCAACATGTCTCTTTTTATATGTATATACATACATATATATGTATCTCTAAGGATTCCTTATCACGTTCGTTATGTGATGAAATAACTTTTTTGTCCATTTTTTCTTCTTATTTTGACACGTGTCTTTTAGGGAAAATGATTTTATGATGCCATTTAGTTTTAAAAAAAAAAGAAATCACGAAAGCAAATTTAATGGATTTTAGATAAATTCAGGGTCAAAGTTTCTTATTTCTTAGTAATAAAAAAAAAAAAAAAAAGTAAAACGGTATGATTGATGAGTTAAAAGCAATTTAGTCAATTTAAAGATCAAAAAGTAGAAAGTTAGAAATGTTTGAGATTGGTTATTCTTTTCGAATTCTTTAAATTTCTAGGACAAAAAGGTTCTACAGTAAAATACATATTTATTGTGTGTTGTAAAACAATTTTTTTTTTTTTTTTTCAACCTTATAATAAAAATTCATTATAAATTAAAATTTTAAGATGATTAATTTAAAATTGATAATGGTTTTATTTATTTATATATTTTTTTGAACTGGAAAAAAAAAAGTGAATAAATTAACAAAATGATATGAAAACAAAAAATATCCTTGGCATCCTCCTTCTATTTTCAAGTAAACAAATAAATTTTATTAAAATTTATTAATATTTTATTTATTTATTTATTTTTTTAAATTATATTTATGGTCATCACCTGTTGATCATCATTATCATCATCATCACTTTGTTATTGTTTACGCGTATATAAATATTTTTCAAGTTCAACAACATTTTCACATATCAGTATATTGTATCTAACAGACATTCAACATTATCACTTTCATTACAATTTAAATGCAAATCATGCGTTTCTATTTAGCACGATTTAATGTTTTTTTTTTTCTTCTTTACGCATGTAACAATAAAAGTAAATAAAATGAATAAATTATAAGCAAAAATATTGATTTAATTTGGGAATATGTGAGCTCAGACATTTATTTTTTTTTTAATTTGATCATTTGTCGTCATAGTAGTTAAATTTATTTTCTTTGAAAATTATTTTCCAGTTGAATTCCTTGAAAATAATAGAAAAAGATTTAAATAGAATTTTTATAGAATTAAAAGTGCTGAATTGCTATTTTCGTACATTATTTTCCGTATGTGACATGGGATAAAAGTGAAATATGGCTTTTATATAAAATTCAATATATTCTTAAAATTAAAAATTCACTGTGATTTATGTAAAGCATTTGGACTTCAATTTGTATTGAAAAAAAAAAAATCATAAAGAAAAATGTGCTAATCTTCTCGAAATGTAAAAATGTCTGAATTCTCTAAAATGAATTCAGTTTACATATTTCGTTCATGAGTAACGCAAATTTTATGCTTCATAAATTTTAAAAAAAAATAACTAAAAATAATATTTTAATTTAAAAAATAAAAATTTTAATAAAAATGTTATTTTGAAATGACAACGGTCAAATTAAACGGTACCAAATCGCGATAATTTTCATCATCAAAAAATAAAATGATATGTTTGATCTGTGTATGTATGTGTAAAATTTAGACAAAATTATTTTATTATAATTTAATTTTTTCATAAATATTGAAATTTTTTTATAAAAATATTTTAATTTTTTGGTTCTGTGCCATATTTTGTGTGTGTGTGTATTGAAATTTATTAATTTATTTATTTTGTTGTTTTGAATTTAGAAATTTTTGTTTTTTTATTTTTGCAAAATCAAGCAAATAATCCGGAAATTATGTTATTTTTATGAATTCATGATTCTGAATTGTATTTTATTTTTAATTAGTAATTTTTAGTTTAACGCCGCTACGGTATTCAAAAATAATAATCAATTTTTGAAAAAGTGTTTCCTGATGTTCGAAGAAATTAAAATGAATAAAGTATTTTATCCTTGAAGAATTTCAGGAAAAGGTCCTTGAGATTTTTACATTATATAATTATTAATTGTTTTTCGTTAATTAAAAAAAAAGTGGTATTTTTTTTCCTGTTTTTTTTTTGTTTTTTTTGATTGTTAAAAAAATACTTAAAAAATATTTTTGATATTTCTTAACTCCTGATTTCCTGTTTGCTTTTGTATTTAAGGTCTTTCATTGTGACTTAAAATTTTTAAAGTAGCATTTGATTACCAATAATTGTACAAAAACTTTAAATATAATTGTGCTTAATAAAAATTCCTAACATTACCTCAAAGTAAAACAATGCGTATTGTTTGTAGAAAAAATTAATAAATCACCAATTAGAATTACTAAAAAACCAAAAAGAAAGAAAAAAAACTTTTTCATTGAAAATTGCATTAAAATGTGCGATAAAAGCAATTAAATTTAAATTATGAATTTTTGTAATGGACTAATTAAATAATTACTTGGATTAATTCCATTATATAAAAAAAAACAAAAGTCACACAAAGATAATAAGACGATTATTTCACAAATAGAGAAAAAAAAAAAGTAACATACAATTGAATTGTTTTGAAATGTGCGTATAGGCAAAGTTAATTGTTTGTTTTATTAAAATAATTGTGCCCTCAAACAAGAAATAAAAATTTTAAAAAAAATTGTAATAAAATGTAATTGATTTTGTTTACCATAGTTAGTTGTATTTTTAATTCAAATGAACTTTAATCACACTTTTTAAATGAAGCAATTTAAAAAGAAAACAACACAAAAAAAAAAATTTACTTATGTCGTTTTTCATTAAAGAAATTGCAATTTTTGCATATTTTTCACTTTTTCTCTTTCAAATAATGACGACCGTATGGCGTTTGTTTTGATTTAAAAATTCTTTATTCTCATTTTTGACCTTTTTCCAAGGTAGAGGGCAAATTTATTTAAAAAAAAACATGAAAACTAAAAAAAAAACTTCAATATCAAAGTTTAGGTTTTTAGGTTTCAAATTTCTGAAATTCTTAAAATGACCACGTGATTTTGTGCATGTCGTTGATTGTTTTTTTATTTTTTAATTTTAAAAACGGAGTTTGTTTTTTTTTTTTGCTGATAGCATACATCCTGCTTTTAAAAAAAACAATTAGGCCAAATTACAAGAATTTATAGTAAACAAAAAAATCATAACAAAATCATGGTTGAATTTTCAATGGTTGTTAACTGTTTTAGCGTATGTATGTGTGCTTCGTAAACAGAAACTATAATGGTTCTCAGATATCTTAATATTATACATTCAATGGAAACGTGATATTCACAATTTGGATGAATGATTTGAATTAACCTCACATGAACGTGTTGTTGAAAATACGAGAATATCGAATTATTTATTGATGTTGTTTTTGTACAGGATGTTGTGAAATACCTATACGTTTATATTTATTCTTCTATTTTTCTTTCAAATGATAATTGTGTCACTAAGTAAAAGCTGTCATCGAAAACACATATTCGCTTATCTACTAAACTTTATGCAGTTTTATGGACTTCATACTTCTTGGTAACAATTTATGACTTACTTTTTTTTATGTGTCCTTGAATTTGTCATATTTTTTTTATGTCCTTGATATCTTAAAACTCATTTTATACCGGCTTTTTATGATACTTCTTGTATGTATTTTATATTATGTTCGAAAATAATTCCTTTTCTTTGAAGAGAATTTTTCACGTAAAGTCATTAAACTAATATAGAAAATACACAACAAATTAATTAAATTTTCCTTTTTTCATATGTGATACATTTTATGTATGAATAATTTAAAAAAGTCAATTAAAATATTTTATTAATGAAAAAATAACAAAGTTATTTGTACGCAAATATTGTTTGTTTATTTTCATTATTAAATTATTATAATCGAATAATGTGTTTCTTGGTTTTGTATTTCAAAATTTTCCTTATTAAAATTTTCATGTGTATAGAAAAATATTGCTTTTAGATATTAGATATTTATTAACCCTAGAATGAACCAACCATCAAATGACTTTGAGGTTAATTTAAAATATGATTATTTTGAGCTTCGTCTTTCAACTTATCAATTCCGACTTCGAAGGGATCTATGCTGCCACCCATTTTGCTAAATTTCTAATCAAAAATCAGTAAATATCACTTTTTCAATGTTTTTCAATATGTGTCGTATTCTATCGAAAATATCGTACAAAGTAAAAATTGTAAAACGTCTCTCGCATACAATTTTAAACCCTAGACGACCCAAATGAATAAAAAATTGTGGGTTTTTTCTTGGGTTAAAAAATAAATAATCAAAAATAAAAACCTCTCTTAACATGTATTTTTTCTTTGAATTTCCTTATTGATTTTTTTTTTTCACAATTTTATGTAAATTTACTTGAATTATTATTAAAACTTTAAAAAATCTTATAAATTTATAGACTTTTTTTGTTGTTGTTGTGTATTTAATTGCGTGATTTAAAGTGATCATCATCATCACCATCGTGTTGTTAACAAAAGCAATTAGGAAATAGTCGCAAGTCACAAGAATTTTTTTAATGTATTTCTGTTTTTCTACAAATTTACTTATTGAATAATTATGTATTATTTTGTTGAGGTCTTTTTTTTTTTTCCTCTCTCAACATACGAAACATTTTTATTTTTCTAAAATGTTTACAGACAATTTTTACATTTGAACGTTAATTACGTAAACTATACTTTCGGTTTGATTGTTTTTCAGTTAGTAAGTTTAAGTAGTAACAAAAATAAAAAAAAATGAGCTATTGAAAGATAAAATAATTTAATACTTGAAGAAAAAAAAAATAAAATAAAATAAAAATTTTAATTATCATAATGGTATAGCAACACTGACAAATGAAATATTTAAAAAAAAAAAATTGTTTATAATTTCATAATTTATTCAGAAAATCATTTAAGCGTAAGTGATAAATTCAAAATAATTTTTCATTTGAAAAATAAGAACATTTTTTTTTTGCTCTTCATTATTTATTTAATGTCTTCCTGACTCATTGAATTATTTAAATTTAATAATTTTTCAAAATTAAGGACAAAAAGGAATGTCAAAATATAAACTTTACATGAATTAAGGACAAAGAGAAATGTCAAAATATAAACTTTACATTCTCATTAACATTTTTATTTACAATTTGTTTTTTCTTAAAAAAAAGAAAAAAAATTTTCTAATTTGATGTATTATTTAATGTAGATGGTATAGTCCTTAAAATCCTTATATATTATTATATCATGATTTTGTTATTTTGTTGTTGATTGGTAATTCACAGAAAAACAAAAATCTATACACATATTTTCATAAAAAGTAGAAAAATATTTTCATCGTCTCAAAAATACGTACGTTTATATATGTATGTGTATGTATGTAGATAATTTTTCTTTTGGGCAAATTCTAGAAAGTGCATCATAACAACTTTCTCTTTTGTTTTGTTGTATTTTTAGAAAAATAATATACAATTCATTTCACAAGGAAGTTATTATACTTTTACAAAAACAAATAAGGAATAAAAGAAAAACTGTATGAAAAATATATCCTTAATTTTTTTATTTTATTTTATTTTTTATATTTGTCCTTGTTTAAATTTGTTTTCATAATTTTGTATACATTAAAATTATATGATGATGATGATGATAGTTTGTGTTGTGTCGTATTCTAAGATCAAAATACACAATAGAAAAAATTAAGTGAAAAAAAAAGAAAAGCAGGAAAAAGGATCTTAAAACAGCATGATAATATAATACATATCAAGTTTACTGACAGGAGTATAGTGTATGTAGTTGTATAGTGACATAACAGATGTATAGGATGATAGGATGTATAAATAAAAAACAAATCACTAGAAATATACTTTTATAAATATTACAAGGACAACTCATATAAGCTCAGCTAGTTTAACAAACAACAACGACAAAAGTTGTATAGTAAAATTGTAAAGCGATATAATTTGATTGTACGTAATAATAAAGTTGATTGTACTATAAAAAGGATGTTTTATATAACGACTGCCATGAAGCATGCGTATTGTTGCGTATTTTTTTTTTCCAAATTTGTCCTTCTTTATTTTTTTTGCACTGCATTTTCATATAAAAGCGTAATATTTTCCTTGTTTTTCCAAACAGAAGTTTTTTTTTCTACTACTTTTTTATCTGTAGTGGAATTCAAAAATGAA
Source organism: Bombylius discolor (assembly GCA_939192795.1). NCBI lineage: Eukaryota > Metazoa > Arthropoda > Insecta > Diptera > Bombyliidae > Bombylius > Bombylius discolor. The sequence continues at coordinate 43,787,801 of OW584238.1, read as the reverse complement.
ATTTCTCTTATATCAAAAGAAATTACGTTGCAAAATTCCAATATTAAAGGCGTCATTATGAATTTTGTGTATCCTGTAGGTAAAGTGTAGATATTGGTTGTTGACTGTTATCACAAAAATGTAGGACAACATAAAATGTCTTGGGAAAGTGTTTTTTTTTTTTTTATTTTTTTTTTTTTTTTTTTATTTTTTTTTTTTGGTTGTTTGTAGGAAGTAGATAAGAAAATTATGTTTAAAACGTGCAGGATATTTCCTCATTCACATTTTGGCTCGAAAATGAATAAAAACAAAACGTATCCTTTTTAATCATTTGAAGTTTTTATGTTTTAAATTTTAAATTATGAAAAATGTTGTATGGGAAAAGTGGGAATTGTCAATTTTGGATTTTTATATCTCGGGCTCTGTTACACCAATTTGAGTCAAATAAAAAGCACTAGATAAGAAAACACTTTAATTTAATCTCAGACTGTAATTTTTCTGTAAAAGTGTAATAATGAGGGTCGCAGTAGAGAGGAAAAAACGTTAGTTTTTCGAAAAATTACGATTTTTTTGCATTTTACTCTATTACTTTTGCTCTAGTTGAAGGATTTCATTTCGTTTGTTTGGAAGAGAACCCTTCAAGAAATATCCTCGCTAAATTTCTGCTTCCTACTCCTCCGAGGACATACTTTTTTAAAGGGACGAAAATGTATACAAAAATTTCCTTAACATTGATCCGTATGTAAAATTAAACATACATAGATCGGAGTGTTAATGCACTTTTGCTTGGAAAGCTCTTTTTAATAGTTTCCGTTAACAAGAAGACTTTTTTTGTTTGAAAAAATAAAATGAAAACGCCTTATGCAGTTCATTGTCCTTCTCCTACATTGTGTATTAAAAATTGAAATCGAGGCCGTTATATTGCTCCTTCCTCCCAAACATTATTGTTTTATTGTTTTCATATTTTCTCCTAATATTATTTTCAATTTTTAAAGATGCAGAGAGCTGTATGAAAAACAGACTTTTATTTATTTTTTTAAAACGTACAGGATATTTCCACTTTTACATTTTAGCTCGAAAATGCATAAAAACAAATTGTATCCTTTTAATCTTTTCAAGTTTTTATGTTTTAAATTCTACAATATATTTTTTTGAATAGGAAAAAAGTATATTCTAGAAATATAATCTTCGTTCATTTTTCATTCATTATTTTACGGTAATGACATCACGGAAATCATTGTGTTGCAATTTTTTTTTATAGGCAAAGCTAATAAATTGCATCACTTGGAAAACAAATATAAAAAGCTTATTGTTGGTACATTCCTGATTATGCTCCATTCCGTGACATGTGAATTCATAGAGTAGTATTAGTGATTATATGCGACGTTATTCATATACATATACTATATGTATGTATGTGTGTATTTCTTAATGCACTTTTTGTTTGGAAAGCTCTTTTTAATAGTTTCGGTTCACAAGGAGACTTTTTTTGTTTGAAAAAATAAAATGAAAACGCCTTATGCAGTTCATTGTCCTTCTCCTACAATTGTGTATTGAAAATTGAGGTCGAGGCCGTTATATTGCTGCTGTCTCCCAAACGTTATCGTTTTGTTTTCATATTTTCTCCTCATATTATTTTCAATTTTTAAAAGAGAGCTGTATGAAAAACAGACTTTTATTTTTATAAATTGTTATTATCGGGGTTGTGGGTCGTATGGGATATCATAACAGCCACAGTTTTTCATTGAACTCAAACGGAACAGTTGTTCATACGAATAAATTATTTTTATATTGTGGAACAGTTGTATTGATAATAAAAAAATGTTTTTTATTTAAAAGACAGAAAAAAAAATATATATTTGTGTCAGTTCAAGTTTGCTATTAAATTTAATACATTTTTTTTTTTAAATTTTATTTTTGGTAACACGATAACATTTTCACATTTATGAGATCCGGTAGCGAAAAATTGTTTTGTTTTCTTAATTTTTTAATTTTTTTATTTTAAATAAAAAACGGGAATAATTAATCGAAGAAAAAAAAAAACAACTTATTACAATTGCATTTGAAGGACAGGTAATAACTGTTGCGGGAGGTGCAGTGTGTCCATTCAAGTGGGCCAATAATGTATGTATGTACTTTAATGCATGACTGTGTAGCAAAACAAACTTATCAATTTTTTTTTTTTTTTTTTTTTTACTTTTCAGTGTGAGTTTTAATAATAAAATTAATTATTATCTGCTCATTTCATATGACTTGTACCTAAATAAATATATGTACATGTTTACAAAGTTCAAGTTTATAATTAAATAAAAAAAAAAATAAATTTTGCATTAAATTAATTTAAATTTTAAAAAGTAAATTGATAGTGACGATATCATATCATCAACAATTAAAGTCCATTAAAGTGTGAGCTATGTATGACTTGCTTATTGTATTTTATTTCACTTTTCATGTTTTTTTTTTTTTCTTTCCTTTCCGGTAATGGATAATTCAATTATATGTTACGTATCCGTTCATAGTACATGGGGTATACTCATCGTATCATTTTTTAAATTAAAAAAAAAAAAAGTGTTTTTTTTTTCTTCTCTTCTTCTTTTATTGTTTCATCCATGGAAAGTGTCTAGGAAATGTCTGCTTATGAAAAGCTATTTTTTTTTTAATAAAATACAATTATGTATATAAAAATGAGAAGAAAAAAAAAAATAAAACAACAATAATGCAATAAAAAATGGTGTTGCATTAATGTAAAAATGCACTTATTGTTCTCTTGTGAAGTTGCACGAGTTGTAATTTTTTTTTTTACATAATTTTCCGTTTTTTTTTTACTTCTCAGTGTTTACATTATCACGGAAAATTATACATAAAAAAAAAATTATTTTTCTCATGCTAATTTTTTGTTGTTGTTTTGTTTTAAATCTAAAATAAATTGGTAAACTTGGCTACCACAGTTATCGGTAATATAAAACGACAATAATTCGCAATAATAGTATCCCCGAGCTCCAATACATTTATTCATGATGAGTAGATTGATTTGTGTGCAATTTATCTAAAAATGTTTATGATGATGACGTCAAATAGCTATAATTATACATTAATATAGAATCTATTTATTTGAAAAATTGTATGGTTATCAAAAACAAAAAAAAAAAAACAAAAAAAACGCACAAATATACTTTTATTGATACATATACATTAGCTTATGTAGCCGACAAAATTTTGTCGCCGAGAAATAAATTTATTATTAATTCGTACAAAATCATTTTGTTATTAAATTTAGTACCATTACTGTTATCAGAAGTTTTAATTCAAAATAAATAAAGAAGAAAAAAAAAAAAAGACATAAATAAACCAATAATTTGTTGGTGGTGAAGGTACAAGGTTCACATTTTCAAAGAAAATAACAAAAAAAAAAACGAATCAGTAAAATGCAAATTTCTTTGTATTGAAAATTGAATATTTTATTTCAAAGAAAAAAACACAAACAAAATCAAAATTTTTTTTTTTTTTTATTTATTTATTTTTTTTTTTTTTTTCTTCAAAATTCGTCGTTAAATTATCGAAATTGTAGAAAATTCAAGAATATATTCGTATTTTGTCTGAAAAAGAATTGTGATAATGAAAGAAAAATACGAACGTCATAATATTGAAAATGTTTTGGTTTTTCTGTTTTTTTTTTTTGTATTTTATTATTTTTTTTATTTTGTTGTTGTTGTCTTTTTTGTGATAAACTATAATAATGTGTAGATTATAACCTGTTTTGATTTCGGTGATTCAGGGTGGTAACAGAAAGATATTAAAAGTAAGGTATTTTTTTTCTTCGAGCGCTTTAAGTAAATTTCATCGTGATTGAGATAAAATAAATCAATAATTTTTAATTTTTAATTCAGAAAATTATTATTATTTTTTTTTTAAATTTTTGTTTTTCTAAAACTGTGTAATTTTTATTAGCTTGTGTTGGATAACCTCAATCTGCAACCGGAAAAGATTTAATTTTTTTAATTGACATGTTAAATTTTTTTTTTTTTCACTGCTGGATGAAAAGGTAAACAATTTAATAAACTTGTGTGAATTTTCAATGATAAATCTTAATTAAATTATTAAAATTGTCTGAAAGCAGGTTTATCTGGTAGTAAGGAGTTAATTAAATAAATTTTCGAAATAAACAAAAAAAAAAAAATAAAAGTATGTAATTAAAAAAAGTTCAATTAAAACTTTAATGAAAAATTTTACACACTTTCATAAAATGTCAAAATTTCATTTATGACATTGTCTTCCTCATTTCTTCAATGATTTTCATGTGAGTAATTTAAACGTCAAAAAAAAAAAAAAAAAAAAAAAAAAAAAAAAAAAAAAAAAAAAAAAAAAAAAAAAAAAAAAATATTACAATATTTAACTGTTATAGTATAATAAAAATTCCAAAAACAATTGCATAATGTAATTAGCTAAAAATCAATTTGCTAAAACTAAAAAACAAAAATATTGATTTATTTTCAGAATTTTATTTTTACCTTTTTTCTTCGTGTAATTAATTTATTTCAGAACGTGTTTTGTTTTCTTTGAAAAATCCTGAATAATACATATTTTCCTTTCATCAACAAAAAATCGATTACATACATATTTAATTTATTTTCTGTTCAAAAGCAATAAAATAACGTTAAAAGTACAGTAATTGAATTAATACGCATTTTTCGTAATTCTTTATGTTATGAAATTGATAATTCAATTGTGTTTATTAATTTTTTTTTTTTCTTCTAATTTATTTTTAACATTTAATCGGAAACACGTGTATTGTACTTATTAAATTTGTGTTTTGAAGAAAATAAATTATTATTTGAAAAAAAAAAAAAAAAAAAAAAAAAAAAATTCATTATTGTTAATTGAAATAAAAAATTTAATTTTGGTTAAAAGTACACACACAATGCTTTATTTGAACAAATACTGGTTTCACACAGGATATTCTGAATTGAAAAATTGTTTCTATGAAAAAACTTTTTAAAAATGATCAAGAGTTTCAGATTTGGAAAATCAAAAGTTTATAGAAAGCATACAAATAACATAATCATCTTCTTTTTCAATTATATCCTTTAACAACAAAACGTGTAAGATTATTTTTAGTTTTAAAGTAAAAACTTTTTTAAATTTGACACGTTTTTATTCTTTTTTTTTTTTTTTTTCATCTTAAAAATAATGTATAGAAAATGTATAGTATAGATAACGGAATTTTCAAATGTATTATTTGGGAAGCATACGTTTTTTTTTCTATAACATAGGTTTTTGTTTGCTCATTTATTAATTTTTTTTTTCTTTTCATTTTAATTTTCTTCAATTATTTTGATAAAATTTCAATTGGATTTGTTAAAATTTACACAAGAAGTATGAAACATTATTATTAATTCAAGTGTATGTATTTTGTATTTTTTTTTTGTAAGAGTTTTGTTTTTCTTAAAAAAAAGAATTACTCACATGCAAAAAAAAAAAAAAGAAAAATATTTATACACTTTTCTTGATGTTCAAAAAAAATAAAATAATAATAATAATAAAATTCAATAACATGTGATTTATGTTTTTCTTGAACATTTCTGGGAAAATCCATCAGTAAAAAAAAATATTTGTTTTTATTGTATAAATTTTTTATAATATGTATATATATTAAAAATGTACCTATACATAAGATATACTCACATATGGTAAAACATAAAATATTTACCAGTTATTATACATAGAAATATCTTACTGTTTATCATAATCTGTATTTCATTTTAAAAAAAACGTAAAAAAGTACAAATAATAATAAAAAATTTTTGAATACTATTAAAAGTATTATTGGGATTATGTTGAATGAATTCCAAAAAAAAAAAAAAATGAAAAAAATATGTACTTAGCAGGAATAGAATATAATATAATAATGTACTTATTATTTGTGAAAAATATACATACATACATTTTTCATAATATGTGGGTGGGAAAATGTGTACATTGAAATAAAATATTCTTAGAAATTAATTTTTAAGAAAATAAAATACTTTGATGTATTATTTTCCTTTTATTTTCAAAAATATGTATATAACTCAGACAATTGTTTTTATTAGAAGAATAACAAAATTTTCTAAAATTTATATCATAAAAAGTATTTTGAACAAGAAGAAGAAGAAGAAGAAGGAAAGTATTAAAACTGTTTTTTGAAAATACAACATCTCCTTATTTTATTTTTTTTTTTAATTTGGATTGTGAATGTGGAATATTTTAATTTGAAATTAATTGTTTAATTTAAAATCCAAAATTTCAAGAGAAATAATTAACAAGTGATTTTTATTTTTTTACAATTTAAAAAGAAAATAAAGTTTTCTTAAAATCTGGGTAATAAAAATTCTAATGAGATTTAAATAAAATTTGGTAATTCAATTATATAAGAAATTTGAAAAATTTTTGTAAATATTATGAGCCAATTTTAAATCTCAGTGATTTGAGAAGAAAAAAATTTTAACGTTTTTAAAATCACGTAATTTTCATTTTTTGTTTTTTTGTTTTTTCGTATTTAATTTAATTTATTTTTTAATCCCATAATTATCGTATCTCATAAAGATACTTTTAAAATTATATTAAAGTATAAATAAACACGAAAAAAACATTTAATTTAATTTAAAAAAAAAGTTTTCATTAAAAAAAAAAAATATGTTTGTAGTAAATGTTATCAAATGAAGCGCGTGATAAAAAACAACATCGTATCTTCTTGGTTTGTATCTTACATTATTTTTTTTTTCCCCTTTTTTAATTTATTAATTATTATTTAACACCGACCATGTGTGAGGAGGAAAATTAAATTTAACAATAAAGAAATTTAAAAAAAAATAAAGAACGAAAAAAAAAAAGCAAACAGATAAGAAAATTATTTTATTGAATAATTTTTTTTTTTCACTTTGATAAGGAAAAGAAAAAAAGTTACACACGAACATGATTATTATTAATATTATTATTTTCCTCGACTAAAAAAATTGTGTTGAATAGCAGCGATTATTTTAATTGCGACTAAGTTAGTCAATAAATGTATGATTATGAATAATTGTATTTATTTATTTTTTTTTTAAATTAATATCTTCCTTTTATTTATTTATCATTGTTTGTAGTGTAGTGTTAAAGTGAAAAGGGGGAGTTTGTTTGTTATTTTTTTTTTTTATTTATTTTCTAAACAAAACTTTTTAATTAATTTTCAAGGTTTCAAAGAAAAAAAAAAACAATATTTGTATTATTATCATTTGTCCTCATCAAACATTAATCATGATTCTTTAATGCCATTAAAGTTACGCATAATATCAAAAACATAAAAAAAAAAATAAAATAATAAAAAGAAATAAAAATGTGAAATTTTCATGAAATATCTATTTGGTTGTGAAAAATATTTTTCCATGGAAAGAAAATATGCTTTCACAAGAAAAAAAATAATTCTCATAAAATATTTAAAGCCTTAAAGGCAGAAAAATATATTTTTTTAAATATTTACAATTCCTTTTTTCAAATGTGTGTTTTGAAAATATGCTCTTTCCAATTTACTAAAATACAACAAAGGATTAAAAAAAAATGCGAATAAATAAAAATGTGAAATATGCTTGCTTTGGGAAAATTTTCCAAACTCTTTTCCATTTTATATTTTATTTTTAATATTTCCTTTAAGGAAAAAAAAAAAAAACTGTTTCATTTATTTTAGCTTATTCACAAAAGATATAAAAGTAGGAAATGAGAGATAGCGTGTATCTTTGAATTCTTATTTACTATTCATGAAATCTTTTGTATAAAGAAAGAATCTTATCAAACAGAAAAAGTTCATGGTATCCATATAAGGAAAATTCTTAAAAACAGTCTACTTTTTTGTTTTGTCTCTTTTTTTTTTAAATTTTAAATCACATAGTCCTAGCAGAAAAAAAAGCAATCTGTTAATATTGAATTTTCAGTTAAATTTATGATTTACACAGCAATGTACATATATTATACACTCACAGATCCCAGAAAAAGTTAATTTTCTATCGTGAACGCAGTCTCAGAATGTGAAAGTATTAGAGAACAAAAGTATGAGAAAACTAATATTTAAATTTTGAACGTCATTAAAAGTAACTGAAACTAAATCTGACATCTGAAACAAACAAAAAAATATATATATATGAAAAATACATACATATTTATTAAATAGAATTTTTATATAACGATGGAGCAAATACCTACATATGTAAATAATAATAATATTTTCATGATGTGTAATGCATTTATACCATATCTAATTACATATATGCCACATTAAATGCTGTGTTATCATTTATCGCATTCATATTACAATATTTTATTAAAGTCAATGACCTGTGTATAATATATTGAGAAAAGTGTTATGAAAACAATTATTCTCGCATCATAAATAACCTTGGAAAATATAGAATGTACCTACACAAACATATTATGTTCACTTTAAAAAAATAAAAAAAAATTTCAAAAAAATCAAGTATCAAAAATAAAAATTAATTTTTTTTTTTTTTTAATTTTTTCATCCCAGTATAAACGCATATATAAAAATTTTCTAACCGCATCTTCAAAAACATTTCTTGAAAAAAAAAAAAAATGTGTTTAAGCATAAAATTTTCAAATAAATTCACGATAAAAGATATGAGAATAAAGATAGAGAAAAAAATCTTTCAAATATTCTACAACACATTTTCTTTTCTTTTTTGTCGAGAATTATTTTATTTTTTTTAAAACTTACTCGACAATCGTGTTAAATGCTCACAAAACATTGGGTGTTTTGTTTTGGTTTCTATGTGTATATATAACAATAAAATCATATAGAAGTCAAGATGTCAAGGATATATTTGTAAAATAATTATGTAAGAACGTGACATTTTTTTTTTGTTAACGCAAGGATTATTCAAACTTTTTAAATGAGGAAAAATAAAATTATATAACGTATAAAATTGAAGAAAAAAAAAAGTACTTATCATGTAAATTTCTCGATTATCTTTAATCATATTAAAGAAATTGCATCATTTTTGTTTTTGTAAGAATATTTTCTTGAAAATTTAATTTATTTTAAAAATTTTATTGAAAATTCACGATAATCATGTTTTGGTTAGTCGGTTTAGCAAAACAAAAATCAAATTACTTGCATAAGAAGTTTAATAGTTGTGTGGGTGTATATTGTATGTGATACTCCTATTTCAATAAAATAAAAAAAAAAATATATAAAACTAAAAAATTTATTCAAAGATAATATTTTGTACATAAATATAATCCAAGAAAACAGATATCAGATAACATGATATAAATACGATTGCTACTCTTATCATAACCTTCGTTTTAATATCGTATTTATTAAAAAAATGTTTTCATTTTATTTTTATTATCATATCATTTTTTTTTATATCTTCCATACTCGTGGCATTTATGGCTTTCTACTTTTATTAAAATAAAAATTATTTTCTTATGGTACGTGAATTTATTCTCTCATCAAATGAAAAAATAAATATCTTTTAATTGATTCGGAACAGATTCAGAATATAAAAAAAAAAAGAAGCAGAAGTAGCAACAGCACAGCTAACATCAACATTATCAAAGATTATTAAAATAGGGTGTTTAAGAAGAACAATAAAAGAAAATAAGGCTAAATTTAATTTTAAGTACATATTTTCAATGACAGAGTCCAATTTTCTGATCATATTTTGAAATATCAAAATAATGTGATTTAAGTCCGTCTTGAATAATCAAGAATAAATCGAATGATCATCATGGAGATGAGACTTGATTTTTCGAAGAAATATTTGACCAAATTGGTTGATTGGTTGGTTGATTAAAGGTGGGTGATTTTCGAATACTTTCGAAGATCTAAATTTTTATCAAAATAAATAATATTCAGAATTTCCTTTTGAATACAAATATTTTTTTCTTTATATTGTTTATCGAAAACACCCTATCTTCATGAAATCCTTAATAATGTTTGTGTGTCGTATATCTATAACAGCACACTATTAAATGCGCATAGACGTAAAAATACTAGAAAAACAAAAATAATGAAAAAAAAAAAAAATGTGCTAACTTTGACTTACTTTCAGGTCATTCACCTAAAAATAAATAATACGTAATACTTGTATTCAATGCAAATGTTTTGTTGATTATTATTTTTTATAATTTTTCTGCTTCTATTATTATTAACGAAACAAATTAAAACAACAACAACAAAAATAAAATAAAAACAACAACAATTTTTATATACAAAATTATTAAAATAATAATCGAGAATTGATGTCATTTAGAAATAAGTTTTATGTTCTCAAACTTTCTTCTTGAATAATAAAAAAGCACCTTAGTTATTGTGCTTTTTATTATTTTAAAGACAAAAACTACTACAAAAATAAAGAGACAAAAAAAAAAGTTTATTTATAAAAAAAAAAAAAAGTGGGTGGTGCGTGTGGTGATATTAAATATATATACTCGATTATTATAAACTTTTTATTAACTGAAAATTATATACATACATTGATTCGAAGATTCGTGCAAATAAACATAAAATAATAATATTTTCTCTATGATGTTCTTTTTTTTTTATTGTTTATAAGCTGCCATCTATTTTTGATTTTATTATAAATAAATAAAAAAGTTTTTTTTTTTTTCTTTTTTTCTAATTTTAAAGAAAATTTTTCATATAAAAAAAAAGTGACGTAATGTGACTTTTTAAATAATATACGCAGGTGTATAATTTACCTTTAATTTAAAATTGTTGATTCTATTTAATCTAAAACTAAAAAATATGATCAAATAAAATATCAATCATCAATCATTTTTAATTGTAAAATATAGTTCATATTATTTTGTACCTAATTGTGAAAAATGTAAACTCTACAAAGGAAAAACCAGGAAAAAAAAATAAGTGAAGTGAAAAAAAAAAAATAAATAAAATTGATAAACGAGAAAAGATAGTGAGTGTGTGTTGAATAATTAAATTGTAACTGTAAGTTGATTTTTTTTTTTTTAAATTAAATTTAAATACGACAAATATAAATTCAAAAAACACATAAAATAAACAAAAAATATATAATTTTTCTGCATTGTGTGTATTCAGTATTTTTTATGAAAGTTATTTTGAATTGAAAAACAAAAACAGAAGAAGAAAAAAATGCATGGAATACAGCATTTATATCGGCAACATGCCATCGAGAAGCAAATAAGTGCTGAAAGTTGGCATTCAGCACAAAGTCAAATCGCTAGTCAGGCGCATTTACAACATAATTATCCAAATTTGAATATGAGATTAAATAGTACAGGCTCTGGCAGTAGTGATACATCATCAACATCCAAATCACCACATTGGTCACAAGGTGAGTATTGAAAAAAAAAAAAAAAAAAAAAAAAAAAAAAAAAAAAAAAAAAAAAACAGTTTTCATGATTTTCAGAATTTCATTACAATCCTAAATTCAATCTTGATTTAGGTATTTATTTATTTTTTCTTTTTTTATAGAAAAAGTTCTGGATAAACTGGTACAAAGTTCAAGCCCACAACCAGTGCCTGATTCAATGAAATCACTTAATAATCACTACCGCAATTCACCAACTATGTTCCATAGAGGATCCTGTGATAGTAGTTATGGAAGTAGTATTAGACGTACACCATCATCTAAACAAAATTTATATTTGGAACGTTCCATAAGTCCTAAAATCAAATACATCAATGTAAATAATTTGTTATTTTTAATATGTATTTTTATTTTTCTCTATAAAATAATTCGAAATTCTGTCTTTATTTTTCTACAGTCCTCTCGTCGATCATCAGCTGATACATATGGAAATGGTACACCACCTCCACAATCTGGATATTTTCCACATGATTTAGATGATATCTATGAAAATAATTCTGATTATCAATATCATACATATAATGGTGCCTATACAACACGATCAGTTGAAAGGCCATCAATTAATTCAATATTCCACCGAACTCATGCTGCCCATTCATTAGATGAATATAGTGCACATTGGAATTATCCAAATAAATATTCATTAGATGGTGAACGGCCAGTATATCGTGGTCGTTTTGATAATTCAAGTTTTGTAAAAACATTAAGTGATGACAGTAATGGTTCACCACGTTCTGGTGGTGATATTACTAAATCATCATCAAAAAATTCATCATCTAATCATCATTCAATTCAGGAAATGTTTAAACATATTGGTAAAAAAGTTCATATGTGGTCATCAAAAAAATCAACAGATTCAAATAATGGTGGTGGTGGATCAGTACCATCACCACAAAATGATAATGATCAATTTCGTGGCAGATCAAAAAGTTTAGATGTTAATGCAACTATGACTAGTGAAAGGATTTTAAATGATTGTGAATCAACGTATAAAATTTTTGAAAAAATTCTTAAAGAAGGTATAAATTCGAATAATCTTTCTTTTTGAAAGTAATTTTTTTGTTTAAATCTTGGAAATTACGTTATACTTCAATGTGTGTTACGTATTTTTTTTTTCAGTTAATCTTTGTTAGTTTTTGAAACTTTAAAATGCATTAAAAATGTATAGTTGTCCTTTCGTCAAGAAAAATTACATTAACTAGGTCATTTCTTTTTATCGATTTCACAAGGAAAAAAAAAAAAGAATGATAATGTATTAAAAGGGTTCGTGATTATTTCATTTTAGCTCTTAAGAATTTTCATGCGATTACGTGTATTGAAAATTTTATAAGTTTCCCAAGCTTATAAAGGTTTCATCACACTTTCGTTTTTTTTCGAGCATTTTCTTTCACTTCACACAACCACAATTTACGTCAGTCTTTCTGAAATGTTTTCCACCTGAATAGATAAAAGGATAATAATTTTTAATATTCATATCGCGTACACATTATCGAACCATTACTTTTGCAACAAAAATATATAACACAACATTATTGTTCTCTAAGGACATGTTTACTGTTTGTTTAACATTAAAAATTCATAGACAGTTACTTATTTTCTTTTTTTCTTTTTTTATTAATGTGTCAATAATATGATAGCAACATTAAGGTAAATCGATATTAAGTTTTACAACTATCAAGAGTATCCTGGCACTTATTTTCTATCAAATACATTTTTTTGTAGTATTTGTGGTAATTTTTTTTTTCTCCACAAATATGTGAAAATTATTTTAGTATTTATTTTTCTAATCTAATGTATTTTCTTTTAATTCTATTCATGAAAAATAGGTGCGCATATGCGAAGAGCATCTGCTGATTTAGAAAAGAGACGAGCGTCCTTTGGTGCTAGTAGAGGCCTGAGATCTGATGGTACATTAGATCCTTATCATGCTGCAATTTTATTTAGAGATTCAAGGGGGGTAAGTTCAATAATATTTCTGTTTTAATTTGAATTTTGTATTTTGCATTATTTAAATTTGTTGATTTTAATTGAAAGTGTTCATGAAAAAAAAAAAATAGTGAAGAACGTCACGAACTTGTAGGCAAGTGTGAATAATTTGAATTTAAATTGCACCAATAAATATACAAAAGTTTTATGTTAATATTATTTTTGCATACTTTATGGGATACGAAAAATGAAATTATTTTTAAATTAAAATTCAAAAAGAAAAAAAAAACATTATGTTTCCGAATTAGTTTGTTTCACTGTTTATTTATATCGGCAACATATTGAACATTTTAATAATTTATAAATTTTTCGGTCAAGAAAACATTACTAACACGTGGTGTTTTAAGAAATTCAAATATCTTCCACATGAATTCGTATTATTTTGCTTCGTTAGTTCATTAACTTTATGAAAAATGTACAACAAGATTTAGGAATTAATTAATTGGAAGAAAAATACAGTGGGCATTACTTATAGACATTTTTTAGTTTTAAAACTAAAATAGTTTCGACTTGAAAATCAGAGTGTGCTTTTTGAAACTCTGTACAAAATACGTTAAGTTTCTTATTAGTTTATTATTTCTTCATTTTGTAAAAAGTTTCAAAGCACATTCTGACTTTCAAGTCGACACTATTTTAGTTTTAAATTTTAGATTTAAAACTAACAAATGTTTATAAGTAAGGCCGAATATTTAGAACATACATATATGAAAAAAAAAAAAAATAGTTAACAAATTGTTTCAATTTCATTCATACGTAAAGAATTTTCCTTTTGTCTTAATTAAAAAATATATATCAATAATCGACCTTAATTCTAACGCAACCAGTGCAGTGGTTAAAATAACAAAGTAATTATTGCCTATGAAGAAATTTTTTATTATTAAAAAAACACACTCACGCACATGTTTTTATTGAACTTATTATTTACAACGCCAACAACCTTCTTCCAACACTGTTCAGTTTCAATAAAAAAATTTAACAATTTAACACAAATTAAAATCTGCAAAAAAAAAAAAAATCGTATTTTGAAAAATAATGCACATGCATGTATAATAGGAAATAAACTTAAAGAAAGATATGGAAACTGAAAATAAACATTTTGTTACATATTTTATTTTAATCTTTACAACACCCATCCAACCGACCATGTACAATAGTTGCTCCCCAGATACACGTACAAACGTACGTAGAGATAATACATACATACATATATATATTTTTTTTAATTTAAACAATTTACGACTTTCATACAAGGAGAAAATTATTTTTTCAGAGATTATTACAAAAATTATGTGTGTGCTGTAAAAATGTTGTTTTTTGGTATTATTTTTTTTTTTTTAAACCAAATTTATGAGTTGTTGAAGAGTTCACAATTACAAGGTTAATTACCTACATATACCATGTAGCCATGTTAAATTTGTGTTGTTGCATTACATTAATTTTTACACCGATCGCTTCAGTGAATTGCAATAAAATTATTGTACTATCGATGCCGGTGCTGAATGAAATTTTATTATAAATTGTTCAATGGTGTTTTTAGTTTTCTTATAAGGAGTAAAACTAAAAGAGATATTTTTCAATCATAATTCATAAAAGAGAGAAAATTAATTAATAATGTAATTTTTATCTATAAACAAACCTGTCTATGAGTGAACGGTTAAAGGTTAAAAATTTTATCTTAAAATAATTTATTTATTTCAAATACATAAAGTAAAGCGCATGTGTAAATTGATTAAATACGTTTAACAAACATGTGTTTAAGAATTTTCATTTCAAAATAGAAACAAAAAAAAAAAAAAAATTATGTAATTTTCTTTTCTTACACCAATTTCGTTATACTAAGATTTTCATCTTACATGAAGAACAATAATTTATTGAAATTTCATCACGAAGTTTTGTTCAATCGGGTAACTTTTCTTTTGAATGCTACAAAAAAAAAAAAAGAATAATAATAATACTAAAAAAATAATGAATTAAGAATAAAAAATCGGTGAAGACTTCATTTGATTTAAATGTTTCTTTTTTTTTTTTCAAATTTCTTTTTCTACAAAAAAAAAAAAACAAAAAAAAATATATGACGTGAATTAGATGATAAATGTGCATCTATCTGACCGTAAAATATCAGAAAATTAACATTATCGTAATTAGAATCTTAAAATAATCATGATGATATTGATCATGATTATTTATTTAATGTTTTACATTTTATATACATATATGGAAGAAGATACGTGAATAAATGCACGTTTATACATATAAGAATGATATATGTTAAACTAAAAATTTATTGTCATTAAAAAGGAAAAAAAAAAATGTTTAAACAATAAATAAGTGGAAAGATATGTATAATTTATGTATATTTTAAAATTTGACATACATATGTGATAAATTCATACATTTTTAACCCTTGGTGGCTATTTTTTCTTCATCAAATTTTTGCAAATGATGACTTTAAGTCGTATTTTAGTTTAAAGTTAGAACTTTGAAATGTTCTGGTTTCATTGGTTCAGAAATTTTAAATTGAAAAAATGTACAATAAAAATATGTATCTTCTTTATTCTAAAGTATAGTTTTAAAGTTCCAACAAATGCAAAACTAAGTATGAATTAATTTTAATTAAAAAATGTTCCATTTAAAGAATTATGGTCCATGGAGATACTGTCTTATTGTTACGATTGTGAAGAATATACATACATATGTTTGAATTTTATCACATTTTTAGGGTTAAAAATTTTTCTTTTGTAAGTTTTTAAAATCTCCTAATAATTTTTTTTTAAATTCAAACAGGATTTAAAAACAAAAAATGTAAATTTCATGTATAATAGAATCCGTTATGTATATAATTACAAAAAAATTTAAAGAATAAAACGAGTGCCACGTTTATATAAATAAAATTTTTTTGACATATCATCATTCAAACACACATACACACACACACACCCCCAACTAAATAATGAAGTCACAGGTGACTTACCTGATCGTCAATAGATTTTTCAGTTTTTTTCTTAATTTTTTTTTTTTTTTTTTTTTTTAATTTTTAAATTGTCATCACACATGCTTCTCACATAAAAAATGAGTCATTACAATCATGTATACAATATATGTATGTAGGACATACAATAAATATAAAATAAATGATTCAACAATGTATTTCTTATTATTTTTCTGTTTCTGAAGAAGCAATTAAAAATGTTGAAAATTTAGAGCAAAAATTAATTTTATTTTATTGCAATGAATATTGTTTCTTTTTTTTTTTTTCTGTTGTAATAAAAAAAATTTTTATTACATAGAAATCGTCCTTGCAAATGTTGTGGGTACAACACACATGATGCAATTATTTTATACAGAAGACCTTGACTTCATCGCGTCTTTAATTAGTACCTATACTTTTATTTATATTAATACGCTCATTCATACATATTAATTAGATTAATAAATTGTACACAGTTAGATTTTATTACAATCATCAAATGATTTCACAAAAAAAAAAAAAACAAGAACAATGATAATAAAAAATAATAAACGCCTTCTCCTCCCCATCCATTCCCCAGAAAAATTGAAAATATTTTTTTAAAAAAAAAAAAAAAAAAAAAAAAAGCTTGTAAAATGTTCAATTTTGATATTTTACCCCTTGGACCTCCTTGAAAACAAACCAGCCTATAATGTCGTCGATCGAATTCGATCGAATATGTATTGCTCATAATGCACTTTATTGAGAAACATACCTGTTTTTTTCTCTATAACCTCGCAACAATTTTCATTTGATTGACAAATTGTAATTACTTTATTTTTATATTTATGCGTATTTTATTCTTGCTTTAGTTCACATTAGATTGTTTCATAATGCGTTAATATTCCATATTTAGTTATATGTTTTGCTCTCAAAACTTGTGATTCTAACTGAAAAATGGGTGTGATTTTTCTGAATTGAAATTTAAATGAAAAAAACTAACATAAATTTCTTCTAAACATAATATTCCATATGTGACCTAAGTTAAAATTTTAGATTTTTCTAAAGATAGAGTTTAAATTTTCTCAGTTAAATAATAAATATCTATTTTAAAAAAAAATTAAACAAAAAAACCTCAAAAAAACACCAGATAAATAAAAATAGTACTTCGAAATTATAAAATTTTGTTTGTTTTCTTTTTTTTTTTAAAGAAGCGGGAAAATCTTTTTGTAACGATATGGGGATTTCTAAAACTTTGGATTATTCATTAAGTACTTATCTTAAACTTTTAATCTTGAAACATTTGAGATTTTTTCAGGTTTTTTAGAATGCAGGTATTCCAAAGACCTCAATTCGATTCTTTTGCAAAATCAACGGTTATCCTAATATCTATGTACACAACAATCATACATTCACTTTATGTGTAATCTTTAGAGAGTTCAAAAATGTATCTTTCATACTTCGTTTGATTTTTTAAAACATATATACATATCCAAGAACTATATAAAAGAGTTATAACAGTGTGTTCAAATAATCGTAAAGTATTTTTTTTTTTTTTTTTTTTAGTTTTGTTTTGGAGATCATTCAAAGGATCTTTTCTGTTCAAAGTTTTTTAATTAAAACTAAATAAACATTCCATATTTCATAAAACATCTGATCTGTAACATTTTTGAGCACCTATATTATCCAGTTATGAATCAAAGTCTCGAATACAAATCACTGAAACTACACAACCATCAAATAACCTCTCTCTAGAGGTTGATTTTTGAATTAAACTTACTTTATTTTGTGTGCTTTAGTAAAGACGATTGAATTATTGCTATACTTCTGCTACTTCTGTTGTGTTTATTGTTGTGACTTGTGAGCCAAGCCTTAGGCAATCTTATGGAATTATTCACCTATAACACCTGCTTTTTCTATATATGTATATTTTTTTTTATTATTATTATATTACTGTATTCTCATCAATTACAGGTTTTTCTGTTTTATTTTCTCTATAATACAACTTTGAATTGCTTACTTATTTAGTTTTGTATTCAGACGACAGTTGAAGTTATCTTTCTTTCTGTTTTGTTGTTTTATTATTTTTTTCTCTCTGAATGTGTATGTTTTTTTTTAAATTTTATAATTGTTTTTAGTAAACACATTTCAAGCAAAACAGCTAAGTCAACCAGTTTAAAATATTTTTTAGTAACAGTTTAGAGTTTTACAAAGTGACTTTTAAGTAGATTTTCTTTTTTCAAAATTTTTATTTAATTAATTAATTTTTCATTTAAAAAAAATTCATTTGTTATGCTTTTTTAAAATTTAAAAAAAAATGAAATTTTACAAATATTTTTTATGAATTTGAAACAAAACAAACAAAAAAAGGCCAAAGTGTTTTGAAAAAGTGCTAATAAAATTTAGAAAGATATCTGAAAATTAATCTTGAAAGAAAAAAAAATTAAAAGAAATTTTCAAATCATGTAATGGTGAAGTGTATTTTCATTTTGTGATCTAAAATATAAAATTTCTCATAAAATTTAATAAGCAAACATATCGAAAGAAAGAAATAGAAAAACATGTTTCGTCGTTATTCTTTAATAGATCCATCACCACCAAGTTCAAAATTATCTGTCATTCCTAGAAGATTTCAATCGATAACACCACCCCCAGAAATAATAATAAAACCGTGTGATGGTCCTTCTGGTAGTGGTGACACATCATTTATAGATCCATTCACTTCAATAGTATCAAAATTATCTAAACGTAAAGCTCGTTCATTAAATTCTTCACCAACACAATCTCATAAAAAGAAACAAGATTATTTATTATCATCGTCAGTTTTTCGTAAAAATTCAAAAGATAATAGTAATAATTTTTTGCCATCATCAAGAATTGTATCATCATCATCATCATCATCATCAGCAACATATGGAATAGAAAATTTGAATCCATTATATATTACGAATAGTACAAATACAACAACAATAATAACAGCAACAAATTCAACTTCAAATTCCTGGTATTCAAGATTAGGAAATTCAATTAGAAGAAGTCTTCTAAGACGTAGCCATTATGAAGCATTTCTTCGTGATGGAAGTGTAAGTAGCATGAAGAAAAATACCATAAAAAAGTTCTTTATGGTCTAGATGAATGACTGAGTACAATTTCGTATTTTTTTTTTACTCAAGATTTTCATTTGTCATCGTTTTACCTTTTTTTGTTTTTGTTTTTATACTGCTTCATATTAGAGTGCACATTTTCTCTGCTTTCAAAGATACATACATATGTATAAAAATCTTGAATTTAGAAAGTAGAAAAGAAGAAATAAAATTTTATGAAAAGTTTTCATACCATTTTCAATAATGAAGTTTTTATTTCACAATGCTTTACTTCTTCGATGTACAATACATTCTTAAGAAGATTTTTGACTTTTGACCTTTCTCTGTTATTAAATGGTTTCCCTCCCCCTGAGATGGGAAATATTGATTACTTAGTGTTTTATAGGCCATATTAAATATCATCCATATAGTGCACTTTATTGCTTCCAAATGTTATTTTTTACTTTTCATTTATTAAAGCAGAAAAGAAAAAATGTATCTCATTAGTAAATGTATCTATCAAACTTATTCCATAAATGAAACACTTGCGTGTACGCACTTTAAAATTGGTTAGTATTTACTCAACCTCTGAAGAAAAAAAAAAACCAACCTCACAAGGTAACAATGTGTCAAAGTTTATTGTCATCAATTTTATGAAAAAGTTGGTACTTGGAAGCAAAACACACACCTTTCAACAACAATCGGCATCATCATCACATACACATGAGTGATCAAAACATTAAAAAAAAATTTGCATAATTCATTTAGTTTCACCTTTCTGTTTTTTTTTTGTTTCTTGACACAGGTAAATAAAAAAAATAATAAATGAAAAATGAAAAACTTCCACTGGTTGAGCGTTTTTTTTTTTTTTTTTTTGAATTACAGAAAAATCGTGTAAAAAAATTTAATTGTTTTCTTTTTTAAATCTTTTTAAACCCAAAATAGGTGTATTATTTTATTTAATTTACGAATTTTTTTTTTTTTTCAACGCATTGTAAATTCATTCAACATTTTTAATATGTTTAAAGAGAAAACGAGATTTTATCTTACGTAAATCAGAAAAAAAAAAAAATATATTTTAAGATACATATTTAATATTTTTTAATTGAATTTTGTTTTGTTTTTGTTGTATACTTTTCTTATTTATTTTTATTGATTCTCGACAATGATAATAATTTAAAAAAAATATATATATATATTTGAATTAAAATTAAAAAATAAAAAAAGAAAACGATTTAACATGACCTTGAAAATGATTGTGTGTATGTGTGTTTTTTCTCCCTCTTTCGTAATATTTTAACTTAATAATGTTTATGGTATGAATAAATGACAGTTTTGAATATTGATTTGAATGCGTTTTCATCTTCATTTCAGTATTTTTTTTTTTTTTGTTTTTTGTCATATTTATTTCCGCATTAAAGATAATGCAAATTTGAATATGAAAGAAATGATTCATACCTGAATGAACATTATAAACTGGTTAGATGATATATGGAAAATTTAAAAATATAATTTTTTTTTGTTATTACGAAAAGGGTGGAGATATGTATTATTAAATTTTTTTTTTTTTAAGGACAAACATTTTAATCACTTTTGTAATAAGAAGAAATATAACTGTAATTTTGTGATCCAAAGATAAGATGAGATTATTCAAAAAGAAGTTGTAATAAAAAAATTAAATTTTTCACTCTTAAATAGCTGCTTATTTTATTTTTTAATTTTTCTATTCAATTTGCATATATTATTAATTAATCGGAAGTACATTGGTATCTGGAATGCGTAGAAGAAAAAAAAAAAGTGATTGTTTAGAATTTTAATGATGCGGAAACTTTAAAGAAAAAAAAAATTAGTTTTTGTTTTTTATTTTACTTTTTTTTCTCGAATTATGAAATTTAATGTTTTTTTAATTTTTTACTTTCAGTTACCCGTTGCAGATCCGTTTCTAGAGAAAGTTAGTCTATCCGATTTAGGTAAGTGAAAAATAAAATTTTATTATTTATTTAAGGATTACCCTATTTTTTTATCCTGAAACTCCAAATTTATAAGTTTAATTCTCCCAAGTCCTTCATGATTGATCATATCGTGTCTAAGGTACATATTATTCGTAAATACATACTTTAAATTTTAATATCAAAGAATTCTGATTTATTTCGATAAAAAATTTTCAAATGTTATAGTATACTTTTTCGAGTCCTCTATTAATGAAAAGAAAATTCTTATACATACATAATTTGAAAATTACATATTATTTTTTAACAAAACTGTTTTTTTATTTATTTTCACTTTCACATTCTCAAATTTTTCTCTTTTAGCTAAGAAATAAACTATAAATAAAATTTTAATTTAGAAATACAGAAATTTTCTCTTAAAAATTACACAAATTTTCCATACAATGTATACAATTTTAATTTTGAAATGAAGTATTTCATCAATTTCATTGTTAAAACAATTTACATTATAATTATTTAATTTGTTCATAAAATAATTTCGAAAATTCAATTAATTTTTTTAATTGGGAAGTTCGCCAAAAATTAAAACCAGAAAAAAAAGCTTCAACATAAATTAAATCCCTAAAGAATTTTTTTTTTCTTTGAGAAAAAAAAATTTTAAGAATTTCTTAGAGATTATACAAAAAATAAAAAAATAAATTTTAAAATAAGAACCTAACCTCAATTGTGGCACATAAAATTACAAACCCTGTTTCTTATGTTCAATTTTCCACGCTAATTTTCATTTTTTTTCAATTGCACATTCTCACAATTATTGAAGAAAATTTTAAATCATTTTCATTTCACTTTTTTGTTTTTATTTTTCTTTAAAAAAAAAATAAATAAATTAAAAGAAAAAAAAATGTGAAAATTTAAAAGATTTAAGAGAAAATTTTATTTTTGAAAACCCCAAATTATTTTCTTCTCTTTCCTATAATTGATCTCTTTTTATTTAAAAATTTTTCTATTTTCACCAAAAAAAAAAAAAAAATCTTGTAAATTTCCCAATTGAATTTTTAGTTTAAATTTGAATTTCGTTCAGAATAATTCATGAGAATGAAAATGTGTTATGTGATCATAATAATCGGTGATTGAGGAATATTACAAAATTTCGAAATAAAATTTCAGTGTTTTTGAAAGTGCAAGTGCAAATTAAATAATTGAAAAGTTTCTAAAAATGTCGTGATTTTATTGAAATTTTAATTTTTTGGGAAAAAATATGAGATATAAAGAAAAAGAAAAAAATCATGAAAAGAAACCACCCATTTTTTTTTAATTGATTTTGAATCTTAATGATTTTTTACAGAATTTTCTTAATGTTCGAAAATGTAAAACGATTCGCGCATGTGCATTTCTAGTGTGAAAAAAAACACTAAATTTAAAATAATCTGTTGTTTGTGTTGTATTTTAGTTTATTTTTATTTATTTTGTTTTGAAAAAATAAGTGTCCGACTTCGCATTTTTATATACTAAAGTAACTAGAACTCACGACTGGCGTGTGGTGTGGTGAATTTAGATAATAAATAAATATGTAAAATACATACATACATACATACATACATATTAAAATGACAGCTAAGATAATTTAGTAGAATTTGAAAGATATAAATTTATGTATATTCTATTTTTGCAATTATTTATCGTGGTATTGTATTAAAAGGAAAATTGTCTGCAATATTATTGTTGTATGTATTGAAGCGCCAATTAAGGGGCATATACACTTTAGTTGATTGAAAAATTGATGGCAAAGATCCAGTTATTTGTTTATTTATTTATTTTTTTTCTTTGATTGTTTGATTTTTGATTAGATTTGTTGTTCTTAATAATGCTAGCTTTTTTTTTTCTTTTATTCTTTGATTTTTGATTAGATTTGTTGTTCTTAATAATGCTAGCTTTTTTTTTTGTATGTTTTCATATCCTTTAATTTTTGTCAGTTTATTATAATTGAACAAACTGTTTCAATTCTTTTTTGAATATATTTAAGTTAAGATTCGAATTAAATAAAATACATTAAGAAAAATTCTATAGGTTGAATAGAATATTTACGTTTCACCAGAAAACAATAGTCTGTAATTTAAAACTGTCATAAAGTTGGTTAAAAATCATATTCCTCAACTTTCAGGTGTATATGCTCCTAAGAAAGAAAAAAAAAATCACACGTATAAAAAAAATGATCTCAGATTCTTATGAATTACAAGTAAAATCTTTTTTTCTCAAATATTACAAAATATTAAAATTCTTCAATTACAAAATGACATATAACTTGGCTATTTAACAAAATTATTTTATTCATAAAAACAGGTGTTATTTACAAAAAAAAATAAATAAATAAATAATAATCATCATAATTTAAATCTTTTTACACACATGCCATCAAAAATCATGAAGAGATACATTAACTATTCACAATATAATGCAATTTTAATTACAATAAACAATTTTAGAAGTTTTTAAATTTTTTTATAATTTCATTTTTATTAAGAATCATTAATTTTATTTACACGAAATAAATTTCATAAAAAAATTTAAACGAAAAAAAAATAAAAAAATTTGTAATTATCAAATTAATTTTTGAACTCTGAGATATCAAGCAAAACAAAAATTATTATTTTGTAGTTTTTTCTTGTATTCCATCATCTGTAGTGTTTTTTTTTTTTTTTTTTTTTTTTTTTGAACGGTAACATCTGACATGGATGGCTTGTCTAACCATTAATCTTGCTCTTATTTCTAATTTTTTCTATTTAAAAGTCTATTTTATAAGAAAATTTTTTTTATAACTTTTGTATTATTCATAAATTTATTAGCTAGTATAAGGTTTTTTTTTTTATTACGAAAAAAAAAAATGAAATTAAAAAAAAGAAAAAAACGCCTAGTGGCCATGTAAAAATAATATTTTAATATCAAATAATCCTAAGCATTTTATTGTTGTTTTTCATTATTTCTAAGTTCTAAATAATTTCAATAAATTCCACATTCTATCAGCTTCATTACGCATGGTATGTATGTTACGTGTCTGTCACAACCATAAACCTAGGAAATTATTATTTAATAAATAAAATACACGTGTAAACAACAACACAATCTTTTACATTTGTTTTTATTCTTTCTATTTAATTAATCATATCAAAATCGTAAATAAAGGACATTTTAGTTAAATTATTCAACACGCATTCATGAATTAATTTTTCAACTAAACCATCCACCCACCCACACTCATTTTAATAAAATGTGAAAATTACATTTTACTTTTTCTTTTTTGGAAAATTTCATACATGTATAAACTAGACAGAAAAAAATAATAGCAAATTTTGTTAAAATAATTATTTATAAATTTTTTTATTTTTCTAAAAATAACGTTCTAAAAGAATATTTTAGTTCATTGAATAAACAAAAACAGAAAATAAGAAATCACTTTTACATATTTTTCTCTACTATTTTCGTTTCGTTTTTTTTTTTTTTTTTTTTGTAGAAAAAATCATGTCAAACATTACAAACGACGACTAAATTTTTAGAAATTAGTTTCAGAAAAAAAAAAAATATATCTAAAATCAAAATGTAAAAAAAATCAAAATAACATTTAATTCTTTTCTGAAAGATTAAATTTTGTTTTGTTGTTTTTGCCAGAATACACACGTTCATTGAATTGTGGGGGCACGGCATCATAACATACAAATTCATCATGAATTTACAAAAATAGAATAAAATTGACCTCTAACGTATTTTGGCAACGATGAGAATTTTAAGAAACAATTTTTTTTTTTTGTTTTTTTTTTTTTTTGTTTTACCAAATACTAGATTTCAAAGAAAGTAAAGAGAAAAAAAAATTCAAAGAAAAGAAAAAGTAAAGAAATCTGGAATTTGGCTAATTTTATAAAACGATCGATCATTGTGAATTATAAAAAAAAATTTAATAAAAAACTGGGGAAATTTTTGCTTGTGTTGGTTTTATACTTGTAAATCAGCTGGTTTTATTGGCACCATCAGAAACATAAATCAGAATCAGTCGATCAGAATCAATCAAGTGAAGAAGAATGAGAAGATTTTGTTTATTATCAAGTTTTTTTTCTGATGTGTCCCCCTTAATTTTGTTTTTGGTTGGGCTTATGATTCGTCAGAACAAAATTGAAAATGAAAATTTTAAATTTAAAATAAAATTCATGATGTGGTTCCTTTCAGATTCTCATTCTGGCTGGGTTTTATTTTTTTAAATTGAATCTCTATTTTTTTTTTTTTTTAATTGTCTTTTTTTTTTTTTTTTTTTGTACTTTTTGAATGTGTAAGAATAAGACATTAAGATTGCTTTTAGTAAATTTACCTTGAGAATGTTTTTGTTTTGTTTCTGTATGGTTTTTTGTTTGCAATAATTGCAAAGATTATTTTTATAAAAAAAAAATTAAAAAAATTTATTGCGTAGGATGTGAAATTTAATTTAAATTTTTTGTGGTTTTTTTTAAAGAATTTTTGCTGGTTTTCAGATTCATTTCAATTGATATGCATTCATCATTATGTCAAAATTTTTTACACAAAAAAAAAAAAAGATTTAAAAGAATTGAATTTTAATTTATCAAATGTAGATTTTTTGGTATTTTATTTTTAAAGAAAGTGAAAAAAAAATAATAATAATAATAAAGAAGCAGTAAAATTCGTTTTTAGAAAATTTGCTTCTATTTTTGTGTTCTTATTTTTAAAAATAAATAACAAGAAAAATCATTTTATTTTATTTATTGATGTTTTTTTTTTTATGTTCATTTGCCTGGGAAATATAATTGAAATGTTTTCACGTTATTTAAAGTGAAAAAAAAAAAATTTTTTTTTTCTATGCATGAGCTGTGTAAATGGAATTTACAATTCAAAAATTTATTTTCGGAAAAATAAAAGATGAATTTTTTTTTTTGTTAGGTACCTTTATTAAATTTCGTTTTCATATTCAAAATACAGAAATTCAAATAAATCAAAGAAAAAAAAACAGTTATTATACGTACCTGTTTCATTATAAGAAAACACCTGTACTTGCTCGTATTTTAGTTTTCCTGACACCATATTGCTATAAATTTCCCTTGAAATATTTATTTGGCATTTTTTCACATGTCTTGAAAGATTTCTTAATACGCATACAACTTTTTTTTTTTCTTCTAAATTTTCCTATAATATCATTTTAATTCAATTTTTTTCATAATACATCCTAGATAATTTTCGTACACCTAAGAAAAAAATATTCCTATAGGATATAGCTAATTTAATATGACACCCATAAATTTGATTTAATTTAGATTCTGTATTTCACCTGCCCACTTATTTAAATTATAACACAATGATGACATCTTTTAAATATGACCCATTTATTAGTATCTTTTAGAAAATTTCATGTTCTCTGTTAATTTCTAATTTTTTCATTTTCTATAAAATTTATGCATTTCTTCGTATCCACCATATAATATAATGTAAATAAATCATAGCTCATTAACCCTTCATCATCATTGTGTCATAATTAATTTGATTTCTAATTATGTTTTTTTTTTTTTTTGAATTACATTCAACTGTAGTAAATTTAAAAAAAAAAATTATTATCTTGTTTAATTTCGAAATTTTTCACAATACAGGAAAAAATAATGGTTTTTTTTCACCCAGAAACAAAAATAAAAATAAAATGAAAATTGAAAATTTTTATACTTCTACTTTTTTACTGTTGATTTTCTTGAAAAAAAAAAATTTGTTTTGTTATATTTTTATTTTGTCTGTGTTCTGCCTTAATGGTTTCGTTGTAAAGTGTAATTCACCAGTCGAAATTAAATTCTCTTAGATATACTTTTTTGTTTTTTATTTTTTATTTTTAAGTCAAAATTTATTGCATCTAATATATTTTTTTTTTATCTACTTTATTAAAAGAATCTGATGAGAATTTTAATGTATTGTACTTATTTTCTACATTTCAAAATTGACATTAAATTTATTTCTTGTCTTGTAATAAATTCATGGCGGAAAAATAGAGTGAAAATCTGGTGTAATGAAATATGTATTGTACATAAACAAAAAATGTATCTGTAAACAAATAATAATGAAATATAGAGAATGAGAATAGAGAAGGTTTATTTAAATTTAAGAAAACAAAAAAAAAACAAAAAAAAACAAAAAAGATATTGTCAGTAGCAACTTTTAGATTTCAGATTAAACAAATTGTGCCAGTATGTCAAGTATTGTAATAGTATGAAAACTTTTAAAAAAAAAAATTGTGTGAAATAGATGAGACGGTAGTTGGTGACTTTATAGTTATAAATTTTCTAAAGCATATCAAAATGATTTGTTTTAATAAATTCTGATGCTGTTGTGCAATAGATAGTATTCGTTCTGTTGTTGTTGTTTTTTTTTTTTTCGTATTTACATTAGGGTTTTTCGTTTTCCTTTCAAAAGAATTGATTACTAAAATCGTTTAAAAGCAGTAAAGACAAAAGTATGCAGAAAAATATAAGCAAAGATCCACTAATTTTCTGGATAGTAAATCACAAATCGAAAAAAAAATATTCAATTTTCTGTATCATTAGATCTTCTTTGGTGGGGCACCCTATACTTGTATCTATTGTTATTTGAAGACTGTTATACTATTATAAATGATGAGATTCTTATATTTTGATTTTGAGATTGTATAGGAAGCTTTTTTTTATATTTGCTATAATAGAATTATTCTATTTTAAATTTACATGGCAACGACAACAATATACGAGTACCTATATACTTTTTTTTTTTGAGTTCCTGTAGGTGGTATCTAGTATTTAGTTTGTTTTTAAAATCGGTTCTGTAATGAACTTTAACGTTCACAGCATCAATTTTCGTTACGTTTGTAGTTAAATGCTTTTCTATTTATTTATCTTTTTTTTTTTTTTTTTTTTGTAATTTAAAATGAAACTTGTCAGTAAAATCTATACTATCAGAAAAAAAAAATTCAACCGTTTTTTTATTTTTATTTTCGTGTTTAAAAAGAATCTGAGATCTAATACAGCTGATTATGATGTGCCTCATATTTTTCTCACATATGTATGTATTTCAATTAACGTTGAGAAGCAAAAAAAAAATATCTTTGCAATTTTGACAAGCACATATTAGTTTATTTATTGCTTGGCTATACATCTTTTTTTAGAGCTTTTTTTTCATATATGTTAACAACAATAATTGAGAAAAAAAAAATCTGAACATTCAAAAAAAAAATTGAAAAATAAAAAAAATAATAAACACACATTTGACCTTAAATGAAGCGTATGGCTCCAGCTACAACAATGTGTTTGCTATGGTTACCGATAACAACAGTTTAAACAATAATTAGAACTTTAAAAATAAAATAATTTTCAATTTAAATTCGATTTTATATTTATCACGAAATTTTATCATGTCAATCAATCAATCCATGTGTGTAACGTGTATGTTGTATCGTTTTTTTTTTTTTTTGTTGTAAATTTTTCAATAAAATTTAAAAAATTTCAAAATTTTGTATAATTTAGGTGAATTTTAGAAAAGTGTATTGTGTTTAAAAAAAAAATTATAAGTATTTTGATTTTTTCTTAAATAAAAATTTCATTATTTTTTGAAAAATCTTGAGAGTGGCAAAAGAAAAATTTTAAAGAAATTATTCGCTGTAATGAATCCAAAAATTCCAATAATAGAAAAAAATTTAGAAATTCAAAAAAAGAAACGTTCAAATTTCACAATTATCAAAATACCTCATGCTACAACTTCATTTCTATTCAAATCATGCCGGACGGCTGGTACTTGGTGGAGGTTCAAGAGCTTGGTGGTCATCAGATGTTTATCCGATTGAATCAATAAAAGAATTTGAAGAAGTATCAGCTGCATGGAAACGTTTTTTAGCACGTTTACTTAAGAAAGGTGTGTGTGTGTGTGTATGTGTGGGTGGTTTGTTTTATAAAAGGGAATTAAATTAATTAAAAAAAGAAAATTATGAGAATAAGTGACATACTTAATTTAATTAACAAACAACCAAAAAAAAAAAAATTTAGCCAAAAAACATCAAAAACGTTGTCCTTTTTTTATTGAGTTTTTGACTTTTGTTTTCTTGCTTGTTCTCGAGAAATTCCAATAGAATGTTCCATAAAATTATTTTTTTTCTTTAATATTCTGTAAATGTGCACGCAATAAAAGGGAGGTCCTTGTATCGTGCTAAAGGAAAAACAGCAGAAAAAAAAAAAACAAATTAAAATTACTATCGAAGAGAAAAAAAAATCCTTATGACACGAGTTTTAAATTCAATTAACATTCCTTCCTTTTTCTATTTTTTTTTTTTTTTTAAATATCAGTCTGCATATTTTCATTTTTCCTTCCTTTCCATTTTTCTCCTGTCGAAACTCTTAATTTCCGTTTTAATGTACATTTTGTAAATTTAATTTCTCATTTATTTTTTATCCTTATTTACTTTGTCCTTTTTATAATATATTTTTTTTTTTGCTTTGGAAATTAATTAACATCTAATTTTTGTAATTTAAATATTTTTCTCATTTTTGCGTTTTTTTGTTTTTTAAATGAAAATTTCAGAAGAGGACGAATCACAAATATTTGTTAAATTCTTCCGTTTTCATAAATGTTATGATTTAATACCAACATCAGCTAAATTAGTTGTATTCGATACTCAATTATTGGTTAAAAAAGCATTTTATGCATTAGTTTATAATGGTGTACGTGCAGCACCATTATGGGATTCACATAAACAACAATTTGTTGGTATGCTAACAATAACAGATTTTATAAAAATTTTACAAATGTATTATACATCACCAAATTCATCGATGGATCAATTAGAAGAGCACAAGTTAGATACATGGAGAAGTAAGTTTGAAAAGGATTCTTTTAAATTAAAATTGTAAACAACAACAACAAAATGTTATCCTTATTCTTTTTAGATGTTCTCCATAACCAAGTAATGCCTTTAGTCAGCATTGGACCTGATGCATCATTATATGATGCAATTAAGACATTAATTCATAATAGAATTCATCGATTACCAGTTATTGATCCATTAACGGGGAATGTATTGTATATATTGACACATAAAAGAATACTTAGGTTCCTGTTTTTATATGTAAGTTAAAATTCTTTAATTTTAAATTTAATTTAAATTGATTTTGAGGCTCAAATTAATCAATGTTCTTTCTGATCCTTTTTTCAGATTAATGAATTACCACAACCGTCGTATATGCAACATACTTTAAGAGAGCTAAAAATAGGGACTTATGATAATATAGAGACTGCTACAGAAGACACCAGCATTATTGTTGCTTTAAAGAAATTTGTTGAAAGGAGAGTATCAGCATTACCGTTAGTTGATAATGAGGGTAGACTTGTTGATATTTATGCAAAATTCGATGTTATTGTAAGTACACTTGTCGATTATTTCAACTTAAAATTTTAAAAAAAGATTAACCATTTTCCTTCTTTATGTGTAGAATTTGGCTGCAGAAAAAACATACAACGATTTAGATGTGTCCTTAAAAAAAGCCAATGAACATCGAAATGAATGGTTCGAAGGTGTTCAAAAATGTCATTTAGATGAAAATTTATTTACAATTATGGAACGTATTGTTAGAGCTGAAGTACATCGTTTAGTTGTTGTCGATGAAAATGATAAAGTAATTGGAATAATATCATTATCTGATATTCTTCTATATTTAGTATTAAGACCAAGTGGTGAGGGAATGGGTTCACAACATTCATTACGTGCAACAGATCCAATATTACAAACACAAAAATCATCATCGTTAGAAGATGATGGAATTATTGGTGGTGGTGATACAGGATCAGGAGGATCTGGTAGTCGTAGTTTAATTGAAGATATACAAGAAGAAGAAGATAAACATGATGATGATGATGACGATGATGATGATGATGATGATGATGATGATAGTGATGATAAAGGAAAATTAAATAAAAATTTAATTAATAATAAAAATGATAATACTGAAAATGATAGTAATAATGAAGAGACTATTGAAGCTGTTGATCAGCAACAAGAAAAACAAAATGGTGAAGATGATAATGATGATGATGATAATTCCAAAGAAGAAAATGATGAAAATGATATATCATCACAATTAATTGAAGATTGTGTAATAAAAAAAGATAAATCTGATTCAGATTTATCTGTAACAGCAACAGATACAAATTTACATCAACATGAGCAAACATCATTAGCGACATCAACAGTTCGTGAAGTTGCACTTGTTAGTGAGTAAAATTAAATAAGGAATATTTTTATTTTTTCGTGAGAAAATAAGAAAAAAATTTAAAACATCTTAGAAGCAACAAAAAAAAAAAGTAATTAATTTTTAATTTTATTTTTTTTTTAAATTGAAACACCATCCTAAAGAAATGAAGAAAAGAAACGAGAGAAACAAAAGGAATGTTTACTACACTAGTGATCTTATAGGTTTAAATGAAAAAAAAAAAAAACATTAAGTAAAACAAAAACAAAAAGTAAATAATTGAAATTACAAAAAAAAAAAAAGTTTAAATTAAAATAAATGAAGAGAGAAATTATTGTTAATTAATTATTAAACAATTTAAAATTTAAAATAAAAAAAAAAAACAAATGGAAAATAATTAATAAAAAATAATAAAACTTACATAATTATAGTTATAATTCTCTAGTTATTTAATTAATTAATTAATTATTATTAATTATTGTATTTCAGTAGTTAAAATCTCTTAATTAATTTGAAAAAAAAAAATAAAAAATAAAAAAATGAAATTTATAAATAAAACAAATTTAAATAAAAAAAAATACAACATTTACAAAATTGTACATTTTTTTACACTGTTTTTTTTTTCGTTCTTTTTTTTTTTGTTTTTTTTTGTTTTCTTATTTAATTTATTTTTCTAATTATTTAGGAAAAATAAATTTGGAGTTGTTTTTTGTTTTTGTCTAATTTTCTTTTTTTTTTTTTTGCTGTAAGTTTAATTTATTATTATTTTTTTTTTTTGCTTTTTAAATTTTTTCATAGAAAGAATAGACACACACACATACACACTCATAAAAAGCAAATAAAACATAAATAAGATTTAAAATATTTAAAAAAAAAGCAAAATATTATGTTTTCTATTTAAAAAAGAATTCTAAATTAAAAATAATTGAAAATAAATTTAATTTGTTTTGCTTTTTATATTTGTTAGAATTTTTAAATTTTTGTTGTTGTAAATATTGAATTTTTTTTTTTTTTTTAATTTAAATTTTTCTCTCAAATTTTTATTTTTGTTTTTTTTTTTTATTGAAAGATAAAACTTTTTTATTTTATTTTAGTTTTCTGTTTAAAAATTTAGTTGTATGAAAATAAAGCTTCAAATAGATTTTAACATAATTCCAAAAAAAAAAAAAAATAAATAAAGAACTTAAGAAGAATCCTGTAAAATATAAATGTAGTTGTAATACCTCTTATCTTTCTTAGAATTGTAAATTTTTTTTTTTTTCTTAAAAAAATTGTAAAAATTAATTTGTTATTTATTTATTTTCTTTAAAAAAAATATATATTTCTCTATTTGTTTAAATTTTTTCTTCTTTGATAAATAAAAAAAGAAAATAGTAAGAAAAAATGTTCTATTAAATGCAAATTTTCATATTTAATAAAGCAAAAGCAAAATGATAATAAGCTGAAAATATTTTTGAAAAAAAAAAAAAAAAAATTAAATGTAAAATAGAGGAAAAATATTTCAATAAGTAGCAACAATAATATTTTTTTTTTCGTTTTTTTTTTTTGTTTTTGCAAAAAAATACATATTAAAGGATAGTTATTATATATTCGAAATTTAAATTATGTATTATATATATTAAATTGAAAAACAGAAAGAAGATAAATAAAATATTTTCAAATTTAATAGTTTATAAAAATAAAATACTGCTTTTTTTTTTTTTTTTAGTGAGGAGTGATATTAAAATTTAAATAAATGCAAAAAAAAAAATATATAGAGAAAATAAATAATAAAAAAAAAAAAAAAACAAATAATGTAATAGTTTGTGTAATAAGAAGAGAAAAAAAAAAGGAAAATAAAAATTCTATATTGTGTCTAAGAAAACAAAAAAAAAGAAAGAACAAGAAATGAAAAAAAAAGAGAAAAAGAAAAAGAAGAAATTATATATTTAAAAATTAAGTTGCCTAAATAAAGGTGATATTATTGACAGAAACAAATTGTACAAAAAAAAAGTAGTTTTATTTTATTTTTTTATCTTTTTCGTATAAGTTTGTGTTAAGATTTATTTTCGCTGACACTCCCGTTGTATATGAGACAAAATCGTTAGATGCATCTGTGAAGGATGAAGTTTACAATACATGTTGTTGGCACACAGTAATCTTGAAATCAACAAAAATTAGAATTACAGAAATGTTAATTGAACATATCGGGGAAATTCGAAAATTCCATTTTAGTAATGTTACCATATAGTAAGTAACCAAATTAACCATTGAACAAATTTGATGACTGTGGTAACATAACTTTTACCGTAAAGGTAAATATTCGAATATGGTAACTGGTTACTTTTGTTAACGTAAATGATCGAATATAGTTATATTTTGGTTATTATGGTAACTATCATGATCAATTTTCGAAAAAAATCCCCTTTTTCACCCTAAGTAAATGGTTTTCCTAAAAAAATTTTACTGGTATTGAATGAGACGATATAAATGAAAATAAAGAGTAATCCATTTTGCCAGCGCTGTGTTAATCGGAAATGCAGTGAAGGGATATCCCTACGTTGCCATTCATTATTTAAAAAAAAAAATAAAATTCAAAAAAAAGAAATAAAACAAAATAAATTTTTTTTAAAATTTTTTCAGAGAATTTATTTACAAAACTTTCTAAAATATCACAATGTAAGAAGGAAAAGATAAAGATTTTATGATGACAAGATGATCTGATGAAATGTGTGGAAAGGTAGAGATGATCGATGAGATAATGTGTTATATGAATGAAAATTAATAATGAGGAAAAAAGATTTTTAAAATTGTTAACATTTCATTAGAGAGAAATACAATAGAAAAATTATTTAAATGAAAACTTCTAAGTACAGTTACTGATACAGTTTTGACCCCAAAAGCTTTAAAGTTGTACTAAAAAATAATTAACAATACTTAAAACGAATTATACAAAAATTTTGGTTTCCACAAAAACAAACTAATATAATTTTTTTTTTTTTTGTTGTTGTTGCATTGAATAATTTACTTAAGATTTTCCAATTTCATTGCTGGTAATTGTTTGATTTGCCTTTTGACTTGGTACACTGTAAAAAAATTAATTAAAAATAAAAAAAATTATTTTTAAAACTAGAAAAAAAAAACATTGAAGTTAATTTAATAAATTTAAAAAAAAAACACACAATTAAAACCCATCAACCTCACCTTAATTTCTAGATATGTACCATAACCAACAATAAAAAAAAAAAAACAAATTATATAAAATTCGCAATTTTTTATTCAATTTTTCTATGTATGTAGATATGTAATGTGTGAAACCTGAAAAAAGTTGTATGTGTATGGAGTCAAATTTAATTGAGTTTATTGAACCATTTATTGTTTCTATCATTTTCATTTTTCCCCCCATCATAGAATTAATAATTACTACAATTCATCCTTTTCAATCTTACTTTCATCTTCATTTTTGTTTTCTTCATAATTTTTTACTAATTTTTTCTCTTCATTATCATCCTTATCATTATTATCATGAATTGAAACATTCTCTACACTTCCTTCGATTCTTTGTTCATGAATTTGTTGTTTATATTTTTCACTTGGTATAAATGTAACTGTATCAGATTCATTGTATGCCATTTCTGAATTATCATATTCATTTGGTTTTGATGATGAAGGATCTGGACTTGTAAGGATAATTCGTGATTTATAAATTATTCTGTGATTTTATTTTTTATTTTATTTATTTTTTTTTGATGTGTGTGGTATAAATTGTGAATATTTTTGTGATTTTGTTTTGTGTCAGGATTTTTATGTTCCAAAAATATAAAAATAAACGAAAAAATTAATAAAAATATATTTTTTTTTTGTAGAATTTTTGTAAAAAATTTTTTTGAGAAGCGAAAATCAGTTAAAGCTTTTTAATTTTACAGTTAAACAAGAAATTAACATAGGAAAGTTAAGCAATTAAAAAGTGTAGAATCTTGTAAAATACCATACCACAATAAAAAAGAACATAAAAAAATAAAATATAGAATTCTAGCAAACCTTTCTTATTTTCAAAGATTTTTTTTTTTTGTGTTTTTTTTGCTTTTTTATAAAATAGCTGAATTTATGAAAGAATTTAAGAAGAGCATAATGAAAATAGAATTTAAAGTATGAAATCACTGTCTAGAATGACCGCGTAATGTTTTTGGAGTTCTAGAAGAAAAAAATAAATATTTTGAATTGATTAAGAAAATATTTTGTGGCTATTCTATTAAAAATGTTCTAGAAGAAAAAATTTCTTTTTTATTCTTTCGAAAAAAAAAAACATTTGTAAAAGAATAGCTAATATTTGAATAGAAATTAAATAAAGAATATGAAAAAAAAAAAAATTAAGAATTCATAGGATAAAAAAATTTTTTTTACCTTTCTCTAGCTTGCATATTAGCTCCAACTTCAATATTTCTTGGTTTTCTAAAATCACATTCTAATGAGAATGCAGAATCACCAGGTGTTACTAATTCTGGATCATTTTGAATAACAACAATATTTGAAAAAAGATCACCATCTTGTTGTGTTTGACATTGATCTAATGTAAATTGCATTTCTAATGATCTAGAACGACCATTTTTTGGTTTAACAAAACATGGTTCTGATTGTTTATGAAAACTTCCTCTTGTATACATAACACCATTAAAATCTTTTTCAGTTTCTAATTGTACAAACATTGAATTTGAACCACATTTTAAATTGACTTTTTGTACACCATTTGTTGATTCGTTAATTTTAAATGAATCAGAAAGATCTTGTTCGAAAACATCTAAAAAATAAAAAAAATTAAAAATAAATTAATTAAAAATTTTATAATTAAATTAATTGAAGACAATTTCTCTTCAACAGTGTTCAAAAAAATCTAAAAAAAAAAAAACATAAATTTCAAGGGTTTCCATTCTCAGAAAGTGGATTATATTCTGGATCAATTGCTGGTTAGATTTAAAACTTGAAATTAAATTTGATCAAAGTTTCCGTACACGATTGAAAAGTGCACTAAAAAAAAAAATCAAATAAATTAATGGATGATTATGAATTATTTTAGAATTGCATAACATCCTCTCATTATCACAATTTCCCTTTCATTGTTACTTTCATTTGAATCGATTAAAAAAATTATGAAAATTTTAATGTTAAGTGAAAGTAATCTCTTATTTACTTTTGGTTATCATGGTGTTTTTTTCTTCTACCGCATTGGAAAAGAAAGAAAAAATTGCAAATCAAAAACAAGTTTTTTCCTTAATCTTCCGCAATGAAATGCACTTTGCACGTAAAATAAATCTGAAATTCAAAAGAATTTTTTTTTGTTTTCCCTTTTAAATTTTCAATTTTTATGAATTTTTACTTTTTTTAAAAGAAAATTATGAGTATTGAGGTCAATAACTTTCTTCACTAGTAACAATGACGTAATAATGACAACGTAATTGCAGGTTAATCAACATCGTGATGTAAACGATGACAAAATCTTGAAGAAAAGTTGTAACATTTTTTGTGTCGTCGTAATCATTTTTTTTTTCAATTGTTTTCTTTGAGAAGCAAAAGTAATGTAGGTAGTAGTATCTTCAATTTAATCGTGAATTTATTATACCATCCAAAGAAATGCTGCTTCTGCTATGATGAATATGAAATATTCATGGCGAATGAACGAACGAACCGGTTTATTGACCAGGTAAACAAGTATAAAAAAAATATATAGAAGCTAACAACGTGTCTTCTACCAACAATGAATCTTGTAGTGCTAGCTTAGAGGAAGATGAAAAAAAAATATTATTTGCACAATAAACTTTAGAAAAAAATCCTAAAATTAAAATTCAATTTTCTTCCAAGCCTTCTGTTTTCTTGGCTAAAAAAAAAAAATTAATTTTTTAATATACCTTCTCTCCTATTTTGATCCTTGGAGGATGCAATAACGATCAAACATAAAAATGTTACTAAAACTAATTTATTATAAATCTTGCACATTTTCAATTAATTTTTTGTAAGTTAAAGCGAAATTTGGAATAAAAAAAAAAATTTTAAAAGAAATCACTTCACGAATTTTAAATGAAAAAATTAAATTTCACAAAAAACAACAAAATTCTGTATTCTTCGAACTCAAGAAAAGCTGTGTCTTAACAATTCCGTGTTTTTCTTGGAACTGAACTTTAATAACGATTGATCTGCCGTTTAATAAATCTGCGATCCATGAATATGAATTCCACTACTACTTTACCACTTTACCACCTTCTTTGTTTTTTTTTTTTTTCCTTCTCCTTCTATTTTTTTTTTTTTACCTTGCCGTTTATGTTGATTGTTGGTTAGTTGGTTTTGGTGATGGAATCCATTGAAGTCATGGAGTATACACAACATCACCTGTAAATTGTAAATAAACATGATTCTAGTATACATATATTGCTGTTCAAAATTACATTTGTTCAACTTGTTGAATCATCCTGGAACAGCAGATAGCAGATAGTGGTAGCTCTATGTAAAATAATAATATTGAAGTATGTAATTTTATGTTACATTACTGTTTTGGATGGATCTTTTTCATTTTATAACTTTTTTTTTTATTTTATTTGTTTTTTTTTCTTCAACGTTGTTTTTCAGGTGCTATTCACCCTACCTGTTAATGATGATTATATGTTGTGCGATTTTTTTGTTTTTTTTTTTTTTATAAAGAAAATATTTTAACTAAAAAGTACTCATCATGTACGAGTACGTATTTTCATTTATGTGTGTGTGTGTGTGTGTGTGTAAATATCTAATAATAATTATGAAAAATAATAATGGTTCCGTGTTTTGTTAACATTTTCCACTCATACAAGAAAATAAAATAAATGAAAAAGTACAATAATGAAAATCAAACTCTGACCGAATTGTATTGGCGGTGATCATTTTGAATTTTTTTTTTTTTTTATATTTTTATAAAGCTATTTTGCATAAATGTATGATTTTTTATTTCTAATGGTTCTTTGAGTACTTGGTACCAACAAAAATTATATGGTATGCTGTTGAATGAAATGAAATGTGGTTGTGGAACCGCGCTCATAAAGTTGCAATAATTGCATTTACTTAAAAAAAAAAACAACCAAAAAAAAATCACGACAACAAATTAAATAACCGAAAAGAAAATTACATGTATGTAATATAACAATGTGATTTTTATTTCATTTTCGATGTACATTTATATGTTGTCACCATTTTGTGTGTGTGTGTGTGTGTCGTTGTGTTATTACAATAAATTCAAATAACAATAAAACCGGACAACAATAAAAAAATTTCATGTAAAATCTCGGAAGGAAGTTAAAAATGGATAGTATTGCGTTTGTTTAGATTTCCTTTTTTTTTTCTTTTAAATCAAATGAAAATTTTATATCTGCGGGTATGTACATAATTAGTTTTTGTTTAGATAAAAAGCATTTAAGTTTTCCTTAATTTTTTTTCTTTTTTTTTTTTTTTAAATACTTAATTTGATGTCTGAAAGTGAAAATAGATTTCTACATAATATGGGGATTTTGAAAAGTAAAGGAAAAAGCATACATATTAGGGACCAGTGACAGAGTCCTTCAATTATAAATTCCTAATCTGATTTTGGTCCTCTTTTTTGTACACGTTATGATTATGGATAAGTATGGACATTTATCTATTTTAAGTGAATAGAAAAATTTGAAAGACATGATATTTATTTTCAGAAGTAAAATAATTTTTGAAAAATTTTATATATCTAAAAAAAAATAAAAAACAATTTGTACATATGTATTTCTTAAAAAAAAATCACTTTAAAACACACATCATTATTTTTAATAACGAAAAAAATTTTCTCCTTTTTTGGTTCTTTTAAATTTCAGTTTCTAATCTTTTTATAAATGTTTTTCTAGAAGTATCCAACAAAACTCTAAATACGCAATTTTTAATTTCTTTGATTTCTTAATTCTTTTTTTTTTTTTTTTTATAATTCCTATAAAAAGTTAAAAACAAGCTATTTAAAAAAAAAAAAAAAGAAAAAATTTTTTTTTTTTAATTTCCAATTACATGTACACAAAACATGCAATTACGTAATTACACAATCTTATTAGTATCTATACAAAAAGTATATATTATACTGATTAAATTATGTATTGCTTCTAAACAAGATAACTTTTCTTGTTTTTTTGGTTTCATTTATTTTTTGTTTTTTTTTTTTCTTGTTTTTTTTCTAAGTTATTACATTTAACTTACACTAATGCAAAGATACATAATTAAGAAGTACTTAGATTTATTGTAACTTTTTGTTTTTTTTTTTCCTTTTCCAAATAAAAAGTATCTTTTAATTAAAAAATACAAAATTTTATCTTGATAAATTCATGCTGTGTTTATCTTTGTTTTTTTTTTTTTTTTTGTAATATGTAACATTACAGAAATTGAATGAAAAAGGTATTGTTTTTTTTTTTTTTTTTTGTAGTTTTGTAATTTGAATCTATGCGTTGAAAATAAATTATCTGATCCAGATTTGATTAGATAATTTTAAATATTAGATAATTGATTAAAGTACTTCTCCTTTAATTTTATACATGATGGGATTTTTTATCAGTTTTTTTGTTCGTTTTTTTTTTTTTTTTCAATTTTCAAATTATTAACGGACCATTTTTTCTATGAAAAACATTTTTAGTAAAATAGAGTGCAACAAGGTGAAATAAATGAATTATGCTATGAATTAAAAATATAATTATTATCTTTACGAATATTATAAATTATAATTAAAAAATAGATAAGTGTAATTTGACTGTAATAAATTTGTGTAAACCATATATGTACGTATACGTACTCGTATATATTTGCTACTGTTCGTCAACGTATTGTATGGTATTGAATTACATTATCTTACCTTGTAATATGGAATTTTATTGAATTGCTTGCCAGATAATTTCCCTTTTCACTTAATTTTTTTTTTTTAAATAAAAAAAGATACTTATTTCTTGATTAGCTAATCGTTAATCTAATAAAAAATATGTAATTATTGATATGAGTGTTTACGTAATTTTTTTAATGCCTCAACATAAATAGGAAAATTATGTTGTTGTTTTTTTTTTTTTTTTTTTAAATAAAATAAAAATCATATATATTAACCTGCTGTGCGGAGTATGTAATCACAATCATACATATATCACTTTATTACATCTATAATGAAATAATTATGTATTTCTTCTTTTTAAAATTTTTTTTTTCTAGTAAGTAGGTTTTTTTTTCTATTATTTAATTACAAGAAATATAGGAAATTTCGAGTGTTGTATAATTTGAAATTGAAATTATTTAATTTTTTTGCAACTACCATCGATTATACTTAATAGGCTTCAAGCGGAGAACTCAATCAGTAATTTTATATATATTTTTTTTCTTTTTTTAAATTATCTGAATTTCAATGGTTGCAGGTCAAAGGAAATCTAAAGGTTAATCACATCGCTCAGAGGCTATTGAACTGAAATAACAAGAAAAATTTTCAGCTGCAAATCTTTGTACAATGTTCTGAAGGTCTAAATAGTTTTCTTGAAAAAAAGGTTTATTTAAGTAAAAAAAAAAACTGGAGCTTCCAGGATCAAAACAACCCAAAAACTATCAGATCTCTTCAATATAACTTGAGTTAACCATCAAAGCCCTTATTTTGAAATTTGAATTCAGAAAAAAAAACATCAGTGAAAACTAAGCGAATTTTTAGTACATTTATAAATTATAAATGCAATCTTTTTTTTTTCGAATAACCGCGTAATACAGAAACCTACAAAACTAGTCAACTTAATTATAATAGCTTAACTTAATTTCTCCTAAATTGTTTTCATTTTCTCTAACATTTTTTAAATATTTCCTAACATTTTGTTTACATTAAAAAAAGTAAATAAATAAAGGTACATGTTACATAAACTTCCGTTCCAAAATTAAGTAATTTTCCACTAGATTGCCAATTAAATTACCCAGTAAAACAAAAAAAAAAACATATTTTAAAAAGTCAACAAAACATAAATCATTATTGGCACCATGATGACAGTATACACATTTAAAACATAATGTTGTATTACCTGTCCTATACTTTGTAAATAAGTATATCATTGTAAATTGAAATAATTACCAACCGTTAAGACATTGTAATGAAATAATAAGATGTTAATTTTTTTGTATAGTTTTTTCTCAAAAAATATACAAAAAAAAAAAAAGGAAAAACATGTATTATCCAAAAGATTTGATATATACAATCACGCAACGTAAATGAATCTATGAAAAATTATACAATGACAATAAATTTAATTTAAAAATTAAGTAAAAGATACAAAACAAAAAAGATATACAAAAACAAACAAAAAAAGTCACATAAAAGCTAAATAAAAAAAAGAGAAATTTCAACTTAAGTGAAAAAAAAGTGTTTTACTATTTTATTATTATTTTTTTTTTTTTCAACTTTATTAAGAAAAAAAAAAAGTATAAAATCGTTACATTTTTCATTATAAAACAGAAAAATTATTACAACAAATTCTTTTCTTTTTTTTTTTTCACTTATTTTGTTTGCATGCTAAAAATGATTATTTCACTTATTTTTTTTATTTTCCAATAAAAAACAACAATTAAATTGATTACAAAATTTCTTAATAAATGAATAAAAACAAAAAGTGTTAAGATACCATAACGCATCGTTAAAAGTTTGTGCGTTTTTTTTTTTTTAGTGTTTAATTACAATTTGTTAATGTTTTGCAAATAATTTGAAATTAAAATTTAAAAAAAAAAAAATGAAATGCAAAAAAAAATTATTCAGTAAAAATTACAACAAATTTTTCTTCACTCTCACTTTTCTTTTCAAATTAAAAACAAGAAAGAAAAAAAAAATTTCAAATATTCAAAGAAAAAAATAAATTGTAAAAAAATTAAAAAATTTTCATGGTCATTATCAAAATGCGGACATGATCATTTTGATTATTCACATATTATCCGATCATATGAAGATAATATGAATTATAGGAAATAATATGTATATGTAAAAAAAAAAAAACAATAATCTGAATAAAAAATTAGATAT
Source organism: Bombylius discolor (assembly GCA_939192795.1). NCBI lineage: Eukaryota > Metazoa > Arthropoda > Insecta > Diptera > Bombyliidae > Bombylius > Bombylius discolor. Next base: position 43,745,203 of record OW584238.1, on the reverse strand, counting down.
TTAACAAGCTTGTAGCGTGTTTTAAAAAAAAAAATGTTCATTCACAAGAAATACAAGATTATATTTCATTGTTAATAATATGAAAATTATTGATGATGTACGACTAATAAAGTCGTTTCGAGGTAAATGTAACTGAAATATCATAAATGAGCTGTTTATTTTAAATTAAAAAAAAAAAAAAAGCCAAAGAAAGAGAAAATTTCAATATTTTTTTCTAATTAGTAAAAGATTAATTGAATGCCTCCCTAAAATTAAATTTCTATCTGTTATCCTGTTTCTTTTTCCCTCGTTAACTTGGTTGTATCTATAGTTTTTGGAGAAGACACTAGAATAACAAACTCCTGTGGCATCAAAAAAAAAAAAAAAAAAAAAAAAAAAAAAAAAAAAAAAAAAAAAAAAAAAAAAAAAAAAAAAAAAAAACCAATAAGGCACAAATTATAAGGTCAATGTTTTTTCTCTTCAAGAAACGTTTTTTATTTGTTTAAAGGTGTTCCTAATCTCAAGAACTGGTCGTTGTAAAACAAAAAAAATATTTTCTTTAATTCATAATAAATTTTGAAAAAATTTAACAGAATTTTCATTTCATCATCATTTTTTAACTCATATTTTGTTTCACTAGATCTGTACCCGTATGGTAAACATCGACAATACATTTTTAATTTTTTTTTCTCTTGGTTAATTAAATGTAATAAAACTATGTTTTGTTGTTCATTTGTTTATTTATTTATTATCTAATTTTTTGTACATTATTCATGCCAATAAAATTTCAAACATACACACATACAGTGCTGGAAAAGATACTTTTAACATTTTTATTTATTTATTTTTTTATTTTATATATTTTTTTTTTTTTCAAGTTTCCATATTTAATTTTTTAATGATGTCTTTTTTAATTTTTTCATTTCAGTCCAGTATCGTTCGGGTTCAATGCCCTCCCAATTAACTGATTTCATGAAAATACTGTTGAATTCACAATTGAATTTACAAATTCAACGTATAAGTACATAATTAAATTGAACATTTAAGATTTGTCATTAAATTACCATCGTATTAATAGAAAAAAAAAAACACATGAAAATAAAGAAAAACAAAATACAAAAATTAGAAAATATAAAAGTAAACAAAAGAAAAAATTAAAATTTTCTATAAATAATTATTTCATTTTTCAAAATATATATTTTTTTTAAATTAAAATTTGTTACTATTTGTTATTCATTTGCCGTTTTGTATATATGTACATATATTAAATGAAAAAAAAAACAAACACGATTTCTTAAAAATATTTCCGGAATTTTTTATGCTGCAATAAAACATAAAAAATTAGTGCTCAACATACATTGTATTATTTTACTATAATTTTTTTTTTTTTTTAGAAGAAAAACAAAAAAATCCAGATACAACACAACATGCCTTTTATTTACATACAAGTATTTGAAAAGAAAACTGGTTCAATCTTCGGTAATAAAATACATAAAATGAACTGAAATAAAATCAAGATAGAAAAAAAAATAAAATAAAAAAAAAACAACGATTAAATGTAAAAATTTTGCAATAGATTGACTTTATAAGTCAAAACATTCGCAATTTGTGTTGTGTGTTCAATTTGCACTTGAATATATGTACATACATACATATTATGATGTTGACTTAAAATAAGTTTACAAATAGCTCAAACTACTTTTATAATATTCATTTAGATTTTAACTGAAACTTGTTTTAAAGACCAGTATATATATCAAAACCAAATTAATCAAATAGATCCTCATTTTCTACTTTCGATTTCATCATTTTCATTGAAATACAAATTATAATTTTCTTCATTTTTTTCTGACACTATAAAGACAATTAAGTATATATATACTTACTATATAACTAATATACTTACGTTTCCTTTAGTTGTTTAAGTACTTCCTGTTCCTTCTTTGTAAGTCCCTCATAATATGATTTCAAATTGATTTCAAGAAGTTTACGTGTTTGCATTCCGGTTAAACTGTAATAAATTTAAAAATTTTAATATGAACGAGATATATAAATTGTTGTACTTACAATGTTGATGGTCCATCTAATTGTATAAAATAGTACATTGCAAGTTTACCAAGTTCGATGTCAGCATCCTTACAAATACCAGCTGCTTTACGACATATTTCTTTAATATCATCTGGTGCTGGATGCCATTCTTGTGGTCCATTATTTGTTAAAAGACCAAGACCATGACCAGATGCACAAACTACAGCAAGGTTTTGTTTCTAAAAATACAAAAAAAAAAAAGAGTTTTCATGAAACATCGATAAAAGAACAATAATATGTACTATAGGTACCAAGAAAAATAGTAAATAATCCTTTAAGGATGAATCTAAAAGACTGTAACGAGTGTATGTCAAAACCATCTATGAAAGAAAAAATTAGATAAAAGTAAGAAAAAAATTGAAAAGTAATAACAAAATATGTATTTTTTACATCAAATCGTCCTGGTGCCGCTAAAATAATATCCTTTAATGGTTGCAATGGATATCCTGTCACACCAATAAATTTAACTTTTCCTTCTTCTTTTAATTTTTCAACTTCTGGTAGGGTTTCATTGATGACAACATCCAATGATGGAGCGAATTCAATATCATGAATCTAAAGAAGAAAAAAAAAAAAAAAAGATGATACAAATCCAAACAAGTAATTTACAAAATTTCTTACCTGAAGGACATCAATATAATCCAATCCCAATAATTTTAAACTTTTCTCAACACTTTCTCTTGTTTTCTTTGCCGAAAAATCAAACATATTTTCATAATTTATTTCATAACGTCCAACTTTTGTTGCTAAATAATAAGCTTTACGTGGTATATCCTTCAATGCTTTACCATAAATTTCTTCAGATTTTCCTTGACCATAATATGGTGCTGTATCTAAATAATTTATACCTGATTTTATTGCTTGATGAATTGTTGCAATTGCTTCATTTTCATCGACTTGACTGCATGAAAAAAAAAACAAATTAATTAACAAATTTTATGTTTCAAAGTTATAACAGGAAATTAAGTGAAATAATTTATCTTTGTTTTTATTTAAATTGTCAAACTGCTATAAAATTAAGGATACAATGGATATAGACTAAAAAACTATTTTTCTTTTTTTTTCTTTTTTGTGAATAATTGAAGTTTTAAGTAAGATTATTATTTTTCATTGCTATTGTTGTGGAGGACTTCCTTCAAAAAGGACAATTTCGTAGTTTAAATTTTTTAAATATTGTCTTATTTTTCAAAATTTTTTTTGATTTTTTTTTTTTGAACTAACTAAATTCATAACAGCTTTTTATATATTCAAAGTTTTCACAACTGTAAACGATAAAGTTCATTTTTCATAGATTTTAAAAGCTTTTTTCTAATTTTCTTTTAAATTTTTCTTTTTAAAAAAAAAAAACAAGAAAATAAAATAAACAATCATACAAACCCATAAAATTTACTAAAAGTTCCACCACCTAAAGCTATTTTAGATACATTTAGACCAGTTTTACCAAATGGTCTATATTCCATACGTGAAACAGCTTCTTCATCATGAAAATCTTTTATAAATGTTTCCGGAAGCGGCATTATTTTTCAATTAAAATGCACAATGTTTTTTTGTTATAAAAATTTAAAAAAAAAAAAAATCACGACACCTTGAACACTTGACTCTTTTGAAAAATTTCAATAAAAATTAAACAAATTTTTTTAAAAAAAGTACCACAGAAAAAATTTAATTATTTATTTATGTGCCATATGATGTCCGTATAATAGAAAAATTACGACTGGTGGAGCTGCTCAGAGAAATAAAAATTCTATATAATTAATTGAGTTGTTAAACTCTCAATAATATTGTTTAGTATAATTTTATTATTTACTTTTTTACTTGATTAAATGAATGAGTTATTGAAGCAGCAATTTATTATGACATAAACAATCACTACAAAATTAAAAATGCATTTAGTGTGGGTGAGAAACTAGACGATTTCAATGTATTTTTGATGCGAAAAAAAAATTAAAACAAATATTGATGCACTCGAAAGAGATAACGTGTGGTGCATAATAATTTTTTTGTGATAATTGATAATTCACAATTTTTTTTTTTAGTATTTGTTTATTTTTTTGTTTGCTCTTATATGCTTTTTAAAATTTATAACCACAATATTATGTACGAAAAAAAATTTTTTTTTCTGATAAAAAGAGAAGGAAAATTTATAACAATCAAGCCGCTTTATCATTAGTGAACAAAAAATTGTAAAGATTGATAATGATTCTATCACATTTTTTTTGATTAAATATGAAAAAGATATTTTTGAAGTTTAAACTTACATAATATATGTATCGTCAGAGTTTAAAAGAAAGTGAATAGAAGTCTCGTAGAACCAATAGAATTTCGACAATTGTGTTGCTTGAGTTGCTTTTGAAATTGAAAAAAAAAGGGGATTTCTGTTCTCTTAACGCTCTTAAGAATTTTTTTTATTTATTTTAAACATCTCCAAAAATTAAAAGAAATTCATCGTGTCAATTTTTAATTTGCCATCAGTTTGATAGATATTTTTTTATCATTAGATTAATTTTAGTATAAAAGCATCAACGCAAAAATTTAAGAATTCATTTAGTTAAAAAACACACACAGATCGTTAAATTACGTTTTTTATTATTTAAATAGTTTTATTGAAAATTCAAAAACAAAAATGTCATTACCGCCAACATTTGTTAAAGGATTCCATGATGAAGAAGCCGTTGCAAAGATGGAATATCGTCCTTATGGTAAAACTGATATGATAGTTTCGAAATTAGCAATCGGTGGAGCAACTTTTAGTGATTTATTTGGGTAAAAAAAAAAAAGAAAGAAAAAAAAATTTCTCATTATTATCTTTTTTAAAATGAAATTTCAAAATTAAAGAGAAGTTAATGAAGAAGAAGGGATTCTAACAGTTCATGAGGCTCTCCGAAAAGGAATTAATTATGTCGATACAGCACCGTATTATGGCCAAGGAAAATCTGAAGAGCTCATTGGAAAAGCATTAAAAGGAATTCCAAGAAATTCGTACTATTTAGCAACAAAAATTGGACGCTATGATAAATGGGTTAAAGGTGGGACACCATTTGATTATTCAGCAAAAAAGACTAAAGAAAGTTTAGAAAAAAGTTTGAAATTATTAGGGGTTGATTATGTTGATGTTTTACAAGTGAGTTAATTGTTTTATTTGGCTTTCATTTGATGTGATTTTTTTTTTGTATTTTTTTTTTTTTTTTTTGAATTTTATTTTATCACCCTTCAGATACACGATATTGAATTCTCTCAAGATTTGGATCAAATAATCAATGAAACTCTTCCAGCAATTGAATCACTTGTGAAAGAAGGAAAAGTTCGTTACATAGGAATAAGTGCATATCCGATAGATGTCCTAAAAAAAGTTATTGCACAAGTACCAGGACGATTTAATGTAAGTAAGAATTTCAACGATTTTCGAAATAGTTTTTTTTTTTCTTTTTATTTTAAAATCTCGATTTTTTTGTTCTTACATAATTTTCACAGTCAGTTTTGTGTTATGCTCGTTACACTCTCCTTGACCATACACTTCTTGATTATATACCATTTTTCAAGGAACAAAATTTAGCAATTGTATGCGCTTCTGTTCATGCAATAGGTCTTTTAACAAATAATGGTGCTCTACCAACATTTTGTGCACAAAAAGAAATCAAAGATATATGTGCTAAAGCTGCTAAAATTTGTAAAAAAAATAATATTGAATTAGGAAAATTAGCAATGTATTATTCATTACAATTATCTGATGCATCAACATTTCTAGTTGGTATGCAAACTCGTAAATTATTAAATATTAATTTAGATGCAGTAACAAATGGATTAAACGAAAAAGAACATAAAATTCTTTCTGAATTAAAAGAAAAAATTTTCATAAAATCCATGAATTGGGAAGGTATCGAAATTGAAATATATAAGAAATTTTTAGAAACTAATTGTCAATAAATTTTAATATATAAAAAAATTGTAAAAGAAATATTAAAATAATAATTATGAAAAAAAAAAAAAATTGTTTATTTAAAAAAAAAAAAAAATTTGTCAGAAGTGGGATTCGAACCCACGCCCTCAGAGAGGACCAGAACGCCCAAAACAACCCAGTATGAAACACTGGATAAGATTGCTCTTGAGTCTGGCGCCTTAGACCGCTCGGCCATCCTGACACTTATAAGGTGTTTGTCTAATATCGAATTTCTGTTTTAAAATAATTAAAATTATTTAATAAAAAAAAAAACTGTAAATTTCAAATTATTTTTTAAAACGCTGTCGCTAGTATTTTTTTTTTCTTCAATAAAAAATCAAGAGAGGAATAAAATATTTTAATATTTTTCTCAGTCTCAATTCTCAAACAAAAAAAACTAATTGAGTGTTTTTATAGAAAAAAAAAATTAACATGAAAAAACACAATCAGAATATGTTACAACTATGTACTACAACTTAGTGCAACGCTAGCAAAAGCAAAAACAAATTGATAATTTTCCAGTAAATTCGAAAATATTCAATTAACACCCTTATTCGCCCACCTTCAGACATTCTTGCTATTGAAAAATAAAAGAAATTAAGAAAAACAATCAGATTTTTCAATCAAATTATATATTTTATTTATTTGACTTTTTTTTTTCTTTATTATAATTTTTTTTCTTCAAATTTTTTTCATTATTTATTATTTATTATTACGTAATTTAATTATTTTTTGGTGTGTGTGTGATTTTTTTTTAAATAATATAATTTTTCGCATGATTATTTTTTATTTGAATAGATTTTTGTTGTTTTATATTTCAGAGTATGTTTAATATTTTATATTACTGTTTTGTGTAGGTATGTCCTGTTTTGTATATTAATGTGTATGTGTGTGTATATGATTTATTTTATATGTATATCATTTGGTTTTTTATATGTCTAATAATATCAATTATTTTTATTTTCCATTATGTAAAATATATTTATTTATTTTCCGTTATTTATTTTTTTTTTTTACTTCTTAATTTTATTTTTCTGCTTTTTTTTTTTTGTATTAATTTCCTGCATATTTTTTTTTTTCCTTTAAAAAAATTTATTTTTAATTATTTTATTATATAAGTACACAATTCTTTTTGTTGTTTTTTAAATATTTTATACTTATATACTGTTTGTTAATAATTATTATACATAATTTTTAATTATTTTGTTTTTAAAAAAATTTTGTCATTTTTATTTTTTTTTTATTTTTATTTTTTTTGTAAAATGTTTTTTAAAATTTTTCGTTTTTTTTTTTTTGGTTTTTGAATGTAAATGAGAAAGTAATTGTTTAAAACTTCATAGATGAAGTAATTTGTTAGAATTATTGTTTAATTTAAAAAAAATTTACAATTAATTAATTATTTTTTGTCGATTATGAAAAAAAAGAATTTTTATTAAATTTTTATTTACTTTTTTATTTTTTTTCAAATTTTTTGTGTTGTTGTAAATATTAACTATGTACTGTAATTTTTATATTATTCATAATTTCGATTGAAATTTTTATTTTATTTTAATTATGTTTTGATGGTTTTTTTTATTTTTTATTTTTAATTACATTTATATATTTTTGTTTTTGTATATAATCATTTAAGTATGTCTACGAAAAAAAAGCTACAAAAATTATTGTTTTTTTTTCTTGATGGTTTAAATGGTTTTTTCTTTTTCTTTTTTTCATTTCATTTTATTTTTTTTTAAATTATTCTTATTTTATTATTTGCTATTTGTTTAGTCCAAAAATTATGGATTTATAATTTTTATTTTTCTCCCTGGTAATTAACCGTATTGTTGATTTCGAAATATGTAATTCGAAAATTACATCATATATACAATAGCATAACTGATGAATTTTGTCGATTATTTATTTAAAATTTCGTGATTTTTTTTCTGGATTTAGAATTGACAATGCTGCATGTATATTATTAGAATGCCAATTTATAGAAAAATGTTGATACAGTTCCTTGGAAATATATTTTCGAAATGAATTTTCTTATCATATTTTTCAGTCTGTGGTGAATCATTAAATGTTATTTGTTTAAATTATTGCTTTTCCTTTAATGTGATTCATAAAAAATATGTAATTTTCGAACGAATTCAATAATTAAGAAATACACGATTTTAAAATGTTTTGTTATAATCAATTTTTATAAATTATTATGGTAGCTTTTGCAATTATATTATGTAATTAATTATATTTTTGTCATGTAATATTTTACCGTTAATAATATGTGTATAATAATATCAATTGTCATTATAATAAAAAAAAAATGTTTTGTTTGTTATCTCATATTTAAATTTTGTGTGAGAATATTTATTTGTTCTTTGATTTATCTTACTTAATGTTTTTTTTTTTTTTGTTGTCCCTTAATTTTAATATTATGAATAATAAATACATAATAATAATTTTATTAATATAATTTCTATAATTAATTTCTTTTATATATGTATATATATATAATATATTAAATACCTGAGTTTGAATTCTGGATATCAGAATTATCTTATTTATTTAATATTTCTGGTTTTTATTTGTTGTTTTAATTTTTTTTATTTTCAATAATAAATTATTTTTTATCTTATTTATTTAATATTTCTGGTTTTTATTTGTTGTTTTAATTTTTTTTATTTTTAATAATAAATTATTTTTTAGGGATATAATTGTTATAAATACTTATTTGATTTATTTTGATACTTTCTATTTGAATATAAGTACACTGTTGTTGCATTTTTCATTTTTATTTTATGTTAAGAAATAATTTTCTTGTTTGTTATTTTGCTTTTTTATAAAGAAAATTTACAAAAAAAAAAAAAAATGAAAATTGAAAAATTTTAATGAAGCTTATGCAATATTTTAAATAAATTTTTATTTTTTGAAAGAAAAAATAATTTTTTTGTTATTCAAATAGAAAATTATAATTTAAGTGTTTTCGAAAAATTTCTCATTTTGTTTAATTAACAAGTAAAAGAGAGATAATAATTTTATAAATATTTAATTACATTTTTTTTTTCCGTTAAATAATTGATGAAATATAATTTTTCGAAAATTTTATTTGGCTTTATAGTAGGATACCTAAATTATTCGTAGCTTTTACCTTTTTTCATTTACTTTTTAAAATATTTCTTGTGATGAATCTAAAACTACAAATAACAAAAAAAAAAAAAAAATTAATAACTAAAAATCAAAACAAAAAAAAAATCTTAAATACATTATACACATTTGTAAAGTTGAATTTGATTTTCATGTCCATTTGTGGAGGCACTATATAAACTATTTTGAATTTTTTAATGGCTGAAATTATGTAGCTGCTTTCTAGATTTGATGGAAACATATAGATCAAGTGGAATTTTAACTTTTCAAAGTAGCAAAATACTATTTTAAACAAAAATTTTTTTTGAAATTGACTATGTGTAATGTAATAACAAAATTAAGTAAAAACAATAGAGAAAAAAAAAACCTGAATAAACCAAACCAAAATCAGTTGAATCAAAAACTCTGAAAACAAAACAAAACAACAAATTAAATAAATCAAAAATAAAATAAATTTTCTTTTATGATTTTTTTACTTTTCTTTCATATTTGTTTTTCTTCTATTTTTTCTATAATAAAGTAGAATTAACGATATTTATAATGAAAAATTTCGATAGTTTTTTTTTTCTAGTTTTTGTACGAAATAAAAAATTATAAAATACAATAATTAAATACTTATAAATTTTTTTTTTTTTTTTTAGATTCATACAATGTTTTTTATTTTTATTTTTAATTAATTTTTCTTGTATCCATTACTTAAATTCTGCTACATTATTTAATAATAACTCATTCCTTCGAACATAATATTTTTATCTACTTTTATTTTTCTCCTCTTCCTTTTTTTTTTTACGTTTTACTTAAACTTAAATATCGACTTTTTACAGTTATTTAATATAATTTTTTTTTCACTATTTTTGTTTTTTTTTTCGCATAAAAATTTCTAATATTAAATTATCATTGATGTCAGAAAAAACAAAAAATTAAATTTATAAAAAAACAAAAAAAAAAAAAAGAAATTTATCTTCTTCTCGTATCATTTTTCTTTTTTTGCCCTAAAAGAAAGTATTTCAATCAGTTTTACATTACAAAAGTAATATTCGTGTTATAACAGTAAAAATATTATTTATACTATTTGTTTTTTTACTAAATAATTAGGTAATTTAAAAAAAAAAAAAAACGATAATCTAAAAATTATATGTATAAATTTTCACAAATCACTTTTAATGCAACTAAAATTGTTTATTTTTTAAATTTTTTTTTTTCGCTTTAAATTTAATTAATTAATTAATTAATTATATAATGTATTTATATACGATAAACTTAATATTAATTAATTATTTATTAAACACATGCTTTTTTATACTCAACTATTATTTATTTTTTTCTTTTCACTTAAAAATTACATTTAAATACAAGTTAATGCTCTACAATAATGCCGTTTTTTTTCTTCTTTTATATTTTTAAAGTAAATTTTTGTAAAAATCTTTACAAAAACATTTTTAAAAAAAAAAAAAAAAAACTAGGATTTAAAATATATAAACAAAATCTGAAATAATAAAATATAAAAAAAGAAACTAAAAAAAAAGGAAAATAAAATCATTTTTTACCACTTAATTTTCGTGTTTTTTTTCCGCAATTTCACAAAAAAAAAATAATAATAATTAATAATTAGTGAAATAATAATTCAAATTCATAATATTTCAATTACTGTTTGTTTTCTTCTTCTTTTCATCGATTAAAAATTTAATTATTTTATAAACTTATGTTCTATACGTAATGAATATGTACTTAATTTTCACTCTACAGTTTCAACATGTTTGCTTTTTTTTTTGTTTTCTCGAAAACTTTTTTCTTTTTTTTTTTTTTAATTTTTCGTAAAACTTTTTTAAAATACGAATTTATTGCAGAATATAACTTTTTTTTTGTTTTGTATTACTGTTTTCTGTAAAATCAGAATAATCATGAATGTATAATTTTAGATTTTTCTTTTAAAAAAAATTTGTGTACACAAAATGGACAACATTCAGCTGTGATAAAGTCATATTTTAAGTTTTCTGTATCAAAAAAATTTCACAATAAATCGAAATTAATAGATGAGAAAAATTCAATGAATGTGAATGTGTAACGCAAAAAAATAAAAAACTTGCAGCTAAATGTTAATCCTTATCATCGTCATAAAAAGCGTTTGAATAAAAGAATTGAAAATCTGTTTATTGTATTGAATGGCTACGTTAATATCTCTTAAATTTCTATTTTATTTTTTTATTTTTTTTTGTCATTGCTTTTATTACTTAGAATATTGAGTTTATTTTTAAGTATCCTGAATAACAATATCATCAATATGAATGTTTTTTATTTTTAAATTAAATTTTCAAATTTCGAAATTATTTCAAGGGAAAATACTTGAGAATTGGAAAATTTCGAAATTAAGAAGAAAAATCAAGATAATTATGTTTTTGGTTTAAGAAGTGAATCAATCGAAAAATCTGGACGTTCAGAATTAAAATCATCAAAATTTATATCAATTCCTTCAGTTGATGTAATTATTTTTGAATTTTTTTGTAATTTATTACGATAGTGATAATTTTTATTGAGAAAACGAGCTTTTTTTATAATTTTTGAATAAGTTGATATATTTGATAAAGATGTTGAAGGACGTGGTGAACAATTACCTCTGTTAGGTGAGAATTTAAATTCTTTACGGCTAAAGTTTTTTGTATGTTGAAATGATGAACCAATATTGGTTGAAGTTCTCGTTATTCGTCGTATAGGTAATTGTTCTTTGTCTCTTTCTTTTCTAACATGTTGATTAAAAGCTGATATTGATCTTATTTGACGATCATCATTTTTTAATGATTCTTGATATGAATTACCACTATCGTTGCTGTTATTATCATTGGGCTGTGTTTGAAATTGATGAAGAATATTTTGCAATTGAAGAAAATTTTTAAGACTTGTATAAGACGAAGAAGTTGATGATTTGTTATTCGAAAAACTGTTTAAAGGCGAATATGTTTGATGTGATCGTTGTTGTTGTGGTTGTGGTAATGGTGGTTGTTGCTGTAAAATCATCGAAGAAGACATCGACGATGGTAGTAAAGATGATGACGACGAGAATGATGAAGATGATGAAAGTAATGGCGGTGGTGAAGATAAGGAAGATGATGCCGCCGATGATAAAGATGAAATTTGAGAGAGTGATGGTGATGGAGTTTTTATCAATTGAATTTCGGAAGACTGATGTTGCAACACCAGAGGCTGTTGCTGTGGCAGTTGATCTCTATTGCTACCACTGCTTTGCAATCCCTTTATATTTTCTTCTTGTTGATCATTTTTGGTTTGATTTTTAATTGATTGATTTGCGGTAGCATTTGGTGATTGCTTCTGTTGTTGTTGTTGTTGTTGATGATGAAATTTATAAGACCCTTTAGAATTTATTGTGTTAACTTTAAAAGGATTTTTATTCGTTGATGCTGATGTTAATGTATTCTTATAAGAAGATGCATTACTATTGCCACTTGTATTATTGTTATTGATGAACGTTTCATATTTTCTATTTAACGATTTTCAGCTAGGCTTTCCCTGATTATCATCTCGTCTCAATTGTGACTGAAAAAATAATTTTTTATTGTTTTTTGATTTTTTGAAGGTAAGAATTTGTTGTTATTCTCATAAAGAATAAAAAAAAGTAAGTGTTATTTTGCTCTTTGTAATTCCAAAATTTTCGTAAAAGATTTTTTGTACAAAGGACAAATAAATTCTCCTTTAAAATTAGACAAAGTTTTAAAATACAAATAAAGAAAGTAAAAAATAAAATTTCCAAGATCAAAAAATAAATGAATAAGAGAATAGAATAGAATTCAAATAAAAATATTCTAAAGAATTTCATTATGAAAATAACAAATGAGAAAATAAGTGAAAATGATATGAAACAGAAAATTAAAAGAAGAAATTTATACAAATTATCTTTATATTATTTTCTACCTGATGAACATTCGAATATGCAGCTGATTGCTGTGTGGCACTATGATAATTCCCACTTCCTCCTCCGCCACCTCCTCCAGGACCAAGACCACTAGAAGAATTTGAATTTGATGAAGATCCTCTACTGCTACGAACTAATTGTTCAGTTGATGACGGATGTGGAATATTTGCTGTCGCCGCCGCCACCGCTGCTGATGCATTCGAAATTGAATGTTGGCGATTACTTGCTGATGATGATGACGACGACGACGATGATGATAATACACTGTGTTGTGTATGAGTGGATGAGGTGGAGGAAGAATAATTTGAATGGGAAGATGAATGTCTACAAACATACATACAACGAATGAATGAACAAAACACAAAAACAATAAAACAACACAAAAAAAAAAATGTAACAAGAGATTCCTCTTTTTTTTAAAAAAAACAATTTTGAAATTTATATCACAATGTAGAAGGACTTAACAAAATATGAAGAAAAGGATAAATAGGCTGTTTTTTCAGGACAATAGGAAAAACGCTTTGATGGTTTTTTGAACTTACCTTATAGTTGTTTGATTTGTTGTCGTTTGGTGCGAGGTGTGTCGAAAATCGATGCCATTTTCTAACGGTATTTGTGATTGTTGCTGTTGTTGAGCATTAAGGTGTGATGCATTAGCACGGGGTATTCTTGACGATGATGACGACGATTGTGTCGTATTTTCACTTGTTGGCCCATTCATATGCAGATTATTAAGAGGTGCTGCAAAAACCATAAAACAATTTTATTATAAATTTTTGTTTCTACATTTTAAATTCACAAACCTTGAGTCTGTGAAATATTCGTACCCAAGGGTATCGCTAAACGTGCATTAACAGCTAACAAATGATCCCTTCTTGCTATTAAATTATTTACATGTTCTTCAAGTCTAACATTCTCTGTTCGTAACTGATGTAAACACGATAAGAGAGATGCAACTGAAATTTAAAAAAAAAATTAAAATCAGTATCATACATGTCATCTGTATGATTTCTTGACACATCACTTACTATCAAAATGCTGAGCTTGTTCCATTAAAAATTGTGAGCCCTGCTCCCATTGACGTTCTAATAATTGCTCTAGACTTTGAGGATTATTTCCTGATGAGTTCGACGAACCACCTAACATCGATGTTAAAGAATTCGTCGTCTGACTTGAACTTCTCGTCTAAAAAAATAAACAAATGGTTAAAAAATATCAACTTTAAAATATAAAAATATAATGAAATTTACATTGCTATGCTTGCCCGGAAATGGTATTCCAATTAGTTGTGGACCAGAATCCAAACCTGATTGTGTATATACACTATGATCTTCGATTTCCATATTTAATTGATCGGTCATCTTCTGCGCCACACTACTCGATGGATTCAATTGATTGCCTAACATATGAGTTGCATGAATTCCATTATGAAATAGTTTAACATCTTTCGTATCTGTTGATTTTCTTCCACGTTTCCTCGTTGAACCAGCTTCGGAACCTGGAGAACTAGGTGGTGAATCTTTAACCGTTGCACCAGTCTGCAAAGGGTCAACCGATGGACTTATTGATTGAACAGTAGCACCAATTTGTGGTTCGTAAGTGAATTTTAATCCTCCATTATTCAAACTACTGCTGTTACTGTTGTTACTGCCACTATTCATAACTGTTCCCACATTGTTATTAGCGGTAATTGAGGAGAAATTGTTGGTGTCAGGAGTTCTAGAAGTAGAAGATGTTGTTGAGTTTGATGATGTAAGATTTTCATCATTAGAAATAGTTTGAGATGAGGTTGTTGTTGTTATAGTGGTAGAGACTGAAGTTGTGGTTGAAGTTTGGGGCAACTGCTGCTGCTGTTGTTGTTGTTGTTGATTGTGATAATGCGATTGAGCTGCTCTTAGCATTTTCTTATTTAATTGCTTTATATTAGCATTATTGACCAGTGCAGACTCTACATTGGATGTGGCAGTGTTACTGTTATTTGTTCCAGGTGTTTGGTTATTCTGAGATAGTTCATTAGAATTTTGTGTTGTTGAGTCATTATGACGATTCGTCGACTGATGTTGACTTTTTAGTTGCGCAATATTTGAAGTTTCGTTGGTGGTCGTACTTCCAGTCGGTGGAGTCGAAACAGCAGCAGACGTAGATGTCGTTGTTGACGATGTGGAAGAAGCTGAGTTTGCAGCAATGCTACTTGCCGCTGATCGCTTCTTTCCTGAACGTGATTTACTGGAACTGTCACCCGATTGCGATCTTATGTGGTTTGTGATTATGATCAATCAAAAGGGTGCATTTTTTTTTCGTATTTTTGTTTATATTTTGTTTACATTTGCACACACAAGATTACACAACAACAATTTGTGTAGTGCAGAAGAGGAGAAAGCAGCATGTGAAAAATTAAGAGAAGGAGTAAAATAGTAAGCGTCAATTTACGAAGGAAATTATAAAACTACAATATATATTAAATTTTATGAGAGAAAAAAAAGTAATTGAAAATTCAGAACTATAAGAGAATAAAAAACTATAATTTGAAAGCAAAAGAAAAAAAATCTAAAGTAGAGTTTGATCGAGTAAAACTAAAATGGGTAAAAAAGAAACTTTAAAATAAATTTGAAGCACATAAGAAAGAAAGTGAAAAGCGACTAAATTAAAAAATAAGTTCGAACTAAATTTTTAATTCACTTTTTAAAACAATAAAACTTCATTTTCTTACCTCGATCGTCTAGCAGGTGCTTGCTCTTGTTCCTGTAATTGTGCTACTCTTAAATTTTGCTTTTCATATGTGATCTTTAATGTTCCACTTTCCATTGTTGAGATCCCGATTGAACCAACCGTCCCTCCACCCATTGATGGTGAAGAACCAGGTTGAATTACACTTGAACCAGACTGTCCAGAAGAATTTGTATTATTATGATCACCGGAATGATGATGATGATGATGATGTTGTTGTTGGTTTATTCGAGGTGATTGTCTTTCTATCACCGATTGTGAATTCGAATTTATTGAATTTAAACCACTTTGATGATGCCCAACAGAAGAGTTTGCATGATGTGAATTAACGAGTGGACTTGCACGACTCGATTGTGATTGGACTATGTGTTCATTAGCTGTAAAATAATTTAGAAGAAATATAAATTTTAAAATATATTTTCTTAAACGAATTACTATTACCATTTGATGTTACTGATGGTAAATTAACTCCAGGTACATTGGCTGTTGATAGTGGCACTGATACATATAAGCTTTGTGTATTTCCACTATTACCAGATGATATTAGATTCGATGATGTTGTTGTTGATGATGAAGATGACAAATTTGTTGATGAGGTATACGGTGAATTAGAACGTAAACGACTCTCCTCTTTAAGAATTGGTGCCTTGATATGATGTGATGATAAATTTGTATTTGTTGATATTAATTGCTGTTGTTGCTGTTGTTGTTGTTGCTGTTGCTGTAAATTTGTTGTTGTTGAATTTGATAATGATGATGATGATGTTGAAGTAGAGGAGGATGTTTGCTGTTTAATAGTAAAAGTATTTCCACTAGATGCAACTAAATGAATTCCCATAAAATTTTTTGATGAACTTACATTTTGTAAATTTGTCGTCGTTGAATCATGATGATGATGATGATGATGATGAGATGAAGGTGGTGACGTTAATTCAGTTTTTGGCTAAAAATGGAAAATATTAATTAATTAACAATTGGGTTTGAATTTATTATTATTTTGCTGTAAAAGTGACAAATTTTATCTTGAAACAGAAAAAATATCTTCCTAAGACCGTATGTATGTTTGTATGTGGTCTGAAATCGATCCTCAGTGGAATTTTTTTTTTCTATATAAACAGATGTTTATTTTAAAGAATAAAAAGGATTTAAAATGAAAATCATAATAGTACTTTCTATTTTCCATGTATGATAGTATTGAAAATATCGTCTTAAGTAATAAAAGATAACATTTCAAACAAAATTCAATTTAAAAGAAAAGAAAAACAAGTTATCCACGTGTTTCAAATAAAATAAAATTAATTCTTAACCACTATGTAATAGAACATCTTGATACATGACCCAATTTTTAGATGATAGTGAAACTTCTGTTCCTCAAAAGGAAAAAAAAAAAACACCTGCCTTATCATTATACCCTACTCAGGAATCTATTTTAGACAGGTCAAAATTTCATCCGCCTTGTCTTTTACATTTTGTATTACTTTCTTCCTGTAATTAGATTTAAGGGATGTTTTTTTTTTCTGCCTACGAAACAATTAAACTTTACAAATTTTTCCACAGCAATAAATTTCAAAACAAATTTTAATTTTTAGTTTTAAATTGATGGATTAAAATTCTTACTATTTTGTGGAATCTTGCCAACCTTTTTGAGAACTCTTGAAATACGTACAAAATAGAGTATTTTTTTAAAAAAATTTTTAAGTTGTATTGACAGTTGGTTTGTTTTCAAATTTAAAATTTTTAAGAAATTTTATATTTGATCTAATGCTAAATAAGATACAACAATTAAAAACACTAAATTATAACATAACTGAGTATTCCAAGGTACCTATTGATAGAGTCACTTTTTAAAAATGAGTTTTTTTTTTTTATAATTTAGATCAACTATGTTAGACACATTCAAAGTTGGCTATCATTTCTGATAAGAAACAAAGGTGTGGAATATTATATCAATTTTTATCTAATAAAAAATTGAAAACTAAATACTATATGCTTAGATAAGATTCTATTATTTGATTTATAAGGTTAAAACGGTGGCTAGAAAATAGACACCTGATTGATATTACTGGCAAATTTATGACATCATTTTTATCATATGTATTTCTTTCATAATTTATTATGAAATTTATTTTTAAGAAAAAATGAAAATTATAATTTCTAAAAAAAAATGCTAATTTTGTAAATTACCGCTGATAAAAGAATTTTAATTTTTAAATTACGAGGTAATATTTTATCCTTTTTTTCACGTTTCTTCTTTTTATTCTTTTTATGTTCTTTATATTCAATTATTTCAAATTTATTATTATTTTTTTCCATATTGTACATAAAAAATTGTATTTGATACTTTTTTTTTTTAAAAAAAAAACTTATCACAGCTCACAAATTGTATCAAAAAATTCAAATTTAAAACAAAATCTTATTTAAAATGTTTTAAAATGAAAAAAAAAATATATAATAATTCACAATAATTGTTTCAATAAATAATAATTGCTTCAGGATATTTTTTGCATTTTAAATGTTGTAACTGTAGCATCGTGAAACCGCAAAAAAAAAAAGAAAAAAATTAAAAAATGAAATAAAAACCAAAACGTACAATGGAACACAACGAAATTAAAAAAAAAAAAAAAAGAAATTCTAATGAAATAAAATAATAATATACACGCTAACCGGAATTAAAAAAATTACTTTTTAACTGACATAGTAAGGTAAGAAACAGGCGCAGTCTCAATTGTTTAACGACTACTTTAAAGTTAAAAACTCTCATAGCAAAAATTTGATCCTCTGCTTCTACCTCTACTTTACATTATGACGATGATGATGATGATGATGAAGCTAAACGTGCATGCTTTACTTACATGTATTTTAATTTACGTGCATGAACTCTTAGTATATACATGCACGTTACAATATAACAAATGACGTCATTAACTATGGCAACGTTAGTTTAGTATAATATGTAGGTAAGTCATCATCAACATCATCATCATCATCATCATGATAAGAAATTCCTTGCGCTAGGTATTTTGATTTCAATTTGATGTTCAGATCGTCCTGTTAGCCTACTGTTTCTACTACTATTTGCTGCTGTATGAATGTAGATGCTGTTAGTGTGTGTGGTAAAATATAACGTGCAATGATGATGAAACATGAACAAGAATAACATTAACATTAGGCAGGAGGAGACAACAGAACACATTTAAAAAAAAAAGTATTTAACAATCTGCCATCAAACATACGGTATTAACAAGAAACATGCATAAGGATTTATAGGAATAAGGATGAAAAAAACATAATAAAAAGAGAGAAAGGAAGAAAAATGATTTCATATCAATTGAAGGAAATGAGGAGAAAAATGTTAACCAAATGTAATTGTAATTTACGGCAGGTAGGAAATTGTAATTTTTTTTTACCTTTTTTTGTATTTCAATTTAATTCACATCAAGGACATGCTATGCACATACATTGCTCAGCCAGCACATGTATGATGTATGTATATGTAAGAGATGGGTAAAATGCAAACACATGGGATGTATGATTAAAAAAATTAAAGGGTAAAACGGCAATAGAAATTTGATTGATTTTTTTTCTCTCTTTTCCATATTTTTTATAGCTTTTGAATACAATAAAAATGTTTTACTTTATTACACGCAATGCTTTTATCCCGGAAGGGATTTCATGCATGCAAATAAGTAAATATAAAAAAAAATCTTGACAGTTATTGAATAATGAGAGGAATTATAATAGACGAGAAAAAAACAAAAAAAGAATATGAATTGACAGACATTATTTGTTTGTTCTTATTTAATTTTTTTTTTAAAGTACAAATTGAATTTAATCGAAATTAATGCATGTACATTTTATATGTTCATGTAGTTGTGGTGGTAAAATTATAGAAACAGTTTATTTTTGGGGGTTTGTTTTATTTTCAATTTTTTTATCGGTTTAATAAAATCAAAATTAATTTCATTTGATGTTTATTATTTATTTATTTATTTATTTTTTTTTTTTTCAAAAAATATTCATAAACAATTCCAGAGATTTTATTTTGTTTGTGGTTGTGCATTCGTTTACAAGGACAACATGATCGTTTTAAAGGTAATTTACACCTTTACAGAATTTTATTTTTATGATAGTAAATTTTATAAAAAAAAAAAAAAAAAGTCGATACTAAAGAAATGAACCTTCTTGGAAAGTGACTTTTTGATTTTTATGAGATTCTTATACCCAATTTCTTCTTATATCCACTTTTTTGTGATGATTTATGAATGAAATAAAAAAAAATTGTGAGGATCAATAAAATTTTACTAAATTAACAAAATGTGTACGATCATATGATCTTCATATTGTACAGTAACAGATAAAATTAAAAAGATTCTTGAAAATATGAAATTTCAAACCTGCAAGCAATAAATTTTCGTTCGAAAATCAATTTCGTCAAAGAATTTATTAAACGTTTTAAAAACGTTGATATCTTCAAAATTTTAATGTTAAATAAAAAATTATTTAGTTTTAAAAATCATACCTTTTTTGTTTTACTACTGTTACTGGTCGTTGTTGTTGTATCTCCATCTAATCCACTTTCAGTTTTATCAATTGGTAATGGCACTAATGTTACTGATACATCTTTAATTAGATCCCTAAAAGAGGCCAAACGCGAACTTTGATGACTTGAAAAATAAAATCATTCGAATAAAATAACTCAAATAAAAAATCAATAAAATGAAATTCATTTAAGTAATAACTTACTTGCTAATGTCAGTAACATCTGTACTTCCAGCTGTTGTATTAATATTAGATGAAGACTTTATCGATTCAGCTTTTCTTTTCTTAGTAACCGAACTACCACTTGATGAACCTTTACCAGAGGATGATGTTGATGATGATGTGCTGTTATTCATCATCATATCATTATTATTGGTCGCATTTGCTGAACCGAAAACAGAATCTGAATTGACCACAACTGATTCTGTAAAATTTGATGTAGTAAATTTCGATCCAAGAGATTCTTTTGCTGTGACAGATAATGAACTTGATAAATTTGTTCCTGAGTTTGATGAGGCGGAAGATGGTGTATTATTTGCTGCACTATTACCGCCACCAGAAGCAGATGATTGTAATGCGGATGCTGTGGCAGAACCAGAATTTTGAATATGTTCAGTGTTAGCAGCTGCTGCAGATGATGATGAGGCCGAAGAATCTTTGTTTTTTGATGATTTCGATGACTTTTCACGAGTCGAAGATGACGATGATGATGACGAATCATTTCGACTATTGCTCTCTTGCTGCTGCTGCTGCTGTTGTGGTTGCTGTTGCTGCTGCTGTTGTTGACTTTTACTCGAACTCGAAATTTTTCCTAAACTTTTACTATGTTTTTCTTTATCCTTAGAACTACTTGAACTATTTGAACTAGTTTTATTACTTCCAGAATTTGATGAAGACGATGTATTAGCACTTGAACTACTTCCAACACCACCACCGCCACCACCACTACCACCACTACCACCACCTCCACTATTTCCAGAACGATCACCACTACCACTATTGCCACCAATTACTGATGTCGATGATGATCCACTTAATTTTGATGTACTACTTGATTTTCGTTGTTTGGAAGATGATGAAGTAGTTGATTGTTGACTGGAATTTATTTTTATTGTTGCTGTTGTTGTTGAACTTGATGTTGATGCTAATGGTTCAAGCTCCTTTTCAGGAGATGATTGAGAATCACTTGATCCAGTCTCGTGTGTAATTGGTTTATAGGGTGGGATAGTTTTTACATTGGCGCCTTTTTTCTACAGAGAATAAATTAAAATTATTAATTAGACATGCATTATTTTTATTATTATAAACTTCATATTGAAAAAAATACTTACCAATTTACTATAATGATATTGACAATAACCGCAATATTTTACATTATCCAAATAATTTCCAGCTTCTTCACATAACAATCCAAGTCCTTGGGCACATGTGACATGAAATTGTTGTTTACAACCTGATTTATTGCATTGCATACAAGCTCCAACGGTAGAACGACTTGCTTTACCGATTTCCTGACAAATGTAACATGCTGAAAATTGGAAATAAAAAAATATTAACATTTTAGTAAATATATTTGTTAATTTTCTATGAATTGAATTATTTTCATACTAACTTTTTGCATATCTTTCGGGCGGAATTAATTGTAATATAATTGGTTCCATTGTTGTTACATTCCCGAAACGTACTTCAGGAATGTATAAGGCACACACAACGTGTGCCCATCCCTGATTATCAGTTTTTTTTAATGCGCCATCACGTGATGGACATAATTCACATCTAACACGTGCTGAACGTTCTTGACTTTCACATTTTCTACAATACCACGGACCAGTTGGTACCGTGACAATACCATAACATGCTTGATGTACAGCTACAGTACAATTTTGTCCATCACAATAAACTAATGGATTTTCTGGCCATCCCCTTTCGTCCGAACATACACAACATCCACCAACCATCTCCTTCATTCTGCTGTTCGATTTTTTATTTTTAAGTTTCTTCCTATGTTATGTTATAGGCATCTCGTCGAAGAAATTTAATATTCAACTGGAGTAATTGAAAAGATTTTTGAAGATTGCAAAGTTTTAAGAATTAAAAAAGATAATGCTTGTTGTGTAGCAATCATTGACCAATGATTTATTCTACTTGTACTTCAATTGAAGATGACCTAAAAAAATTAAATATAAAATGTTTTTTGTTAGTTAATTCGCATTCATAAAAAAAAAAACCATAATTAAGAAAATATTTTATACTAAAAGCATAAGAAAACAGAAAAACATACATTCCATTTTTGAAATTTTTAAACTGAAGATTCTAAAATAACTGAGTTTATTTAAAATTATTAAAAGATAACCCAAGAAAGAATTTTGAAATTTGTGCCGTTAAAACACTTTAAAAATCGCGGTAATCTCAATCTTGCTAATCTTGTTTTTTATTTGTATTTTTATTTTTTATTTTTACTTTGTTTTGAACCTCATTTGCTTTAACAAAGTTCATCAATGAAAATAACATTTAATTTTAATTTATTACCCCAATAACATGACTATAAAAATTCTCTTAATTGTTATCTTTAAAATAAATATAAAAGGAAAGGGGAAAGAAAAGGCATTTCTCTTTATTTATTTTTTTTTTTCTAAACAGATAAAAATCTTTCTAATAAACACAGCAACAGTAACTCACAAAAATATAAACAATTCGATTTGTTTAAGGTGAATAACCTATAAATAGCATATTTTTCTTTATATTTTTTAGGGGGTATGACCTCAATGCGTCAGGTGGGGTCTCATTTTATTCTTCTTCTTATTTATTTATTTATTTTTTATTTTTTGCTTTTCATTATTTAAATTTCAAATAAACAATCAACATAATATTCAGTTCGTAATTACATACCTATTTTCATTCGAAATCATTCATGTTATACTCAATCTTTTTTTCTGCTTTTTTTTTTTCATTTATCTTCTTCTTTATTTTAATATGTGTTTATATTTTGCCTCATTTTTTTTTTCTCCCCAATAAAAGTATACTTGACCTCGAAAATATTTTTACTTCAATATATAAAAACACAGAAAACATAATTTTTGTACCATAATATTTTAAAAATGAATATATCAAGTTGTATTATTGTATATATACATAATAGCAGGAAAAAAAAAACAACTTAAAATGAAAATAAAAGAAAGGATAAAGGAGCAAAGAAAGAAAAACAATAATAACAAACAAAAATAATGACGATATGACGATGACGATTTTATATTTGGTTTTTATTTTATTTTTATATGAATGATATGAATTAAGAAACAAAAAAATGAATATGATATGAAAAGAACGTGGTACATATAAATGTTTACTAGGACGTACCACCAAAATCTCAAACCATCATTAAATCAACCAGTTTAATTCAACTTTATTATGTTATTTTTGTTTTTTTTTTTCGTTTTTTCTCGTTCTTGTTTCATTTTACTTTTCAGAATAGATGTTGTTGTTTTAATGACAATATATTAGAAGAAAAAAAGAAAAAGGATTTTCATTAAATTCAGAAATTTTTTTTTAAATGTAGGAAGTAGCGCGCATCACCAACGAGAGAACACGTCGTGTGAAAAAAAAAACAGTACAAGAAACATCACGACAGGATAAAAAAAAAGAAGAAAAAAAGTAATGCCAGGATGAATGTTGGTCGATCTATTTGACTTTAAGCTTAAATTTAAATATACAGTGGGTGGATGGGTGGTTAGTTCGTTGATTGTTTTATATTAAATAACTACAACATCACCAACACAAAATTCGAGTAAAGAAGAAGATATCTGTGCTATCATTAAGTACTTATTCACTGAATTATAAATGATGGTGGATAATGGGATGAGTGTTGATGAAAACAGTAGGAAAAATATTTAAATTGGAATAAGCACATTGGAATGAGATTGAAATGGGATGGAATGGATGTATAGAATTGTGTATATTCATATACGAGTATCCATACATGATAGTAGTTTTTATATACGTAGCTAGGAGGAAATTATAATTATTACGAGGATAACTACTGAAAATGTTTACATTTTGCCTTTAGCATTTTGTGTTCTAATTTACCTCAAATTATTATTTTTATTATGCTTAGCTGTTTATGTGCTGTTGTTGTTGGTCGTTGTCCGTTTTCTATTAAAACAACTAAATATTATGATTTTATCACGTGCCCAATAGGCTACCTTGTGAGATGCAATATATGATAAATGTCATCAATCCACACAATGAAATTGCTGATGATTAATTTCACTAGATAATTTAAAGACAGTAAAAATATCAAAATTGGCGCCCAGTCCAAATTTGTTTTTGATTACCGTGCCGCGTACTATGAATAATGGTAGAGTACTAAGTTATTAATTAGCTGATTATATGATTTGCTTTTTTAGAACGATTAGGTAATTTTTACTTTACTATCTTGTCTGACTGTTTTCTATCTTAACTATTTTTTTTTTGCAATTTTTTTTTTTTCAAATGCTTTTTTCACTGAACACAATAAAAATTTTTGCACTTAATTTACTTGAATATAAAAAAAAATGTCTAATTCAAAATTATTTCACTTTGTTGGTTCCTTTAATAAACTTATTAAATAGAAAAAATAAAAGAAAAACACAAGAAAAAAAAATTTAGATGAAAATTAATTGTCCCTCCTTTTTTTGTCTCGCCAATTTTGCACAACAAAACAAACTTTAAAGAAATAAAAAATATGTAGAAAAATTATGAAAAACAAAAAAAATATATTCATTCGAAAGAGAATTTTATTTTTTCTTTTAAATTTTAAGGAAAAATTCTTGAAATTTTAAATATAGAACATTACTTTTTCCTTTTATTTTTTTATGCGGATGTTATGATTATTTTTTTTTTCTTGCCCCGAAACCGAGACAAATGTCGATATAATATCAGACATCAAAATAATATACGACAATAATGTAGAAAATTGTAAAATAAATATTTATGGAAATGAATGTTTCTTTATGATTTCTAATAAATGTAAACGTTTCTTTTTTTCCTATTTTACACAAGCAAATGCAGAATTATTTTTAAAAAATATCTTTACGGCGGAATACCTCGTGTTAACATAACATGAAGAAAAAGTTTTTCTTTTTTTTTTTTTTCAATCAAAAAATTCTCACAGAAAACTTTTAAAATTTTGTTTAATAACTGGCAAATTAAAATGTAATCAAATTAAATATGAAAACATAAAATTTGCTAATTTATTTGTGAAAAAAACACACTTTAATAATAAAAATTTTTATCTTTTTATATCTACTAATTCTCTACAAAATATTTATTTTTTTTTACAATGGCACGCAACCATTTTGTATTTTTCTTGTATATAATACGAGCAGACGATTTATGTAAACACACACTTGCCCAAAATAAATAATAACTTTTCGTATACGGATAGGAATGAATAAGTGTGAATGGAGTAATTTTGTGTATAAAAAAACGCTTACCAGATGTCATTAGCAAAGACAGAAACCATTCATTAAGCGGTATACAATAGCATGGAAGTGGGTACAGCAAACAGAATGAAAATCGACAAATTAATCTTCTAGCCATCTATTTGTCATACCATTCGTCAGAAACAAAACTACCATTTTCGAATTAACTTTCGAGTTACAACAAATCATCTGCAAAAATTTGACAATTAACAACCGATAAAAGACAACACATTAGACAAACGCAAACCCGACAGTTCGACATCAATCTTTCTTCATCATCATCCGATTTTCCAGAATTTTTTGTTTGTTTTTACAGTGGTTTTTAAAACCAAGGGTAATAAATTTAAATTCAAAGTAAAAATATTAGAAAATGTCAAAAAATTGTGGTGAATGTTTTGTAGTTTTGAAACCATATACGGAAAATGATTCGGTAATATTTGGAAGAAATTCAATTGAATCAAGTGAAACGGGTGAGGTTGCTCAAGAAGTCATATATTTTCCACCTTCAAAAGAAGAGAATACCATTCAGGTAGGTATGAGGTAAATGGAATTGAATTGATTGGGCATGGGGTGGTGGGTGAATTATGATATGAAAAATTTTTCATTAATATCTTTTATATTCTTTTGGGACTTTAATATTCAATTACTTTAAAAATAACATTAGCACTTATTGTGTAATAATAAGGGAAGAAAAAATAATCTAATTTGAGAATTTCTAGCAAAAATACACTTAAAAATTAATGAGAAATTTTTAAAGAAGAATCATCAGCGGACATTGTCTGCATCATCGCATCGCATTCCATCAATTTTTTTTTTTAAATTCTGCAGTGAAAGTGTCTCCACCAAATCATACTTCAATTACATTGTGCCTATGCTTTCATGCACTATGAAAAAAATTTCATGGTTTTGTCTTTTGGCCTACTTAATAGTTTTATATAGAAAAAGGGCAATAAAGGGGGAATACTTGGGCAATATTTAAGTAACTTAAATCAGATTTTAATTAAACTGTGGTTTCTTTGTTTAAAAAATTGATTTTTTGCTCTCTTTTTTTATTAATCAGTTATTAGAGATTAAAGTAAAAAAAAAAACAACTCGATTTTGTGTTAAGTAATGAAAGGTGTGAGTCATTCGGTTATGAAAATGACAAGAAACCGAAATAGCTATACTCACTTAAAAATCTCGAGATAAATTTTGTTTTTGAAAGCCTATACACAGAAGATGCATTGGAAATTCATTAGCCTTTTATTTTGTTTTTTGAGATCTCTTTCTTCTTCCAAAATATTAATTTTAGATTAATTTTGAACAGTCTTCAAACTTAAAATGAAGAAAAAATAAAATACCTATTTAATATGAAACTACTTTTAATTAAAAAATTTACTTTTTTTTTATATTGTAGTGCGATGGAGGATCTTCAATTACAGGAAATTCACCAAATGCAATTATAATCGTTAGAAATGCATCAGTTTGGGGAGGTGAAAGCGGAGCTAATGATAAACAAGTTTGTATAGGTATTGCATGGACAACTGGTGAACCAACTGAAGATTCATTAAAATCTACTGATTTATTGAGGTGAAATAGAAACAACACGAAAGAAAAAAAAAAAGAAATTCAAATATTAAATTTCTCAATAAATTTTATAGATTAGCATTAGAACGCTCATCAACTGCTGAGGAAGCTGTGACTACAATCGGTTCTTTAAATTTTGAATATGGAACTGATAACGCTAGATATAGTTTTGTAATTGCTGACAAAAATGAAGCATGGCTACTATGTATAGGAGGAAAATTATGGGCTGCCGAGCAAATAACTAATGGTTATCGTATGATATCAAGAACAGGATTAGCAGTTACAACGAAAATAGATAAATCGATTGATGATTTAGGTGACAAATTAAAAGATGTAGCTCTGTGGGATGGAAGTGTAAGTGTTAAAGAAAATATTTAATTTTTATGTTGATTTTGTCTTACTTGTCCTTTTATTTATTTATCTTTTTTTTTAACAGGGCGATTTAGATTTTGCTAAATGCTTTGATTCCATTCCAACTGATATCGTTGATAATTCATCATGGCCAAATACTGCACAACAACCAAACGATGATGGTACATTTAATTTAACAAGTATGTTCGATATATTACGTTCAACTGATAATGATAAAGCTCTATCAAGTCATGTATCAACATTATTAGAAACTGGAATATCATGTCATTGGTTTACAGCAACACCAAAACCACATGAATCTGTATTTAAACCATTCATTTTTACACCTAGTGCACGTATATCACCATTAACAAAAATTATGGGTGAAAATCAAACATTATTACATAAATTACATGGACAACGTAATTGGGATAATGTTGGTGATTTATTAAAAACCTTAGAAACGACATGCGTTAATGAAGTTAATAAATTTTTAAATGAAATTCAAGAACCAAATCAAGAGCTTGATGATTTAATGAAAGATTGTGTTGAAGCTGAAGTTAAATTTTATCGTTAAAAAAAAAACAAAATTGAATTTGATGTTTTTTTTTTATAATTTCAAATGGAAAACATTAAAAGAAAAACAAAATAAAGACTAACCAGCTTTCAAATTGACAAAAAGGATAATTTGTTGCACGAAAAATGAGAAATGTAATTGATAGAATGATAAGGTAACGTATACACACATATTTTGATATTTACAAAAACAAAAAAAAACAAAAAAAATGCATATATATAGTATATTATATACATATTACATTTGAAGATATATTTAAGTTATTTTGATAAACGTTTTTTTGTTTTGTTCTTAAGACTTGCGTAAAAAAAATCGAAAACGAAAAAAAAAGTAAATCGTGATATTTTTTCTTTGTTTGCATTTATCTATTTGAAAATTATTTTTTTTTAAATTTTGTATTTAAATTTTTTTTTTATACCTAGGTACGTTTTGTATCTCGCTTATAAATAATTTTTTTTTCTTGTGATTTTATGATCTTATGATTAGAAATGAAATTAAAAATAAATACTTATATAAGAAAATAATTATAATTGAAACTTGATTTTACACTTGAGTTCTGGAAAGATTTGATTCGGTTGAAAATGGATTTGAAAAGTTAGGTAAAAATAATAAAAAGACATTTGAAGAGTCTTATAAGAATTAATTTTTTAAAGACTTGATTTATTCTTTTCATAAAAAGAAAACTATAGAAAAACATATCTTCCTTAATTATCTACCATGTTTTTTTAGGCGTTACGAAAACAAGAGAAGAGAAGTTTTTAAACTGGATTTGTTTTCAGAAATTCTTATTTCATAAAATAATTAAAATACTAAAATTAAAAATACCTAAAAAAAAAACAAACAGCAACAAAAAACAACGTAAATGTATTTTCATGTAATGATTCAACAGTCAGGCAGAAGATTTGTAGAATTAAATATGTATAATGTCCTCATAAATTCCTTAAAAAAAAAAATCAAGTTTCAATTATGTATAAACGTAAAATGATTATATTTTTTGACTTTTTTTAAATGCACATTTAAATCGTAATAATATTATGTAATTGCTTGTGTTTGTTATTTAGACACGTTTGTTTATTTATATTTTTTTGTATTTTTGCTTTAAATTTAAAAAAAAATATATATGTATCAGTATTTTATGATTATTTAATTTTTTTTAAAAAATTTATGTTAAGGACAATTTGCAATTTTTTTTTTATATATTTATATAAAGCAAAGCTTCAAACAAAAAAAAATTTAAATAAAAACAAAAAAATATATACATATAAATAAATAATATTTAAAAAGCACACGTCAGTAAAGAGAAAAATATATAAGTATATAAAAAAACAAGAAGATATATAATATCTAAGAATAATTTACAACTTTTCTGATAATGATGATAATGATCCCTCTTATATAACATTAAAAATTAAATATTTAGCCATAGAGTAAGCCATAGATGAAGACGAAAAAAAAAACAATTCATAAAAAATATACAATCTATTAAAATAAACAATTATTATTAAAAAAAAAAAAACAAGTAAATTAAAAAAAAATAATAATAATAAAAAAAATGTTTATATAATTGCTTATATCTCAGAGTTAATAACCGATAATACTTGCTATTATTCTTATTATTATTATTCTCATTATTATTCTTGATGACGATTATAAATTTTCATTATTAATTATTATTAAAAAATATATAGAAAAAAGAAGAAAACAAATTTCATTCCAATTTTTAGTCGTGTTATTTAGAATTCAATAGAAAAAAAAAAGAAATTTAAAGAATTATAGAATTTAATTTAAAAATAAAGAAAAACACCTAAAATATCAAGAGAACACGTAAAAAAGATGATAATTATAATTAAAATACACACAATAACACACACATACAGAAAATTTGTTTTTATTTTTTTTTTTTTTTAGAAAAAAAGTAATTAATTTATAATACAATTTGTATTTCAGTATGAAAAAAAAAAGTTCGCTTAAGTATCGCTGAAATATGAAAAAAAATAAAAAATAAAAGAAAAAACACGAAAATAATAAAGAATGATTATTGTATTATTATTATGAATTTGTACCAGTTGATCCAATTACTAATGGGCTGAATCCGCCACCGGAACTAGTCCCACTTTGTTTTGGAAACAAGGAAACACCTCGGACCAACCACGGTGATGTTCGTGCAACTTCTGAGAAGTAAAAGATGGTAAATCTTTGCCTCCTCCTGCAGAACACATCATCGGAAAGTATTCATTGGTGCTTCCTTGATTTCCTTGTAACATCTGTTGATTGACCAATTCTGAAATCATAGATTCAATTGTGTATTACAGTTGATCTATTAAGGAAACACCTACCCCTGATGTTCGTGCAACTGCAGAGAAGTAAAAGATGGTAAATCTTTGCCTCCTCGTGCAGAATACACCTCATCTGAAAGTATTCATTGGTGCTTCCTTGTAAATTTCTTTGGTTTCAACAGCATAACAACTTTGAATTATTAAACGTTCTGTTACATCTGTATTGTAACATTTGATGAATCGATGTTGATGAACTTGATGTTTTAATAAAATTTCATTTATGTTATTTTGAATTTCTTCTGTTGTTTGATTTGATAATTCTGGTTCTGATGATTCCTGAATTTCCATAAATTGTTGCCAACTTTTCAATTCATTCATAACATTTTTTATTGTTGTTAATTATTGTTGTTGAATATTACTATCTGACTGATTTTGAATTGTTATTGAATGAAAATCTATGGAGAAAAACACATGAACAACCTTTACATCAATATATATTTTTTCTGGAATTTTTATATTTGATTTGATGTGATTCTAATAAAATTATGATATACACGGCACGTATAATTATAATATGTTTGTTTAATTGTTTTACTTTCCTTTCTTTTTCAAACCTTTATCTAAGAAATAAGGATTGTTTCCTAAAAAGTTATGAGAGCTTTTGGTTAATATTTTTATTTTCTTCTTTTTCTTGTTTGTCACTCAACAGGACTTTTAATTCTTTGTCTTCTCTTTACACAGAATACCACCTTAATGTCGATTCTTATTAAACGTATCTGTTTCGTATTTTTGATATTTAACGGAATATGATCATTTATTTTTAAAACCATCAGAGATATTGAGTTCAGAGTTTTTTTTTTTTTTATTTGTATCAGAAAGTCTTATACATAGTCTTATTTACAATTTTTATCCGATATTTGATTTTTTAATTTAATACTTCTTTTATAAGAAATATATTTAAAAAATTTAGAAACTCACAGAATGCTTTTATCTTAAATACATAACTTAAAAAAAAACACAACAATTAAATTTTACTTTTACTATTTTTCTAATTTTTCATAATTCCAATTATGAAATTTTCTATCTGCCTTGTGAATCTTTACCACCATTTTCATATGCTAGAATTATTGTTTCTCGTTCTTTGATATCAGGTTGAACACTTAGATATTTTCGTGATTTTATAAATTTACGGAATATTGGTGAAATTAAATTAAGATCCATATCAGAAGTATTATTCGTTCCAAAAATTAGTGATGCTAAACTAGAAATTATAATTGAAAGAAATGTTCCACATGTGGTATACCATAGAAAGGACATATGATGAATTCCTTTTTGTACATTACTAAAAATAAAAAAAAAATAATTTTGAATTAAAGAAATAGATTGATTTTGTTGTTGTTAATTTTGAACTGAACTCATTATTTAAAGTCGTAGTGTTTGTTATTTGTGGAATAACATTTTCAAATAAATAAGTACATCCTTCTGTTGTGACTGGTTTTTGAGGGAATGTTAATTCACCAATAGCTATAGCTGCTTGTGCTTTTATACAAATCCATGCCATTATACAAAATGAACTAATTCCTCCTGTCAAGGCGCTCTAAGAATTTAAAATTTCATTAAATTTTCTTATTTTTTTTTTCTTCTTCTTTAATTTAAAATTTTGAAATTCTCTTACTTTCCCATTGATCCATGGAATACATAATCCAGCAATAAAAACTCCAAACAATGGTCCACAAGTAACAGAACCCAAGGTCAATGATAGTTGTAATACCATTCCAAGTTTTTCAACGACAAATACTAAACTAACACACAGTACACCACAAAGGACAACAATCAATCTCATAATGATTGATGTTTGTTTCGATGACAATGGTCTATTTAAATTTGGTTTAACAAAATCTTCTAAAATCACAGCCGATAGTGAATTTAATCCAGTCGAAAGAGAACTTAATGCTGCACTGAATACTCCAGCAACAAAAAGTCCCGGTAAACCAGGAAATATTCCAAGGATGTCCATAACAAGAAGAGGAACTAATTGATCTTTTGCTTTAGCGAGCTTTAAAAAAAGAATAGATTTAGAATTAATTTTTTAAAAAAATTTAAAAGCTGATACCTTAGTGCTTAATGGATCACATTTGTAATATGTAGCAAAAATTAAGAGACCATTATACATACAACATCCCAGAAGAACTATCACACCTATAGTAAATATAACTAAAGCTTGACGAGCATTTGCAAGTGTTGGTACAGATAAAAATCGTTGCATCATTACTTGATTACCAGCAGATGATTGCACCCAAACGATTAAACCACCAATAAAGACTGACCAAATTGAAAGACGAACTGTTGGATCAAATGTGAAACTAGATATATGGAGAATGAAAGATTTATTGAATTTTTTTTTTAACTGGCAATATAAAAAATCTTACTCTGGAGCGACCAAACGTTCACCCAAAGCATTCCTCCTTAAAACTTCAGCAAGTCCACCGACATCTAATGTACCTTTGACCATGACTATAATCATTGACCCTAACATAATAAAACTTTGAATTACATCTGTCCAAACTACAGCTTTTAGACCACCCTGAAAAAATCAAAAAGGGAATTATAGAGCATTTTTTTTTAATTAAGGATTGCATTAGGAAAACAAACACTTTTACTTACCACACACGTATAAAAAATGCAAACTGCACAAACTATCGGTGTTATTATGTGAATGTTTATTCCAGTTACTGAAACAAGAAAACAAATTGAAAAATTTTAATAAAAATCTTTTTTTCATGTTTGTTTGGGAAACTATAACAGAAGCAGGAGAATTATTTATTACCTTGATTGAAAGCCAATGCTGGAACATAAATTACAATTGGCAACCAAAATATCTGAAAAATTTAAATAAATTAGAAAACACTTATTTTTCCATAAAAAAAATAATTATCCTTATTTTCTTTTTTTCAAAGGACACTTACAGTTCCTATAGTGAAAAGTATCGAACCGTACATACGAACTCTCTTATCAAATCTCATTTCTAAGTACTGAAAAAAAAAAATTACAAAAACAGAATATAACATTAAATTAAAATTTAACATATGTATTTGTCATGTTTAAATCCTTGCTGCACACATACAATAACAAAATAATAATGGAACAAATATCTATATCTAATTAAAATTCAAGAACATAATCTTAAAAACTTTTCGTTCTTTACTTATTTCTTCTAAAAATTTAAAAATTTCCATTAGATTCCATTTAAGATTATGTCCTTTACACATTTTCATTATTATTACAACATGTATTTTATCATAAAAAAAAAAGGACATATGCAACACAAGAATGCTGTTCGTTCCATATAAAGTGGATATTAAATGGTCAGTTTGTTATTTTTTTGCAATGTGTATTTTATCAACATTTATTTTTTTTAAATTTATGCAATCATTAGTCTTCTTCAAAAATAAAAACCGACATTTATTCCTCATTCTTTTTTTTCTCTTTATTATTTCTCTTCTCTTTGGAATTAAGGATATAACAAAAACAAAAATAACATCATGCACTTGTACAACAACATGGTACACAATTTCTCATAATATTTTTTAAAACTTTTCTAATTTTGTATCAACACAAATTTGACCAAAGAAACAAAAAAAAACAAAAACAACAAATAAATTAAAATTATTTAAAATTTCATATAATAAAAAGGATATCAAGGATATTTTTATACATACCTCATATGATGATGTTAGTTGAAGTGAATGAAATACTGGTAAAAATATATGCCATGTTATAACTGATGATAATGCAAGAGATATTAAAATGAAAGAATATTTTGTACCATAAACGTAAATTTCAGTTGATGTTCCTAACAAGGATATACCAGAAACGTAACTATAAAAATTAAACAAAAAAAAAAATAAAAGATATTAAATAGTTTTCAAAACACAAAAAAAAATTTTTCTGTATGATTTATTATTCGAAAATAAAAAATAAAAACAAATAATAAAAAATTTCTATAAAAGAGACATAAAGGATTAAGGATATCCTTAATCTGAATAATTTTTTATATGAGTTTTTTGTTTTTTGTTCTTGTACAACGATATAACAAGAGAAAATGACCAAAAATTTTTGGAAATACAAATGAAAAAAAAAAAAGTTTGGTGAATGATGAAAAAAAAAAAAAAATTAAAAGAAAAATTAGGTACAGACAATATATGTAAAAGCAGTCATCATAGGATGAAGAACAAAGAGGACCAGAAGAAAAATTGGTATATCAAATGACGACGACATCATACGATGCCTGTCGTCTGATATCATATTCACAACAAACAAAAAAAAAAAAATGTAAAAGAAAAAGATTCAATTTTTCTTGTACAGATAGACGCCATGTATGTGAATTAAATCAACGGTAACCACCCAACACTTGAGAACCATAAAGAAAAAAAAAAAGGATTCACTTCTCAGTCTTATACATATATTTTTATTTCATATTTGTTTCTCTTGTTTTAGCAATATTTTTAGTGTCCTTATTTTGTCTAAAAACAGGATTGTTGCAAAATTTAATGGAGTGTATATAAATAAGGATTTTTATTAATATTATTATTTTTTTTTAAACTTGCTTCTATCTTTTGCCAAACATATGTGTCTTCTATGGATTTTGGGCTTTTTTTTTTGTTTTTTTTTTGTTACTCTTCTATGTCTCCTAATGAAAAAATCCTTAAGTGGACATATTACGAGTAAATATACATACATACATTGTGTAACCGGAGAAAAATTCCAAGACATTGCGCTGATAGCTGATTTGTTGATATTATAAATGAAATGTGTAATTGAGCGAGAATGATTTATTGATGAACATTGAGTACATTAAAAACTGTGAAAAGGATTTTTTGTTTTTTTAGTTTGTTCTAATATTTGCTTATCTGTCTTTTTAGTGAGAAAAATGTCATTGACATATGATATAAAAGGTAGAAAGGTGAAAAAATATCTTCATTATTGTGAATTCAAGATTTTTATTTTAGATTTTTCGTTTTGTATAGATAACGATTAGATCGATTACCTGTTTGACATTTAACATCTATCTTAAGATAAATGCGTGCGTAATGTGATATCGAACTATTAAACATTGTATATTAAAAAAATTATTGTTAATACAATAAAATTTCGATAGACATGATACGTAAATAAATATTTTTGTTATTTGGAATATGATGATGTATGTAATTAAAAATTGATTACAAAGAGATTTTTCTTTTCTTTTCTTTTTTTTTCATTTTTTTTTTTTTGAAGAAATAGATAAAAATAATTTACGAGTATAACAAATGTAAATATGTATTAAAAGTAGGAGTTAAAAGTTTTTTTTTTCTGATAAAATATACCTTTCAAGTAAGTATTTGTGTTTAGATAATAGATACGTCACATGAGATAGATTTTCTTTTTTTTTTTCAAATTTTTTTTTTTTTTTTTAGTAAATATTTAATATTTATTGTGTATTAACTTTTATAAAATTTGTATATGAACATAAGGATTGTAATGTAAATATTGTACCTACACGTACGAATATGTATTTACATATATACAAAAGTGGTTTAAGAAAAAAACTTTAAATAGTTTTAGATAAATAGAAATTGACAAACATTGAGGTCACATTAACAAAATCATGTTCAAATATAATTTTACTGCGCTATGATATATGACTTACATGTAAATAATTTGAAAAAAAAAAAAATAAAAAAATAAAAAATTGATGAATATAAAATTTTCCATACACCCACTTAGTATTTACCTATTTGTCTTTTACTTGTATGTATATGTTGAGTTGAGATAAATTTCATTGAATAGTCTGTAATCACGTTTATGTAAAGAAAGTCATTGTATGTATTATGAAATAAAAAAATAAATAATATAAATTAGTATTGTTAATTGTTTATATCAAGTTTTTTTTTTTTTTTTTTTTTTGATGTTGAAAAAGTTATTTGAGGGAAAGTATTTTCCAATTTTTTGAAGTTTGAAAATAGATTTTCTTTTTTTTTTTTTAAATCTTCCAAGAAGAAATTCACTTCAAGATCTCTATTATCTTACTTCTGTACCCACTTTAAACTGCTTTTAAAAATACTGCATTTAATATAAAAAAATTAAAATTTGATTTGTTCTCTAAAAAAAAAAACACAGTTCATAAGAAAAAGATAATTATTCCTTAGAAACAGAAGTTTATTGTTATTTTTAAACTGAAGATTATAACAACATAATTTATTTATTTTTGTTGTTGTTTCTTTTTTTTTTTTAAATCTGTTCAATAAATCTTCAATAATAAATGAGCAAATTAAATTAACTATAATATCACAAGACATATAATAAAATTAACACAGATAATGAGGTCAATGTAATGAAAAAAGAAAAATAAATTTAAAAAAAATTTTAAAATAAATTAATTAAATGACATCTTCCATACTTTTTTCCGTGCAAAAACAAAAAAAAATTATTCATTTTTTGACATTATCTCATTTTAAAAAAAATAAAAAATAAAAGAACAAAATTAAAAATGAAAAAAAAACCGAAGAACACAAAATTGAAGATTAATTAATATTTTGTCAGAAATTAGTCAATTTAATTGAAATACTGAAAATCAATCAAAGAAAAGATTTACTTTTTTTTAAATTTTTTTTTAATGAGACTGAAAAAGTTTAGTAAAAATTAAAATAAAAATGAGATGAAATTAGTTTAATTGAATAATTGTTTTTGCCTTTAGTTGTTTTTTTCCTTCTTCTAATTTACCTTGCAACTAATGACATCGATATTGGAAAAACTTTCATTTTACGACCTCCAACTAAATAATCTAATGCCATTGCTTCAGAACCACGTCTTTCATCAGATATATTTCTTTGTTGTTTATTAGTATCTTCATCATCGTTATTTTTACGTTTTTCAATAAAACCGAAATAAATACCAATTCCGGCACAAATAGTTAACATAAAAATAAAAACAAGATAATCTTGCCAACTGAACTGTTGTAATGATAAGCTTAAATCGTTTACATTTAATATCTTCTCATCAGTTGTTATTGTTGTTATCGTTGATTTTATTGTTGTTATCTCTGAATCATCCATTGCCATTATATTTGTAATCCTTTTTCCTGTTTATATGTATTACAATTTAAATATAGAACACACCCACTCTATAATCAGCAAAATATCAACTTTACCACAAACCATAAATAGCTACATTGAAATAAATCTTAATTTTCTGTTTTTAATTTGTATTTTTCTTCTGTGATTTTCTTGATTTTCTTTTTTTTTTACAATTCCTAAATAAATCTTTTTCTTCCTCTTTCCTAATTTGTCTGTATATTTATAAAATTGAAAATAGAAATACAGCTATAGAATAAACAATACGTCTATCCAAATTCCGGAAAAAATAAGAAATTATTTAATAGGTGTAGTATGTCCTTGTTTTGTTTCAATAAATTCTGTTTTTCCTTCAATTTTAATCCGTTTATATTGTTTTTTCCGTTTCTTCTATCTTTCGTTGTATTCTTCTTTTAATGGTTTTCTTTTTCTTTCACAGATTTTATTTTTACCTTTTCGTTTTTTTTTTATTATCCTTTTTTTTTTCTTGTTTGTTAATTAGAAAAAATAAACTTGTAACATAATAACGTGATTTTCTTTTCACATAAATTAATTTTCTCTGTGAATACTGTTTTTTTTTAAATTTCTTGTTAATATACGATAAAACGACACGCCATGTTAAATAATGATGATGAAATTTGCAAAATGTGAATTACAAAATTTAAAGAAAGCAAAACAAAATTCCTTTTTAAAAAAAAAAAAAAAAATAATAAAAAAAATAAGCAAGTTAATTAACCTTCAACATTCAAGGATAATTTAGTTATCATTTTAACTTAATGTCAAAGTTTTAATTTGAATAAATTTCTATTCCTTGATTATTATTATTTTTTTCTTTAGCACGTTAATAAGAACTTAATTTGTCGTCGTATTTGGTGACTAAAATTTAAAAAATAATTAATTTAAAAATTTAAAAAAAAAAAAAACCAAAAACTCACTTTCAGAGAAATTAAATAATTTTAACGTTTAATAAAAAAAAATAATTAAATAACCTGAGAAAAAATAAAAATAAATTTGAAAATCAACCGTTACCGTCACCGTACCGTTACTTACTAGCTACTTTTTGAAGTTGAATTTCAATTTTCCTCAGATTGTTCTGCACCGGAAATTGGATGTGATTAGCAAAAAAAAAAAAATAAATAAATAAATAAATAAAAAAGTTCTTAAGAATAAACATAATTTTATTTTTTCTATTTTGTCATCACATCATCACAATCGGAGAACTCTAACTAAAATTTCATCCGAGTTGCGATAGAATGATAATGTAGATTTTAGAATTGTAAATTCAAATTAATGATGATGAGAAAAATCGACTAGCTATGTGATATGTGTGTTGAATTATCCCACACCTACAATGTTATATAGCAACAATTGATGGCGGGACCACCATTTGTGTATTTAATAAAAAATTGGCTTAGCAATTGTTTTATATGTGAAAATACGGTGGTATACATGTGCGCAGGGTAGTATTATATTTTTTTTATGAAATGGAAATTATGGAATTATAGAAAAGCTTACAAGACCAAATAAAGTAGAAAGTGTTATATACAAATTGCATATTTTTATTAAATGAGTTTGATGAAGAATGTAATCTATGCAGTAGCAACATTATGATTAAAAAATTATTAAAAAATAAATTCGTGGGAGCACTAACCCATTGTAATACAAATATTTACTTTGCGGTGAATATTTACCATTCTCTAAGTTTTAAATTATTATTTTTAATTTTGATTTTAATTAGAAAAAGGGATGTATGTATAAATTTTACACAAAAAAAAAAAAATTCCTTGTCTATGTGAATATGAACTGTATATACATACATATATTAATGAGATTGTAAGGATCTTAGACAGGACACAATTTTTTTTTTTTTCATTTCCAACATTTTTTTTTAAACTTTCAATACATAATTTCATATAAAATTTTTAAACACAATTTTCAGAATCCTGATGTAAATTTCTCGTATTTTTTAAATAAAAAATTTCAAAAAATTTATTGAAATTAAAAAAATTTAAAATCAATAATTTTTGTTAATAACAATAAATCTGAAAATATCCGATAAATGCATTACGTCGCACCTAGTCTACACATACATATATACAATCTTTTTCAAAAAATATTATTTTTTATGTAAAAATTGGTGTAAAACTAATTTAAAACAGAAAAAGATCACCCTAAATTATGAATTTACTTCGACTATGTATACTCTGATTTGATTACCTTTACAACAGATATGTTTTTTTTTTGTTTTGTTCTTATTTTCGAAGAATAAATCATGTATGTTTAATCAGATATAGTTACTATTTGAATATTAAAAGATTTTTGAAAAAAAAATATATCTGTTTTAGTTTCATTATCTCTAACTGAAAGTGTTATAAATTTTATCTTGATAAACATTTCAAATAAAAGTTAATTTTTTTTCGCTTTTTTTTAGTAACCATGAGCCTCTTAAGTGTACTATATTTTTTCATCTTTTTTTTTTTTCTAATGGAGCAATTTAAAATACTAAAAATGACAAAATCATCATTATGTACATACTATTATGTATTTTACAGCGGCACCAACATAATCAAATTGCGGGCTATGATTTATTGCATGAATATTAACAAAATAATTCAACCTCCAAAACTGCAGTTTTGCTTCTCTTATTTACACACAAGATACTATCTATAAAAAACAAAATACAAAAAAAAAATTGGAATGGTTTAGTTTAAAGGGTACACATCATCATCATCATCAAATTATTACCATAATTTGGCATTATATGATGACGGATTACATGATATAAAATGCAAAAATGGGTCTGATTAAAAAGATTATGCTGATGTTATACACGATTTGTGTTTAAATTTATCTTTACACACATTTATTATATCATAAAAATATATATGTATATATATATTTTTTGTTTGTGTTTTTTATTCTAAATAAAAGTAGGTAATCTAGAATATGAACTAAATTTTATAAATGTATTTAAACGATAAATTGAGTAAATATTGAAATGGATAGTTTTTTTTTTTTATTAAATAGCAAGAAGCGCCTTTCAATATTGTTTTGTCATCGCATAAAATGCATCATAAAAATATATTTTAATGCATCTTATATGAGAATTAAAATTTTTTCTGTTTAATACTTTATTTGTACTTAATATCTTTTATGTAGATAGGTACTTATTTAATTTTAAATTTTTATTAGAAAAATGTCTGTGATATTAAAAATGAAAATCTTGGTAAAGTCAGTTAATTTTTCATGAAAGAAAAAAGATACAGAATTTTTTTTTTTGTTTGATAATTTGCATAAAATCATTTGAGGCATCAATTTAAAGTGATAAATTGAGATTTTATTAGATTTAAGAATAAGAAACCTCTTAAGAAAAGTACCTACTTAAATTTTTGTTGCCTTTAGGTTTTTTTTTTTTTTTTTTTTTTTGCCGTAGAAGTTAATCGGCCGATTAAATAATATCAAGCATGATTCAACAAACAAATTTTTTTTTTTCAGTTGGAAACATTAAATAATTCTAATATGAGAAAAAAAATACAGATTTTTTTTTTTGTTTATACATATTACAATTTTTTTCTGTATGTTCTGAAGTTTTGATACACACATATTATGTAAGAGGCATTTGAAATAAATCACGTGCTTGAATGAATAGTCGTATTGCCATTGTATGCTTATTGATTTTATTATGTTTAATGAAACAATTGAAAGTATGATCATGAACTTTCAAAAACACCTTATGTTCATAAATTGTGATAATTTTTTTATCATGAAAAAGTATGAATTAATATTTTTATTTATTTTTGATTAACAGCACATTATAGAAGAAAAGACGTCTACGAGTTTAATAACTTTTAGAAAATAATAATAAAAATAAGCAATTAGAAAAAATATGTATTTTATATATATAATTTTAAATAAAAAAGATACAAATAAAAATTCAAACCTACAAACAATACAAAAAAAAACAAAAAAATACAAAATAAAAATCTTCGCAGATGATAGACATGTATGTACGTTTATTATATGGGAAAATTTTTGGTGTTTTGTTTTCCTACTGTCTTGTGTTTTATCTAAAAAACAATTGATAATACGTATCGAATGAGCTGCTACGGCAGATAAAGCTTTAGTTTCTAAAAAAATAATAAAAAGATATTATAACATTTTTTATTCCTTCATAATTTAAAAAAATTTTCCATATAAATTATTCTTTCAAAAAACAATTAAAGAATCTTAAACTGAAATAAAATTATATTCATATACAAGCACAATTAAAATTAATTTATGATTTCATTAAATATTTTACAATCTTAATTTGTTGCACCATATCAAAGTTCAAATTAAATACGTACATATATAGGTACGAGTATATTGAATTCTAATTAAAATCGGAAAATTATTATAACGCCTTAAACTAAAAAAAAAAAAAAAAACAAACTATTTCCACATGTAATGTACTAGATACTCAGTCAAACAATCTATGTACATATGTATATGTATTTTAAAATTTAATGGAATAAAAAAAAAAGCAGAAGAAAATATTGTAAGTCTTTTATTACCAGTTTATGTTTATGTTATGTGTTTGTGACGTTTATTTATTTCATAAAAATTTTTTTGTTTTTTTTTGTTTTTTTTGCTCTCTACCTCAATATAGAGGAATAGTATCAATTAAATGGGCGGTATTCAGTTCATATTTTATGAATATAACAGATAAATAATAAAATATAGGATATGTTGAAGATACCTTTATGAAGAGAAAATATTATACGAGATCAAAATGTAATAGACTGTAAAAGAATAATAAAAACAAAGTTTAAGCACCTTTGGGTTTTAAATAATATTTTATAACAGACAAACCATAGAATAATATATGAAAGTTCATATAATAATAAATTTTTTTTTTTTCTTCTTCTATGATGATGATAATGAAGTGTACAAGAAGTGGGTTTGTTCTTAAATGATAATGCTAATTCAAAAGAAAAAATATGAATAAAACAAAATAAAAGAAAAAAAATAATAAAAGTAAGATTCTTTTAATATCACCTGAAGGTGATCTTTGTAACTTAATTTATGTAGACGTATATGAATTTATTTATATAAAAAAAAAAATAATAATAATTTTTTAAGGCAATAAAAAAATTATAATAATTTTTCAATCAGGAAGTGTGTATTTTAATGAATAGGAAAAAATAATGAAAAAAAAAAGAGCCTAAGAATTGGGAATTTTCATTTATCAAATTAATTATTAATTCAAAAGTAAGATGTTTATAAAATATGGAATATGAAACATTTAATTTTGTAGGATGATTAAAATATCTTTTATGAAAACAAAATTTCCTTTATTATTTGAAAAAAAAAAAATAACAAACAAATTTTTTTTTTAAATTCAACTTGATAGTAAACAATCCATTAACCTTTATTAAACGTTCTATGAAAAAAAGCGATAAAAGTTATGTAATTTAATGATCGTGACAAAATATGTTTTAAAAAAATTGTTTTTCTTTAAAAGAAAAATAAAACTTTACTTGAAATTCCAAAGCATAGAGTATACATAAAAATATTTGCAGCATTTTCTAAAGGAATCATTTCATTTTGTTTTATTTTTTTTTTTCAGTCGATCTTTTTACGTGCTTCTATTGCATTTGTTTACAATTCAAGATTCTAAAAAAAAAATAAATAAAACATAATAATGTTATTGATTTCTATTTCGCACAATAAATTCTCTATAGAACTATATACTTTTTCCTTGTAACCTCTATAAATCAATATAATTTTAAATAAATAAATAAAAAAAAAAAATAATTCAAATAAAACTTTTCACAATTCTTTCCTGATTCCAAGAAGGATAATAAGAAAAAAAAAAAAAAAACTTAAAAAGTGAATAAGGAAAATTGTTATTAAGAAGAACTGTTTGAGATATTTTTCTGTACATTCTGTGTATTTTTATTTATTTTCTCCCTTTTTTTTTCCTTTTTAGTTTTAATAAACTTTTGAATTCTTATTGAATTTTTCAATTCAAATTGATTGAACTTTATTAAAAAAGAATATTTTTTTTTTGTATTTTTAATTTTTTTTTTTTTTTTTTTTTTTGTATGCCAGTTTAATGAAATTTGTTTTTTATTTTTCCCTATCCAATAAATTTTATTTAATCTAAAATGCAATTTAAAAATATTTGTATTATTTTACAAACTTTCGAATAAATAAATTTTAAGAGATTATTAAACTTTGTTTTTAATAATTATATCCTTATTATTCTAAA
The DNA here is from genome assembly GCA_939192795.1 of Bombylius discolor. Lineage (NCBI taxonomy): Eukaryota > Metazoa > Arthropoda > Insecta > Diptera > Bombyliidae > Bombylius > Bombylius discolor. The sequence goes on along the minus strand of OW584238.1, from coordinate 43,701,291 downwards.
TTTTTTTTTTTTTTTTGCTCAAGAAAATTCTGAATTATTCCAGCCGATAGCGCTTCCATCCAAATAAATTTATTATTTATATAATTTTTGTACAAAAAAACTTAACTGACGTACTTCAATATTTAATAAAACTTGTCTGTCTTTTATGATAATTCTAATTTTTTTTTACCTATTTTATATATTATTAACAAGCAATTATTTTATTTTTCATGAAAAAATAAATCGTTTTACATTTTTAGAAAATCATTTTTAAGTTGTCAATCAATTAAAAACAATCATGTGCAAAATTAAGAAAAATGAAATTAAAAAATAAATTATAATTTTCTTGTAAGGATTGGTTTTTTAATAGTAAAAGGACAAAAAATCAGTATTAATTTGTGCTAAGTAATATTTAAATTTTTCTTAAAGTAAAAGAAAAAATTTTAGGCAATTAAAATATAAAATCTCAAGATGAGTCTACTTCAAATATCAAAGGTTCTTAAGTTGATTAAAAACTTCCAACTCAAAAAAAAAAAAAAAAGTAGGTGCACTTAAGTTTAAGCACGTGTAATTCGCTCAAAAAAGAAAAAAAAGTAAAAACACTTTAAGAACATTTTTTTCCTGTGAAAAATCAAATAAAATTTCAATGACGTAAAATTTTATTCGATGTTTTTCTTTTCGCAATACATTATCTTGTAAGAAGAAACACGTGGAAATATAAAAAAAGAGAAAAAATGCTCTTATACGATTCCAAGGATAATAAAAAATTATATTCCCATTGATTCAGTTTATCAGATTACATAGTTTTTGTATCGATATTAGTTTTTTGTGCTGTGATCGGTTTGTATTTTGGTTTCCTTGAGAAACGTAAACAAAAATTGAAAGATATAAAAAATTGTGAAATAAGAAGTAAATTGGAAAAATCAAATAGATTAGCTGGAGATTATTTGATTGGGTAATAGAAAGGTAAATGAATTGAATCGAATTAAATAAAATAATTTCCTAGAAAAGTTGTGAATGGCGTTTTAATAGGAAATTTATTTTATAGTTACATTTCAGGTGTTTCTCGATTGGGTTTAACAACAGAAAATTATTTTTATGAAACGCAATTTGCATTGAACATGATTTCATGGTCATATTATCATTCTATATGAAAAATTGATGAAATGAATAAGGATATTTTAGTACCGGTAATTAGAAGATTTGATAAAACGCCTCAAAAATATTACATTGTAAAATTGGAGGATACTAAGGAAAACGCAAATAAATTATATAAATAAATAATTTTTTAAGATTGATGTAATTGTGATAATTTTTTATATTTTAAATGTTTTTACTAATTAAAAAAATCAATTACTTATTCAGATATTTTTTTTCATTTGGAAAATTAAACTTACATGAACATTGGACTTTCTAAATTCTCTTCATTCTTTTCAATATCGTTTTTAATTGCTTCCTTAATAAAACCACAACACATTTTTTCCCATTATTTTAATTAAAATTTGTTCTCCATTAAAGTCCTTTCATTTGTGCATACTAAAATATTTTTAAAAATTCAATCTTTAAAAAGTTTACAATAAACTTACAACGTCCATTACGTACATACATATTTCATTTACTATATTTCTTTTTTCTTTTTATATTCTACTAGCAAAAAATTCATGATTTAGTCCTTTTATTGTTGAGTAAATTTTCAATGTTTATCAATAAAATAGAGTATAAAAAGAATTTTCTGCTCCTTTATTTAAAAATTTTTCAATTTTGAACAATATACTGTATATGTACATATACGTTTTGAAATTGTGTATGATGAATTTTCGAATTACAAACAAGCACAAGAAAAAAAAAAAACAACAAATTTTTTTATATAAAATCCTTGCAACAGATTTGGAAAGCTTCATACAAGAAGGCAATGGTACACACATAAACATAACAAACATAAATGCGATAATCTACAATAAAAAACTTAAACAGGAAATCTGAGATATCTATGAAAATATCTTGATTCTATTTACTCTGGCTTAAAAATTATAAAAATGAGGAAAAAATAAATAAATATATATGTACGTATACATATGTACAAGAAAAGTTTTTCTGTTCAATTTTCTTATTTTTGGTTGTGTTTTTTTTTTTTTTGCTTTTTCTTCATGTTCTTGCAGATTGAATTATGTTTGCTCAGTTAATGCAGTTTATTATATATTTTGCTTGTTTCATTTTAAGGATGAAAATTGTTTTTATATTTGTTTCTTTTTAATGTTTGTCTTTTGTATACAAGAAAATTAAAGAAATTAAGAAATACCAGACCGACAGATTTAATACTTATTTTTTTATTTTGATTTTTTTTTTTGTTTTTGTTTTTTTTTTGAATCTAATAAGTATAAAAAAAATAAAAAAGTAATAATTTAGAAAGTAGACGTATTAAATATTGAAAAAACAACAATATGTTTTTGTGAAAATTTATTAAAAAAAAAAAAATATGAGAATATTTTATGAAACCAAAAAGAATGAAAAGAAAAAAGAAAAATGTTATCCTTTTTATTTATTCATTAAAAAAGAAATGAAACGAATTATCATATTATGAGAATACGAACAGTTGATTATAGGATCTTTATTCAATAAGATTTAGGAAAATATAACAATGAAATATTAACATTGTTTATTATTTCATTTAATTTAGATGATAATGAAAATTTAGTGAAATTAAGAAAGTTGAAAAGAAAATAATAATAAAAAGGTCATAAACATACTTTATTGAACGTAAGTTTAATGAATATTAAAATTTATGAAATGGATTTTGAAAGGACTTTAAATTCAAAACATTTTTTTCATTATTTTAAACTTTTCTTTAAATAAATAGATACTTTTAAGCAAACTTTGTTTTCAAAATAAATTTTAAAAAGCTTTCGTTTGTGAATTGGTGAATTATGTTCACATTTTCCCTCTTAACTCAATTATTCTAAACCATTTTCACCTGATTTAATCTCATTTAGAAATAATTTTCAATACATTTCAAGCTTCCTTTTCATACATCTTTACCTTGCCTGCACTCCAATTCAACGATAAAAATGCCAGAATTACAGGAATAAAAATGCAAATTGTTAATACAACACATTTTTGGAAAATTTCCTGGTGAAGGAAAAAAAAGTCTTGTAAAGCATAATTTTCTGAAAAACATAATTCCTTGAAAAAAACTTCTAAAAGACTTGCACCTCATAATTGGTTTACTGCATACTAAGAAATTATTTGAAAATTTTATTGAAATGTGATATTTGGTCTCTAGACAATAAGGTTCTTGAAAGACTTTCAATGTAAACTCCTAAAAAAAGGCCGGAATTTATTTTCTTTTTCAAAAAAGTTTTTGATATTAATTAAAAACTTTTCGTAATAATTCATGGAAATTCATTTTGCAATAAAAAAAAAAAACCGCATTCAAAAGAAATTAGGAAATTCTTTTATCTATAACTACAAAATTCTTGAAAAAAAAAAAAACTTTTCAACTATCTTCAAAAAAATTTATGTGAAATTATTTTATTATCTTTTTTTTTTCATAAATGAAATTTAAATATAATTTAAAATTCCATTCTCAAGTAATAACATTTATTATAATTTTATTTTACACTTCATGAAGCATAAATAAGATAAATTCAAAATTTTTGTGAAGAACAATAAAATCGTATCGGTCTTTTTATTTATTTTACTTTGAAAAATGTAAAAATTGTAAAAATGAAAATTTAAATCCACTTTTAATATTCTCATCATAAATTCAATTTTAATTACAAAAAAAAAAAAAAAATAGGAAAAGGCAAAAAAGAGACACCATTTATGTGACAAACTATATAGTACGTGTTGGCGATGTCAAGTTCACATACATACATAGATAGTATTATAATTTTCCTGTTTGTATGGGAAAAGCGGAAAATTTAAACGGCCTGTTTGTTTTGTTTTTTGCCTTTATTATTTTTCATTTAAAAATGATGAGCGTAATTACTTTACGAGTTCAAGAGAATTTAAATCCATGATATATGTGTGATGTGATGCTATGTACATATGTATGTATGTTTTAATACTCAGTACAGTACATTGTGTACGATGACTACAGTTTTGCAATTGTTTTTTTTTTCTTCGTTTTTTTTTTTTTTGCATGACACCATGAGAATGATAACGAATAAACTTTTTAATAAATATTTTCATGAAAATAAATGACATTGCCTGACATGGAATGTGCATAAAAAAGGACCCAATGAATGACATACATAATATACATCAGAAAACCGCATTGTGTATATAGGATATTCAACAGATAATCGATTGTACTTTTTGGTTGTTTTTTACTGAATTATTTTATCGAGGCAATGAAAAGGATAAAGTGAAAATTAAAAACTTCATTTATAATTGTTTTCCTTTTTTTTTTTTCATTGTCAATTTTTATGACAATGAGGAAATTTAACACAGTAAATCGATTTTGAACGTTTTTGTATTTTAATCATTCTCAATGTGAATTATAAAATCATTTTTTTTTTCGACTAAATAAAGCTCATTATTTACCCGAAATTAATTTAATAAATCATATCTTTTGGAGTTCATCAATTTTTTTTTTTGATAAAAAAAAGTAATATGGAAAAATTTTATTTTTATAAAATCTAACCTTGTTCAATTCATTTATTTATTGTATATCGATTCGTTATCCCTTTAAAAATAATTTTTTCTCATAAACTTTGTGCATAAATAAATTGGAAAAAAAAAACAAACTTTAAAATTCAATTTTATGACGTAACTTTCACCACTTTTACCCAATATTCATTAAAATTCTTCTCTCTTCGATATGTTTCCTTGTTAACTGTTTCTTCATTAATTTTAAATTTAACAAGTCACTTTTATTGAACATAAATTTTTCCCTTTATTAAACAAACGCAATCAATCTCTTTTGTATGTAATTTCAAAAGAACAACTATATAATAAAAAAATAAAATTAAAAATAGTTTCTAATTTTCTAGAATTTCTAATTTTAATTGAGCTAAATGTAAGTCACAATGAAAATATCTGTTCCAGAAAATTCTTAGAAAGTTATTTAATATTACAGTAAATATAGTATATAGTATGGAATTCTAATTAGAATTTTAAATATTATAAATTTTTAATATTTTCGAAGAAAATTACATAACAATCAATTTTGTCGTATACAATACGAGAATTTTCATTTTCATGAAATTTAGAGATATATAATTTCAAACTCATGCTATATGGTTTAATAGTGCGTATAGACTTTAAAATGTGTCTTAATTAGTAAACATGATAATGAAATTTTAGAATTTCACAGAATCTAAATGAAACTTTTTCAATTATTACACTCTAATATTCATACGTGCGTAATGTGTATAGAGACAGACATAGTACATAGGGTGGTCCCAGTTTGTATTAGGAGTTAATAGAAGAATTTTTTCAATTTTAAATTTATTTTTCTATAAGGTTTCATTCATCTTTTATAATTAAGAGTAATTTTACATCATTATATAAAAGTGCATTTTTGCACGTCATTCGAAAATTGCAAATAGAATTTTTTTCATCGTATTTAAAGTTTAGAATTTTCTTGAATTCCAAGAAAAAATTTTTTGCACAATAAAGAAAAGTTTTTAATTTTTCATTTTTACTTTTTTTATAATGATTTTTTTTTATAATAAACAATTTTATTCGTGCAATTGCGAAAACAATAAGTTGAAAAATGAGGAAAATAATTTGAAAATTAATTTATGTATGTACTTTTCTAGAAAAGTCTGAATACTGTAATGGAAAAGTTCTAGAAAAAAAAATGAAAAGTTATAATTTTTGATTATTTAATTATATAAATTAATTATATTGCAAAAGATCCAACATGGGTCGCAGTAATAAGGGAACTAAATCTTCCATCTTTAAGGCTGGTCCTCTGATCTAATTGTTGATTATTTATTTACATTTTATTTGAGTTGCATTAAAGTATTCGGTTCATTTAACTAATAAAATAATTAAAAACATTGTATTTAAATTGAAAATAAACTTTTTTGAAAAAAAAAAAAAAAGATATTATTTGATAGGACTCTAATTTTAGTCCAAAAAAAAATAGTTAAAGTTCTACTTACTTTTGTTACATGTATATGAAGCAGATGTAAAAATATATGTATGTAACTCATGTATCATACTGTATTCAGATATTACCGCATGAGAAAAGTGATAAATTACTCTAGACAAATTCTTTGTACAACCCATTTCTTGTAAATTTTAAATAATCTCATTAATTATTCTTAAACTCAGATTTAATTTGATACTGTCAAAAAATTGACTAACATTATATTTGCATATCTAAACAAAAAGTACCACCAACGACTTAATGGCACCGTTATAACCTGATTTTAATTTTCCTTAAAATTTCCATCATTTATCTTCAAAATAAAAATATAAAAAAATTTTCGTTCATACATTTTTTTTTTTCTTACCAAGTCACCACATCATAAATTAAATTTTCATTTTCATTGAAAAACTATTTTTCCAATTATATCCCAGATCACATTTTTCACATATATTTTATAAATTTGATGACAATTTGATTTTAATTTGAAAAATTAAAAGAACTTAAAAATTGCAAAATAATTTTAAAGGAGATGATGATCTTTTAATGGTAGAATGAGATACAATATCATGAATTGTGATTTTTAGTTTTTTTTTTTTTTTTACATAGATGAATCTTCAATTTCTTTCTTCTTTTTAGTTTTTTTTTTTTTAAATTGAATATCTCCTTTGTTTTTTTTTTCGTAATAATTTATGTATTTGTAGATTGTCTTTTACATTCGATGGAAAATTTATTCAATATTTTATTAAGTTCATTTTTCTGACTTAGTTTATTTAAACAAAATGGTAAAAATAAGTTAGGTCTCTCAAGATTACATAATCATGTTCTGAATTTGATATTTTAGATGAAATACATGCTGACAATGCATTAAAAAAAAAATGAGATTTCTATAAGTTGAAGAAAATTTTTAAGGAAAAGTTGAAATGTGATTAGAAAATCAAGATGAAAAGAAGACAAAGAAGAAGAAAATGTAAAAAAAATTGTTAAAATTGAAAAAGAATATTGCATTGGTTGGAAAGATATTTGAAAGAAGAAGACTGAAATTAGTCGAAGGAGTTTTTTAATGCAATTTTGTTTTGTTGTTGTTGAAAAAATGGATTGATGTTATTACAGGGAGTTTCTATATATAAAAATTTTCATTTGTAAAATCTTTTATGTATGGGTGTTTCAGATTTAGTTACTAGGCGACTATTTTACAATAAAAAAGTAAAGAAACAAAGTGGTTAATTTTAGTGGATAGTATTTAAAGGTTTCTTAGTATTCCAATAAGTTCAAGTGTCGATGCAAAATATTGAAGGAAAAAAATAATACAAAAGCTTTTATCAAGAACATGTAAATGTCAATAATAATGATAATTGATAACGGTTCAAATTTATAACATTCTCTCAAATTCTGACACGTGTATGCATGGAAACTATTTTTATTTAATTATTTGTTTTCTTAAATAGAATTTATTGGCATATTTCATAGTTTATTAATTTTTGGTCTCGTTTTTTTTTAAAATCAATGAAAATTAAAAAAACAAAAATCTAAAAAGGATATTCTAGATGAAAAGTTTTTGGAAAGATTTTTATGTAATACCACCACCACGTTATTATATTATTATATTATTATATTTTTATCCTTATTTTCTCTCTACAATAAATTTAAGAAATAAAAATATTGATTTCTTCATTTTCCAGTTTTTTATTTTTCAAATTCATTGTTTTTTTTTTTTAAATTATTACTTATACAAGAATATCCTGTTCTTATAAAGTTGAAAACAAATAAATAAAACACTTTATTTGCAAATAATAAAAATAAAAATTATCCTTTAATCTGTTTGTACAAGAAAACTTTAAGACAGTAAAAAAAAAAATAAAATAAAAAGTCTTTGATCTTATATGTACATTCTTCCTATGTTTACTTTTGTGTTTGTTTTAAAAATGTACACACATATGTACATATGTTTGTATGTATAATGTTAAAATAACAACAAAATAAAGCTTTACCATATTCTTAACAATATGAATATGTACATACAATAATCCTTCGATTTAGGTTTTATCATAAAAATGAAATTATACTGTTATCCTTTTATATTCTTTGCTTTACAGTTCATCTATCGATGTAATAAAATAAACACAGATACACAAACACAAAAGTACAAACACATATACATGTATATATTGAATTTTGTACGAGTAATTCATGTGTGTTTAAGGAATTTAAAAAAATTATAACAAAATTATGTCATATTTTATTTTATCATCCTTTTTTTATTATCTAAAAATACCTCAAAAATGTTATTTGAAATACTATTAAAAATAGCTGACTTGTTCTTTTTTTTTTTTTTTTCTGCTGAACAGGAAAAACAATATTTCTATATACTACATAAATCGAAAATTCCATAAATCTGAAACATTCTAAAAAAAAAAAAAAACAATATATATTAAGGATATACGATATGAAGCTCACTAAAAGGGTTGCTTTTGTGTTTTCATCCTCTCATTTTTCTACTAGTTTTTGTTTGTACATATACAATGTACATACATACACTCATACATCTTGAGTATCCAATTTTGATATTGATCACTTGTTCTTAAGAAAAAGATTCTTTTATGGATGCTTTAGAAAAAAATATATAATGTGAGAAAGGGGTGTTAAGTTCATATTAGCCATTCTAATAAACATTATAGCTTCAGTTCTAACAATTATTTAAAACTAATGAACACCATGTATATATGGTATACATTTACCCTTGTCAAACTTAAATCTATTTTCTTTTTCTTTTTTTTTTTTTTTTTGTTTTTCGTGTTTTAATAGATCCTTTATAAGTTTCTAATGATATCATATCAGTCTATCGTGGAACGTCAATTTTCAATAGAAGTTTTCGCCATATCATTTTTGTTTCATGTTTAATGGTTTCATTGTACTTTTTTTTTTTTATTCTCATAGGTAATACTTGAAAATTGTCATTGTACAGTTATGACTTTGCCGTTTGTTTTCTTTTTTTTTTCTTAGATACTTTTACATTACATCTTCAAACTACATCTGATAGAACGATGTTGCTTTATTCTTTCTATTTTGGTTAAATCAAACCATCATTTTATCGATTTTCAAAGTATAACGTATTAAGACAAACATTCGAGATAAAATTGAAAATGTATTCTTTGCTATTTTTTTTTTTTTTTTTTGCTTTTTAACACTAAAGAAATTTCTTATATGTTTACAAAATAAATCGCATATTCATTTTTTTTTTTTTTTTTGTGAACATCATCATATCATCCAGATCCAATTTTTATCTTTTCTTAATCCTTGTAGGATGTCTCCATTTTATATGCGTGTGTGTGTGTTTTACTTTTATATGAAACTTTTAAAATGAATATTGAATGTCATATTGTTTTAAGATAAAAATGACAGGTTTACAACAACAACAAAAAAAGTTTAAAAAACACAGCAAATAAAAGTAAGAAAAACAAACGAGTGGGTAGTAAAAGAAAAGTTTTAAAAAAAAAGGATGTAAAAGAACCATATAAATAGAATGTATAACAACTTTTCTAATATCAACTCAAAAAAAGATATGTAGGATACAATTACAAGTTGTCTAATGGTTGGATAAAACAATTTTAAAATCTGTTTTAGAGTTGATATGCTTTTATTCTCCGAAAATCTTGTTTAGGGAATGTCAAAGTTCATTTTTATATACATATGGACATTAAATGAAAATGTGAATGTGGTTTAAAATTAAAGAAAAAAGAAGAAGAAAAACTAGTTAAATGTTTTTTTTTATATATACGTATGTATATAGAAAAAGATTGTGAAAAACTTATATTCTCTCTCTGATCCTGGATTTTTCAATTTTCTAAACTCAATAGATAAAACCATTCAATAAAATTATATTTTGTGATTAAATTTGCTGTGCATTACTATTTTTTTTTCTTTTCTTGTAATTTTCATTTTTTAATACAAAATTCTTGTGTACATACATATATGATATTACAATGAGAACAATTTTCGTTGTAGGGTTAAATACAACGAATGAAACCATTAAAAAATTTCTTTAGAAAGGTTATTTGACGATGTCGTGAAATAGCCTCATTAAATTTAATTTGTTCATCATTTTTACAATAAAACTTAAAAAAATAAACAGAAAATTTTAACATGTTTATTAATAATTATTAAAATTAGTATGAATTTGTAAATTTGAATACAAAATTATCGTGAATGACCTAAAATTACTGGATTTTATTTTTTTTATTAGAATCTTAATTATTTCTTTTCTTTTTAATATCTTACTTACTTATTTTATAGTTTGTTTTTTTTGTTTTTATTAGATTTTATTTTATCACAAAACTCATGCTTTGAACAATTAAAACTTCATATGCTAATTTGTACATTTTTAATTTTCATATACTTTTTGTTTTCTGTTCCTCAGTTATGTATATATTTTTTTTTTTTGAAAATTTTGCCATCATGTGCTTGCTCTTTTTTTGTGACACAAACTTGGTGAATATTTTTATTTTCTGGTTTTCTATTCTGAAATGTTTCAGTTTTGAAATTTTTTTTTTTAACATAAAAACTTCATAGAAAAAATTCAAGAAAAGAATGCTATGAAATAATTGTCTTTAATTTGTTTTGTCTTTTTTAAAAAACCAGTCGCCAATAAAATATATTAAATTGGTAAAAAATTTAATTCTTTATTAAAAAATAAACCCATTTTTTTAAATTTAACTTTATATTAAAAAAGAAAAATAAATTCAGAATATATTTTGCATAAAAATTGGTTATTTTATAAATTTCATAATATAGGTATATATATATGTATTTAAATATTTTACAATTGTACAAATTATAATTAGAAAATTAATAAAACAATGGTTCGTGATTGGATAAAACCAAGTGATTTAACAAAAAGAAAATCAGCATTATTACATAAAAATCCTAATTATCAAACAATGATAGGTGATGGTACATGGGAAATGTTTCAAAAAACAAGACAACAACAATTACAACAAAATTCAAAAGATCATAATCAATTACAATTTTCATCAAAACATGAATTACGTTTACCAAAAAAGAAAAAACATTTAAAAAAATCAACAATTTTAACAAAGCCAACAATGATTAGTTTACCGCCAGAAAGATTATCGAAACCATTAAAGGATGTAAGACAACATGCATGTAAAATAAATGATAAATCAAAATTATCATATATGAATCCTAAGAAAAAATCAACAATTGAAACACTTTATAAAAATTATGAAACAAATTGGAAAAATGATTTTTCAGATACAAATGAATTAAATGATAATGAATTCGAAGTAACCGCTGATACAGAGAAATTTTTTAAATTAATACAAAATGCTGTTGCAACTGGTGTAAAGGTAAATTTTTATTTAAAAGTATTTTAAAATTTGTATTAAATTCAGATTTTAATTTTGCATTAATTTCATTTTGTCAGTGTTCAATGGAGCTTATCATAACATCAGAATTTCAAAATTTAAGCAATCAAATTGAAAAATTAAGTCATTCATTTAAAAAATTGGGTGGAATTTCAGATTTTCTTACTGAATTAAATAACAGTAAAATTTTTCTTTTTTAAATTTATTTTTATTTATTTTTCAACAATTGTTTTTTTTTTACTTTTCAATAGAAATTACAACTTATGGTGAAGATCATGGTCGTCGTCTATCACAAATTGGTTTAAAATTAGAATATGATAGGCTATTTTATCAAAATTTATTTTCGAATGTAAATTCAATACTACAACAACAACATCAACAGCAACCGTTATCTATACGAAAAGAACAACAATATTGTCCTTTGTCAGCAAAAGATTCAACAAAATTACCAAGTCAACGTACAATGACAAGTAACCGAAAACGTAGAACTTGTGATAAAAAATTATTAAAGAATAATAATTCTTATCTGACAAGACATTGTGGTCCACAATTAATTGAAAAAAATTGTAATAATAATACAAATAATAATCCTGATTATGAAAATTATAATAATTCACCAAAAATTGTGTTACAATCATCAATTGATCGTAAAAAACAAAAAAATACAAGTGATAATGTAACATTAGAACAAATTCTTCATGCTGTAGGAAATTATCAAGAAACAATTGCTTCAAGTTCTGATCCTCCAACAATTAAATCATCAAAAGATCGTAAATCAAAACAAAATCAAAATCATGATTATTATTATTCATCACCAATGTCAGAAGCAGAAAGTCGTCATAGTAGTGATTGTAATAGTAGTAGTGAATCAAGGACAACATACATACCAAAAGGTACAATTGGTTCCTCATCTACAAAAACTTCATTACAAAAATAAAGTATATCACATGTCATGTACGTTTTTGTGATATTATATGATATCAAATTTTTCTTTATTATTTGAATTTTTCCTAAATTATTTTAAATTTCTATATTTAAAGCGAATATATTTTTTAAATAAAAGTTTGTGGATTATTTTTAATATATAAATATATGTATATGTATGTATGTATTTATGTACATATAAAAAATTATAAATATTTAATTTCATTGATATTTTGAAAATTAGAACTTTTGCAGGAAAACTGAAATTATATTGTATTTTCACTCATCACAAAAGCATTCTAAAAAAATCAGCTATTGTTGTTTTATGAACCCCAGTCCATGAAAAGCAATATTATGTTTAGATACATTTTGAGTCTATTTCGTGTGTGATTTGATTACAAAAATGATGAACAAAATCAAAGTCCTAAAAAATAAAACAACAATCATAAAAATAATAATAATTTAAAGAGACAAAATCAAAATGAAACAAAAACACACAAAATTCACAGCTTAATTACTTTTCTCTTGTGGTGTTTGAACAAACATAAACGTAAAAGATATCCATAATCCATACAAGTTTAAATATTTCTCATATATTCTTATATATGAAATTACAACTTAATGACAGACTAAATGCATTAATGATGAGGTTATGATGATGAACATACCATTAACATTATAATCATCATTATCATGAGGAACAACAGTAACATTTATTATTACGAATGCATAATATTTATGCACCTTGAATATTATTGTTTATATTCTCGAAAACGATGATGATGACGGCAACGAGACTATTTTATAAATTGTGGGCTTGGTTTCTAAACAACACCCAAGAACATCCTGCTGGTTCGATGATAATTTACGAGTATTTATAATAGTAAAAATGGGTGATGGCAATCATCCATAGAAAAGATAAAATAGTTCATTGCCATGATGTTGTAATGTAATAATAGTAATAAAGTATCTATTTAATAGAGAATTATATGAAAAGATATAGATGCATAAGAACATGCATATGGTTCCCTGTTCTGTCCTGAGATATCATATGTTTGTATTCTATATTCCCAATTAAAGTCGAATGATTGGCATTGATTGCCTCTACAGCATTGCACTACATATTATGATTATTTATCTATTTTATTCATATACACATATTATGTATATAATTGTATTTATGAAATGTGTGTGCATCTATATGAAGTATGAGATATCTATATTTTAAAGATATTTCAAGTATTTGTCATTCATGATACAAAAGTTTGATTGACATACGCCAGATATGTTATAAGAAAATAACAGGAAAATTTAATTTTTACTTATATTCAAGGTAAATAATATATATGTACATATATCACATAACCATAAAATATACTTTACAACAATAAGTAGAAATTCTTATTCAGTTTACTTATTAAATTTTAATTTTTCTTGTTTTTTATTCCCTCATTTTATTTTTTTTTATTGTATAAAGATATTATTTCTTTTCTTGGAAATTTCAAGCTTTAAAATTAGATACGGAATGTATCTAATAAATGATTGATCACAATGGTTTACACAATATGATAGAATCGAATAAAATGAAATTGTCATCAGCACCTTATGGGAAATAAAAAAATGAACAGCCTTTTTTTTTTTCTTTTTTGTAGAACAAATTGAATTTGTTCAGGTTATTTGTGATTCTTTTGAGAATACTAATTGAATTGTATCGAATCGCCATAAATGTACAACAAAAAAAATTTTTTTTTTTTTGGATTTTAACTTTTTTTTTTTTTTAGTGAAAAATCATTGAATAAACTTTTCAAATATAAATTGACAGTTTTTTTTTCTATGTATTTATTTTAAACTTTTTACCCATTATATCCTGTTCATTAACTGTTAATTAAAGAGAAAATATAGTTTCAACTTCATTTTTTGTGAACTTTTTTTTCAAAACAAAATTTTGTTTTAATTAAATTTACGTGTTATGAATAATATTTTCGAGAAAAGAAAAAAAAATAGATCTCATTTAAAATATTTTTCACATGATTTTTGCTTCTGGGAATCATTGAAATAAAAATTTTCAGGCCTCATAGCATCATTTAAGCTATTGTATGTATTGTTCAGCTAGTTCCACTTATTTTACTTTTATTTTTCCTAGAGACTATCATAATAATCTTATATTTATTTTTATTATTTATCCTATTAATCTTTTTAAAACTAAACTTATGCAATTAAGTTTGTGCAATTTTTTGTAATAAAAGTTGGAATTAGTTATAAAGCTTTTTAGAAATCATTGAAATCATTTACATACTTTGTACAAAACTCATTAAAACTCAAATATTTATTTCATTTTTTAAATAAAACTTGTAAGACGAAAAAAATTATTCATTCATTAAAAAAGGATTTTTCTCTTTATAAAAGAAAAACAATATAAATCATTTTTTTTACTTCCTTCTTTCTTGAAAAAAAAAAAAAAGAATTGTCCTTAAATCGTTATCTGAATATCAAATTTAAATAAAACTAATTGAATGCATAATATCTAAAAAATGAATAAAGATATTGTATAATAAAGTTTATTCACAAAAGTATATGAGACGTAAAAGATAAACTTAATAATCTCGTCCAATTAGCATGAAATATAAAAAGAAAAAATAAATAAATCTTTTAAAAATTTTTTGTTTCTTCGAAGAAACTTTAAACTTTCATCATTTACTTCTTCATTTCAAGCAAATTGACACCTATACGAGAAATCAATACAACAGAATAGATACCACATTATGTACATACGAGTATGTAGCAATATTATAAAAAAATGTCTCCTATTTTAATAAAATCTTGAAGTACCTACGTACTTTTAAGAAGAAAAACAAAGAATCAAGAAGAAAAAGTAAAAACTGTTAGAAGTCGACCTTAAGTTCGGAACTGAAGAAAGAAATTAAATGAAAATATTTATTATATCTGTTATCCTTTTGTTCACAGTGATTTCAATCGATGTAATTATTTCAATATAGCTAAATCCTATTCCTTTTTTTGTATTTGTTTTTAAACTCATCTAAATCATACTTCGTATATTTCCAGAATCAATACTTTTGTATTATATTAAAAATGTATGTTTATCCTTGATCAACTCCTTCTTTCTGTAATCTATTTTTATTGTATTGATTTTATTGTATTATTGAACTATTAAATTTTATTGCGAATGTCTGTTAAAAATTTCAAATTTGTTGTCGTTTAACTGTGTTGGTTTTTTTTTTCTTATTTCTCATGAGAATTGAGAAAATTCTATTGAAGCTACTACAAGGACATGTAAGTACAAAGAGATTATATTAATTACTTGAATTTCATAGCTGACAAACCACCCAAATTCCATACACAGTTTCTTTATAAGAAGTTTCTTTTTTTTTTGTAATCGTTCAGATATTTTCTAAAAACAAAAACAAAAAAAGATTGTTTACTAACTTTTGATATTGAAAAAATAAGAAGATACAATCATAAATAAAATAAAACAGTAGACGAAATGTAATAATAAATTCAAATTTTCAATTACATTTAATGAAAAATTGAAATTTAATTAAATTCTCTTTTCTTGTATGTACTTTAAAATAAATTCTGATGTATATATAGAACAACAACATTGTACAGGATATAAGATTCTTTTATCAAAAGAAATTTAACAAAAAAAAAAACAATAATGAAAACATTAATTCACGTTTCTTGTAAGTGTTATAGAATTCATGTTTCATATCTAACTGCATGGAATTCCTTTGTTTTTTCCTTCTTTCTTTTTTATTCTTCCTTCTCGTTCTCTAATACATTAAATTTCTAGTTTTTTCTACCTTTATACAAAAAAACAAAAACACTATCTATAATATTCATTTATCATAAGATTGATGTGATGACAGGTTGTCTTGATTCATTTTCATTCATTTTATATGAGAATCACATATCAAAACAAGTGCACTCACCTGTCACACAATATATGTAGTTATACTGATAGAAGACACAGCAAAAATCTGAATTATTACTTTAAAATACAAAAAAAAAAAATCATACTGAAAGCATTTGTGTTATTATTATATTATGTATCTGATGAATGTATCTTTATACTTGAAGTTTCTTGCTATACCAATATTATTTTTTTTAAAAAAAATAAGATACATCAATAATAAAAATTGTATCTTTAAATACATTTTACTTGTTTCTATGTAATTCTGAATACTAAAAGAAACCGTCATTTATTAACAAAAAAAAAAAAAAAACAAGAAGAAAAAGATACGATACGATAAAAATATTATACGACGACAATGATAATAAATTTAAAATAAGACACAAAAAATCAAAACAGAAGCTCATTAACTGAGAACCTTTAACATAGAATTGTACAAAACACAGTATCTTCATTTGACAACAAAATCCCACGGTGTATACGGTGTGTGATTTAATTTGTTTCCATAGAGAATATCTTTTATCATCAAAATATAGTGTAGGATCCGATGTATGAACTTCTACTTCTACTCTAAACCTCATACTATCACTGCCTTTTTTTTCTATAAAAATTTCGATCTCATATCATCATCCTTCGTCACATGAGCATTGTGCTCCTTCATCTACTAAATTCTGTTTAAAAGCGCAATCACCTATCAAATATCCTGTTTTTTTTTTACCACTTAATGCAATCGATTAAGTCAGTTATTTGCCTTATATTTTTTTTATATTCCTGTATCTTTTGTATCTGTATCTACACTTTAAGAGCTTTAAGTGGTTTCTGTCTACATACATACATACAATTTTTTTTTTTTTTTAAATAATTTGATGATAATGATGTGTCGCGACGTTTAACTTAGGTGATACATTACACGATAAAATAAATTCCATTAAATAAAAATGATTAAAAATTATATTTTTATATAAATAATACTTGAAATCATCGTTTTTTAATAAAATGCGAGCAAAATGTTGATGAATGTGAATAGTAATACATATTTGATCTCACTTTAGATACGCACGTAAAAAAAAACAAAAAAAAAATAATAATAATAATAATAAAAAAACAACTAAAACTATAACTGCTTAAGCTTGCAATTTAGTGTGCTGTTAAATCATTCCCAATGGCAGAAATTCCGTAAAAAAAAAATACGAAAGAAAAAAAAATTGTATCTTTTCTTTTAAAATTTTTTTTTTCCATTATCTTAAGAAAAAAAAAAAATATTTTTATTTTATTCAACACACAAGATACAATTTTATCTCATTTTTATTTAATTTAAAATTTTTCTATATAAAAATAATATAACAAAAAAAAAAAAAAAAAAAAAACTTCAAAGCAAAAAAAAAACAAACAATCCATATATACATTACTTCAGATACATCGATTGGAATAAATTTTTTTTTCTTTCTTGTATCTTTTATTTTTTTGTTTGTTTTTTTTTTCATTTAATTTTATGATTTAAAAGAAATAAAAAAAAAAATTAGATGAAAAACGAGTTCTCAGGTGTTTCAATGAATATATTTATGTTCAATTGTTGGCACGTATTTTTTGTACCATTTTTTTTTCTTTCTCTTCATCATGCTAAACATATTTATGTGTGCAGTATATTTCTATTTAAAAAATTTTTATTTCAATTACAATTGCTATATTTTTTTTTATCTACTCAAAGACTACATAGTCTACAAGGAATGGAATATGGTATTAAAAAAAATAACAATAACAAAATAAAACGGCATGTTTTCACACACAAAATGACAAATAAATTGAATTTAACCGATTTAAGCAAAAAAAAAAAAAAAAGTATATAATATGAAAAAAAAAAAAAAAAATTATGATGATTACTAATTTAATATAAAATAATTACAATATTATTACAAAAATAATTAAAATATTTTATTGATTAAATAATTTGTTGTATTTATCTTGTAAAATGATTTTTTTTTCTTCTTATTTTATTTTATCTTTTTTTTTTTTTTGCTGAAAGAAATATATGATATTTTGTACGCGTTGGTACGACGCAGTTTATTTATAATTCAGAAGTTGAACATCTGAAGATTGAAAATTATTATTGAAGATTGATGAAGAATTAAATGAAGATACAAGAGGTATTTTACCTTAATCATTTGTAAAATGTTGTCTTTATAAATATAATTGATGGTTGAATTTTTATTTTTATTTTTTTTTGCTTTTATCTTTTTTTTGTCTTTGAGATAAATTTATTGTCAATTATAATTGCCTTAATTGAATTTAAAATATTAAATTATTTTATCAATTAAATGATTACACGGACAGATTTTTACGTGTTAAGAAAAGAAAAAAACAAAATAAGACATTTGATGGCATTATTAAAGAAAAATTGGCGATGAAGAATTCTTTGTACAAGGAAATCTTAAGTAGAACGAACAAAATAAAAAATATGTAACATTTTTTATTTTTTTAAATCATATTATACGACTTTTCTTTACTGATGACGTATTCTATATGATTTAGTATACATTTTTTTTTTTTTTTCAATTTTTTCCTATTGAAGAAATTTGAACAAAAAAAAAAAAAAAATGAAATAATAATTTTTGCTTGAAAGGAAATCAATTGAAAAATTGTTCAATATGAAACAAATTTCATGCTGAGTAAATTTAAATTGATAAAATTATGAATGATATCGAACAAAAATAATAAGAAATATATTTTATTAGTCTCCTTGCTGGCGTCAATAAATAATTTCACAATGTTTAAATTAAGAATCTTAAAAAAGAAGATATTATAGAAGAAAGATTGAATTTTATTTTCAATTTGTATTATTTATCATTTTTCAACAATTTTATATTTTATTTCTAAAAATGTCAAATAGAATAATTTTTGTCGCCGAAATTCTATATTCTTGTATAATTATACAATATAGGATATTTGTATTTTTGTTTCTGATTTATTTCTATCATTAAAATTTTGTAATAATTTAAACAAGTTCGAGTTCTCTAAAAAGCAATAAATTCCTAAATATATTTTTTCATTAAAAAAAATTTACTTATACCGTTTTTAAACGCTCTTCAATTCTGGAGCCAGTTTTCTTCAAAATGTTCTATTTTTTATATAAAAAATTTAAAGCTTTTATCCAGTGGTATTTCTTATCCAATTCCAAAGTTTTGAACTATCGAGTATCAACTACCAAATACAACAAATCAAATATTTCAAAAGTACCTTCACTTTAAGCTTCTTGTTTTTACAATCGAACATAAATTTTATTATTACTTTTCTCAATCTTTCAATTTTCCAATTTCTCATTAAAATAATCTTGAAGTACCTATAAAAAAATTTTCAAGTACTTTTCATTAAATTTAATAATACCATCGTTACTAGAACTCAAGAACCTTGTACAAATTTTGTTCGAGTAATAAATTTCTTTCCAAATTCAATACTGTAATAATAATTTACGATAAATTTGTAAAATTCCAAATAAAAATTTTTTCGAAAATAAAAAAAACCAAAAACCTTGTAAACACTTTTTTTTTTTTTTAAACACAAAAATTCTTTTATTTATTCTTGAATTTATGTGCCTCTTATAACCCATTATCATCATAGTATGAGTACGTTTATCAATTTTCGTGTAATAATCTACGAACTCTTTTAATATCAAAAAAATTTTTTTTTTTTTTTTGTGGTAACAGATGGTGACATTTTTAATACATTTTATATTTATATTTTTTTTTTTCTCGATAATTTAAAATTTATTTTATTGACTTAAAATTTAATATTTGTTTTGTCGTCTGTTTTTTCTCATTCTTCAAAATTTTTTTGTTTTTATGTCATAAAAGTCAAAAATGAATATTGTATCTTTAGTCAAAAGTAACCACAAAAAATAATAAAATATAAATTAAATCAATTTTTTTTTTATTATTATTTTTTTTTTATTGTGAGATTATTTGTTTTTCGTTTCAATTTATTTTTTATTTTTGTAAATTGACATGATTTAATATTTTATCTGGTTTTTGATTTGTAAATGTCTTTTTTATTTCAATATTGAAAAATTAAAATTTATCTGGAAAAAAAAATTGTTTTTTCTTGACATGTTGTCTTGTTGAAATTTTTTTTTAAATATTTGTTTTTTTTTTTTCCTTTTTTTTTAATATGATGAAATATGAAAAGAATGATATTACTGTCATCTTTAACGAAAAATGTAAAAAAATGATAACATTTATTTAGAAAGAATAAAACTGATTAAAATGTCCCTATCAAAATAAATACATGTGTTCTTCCGTAATTCGTTTTTTTTTTAAATTATTTCCTACACATAAAAATTCAATAAAACAAAAAAAAACTCTTCAGGAGATAATTTTTTAATTAACAAGTTAAAGTTCAATATCTGGTGAAAATAAATAAAATAAAAAATCATTAAAAAAATATAGCTGGTGTAATAAAAATAAAAATAAGACAAATTACTCTTTCAAAATCACATTACATAAATTTTTAATTATATATTTTTTCTTTATACATAACATTATTATTTTTTATTTTTTAAATTAATACAATATTTTTAATTATAACTATAATTTATATAGTAGGAATTTAAATATATATAATATTGAATATTTGGTTTTTAAATTTGTAAATTTGTAAATTTTCTTTATTTATTAAAATTTTAGCAATTTTCCACAAAACTTCACTTTTTCACAATTTTTTTTTTTTTTGTTTTTTTTTTGAATATTTCTTTTAGAAAAAAATGTACAAAATCAAAGTGAAGTAGATTATATTAGCTATATAAATTTACACAACATTTAAGTACATATAGATAATAGAGAAGTCCTTAATGAATAATTTTTTATCTATATAATTTCTATAATTAACCTGAATAATTATTATTATCTATTTTTTAATAAAATTTTAATTGTATCCTTATTAACAATAATTAATAAAATTTTAAGAAAAATAAAAACAAAAATTTTTGTTTTTACTATCATACTTCGGACATAGCTAAAATAGTTTTTGGTCTTTCAACGATCACAACCCTAGCGGGACGCATACAATTATTATTTGATCGACGTGACATTGTTAATGATGTTGTTAATGTTCTCATTGAATCACAACTATTATGTAAACGTTGTCCAACTGTTGTACAGCGTATCGGTGCTGAATTACGTCCTTGTGATTTACAATAGCCACAACAATAACAGCAACAACAACAACATGACCATGGTATCCAACGAAATGGTGGTATACGCCTTAATTACATAAAATTATTTTTAATTATTATTTGTTGAGAATAAATGATTAAATTTTGTAACATATCTGAACATGTCCGAAAATTGTTGCTAATAAATCATCGTTAAATTTACTCTGATTGTCACTTTAAAAGATCTTCAAGAATTTCAAAATTTATGATTTTTTTTTTTTGATTTTTTAAATTTGGAATTTCAGCTTAATTTCAACATGCTACACTATAGCCTTCCAATTGTCTAAAAGTTCCTTTATTATTTTTTTTTTTTACAAATAATTACCCAAATTATTCGGTCATGAACAGATGTTGCAAATATTTAAGCTAAATGAAGCGAAAAAAAAAAAACAAAAAAAAAAAGCTTAAATATCATTGTCTTTTTTCAAATATTACTTACCTAAGTGCTCTACATACTTGCGTTGAAAATAAACAATAAATTAAAGGATTTGCTGCAGAATTTAATGGTGCTAAACTTTGTATAAATGTTGCAATTGCAATATTTGTTTGTGTACGTGGTATTTGTCCAAATACTTGTAATAAATCAAATACAATATATGGTGACCAACATAAAACAAAAACAATTACAATAACAAATGTCATTTTAACAGTTTTAACTTTAGCACGTGGTATTATACCACGTGAACTTGCACGTCTACTTGCATGATTACCACAACCTCTTCCACGTTCTGTAAATGACAAAAAATTAAAAATATAAAAAGATAATATATAATAATTACAAAAGAATTATAATAGACAACAAAGAACCAAACAAAAACTTTTTTCTCATATGAAATGAAAATAAAAATTACAGTAAAATAGAATTTTTTTTCTACTTGGAAACTAAGAAACATCAAGAAATACAAAAAAAAAAAAAAAATTTAAAATTATATCATTAAATTGTAAGATCTCTTTTTAAATTAAGACTCACACACGCCTTATACACTGTCTTCGCCCTTTTTTTAAAATGTTTTTTTTTTTTCTTATTTTAATAAATTTCCAAAGAAAAAAAAAAAAAGTAAAAATGTGATGAAGAAAAATACACAGCACGAGCATCTTTAAAAAGTCATAAAAAATTAAAGACTTTTTTATAGAGTTTCTTAATGTATTCTTTAGAGAATTCTTCAAAAGGAAATACAACATGTTTTCATTTATTTATTTTTTCTTCCTCTTTTTATATAAGAATTTTGTGTCATTTTTTTTGCTACTTATTATATCCATCAGAATAACAATAATTTTAACATTTTATTTTTTTGTTTTTTTTTACCACAATGTCCTTTCTTTCTAAAATGAGTAGCAACGAGGACAATAAGATTTATTATATTTTATTTAAAACAATTTGAGTTTCGAATAAAAATGTAAAACAAAAGAATTATTTAATTTTTCATATTGAAAACAGTAACAACAACAACAACAACAATGTTACACATTTTGTAAATGACAAACTTTGAATGAAAAAAACAAAACATGGAAAAAAAAAACCAAATTCTAAAATACAAATTTTATACGTACGTAAAATGATATTTTTTATTACAAGAATTTCAAAAAATTAAAGAATATTTCTATGACAAAAAAAAAACAACAACTTTTCAGTTAATTTACTTCATTTAAAAATAAACTTGATGTGTTTTTTTTTTTCTTTATATTACTTAAAAAATTTTTTATTTTGTTTAAAAAGAAAAATGAAAAATATAAAAATTAAGGAAAAGAACAAGAATTATGAAGTTCAAAGTTTCTCTTTATCAATCAGAGTATGAAATTGTGGGTGGTAATGAATTTTACAAAGAATATTTGACATATTTGATAATTCAAAAATTAAAGTTGATGATAATAATGGATAATGTGATTTTATTTATTATGAAGTGATGAGGGTTAGACACAAAACTTTTAAATTTGATTATCCTTTGGAGTACGCATATAGTATATGTATATGCATTTGTGAAACATTTCGACAATGTAATAGATTTTGTTTTACTGAGATTTCTCTGGAAAATTGTTATATCGATGTTCGAAATTATATTTTCAATTTATCTTTCAATTGAAATTTTGATAAAAATTTTCATTTTCTGATGAAAATTTGTCAATACATGAAGGAAAAATTGACTGTAAAAATACAAAATAAATCATGTATTATTTGATTTGATTTGGTTTCAACCTTTAGCAATATTACCGTTTTTTTTTCACAAGGAATGTTTTTTTTTTTTTTTTTTTTTTCAAAATAGGAAAAAGATCCTGAATTTTTTTATTTAATTTTTCTTATCACAAAATAGTATCAATTGTTGAAAGTAACAGAAAATATTTCTAAATATAATTTTGCCTGCTTATCATCTTTTTTTTATATTTTTTTATTAATGGAATTTGTCCTTTTTAATTTACAATTCTTTTAAAAATCATATTCTTTGAAGGAAAATAAAATAAAAACGGAAATTACATTTTTCCATTCATTCACATGAAATCCTAAAAATAAAATATCTATCCTTAAACGTAGCCATTGCTTTAAATTTAAAATATAAATCCATATCATTTCCAAAATTTCGAAAATTTTTTAAATTTATCACAGACATATTTAAGTATTTACGTAAAATATTTCTTTAAGGCAAACAGTAAAAGGACAAAAAAAAAAAATTATGATTTTTAGAAAAATTGTGTAAGTTTAATTTAAGCGGAAAAAACATCAAAAATTTAAGAGAACAATATTACGTTTATGAAACATTTCACATGAATTTTTATTATTTAAAAAAAAAAAAAAAAAACAACAAAACCTTTTTTATTTATATTATAATTTACGTCTACGTTCTTTATTATTAGCTTTTTAACTTTTTAACTTTTTTTTTTTTGTGTTTCTATGCCTTGTTATTTCAATAAACATTATTTTCGGATCACAAAGCTAACAAGCATAATATCATCTTCTATTATTTCTTATATAATTTTTATTTTTTATTTATTCTTTGTCTTTAAATATTTGACATGATTGTTAGGTTTTTTTTTTTGTTGTTTTAATAACATTTTTCTCCTTCTATTCCGAAATTCAACGTTCTTAGATATTAACAGAAGATGTTCCATAAAAGTCTGATTTTGTTTTTGAGAATTCATATTTTGGTTTTTTATAATATTTTTTCAGAAAATTAAATATATAATAGCCAGATTCAATTTTTTTTTTTTTTTTTGGTGGGTGAATAGTATAAAAAACCCAAGTTAACTTGGATTTACATATGTATGTAGGTCATGGCTTACATTGAAGAATTGCGCCGTTGATTAATTTAAAATTATATGAGAATGTTAAAAAATCTTTAAATTTCGTTTTAAAAAAAAATATCTTCGAAAAGATATGAATGTGATTAGAATATAAAAAAAAAAAAAATAAAAAAAAAGTCCTTTTCAAACTTTTCTTTTTAATAAAAAGAAACGAAAAAAAAAACATCCTGTATTTTTTATATAGTGAATAATTCCCACTCACCTGCTGGAATGAAAACAGCACCTTTAACCCATATTGTACGTACAATTATAGCATAACATGCTGTTATTATTAATGCTGGAAAGAAAAATAATGTTGCTGATACTAAACTCATATATAATTGCCATCTCCATGGTTTCCCTAATTCAATCCAACATTGTGTTTGACCTTGTATCAATTTTTCTTCATATAAAAATAGCATCGGTGCTGAAAATATAGCACTTACAACCCAAGCACATCCAACTAAACGACGTGCTCTTTGCCCTGTTCCACAATAAAAAAAAAAGACAAAAGAAAATACATGTATTTACAAAAAAATTTAATCGAAAATAAATAAAACAAAATACATATAATGATAAATAAAATAAAACGTATTGTACAGCAGAAAAAAAAAATCATTATTGTTTTATTATCATGTATCAAAAGAAAGAACACAATAATCAAATAAAATATGAAATAAAATAATTATATAAAAAAAAAAGGAAAAATAGTACACAGCATTTGAAAATTGTTTAAAAATTTTGAATTCATTTAAAATTATTATTATTTTTTTTTTCTTTTCAAATTTATTCATGCTCACACTTACATGATCCAAAAAAATTCATTGGATGTGTTATGGCATCATAACGATCAATACTTAATGCGACTAAGACATATGTTGAAGCGTATGTTACACAAACCTGAAGAAAACGTATTAATTTACATGCAATATTACCAGCTCTCCATGATACTGTTATCCTCCAAATGATGTCGGTTAAGACATTTAATAAACCTACAAGGAGATCTTAAAAAAAAATAAATAAAATAAATATTAATAATCTTCTAGAACAGAAATTCTGAAGAATAGTTTTAAGATTTAAAATGTTAGGAATTCTTTCAATATTTTTCTTAAAAAGCGCAATGTTTAGAATTTAAAGTGAAAAAAAAAAAAAAACAAAAAAACAAATATTGACTTACCTGCTACAGCTAATTGTTTTATAAAGAAATTCATTCTTGATTTACGATTTTTATTTAGAAATAATGTAACTAGAACAGCTGAATTTCCTAATACAATCACTACAAAAAGGATCCATAAGACTGCAAATTGTTCAGTCTGAAAAAAAAAAATAATAATAATATTGAAAAAGGAAAAACAAAAATTCAATTTCTAAACAAAAATTCCTCTGGAAATTCTATTTTTATTTAAAACTAAAATTTCATTTAAAATTATTTTACGCATTGATCCATGACATGTCAAAAAATTACAAGAAAAAGAAAAGCTTTCTTACAAAAATTCTTTTCTTCTTCAATAAAAGACACCTACGCAATAGACCTTTCATGCTTTTTTTCATTTATTAAAAGTGGTCATTATGTCTGGAGACCCATAAATCAACATCTTTTTTCTTTTTTTCTTATATTTGTATAGACAAACTTTCAATTTTCGCATTTTTTTTTTTTTTCAAAAATAACTTTCAAACAAAAAAATGATGTAAAAACGTTTATCTGAAGAATAATATCCATCATTTCAAATAAAAATATGTTTAAAAAAAAGTTATAAGGATAATAAAAGAAATGTAAAATTTAATAAAATCATCACATTTACATTAAACAATGTTCGAGAAGAATATAAAATGTCATATTAAATTATTTTCTAACACTTTTTTTTTTATGTATATATTTTTTATTTTAATCCTGTTGAATCCTTTTTTTCCATCGTTATTCAAATATTGTATAATGCATTCCATTTTCATTTTTGAACAATAAAAGAACTATAACCTTATTGTCATCACATATCAAAAAGTTATCTTTGAGAAATAAAAAGAAAAAAAAAAGATCTTTTTGAAAATAAAAAAAGAAAAAAAAAATTAATTACGTTTGAAGAGAAATTTTTATGTCGTCTGATTGTCATTTGAAATTTAATAATTTAAAAAAAAAATGACTTTAAAAAAAAAAGAAAAAGGATTATTATGTGATCCCGACAATAAGACGATACTAATAATAAATATATTCATTCTAACGCTTTTCATTTTTATTTTTCTTATTGAACAAAAAGTGTACGTATAAGAATTTTCCATTTCCAAACAGGGACGAGGATCATATATTATGTCTTTTTGATAGGATTCATTTAGTTTTTATACTTAAACAAAAAAATGTATTGAATAAATTTATTAAAAGAATATATACCAAAAAACATTTCTTTTTTCTGTAATTCTTTAAAAAGAAAGTTGTAATCCTTTTTTTTTTTTAATTCAACTTTATGTTGTCTGTGTTTCCTTTTTTTTTCTTTGGTTTTTCCTTTTAACTTAATAACTGAAAGAAAAGTTACAGTTTACATCGATGAAAAATTCAACAAACAGAAATAAAACAAATCAGGTTAAAACATACAAGAAAAATTTATGTAGACATTTATGTAAAGTAGTATAATAAATAGGTTTTTCTTAGTCCTTAAAAGGATTAAAAATCTAATATTTTTTTAGATTTTGTTTTTTTTTCCATATATTTTATTTTTTGTACATGAATATACTTTATTACTTTTGAAGAAAAAAGACATAAAGGATTATTTAAATGAACTTGTAAGGATTAGATTTATATTGTCTTAATAAATTTTCAAGAAAAGAAATTTAGTTCTTAAAAAATAAAAAAGCAGACACTCTAACTATGATATTAGGCTTTTTTTTTTCAGACATATTTTTAATGACAAAATTTTTTAAAGAAAATTAATTAACTTTTAGATAGAAAAAAAAAAAATAAGTAAAGATAGAAGTTAACATATAGAAAAATTCTAATATTGAAAATTCTCAAAATCACGATTGATGTTCTTAAGATCCTCTAAAAACTAATTGAAAGCTGCTATCCTAATATTCTTGTCAATAAAAAAATAGATATGAACTCCTAATTAATCATTTTTGATTAAGCCATTTCAACGTTGATTTTTAAGGAAATGTGTACATTATGTACATTTGTCCTTGAATAATTTTTTTTTTAAATATTTTTTGTTCCCTCTTGTTCTTAATAAATTATTTACATAAACCCCAGGGGACCTATTTACATTAAATACAAATTATAGAAAAGAGAAAAACTTAATCCTTAATCAAATCTACTTAAAATTGTCTTTATTTGAAGATTTTTAATAAACTTAAAATTAAGAACATAGAAAACTTTCTTCTTTTTAAAATTTACAAAAAAAATTCACAGAACGAGAAAGAAATTTTGAAATAAAAAAATCTTTTGCCTAAAAAATGCCTTCTTTCTAAAAGAATATTTAACCAAAAAAAATATATACATATGTATATTTTTGTGTTGTATCATACATGCTACCACATATTCTGTTTCTAAAATAAAATATCCTTCTGATAATAAACGATAAAATAAAACTAATGGTCTAATTTTCTAAAAATGATATTTTACAGGAAAAACAAGAAAAACATAAATAACACTCAGAAATAAAAAGTCATATCATAAATTTAGACCTGAATTCATCCTTGTTAATAAAAAAAAATGCATTTATTAGTTGTTTTTTTTTATAAAAAAAAATAAATCGCCATTAAGCTGGAAGAAAAAAAAAATGAAAAAATGAACAGAAACAAAACAATTTTTATTGAAATTTGTTTTTCAAATCTGATAAAAGCAAACGAAGTAAAAGTTTAGTACAAAAAAAAAAAAAAAACAGACGAATAAAATTATATGCTTCGATAAAAAAATTAACAAAAGTTCGCCATAGTAAACGTTATTTATTTAGTTTTTTTTTTATTTTATTTGAAAAACAGAAGCATTCTGCATCCATTATACACACGCTCTCATATTGTTAATTTAAAATTATTAAAATTTCAATACATAAACTTTAATCGAAATATTTCAAATTACTTTCTTTTCAATCGAATAAAGAAAAAAAACAAAATTAAATATTAAACTCATAATGCTTAATTTGAAACTTTCTGTTATTACGAAAGAAAAAAAAAAAATACAATAATTTTCTACCCTGATTTTCCTTTATTTTATTTTCATGCCAATCTAATCGTTGCAACGTTGTTAAAATGCATTTCCTCGATTTTGGAAACCTATTTAAAAAACAAGAAAAAAAATTTAATCAATGCAATGATGTGAAAATCTACGGTATTGTCTTCCTTTTTCTTTTTCCTTTTTTTTTTTTTTTGTAATTTTTGTTATCCCCATTATTTACAATTTATCGTTATACACAGATAATTTTCAAAAAGAATTCAATTGAATATTGGAGTGATGAAGAAAAATTGAAAAATCGAAAAATAGCTTGATAGTTTACTATTTGAAAATAGCAAGAAAAATACCATTAAAAAAAAGTTTTGAAATACAAAAAAAAAAAAAAAAACAACTATGATACTTGAATTTTATTTGTTTAAAATGTACTCACGTTATGGTAATTGATTTTTGTTTGTTTGTTTTTTATTTTCCAATTTTTACTTTCTGTTTTTTTTTTTTTGTCTTTAAATAAATTTGACTATGAAGAATATAAAAATTCGATTTATAGAAAACTTTCTCAATTGAAATATATTTTTTTCTTTTTGTTTTTAATATTTTCTATCGTACTTTGTTTTTTTTATTGGAAGACGAGTTTTTAATATAAAATTTTGAAATTATCAAATCATGTCGCATTCATGCGTCCTTGTCTGTAAAATTTTTAAGGCGTATAAACAATTCACGTTTTATTAATAAATTTTTTTTTTTTTCTTGGAACTCTTTATTGTAAAAATTTCTTGTGAACAACACCTATGATGATAATTCCACTTTAAAATTTTATCGTACAGAGGAAGAATGACATAAAGACAATGAATTTTTTCAAAAAATGTTATTTAAATATTCTTTTTTGAAGAAAATAGCTACATTTTTAACATTAACATTCAGTCTTACATCTTTTGTAGACAAAATCGATTTTAAACTCGAATACCAGCAGGATACGAGTTATAGCATATCAAAATAAAAAGTTTCATTGTTGTCCACATATGTATGTATTTGAGGATAAAATTTCCCCTTCTTCAGGGAAGTAAAAGGCTTACCGCAAAAGTTTTAAATGATAAAAATTCGTTCATTAGGGACAAAGGTATAACTAGATTTGTAAACGAAACCTTGAAGGTTTTTTTTTATATGAATGCTAGTGTTAAAAGTTCTTCAACTTCTTACGGCATATTGTTTACCATCTACCACTTTATTAAGATATCAAAATAAGACTTTCTTGTATTAAAACAAAAGATTTCAACGCAGAAAAAGAAATCATAAAGTTGTTTTTTGTGCTTGTTTACTAAAATCTTAGACCTCAATAATACGACACTTATGCTACAAAATGCTTATTAAATCGATTCGTGTTATGTATTTCCCATAAAAGAAAAACACTTATTTTTTTATGGAAATAGGTATTTACACTTATTTTAGATATTTTGCAAATAGTAAAAGTTTAAACGTTTTATAATACAAGTCAAAAAAAAAAAAAATACAAAACATGAAAACAAACTCAAAGTATTTATTTAACTACTATATTCTTTTTTTTTTTTAAATGTACGTACACCATATCAGTTGAACTCTTTGCTTTTTTATTAAATTAAAAAAATAAACAAATAAATAAAGATAAGCAAATCATGTAATCTGATACAAAAAAAAATATATATCTGTTTTTTGCATTCATCGATTTTCGATACAATCTTTACATGAAATTTTATATTCATGTAAACAAAAATGTAAAATTTATATTTAACTATATGAGCAAAACAATGAAATTGTTTGTAATACATAATAAATAAATTAAAACAAATATGAAAAAAAAAAAAAACCAATAAAATCAGTTTAACAACCTATTGTTTTCTGATGGCATACAAAGGGAATGAGAAGTTAAAAATTAAAATGAATAACATGAAAAACATATTGTAAATTGACCGTGGATGGCTAATAATGCTTTATAGAACTTGAATTTCAATGAAAACACACACACACACAAAAAAAAACAAGGATAAAATTACATGCTTTTAAAAAATGATACCATTTTATTAATTTGCTAATAGGTCTTAATATTCTCTAATAAAAATTATTGAAACTGTTTTATTTTTAAGTACAACATTTTTTTATTTGATTTTATCTGAAAATAATTGTAAAAAACAGAAAAATTTTGCTAAGGAATATTAATGTGACCATTATAGTTAAAGTTCTATTCCTCCTGGTGCTCCATGCTTTTGTAGGTTGATGTAATGTTAGTGATTATTTTGTATCAATTTTTTTCCATTTAGGTTTTAGAATCTTCTGCTATTGTTCAAGATCAAAGAAATTACAAGAACGTTGCTCAATAATGACCTTATTGATCGGAATTGTGGCTACTCAAATAGGCAGATACAGAAGAATTTTCAAAAAAAAAGAATAGGAATCTAGTCTAGACATGAATAGAGTGGAAATTAACAACCTCTGTATAAATTTACTTTCTGATACCACAGAACAGACAAACAAGGTTGAAAATTTTAAAATAAAATCTGTTTAATTGAAAAAATATCCATAATTGTGTGAAAAAGGAATTTCAGAAATATTTTGGAATAGGTCTCGTTCATATTCTTGATTCTGAAATTCATTTTACATTTATGACCATTTTAAAATTTAAATAAAATTTTACTTGTATCCTTTAAAACAATTGAACGCATAACAAACAATGAAAAATCTCAATTTTTTAACAATTCATAAATAATAAATTCAAGAAAATTTTTAAATTTCCACATAATATAAAAGGATAACAATTTTTATGATTGTATTTTATCACACACAACAAAACAAAATGAAATGCCAACATAATAAAAATCACCATTTGAAAAACAATAAATAAATTTCGAAGATCGAAAAAAACAAGAAAAAACTACAAAACAAAGAAAGTAAAAGAAAGATTAAATAAAAAATAAAATAATAAAATACAAAGGACATATTTAGAAAACAAAAGGATTCTTTAAATTCTAAAAATGAAGTGAATATCACATAGCTATTATGCAACAAAATCGAATAATATTGAATGAAAATAATATAAATGCATCAGCAAAACTGTAAAATACAACAAAATAAAATAAGAAAAAAAAATGCCACCATTACAATCAGGATATATTTTTCTTTTTTGTTTTTTGTTTTCTTTTGTTGAATTCATTCATGCACATCAAAAGAATTCATATATTGAAATTGTTGTATGTCACAAAATATACGCAGAAAATTTCTTTTAAAAAAAAAAAATACAAGAAAAAAATCTATAAAACAGTACGTGCACATTGTTATATTCATTTTATATCAAATTTACTATAATAGAAAAATAAAATGAAATGAAAAGCATAAAATAGCAAAAAACAAAAAAAAAAAACACTTTTAGAAGGACATTGTACACAGCTATTAAGGAAATTACCATCAACATTTGAAACCCCATAATATTACTACATATATGTATATTGTATACATGCATACACAATATTTTTATAGAGGATCGTCCTTTTCACGTCTTGTTTATGGTTCAATTGAAATGCAAAGTGATTTCACTATATACACATACTCGTATATTATATACATATATAGTATATATTCATTGTATATACAAATATATTTCATTTATTGGTATCAGTGGAAATGAAAAAACACTTAAAATCCTTAAATCCTGTTACATATGGTACACAATAGCATTAGAGATATGAAGAAAAATATAAAACGGTTTATACAACAAATCATATGACATATTATGAGTATATATGTATATACTTTTTTTTTTTTTGAATTTTTATATGTAATTGTGCTTAATAAATGGGTGGTAAATGTAGGAGTAAATATCTTTCGACTGTCACATCAAGTATCATGCGGTTTACACCATGAAATAAAAACCAAAAACAAAACCTTTCTCTGCCATCCCGTGACAAATAAGTATCACATTCACTTTGTGGTACCTCTGCAAATACAATCATCATTATCTTCATAATCATAATTTGTACGTAAATACACACATACCGGCAAAATCTTCTTTTTTATTTACATTTACTTTAAAATCCATTATCGAAAAAAAGATTTGTGTCATCATCATCATCATCATCATCCGCCATCATAAACATTACTTGTTGAGAAAATATTACAATGACCTTGTCGTTGATACCATACTCCGTTTACAAAACTGACTATGTATGTATGTATGTCTAAATTGCAAAACATGATGAGAATGTGTGAAAAATATAGAAAATGATGACATTAAAAACAAAAATATAAAAAAAAAAAACAAAAAGGAAGGAAAAAGAAAATTGAAGGAAGAATAGCTGAAGAAGATCAAAGAACTTGAATCAAGATGAACATTCAAGGAACTATAACATCAACGAAGCCATAAGAAGGAGGGTTGTTGAGCAAGGATAATGGTTTGTGATTTATGCATAAATTATTATTTTATTAGATATGAGTATTTTTTCTGATAAAAATTTCAGGAGAAAAATTTTTGCTATGTCATGAAATTTGATAATGTAGAAAAAAAGAAGTAAAAATTCTTGAGAAAATTGAAGATCTGTATCAAAAAAAAATTTGTAATGATATATTGAAGTGTTGAGGGTGGTTTTTAAGTTTATATAAAAAATGGAAATTTTTGAAAAAGGTAATATTTCTTTTTTGTCCTTGACTATAAGAATTTGAGGAAATGAGAAAATTGAATAAGAATTTAAATCGAATTTTTAAGAATAATAATTTTTTTAAGTATTCCTGAATAAAAGTAAAAATAATAGATGAGACGACAGTAAGAGAACAAATCATAAGGTGTCAAGAAAACTAATTGAAATAGAAATACATAATAAGCGAGATTAAGGATTTTTGTAGAACAAAAATATGTCATATTGACTACGCAAAATATTAATTTAAATGTTTTTGTGAAAATTGAATTTAAAGCAAGTTAAAAGTCATTATCCTTCATCTTCTAACCACCTAACCTACATATATTTTCAGTTTTTTTTTTCATAAAGAGAACAATTATTTCCGTAATAAAATGTAATCCAGATCAACGGAAGGGCTCAAAAAAAAATCTGCCAAACAAACAGATTAAAACAACAAAAAATATTTGTATTTTCATTAGTAAAATTCATAATAAAATTATTGTTTACAAAATATTTTCTTTCTTGTCTTAATTAAATCAAAAAATTAGAGAAAACAAATCAATAATTTAATTGTAAACAAATTTTGTGTTATTAAACCCCTTGGGCGTTAATTATTTAAGCAAAATTATTATTTTCTAAGTATAAAATGTAAACACTTTAAATATCCTTAGGATGATTATCATAGTACAATAAGTCTAATATTTAAAGAATTTTTTTTCCTCTGTCTCTTACATTATAGATTTTATTTTATCGATAAAAGTTTCATTCGAAATTTTCTAAAGTATATTTAGTACATGAAATTTTTAATTCAACTAAAATATTTAAGAGCAAAATAATTATTGTAAATTCTGCAATATGATTTATTTTTTTGTCCAGTATTTTTTTTTTTTTTTTTTTTTTGCTATCCATAAAAATATTTTCCTGTCTAAGTTTTATTAGATTCTGGTATTCGAGTAAGATACACGTCGTTCATTGATTCGATTTTATACTCTTAATAGATAAAATACTTTAGTATTTTTTTTCTTTTTTCTTTATTAAACGAGATTTTTTTTTCTCTAAATTTTTTTTACTTCGTGCTGTTACACAATTATTTCTAACAATTTCACACTTGAAAAATGAATGATTTTATACGAGTACATATTATAAAAACATTCATATTATTTATTATATGAAATACTGAATAAATAACTAAAATAATAATCGCGATATAATTGCAAAAAAAGAGAAAAAAAAATTAAATCATATAATCGACAATGTATAAAAAAAATTCTTTTCAAAAGTTGTCGATTGAAACCGGTTCGATTATTTGAAAAAAAAAATAGAAAAGAAAAGAAAAAATTATCTACGGAACAGCTTAAGAAGTAAAAGATATTAAATACGAAGTATAAAGTATTTATAAAATTACATCGAAAACACAGCAGGTTACATTGTTGTCTTCTTTTATAAAGGAAGGGGCTTCAATATCATTAATTGATATTACATCCTCTCTATATAGCAATTTATTATATAGCAAATTTTATTCAGAATATTAATTTTTTTTTAAAATATCTTTCAACGCACGTGCGGTATGCATAAATGGTAATCAAAAATGGTGTAAAAAATAAAATATATTTAACCAAAAAAGAATTATAATATATCTATACAAAATAAGAAGCTGATCATTATGATAAAATTTCCATTTTGTTGAATTTCCTTAGAAAAATTTTAAGGATTTGTATACATGCTCATATAATGCAGATATAAGAGTATATTTGATATGTTGTCAACAAAAAATGCAATTGTGTATTCAATTTTTAAACAAAAATCTATAAATGGATAATTTTACTTGACTATCTATCATTTTTGTATAAGTAAGTACCACAATTTTAACATCATCATACAGGGTGTTAAAAAAGACTGTTTAAGTTTTCAGTTTTCGTTAAAAATTATATTTAATTTGAGATTTTGAAAAAATCGACAAATTTTTCACTCCTTTCAAAAAATACTAAAACCCTAAACGTAATTTATTAGTCAATATTTTTTATAAATAAAACTTAAATTATGGAGCGCTCTACCATCTTATGTGTTTCCTTTTCCTTATAATCTGCACAACTTCAAAAGGGACATCCATTACGCTTTCTTTTTTCTATTCATAACCTCCTCCCAACCATTTTTTTTATCTACACGCGTCAGCGCTGTATACTTATCACAAGTATCATACAATAAAAGAATATCACTATACCTTGTGGCTTGTAATTAAAAAACAAATTACCCTGTGTAATATTCAAGTTGAAGAACTCGGAAGCGTTAGAATTATATGGTCAAACAAGTTGTTTTTGATATCTTTTTGATGTGCGAAAGATAATGAGATAAGACTCCTGCTGTCTTCCATGTATATAATACCATCTAAGAAATTACATATTTATTTAGAAAAAAAAGTGCAACACACAAGATGATAAAAGAAAAAAAAATTGAAATTTTAGCAACAGCAAAAAAAGAAAAACAGCAAATTATATTCAAACACAATCCCTTGAATGGTATATTGAACATGTAATAACACGAAGTTGGAATTTATCTTGGAAAATTTTCGCGTATTTTATAAAGCCTTTCTATTTTGATGATGTTGCTTCTTGTGATGCAGAATTTCTAGATTCTGATGTCTATCAATTTTTTTTTTCCTGTTTTTTTTTTTTTAAATCTTTGTTCGATATGTAAAAAATGTTATATAGCATGGCACAACAGCATAACATAGCAAGCACATCATCATCTTTATCATCATCTTTGGCAGCAGAAGTTAAAATCTTATGGCGATGACAACAGGTCGTTTGTACCATTTATAGTGAAACAACCATCCTATCAATTCATGTTGTTGCTGTTGATTATGAAGATGATGATGTTGATCATCATATATTCATTTTTTTTCAAATACATACTATGAAATCGATAAAATTCATGCATAGGGACAGAGAGAATAAATATTTAAAAAATATATACACGTATTTATGTATGAATAAGTAAAATATTCAACAAAATAGATTTTATTCCTTGTTTGGACTCTTTATAATGCAGTGTATTACATTTTTATGTACTTCTGCAATTTCATTACTAATGCATTATAATTTTACTTGATTTTACTATCAGATTATTTAGATTGAAAATTGTTGAACAAATTGCACTTAAATAATAATCATAAATGAAAGAAGACGAACTTATTGAATGAAGAAGTAATTTAATTTTTATACTTATCTGCCTATTTTCGTCGAGTTTTCAATAAGATTTAGTATCTTGATTTAAAGTTAACATAATGAGTACATAACAAAAAGCACGTGTTTTATACTATACTTTAAGGAGTACATACATAGAAAAATGATACATGATGTAAATATCTACATGGCTTTAAAAAAAGAAAAGGAAAAAGTAAAAAGAACTTTAGTATTGAACAACCTGGTAAATATTGACTTGATTATAAAAATTTTATTCTAAAAATGGTCAAGTCACAAGATAAATGATCAAAATTAAAAAACATACACATAAAAAACTAAAACTGAACTGAAATCAATTTGGGTGGATGGAGGTGAAGTAATTCAAAATAATCGTGCAAAAGATACACAAAATGATTTATGAAAATTTTATCTGACATTCAATTTTATTGAAATTGTCAGTGCTTACATAGAATATTGAATTATTGATTAAGTATCATTTTTATTATTATTATTTTTTTTTTAATATTGAACGTAAGTATTTTAAGTGTTGATTGGAATTTTCAATTAAAATTGAAAATTACGAAAAGAAAAAAAAGTGAAAATTGAGAATTACATGATTTAATAAAATATTCAAAGTTTATTGACTTTGTTTTTGTTCTACAAAATATTTCAAAATGTGATAGATACTTCAAATATATTTATATCTCTTTTGAAAATCTAATCTAATTTTCATAAAAAGTCATCTTAAATATTTTATCAAATCTTTTCTCATAAATTTTTTATTTCGTAAAAAATTCATCTTACGATAAAAGTCTTTAATTACAATTAGAAGTGGAAGTTTTTAGAAAGAAAATTATATGGAAGCGAAGAAAAAAAAAATGTTGATATAATTAATCTACAAGATATTTAAATTCAAGCATTTGATAAAAATTGGTCTTTTAACTTTTCAAATTGTTAACATAAATAAATAAATTATTTTTAGGGTTTTTATTTGAAAAAATACATCTTTTATAGTCTTTTGACGGCAAAAAATTGAAATGTTGTTGAAATTTTAATGATTTTTCTTAAAACAAAAATAAAAAAATAAATAATTTAGATCAATTATGTCTTAATAAGGTAATTTTATATATACGAGTATACATATAAAGAAATAAGAAAAAATAATTAACCGCAATTAGGAAACTACTAAAATATAATTACATGTATTTTTAACGGTACATGCACAAACACAAAATACACACATTTATTATTATTCTTCTGGAAAATATTAATTACTCCAGCTTATTTTTAATGGCCCTTTATAAAAGTTGTTTTTTTTTTTTCATCATGTTTGTGTTGTATTTTAATTTAATGAAATTTAATTATTTTCAGTAAGTCATTCTAGATATTTTTTAATTACTTTGTATTTTTTTTTATTTTCTTTGAAAGATAAAACAAAGATTTTATTGATTTTTATGTTTTTTTTAAGCTTCTATAAAATCATAATGTCAGAACATTTGTAATGTTTCCGTTATAGTGCAGTTTGTTTTGCAAATAAGTGTGCATGTATGTTCATGTGTAGGTATATGTATTTTTAACACACTAAACAAAAAATGATTGTTGTATAATTGCCATATAGAAAAAAACCTTTTTTTAAAAAATAACAAAGAATATTTAATTTGAAAATGAATACAAAATACAACTTTAGTGCGTCAACGCGTAAGCACGTCAAGTCAATTTTTTTTTTTTCGTAGAAAAAAAGCACAAAATATTGCCTTCCAAGAAGAACAAAAATATCTTATTTTCCTTTTTTTAAATTTTTTTTGTTGAATAAAATCATTTAAATTCAACTCATGTTGTTTTTAATGAAATTACAAAAAAAATCTTTTATTTTTTTTAATTAGTTTTTAATTAAATTACCAAAAAAAAAAACTGAAGCAATTCATTTTAAGTTATTTCTCTTTAACTCTTTATCACGTTCTATATACCGTCCTCATCTATCCCATTTTCAAAAATTAAGCCGGAAAATTTCTGTGTCATCTCTATTTCATGCAAATAAAAAACCTTAAAATAACCTTTTTCAGCCACGACAAAAAAAAAAGGAATTGAACAAAAACAAACATTAAAATAGAAAAAAAAATTAAATTTCTTCAAATTGATAATCTGTATGTACATATGTATGTAATCTGCCATGTTTGATTATTTAGTCAGGACATTTTTACCCATCATCATTAATAAAATAAAAATAAATAAAATAAAGGAAAATTTTATGTGATTGGCACCTTTTCATTAACATCATCACCATTTACCACATTAATATTTTGTACGTGAATTTATTTTAATCGAAAAAAAGAATTATAAAAGAATGATAAAATTAGAAAAAATTGAAAGAAAAAGTCAATAAAATTCACATTTTAGATTAAAAAAAAAATTAATTTTGATTTTTTTTTTTACATATTTTATGTGGTTCGTGAAATATATAATCACAGGTGTGTCAAACCTCCGACCTTTTTACGAATGTAATTTTTGGAAATTTATAAGGTTAAAGGGAAAATATACGTTTTATCAAATGAAATACATAGGAGTATTTTTTTATTAAGACCTTTTTTTTTTTACTTTTTGAAAATACATAGGTAGTTTGAAATCTGAAAATTGGGTAAATAAAAAAGTAAAAATTATGTTGAAATTCCATTAGCAACATAATAAGTTTATTTATGAGAAATAACTTTAAATTTAAAGCTTTTTTCCTGGTTTTTGTTCTTTTTTTTTTGTTTTTGCTAATTAATTTATGATAAAACATCAAGTAACGTTGAATTCGTGGGGTTTTTGCCTTTTATATTTTTTTTTTTTATATATATTTTATAATTCAGTTTTTTTGAAATAATCTTCAAGAATAAGAAAAGAAGAAATAAAAAAAAAATCTTGTTGCAATTTTAAAAGTTTTATCCTATTTAATATCAAAGGATTAATCTTTTGTTATTCTTTTTGATGCCTGCGTCCAATTAAATGAAACATTCTAAAAGATTTAGAATTTTTTTTCTTCTAAATTTTTGTTTTATCTTTTGAAAAGATTAAATCAATTAAATTACTGATAAAAAGTTTTATTTTAGAATAAATAAAAAACAATTCACGTGTCATCATCCAATAATTCGAATTCTGAAATTAATTATATATATATTTTTTTTTACACAATTAAAATCATATAGAGACGAAATTTCAGAAGAAAGGATGAGATACATTTTCCCATGAACATGAACAAAGAAATAGACAGAAAAAAAGTAAAAACAACAAAAAAGAAAAAAAAATTAAAAACAAGAAATTTATTTAATTACATTTTAAGATGACTTCTTTTTTAATTGAATCAAAAATATTATAAATATTTTGCGAATATGCAAAAAAAAAAAAAAGACAAGAAAAATAAATAATTAGGAACAAATTTAGTCAATTATAAAAGAATATTTATTATGAAAACAACAGTTATAACAAGAGTAGTGATAAATGACAAAAATATAAAATTCGTTAATTAATGGAATTTAATGGATCTTCTTAAATGAAGCTTTTAATTAGGATTTTCTTTTTGAAATATTTGTGACAAGTAAACAAATAATTGCCTGTTATTGAATATTTCAAAAGACTTTATTAAAAAAGATTACATTTTCAGTTAGCAACATTATTCTGTTGACTGTTGTCCTTCTTTGTTTATCTTTTTGCTTAAAAAATGTTTCTAATTTCATTTTAATTTGAAACATAACGAAATTCACAGAAAACAAAAATTCCATTGAAATTATGTTTTATAATAATTTGAATGGAAACCATGGTATTTAGTTTTTTTTTAATCTTTTTTTCCTGATTAATTCTTTCTAACCTTGGTAAAGTAAGAGTTATTAATTGATTTAATAAAGATACATACATAACTACATACATAGAAACATTTTGGAATTCTATTATTTATATATAAAATAAACATTCGTAAATATTATAGCGTATTGTATTTAGACAGAAGACTAATATTGAAACAGTCACTTTTTTTGCAAGACGTGGACGTGGAGGTGTAAATAACTATGTATCAATCTACTTTCTTATTAAGTTGTATAATTTTTTAAAGATAAAAATTTAAAACCGTTTAATTATCATTTTTACAAACATACATAATTGTATTTATATCTTTAAAAAAAAATCCTTTTTATTCCATAATTCTAGTAATAATTTATATTCTGATCAGAAATTAGGTTTTACAGTGTTTTCATTAAAAATTAAATGAACAAAATTCAAAAACCTAAATCTTTCATAACTTTTATAAGTGAAAATAATAAACACGTACCACTCGAACAAGAAATAGAATATTATAAATGATTTCTATTTTCCGATTTGTGTTTTCTTTCCTTGTATATTTCTGTTTTTCTTGTCATTATGATTTACAAAATATCAAGAACCCATAGTACGATTATCAATAAGAAAAAAAAAAATTGAAAAAATTATTTCAAAAGAGAATTAAAATTTCTAAAAATAATTTTTTTTATTGTAAAAATTCATTCAATAAAACGAATGAAAAAATAAATAAAAAGAAATAATCTTTAATCTTTTGATATCTCTAATTTAAATTATTGATGATGTTTTTTTGTTGTTGTGTGTTTTGTGCTTTCAAAACATTAAATAATTTCAAAGAAATTAGATTTCAAGAAAAGATTTTTTTTGTCTAGTGGTTTTTATTCTGGTTAAAAAAAATTTTCATCATCTTTAAAATTGGTACACGCGTAAAGCATGACGTATAAATTTTTCAAAAAAAAAAAAAAAAAATTAAAATATTACAAACAAAAAACACAAAAAAAAAAAAATAAATAAAATTCTAAAAGCAAATCTTTATTCAAATTTTTTCTGAATATTTTTGTATCGTTTGTAAATATGTACGTTTTAAGTTTTTTTTTTAATCTTTGAAAATAAAATTCATTTAATATTGAGTAATAAAAGTGCCTTATTTGTATTTATCAAATATTTTTCTTTCATGTAAAATTCCTTATTTTTTCAAATATTTAATTTTCGCAGATTTTTTGTTTTTTTGTTTTTCTTCTAACATTTTAAGTAACTTGATGAATTTAAAAATTTGATCATATTTTAAAAGAAAATCTCATTTGTTTGTTCACATTTGTGTTTTTTCTATTAAGATTATTAAAATTCAATAAAAATATAATATTCAATTAAAATTTCGATAAAAATTTAACCCTTATTCTATTTTTGTTCATTACTAAAAAATAAGCACAAAGCAGAAATTCTATAATTATTATAAAGAAATAATAAAAAAATATAAATAACTCGTAGCAATTGACTCCAGGGTGATATTAAAATTGAAATTTAAAATCAAGTAGGCTTCTATGCTTGTTGTCTTTTAATAACGCAAGGGTTAACAAATTTAATTATTTTCTAAATTATTTCTTATTGATAAAAAAATCAACATCAATTACTTGTATTAGAAAACAAAAACAAAAGATATTTTAAATAATGCCTTACAGGCATGATGTGTTAGAATTCAAAAAATTCACGTATGTATTACGTCTGAATCCATAAGCAAAAGGAGTTTAAATCACTGTTTTATTAATTTCCGCCTTGTTTATTTTTTAATATTTTTTTTCCTATCTCGGTTTATTATGTCTTTATCAATTCTTTATCGTTCATTTCATTCACATCAAATTTCACAGCAAACATTTTTCCAATCTGGATCATCTTCTTTTACACAACTGAATTTATCCTTCCCCTCTCCCTGATTGTGTATACATATTGTATATACATACATATTTAAATTTACATGTCATATTTTAAATCACATGTGTACTAAATCCTTTAAATTTTAAAGATGTGTGTACACACATATAAAATACGCATAAATAATTAAGATTATGTAATATAGAAATGATGATGGTTTGAGAGGAAAATTTTCCATTAAAAATTTAATGAAAAGCTTAAAGAAAATATTTACATAAGAAACATTAAACAGCAAAGAGGCATACATATACATGCATATGTACATATGTAGTACATACATACATACATGAGATTTATTTAATGAAAATAAGATTTTTGATTAATTTAAAGAAAATGACATTTAAAAATATAATTCAAATTGCTACTTTCATAAAATAAGTATTTATAAAGTTTTTAATTCATTTGAAAAGTTCTAAATTAAATATCAAACTTATTTTATACATATTCTTGCATTAAAGAAAATTCAAAGACTAAAACTAAATTATAATTCTTTTAATAAATTTTGTTGTTATTCTTTTTTATTTTTTTTTTTTTCAATGCAAAATTTCTTTATGATAAATTAAATCAAATAAGAAATTGATTGTTGAAAAAGAAGTAATTTGAAACATAATTTCATCTTTAAATGAATAAAAAATATCTAAATTTTAATTTATCGTGTAAATTATTATTCCCTTTTTTATTTTGAAAAAGAAAAAAAAATTTTTTTCTTGAACTTTGTGAACAAGCAATTTGTTACAATTTCAAAATAAGAAAAAAAAAAATCGAGAAATTAAAATTGAAAGATAATTCGCAATAATCGAAAATTTCAAATATAACTGTTTTATTATTTTTCTATTTAAATTTCTATTTTTAGCAAATTTTTAATTTGTAAAGATTGGCGAGACTATGAATACGAATTAAGAATGCTAATTTCTTCAAAAATTTTTAATTAGTTTTTTATTCTCTTGATTCACCTTAAATTATCTTGATTAACCATAAATTGCAAAGTTCTTAATGAAATTTCGTCTTAAACCTGTTTTCAGATATTTAAGTTCAATAATCCCCTTTGAATGTATATGGGAATGAATTTTTCCTTCAACCTACACCTAAAGAAAAATTGTACATTTTTCAAATTTTACATTCGTTAATTGCATATTTTGTTTCAGTTCTTTTTTAAAAAAATTTCTCAAGCGAAAAAAAAATGAAAGTATTGTACATAAAAATAAAGTTTTTAATTTTTTTGGTTAAAAATTAATTTTACTTTTTTATTGCCTTGCAATCTAACAATCCCACTGCAAAAATGAATTAAAATTTTAAAAATTAAAATACTTTCGATATATTTGAAAATTTAAAAAACAAAATTTAAGGATAAATATTCCAATTTTAAGTCCTGATTTTTTTTTCTTTCTTTTTTTTTTTTTGCATTGAACAAGACAAACAAACCACAGCTATTCAAATACATTTAATTTTATGAAGTGCTTAGTCCTCAGAAAAAAAAAATCATACGCGTAATTATTCATCCTTGATCTAAATATCTTTACTAAACATTATGTAGCACCATATACTGTCCTTCATTAGCATTGAAAACTTTTTTTTTTATAGAAATCTTTTATAAAA
Source organism: Bombylius discolor (assembly GCA_939192795.1). Lineage (NCBI taxonomy): Eukaryota > Metazoa > Arthropoda > Insecta > Diptera > Bombyliidae > Bombylius > Bombylius discolor. The sequence goes on along the minus strand of OW584238.1, from coordinate 43,657,190 downwards.
TTTTCTCAAACTCAAATTTCTAAAGTAATTTCAATGCCAAACTAATCAACATACATATGTGAAAATCTCATGATAAAAATGTCCTTTTTTAAAAAATCTATAAATTATACAAAAAAAACATCAAAAAGTTTTACGATAAAAAAAAAAACTTTTAAAAAATGTTTTAAAAATACGAAAAAAAGACAAAATTCCCAACAGCACACATTAAAAAATGCTGATGAATCGTTTTTGAGTACACAAAAAATTTTAAAAAGATCCCAAAACGTATTGATGTGTACAAAATATTTAAAAAATAAAAAGTAAAGAAATTTTATCGTTTTATAAATGACTACTTAAATAAAAAGTGAAAACATATTGAATTTATCACAAATCAACTGAATATAATATTGCTGTCGTCGTCCTTCGCGCTTTTGTACACATGAAGGATTCGATAAAATCAATTGAACTTTTTTGCAGTTGTTGTTGATTTTATTAAATTTTATTTATGAGTTTAAATAAAAATCGGTATCTTCTGTTTAAATTTATTTGTTTGTGTTATTGTTATGGTTCATAAACGATTGATGATGATCATAATCAGTTTCGTATTTCTCCAATAATAGCTACTTTTTAAAAAGTGAAATAATTTTTTTTTTTTGTACATAATAAAATAAAGATAAACGGGTAAATCATAAAATTGAAAGGATCTTAAATAACTATTTTTTATTTTTTTGTTTCACGTTTATCAAGGGTACTTAGGATTCTATTTTAGATTTTCTTTATTTAAAAATTTTAAATTGACAATCCATTATTTTTTTTTATAGATTGTGAAGCAGACAAACATTTTTTTGTTTTGTTTTTGGAAATTTAAAGCATTTTTAACAAATTTAAGGAATTCATTTGTTTTGTTTTTATTATGCACTTAATTGACATGGCTTATTTTTAAATTTTTTAATTAAAAATTCTTTGTAATAAATTTTAAAATATTTCCAATTGAAATTTGTAAAACTGTTGTAATTTTGTTTTTGGAGTACAATAACAAAACTTTTAAAATAATTATAAAAAAATTTAAAAAACAAAAAAAAAGAACAATCGAAGGATTACAATTCATTTCAATTGATTGGTATCAAAAAATTTTTTTTAAAAACAATAGACAAACTACTCGAAAATTTCAAAAATTCCCTCTATACCATGTCTGAAAAGTTTTCAATCAACAAAAATTTAAAATGAACAAAAAAAAAAATTCATTAGTTTGAATAAAAAAGCGCAAAATGATCTATCATGAATTTTGAATTAAATATAATTTTTATTTAAAAAAAAAAACATGTACAGGACAAAAAAAAATATTTATTTATTTTTGTCCCCAGATTTTGTACAATTGAGACTAACGACTTTTAAGAGCAAAAAATCAACCACAAAAATCAAAATTCTCATTTACATAAAAAAAATTTGTGAATGAGTCGAGAATAATAATTGAAAAAATAAAGTTAAGAGTAAAAAAAATCTTTCGGTAAATAAGTAAAATTTCCAAATTTTTATGAAAATAAATTAAGCAAAATAAAAAAATGTTTGTGTAAATGTAATGAGGTGTGCAATCACAAAATATTATATGTAAATTAAAGGATATAAAAAAAAAAAAAAACAAGAATCAAAATTAAAGAATATCCTAAAAAATAACTTTGATGAGTTTTGGAATTAGTATAGATCCATAATCTAAGGACTTTTAACACCATTTTTTGGAAATAAAATTAATTAAAAAAAAAAAAGAAAATAAATGAAGCAACATTCTTTATGAGCACATATGATTTCATCAATCTATTGCATAAAATAATTAACATTAAAAGCTAATTAACTTGTCATAACATTATAATAAATCATTCATTAAAAATTTTTCCTCAATTTTCATACATGAATTCATTTACTTACACACAAAATATTCTTCATTAATTTTTCATGTAATTATATTTTTTCAAAACACACATACATTCAAAAAAGAAAACAGAAACAAAAACACACTTACCTCATAGAAATAGAATGAATTGAGTCCATCATCGGTCCCATTATTCGCATCGGTTGTTCCAGATGAATCACTTGAATTCATTGTTGTTATAATTATTCCTGTTGATGGTTCATCTTCTGCTGATGCTGCTCCTGCTGCTACAGCAATTACCGATGAGGATGATGTTGCTGTTGTTGTTGGTATCACAGTTGATATGGTCGGAGCTAATAATACTTCCGATACGGATGGTGTGAAATTTATATCAAAGAAATCTGAAACATTTTGATATGATTTCGACATCATTGTTGCCATGGATGAGGTAAGGGTAGTAATAGTTGTGGTATTCGTTGTTGCTGATGATGTTATCATTGCATTTATTGTTGCAGAATTAAGCTGTTGTTGATGGTAGTAGTGGTGATGGTGTTGTTCTTGTTTCATATCATTATAAGTGGTACTTTTAATGCCATCAACAGCCGTAAAACTAGTCGAAGAGACTAGCATCCCTTTTGTTAGACTCCTTGCTGAGAGCACTTGTTGAAAATTAACTAATGATGTTACTACAGATGATGATTCAGTTGATAATCTATCTTTTAATTGATAATGACGATGATGATAATGATGGTAATGAAAATGTCCTTGTTGATATTGATTCAATTGTTGATTATTTTTTTTAAGATTTTCTGTTACTGACAATTGTTTTAATGAATGATTCATTGCTTCTTGAAGTACCATTGATGTCTGTGATAATGATTTTGTAAATTCTTTGATTGATTTTTTATTTGATTTTGATTTTTTCGAGTATTTACGCAAATTATTAATTGATTGTATGTTATTTGTTGTTGGTTTTTGTTGAATTTCAAAATTTGTTGTAATTGTGTATCCAAAATCGATATGATTGAATAATAAAATTGTAATGACATTAAATGCTCTTGTCTGAATGTTTGATGTAATAAATTCATTTTTTTCGCGGAATGATGTCCGCATAAAATATGAATACATTGTATCATTTCCATTAAGAAAAACATAAATGCAATAAAAATAAAAACAAGAAAAAAACTAATTTTGTGTAGCACTTAGAAGATTTTATTAAAAAAAATTTCTTTTTATTTTTCTGATATTTTTTTCATTGAAAATATACTGAGTAACAAAATTAAAAGTTTTAAACAAAAAAGTTAAAGATAATTACAAACACCACTGCAATGAAACACACATTGAATAAATCATAATCATTTATTGTTTTTGTTGTTGTTTTTGTTGTTATTAAATCCCTCAGGATAATTGGGTATCTGTAATTAAAAAAGTTAAATATTAATTAAGAAATTTTCTTTTAGGATTTCTTGTGTTATACTATATGTATGTATGAGTGCCATATACATTTTTAATATGGTTTTTGATATTTATAAACTTTAAAAATAATTTAAGAAAAAAAAAAGGAAATTAAATAAATTCTAAGAAAATTTATTTTTATAGAAAATTATTCAATAAAATTAAGTCTAAAACAAATATAATTAAGATAATTAAATGATAAAATATTGTGGTAATAAATTTAATTACATACTTAAAATGTGAAAATTTATAGTCTGATGAAAATTACAATAAAATTATTGAAATTCATTAATTTCAGATGAAAAAAAAAAAAGTGCTGCATAAGGTCAATCACCTCATAAATATTATTTTTGTATTTAATTTAAAAGTATAATATGTCAGCTTATAAAAATAATGACCATTTGAAGTATATCGATAATTTCCATTGTATTACAACAAATTAAATACACATATTATCTAGTAAAAGTTCAATGAATTTAAAATATTTTCTTTATTTTACAAACATGAATGGACAATATATCATTGATTGTCGATATATGTATGTATTATGTATTTTCAAAGAAATTATAACATTTGTAATTTTTCATGGTAATAAATAAACTTTTACATTATACAAAGCTTATAAATAAACTAAAATATCAAATAGTATATATTTTAACATGTTTTTTATTTCACCTATTACAAAGATTTTCTATTAAATTTATACATTACAAAAACAAGGTCAAAGATTCTTTTTTCTAGAATTTTTTTTTGTATCAAAAATCTTATCACAAATTTTATCGTTTTCATTAACTTAAGAACTTATAATTATGAAAATTAATCTTTTATGAGTTCAACATTATGTGTTATATGACACTCTTGATACATGTGTAAATACAGCATATGTGAGCAATCATATGTGAAATTTGACTTTATGAAAAACAGAAAAAAAAGATATTCAGAACAATTCTTTATCTTGTCATTTCATGATAATAAATTTCATTTTTCTTTTGTTTTATGTATGAAATAATAAAAGGATCATTTCCATTTTAATGGTTTCTTTATAAGTAAAAGTAATAAAATATTATCTGTTACTAAGTTACTTTAACGAAGAATAATAAATATAATATGTCAAAGTATAGTATCTACATACATATATAGTAATTTACATTATCTTGAAACATACATATATAAATCTATACAGACATACCAGTATGTATAATTAAATCTTAAATAATACTTTAGATAATTATTCAATTTAATTTATCTTTATTGGATTATTTTTGTATTATTTCTTTTCTAATAAACAAATTTATAATAAAATAACTTTAATTATAGCCTACTATATACGTTAAATTTGATAATTAAAAATTTTTAAAAGGTTAACTTTATCAAATATAAAAAAAATTTAATGAATTCGGTATTTCAAAAAGGTAAATTGAATCTACAATCAAAATTTTTTTAATTTTCTTTAATCTTTCTTTTTTCCAAAGAAAAATAAAAATCTTAAAAAAAAAAAACCAAAGACTAGACTGGATACTTTATCAATTTAATTAATATTGTATGAATTGCAAGATAATTGTTAAATCAAAGTCTGAACAATTTTTCTTGAATTTAAATAACAATATCTTCTACAACACCTAGGTATTTTTTTTTTTGCACTTGTACAATATACAATCTTTGTAATTCTAATTTTTTTCTATAGAAGAATAAATAAAATCGCATAAAAATAAAATGTTATGAAAAAAAAAAACGTGAACGGAAAAAAAATATATATTCTCATACTCCTACGTAATTTAAATTCAAATTCGTAGGCGGCATAAATATATATGTATGTACGCACACAAACACATAATTATGCTTGCATAAAAACACCAAACACACAAAAATTTTTATTCACATATTCTCAATTTGTTTATTTTTTGAATTAAAAGAAAATTAAGGGAAAAAAAAAACAACAACAATTTTTTTTTATGATATTTCACTTTAGATCTCGTATTATAGTCTAATTTGTATACACAAGATTAATCTTTTTGGTTTGGTTGTTGATAATGTTGTTTTTATGTTTCACATGAGAGAAAAATTTAAATTTTTCCATTTCATTCAAATTTTCTTTTTTTTTCTTCACAAAAATTTATGATATACTTTAGCATAGAATAAACTTCTTTTTTTTTTCATATTGTCTGAATCCTGAATATATTTCTCATTTACTTTTAGAAATTGAATTTTGTTTTCATCGTCTACATTTTAAAATTATTTCATTTTTTGTTTGTTCGTTTTTTTTTTGTGTAAATAAAAATTTAAATATATAATTTTTTTTTTTTGAAATTCTAAATAGGAATCATTTTTTAATATAGAAATTTTTTTTACTTGTTTTATATTTATTTTTTTTTGCAAATAAATAAAAATTGAAGTAATTTGGTATATTTTTTTTTTAATGAAACATAAAAGATATTGTGCTTTTTTAATACTACATAAATTGAAATTATTATTGGTTTTTTTTTTTCAACTGAAATGAATTCATTTTAAATATTAAAATTTATTATTTTTCATTTAAATTTATCGCGTTTTTAAAATCTCTTCAAAAAGAAAAAAAGTTGTAGAAAAAGCTTTAACTGAAGAAAACCAACATACATATGTAAGTGTGAAATTTCTTGAATACCTTTATGTCATCTTTAATTAATAAATCGTACAAATTATTCGTGTAAAAGATATTTTCACATGATGTAGATATGCACTGTTAACTTCATTATAATTTTTTGCCGTCATCATGCCACAACAAAAAATACCACACACATTTTCGCAATTCTTTTTTTTCTTTTTTTTTTTCTTTACGTATGCGTTCTAATTACATGCTTCTGATGATATCTCTTATGATAATTGCTATTTTACATTTTATTGAATTGAATGCAGATGATATGCAAAAAAGTACAATTATATCTTATATACATTTATTTTTTTTTTATTTTTTTCTTTTTTTATTTATTTCAAATTTTAATGTGTTATTTTGATTCTGTTTTTGATGTTCTTCATAAATATTTATACATTTCTGGTTTTCATATATAGTATATAGTTTATTTTTTATAAGTATTCGTACATCTTTTTAAGCGGTAAGAAATTTATTTAGTCATCTTGATGACATGTTTACATCATATACAGAAATATTTATGTTTTTTTTTTTTATGAATGATCCACAAAATTAGTTTCATGAAGATACTCAAAAAATAATATGTTAATTTAACATGCAGGGAATTTTTGGATTTTAAAAGAGCGTACAAGTAAAATATTATACGGATGTAAAATCAAGAAGTTGGTAATAATTTTGTGAAGGAATAAAAGACTCAAATAGATCCAAGATAGGGTCCAAATTATTACTTTTCTAAAGAAAATCTACTAGTTTCCATTTTCTTGTTCTAATTTTTTTAACACAATTTTTCAACTTTAGAACATAGAATTCGAAACAATTCTCTTGGAATTGTCCCATTCATACAATTCTTAAAATTAAATTATTCGTTGACCCGTAAAATGAAACTGTAACGATTCATGTTGTTTTTTTTTTTCTTTCTTTTGGTTTTTTTTTATTTTTCCTTGTAACTCTTTTAAATCAAAATTCATAAACGACAAAATTGCATCTATATACATTTAGTATGTATGTGATATGGAAATTTGCCAAATTGTTGACGTTAAAAATTATGTAAGAAAAATGTGGATAAAAAACTTTTACTCTATTCAAGATATATTTGTATTTGATACACAATAGATAATTTCACTTTCAATTTCTTATACAAACTTAACTTGAAAGCAATAAAAATAATTTGAAAAAAAAAAATTCTATTCAATGCACTTTATAGATAGTGCATTAATGCATAAATTTTTAATGTGAAAAATTTTATTGATTAATTTTTCTTTGCTTCAAACTCATTCAATTTTGACTACTGCATTTCTTTAAAATTTTCAAAATAAAAAATATATTGTAGATGAAAATTCATAATAAAATTAAAAATTTCTTTAAAAATATTTTCTTTGTGGTTTATTTTATTATACCTCTAGACTATAATCATTAATTTAGTAGCCACTTTACTTGAATGAATGATTTATTATTATTATTCTTTTGCACATTACGTATATAAGACAAAATAGGTATACTTACACAAAAATTATCTACAGGAAGTCGTAAAATTTTTTGCACATGGAAAAAAACGAAAAACTTGAAATAGAAATGAAAATTTTGCAAAACAAGAAATTTGTGAAAAATTGCAATGAATGTTTTATTTTTTGTTTTTTTTTTTTTTTTTTAGAACAACGCAACTTCGTTGGAAAAACGCATCAACACTGCTTGTATACTTACATATGTACGTATAAAGTATTTCACCTTTTAAAGGTATACTTGTTAATTCAAGAGGTCACTTTAAAAATATAAATACAAAAAATAATTAAATGATTTTTTATTTTCTTTTCATTTTCACGATATTCAACAGAATAAATTTTCTTGGACTTGTTTTTTGTACACAATATTTCATTTATTTTATAATTTTTCATATGAAGAAGTAAGATTATCGTGTGAATAAGAAGAAGAAGAAAAAAAAAATGAAACATGAAAAATGTACATGAAAATGAATTATTATGTTTAAAATGAAAATAAATGATGATGATTATAAATTCATTTAGAAAAATTCTTAAGAAAAATTTAAAATTAATTAGAATAAAATTTAAATAAACAGTAAATGTGTTATTATTATATATTTATTTGTAATTCTTTTACATTTCATTTTAGCACATCATTTATTTTTGTAAAATTTATTCATGTTAAATTTTAAATGTATTCAGAGGACGATTTATTTTCTGTTATTATTTTTCTTAATTTAAAATGAAAGTAAAAAAAAAAAAGAGTACGGTCTAAGTGTAACAGAAATTAAATCTAATACAACACATTAAAATAATTTAAAGTAATATAAATAATTTATTTTTCATATGAAATATTTAAAAATATTAATTGATATGATGTGATTATCCTTTGGTGAAATATTTTTGGTCTATTTTAAAAATATTTTCATCAATACAAGGTACATATAAAATATTTGGATTTTTTTTTTGCTTTTAATTTAATTTACAAATTTTCCGACTTTGATGAAGCAGAAACACAAAAGACACTGTTAGAATAGTTTCTGTTTTTAAAGCTTTTAAATAAACAAAAAAAAAAGTATAACTCTATTCAAAATAATTTTCCCATAGCCAAGAAGATACAATAATTGATTATCATAGTGTTAAAAATTTAAGAAAAAATTTATATTTTCGATTTTTCTATTTAAAAATTGAAAACAAATACTACCTTTTCTTTGTATTTTTTTCCATTATTATCCTTCCAAATAAATAAACAAATCAATAAATTTTAAATTTCATAATAGTCCTTTAAAAATCATTTTAATTTCAATTTAATTCAAGCTCATTAACCAGCAAGTTGGTATTCAACAAAAAAGTAAATTCTATATCAAACACATAAACAAACAAACAAAACGAAAATCAAATAAAACCTAAATATGTATATCCTTTTTATTATTATTATTTTTTCCTTTGTCCTTTATAAATCTACATTTAAATATTGTCTATTTTACTAATCTAAAATGATGTGAATCCTTGTAAATATTAAATTAGAAAAACAAAAAAAAAAACAAAAATAAGCAAAATTTGACTTCATTAACAAATTACAAGAATCATTATTTTCCAGACGGTTTAATATTATTTCAAAGTCTGTGTTAAATGATTGGTACATCCTTGATATTAACATACAACAAAAAAAAAACGTAGAAAAAAAATATTCCTTTTGATATAAAGCAACAAAACCCAAAAAAAAAAAATAAATAAATAAACCAAGTAGAAAGAAAAATTATTCAATTTTTTCAAAATGATCCTTTTAGATTAAGTTTTATGTATTTTTTCTCCTGTTATATATTTTTTTTTTCATTTCTTTTTCATACAAATTACGAAGATAAGGTCTTTTTGAAATTTCACCTGTTATTCATACACCTTTATTCTGAATTAAAAACAACACGAATTCCAATTTTTCGTACAGACAAACAAATTTTTTTTTTTTTTTTACAATAAATAATTTTCACGGAGTTATAAACAGCCTAATTGATTCACTTTTTTTTCTTCTGGTTTTTCGTTTTTATCCTCATAAATTCCACATTCACTTACTGCTCTTTTAAGAATTTCTAAGAAAAAAAAAATCTTTTCATGAGACAAAATACACAACATTATTTTGACATTATCTTTGTTATTTGTTTTCTGTTCTTATTACCAAAGTAAAATAAAATAAAAACTTTCTTATTTCTCACATCATCAGAACTAATTTTTCTTTTATTTTCTAAGGTGTAAGGTGACAAAGAAGAATTTTCACAAAACAAAATAATTGAAACAATTTTTGATGACTTTCTATATTATATTGGGGCTTTAACAAACAAATAACTTTGTCTTTTTAGCTTTTATAATTTTGTTTGTTTTTTTTTTTTGTTTTGTTTTTTTCTTTTCTTAATGTCTTTTCTTGTGAAATTCATTAATTGAAGAAGAGTCGCTTGTATTTTTTGTTTTTTTTTTCATCATAAGAAATGAGCATAGGCTTTTTTTTCAAACAAAAACAAAAGAATATTTCGTCTGATATTGCTAAAAAAAGATATTTTAAATGGAAAATAATATAAAATGGAAATTAATACCGTTAATTGAATTTTATAACTTTTTGAGATTTAATTTTCATTTCGAACATAAAAATTTTTACATGTAAAGTAATGATATAAATGCCAATTCTCCCATAGGACTTTTCTTGAGTGTGGTAGTTCATCAAAATAGACGCAATAAGTGAGAGTATTTAAAAATAACAACACAATAGGTGGGAACCCTAGACTTATATCTACGGCTCAAAGATTGAAATTACTACCCCTAAGAGGGAAAACTTTTATGATAAAAATGTTTTTATTATTTTAAAAGTATTAATTTTATTTTTTTTTTTTATTGAATAATAATAATTGCAAAAATTTTTGGGCAGTACAATTCCAAATAAACTTTAAGAATGAAGGTGTACAAATTGATTGCTACTTTGAACTAAAAACCTTTTATGGCTTATATTTTGACTGCCTTCTGTAAAGATACATCATTTATTTTATGAATCATAACAACCACAATAAAATTAGCGGCGCCTTTTCAACTAAGTATGTATATACGCAAAAAAGTTAAATGATATAGAAAGAAAGTCAATTATGTAAGTGTAAATATCTCAAGAATTTATTTTGTCAAAGTCAAAGCCGTCAAAGTAAAGAATTTTGTATTATGTACGTTTTATTATTTTTATCAAAATAAGAAAATAATAAAGAAAATTATTAATGTCAATTATCGGCTCTCAATCATTTCAATATTGACTTTTTATAAAAATAGAACAACAAGTTTAAAAAAAGCATAAAAAAATAAACAAAACAAAAATTATCCTTGAGATATTAACACGTGCATTTACTCAAATACTTAGCCTCTGTTGACTGCTATTAAACATTCAAAAATATATTTTCTATTCAAAGTTAATAAAACAAATATATAATATGTAGTCTCTGTATGGGATCAAAGAGTTACTTCTGAAATCAATAAAAATTATTACATTGTTGGGTTAATTTAAAATTTTTATGAATTAAAATGTATATATACATACATATATATACATACTATAAACAATATCCCAGACGATTGTGATTTTATTGAGTGTTTCATTTTAACAAAATTAAGGTTAATGGTTTCTTACTCCAAATGTAAGAGAAAAGATCTTTTTTCATGTTACATTGAAGGTCAAACTGAAAATTATTGATGTTGAAGATACAATTACATGCTTCAGATTCTTGGAAAAAAAAGTTATTGAATTTTTGAAAAAGAGTTTAATTACTATAGAAATTTTATTTTCATTTTTAAATATGAAATACTTTTGTTTGTTAAGGATTTCACTTTAACCTTTGCACATCAAAGCAAAATAGAATAAGACCAATGGTAAAAGAAGAAAATTTTGCTTATACATTTAAAATATAAAGGAATTGGAGAATCAATAAAAAGGACTATGAATAAAAATGTGTGCATATATTTAGAAGATGCAGAAGATGATTCCAGATCAACTTAATTAAAATGTTGAATATTATAAACTTTTTTTTGTATAGAAAAACTCTTAAAAAAATTCAAATTTTCTTATTTTCTACCATATCCTTATTTCTTAAGATTATCTTTAATATCCTTTTAATAAACGAAGTTAAAATACTTTAACAACAATCTATATAAATATGACCTACTTCACTAAATTTAAAAGGTCATTCATACAAAAGTACACTTAATCATTAGTCTTATATCAAAAATAGAAATTCAATATTTATAGTTTGCCATGTGTAGAAATTCCTTTCTTTAATTCTTGTGATAAAAAAGAAAAGTTTCGTGTGAATTAAAGATTTAAGAACAACGTTTTGTTTTTGTCATCATCATGCATTTCAACATAAAATTTTCTAACGTTTTAATATCGATTGTTTACATTTCATTTCCAATATAATAAATGACTATTAGGACAATAATTTCTGCTTGAATTCGTTTTTTCGAATTACGACCATTGAATGAAAACAAAAACAAAACCCGTATAATAAATTACACGTAAAAGCTCAATAATTCATACGAAAAAAAAACATTTTGTTCTTTTCTTTTATCAAAAAAAAAAATTAAATAAATTTCCCAAAGGATTTATTTTACAAGTTTTCACTACACACATAACTCTAAAAGATTAACCATTTATCGTATTTTCGATATATCGTTAAATCGATTCTGATGATAAGTTTTATGCGTTAACATTCAAACATCAAAAATGGGAAAAAAAAAACTTTAGGTTGAGAATTTTTTTTTTTGCATGAAGTGAATCGAAAAAATGTAAAACAAAACAAAAAGGAGAAAATGAATGAAACATGTGAAATAGCTGCAATGAGATACCATAAGGACATACGAGTAGCAGTGAATAGTGGCTTTTAAAAACTATACTCAAAAACAGTGAGATAACAATAAGCTCATATTTCATCCTAAAAAACTAAACAATTCATTTCGAATATTCTTCATTCTGTTCGATAAAAACTTGTAGTTCATCAAACAAAATTAATAATGAATTTTTTTTTTGAAAGTTGAATTTTTTGTTTTTTTCCACACGAAAAAATTGAAAAGTGTGATAAGCTTAGAAAAAAAAATAATAAGGCTGTCTAAACAAACAATATTTTGTGCCATATGCACAATTCCGAATTCGATTATAAGCGACATAAATCTGTTAAAATATAGCCTTTAAACGTTTTGGAATTAAACAAATATTTGAATTATGTTTGTCAATTTCTACACAATAGAATAATCCTCTTATATGAAAATAGAACAAACAAAAAAAAAGTAAAAATTTAGATTTTTCGTAAATATTAACATTTCACTTTAAAAAGGATCTATATTGTTTTCAGTTTTATTTAATTTTGATACCAAAACAATAATTTAAAATTTAAATTGAAAGAAATTTATTACTAGGAAAAAAACCAAAATAAAACCAGAAAAAAACTAATCAAAAAACAACAAAACAAAACAGAATTCCTAGAATTTTCAAATACCTTTGTTGGAATGCTTTTAAACAAACTGTAAAAGAAAATTTGTACATTAAATCTAAAAAAAAAAAAGTAATCTTTAAAAAGAAAAGAAAAATAAATAAATGAACATTTTTGGTTGATAAGAATGCGGAAAGAAAAAACTTTTGAAGAATTTTATTTTTTTTTTTTTTTAAGAAGAGGATTAACACCTGTGATACTTCTAAGGTGTTTGTCTATGTAATGTTTTGGGAATAAGAATAATGTCCTTTTTAAAAGATCATTTTTCTTAATTTATCTATTTTTGTATTTCTTTTACTTTTTTTTTTTTTTTAACAAGAAAAAACATAAAGTTTTTTTCACATTTATCAAGTTATAATTTTTCTATACACATTTCCCACACCACAAAACACACACATACATTTATTAGTCTTGCTGACTGAATTTACATTTCATAGATTCAAGTTGTTTTCAAAGAAACTTAATTTTCAATAGTAATTTATTTTCCTGTATTTTTATCTTCAAAAGAAATTTGTAAAGATTCCAATGGTATATGAGGAGTCTTTTGTGAAAATTTGAAAAAATATTTTACGCAATAAATAAAGAATTATAGAAACGTGTGTAATTTTTTTAGAATATCCTACAAAATAAAACTTTTTTAATAAAATTATCCTTGAATAATAGTATTCCTTTTAAATGAAAAAATTATAATTTACAAGTACCTTTAACAAATTTTTTGGAAAACTCGTGTGATAAATGTGTAAAGTTTTTAAATTCACTGCGGCAAAAAATAAAAAAATAAAACTTTATGTGATTAAAACATACTTTCCTTATGGTTACAAGATTATTGTTTTTTTTTTTTTTTTCTATCGGTAATTTTAATAATGGTAAAAGGTAAAGTAAACACTTTTATGGAAGATCCTTTAATGTTAAATAAGGTTTAAAAGTTTTAAATTTTACACCTGCTACTATTTTGTGAACATTTGAATATATATTTTAAAACAATTTTTTAATACTTTTTTATTTGAAAGCATTTTAAAGTCAACATTGAATTAATTAGAAAATATTATTTTTTAAAAAATTAAAAAATTGTGTTTTTATAAAACTATTTTTAATTTTTTTATTTTTTTTATTTTATAAAAGAAAATTCTATGTGCTAATCATAATTAAAATACTTTTGTATACAATGCATGATTATAATCCTTTTATATATTTCTTGTTTATTTCTTTAAGATAAAAAAAAAGAAATGACTTTCTTAAGAAATTTATTTTAATTAGATATTTCTTAGAAACAAAACAAAACCATATTTCATTCGTATAATTTGAAACCCCTTTTTTAAATGCATAGATACAAAATATTTTTTTTCTTCTTTTCGTTTTCATTTTTTCATTATTTTAGGGTTAACGAGAATTTAATGAGTTTTTGAATAAACTATATTTTCATAAAAATATATAAAAAGGTGGATTTTCTAATAAAAATGTCAAAAATAATTTCTTTATTTGATGCAAAATTTAAATAATAAAAGACTGTTTTGTAAAAAGGTAATTATGACATGCAAAAAAAAGAAACAACAGCAACAAAATAATGAAATTGCATCTTAAAACTTGAAAAAAAAAAAAACATAAATTTTAAATGTTGATTATTATTTAGAATTTTATTGTAAAGATACATTCCTCTTGAAAGTCATGAAATATGAGAATACGTTCACATTTTGTATGCATACATCCGGATGCAAAGGTTACATCAATGTGGTAAGATTTTTTTTCAATTTTGTTTTTTACTTTTTCTTTTTTGTCTTCTTTTTCACATGGATGCTAGCAAAAAAAAAATTTAAAAATTAAAGTAAATGTCATTCAGCATAAATTAAGTTAAAATAAAAGTTTATATTCGGATCCAACAAGAACGAACTATTAAAAGAAAAAGAAAATACATATTAGCTTTTATGAAGGAAATTCAGAATGTCATCGTCCTTAAAATGAATATGAAATTTTTCGTTTTTTTCTTCTACTAGATTTTGCACACATACATATTTCACTTTTTCTCTTTAGTCACCTTACAATTCATCATTTTTTATTAAAATAAATTATTTTGAACTCTTCAATCACATACCTTAATTGTTCACATGATGGACTAATTCACTTTCTTATGAAAATAAATTCATCAAAATTTTAGAAATGATAAATCTTAAGTCAGAAAATTATTACTTATTCACAAGAAGCAAAAAATAAATACTCGCAATAAACTTATAAGCTTTTTTTATTTCTTTCAATTTGTTATCGTTAATTTAGATTAATGTCATCATCATTAAATTTGATACATAACATCCACAACAACAAACACGAGAAAAGAACTATAAAGAAAGAGAAGATTCTAGTAGATTCTAAAGTTCATTTATCTTTATAAGATTTTGACCAAAATTCTCATATTTTGCAAATTTAATAAAAGGCTTTGGTGTGAAAAATAAAACATAAAGAAAATATGAAAAGAGTAATAGGTGAAGCGGTTCATTGAATCATATTTGCGTGTTCTGATTAGCGAAAAAAAAAACATTTTTTTTTTTTTTTTTTTTTTTTTTTTGTTATTAAAATAAATTATAAAAGTTATTTTAAAGATTTAAAGATGTTTGAGGTTAAACACATCAGAAGAATTTTCTAAAAATAATTTTCAAAGTATGCATTTTTTTTATGAATTTTTTATTTTTAATAAATTCTTATTCGATCTTGAAATATTTTTAGATTAGAAAAAAAAAAGTAATTTGAATTTCCACAATTTTCTTCCAGTACATAAACTTTATCTTTATTATCTTTTCTCGACAAAAAAACAAATCAAAAACAAATTGAAATTTTTCAATTATTTTTATGTTTTCATAAAATTATTTTGAAGAAAAAAAAACCGTAAAGAAAAAGCAAACCTACTGTAGAAATCTCTGTCTATTTTATTGCATTTGCAATGACAAATCTATATAAGAAAGATATTTTTCAATTTCTTTCTTATTTTTTACTTTTTACAAGAAAATACATAAAAAAAAATTATATACAGTCCTTTTTCTTATGAAAATTCCATTACACTACATCAAAGTTTATTTTACTATGAAATTGAAAAATTTGTAAAATGCAAAAATGAAGACAAACATTAAATTAAGGTATATAAAATCAGACGTACAAACATTTATATATACATATGTACATTTGTATACATTTAAAAAATTTCTACTCAATTTTTTCACGTTTATACTTATACCTTTTTCATTACTTTTATTTTCTTAGGCTAAATAAACTGAGCTATCAGTCAAAAAGCATAAAGTGTTATAATTTTTTTTGTTGTTATTTTCAAGTTATCTTTCTTCAAGAATTTTCTTTTATAAAAAAAAAACAAACGAAAAACAAAAATAAATTTGATCTTCCAAACAAAATTTCCCTTTCTATAAGATCACATATTCAATAGACTTTTTAATACAGGTGAGATAATATAAAATACGTTAAGGTGATTGCCCTTTCTTACCACACATATGTATGTATAAAACATCAACGTTGTTAGATATGTCAAAGAGAAAATACTTTTGAATAAAAAATGAAAATAAAAATAAATAAAAAATTCCTAATGTTACGAAAGAGATTCTGAAAATTTTTACATCTTCAACGTCTACATTGGCATTGCGATAATAAAAAAAACCTTCTTTTAGTTTTGCACTTTTTTTTTTCTGTTCCTTTCAAATTGACGTGAGCGTGAAATAATTTGATTTTTATCGCAAGTAAAAAAATGAATACAAAAATCCTTTTATATATGTATGTATATGAAAAAATAAACAAAACAAAAAAGAAATAAATTTAATTTTTAAAATAAACTACACATGAAGGATTTAAGTGAAATACATATATTTTTGTTTAGTTATTTATTTGCAAATTGTTAAATCATATGAAAATTTAAATGTAAATATTTGAAAAAAATAAAATAAAATAAATTGCAATCATTAATTAAATCAAAGAAAATTTACTTTCTTTTTTCAACATTTTTTATTTTCTTAATAAAATTCTCATATAATATGATTTATCTAAATTAAATTATACGGTTATCTGTCTATTAATCATTAAAATAAATAACTAAAATCATACCACATGGTGTATCCCTTAGAAACGAAAAATAAGAAGAAGAGAAAACAAAAAGAACAGAAAGGGAATAAAAATTAGATAATAAATAAATGCTTACATAAAAGCCTTTTAGGATTTATTTAAATGACTTACATATGAATTGTGTATTATATAATGCCAAAGGAATATGTACATACATGACATATGAGTATAATACACACGAGAAATAAAATTCAAAAAAAAAAAAAAAACAATAATAGAATTTTTATTTTTGGGTTTGAAATAAAGGGCTAAAGACCATTCATACACATACAACGTGTGTGTGACTTTTTTTTTCACTAACTGTATTTTTCTCGCATTTGTAAGGCATAAATACACATGCCAGCTTTATCAAGATAATATAGCTGATGGCTATTTAATTTAGTTATAATAAGAATTAGGCTAATTTATTTTATAAATAAAATTAGGAAAATTAATATTTTTCAAAATAAAATAAGAAAAAACTTTCACGTTTAGAGTTCTATTTAATTTATGATCTAAATAAAATTTTTCTTTAATTCAAATTTGAAAAGATTTTTCTTTTTTCGTTTTCTAACAGGAAAATAAAGATTATTATTAAATATAATCAATCAATAAAAGTTGTTTAATTGCAAACAATAAAGATTTTTCATGTTTTTCTTTTATTTTTTTTTTTCAACTTCATAAAAATTTATTGAAATTATTTTAAATACTTAGTTGCTATTCAATTATCATTTTAAATAAGATAATTTAGAAGAGAGTTGGTTTGGTTTGAAAATTTAACATTCCATATTCCAACAAGAATATCTAATTGTATCCTTTTTTTATTAAAACCAAGATTTTTGTAATTCTAATGTTTGAAGAATAATTTATAATTATTGTGTGTCTTTATTTGGGGCTTACTATTTGGTTTTCCAACCACATGTTCACAAATTTTTAATTTTAAAAATTTTCCTATTATTTAAAATAAATTTAGGTTTTTGAATTGTACTATTATATCCTTTGTGAACTTTCCTGTAATTCTAATTAATTATTCTCTGTTGGTTTTTATTCAAATTCAATTAATTTTTTTTATTGTTTTTTAAAAGAATACATATATGTACATCAAATAGAAAAATAATAATTCACATTCACTTCGTTTTCGATTTAAAATTATGTAATGTAAAATTTAAAAATAAAATTATACAGGTCTGATGAAAATTTAAAATAATATATAAAATTCTCTTTCCATGTTACTTATAACTTCTATTGTCTGGTATAACTGTACAAGATATTTTATAAAAGTAATAAAATATACATATATCTCCTCACTCGAATGTTGAAATAATTCAATTAAAAGTGAAGAAAAAATTTAACCACGTAATTTAAATTTAAAAAAAGGCCAAGAATGTTTCGTAATTATTGAGATAATTATGATTAATTATTATTTCTGAATGATTTTGTCAAAAAAAATTGAAAGATTTGTTTTAAAGGTAATTATTTGTAATAAAAACACAAAATTTACAAAAAATAACAATAATTTTAAAAAGAACATAAATAAAGCTATAATCAAAAATAAAAGGAGAAACGACAAAAATATTTTTTTTTTGTAAAAGAACAAAACAAAACTCATACTTTTTAACTATGATTTAAATGAATAAAATTTCACTAAATAGCTTATTATATTTTTTTTAATAAAAGGGACTAAAATTCCATGTAAAATTAGGTATGAAAAGTTAAAAATTAATGAACCTAAAAGAAAGAAACATGTTTATATACCTTAAAAAAAAGGGTTCATTTCAGGATAAATTAAATTAAAGCAATTAAAATATTTTAAAGAATCCTTTTTTCTGCTTTTATCTAGTTTTTATTTTTAACTTACTTTCTTTTAAATGTTTTTTCAACCCACAAAGAATTACTGACTTTTAATTTTAATTTTTTCTCTCGTTAAAAACATCTAAAATTAATATGAAACAAGTTCATCTAAAATTCTATTAAATTCTATGTTACTTTTGTGTTTTAATGAATAGTCCGTGTTATTTAAAGTTTTAACTTTTTTTTTTTTTGTGGTAAAATATAAATGATAAAATTTTTAAAAGCAGAAAACCTTAAAAAATGGATTCATAAAAATTTATGAAGAATTTATAAAATTTAAAAAATCAAATATGTATCTTTAATTTCTTCATTCTTAAGATTATTTTTACAAAAGTAATGAAAGAACTCAAAAAAAAAAAAAGTTTTTTTGAAATTTTCAAGTTTTTTAAAGATAATTAAGTTAAATGAAAGTTGGTTTAAAAAAGATTATGTGCAAGTGCAATCCATATATGGTCAAGAAGAGCTTATTATCAAGAAGGTCATACATCAAGAGCGTCGGTGGTGTAATGGTTAGCATAGTTGCCTTCCAAGCAGTTGATCCGGGTTCGATTCCCGGCCGACGCACTTTGTATTTTTTTAAATTAATTTATAAATAATAATTTTTTTAGCATATTTGGATTCTTTTTTTTTTTTTTTTTGTTCTATTCTAACTAAAAATTTACCAAAACATTAAAGTATTAATGCATCAACTCACTAGCTATTATATTAAATAAAACACCCTGTATAATCAATAATTCATTGACTAAAAAATTTGAATTTTAAATTTTATTTTGTTCTTCTGTATTTTTATTTTATAACCGGAAATTTTGATTATTTTATTTTTAAACAATATTTTGAATAATAAAGAGTATAAAATTTTGCTTTATGAAATTATGATTTCAAATAATTCAAATTCACTTTGAAAAGAATTAGAAATTTAAATAGATAACGAGATATCTAAGATGGGATCTTAAAAAACTCAAATTTTGTATATAAAAAAAAAAAAAATGTGAATTTTGAAAGAAAAAAATATATGTATATATATATTATACATAAATTAAAATCTTGAAAATAAAAAAATTAAAAAAATTTCCTTAGAATAAAAGAATATCCCATGAGAATAACCTTTATTTAAACTTTATACTACAAAAATTAAACTTCACTAAACTTCAAGTTTTACAGATTAAATTTTACTAGAAAAAAAAAAAAAGGAAATAAAAAAATAATAATGAAAAAAAAAACAACATTTTTTTAATAAAATTATTTCACAAAAATTGACTATTCACCTTTTGTTTTTTTTTTTTAGTTTCTGTCCAAGCTATATTATTTTTAAAATTTTTTTTCAAATTCCATGCATATTAAAAAAATTTATCTTTTTTTTCAGTGAACTAATTTTTTTTTTTTTTCACTTTGAAAATAAATAAAAAAAAAAGAATATTTTTATCTTGAATTTTTTTTTTTTGTATTTTTTTTTTCAAAATTCAACCATCACTCACGTAATAAATCTCTTTATCACAAAAAGAAAACACATTCATTTATTTTTATTTATTTTTTCAAAAATATTTTACTTAATTTTTTTTTTTCTTCCATTCACAAACGAATTTATCTTTCATTTAACAAGAATGAATCTTCCATCTGTAAAATCAAACAGATAATAAGAAGAAAAAATATGCAAAGATAAAATATTATTATTTTTCATTTCACACACAAGAAAAAAATAAAATAAAAATGTATGAGATGTATAAATACACCATCAATTATTTAATCGAAAATGTCATATTATTATCGGTAATCTTTGTTATTTTTCATGCATACTGTCATTAATTTTCATAAAATACAAGATAATTATACCATTAACTTTCAAATTGAACCACAAATTTACGAACATTAAAAATTCAATAATTGCAGTTTTGCACTGTGTTTTTATATACATACATATATATATATATTTATTTTTTTAATTTTTAACCTTCCCTTTTTGAAAACGCATCCGTTAAATACCACGCACAAAAAATAAATAAATAATCAAGAAAATTAAAACATTTCAACAAACTTTAACCGTTTTTTCTTAAGAACTATCTTAACTGTTATCGAACTAAAATAAAAGGGCAGCACTCTAATAATGATGGAATTTTTTTTGCTTCTGTTTGAAGTTCAATATCTTTTTCTGAACTAATTTTAAATGGTGTTCACCTCAACTTGTTTCTTTCTTTCAATTTAAAAAATTTTGAATACCACTTCACAATAATATGGCGAATCTTTAAAACAAAAAAAAATTGTTTTCTTATCTTTTTTTTTTTTGCAAGACAAATACAAAAGAAAATCGGAAATATATTTTGACTTAATTAACCAATTTGAAGTTCTTGTTTATTTTCTTAAATTTGTTTCCTTTTTTTTTCTAAATAATTTTTCTTACGTATTTCCCGACGGTTAAATTTACTTTTAAAAGAAAAAATATGGAAACGTCATCACACGACCAGCACGAGATTGTGAATGGTCTCCCGCGTCTGATGAAGACTACGATGATGATGATGATGATATGATCTGATTGTTGGTTCCCAATAAAATTTTTTTAAAAAAAAGGAATATCTATAGATACTTTTTACACAAATGTATAACAGATACACAATATAATTTAATTGAACGCAAGCTTTGTTTTATATAATATCTATAAAGAATGAAGGTGATACACATTATTTTTTAATGCCGCGCCAATGCTACTTTAGGGCAATATTAAAACTAGCTTCAACCTTCAATTTTACATTACAGTTACAACAGTTTAATAAGAAGACACGAACGTTCATTGGAAATGATTTAACCGTCAAGTTCACTTCTATATACTCGTATTATTCCAAAATCTTTGATGAATATTCTAAATCAGTATCCTGCTTGAAAGCAACAAACAAAATATCATCAGCAATCTTCATATATCCTCATATATCCTTTTATTCTTATGAAGCTTTCGAAAGTTTTACTGTTTTGATGTTTTCCTATTAAAGTTTTTTGCTGTTGCTGTTTTTATATTAAAATCAACGTTTGTTGCGTCCTTTTAAGTTAGTATTAGTTTGAAGTTGTATTTTTTATTTTTCTTTTACTTCGTTTCATTCATAATACGAATACGCAATGACATTTGCCTTAAGGACTCAATAGCGATAATATTAATAATTGTTTCTTTATCGACAGGCGGTATAGTTTTTCATCATCATCGTAACATTGACAATACTACCACAGTAATTCTCAAGTATAATAAATTATGTCTGGCACTTTCTTGTTCATAAAAAAAAAAATTCTTAAAGAGGACAAAATAAATATTTTATTAAAAAATTTTAAATTACTTTAAGAATCTTTTTATAAAGTTTACTAAAATACAACACTTTTTTTAAGGATATAAAAAAATTCGATGCCGTAATACAGGTATTTACTTAAAAATATTAATTTATTGTAATATGTTTCATTCAAATGAAAAACTACATACGTGTGAGTCCTTTTTCAAAATAGAAAATAAAGGTTTTTTTTAAATTTTTTTTTCTTTTTTGAGTTTTGAATACATGTTATTTTTATTTTATTTTTTAATCCTTGACCGTAATTTTTGTAATTGAAATCTTTCTAAAGGATCGAAATTGCTTTTCTGAAAAAAAAATAAAAAAAACACATTACATACACGTGCACACGGTTTTTTTTTTTCAAATGTGTTTTTAGTGTTTTTTTTTTTTCTTCTCCTTTTTGTGGCGCCAAAATAACAAGTAATTTTGTTTATTTTTCTTGTATTGAAATTATCGTTTTCCCTTTTTTTTTTCTTTTTTAATAAGATTAAAATTTCTAATAAAATTAAAATTTTAAGAGCTACTTTTTTGTGTAAGTAAAAATAAAATTTTTTATTAAAAGTAAATTTTTTGATAAATGCGTTTGATAAAAAGGTGTATAAGGTATTAAAAATAATAATTAATTTTCCAATTGAAATGGATTTTTTCCAAAAAATGTTTGAACGCGTGCACAAAATATGAGTCAAGTGTAAGCAAATTATATAATAAGGACTATGATCATACAAGGAAAAGAAATGAAAAATATTTTAATTCAATTCAACTGAAGTCGGTTAATTTCATTATACTTCAGTTTTTTAAGGATTTTTGTCATTATTCAATTTAAAAAAAAAAAAACTTCATATGATAATTTCGAAATTTTAACCCACTTGTCTAGGTCAAGCAGTCAAAGTTTCATACAAAAAGGTTTCCAATAGAAGAATAGATAAGTGACAGACTAAATCAGCTTGACTTAGACAAGAATTATTTAAATGTGGGCGGCCTTATTTCCGTGATTTCATCATACTATATGGCGAAAAAAAAATAATAAACAAAAAAAATCAATTTTTAACATTTTTTGGATTGAAAAACAAACAAACCCAAACTTTAAATTTCTTATAATTTTTCTTATTCTTATTGATTTACCTTTCCTGATCGAAAAATTACATAATTTTATATCTTTTTTAACGAATTATGATCCCAAATCACGAAAATAATTTTTATATTTTTTTTTTTATATTTTTAAGATGATGATATTCGACTATAAAACAGATAAAAATTTATTTTTGCTAAGTGAATGAACGGATAAAAAATACATATAAAATTTCTTTTTAAATTTTTGTTAAAAGAAAGTGTAACTTTTTTGTTTTATAATTTCTGACAACATTTTGCATTTTGTGCAAAACTTGCATATACTTCACACGAATGATTCTTATTAACATCTTTAAAAAAAAAAAAAGTTTTTTTTTTAAAGTTATATAACGTTATAAAAATGAATTTTTTAATATCACATTAAGGTGAACTTCTCTTTGATAAGAAAAAAAAAAAAAGAAATGAAAAAACTTTCCAAAATGAACATGGAGAAAAAAACATATGAAATAATTTCAAAGTACAAGACATGTTATTTTAATAAGTTCTACATTGAATTTAAGGGAAAAAAATTTTGTTTGTTAGTTTTTGTTTTATTTATTTATTTATTTTTTTGAAAAATGTGATTTATAATTTTTTTAAATTTATTGTATAAGAAGAAGAAAAATAAAGTATGTAGTTACATATGTAAACACTTTTTTAAAAATTGTTTTTTTTTATGACAATTTATTATAAAGAAAACAAATTTGATAAATTTGACAAGATAAATTGAAACTTTTAACAAAATATGGAAAAAGCAAACTAAATTTAAGAATATTAAAATACTTTTTTGTCTTTCTCTTCAACGATCCTATTGAATTTAGAAATATATATATATATTTTGGAATATGAAATACTAAGCTATAAGATACTCGTTGAAAAATTTCATCGGGTCTAAACTGTTGTACTTTTTTTTGTTCACCCTTTCTTTTATGATATAAATCATTTACTTCAATATATCAGAAGTTATGTATACATACATATTAACTATAATGACGTAGGTAATAGAAATTTGAATGCAAAAATTCTGATGAATTCAAGCTGCACGATTTATTTTGTATATAAACTTCAAATTAAAAATCTAAATTATTTTTTGTTAATTACTTTCTATTAACTTGTTCAATAGGCAGAACAATTTCTTACGTATACACTCCCACTATATACATATATGTATTCCCGGTACTTGTTAAACACTTTATTTTAAGTTTCATTTTTAAAAATTCTTTCATAAGCCAAAAATAAAAAAAAATGTTTTCTCTTACAGTTGCAAAAAAAAAAAAAAACAAATTATGCTGAAATATTTTAAAAGTAGTTAAAAGTCATATTTCAATAACTTTTGTAAAAAATTTAAGAAAAATTAAATGATTTTTATCCACATCATAAAAAATACTACAAAGATTATTACTATTTTTTTTTTCTAGATATTAACTCCTTTAAATCATCTTATTCATACATACAAACAACTATAAAAATATTCTATTATTATCGAAAAATTCCTATTTTATGGATTTTAATTGGATTCCTTTTTTATCTTGTATATTTTTTATGCTCATGCCTCAAGAACTTATGGTACTTATTGACATATATCAAGTGAAAATTATTATTGAAAGCAAAAGTTACAGCTTGAATAGCCTTAATAATTTTTTTTTTCATTTCAATTTTTTTTTCTCTTATTTATTGATTAATATTGGTTATGAAAATATTGAAAAAAAAAATAAATTTAAAAAAGGGGAAAAGAAAAAAAAAACATTTATTTTTGACAACTATTTACATTATGCCAATCGAAAAACCTTTCACCCATTAAATTGATTTTTATCTTTTTACACATAATATAAATATGTACATACAAATAAAAAACAAAACACAAAAAATATATAAAGAAAAATAAATAAATGAGAATTTGATGTTTAACATACATATTTCCAATAAAGCTGAAAACATCCAGAACTAGCACTAAAACAATATTTGGTTGACGTTAAAAAAAAAAAAAAAAGAATCTTGAAAGAAGAACATTTCAACATAAAACATTAAAAATAAATTTTTATCACACATGTAAATATAAATAATTCTGGGTTAAAAGAAAAAAAAATATATTTTTTTTTCTGTCTTAAAATCAATAAATATGTCAATTATTTAAGAAAATATGAAATTATGATTTAAAATAATTTTTATATTTGAATTATTTTAAATATTGAAATCTTTAGCTAGAACTTAAGCTTACATAACACATATTTTGTAGGTTCTGTAGATGATCAAATTATTTTTTTTATTCAACAAAATTCTTCAGATCATTTTTTTTTTACTGAAAATATTTTTTATAATTATGTATGTAATTTCATTTTACGTGTAGAAATTTTCTTTGAAGTGGAACTGAAAAACAAAAAATGATTTCGAGTCATATTGAGATTCTTCAGCATCAATGAAGTTGCTTTTTTATACTGAAAATTGAAATCATACTCACACGATATTAAAAGATTCAAGAACAAGAATTGCGTGAATGAAATTCTGCTTTTATTAATGTTTTCAACACATTGATTTGTTATTGTTTCAGTATAAGAGAAAAAATTTTAAAAAATCTCTTATACTAAAAGTTTAAATAAATTCAACAAAAGCTTTTCTGCATAATCAACAAATTATTGAAATTTTTTAAAAATATTTTCATAAATTTTCTGGACTTAAATTCTGGGAGATTTTAATAATAATTTTTCACTCCAAATTTTTTTTTTCCCCAAATTATTAAATTGTGAACAAACTGTTGAGAAAAAAAAATACAAAAATGAAATAAAATTATTTTTAGAATACTTTCAATTTAATTTACATATCCTCTTAATATGTCACCTATAATAAAGTGACAAAAAAATCCTTATGCGTAAATCTAGGTATTTTTCTTTTTAAAATAAAAAAATATTGTGCATTCAGAATCCTTGAAAAAATATACAAATGGGGAATTCCATTTTGTAACGGGTGTGACATGCTGACTCTTAAATATTGAAAACTCGTAGAGCAATTGCACTCTGATTAAACTTAAATGTTCCTAATATGCCCTCTAGTGAAAGCAAACGACGGCTACGATAAAACAGAAAAATTCAAATATTCTTAATCAGAATCGTCACTTTAGTAGCGTAACGGGTGTGACGCTGAAGATTTTGAATTTCACGGATTTTCGTCTATTTCACTGAATATCATAAAATTTTCATATAAACAATTCCAAAAATTATTTTTAATTATATTGTAGAAACTTGAAAGAATCTTTTGGAAAAATTTTACGAGGAACAATGCAATACTTTTTTCATAATTAAAAAAAAGAAATGTAACGGGTGTGACATATTTTGTAACGGGTGTGACAGCGAAACGAATTTCTACTGATAAGTAGCAAACATTTTGTTTTTAATACTGTTCCTCATCGTGATATCGTAAATAATTTAATACTAGATACACCAAAAATTGATATATACTTATCTCTACCAGCTTTATTAATATTAATTTTAGGGAAAAAAGTGGTCGATTTGCGTGGAATTCTCCAAATGTATATCATCATTTGAAAGGAATACAAATAAAGCTCATATAAAAGGATCAAAAATAAATCCTAATATTTTAAAACATATTTTTACACATTCTTGAATTATTTATAACCCTTAAGAAAGAAATATCACAAAAAATATATAACATATTCATTATGACACCTGTATTTTTTACACCTTCAATCACTTTTTCTTTTTTCTTTAAGAATTTTTTTGCTTTTCTTCAGTAAAAATAAATATCTCATATTTTTTTTTTTTTTTTTTTTGAATATTTAATTTTTTATATCAATTCTGTAAGGAGAAAAAAACCGACCATAAAACATAATCAAAGTCCAAATACGTGCTAAATTGCTTATGCATATAAATTTTATACTCGTATTTATTATGCATTACCATTGCATATCGATTACTGTTAAAAGATAAGAAAAAAAAAACGCCAACAAAAAACTGGCTTCAATCCCCATCTTAACAATTTAATTTACATGCAAATGTATACTTTTCGCGTACAATTGCAATTTCAAGCAGTATCATCTTAGTACGTGAAGTCATGCAAAATGTTATCTAAAACATATCAGGAAATGTCTTTTTTTTTCAGTTTATCTTTCTTTTTTGGCTTTACTTTGTACTTCCACTTTGGCTGCCGCACAATTATTGCATCGCATTGCGTATTTTATTTTTCTTTGGTTTATAAAATTATCAATTTTGCAAAAATTATTTATTGAAACTTGTGCTTATTTCTTTATTAATTTATTTTTTTTTTTCTGTTTTATTTTTATGCAATTTCTTTTCTAGTGCTTGTTTACAAGTCATTCGATAAACTTAAATGAATTTTTAAAAAAATGTTGAATTTTCTAATTTAAGAACTATGCTGTAACTAATGAGCCATGAATACGTGCGAATAAATTTTCTAAAATGATAATATGATTTTTTTTCGATTATAAATTGAAAATTTAATTAAAAATGAAGTCGAAGGAATAAGAAATTCTTTTAAATCGAATAATGAAATTTCTATGGAAGTGATAGAAGTTTTTATTTTATTATTTTTTTTTTTTTGTAATTTGTAGGTAAAAAATAAACGATTGAAAAACTCTTTTTTTTCATTAAATAATTTTGCAATGAATCTATAAATGTTCAATAACGTATCTTCATCAATGCGCGTCGATCAACCCATAATTTTTGATTGAAATTAAGGGCTTCCAGGCATTTTAGAAAAATCTGTTTTATATCGAACCTATATTAATTAAAATAGTTTTAAATTTTAGCATGTTATTGGATTAGTTATTCAATGATTTCATAAATATGGAAATTTGTTCAATAATTTTTTTCAAATTGTGAGCAATAAATAAAATATTGAATTACAAGAACTTATCCATAATATCACGATAAATAACTAATTAATTGACCATTAAATACTTGTAATTTTATTTAATTACCTTTAACAATTTTCCTAATTTGCAAAACTTGTAATTTTTTTTTTTTTCAAAATGCCCGAAAAAAACAATATATTCATTTGTTTTTAAGTGCAAAAAAATAAACAAAATACCTAATAAACAAATAAATCGTCTTTTTGTAGTTTTGTTACAATCGTCCTGGTGATATGATAAAGAAAAATTTAAATTCAATTTACATGTCAATTGCAATTGAATTTTTACATAAATCATAAAAATAGAAAAAAAAAATTTAAATTGAAAAAATATTCATGCGAATCTTCAATTTTACAAATACAAAAATTTTTTTAGTTTACCTTTTTTTCTTTGTTATTTTTGAAGTATACCTTATAAAACAATTGCATGATAAAAATGTAAATGCTTAAATTTAATAAAGAATGAAAAAAGAAAGTAAAAAGTAACAAAATTACCATACGACAATTTAACACCCACAAAAGCTTATTCAACTGAAACATGATGAATATTCTTATCTACAATTTGTTAGAAAATTTGAAAATAGAATTTACACCAACACAAAGACATGTGAGAATTGATTTAAAAAAAAAAAGAAATGAATTTTCTGAATTTTCACAACGTCATTGTTGAAAGTACGACGTGGTGTTATATTCATCATATATGTAATTTACAACTATGTATGAACATTTTTTTATTTTATTGCATGATATTCTTGATTTTCAATTTAGTGGAATAGAAAAAATTAAAAACACTTACCTTTAAAATCATCTGTTTAGTTATTTTTCTATATACATAGTTTGTCACCTTAGCCACTTTATATGACAGAGTTTTCAGAACGTTAAAAAATTTCATAGAAAATAATTACAAATTTTTCAAAAAATATTATACCTACATATTTTGTTTTGAGCGCCTCGAATATATCTTTTTTTTTTTTTTTTTTTGCTAAATTTTAAGAAAAAAATAACGACAAACTATAAAATTTTATTTTCAAAAATTAAAAAATAAAAAAAAAAACATTTTTTATAAATTTAAATATCTAAATATATTTTCCACATACATAAAATGAACTATAAAATATTTACTTACATATGAAAGCCCTGTTTTGCAAACATTTCTAACGTTGGCAATAATATTTTATAAAATCGACGCGATATCAAAAGAATGATACCTATGTATAATTTTAAAATGTATCAACTCATCTATTTAATAAAATCGATTTTTTTTTTGTAATTTTAATTTGTTCCAGGTGACATTAAACTAAAAATAGTATATTTTTCACAACAACCTGTTACTATTATAAATACTTAATCTTTTTTTAATATTTTCTTTTCTTTGATTTTTATCCTTTTAATTTTTCTTCTTATTCTTTTTTTTTTCTATCAAAGCAATTGTGTTCAATTTATTACGATATAACCAATTCATAACAAAAATGCATAATAAATGGTTTGAAAGATACTTCTTATTAATGCCGCAATATAATTTTATAGATAACATATCAACGATATATGTACATATGTACATGTATTTTAATCTTTTCGCAATTATACGCATCATAAAAAATAAAATAATAATAAATGAATAAATAACAACCATCCTTCTGTATCACTATATTGATCGAACAGTCATCAAACAAGTATTAAAATGCTTTAAGGCTTTTTTCATTCTTAATTTAACGACATAACGAAAAGATTATATATTTTTATATCAAAACTAAAAAAAGAACAAGAAAAAACACAGATAATAAAATAAACAAGAGAATAAAAAAGAGGTAATTTCATTTTGAATTAAACTTAAACTATTATTAATTTTTTCCATAAATTATCGCCTTAAACATTAAGATGGGAACTTACATATTTTCAACAGTTTTTTTATTTAAGCTATAATAAACTTCAACACCTTTCTCTTCATTCGAAATTATTTACCGTTTTTTTTTTTATCTTAAAATAATTAATGCTAAGCTTTTCAATAATTTATTTAATCAATTAGTAAAAATCTTTTTTAAAGAAGAATCTTACATCTTGAATGAGAAACTTTTAAAAGGATAATAAATTTTCCTTCGTTTTATTGTCATTCCGATGATACAAAATACAAAAATATTTTACGTAAATTCCATTCTTAATCCTTGAATGTTAATTTCACACTTATTACATTGTATCCTACATGTGCAATTTTTCTTAGATTCTATTTCTTATTTTATTTTATTGCGTCAAAAAAAAAAAGAATTTTAGTTCATGTTTTCTATACAAATTACCATGAAACGATGTTATGACAATTTTTATAAAAAATTACCTTCTATATATTTTATTTGCATGCATAAATTTTGCAATTTTATTGCAATTTTTATGGAATTTCAATATAATTTCCATGATTTACATTTTATTTTATTATTTTTTCCCTTAATTGATTTGATTTTGTTTCAATTATTAAGTAGCGATTTTATATTTATACATACATATACATAAAAACCAATTTTATATCATCCTGATTTTAAATATTTCTTATGAATAATATTCAAATTAAAATTTATGTTTTATCGATGAAATATTTTGATTATTTAAATAGGAACATAAAATCTAGTTTACATGCAAGGTTATCCATGCAACAAGTTTTAATTTAAAATAACACAAGAAATTTCTGTATTTATTTCCAATTGATTTTTTAATTATTTTTGTATTTCATATCTAGGAACTGCATAATATTCTAAATATTTTTCAAATTTTGAAAGTTTTTCTAATATTCGAATATTTTGAAATACGTTCCTAAACTCTAAATTAAAAAAAAAGTATACACTCACTTAGAAAAAAAATCAATTAAGGCCTTAAAAAACGTTTAAAAAAATTACATTGTACTAAAATGAATTTTATTTAATGCAAGCATCAGGTAATTAATTTTAATTCATTTTTGGAATATTAGATGTAAAAAATTTCCAATTTTATTTAAATTTTTTTTAATCTTTGTTGTTTCACTAAACCAACATCTTCATAAGTATGTTCCAGTCATAAAACGTAATTAAAAATCAATAACAATTTTAAAAAATGACTCCATAAACATGCCTGTCAATTATTTAAGTGAAAAAAATGTTTTTTTCCTATTTTTTACTTTTCAAAAATCCATTAACAATTTTTACTTGTGAATAATTCATTTTTTTTTTTCGTTTTGAAACTTCATAGTTATTCAAATTTTCTCATAATTTAAATTATCTCTTCAAATTAAATAAGCCATATAATACAGTAGTTTGAAATTATAAACGATCAAACAAAAATCAAGAAAACAATCACCCTAGAGCGATACTTATTTTAATTGTGTTCTTTTTTTTTTTTTTACATTATAATCAAAATTTTTTATAAACGACATAGTGTTTACATAAAACTTGGAAAACCACTATATTTATAAGATACTCATACTTATCACACTGTATTCTTGTTCTTATATATTATATTTACCTATATGTAAAGATTCTTTTTTATAGTATTTTTCCATGTAAAATTATTGCACAAAAAAAATTAATTTTAATAAAAAAATTGTTATTATTGGTACCAAAAAGAGATATCCTAGAATATAATCAACATTATCCAACAGGTATCTAAAATGCTGTGTAATATCTATACATTCTTTGCATTATAATCAAAAAAGGTGAACGATATTCTTCATTTTTATAACGTCATTTTAAAATAAAATGAAATACTACAACCTAATACATATATATTTACTTACTTACACAATACACATATGAGTATGTACAGTTTAATAAAATCTATTATAAATGACATTACATTATAGGTGCTCCTCATAAGATACAATTTTCTGTTTTTTGTTTATTTTTTTTTTTTCTTCTATTATTATTTATGCATAAAATACAAGTTTTCGGTTCAATTGCTTGATGATCTTGATTGTTGTACATTTATTATACATCATTTCATCATTCTATCATTATAGATACCATAGATGTTTCTGCATACATACCATACATTACATATACATACATATGTATGTATACATACGTTCATATTGAAATAAATGCATGATGTATGCATGCATATAAACTTGCTTTTTAATCTTGATTTTATTTCATGCTGCGAGAATTATCATAAATCATTTAACATCAGTTCAGTTAGTATACTAAGTATCTTATTTTAATTGTATCTCTATACAGATACATTACTATTATGATTATTATTAGTCTTATATTATATAAGTATCCATGTGTTGGGCTGATGATAGGGATATTTTAAAAACAGTAGCAACAGTGTCAGTGAAGAGATTGATAGAAACATGTCAAGAAATTTGTTGTTATGCTGTAAATATCAATATTTTTTTTTACACTATATTCTTCCATAGATAGAAAAGAAAAACATATTACAGATAAATCTAAAAACATAAAAGTTTGGTATGAGATGCATACATAAAATATACATATTTTGTTTTTTCTTTGTTTTTCATACAATGTAATAAGATAAAAAAAAAGTGTTTAGAACATTTGTTTTTGTTGTTCTGAAAGATAGAAGATAGACTTAAGATGTACAACTGGTACTACAGAAGATTTATTGAAATTTATGAGAAATGATTGCTATAAGGTATACACATGAAGTTATAATATAAAAAAAACACAATACATACATTCTTAACAAAAATGAAAGAAATAAAAATTGAAGTGAAATTCTAGTAAATAAAAACTAAAAAGGCTTTTTAGCCACAAGAGAAATGAAATAAATCAAATAAAACACTTCTTTTTTTCACAGGAACCATAAATAACTCATTTTAGTTCAAATTAACTCATTTTCTTTACAAAAAAAAAATATAGTCAAATAATAGCCGCAAAATTAATAAGAATAAGAAAAATGATTTTAGTGGATCATAAATCAAGGTCCAAGAACCTTCTTTTATACACCAACTTCCGTACTATACTATATATACATACATATGTAGTTTTTTTTTTTCTAGAAAAGACGTATGAAAAAAAATTATGTCAAAGCTACTTTTTAACTCCATGATTAAAATTTTAAAAAAATAGAAAACAATCTGTGTTACTTCAAAAACTGAATTTTATATAAAATTCCTTAAAAAAAAATAAAATTAAATCCTGAAAGAATGGAATTTTTGGAAATATTTTCACATAAAATTTACATTTTCTATTTAAAAATTTTTCTATAATATCGTTCTAAAAATTTAAAACAAAAGCTGTATGCCATACGTAAAAAGTATACTGCTATAGTACACGAATTTTAAACTCATTAATTTCACAATATTATTAAAATACGAATTATTTATGTGTGTGTATTTGCTTGGTGTATGCAAAATTTAAAATCTCATAAAATGTTTTTCTCTTGTAATAAATTTAATTTATACTTGTTCGTTCTTTTTATTTTATTATTATTTTTTTTTTTTTGTTTTTTATTTTTTTTTTTTTTTTCATTTTAAAATTATTGCTTTTTGAAATTGTTCACAATTTATTTTATAATTATTAAAAGAATTTGTGATTTAATGAAACACATAAATAAATCCTTTTAATGTTTTTTTTTGTTCTTTCAATGTTCTTTCAATATTTATTCTTTATCCTGTTTTTTTTTTAATGAACGAGCAATTAAATTCGATTTTTGGTTATTCTTGTAGAAATTAATTTAAAATTAAATTTAAATTCAGAGCTAAATTGTTAAATACAATTTTATTGATTCCAATTGTTTTTAAATTATCACACTTATTTTGTAATTTTTTAAATTCATAACACATTTTCTGTAATTCTTTTTTATTATTAAAAAAGAAAATGATGTTAATGACAATTAAAAAAAAAACATAAATGGATTCTCTTGGTGACATAAAATGCATGAAAATTACACAACAAAATTTCACACATACGTACACGTTGCATCATCATCATCATCATCATCATCATTAAGTAAGAAAAATACAACAAAAAATGTAAGGGATATATATGTATTATACTATATACAAAGTAAAATATACATATAATGTCCTTTAATATGCTTCTGTGGTTGTACGGTGATGGGTGATAAATGTTCAGAAGTCAGTCGGTTGGTTTTTAAACAACCATAATTCAATTTTATTGGTACTTTAAATGGCAACTAATTTTCACTTTCACCATAAAATGATGACGATAAAATGATTTTAAATTGATGTACTTTAAAAGTTTTATTCTTACACAATAGCGGTTATTTGATAAATTAAGTAAAGAGTAATGGCTTTTTAAAAATAATAATAAGTACAAATATTTGTAGACACGCCAGATTTTTGTTTTTTCTTTGAAGTTGAAAATTTATTTTATTTATTTTTGAACAATTTTTAAACAAATACCAGATAAGGAATTAATACAAAGTGCACGGATTAATGTAAATTGGAAAGTTTGGCAATTTTGGAAGCAGATTCAAAAGGACCTTTAAATTAAAAGTAATTCAGTTCCGATTTGTTTTTTACTTGTCATATAAATTTATTAATTAAATTAGATTGACTTTATTAACTTTTTGACTAGAATATAATTTTTTTAAGGCAATTTAATTAAAATGTTCTTTTTTTTTTTCTGGAATACTAACAAATTAAAAATTTCCCTATTTTCAATATGATTTACTCATACAATTTTTAACATATTTTTTTTTTTTCACATAAATTAAATTAAATTTTATTATTATTCATTTTCAATAATTTAATTAAATTTAAAATTAAAATTAAGAAAGAATAAATAAAAATAATTTTATTAAAATCGTGTCATTTTATTTGGTGATGGTGGTAATGATGTCTGTTCTGAACTTTCATAACTTGATCTACGATTTATATTTGGATTCATAGATCTTACACCTCCTCCCATTTGTCCAGTTCCTCCAACTCCAGATGATCCTCTTAAATTATGAAATAATTGTGGACGACGACTACTTACACCTCCACCATGACCACGTAAAGGTAATGTTGGAATTTCGCTTGGTGATTGTCTATCATGTCCCCCAATTTCACACATACCATCTTCACGTGATGAACAATGACGCATTGCTGGATTAACACATTCATAAACACTCTATAAAATTAGGAACAGAATTTTGTTTTTTTTTTTTTTTGGCACCAAAGAAAACATAATAAACGATATTCTTTTTATATTAATAACAATTAAACATAAAAAATTATAGAAATTTTTCTCAATCGTTTTGTAATTTTTATTTATTTATTTTTTTTTTTTTCAGAAAAATTATCTAAAATCGCAGCTCAGAACCTACCTGTTCCGATGAATATTGATTGTTTTGAGCAAATGCTAATGATGTTAATGATGGGAGCGCTTGAGCAATATCTGATCTTTCAATGCCTCGTACTATTAAAAATGTTCTTGGTATCATA
This sequence comes from Bombylius discolor, assembly GCA_939192795.1. Classification (NCBI taxonomy): domain Eukaryota; kingdom Metazoa; phylum Arthropoda; class Insecta; order Diptera; family Bombyliidae; genus Bombylius; species Bombylius discolor. Next base: position 43,621,673 of record OW584238.1, on the reverse strand, counting down.
ATGCCAGCTAAAATTGCCCATCCTGTTGCCTGCATACCCAATGGTATGGCAGCATCTCTCCATTCATCACCAAAGAATGCCACTGGAATCCATGTACACCAAATTATTAAACATAAAATTGATCCAACTACAAGAAGAATTCCTTCACGATAATTTCTTTGCGATCGGAAAATCAGAGGTGTTAAAAGAATTAAAAATAATAGCAGAAGTGTGTCATAAGTCAATAAACCCCAAATCCAATAACCATAATATATATTCTGGCACGAAACATTTTCTTTGGCAATATGCATCACAACCAGCAATTGAGTTGATAATCCAATTTGCACTAAAGTGCTGAAAACACAAATCACACTTTGAATGTATCCATTTACATGGGATAAAAATCCACCCTCACTTCCGATAGATGCCAACATAAGGGCTCGGCAAAGAAGCAATGAGTAAATCAAACAATAGCACAAGGTAATCAAGAATACTCGGATAGCACATAGAGTGTTCATTGTATCAGCATCCTCATATGTAATTTGAGAATTTCGGTGATCGGAAACATATTCCAAGGCAAATGTTACGAAGGATCCAAATAAAAGAACTAAAGAAAGTAGCAGTAATATCGTGCTCATCGGATTTCCTTCGAAAACATCACCAATTGAAATTCGTACAATGATGAAAACGAGGATTGCTAAGCATATTATAATACCTAACCCAGCACATGTTAATCCTGCTGCAATCCATGTTTCCGGTTTCAATCTCCAATACATTACAGATTCTCCTTCGAAGTAGAAAGGATACTTTCGATTCGTTCCTTCACCATATTTACAATTAAACACTTGACCAAATTTCGTTTTCATCTCATGATTCGTTTCATTTGCTTGATTATAATGGAAATATGTTGTGATGTTTGTTATGAAACTTTGTGATGCAATTTCTCGTAATTCAACATGCTCTTCACTTTTATTTAAACGATTTACGACTTTTTGGAACATTTCAAAAGTCATTAAATGACTTAATCGTTTGATTCTAAGCAATTCTATAATATCAGATGGTCGATAATGATGTTGTCCAACTTTCCAATCTTGTACAAAAGAAAGAAATCCAAAACATGATTCCATATGAAAAACATTTTGAATTTTTTCACAATTTTTCATCAATGATTCATTTAACCACCGTGTGAGATCTAACAATGGTCCTCCAATTGCAATTAATTCAGAGGAAAGAATATTTTTACCCATTAAAGATTCTTCTAGAGTGCTTATTGATGAATTTTCATCTAAAGTTTTAATTTCTACTTCAGATTCCATTAGAACATATGAATTTCCAGGAAGACCTAAAAATTAAAAAATATAAGAAATGATCATAAGAATTTCAAATAATATTTTCGTACCTGAAATAAATGATTTGTCTGTTCGTCCTGTTGGTATTGCAAATATCGTTCCATTCTCTTTAAAATGTGATACTAATTGATTACCTAATATTACATAAATATTATTTGAACTTCGAAAATGCATTAAACATAATTTCTCATTACGTGCAGAATTCATAAAATCTTCATAAATACTTAAACTTTCAGCTAATATTTCAACTGATGCAGTTTTTTCACCCCATGGCATTTGATATAATAAATGTATAACTTTTGGAAATAATAATTCTCTTGTTGATGGTATTGCCCATATATTATATTCCAAATCATCAATTAAATTTTCAGCTAATTTATATAAATCATTATCTAAAAATATACCAATAGGATGTTCAACACAAAGTTGAAGATATTCAACTTCTTGTAATAAAATATTTTCTGTTTCTGCATTATGATGAATATGAATTGCACGAATACCTATTTGAACGAGTAGAAAAAAAGCATGTATGTATGTATTTTTCGAATTTAAATTACGATAAAATGTTACCAATTTCAAATTCTCCATTAATTAATTCAGCATGATTAATTCGATTAACAACAAATAATGCTGTTACAGGATCTTTTGTTAAAACTGATATAATTGCATCACCTTCAATTAATTCAACAAATTTCTCTCCATCCTCATCAAATTCATTATTTTTTCGTATTCCATCAATACAAATACTTGGTACTGTTGGTTCAGTTAATTCAGGAAAATTTGTTGGTGTTGTTGATGATGTTGTTGTTGTTGATAATTTTTTAAAAGATGGAATTATGGTACCTTTTTTAGGTAATAATGATAAAAAAGATGATAGTGATGGTGGTGATGATGATGTTGGCGTTGATACAGCCAATGTCCATGATGGTATACATTTTAAAATTATTAAAAGGCTTAATACTGAAATAAAATAAATTCAAATTATCGATTGAAAATTTAAAGTATCTATTATTTTACAATTTATTGGTAAATTTAAATATGATATGAAATTCATTTAATTGAAAAAAAAAACGAATTTTCATAAAAAACCAAATTCTAATTTAAATTCAATATTGAAAATTTGTGTAAGTAATTAAATAATCAAAGGACCAAATTTCGATAATATTTTATTAAAATTATAAAATAATAAAAATAATAATCAATATATACGAAATACATGTACATAGTTACAAAAACAAATGCAATTTGTAATTGCATAAAATTTTCAATTTGAAATTTAAATGACATCTCAAAAACAGGTAATTTAAATTTTTTTTTTTTTCAAGTTTTCAAGGACATTTGAATTACAAATTATTTAAATTATTACAAAAAATTCTTTTTTAATGATTTCAATAAAAAAACCAAAAAAAAAAAAAAATGAAAATGTACTTTAAATTATTTCCTTTCACTCTTATCTTTTTTTTTTTTTAAATTTCAGTACAGTGTTTGAGTTAAACAACAAAAAAAGGGTGGAAAAAGCAACAAAGGAAGTAAAACGGTTTAAAAGAAACCATTCGACAAAATATAGGGTAAATAATTTTTTACAACTATAACGATTCTTGGAGGACATTACAAGGTGAATATGGAAATTTTTAAAGCCAAAAAAAAAAGTAATTTACATTTTAATTTGTTGAACAGATATACTTACTAATTTGTACTTTTGGCCCAAATACAGTCTTCAGATTCATGCTATCGATTTATTTCATACATTTATTCAATTAAATTTTAAGAGTATTTATTTTTTATTTCTTGTTTTATAATTATTTCGCTTTTTTATTTTTTAAATTGATTTCTTAACCATTTTTATTAATTTATTACAATAAATCTAATTTAATTTTTTTTTTAATGTGAAAAATTTAGAAAAAATTTATTTTAAAAATTTTCTCAATTACTAATACACTATTTTCTAAAACAGAAAGCTTTACAGTAAATATAGAAAATAAATTTAATTGAAAAAAAAATATAATTAACAGCTTGATTTCAAACCAACAATTATAATGGTTCGAAACTCTTATTAATTAAAAAAATTAATTATAATTTGTCGACAAAATTAAAAAAAAAATTAATTAATGAATTTTTTTGTTTGAAATCAATTTAAGACTTTCACCGTGTAATTCTAAAAAGTTTTTTTTTTTTTTTTGTTAAATGAAAAGTACTGCAAATTTCACAATATTTTTTTCTTTAATTTTATTTAGTGTATGCATATATGATGTACATACATATAATCATTTCTATATCACATATTTATTTATATATTTTTTTGCCGAAATAAATTTGCAATAATACTTCAATTCAATCTCTTTTTTTTTTTTCACTTAAAATGAGCACAACAAATTTTAAAATGAATAATAGATTTTGTTTTGAATTTAATAAGGTTATAAAATGCTTTTTTTTTAAAACTTTATTTAACGTTCACTTTTAATACAAAAAACATACATAAAACATGTTAAAAATTATTCTTTTATTTTTTTGAAGAAAAAAAAAAAAAAGAGTTATGGTTGGATGATTATGTGACGACTTTATTATGTCAATAAAATAAAACTAAAAAATAATAATAATAATAATAAAATGAAGAAGAAAAAAATTATATACAATACATATAAAAATTTTGCACAATATGCAAAAATACAAATTCACTTTTTATGATTCATTTAACATAATAATAATGAAATTACGTAAAATATTTATTTATAATTTTTCCTTCAAGTTATTACTCTTTTTAGAATAAAATTGTTCACAATAAAGTTGAAATTTTTATTAGAAATCCAGAATTATTTACATTTTAATTTTCAATTGAATTTAAAAAAATATATATATTAATTGCATGTTACATTTTTTAATTGAAATTTTAATTAAAATACACGTGCAAATAAACTATTGGTTTATATCCTTTTATAATTCACCGTCTTATGTACTTTATGGTTTTGTTATGTTTTTGTAACTAAAAATGCGGTTGTTATGGTTATTGAACAAAAACTTACCAAAAAAAATGTTTACTTTTTTTCTGATCATAAGCTGTAACGTACTAACGTACCAACGTACACACACTTCAGACCTTACGTTTCACATAGACGACAACAAATTGATACCTTTGCTGGTAAAGTAGTTTTTCCAATGACTGATTTTTATTCATGTGAATAATGAGTAATAAATATACATTCTAAAAACTTTACGGTACTGTATAATATTGCTTACAAATTCGAATTTAATATAGAAGAAAAAATACTGAAGGGGTCATGTCTGATCAATTTTACAAAAAAAAAACATTATTTAATCAATGAAAAGGAAAACTGAAGTTATTTTATTTCAGACAAGTGAGTGTTATCTTAATTCTCATCTTTAAAAAGTGTGAAATTAATAGTATTTTTTTTTTCTATAACTATTTTTTACATATTTTTGAAATTTATAATTTATTTAAATTGTATGTCCTGTAAAAAGGAGAACAGATTTTTAAAAAACAAAAATAAAATGCAGAGGGTAAAAGCGATATAAAAATATTTCGAATTGAATAAAAATTAACTGATTAAATTAAGAATTAAAATTTAAAAAAAAAAAACCATATGATTTTTAAAGAAACCATAAAAGTGTTCTTTTTTATTGCGCCTAGAAACACATTATAGATAATTATACAATATAAATGTACTTTTTTTTTAAATTAAATTTTGCCTTTTTTTATACATATGTACATATATGTACATATAGCTTGGCAGTTCTGAACTAAAGAAAGAGATTTAGTCATGTGGAACAAAAAAATTCACTTGATCAGTATTAACCCCTTTGTTTTTTATTTTTATTTAAAGAATATTGGACAAGCTTTTTATTCCGATACAATGGAGATAAGGTATGCCTTTTTTTACCTGAATCCAGACATAAATCCATTCCTTTTCTTTTACATACATATGTATGTATGTCAAAATTATGTTTTAAAAAAGTTAACTTTCTTCAATGTTTTCAGTTAGAAAACATTTCAAAAAGGGTTAAAATCTTTAAAATTTTATTGAAACTTTGATTGGAAGTTATTGATCCGAAACCATCTACATATGTATTTATATTTTAACTGATTTCTATTTCAAAATCTCGTTAAATAAATTTTAGTCATATAATTGTCATTTATTTTTCATAAATAATATTCTTTATTCAATTTTTTTTTTTTTTTAATTTTTACACTTTTTTTTTTCAAATTAATTATTTCACCATCATTGTGTTACGTAAACTTTTCATATACATGAAAGAGAACTAAAATTGCACATATAACTCTTTAATGTAATTAAACTTTTTTTTACATCAAATGAACTGTAAAATTAATTACATATATGTACTTCCCAAAAAAGAAAAAAAAGATTAAATTCCTAAAAAGTATCATTTACACAAGCAACATTTTTTTTTATTATTCAAAAAAATTAATGTTTCTTCAACATGTTTCTTTATAACAACACTAAGAAAGACAAATATGTCATCATGTTGACAAGGATAAATATGAATCCTTAAATACGTAACTTTTCCTGAAAAAAAAAAAAATAAATTGTTTCTTTTTTCTATTATAATAGATAAAATTAATTTTCAATAAATTACAATTTCAGGTCGAAAATATTTTTCTTTTACTTTTCAAAAGCGATTGATGCCACGAAACACGACAACTTGATGAGGGTAACTAAATTTAATAAAATCGTATAATTTTGCAAAAAAAAACTTAAAGAAAAATCGTAAAAGGCAAGCTAGAAAAATAGAAAAATTGTTGGTTTTATTATTATTTTTGTATTCATTCTTTTTTTCTTTTTTTTTCAAGAAGCCGTACAAGCTACGTGTCAAATGGGATTTCACTATTCTCTAATATATTTCCACCAGGAGAAAAAAAATAACCATACAAACTGGACTAGTTGTAAATACAATTACAACTAAACAATTTTATTTTAGATAAACTCTATGAAACTCATAAAGTTGGAAAGGAAAAACCAATTAATGTACAGATAGTTAAAAAATAATAGTAAAAAAAGTGCAAAAAAGAGGGTTGATTTGCATATACATACATAATATGTATAATTTTTTTAATGAAAGAAACGTGTGACAAAAATATAAAAATATACTCATAAGAAAAGTTAAAAAATTATGAACAAAAATAATATAATTTCTTTTTTTTTAGGTTTTCTGAGGGTACTGAACGGGGAAATGCATATAGGTAGCATTATACAAATTGTATAATTACAATGTAAATCAACACACAGGTGCCTATTGTGTATGTACCTCGTACTTGATGTAATAGAACACATTAACTACTGGCACACTTTCAGTTACAACAGATTAAATTAAATTTTGGTTTATTTTTAAATTTAGAATAAATTTATGAAAATGAAAGTGCAAAAAAATCTTATTGTTCGTTGAATTCATACAATTTTTGTTTTTGTTTTATTGTAATTTAAAAGGTTTAAATTTCATACATTTTTTAAATGTAACAACTTTTTTCAGTATTTTGTTTTACCTTTTTCAATATATTTCTCACCCCCAACATATATTTCACCTTCAACCCTCTTTAAACTTTAGTTTCTCTTCTTATCTACGTTCTTCTTTAGTTTTGCAATGGATTGACTGATTTCGATGTAACTTTGTCCATATATATATATGTACGTGAAAAAACAAATTTCCCAAATGGTTAAAGTATACTTCATTAGAAGATTAGTTGTAAGATTGGGCAAAACATATTGAAAACTCTAAAAATTGTATCTCAAACTAGTCACATCTGGAATCCATTTTATCTTTCAATTTTAAAAATTTGAATACGTTTTCAAATTAACGGATATTATTTGTGAAAAATTCAGACGGAAATAATTTAGCGCCTTCTAATAGAATCCCTTGGAAATTTTGCCAAACAGATAATGTACTTAGAAATTTTCACCAAAAAAAGCTTTCTAGTAAATTTTGTTTCCCTACTTTTTGTTAAATTTTCTTTTTATCGCAAAATTTTCACAAGTCACAGTCCAAATAACACACAAAAGCTTTTTCATACATGTTTTTTATTCATTTTTTCGATTTTTTATCTCTTTCTAAAAATTTTCCTTTTTATGTTTGTTTTTATTGTTTTATTTTTACAAAATGCACATTATGTGTGGGATGTTGCTAAATCAAACACTATACTATAAATGACGTCACCGAGCTCCCTGCGGATTTTCATGTACACAATAATACGTAGAAATCCTTGTCTCAATGTTTTTTTTTTCTGTTTCTGCTCTTTTTTATACATACATAAGTATGTGTATGTTATACATAAAACGAAAGTAATCGTTTGACGTCATTTAGCGTAATTTTACAGTACTATTTTTTTTCCTAAGTATAGTAAGCGGAGTAACTACACAAAGCCATGGATATAAATATATGATGATGGTGTTTAAGATAATTTGTTACATATGTATGATCGAGAGAAAAATATATTTGAAATAAATAAAAAAGAGTTAATCATAATTGAGATTGATGCGATAACGGTGTAAAAATTCAATGTTACAGTTAGAATTTTTTTTAGTAACTGTTTTTAAGTAAGCTTTTACCAAACTGTAAAAAAGAAAAATATATTATTTACTAAAAATTTCAAAATAAAAAATTGTAAAAGACAAAATATTTGGAAAAACGCTACTTTTTCAAGTTAAAAAAAAAAAAAAAAACTTTTGTTTTGTGACCTTCACAAAGTACTTTCGAAAGAATTCAAGGTGCAAGGGTATAAATAACATAATATTTTTTATTATTAATTTAAAATATATATGCTTTTATTTTAGTTTACTTTCTTTTTATTTTTCTTAGTACTTTGAGTTTCTCTTCACTCTTCAAATAAATTATAAATTAATTTTTCCTTAAACTTAATTTCATTGTCTTTTTTTTCTGTATATTCCAACCGGCTTTTTCTTTTTCCAAAGAAAAAAATAAAAAAAAAAAAAGTTCACTGACATCAATGAATATAAATAACATTTCTCAAAATTTTTTTTTTTTTATTATTGTAAAAAACATGCACAAAAAAAAAACTAAACTCATTCTCTATGCATATAATCTGATTCATTGTTAGTCAGATTCGTATTTTTGAATGAAAATCTATGAAATCTATCTTTATCGACGATATAACATTTTTTTTTTCTCAAATACGAATATGTATGTGTAAATAATTTAAAATAAAAATAAATAATGAAAAAACTTCGTCCTTTAAGAAGATTTAGTATAAAAAAAAATTTTAAAATCATATATCCTGTGGCGTCTAAAATCTTAATACCTACTTTTTATCCTTTTTATCTTTTTTATAAAATATAAGATTTTAATTTTTTGGTTTTTCATAATGCGTGCTGCTTTATTTTCTTGTCTAGAATTTCACATGTAATTTTTTGTGTTTTTTTTTTAAATATTGATTCTTATATATCCTTGTACTTCATCATTCGGTATTAGGATTATATGATACTACACAAAAACTAAACTTTAATATCTGATTCTTTTCTATATGTTTTTGTGTATATTCAAAAAATAAATCGTATTGAAAGCAAATTTGTATATGTTATGTACATACATACTTATATACAAAAGTTTATTTATAATTCATAAAGATATCAGTAGTAATAGTACATTTATGTATCTATACATATGTTTGTTTGTATATAAAATTCAATCCTTTGATGACGTCTGAAAATGAAATAAAAGGATATTTCGGCAACAAGCATCATCACCATCATATCAGCGATTTGTATTAGAAAAATAAAATCTTACCGTCATCCGTATTTACTCAAATATCATTTTTTTGGACAATTTTTTACAATCTTTTCTTCTTGTTTTTTGATTATGAAGGTCTTTGCTGTTGTTGTTTTCCTTCAATGGGTTTTTCTTTCTTAGTTTCAAATTTTCAAAATAACATGATAACAACAAAAAAAAATTAAATAATAAAAAAAAATGTTCATGCGCATGGATAATACCAATTGAAGAGCTTTTCATTCATTACTAAATATTTTGGTTAGAGTAATTCAAAGGAAAATTAATAATATGTATATATAGGTAGGTATGTACATACTTTGCTTTATTTAAAAAAAAAAAAAGAAATATAGAGAAAGTTTGCTTTTTGGCACATATGATTCAAAAATATCAAATGGAATAGGAAATTTTCTATGGTATAAAATAGATTCTTACTTAAAAATCAGTGGTGGTATTGAAACTTTTTTTATTTTGCTCTATAGGTGAAGACTGAAGAGTATATCCAAGCTAAATTTAATTTGTAAAACTAATGTTATTCTAATTATGTACACTTCTACATGGAATGCGAACCATTATGATTTGTTTGTGGTTTGTTTTTTTAATACATAGTTTGGTTGAAATTTCTATAAGTCAAAAATAATTCAATAGTTTAATACCTAGCATCATTCATATTCATTCATTCAATTTCTTACCTTGAATTCTTTCTATGACCTTCAAGTTACAGACCATTCAAAGAATATATAGCCTCAACATTTTTTAATTATATATTGGAACGCCTCTGAATAAATTTATATATACTTTCTTTTTTCAATGCTATTCTATTAAAAGCTTAAATGAAAATTTTCTCTAACCATCAGGAATCAGACAAAGCACTTTCTTTTTAGCTTTTATTTTTCCTTCGAATGAAACAAGGAGATTTTTTTTCAATTTCTATTAAAGCACATATTTTTATACATTGATTCAGTTCAGTTCGGGAAGTCTTTGATATAAGTTGAAGACATTAGGAAAGGAAAATTTTTGTTTTAAAAATTAAATTAAATAAAGGATACATTAAAAATTGATATCCTTTTAAAATATTCAATTTCTAATTGAAAATTTTCAATTATTCGAAAATATAAAACGAAAAAAAAAAAATACGAATTAATTAAATTTAAGTGCGATAACGATTAATTATTTAAAATAAAAATTAAGAAAAAATTTTTAACACAAAAAGATAATAATTTTTTAGCAAAAAAAAAATGTACCTATAGATTGAATTAAATGTGTATAATATAGAATTAAAATAAAAGAGAAAATTTAGAAATAAAATAGCGCAGTAAGGGTTATTGTCTTCGGTATTTTTCATTTTTTATAACGCCATCTTTAAAAGCTCTTTCTGTTAAACAAATTTTTTTTCTTTAAACGGATGATGATGTTGATAATAATATAAATTTTTATTACATATACATTTGTATATAAATATACATACATACATATATATTAATTATTAGATATGTGATACATAAATATAATACATATATGTATATCTATATGTAAAAAATAAATTCTTTGTATCTTTCGCTTATATCCTTCTGTAATTTTACTATAGAAAAATATCTTTCGTGTATAACGTATAATAAAATATACAATAAGTGTATCTAATCGAATATTACATCTTTTTCCATCGAAAGAAAGTATATTTTTTAATATACACCTGTATTTTTTCTTCAACAGAATGTGTTTAAAAAGCTAACAAAATATATTTATTTTTTTTTTTTTTGGTTTTTATCCCCATTTTACGTGAATAAATATAATTTCTTCAAAAAAAAAAGAAAAAAAAAATATGTGCACAGTGCATCTGTCATTTTGTGAAAAAAATAAAATAATTAAAGAAAATTAAAGATAGATATAACTTATTTCTACACACATTAAAATACCTGAAGGAGTTTTGTTCTACATTAAAATATTTTTTTTTTTCAAAAAGTTTTAAGAAATGTAAAAAAATTAAATAAAATTAAATCAAAATTAAATAATTAATAAAAATGTAAAAATAGATAAAAATGGGAAACAAATAAAATTAAAACTATAAATAAAATTCTCATAATTTAACATTAAAAGAAACAAACAGTAAATAATTTATACTAGATGTAATAGTAGTATATTGTGATGTAAATTATATATTTATGAAAAATAAAATAAATAAAGAATATTTCATTAAATTAAAATATAAAAATTACGAAATTTCTGCTGAACAAAAAAAAAATTAATGAAAAATTAGATAGATAGGTTCTATAAAATTAATTCGGAAATTAAAAAAAAAAAAACCTAAAAACTTAATAAAAACATAAAAAAGTTACAAAAAAAGTAATATGTATATATATACTTATATGTAGAAACAAGATTGTAATATTATTTACAATTTTATCATTTTAAAATTCTATAAAGAAGAAAAAACAAAAATTATAAAAATAACAATTGAAGAAAAAATTTTAATGTAAAATGAAAAATTTTCTATTTTGACCATGAATATCATAAAAAATTTAGGTACTTTCTATATATATATTATACATATAAGTAGATAATTTACATATGTACATACCTATATACGTACTTACAAACATACATAATAGTTCTTTTATTGCGTGCAATGCACAAATGATAGTTAAAATCTAAAATAATTTTAATTGAACGAAAAAACAAAAAAAAATAAAAACAAATATATAATTACACATTTTTATTTCCTTTATAAAAATTAAATTGAAAATGTTATGAAAATAATATGAATTAAAAAATTTTCCAAATACAAATAATAATAAAAAAAAAAAAAACAAATAATAAAAAAAAATAATTTTAGAATACTAAAAATAATAATGAAATATTTTTAAAAATAGTATTATACTTCATTAACATTAAAATTTACGTGTCCAAAAAAAATTAAAAATTAATAAAAATTCTAATTGAAAAATTACATAATGAAGATTTTTGTTTTTCGTATCTTAATTACGTTTTGAAATAAAATTACATACAAAAATATTATTATAAATTAATATTAGTCATTCAAAACTAATAGAAAACTGTATATACATATATTATAATTTTATCACATATAATAGAGATATTTTAAAAATTTCAAATTAAGAAAAAAGGATATTCATAACTTAAATTTTATAGTGAATAGATTAAGCAATTAAAATAATAAGATTATGAATTTAATAATAATTGTTGTATTACATCATCTGTGTTAATGATATCTGGACAATTGGCGCCGTCATCGGCGAATTTTGTTCAACAATCAAATTATTTCATTGCAGGTAAGAACAAAGACCTTTAAAATTTTGATTTCCTTAAGAAATAAAAATTTTTATTTATTTTATTTTTATTTTTAATATTTTTTTTTTTAAAAAACTTTTGAAAATATTGTACATAAAAATCTGGAATAAAGGCTTTTTATTCCTTTTATTTTTTTCTTTTATTTTCTTAAAGAAAAAATACATATTAGGATACCTATGTATCTACATATATTTACAACAACACAGAGATATATGTATGTACTTACATATGAATGTATAGGTATATAAACTTACTGTAAAACAATACCATGACCATGATAACCCTATCATATTTGATATATGCGTACTAAAACATACATATAATATACCTAATTTAACGTAAGTTTCTTCTATTGTGTTTTAAATGGTGTTACTTCATTTTATTATGATGTACATCTTTATATTTTCGCAATTTTAATTTCATTTTGGATAAACAAATTAGATTTTTTTTAAAATAACTAAATTACATATGTTTAGTCAGACAGAAAATATGTACATTAAATGGCTATACATGTATCTACCTATATCATTTATACCTTTATATGACTCAAAAAAGAAAGTCCTTAAAACAACACATACATTTTTTACACAACTTGTACCGCTTTGCACAGATAACAGCTGTGAATAATGCTGCTTAAAAAAAAAAAGCAGTATAAATACCAAGTAAATGATCAGGATAAAAACTAAATTATGAACAGTTATGCCCTAGTTTTATTGAAAAAGAAAGTTTTTTAAATAAATTTAAAAAAATATTTCCATTAAACCTTCTTAAAGGACTTAATAATTAGTACCTTAATTATCCTGACGATAAACCATGTTGTATTTGAAAGGAAGAATACAATTAAAATAAAATTTAATAGTTAATCTTATCTTAATAACTGTAAATTCAAGTGTGTAATTGAAATTTTGTTTTCCTCACTGAAAAACCATATAGCTACATCCATAGATAATTTTTTTCACATTTCAAAAGCTTTTCTAGGACATACATACTAAAAAAAAATTTTCAATTTGTTGTGTTAGGCATCAACATGCATCGTGTCACATATTCTTGACATAGAACTACAATATTTTTTTTTTTCGTATACAACAAAATTTCAATTACCTGCATTTGAAAAAAAAAAAATTTTTTTTTTTTACTTTCAGGTATAATAACCATTCAGTATCCACTCTTCATCATTATCAAATTAATAAAAGGACTTGTTTTTTTTTATAAACTCAAGGTTATAATTTCATTGTTATATGTTGTGTAATACAAGTAGTAATTAAGTGTAAATTACACTCAAATACACTTATAAATTTTTTTTTATTTACATTTTTATAATAAAAGTATTTTCGAATAAAACAAAATATATGTACATATATATCACTATTAGGCAACCACCCTTTTATAACTATAATAGAACTTTTATTTTTACATCATTTGTAATTATTTTATTGATAAAATTTAAAGAAATAAGTCTTGCTTTTATTTTATTTTGTTTTATTATTCTTTTTTAAGAAACTTTATTCTATCTTGTGGTGAAAAGCTTATATTTAATGGTTTTTTTTTTTCATCTTTAAATTTATTTTTATCTTTATATATGTATATTCTTAATAAACCGTAATATTAAAAAAAATAGATAAAACTTGCACTAAAGTAGTGCAAGTACACACATTATTTTCTTGGTGGTGTATAATAATATCGTCTATGCATATGAATATATGTAGGTATATATATACATATATACATAGGTAGAACCAGTAGAAAATAATAGCGTACATCACGTACATACTATATAATTTATTTTTTATACATATGATAAAAAAGTTTATAGTAGGTACATATCTGTTATTTTTTTAGTATGTACATATGTAATAAATATACATACATAGTGTATATTCAATTAATGTACACATTTTTTTTTTTGCTCAAATGATATATGTTAACTATGATATTCATATACAAATATTTCTTTGAAAACTCACAACCAAATATTTAAAAAAAAGGACATTATAATGCCGTTTAATATATAAAATTCTTTAGAATTACGACTAGCAATACGAATATATAAATTCTCTATACAGACGAAACAACGTTCATCGTTCAAGTAAAATTGTAGGTGCATTTTTTTTACGATAAGTCAAGAACGTAAAGATGTATTATTCAAACGCACCGCGCTAGCGCATATAGAAGGAAAAAAAAGAAAAGAGAAGATCATTGGGGAGGATAGTTTTTAATGGAAGATCCTTGGGCGAAAACATTAAGTGGGAGTGAATCATATGAAGAGGGATAATATATGATAATTAAGCTATAGCTGAAGGACTTAAGGGCTCGATTTTATATGAATTATGATTATCTAGTAAATATTTATCTAAGCCTATAAGAAGTATGATCTATACGTATGTATGTCCGAATGTCCTTATACAAAAGTATTTCTAAATTGAAAACAACAATTCCTGGTCATGGAAGCATATGTACATATATAAGCAAGCTTACATTTTTCCTAAGAATGCAATATTGTATACACATTTTATTCTATTTTCATTTATTAGTATTTATATAATTTGCGATTATACATCAGAGGATATAATGTAAATATGTACATCGTATAATAGTTTTAATAATAATTATTGATCGTATTTCTTTTTCTTTTCCTTCCTTATTTATATTTTTTTTAATCAATATTTATTTATATTAACTTGTGAAAAATATAAGTTTTATGCATTATATGAAAAAGCAATTTATTTCAGTAGAAAAATATGTTTGGAAAACCACAACCGAACATTTTTAATACACCTACAATACTAAAACTATATGAACTATATCTTACCATTACCATCTTTTTTTTTTTTATCAATAAACGAGTAATTTATCAGTTAATATTGGCAAATAGCCCATTTATAATTGCAAAATATTGATAAATTCAAGACAGATTTTCCAAGTCAAGGAAGAACATCAAGGATTGCTAAATATGCATGTGTATGTATACATTCAATGTGTATAATACATATAACATAACAATAAGAATTATATCGAGACATACCAAGCTATAGTATATATATAACGTATTTTTCTTGTTTTTTCTATATAAAAGTTTCCTTTATTGAAAAACACATCATGTAGTCATGCATGTACTCGAATATATGTATGTACATAAAGTTTTAATAACAATAGCAAATTCTATTCTTTATTCTCTTTTAAAAGATTATTTCTGATTAATTAGTTTTATACAAATCCAATTAAAGCACACATTTACAAGCAATAGTAAATTAATAGACTTTTAATGAAGTTAAAAGGAATTATGAATTTTTAAGTATAACAATATAGACAGATATAGCGGCTGTATACATATATATGTACATACATATGTATGTTTGAATATATACAATTTGTTAATGTGTATTATAGGAAAGAAAAAGAAAGAAATTATATTGTTTTTAATGTAACTTGAAGGCCAAACATTTTACATAATGTAAGTTAAATGAATTAATTTTATGTTAGAAATCTTTAAGAAGTAGATACTAGAACGTACCCAAGCAACATTTTTTGCATTTTTTACGTAAAATATACTTTTCTTGGTAACTTTGATTAAAGTCATAGTTACTTAAATGTCACAGTTACGAAACTTTGTACGTAACTGTGAGAAAACGCCTTGTATTTTTAGTCATTGTTACAAGTAGGTGATATGGGAGTGTTACATTATATTAACGTTATTGTGATGTTGTATGTTTCCTTTTTGCAACAAAATTAGCATAAAGGTTACAGGGTCTACGTAGAAATATCATTAGTTTTTCGTTACATTTACGTAAATGTGAAGACTAAAGGTAAGCAGTAAACATGTGTGAGTATACTTTTCCCAAAGGAAAGAATGAGAAAACAAATATTATTTTTGTATTTTGCATTACATGTATAAATCATAATATACATTTATGTTAGGAAAAAATGTTCTATATGTATTACATACGATAAAGAAGTCTTTAATTTGACAAATAATATATGTATACATTCTTAAAAACATATTCTTTTTCAAATTAACAATTTAATTATGCACATTTATCAACTATTAGAAAGCATAAAATTAAAACGGATTCCACTTTACTGGCGAATATAGTGGAAATAATTCTTAAAAATGTAAGCCCCTTTCCCAAAATTAAATTTAATTTAAAAATATTCAAAATATCTATTTTGAAAAAAAAAATTAAATTTTTGAAAAATTTTATTTTTATAAAATTTTTTCCCCAAAACTGTTGCTTTATGGATCTTATAGTATTTTCTATTCAGTTTTTATGCCAAAATCAAGAAATTCATGCAATATTAATAAGAAAAATAAAGTAATATGTTGCTTTCATTTTGGACGCCATTATGCATCGTTTTAGTTTTTTCTTGTGATTTTAAATTTAAATTTACATATAACTTACGTAAAAACTACCTTTTACTTAACTTTTACAATATAGTAAATTTAGTGTAAATGTGATAACAAAATTGAACTTACGTTAAAACTACGTAACCTAAACAACAAAAACATCAAAGTAACAAAGCTGACAATAACGTTACTGCAGCATAAGTTACTAAGAAATGATTTTCGTTACAAGCGTGACATTATTGTCAATGTTACGTAGAATCAATATTTTTGTAACTTGGTTTACTTTTTAGTAAAAAGTACGTAACTTTATCATAAATGTTACCATACTTATCACAATAACAAGAAAGTTAGTAAAAATGTTAGAAATACGTAAATTTAACAAAAAATAATTCTTGTTACCAAATCGATAGTAACTACTACCAAAAATGTTGCTTGGGATAGTTAAAAACACACGTTTTTCCCATTTATTTATACTTTTTTCATAAATTAAATTTCGACACTTAAAATTAAATTTTACAGTGATAAAATGAAAATTGAAAAAAAAAATTTTCAAGATTTAGAATTTCTTGTAAAATGGATGGAAAGTACGTATAGATACAAAATAAACCTTGGAAAAATTCTCATTAAAATATCTTTCATTTTAAAATGTAATGAAAAATATTTGAAAAAACGATTGTTTTTCCGAATTTCGAATATGTACATATAGGTATGTATATTGTTTCAGAAACCTTAATTCTGAATCCAATCCTTGTATTGGATTTTCTTACAAGAATTTTTTTTAAAGTTCTTTATCCGCTCTAAACAAAAATATTCTTAAAAACAATTACTTTTCTCAGTATGAGTGCAAAAATGCAATGTTTTAAGCAACACACTTAAATTGTAAATTTGTAATTAAATTTCTTTTGTTCAAATGAGATTAATTCAGAAACAAAACGAAAAAAAAAATTTAAAAAGAAAACATTTACAAATTTATTTTACAAAAAAACCTTAAACAAATAAAATAAATCTTTCATTAATTAATTGAACTTTTAAGCAAAAGATAATTGGATTAAAACAAAATAAAACATTTCAAATTTTCATTTATCACTAATTATATTTTTTATTTAAAGAAAAAAATAATAAAATTACCAAAAATTCTAATTAAACTAAAATTTTAAGCTCCATTAAACTTAAATAACAATTTAAAGAGTCCTTTAAGAATTATACAAATTAAATTATATAAATTAAATGTTCATATATACAACACTGAAAATATAGAATATGTACATTTTGTTGTGTTTATGTGGGGGTGTATAAGTATATTTTACCTACTTGTTGTATCATCAGTGTACATACATACATATTTTAATGTTCATACATTTCTAAAGTATACAATTATTATACATAATATAATTTTTTTTTAGAAGAAACAGAGAAAAAAAATGTTCAGTTTCAATGTTTAGATAAAATGTAGACCATCAATTTATCCTTGTATCTATTTTCTATTTATTTATTTATTTTATTTTTATTTTTTTTTAAAGAAATAAGAATATAATATATTCTGTTTGAGAGAAAAAAAATTATTATTTTTATCAATGTGGGAATAAGAAGAAAACAAAAATGTAAAATATGAAGACATTTTAATATCATAATATGTATATGTGGTGTACAATGTTATTGTTCTTTTTTAACCCACATGAAAATGAGGTCAACCTGGATTAACATCAAAAAATCAAAAAACCCACCTGTTAAAGAAAACTTTAACTATATGATTTATATAAATATAGGTATAGTATGTTTATTATATGTATGTACAAAATTTATACAGTTAATATATCATATACAATATTATAACATTTTTAGTCGATAAATAAAAATATTATGTTATTTCTGTATGTCACATACAATCACTTTAATATGCACGTGTATCATTTTTTATTTTATATCCTTTTTCAAATAACTCATTTATATGTACATACATATATGTACATATGTATATTATGTACATGCAAAAACTGCACACATTGAAACAAATTGTATTTTTATATCATATATTGAAGCATTAAAATAAAATAGAAAAAAAAGTAATGTGCATAATATACGTTTTAAAATATGTATATACATATATAGTACACACATATCGACATTTTTATTAAACGAGTAGCGCAAAAATATTGCTATCTATGACGGAAATAATGACATTTTTTTTCTCCGTATATACACTGATGGCAACTATATGTATGTATATATACAATTATCTTAAATTCTGATAAAAACATTAAGTGCAAAAATGTTTCATTTATATAATATAATGAGTTAACAGCATAATAGTGAAACAGCAATAAAAATAAAAACACGTTGGAAGAAGAAAAAAAAAAGCACACCGAACTCATTTCATTTTCATGGAATAAAAAAATTAATTTAAAATTTAAGTAAAGTCCTTGTGAAACTTTTTTTTTTTTTCAATTTTAAAAGAAAAAAGCCGGCATTGAAAACTCCTTTTTATATGTATATACATACATAGGTACATATATTTTATTTTTTTTTGTTACTTAATGCTTTTAAAAAAATCAACAGAGAGGGAATTTTTGTAGAATTAATTATCCTATACAAAATTCCATGTATTTTATTTAATTTTTCAGTTTTTAATTTTTCTTTTATGCTTTCACAAATTTTCTCATTAATCCAATTATTTATATTTTTAGATGAAATCTCTACAACAACAACAACACCTGATGGATTGTATAAAGTCGATAAAACTAATACGAAATTTTTTTCGTCTAATTCATCACCTACATCATCAGTATCGAATAATTTTGATGAAACAACATCATTATCAACAGCAACAACAACAACAACAACAACAACAACAACAACAAAAACAACAACAAATAACAAAAAACAAGAATCAACAAAATTTATATCAAATCCCTCAACAAATATTTCAATATCTGATATTTATAACATATCGTCTAATAATTGTAATTTTATTTCTAATTCTATTGGTTATTCTTCTAATACAACAACACCATTTACAACCACAACGACAAATTCAAATACAAATACCATCCATAATACCACATTATATAATCAACAATCATCACAATTACCTTCATCAGCAACAACAATTACAAATCCAGAAACAACGGCTTCAGCAATTACAACAACAGCAACAGCAGCATCAACAAATTTTAATGCTGCAACAATTGCAGCAACAAATGCAATCACTGATGCTAGAGGACGATCAGCTGCCCTTGAACGGGCCTATGTACATGATGTCTATGAAAATTGCGAAGAGCCTACATCAGGACCAATACGACCACGTGTCGCACAATTCTTAGCTAATTTAGAGCCAGGATCAATTGTTTGTGATGTTGGATGTGGTAATGGACGTTATTTACAATCATGTAATCCATTAATTTACACAATTGGTGTTGATCGATGTTATCGTTTAGCAAAAATTGCACATGAAAAAGGTGGTGAAGTAAGTACATATACATTTATAATTTGCATAAAATTTTGATTGGTAGATTTTAGGAATTTTTAAATTTTTCATTTTTGAATTTTATTTTACTTAATCATGAAATCTGCATTATTTTATTTAAAGGAAAAAAAATGACTGCAGGGCAATTTAGTTTCTTTCTTAATGATTACATTTATAAAGAAAGTAATTAATAATAATTTTATTTTTTTTTTTTTTTGCTTCACTGAATTTTCATGCAATATTCATTTTTCTTTGTTTCCCTGTTGTTGTCCTGTCATCCTCCTCTGTTATTAAATAAAGTTAAATTATCAAGAAACACATACATTTCTGTATATTTTGTACTAGAAAAAATCAATTTTTATATAGTAAGCCAGGAGAATTTTTCCCTAAAATTTCTTATTTCCCACAATGCACAAGGTGATTCAAAAATTATAATATTACAAAATTAAAATGCTCAGCACATTGAATATCGGTTAAATTTACAATTTATCACCCTATTTTTTTTTTTTTTTTGATAGCTATATAAGAAAATCCTGGGTGCACAAAACATACATATTTGATAACCTCTTTTCTATAAGCTAAAAATCTAAGATATATTTTATATTTAATAAAAACTAAAATAAAAAAAAAACAAATACATAACACAACACATATGTACGTATGTATATGTGCCCATATCTATGTATATATCTAAAAATTTTAACATTAATTTCCGAATTGAGGAGAGCTGGTTTTTAATTTTGTATAGAACACAGAACACAGAATAACAGAACAACAAAACATCAAAATAAAATTTATGTTTGCTATAGGCGCAGTGCAGTAAGATTCTTTTTTTTTTTTTTTGTACTTTTTTTCTGAGCGTTATTTGTTATCCTTTTATAAATTTAATATATAAAAAAAATATACACATGAAAATAATATAAAATTGCAACATCGTCATTTATAAAAATAAACATAAAATAACACATTTCTGATAACTTACACCTAAAAATACTCAAAAAGAAAGAAAAAAAAACAGAAATAACAAGAAAAAAAATAATAATACAAAAATTATATGAAAATAAAAAAAGCTATAAAAATACATACAACAAATTGCTTTTGCTAAAGTCTGCTAAACATGTGTATGTACATATATGTATATCCTTTATTTAGTTTTATAAAAAATGGGTTAAATGAACGCATTTACCACCATAATAAATAGACAATAATAATTTTATATTATTTAGAAAAAAAAAAAATAAATGAAATAAAATAAAATCTTTTTAGCCATTGAATATGCTTCAACAAATTTCATACAAATTGAGCCAATTGGACGAAGAAAATAAACCTCATTTGAAAACAACATGATAATATTAATATATATATGTATATGTAACTAAAATGATATTGAAAATAACATACTATATGTATATTTTTTTCTCTTCCATTTCTTTTTTTCCTCTAAAGAACTTAAAGCCTAGAACCACAAAAAATAACTTTAAATATATTTTAAAAAAAAAAGAGTTTTTTTATCTAAGTTTTTGAAATTGATACTTTTCAAAAAACAAAAGTTATTTAGTTTTCTTTGCCAAAAAAAAATTATGATGCAACAAAAATGAAAAAAAAAAAATAGAGCAAAGAAATTTATAAAAAAAACATTAAAAATAAATTTCACAATAAAGCAATTTCTACATATTTTATCAATTATCTTTTTTTTTTTTGCTGTTAGTAGATTGGAAAATTTTATTATAGGCATTCAATATGAGCCATTTGAGTATTTTCCAAAAAAAAAAAAAAAAATTATGCAATAAAAATACTTTTTTTTTAAATTTTTTTGAAGCGAAAAATTAAATAAAAATTACAGTATACAAGTCCAAATTTGAACTTTTTTTGATTATTTGTATTTAATTTGAAAAATAAATTTGAATTTTAGAGTTTTGTATTTTTTTTTCAATTGAGCGTCCTAGAAATTTTCTTTTACAAACACAAAGTGACGGCAAATTGTAATCGAAATAAAGAAAATCATGTTTTTTTTAAATTTTCTGGAATAAAAAACTCAATCCTGCAAACTATTTTTATGAATCAGACTGAAAGGACTGTTAATTTTTTTTATATTTGTTAACGCTGTTCTGTTTCTACAAAGAAAAAAAAAAAGAATATTACCTTTATCTTGTCACAATATCAAAAACAATAAATAGTGTAAATCTTCAAAAAACAAATTAGAAATTATCTGAAAATTTTTATTTCGTTTATTTTTTTAAATGAAATTTAATTTTAATGCTAAAATCTCATAGTTTTAAATTATATTTAAAAAAAAAAAATTAGTTCAATAACTTTCTTTAATTCTAACTATCTCTTCGAATACCTATCTAAAAAATACATACGATTATGTAACTGCATTTTCAATTTTTCTTTTTTCAAAATCATTTTATTACTTTCTTCACAAAATTAATATAAAAAAAAAGATTTGAGTGACGCAAAGCTATGTATATGTATGTATTATATGTATGTATATAAAAATATCTTCAACTATAAATAATAATTATAATTTGACAAAAATAAAAAAAAAATATTCCCATTCATGTACTACTACTACACCATAGATAAAAATAAACTTTAAAAAATAACATAAAAAAAAAACATGATTATTGTACAAATATAACACTTTTTCATCATTTCTACATTTCTACAAATACTTCATTTCCAAAGAAACATGCGACATTAATAAGATTCAAGAAAGAAAAAAATAATATAAAGCTTAGAGGCATTCATCACCCATCCACTATCCACATCCATTTTTGTTTTTTAAATTCATATTTTCATCACTTTCATAATTTTCATGTTATTTTTGCTACTGTTGAATAATAAGGATACGACAAGAATATGAAAAAAAAGGAAGAAAACTATATAGGTACATGTTTTTTTTTTTGCTACTTATGCAAACAAAAACTAAAGTACAATGCAATATTCTATGTATGTGTTTTTTTTTCTTAAGTATTCAAATCTTGAAAAGATGAAAAATAAAATTCAAAAAAAAAATACATAAAAAGTTTTCACAAGAGCTATAGTACTGTAACGTTTTATAAGGATATAAAAAAATACAGAGGGTGTTTTAAATTGAAAATAGAGTTTGTTTACTTAACAAAAACTTAAAAAAAAAAAATTTTTTTAAAAAACATTTTATTGATTTTTGCTTACAAAAACAAATTCTGGTCATGGATTTTTGAAATGTAAAATAATTGAAAAAAATTTCAAATATCTTTAAGCTTTCTTGATTTCAAAATACACATGTTTTTCTCAATTCAATTTTTATGCTTATTCAACTTATACATGAAGAACATTGAAGATTATTTCAAGAATATATCCTATTTTTTCAAGGAATATTTTCAGCTAAAATCTTTCAACTAGAATCATCCTATTTTTTTTTTTAACATAGGAAGTGCGGTAAAATATAAAAATCCTATGTGTATAATTACATATATGTACATACATCATATGTTTCTTTGCAAAACAGAAAGTTATCTCTTCCAAAATCCAATTTGGTACCCCCTTTTTTTGCTTTTGTTATAATGTTGCATGAAGTTGATGAAAACGTTTCATCCGTTTGTTGCATTCATTAAGTATGTAATTCAGACTTTAGATAGAACAGGTAGATATACATATAATACATAATGTATGTACCTATATAGAAAATTTCAAAAAGAAAAAAACAAAAGAAAAAAAAACATATGCGTGCTTAAGGAATATTATTGAACGTGATGTTAGTGCTATGATCTGTAAAGTATTTTCACTTTAAAATAAATATTAAAGAAAATTGTTGTTGTTATATTTTTTTTTATTTGTATCTTTTTTCTGTTCCCTTTTACCCTTCAACGGCTTCTTAAAGTTTCATATTCTCATTATTATACAAGAAGTTAAAGAACATTAATTTTAAGAAAGCAAAACAAAAAGCAATAAAATACGAGATATGAATGTGTTAAGTATATGAATATATTAAATGTACATTGTTCATACATGTACATACACATGTATGAATATCTATTTTTATACATTTGAAAAAATAATATGCAACATAAAAAAAATAATAGTAATATCTACAACTATTCGAAATTCTTCTGTTTTTTCTAGCATAACTTTTATCAAATCCTATTTTATAAACTAATAATCGCAAGGATATTATATACTTAGAACAAAAAAAAAAAAAGATGGAGCAAAACAAAAAAGTATATCTTTAAGGCACTTTTGTGCCATGAATATTTAAAAAGTAGAAAAAGTATCTTTTTTCATAAACTTATTTTTTTAAATTCTTTAATATTTTAGTTGGAGACAAGTATGTATCTCTGTATTGAGTGTCCTTTTATAATTTTTATTTATATGTATTTTCTTATATTTTTAATTATCATCATCATTCTTATCCTTTTTTGTTTCTTTCTTTTTACAAATTATCATAATAACAACCATAATTATTATTAATACTACACTTTTATTATCACTTTTTATCTTCTTCTTCTTTTTTTTTTTTGCTTTTTATTCAGGTAGCGTTATGTGATAATTTAGAATTACCATTTCGTGATGAATCCTTTGATGCTGTTCTATCATTAGCTGTTGTTCATCATTTTGCAACAACTGAACGTCGTGTTGGTGCTATTAGAGAATTAGCACGTATATTACGTATTGGGGGACGTGTTATAATTAGTGTATGGGCATTAGAACAACGTCATCGTCGTTTTGAATCACAAGATGTTTTAATACCATGGCAACCACCGAAAAATCGTAATTATAATTTATCTGATGATGAAGATGATGATGATTATTTACCACCATATCATGCATATACAGAAGATTCAACAA
This sequence comes from Bombylius discolor, assembly GCA_939192795.1. Lineage (NCBI taxonomy): Eukaryota > Metazoa > Arthropoda > Insecta > Diptera > Bombyliidae > Bombylius > Bombylius discolor. The sequence continues at coordinate 43,596,652 of OW584238.1, read as the reverse complement.
ATTCTAGCCGTTCAGCTGGTGATGGTGATAGTTCAAGTTTATCATCATCATCACCAGGTGAATCATGTTATAGTTTTGTACGACGTGCTATACAAGTATGTAAATTATACCCTACTAAAAGAAAACAATTGTCTTTTATATATATTATTAATTAACATTATTTTTTTTTTTTTTTTGTTTTGATTTTAGAAATTAGCTGGTGGTCGTAAACATCCTTGGTTTTTAGATTCATGGAATTCTAAAGATACAAAAAATGATAGCAGTTTAGAATATGAGGATGCCAAAGATTTACCAATTGAATTACGTAGACTTGAAGATTTTGAAGATTTACCAGATCCACCATTATCAGCTGGATTAAAATCACGAAGTCTTGGTAGTATATTAAATCCTCCACCAATTGTTCAAATAGTTCGTTCACGTTCAAGTGTACCAAGTTTAGGTGCTCAAATACCTGAACATAAATTTCAACAACAACAACAGCAACAAATTTATTTACCACCAAATGGATCAGGTTCAACAACATCTCTTGACATTTATAATGCAACAATTTCATCAACATACACAAATACATCACCATCAAGAACTTCAATAGCACAATATCAACAAAAACAAGAATCATTTAATTCAAATGAAATAATAACAAATATTTCACCAACGAAACAAATTTATACATCGACACAATCAATTGGTAGCATTGGTAGCAATGGTAGTGTTAGCGGTGGTGGTGGAAGACGGCCAAAATTGGTTAAACAAAAACAATCACTATGTGATGAAGAATATCAACTGCCAGATAATCACGTTCATATGATGAGTACGGATAGTAATTATGTTAGTAATTATAATAATAGTTATTATAGTATGAATAAAGTTAGCGGTATCAGTAGTAGCAGTTACCAAACTCATAATAATGGTATGAAATCAACAATTGAATCAAGAATGTTTTTACGAAAACAAAGCTCTTTAAATGAAGAACTTATGGCTGAAAATCGTTTACGTGAAAAAGAACGTATTCGAAAACGTATACAAAAGCAAATGTCATTAAATGAAACATTTTTATGCCGTTCATTATTTACAAAACGTTTACAAATAATACGTGAAGGTTTTACAACAAAATTAAAAACATCAACTGGTAGTTTGGAACGTGTTACAAAAAATGGTTTTGTTAAAATAATGCAAAATTTTAAAGCAAGTCAATTTTCGACATCATCAAGCGCAACAACAACACAACATAATTCTGCATCATCAACAAACACTGCAACAAATTGTCATCATCATCATCATCATCACAAAAATAACGGTAATCATCATCAACAAAATCATTGTGGTTATAGTAGAAGAATGTCATCTGGCGGTAGTAACAAGAATTGTGCAGAATGCAATTGTGGAAATTCAACAATAACAAATAATTGTAATCAAAACAGTAATTGTAACGGTACTTGTAGTAGTAATAATAGCAACAATGATAATGAGGACCAAAAACCACGTCGTCATTCACGCGAAAGTGGTTCTGATTCATCAAAGGATAGTAGTTTACAAAGTGATACAAGTATCGAATCGGAAGATAGTTTTGCTTCTGTCATATTTATTCCAAAACCAGAACAACAACAGAAACAGTCAAATCATCAACAGCAACATAATTCAAATAGCAACAACAACAGTAATATTTATAATAATTGTAATTCTAACGGTAATAATTGTATCAGCTCTAGTTATAAGAATACTAATTCTTCATTTAATAATAAAATACCATCAGTGCCAACATCTCCTCTAGTAATGCCATGTCCACCAACCCCAGCTCATTCTCCGGCTGCTATTACAACTACAACATCATCGTCATCATCATCAGCACCAACATCAGCCACTGGCTACAATTTTCTTCATCGTCTTTCCAATTCTGCAAAAGTATCTTCTTCAAATTCAAATTCATTACAGGGAAAAAATAATAATAATAATACTCAAGATCAAAATAATACTGAAACAAGAGATCGGTTTACTTTTGACGAAGAACATATAATTCAACAACAGAAGCAACAACAACAACAACAGCAGAAAAATAAAACTTCACCAACAGCTAGTCGAAAAACGACAACATCATCCCAAGAAATGTCACAGCTTTCACAGCAACAGCAGCTACCAAAATTACAAAAAATTACCCGTCAACAAATTCAAAATCTGCCACAGATTCCAAAATTCCGTAAACAGCAATCCTTGCAAATAACAAAGGCGAGTTTTCCAATTGTTAGACGTGCCTCGGCCGCACCAGCAGTGCCAAAATTATTATCACTTGAGATTTTTAATCCAGAAACAGATGATCTTGATAGTGATTCAAGTGAACCATCATCACCGGATTCAATTGACAGTGTAATCAGTGCTTTAAAGCCAGACGCTGATGAAATCACCATCACAAAACAACAAACAAATAAAAGACCAGAAATGCCTAAGAAATGTTTTTCAGTTGATTCTTCAGTATTATCATCATCATTGTCAAAAAGTCGTTCAAATTCAATAGAAAATCAACAAGGATCAACGAATCCTTTTATTGATACATTTGATGCAGAACAAATATTAAAATCAAAGGATATTGAAGGACCTTTAGTATTAAATAAAGAAGTTGACGATAGCAGTACAAATTTAATTTATAATGTTGCAAAAAGGAACCAAGAATTTCATCAAAAACAGCAAAAACAACAAAATGTTGTTGATTTTGCTGAACAATTGAGCGCTCAACTGCTAAAAAAATTAGAAGAAAATAATAAAAATTTAGAAAGTCCTAATTTTCATGATAAAAATTTCGTAAATAATAAAAATTCAATAATTAGAGAAAACTGTAGAAAATCTAATAGTGATTTATCTGATTTGAATGCGCTCAAAGAAGAATTACGTGAAAGGAGACTTATGTTAGCAAATTTATCAACACAATCATCATTTCAACATCAACAACAGCAACAACAACAACAATCGCCAACATCATCATCATCAACAACTTCATCACAAACACGAAGCTGTTCAATTTATGATGATACAAATAATGAATTACGTTATTCACCAAGTCTTTTTGATAGTAAAGCAGCTAAAAGAAAATTTTTACGAAATTTCAATGAAAATCGTCAACATTCATCTGGATCATCATCAATTTTAGATACCGCATATTTAATACCAGATACCGGTGGTGATAGCTCATTTGATGATGACGATGATGATGATAATGGTGCAATTCTTGGTGATGAACATGATATTGCTGATATCGATGAAGTTGATCATGATGTTATCATTGAAGAAGATGAAGATGATGTTGATGATGATGATGATGATAATAGTAACTGTGGTTATAATTCAATGAAATCAAATACAATAAAATATTTAGATAATGATAAAGTAATAACAACAACAAAAATTTTGGGAAATAATCAAATTAAAAAAGATGATAGTGGTGATGGTGACATTGATGAAGATGATGATGATGACGATGATGAAGATGATAATAATAATGGTAATAATTATGATCAAAATAATGATAAACAAAAAATATTAAAACAACAGCAACAACAACGAAATCAAGAGCAAAATCAAGAAACATGGGGTCATTCGAATAGTACAAACTCATTAGATAGTCCATCACAGGGTGGTGGTTCAACAACACATCATCGTTATTATCATGTATTCCGTGAAGGTGAATTAGATGCATTAATTAATCATCATGTTGCTAGTCTACATATTGTATCATCATATTATGAAAGAGCATCATGGTGTGTGGTTGCTGAAAAAGTCCAAGTATGGACCATTTGAGTCCGAAATCATACAATTTTTTTTTCTTCTAAACGCAATGTAACTAAAGATAAAAATTATACTCCTAAAGTTTTTTTTTATTTATTCAAAAATTTTAAAAATAAGAATGTAGAAGAAAATAACGATTCCCAGTATTAAACAGTACACAAAAAAAAAACTTTCGAAAATAACAGCATTTTTTTTTAAAACCCTTTTTTCGTATTTTCCTTTTTTTTTTATTACTGATAAAATAAAAACATTCAATTTTCATGAAATAGGCCTAAACTTGAATGCTGCAACAAAATTTTTAATAATTTTTTTTTTAAATTGCATAATGAATAATTTATGATTAAATGATAAAGAAAATGAGAAAAATGAAGAAAAACAAATTAAAATTAATTATTAATTACCATAAAATTATATACATACCTACTTGTTTTATTTAAAAAATTATTATCAATCGAAATTAAAATATTATACTGAAAATATATTGAATGAATTTTCAAACAAAAAGAAAAGTATTTATAAATATAATTAATTTAGTTATACAAAAAATATGAAAAAAAAACTAAAGCTTTTTATTACACAAAAAAAAAATGTTTTATATGTAATAAATGCCTAAATAGTATTTCACAATAAATTAATTTTAATTATATCATTAAATTTAATTAAATATTTTTTTGTATATTTTCTAATAAATTTTCATAATAATTTTTAAATTACCAATCCACTTACCGTTTTGTCTTTAAAATTTCTTCTTTAATAACATTCTCTTTTTTTTTTTCAAATATGTACATTTTTCTTTTTGATTTTTTTTTTAAAGTGACAAAATACATAATCATCATTGTTATTTAAAAAAGTTATGAACAAAAAAACAAAAAATTTCATAGTATAAACGTACCTTTAATAAATTTAAAATTATCTTACAATAAAAAACAAAAAAACAAAAAAAATATCACAATTCCATAAATGAAACCTATTGCATTTAAAAAAAAAAAATTAAATAAATTAAACAAAATTATATTATATAAAAATCAAATATACCATTTAAGTGATTCACATAAAAAAAAAAATATGTACTTCAAAATAATTGTAAATGTACTTTAAATTAAAAAATTTGAAATTATTATTAAAAAAAAAATTACCTATATTGAATTTATCAAAAAATTTTCAAATAACAAAACAAACAAACGAAAAATAAAAACATTTGCCTAATAAACAAAAAAAAAATAATAATAATTAAAAAAATTAAGAAAAATAAATAGATAAAAATTAATTAAAATTAAATTACTTTTTTTTTCTAAATATTAGGTAACAAAAAAAAAAATTGAAAGAATAAAGTAATTAGACACATAATAAGAAAAAAAAGACAAAACAAAGAAAGATAATAAACAAATTATATTATAATTTTTTCTTTTGTTAGCCTAAAACTATTAACACTAATCTAAAAATTCAAAAAAGAAAATTAAGCATTAAAAAACTTTCAAAAAAAAAAATATATGAAAATAATAAGTAATGTAATTATAATACTTCTAATGATACCAATAAAAATAAATTTAGTGAAATGAAAACAAATTCAATTATAAACAATACTCAGAGAAATAAATTGATATCAAATTCTAGTAATTGGGTGAGTTAAAGAAATCCATGAAATCAGAGAGGAAAACACAGCACATTGAAGCTCCGAATTCCGATTTCTTTTTTTTATTAAACCCTCAGGCGATAATGCATATCAAATAAAAACATTTGCAAATTCTTTATTCTTGAATTTGAATACCAAAATCTAATTTTTTTTTTCTCCAAAATATTGAAATATGGCACTAATTTCAAAATTCAACAGGTTTCGCAATCTTTTCACCTCAATTTATTTTAATAATAACTAACCACTTCTCCATAAATTCACCGATTTATCTCGAATTGAATTTATAATTCACCAATATGGCGCTTGTTTCCAACTACATATTTCATAGAATATTTTACTTTTCTGAAAATCGCTTGCTATATGTTGTGTTGTGTTGAAAATTGAATTTTTATTTGATATAAAGTTGGTTATAATTTTTTTAAATGTGATTTACACAATTCGATCTGAACCGATCGAACTATTTTATTTTATTTTATTAATAGTCTTTAAGTTTTAATTGAAAATTGTAACGTTTTTTATTTTCTACATTTTTATTTTTACTAGTTACACATATAAAAAATTATTACGAATCTTATGAAACAACATACATAATAATTAATTTTTTCTTAAAAATAAAAAAGAGCTTACATAATTTTTTAATTATATTTACATTCTCTAATGTAATAAATATTTTAATGAATGAATAAATGACAATTCATGTTGAAAAAAATAAATTTTTCCTACATGTTTGAAAACGAGTCTTATGCAATAGATAAAATATCAGTTTCAGAATCATCAATTTCTTCTTGTTGTTGATTTTGATATTTCTGCTTCTGCTGCTGATTTTGTTGTTGTTGTTTTTTTTCTCCTTTACTATAAATTACATTATGAATTGATTTTAAATGTGTTTTTAATGTACTAGATTGTTGAAAACCAATCCCACAAACTGAACATACATAAGGTTTTTCACCAGTATGAGTTCTCATATGTGTAACACAATCACTTTTTTGTGCAAATGATTTAACACAATAATTACATATGAATGGTTTTTCTCCAGTATGTGTACGACGATGGTTTTTTAAAACACCTAATGAAGCAAATCTCATTGGACAATATTCACAAGCATATGGTCGTTCACCAGTATGACGTCGTTTATGTTTTACTAATGAACTTGATGTTGTAAAAGCTGTACCACATATATCACATACAAATGGATGATCCCCAGTATGTTTACGAATATGTGAATTTAATTCACCTTTACTAACAAATGAACAATCACAATGATTACATTGAAATGGTTTTGTTTGTGTATGTCTCATCATATGTTGTTTTAAATTTGTATTTTGACTAAATGATTTACCGCATAACGAACAAAGGAATGGTTTTTCACCACTATGAGTTCTAATATGATCCTTAAGGCTAGATTGCATTGTAAAAACTGTAAAACATAAAGAAAAATAACAAAAAAATCATATTTTTTTCCTTAAATTTTTTCTTATTTTTTTTACCTTTACTACAGAAATGACATTGATTTCTTTTAACATTGCTATGAGCAACATCAACATGAGCTTTTAATTTATCCTGTCGAGAATATGTTTTTGGACATTTTGAACAAGCGAATGTTGTATGAGTTTTCATATGCATTAGAAGACTTTTTTTCTCTATAAAAACTTTTTTACATGAAACACATCCAAATTGTTTTTCAGTACATTTGTTCAATTTTAAATGATAACTTAATGATTTCTCTTTAATAAAACCAGCACCACAATTATAACATTTAAAAGGTGTATTTAAAATTTCTTGATTATGCTTTACATCAATAATATCAATTTCTTCTACGGTACACTTTGATTCTGAATAAAGTTTCGTTTCGTTTTCATCATCTTTGTTTTTTTCTTCAATAGTACTTTGCCTCATTTCTTCATCTTCTTTTTTTATATCCTTTTCATGATATTTTTTAACATGCTTCTCCAAATTTTTTGGATGTATAAAATCAACTGGACAATAAGGACATTTTATTGGTTTTTTCTCTTTTTTTGATTTTGATCGTGTTTTTGATTTACTTGATACCTCTTTTAAATTACCTTTTATTAAACAACTTTGAATATGCTCTTGAAATTTATCTTCACTATCGAAATTTAGATTACAACTTGTACAACTATAAATAATTGATGACTGATTTTCATGGTCACCTTCATTTACTATTTCTCCAATCTCTTGTGTGTAACACTCATCGTTTCTATCTTGATCATTATCATCATTATTTTGTTGATTTTCTTCTTTTTGATTATCTTCTTCTTCTACATCTTCTTGTTCCGCTTTTTCTTCTTCTTCTTCCTTTTCTCCTTCTTCTTCCTCTTCTTCTTCTTCCTGATAATCATCAGTGATTTGCTGAATATTAGAATCCTCATAAATTGTATTTGATTCTGTTACATTCTGTGTAAATCTCTCATTGTTCATTTCATCTCCTAATAATTCTTTTTCTTGTTTCATAATTCCAACTGTATTATTTAGATCATCATCATTTTTTTGGTTTTTAGAGGGTATTTCAGGTAAAATTTCTTGCTCTTCATTTAGATAAACCAATGAATGTCCATTACTCTTTTTTCGTTTTTTTCCTGATATATTTTTTAAAATGTCTGTTGCTGATATACACTGAAGATTTTCATCTGCAATTATAAATGTATTCTGTTGTTCTTCTTCAGTTTGAAATAAATCATTATTTGCTTTACTATTACAACTAGATATAATATGTTCTTCTTGAAAATCTCGTTGTTGATTTTCAAGTACATCGTTGGTTATTTCAATACTTGATTGTAACAAATTTATAGGACTAAAAATCTGTTTTAAAGTTATATCGGAGTTTTGACATTTTATGCGAAAAGAATATGCACGATTTACTTCTGCTACACACGACAAGCAAATTTTATTTGGTAAATTATCAGAAGATGATAACTATAAAAGGAAATGAAAAATAAATTTAGAGTAATAAGTTTGACAAATATCGAAATTTACTTTGAAATTACCTCAACCGAAGATATCTCAATGACCATTTGTGCAACTGAAGATGCATTTGTGAATTTTCCTTCAAATAATGATACTAAATGTCCACCAGAAGTTAAACATGTTCTACATATATTATCAAGTGATGAGTCCATTTTTATTTATTTAATAAATTTATTTAATTTTTTTTGTAAATTGTTGCACTTGTTGGAGTGTTTATGCCTGGTTGTTGTTGTAAAATATTTTCACTTAACTATTTAACCATTCTACCTGTATACTTTCTGATGGTGTAAATTATATTTTCATGACTATCTTACACAGATTGAATGCATATTATCAATATTATTTATCATAATTTACGTATTTTGAATTTTTAAAAAAAAAAATTGTTTAAAACTATAAAAGCAAACGTTCAGTTGTCATTTGAATCGGTGCTGCCAACAGTATATTAGTTTAATTGACAACACTAAAAATCTTCGAAAGTCTTTTTAAAATGTCATATTCAGTAAACATGTTAATTCATTTTAAAAAGAATATTCTAATCTTCAATGTGATATATGAATTTTTTTAGTTTACTTTAATTCTAATTTTTGTAAGAAAAGACCAATTTGAAATGACAATATTATTTGGTAAATACGGTGGTATACAATTTTTCTGCAAATCTGGCAAGAATAGTTTTGCGCAACGGATGTAAACAATAGAAATTTGACTACTCGTAAATCGCATCGCATTGCATCGTAGTCGTTTTCGCGGTCAGTATCGCTCATCGCAGTCCATTCCATTCGTCCGGTCCGGCTTATATTGTTGTTATATTGTTCATTTCACTTCATGTTCACTTCGCTCTCTACTACTACCTCTTTTCGTTCATAGCGTTTTTATTGTGTTAATTTTATTATTTTTAAGTGAATAAAGGTGTTATTTATTATTATTTTATCATTTTAAACTTTTTTTGAAGTACATTTTTTAACAAAATTGGTAATAAAATGACAAAATCAAAGACAAGCACAGGAGGAAATTCAGGTGGTAGTTCAAAGGTTAATAAAAGTAGTAAAGAACCTTCTTTACTAACAAAATTATATTTATTCGCATATAATGGGGGACAGGTTGTTGGGTAAGTCGCGACATCACATTAAATAAATAATTAACACCTCATCAGATTTTTTTTGTTTGTTTGTTGAATTTAAAATTCAAAACTTAGGAAAAAAAATACATGAATTTGTTGTTTCTAGGTGGTCATATATGCTATATCAATTGATTGAGTATTATATTACTGATGTTGCAAAAGGTCAATCACTTTGGGATTATATTGGATGGACAGTTATTATATTTCAAAATGCAGCTGTATTAGAGGTAAATGGATTGTTCATTTACTACATATTAAATTTTCAATCCATTAACTTGATAATTTTTTTAATTAATTATTCACCTAAAACAAATTCAGATCATCATGATTTAACACATTTTTTTGATTTACTAATTTTAGATTTTCTTTCCTTGTCTTCTTTCATTTTTCGCTTTTTTAACGACCGTTGACCCCCTTATTTTTGAAAACTTTCACTTAGTGGAAAAAATTATTTCATAATAGCAATTTATTAGATTTCTATATATAGGTACCTATGTGTTTTTTTTACATATGCACATATGCAACCTTTTTTTTTTTTTTTTTTCAGATATAAAACACTACTTAACAAAAATTCAATTCCATAAAATTCAAAATTTAAATAATTTTCTAGAAATGGCTACGGCCACGAATTTTTATAATTTCTCATTTGAATTTTTTTTTTTTTTTCTGAATCTAAATGAACCTTTTTATTTCTATTTTATTGCAGATTCTTAATGCAGCACTTGGTTTAGTTAAAAGTAATCCAGTTATTACAACATTTCAAGTTTTAAGTCGTGTTATGGTTGTTTGTGGTGTTGTTATGGCTACACCAGATGGTAAAATATCACCTGGTTTACCATTAGCATTATTAGCATGGTCAATAACAGAAATAATACGTTATGGTTATTATACATTTAATATAATAAATGCAGTACCATATTTATTAATATGGTTAAGATATACAACGTTCATAATATTATATCCAATTGGTGTAACTGGTGAATTATTATGTTTTTATTGGGCACAAGATTATGCTAAAAAAACTGGTATATGGAGTACTGAATTTCCAAATAAATATAATGTTACATTTTCATATTATTATTTCTTATGGACAATTATGTTATTATATATTCCATTATTTCCACAAATGTATTTACATATGTTCTCACAAAGAAGAAAAATTATTGGAGGTGGACAAAATACAAAAAGTACAAGTGGAACTAAACAAAAATCAAAGTAACATAAAATTTTTTATGATTTGAAAAAAAAAAATAATAATCAAAAATGTTCGGTGATGTGTTTTTCTGTTCAAACAATATACATAGGTATAATAAAGTGTTAATTTTTTTTTTCTTGTAAATGATTTTTTTCATTTTTATTTCCTAATTTTATTTTTGTTTTAATATTATTAATTATAAGTTAATACAGTGAAACAATAAGTAACTTTTTTCAGGAAGAAAGTTAAATTTTTACCCGGACAAATCAATAATCTTTTAATCTTTACATAATAGATTTAAAATGGATTTTCTGATTTTTCAATTCAACAGTATCATCTGAAATATAATATGTTGTTATTATCTCTTTTGCATCATCATCTTCTTCAATTATTTCTTCAACATAATTTTTTTCGATTAAATTTTCTGTATTTTGTATTAAATATTCTTCTTTATTTTCACAATCATCGTTATCTTCTTCTTTTATATGTTGCAAATCTTCTATACTTTCTATTTCTTCTGCATCTTCTATTTCTTCAGCATCTTCTATTTCCTTCATATCTTCATCAATTTCAAAATTTGGTAATACTTCTCCCATTGATTCTATTAATTGATTTTTATCAGATTTTTCTGCTTTTATTTTTGAAATTTTTAATGGTAATTCATGTTGGAATTGCAATTTTAGTTCCTGTTTTTTATGTGTTTGTAAATGATTTTTTAAATGATGTTTTTTTGTAAAACGTCTACTACATTTTGAACATCTGAAAAAATACATTTTCGTATGTAATTTGTTTTGTTGTTTTTTTTTTTTTTTTTAATTTAAAAATTAATAAAAACTAAATTTAAAACCTACTCATAAGGTTTTTCACCAGTATGTGTTAGCATGTGACTACTAAGACCATAAGAATATGCAAACGCTTTACCACAAGTGTCACAGACATAAGGTCGTTCTCCAGTATGCATCCTATTTGATAAATAAAAATTAATTTTGTTTAAAGTAAATTGCATTAAGAAAATGATTTACTGTTAAATTTATTTTCTTTTGTACCTTTCGTGTTTAATTCGACTTCCGAAATCTGAAAAATGCCTTTCACAATATCGACATCCATATGGTTTTTGTCCAGTATGAGTTCTCATGTGGCATTTTAATTCAACATTTAATACAAAGGCTCTACCACATATCCTGTTTTAAATATTATTTAAACAAAACAGAGTTAAATTAGAATTTATAAATAATTAGAATTTTTTATCAAAATACCGATACTTACTCACAAGCAAAAGGTTTTTCATTTCGATGTCTTCTCATATGTATATCTAGTGAATGTTTTTGCTTATAAATGTTACCGCAAATATCACAAATATGCATTTTTGGTTGTTTTACTACTGTATACTTTTTATTTCGTTTTGTTTTATTTATTTGTTTCTTTTCTTTTTTTAATGATGCTTCATCCGATACTTCTTTTTTCGTTTTCTGTTTGGTTTTACGTTTTGACCCTAGTTGAAGTGTAAATTCTTGATAGTTCTCATCATCATCCACCTACATTAACACATACAAAAACGAGAAAATAGTTTTTAAAATGTTAAGCATTAAAAAAATTCGATAAAAACTATTAAAAAATTCTTAATATGTAGCTCATAAAACTTACGTTCGCATCGTTTAATTCTATATGATATTCTGTAATATCTTTATGTGATTGTTCTCTATTATCATCGTCATCATACTCAGTTTTTACCTTGGAAATATGAAACATAATTTAAATTAAATAAAATAAAAAAATACAATAAAACATTTACATACATCTGCCTGTTCAATTTCATAATCACAATAATCCAGTCCAGTTTTATTTTTATTTTCACAATTTTCAATATGAATTTTAGGTGATAAATTAGATTGTTGTTGTTTCAAAGAATCCATCTTTGGCGACGATGATGATGATGGTGATAAACGTTTAATTGTTATTCCTTTTGGCTTTAACAATTTATGTTTGCCATTATTAACTGATATTACAAGTTCATTTACACATTCACCTTTTATAAATGATTGTAAAACTACTTCAGAATTTTCACAATCCTTACGGAAAGCATATGCAGTTTTTAAATTTTCATAACATTTTGAACATATATTTTCTGGCAGATTTTCATCTTTATGAATCTAGATTAAAGTAAAAAAAATTATATTTATAATCTTTATATAATTAAATATTTATGTTTTGTATGATGAACCTTTATATTTGAGCACGCCATTATTTTATCACATACTTTCATGTCTCCATCATCATCCTTATCAAATATTGAACGCATCTCTCCTTCTTGTAAGCAAATACGACAAATAACATTCCATTCCATTGTAACATCCATTTTCATTTTTTTTTTTTCTAATTTAGTTCAATTTCTCAATTTTAATAATTAATTAATCCCTGATAACTTATTGTAAATAATAAACAAAAAACTCTTCTTAGTTTTTTTTTACAAGGTGACAATTTGATTGTCAGTTATTTTGACATTTACATCTACATGTAATAACTATGTTCATTGATTCAGTCTAAACCAGTTTGAAACAATCTAAATTGGATTTGAAACGCCAATAATTTAATTGCTAATTGTTCATCTTTTTGGATTGCTTTGTAAACTTTTCAATCTTATAAAAAATCTATATTTTTCTCTATTCACAAAAAATTAACGACAAATTTTTAAAGTAGAAAAAATACATCTTTTTAAATTATATACCCCAATCAGGGAAATACTTCAATTTTAGAAATTTATAATATGCGAGCATAATTTGAAGCTTTATTGCTTTTGACCAGTATAAGGTACAGATTTTTCATTATGTTCACAAGAAAATTCGGAAGGTTCTCTTGATTTTTTGTGAAAATTTTCAAGGTTTGGGACTTAGGAGGTACCGTTTAAGAATTATAAGACAAAAACTAAATGAAATAATGAAATTTACAACAGAAAATTGTAAGCTTCATAATTTCTGTATTGTTGCTTCGTTATATTCACGAGAAAATATTAGATTCTCTAAATATTTCGTAAGACACCCAAAATTTAGAAGATACGATTTAGAAATTATAAAACGAAAATTGGAGTAACGAAATTTAAAACAATTCCTTCTAAATAATGTTAGCTTCGAAAAAATTTCAAATGCAAACCTAAAAAAAATTCAAGGAAATAAAAAAAAAATAAAATCAATTAAATAAAATCTTTATTGATCGTTTTTTTTATTGATTTTCTGGTAATGAACGGATGATATCTGAATCACCAGGATCAGTAATTGCTAATGTACATACACGGAAATATTTTCCGCAAGCTGTACCGAGTTCAATGTTTGTTCCACTGTAGTGTTGTACTTCACTTTTTGCCAACATTGCATAATATTCAATTTCAGATTTCCTGAATAAAAGAAAAAAATAAATTACCAAATTGAACTATTTGTATTCAAATTTATAATACACGTATATATATATTTTTTTTCAGAAAGAGTCTCTAATTTTTTCTTCATTCATAAATCAAGGAAATGGATTTATCATCATTAATAAAATTATATTTTTTCTCTAAGTAATTTTGATGCAATATTCTGCTTATTTAACTTAAAAGAATCAAAATTACTCCTCTGTCTCTTAAATCAATAAAATTCTTATCATATACAAACCTTTTTAATTCGGAACCATTTTATCTGGAAGTCTCTCTGACTATACACAAAAGTTTCCTTAAATTATATAAGTATTTTAGAAACATACTTCTTAGTCATTATGACTCCATATGGCTCCAAAATAATGAATGTGAACATTGTCTTTTTTTTTCAATCATACTCACTTAAATCATACACTTAGAATTTCTTAGTAAAAAAATCTCACCTTAAAGCTGGTGTATTGCTAGCAATTAATACCAATTTAGCTTTTCCTTGTCTTAAGGATTTTAATGTTTGCTTATAGCCCAAGCAATATTTTCCTGATTTCATAACAAGAGCTAAACGAGAATTTGTGCTCTCCAATGCTTTTTTCTAGACATCATCAAAAATTTAAACAAAAATCAAATTAATTAGGAACATCTCATTTAGGTTACACACGTGCGTTAAAATCTTCTGAAGAAAAACTTACCTGTTTCTTTTGTGCAACCATTTTGTTATAAAATTAATTTATTCCTTTTTACCAAAACGAAAACTTTATTGAAAATCTAAAAAATAATTTAAGTAAAATGTCTTCAAATTCGAATTGAAATAAATCAAAAAAGATAAAAATTAATTTAATGAACCTACCTCTTCAACAGAACGAAGAAAAAGAAAGAAAAGAACTCAATACGAAATACGAATGAATGGTGAATTGTGGTGATTGGTGAATGGTGATTATTGATTGGTGATATCAAATAAAATTGAAACATTGGAATGGGTGTGTTCAAAAATCTTTTAAAAGCATAAAAAAAATATAGTTGATCTGTTCAATGAAATAGATGAAAATGGAAAAACGAATGTAATGTCGCCTTTTCCTATTAAAACAAATTTTTATGAGACATCATTAGTGATATCTATGCCATATAAATATTTAAATTCTTTATTATTTTTACATTCGATGTTTGAATTGAACTCACACATCTTTCCTATTTATGTTATCTAATTAATCTCAACAGTTTGTTACTCTGTATCATTCTGTATCTTTATTGAACACTTCTATATTCTTAGAATTTGTGTCATTTCTAATTTGTCAGCAAGTTGAAGTTGTCAAATTGTTATACGTCCGCCATTTTACGTCTGCGGCAAACGGGAGTGGAAAATAAATTTTTCTTTTTTTTTTATAATATATATTAGGAAAAAGTACTTTGAAAAAAAAAGACTAAAAAAAGTGTGTGCAATTGATAAAATTTATTAGAACATTATCAAATGATAAATTTCTTATTTAGAATAACAAGAATTTATTTAAAAAAAGAATATAAAGTGCTTAATATATAAAATTATTAGTGAGGGAAATCATTTTTTTTCTTCTTACCAATCAATGTCAGCAGGCGTGGATCAGGTAATGAGAATTGAGAATATACAAAAAGAACAAAAGGGATATTCAATTTTTTTAAAATGATTTTCTACAAAATCTTTTCAAAATAAAGTAATTTTTATTCCTGAAAAATATTTTTTATTTTTATTTTTTGTTTTACAGCGAATGAAAGGACAAGGAAACCAAGGTAGGCTTTTTTTTGTTCTATGCTCTTAAGTACTTAAGATAAGTTTATTCTTTTCTTAACAAAGAATTGGATTGGAAAGCGCAGAAGAAAAAAAGTTTTTAATCACTCGTCGTCTACATATACATATATGTATATATCTACAACAGTATAGTTAATTCTTAACAAATACCCATATAAACTAAAAAATTATTACGTGTTTGAATTTTAAAATATTGAGAATATAAAATATAAAAATTGATAATTTTAAGCTAGTTCCTAGACTAATTAGAATTTTTTTTTTGTTTCCTTTTTTCCTTCTGTACGCATGTTAAATGATGAAAAAGAATTAAGAAAAATTTATATATGAGGGGTTTATTGAGTACTTAATTTGCAGATAAGGTGAATGCTCTTTTTCCTGCAAGAAGAAAAACAAAGAAAATGTTAGTGAAAGAGAGAAAAGAAAAAACAAAAAAATTAATTACGTGGGAACATAAATTGAATTAATGCGAAATAAAAGGTAGGAAAGGGAAATACCCGGCAAAATAAAACTAATTTAACTAGATAAATTAAAAATTAAATAATTTACAATAGCTAGATGATTTGTTCTCATGTTTAAATTGAAAATATTTTAAAAGATTAGAGTGTTTGGTTGCAAAAGAAAAATAAAAGTGCTATGAAAATATTAAAAGAATCTTCCTAGACAAAACACGAAAGAAAAGATGGGTGAATATTTAACATTTAAAAAAAGTTCATCAGAGTTACAGCCCTGAGCCTACAGGTTTTGAATGGCTAATGTAATAAAACACGTGGTAGAGATAGCTATGTGAATATTGTATTGTTACGAAAAAGAATTTTTATTACAGAAATTCTAGTGTCTGACATTAAAATATAGATTAGTTGATCTACAGGACGTTTATTTGATATTTACATTACATACATTTACTAAATAAATCTATGGTTTTGAAAGATTGATTTTACTTTTTATTATTTATCTAAAAATCATTTGGCATAGGTATTATTTAGAAAAAATAATTATTATAGCTAGGTACTCAGGTATAGTACTCATTATTTTAATTTACAATTCATATTCATATATACAAATCAAATCAGAGTTCTAAAGTAATTTTCATTTAAAAAAATAAAAAGGAAATTAAAATGAAGAATATAAACAAGAAAAATTTTATTTTAAAGTAAATTCATCGAATAAAAATGTAGAAACAGACAATAGTAGTCGCACTTCTATACCTTGGAGTCAACAAGTTGACGAAGCTTACGAAAATTTATCATCACCAACAGAAGGAAATCAATCAGGTCAATATATTATAAGTTTAACATCTAAGTGCAATATTTATTGAAATAATTAAAAATAATAGGTAGCTATGATTCATCGAGTGGCGGCGGTGGTACACAATTTCAGTATCCTCCGTTTAATGCTAAAGAAAGTGGTGCCTGGTCAGGTAATAAATCATCATCATCATCATCAAGAAGATATTCAAATAATGAAAATTATGAAAATGACGGAAATAAAAGTAAATTAAAATTTTTTTATATTAAAAATAATATATAAATATATTTGATTAATATTATAATTATGAACAGGAATGTACAATAATCAATCATATGGTCAACAACAACAGCAACAATCTTCTTCGTATAATTTCTTTTCCAACAGAAATGGAGACTATAATAACACTTCATGGGCAGCACAGGTGAACGCTGCACATCAACAACATCCGCAACAACATTCAAATTCGTCTAGAAGATCAAATAATTACGATGAATATTACAACAGATCAGAAAGAAATAATCATCAAAATGACAACTTCAAAGTAATCTAAATTTTTAAGATTTTATTTTATTTTAAAAATTAATTTTATTTCTTCAGTCCGTTCAGAGAGGAATGCAGAATATGGGATTGGAGAATAATGAAAATCGTTCCGGAACAACTGGAACTGCAAATAACACACTATCAAATTCATCAACAGCAGCAGCTAATGCTGCTACAAAAGCAAAATCATCTACCCAGACAGCCACAATTCCCAAAAAGATGACGTGGGCATCAGTTGCATCGCAACCAGCGAAACCTGTGTTGCGAGTATGTATTTTCTTATTATTATTTTTTTTTTTTCTTCCTCATTTCTTTGCTTTTCATATAATAGGCTAGTTCAACATCAACTACACTGAAAAAGAAAGGTCCTGGAATGCCACCACCACCAATGGTGCCTGGAAAGCACAATATGGACATCGGAACATGGGATTCTCCAAAGAATGGGCCAGTACTAGTTCCACCACCGCCACCTCCTGTCATTCCTGTTCCAATTATGGAACCATCGCCATTAAGTCAAAATAAATCAAGCTCTTCAAATAATAACAATAATGATGCATTTCCCCCAGCAAAAGGAAGTGATAATATGTCGAATTCTCAAAATCAAAAGCCATTACGATCATCAGGAGCAGAGAGAGGTAGCCGTGATGGCGGACATCATGGTGGTCAATTTCCGGAAATGAATCAAAGCTCAACAGATGCTCATCGCTCATCGAACCAACAAAGTGTTCGTCCGCCCTGGATATCACAAAATAATCCACCACCAAAAGATGGTGGCGGCGGTGGTGGAGGATATATGTCTCGTCAAAGGCCTAGTTCTCAACAACACCAGGGACAAGGAAGCACAACTGGTGGCAGCGGTGGTCATCAACATGCCGGGGGAGATAGATTCCACAGAGGAGACAGTAGCGACCCAGATAATTACCGCAGTCGTGGAGGAGGTGGTAGTGGCGGCGGTGTTAGTAGCGGTATTGTTAATCCACCACCGCCACCACCACAACAACAACATTCGATAGCCCATCCACCACCAGTAGTATCTCCAGCATTATCGAATTCATCATCGAATCAAGCTGTTTTAGAGGAATTACGTGATAAAAATAATTACAATCCAGCTGAACTTGATTTAGAAAAAGCAGCAATAGCAAGATTTTTTGTAATAAAATCATACTCTGAGGATGATGTTCATCGTAGTATAAAATATGAAATATGGTGTTCAACCGAACATGGTAATAAACGTTTAGACGATGCGTTCAAAGAACGTGAAAGAGAAGGTGGAATTGTATATTTGTTCTTTTCTGTAAATGGTTCTGGACATTTTTGTGGTATGGCACAAATGATGACTGCAGTCGATTACAATTCTGTATCAAATGTATGGTCACAAGATAAATGGAAGGGAAAATTTAAAGTTAAATGGATATATGTAAAAGATGTGCCTAATAATCAACTACGTCAAATCCATTTAGAAAATAATGATAATAGATCCGTAACACATTCAAGAGATACTCAAGAGGTGCCAAATGCAAAAGGACAACAAGTATTGAGAATAATGCATTCATATAAGAATGTAACATCAATTTTTGATGATTTCTTTCACTATGAGAAAAAACAAGAAGAAGAAGACTCAAAGAAATATGATAATTATCGTCATAACCCTCCACCACCACCACCACCATCACAACATTCGTACCATGAGAATGTTGGAAATCGCGGTGGTGATTCTGGTAATCGAGGAATATATCGTAGCGGAGACTATGAAAGAAATACCGGAGGTGGCTCGTCTGCTGATAAAGGATTTCATGGTAGCGGATTCCGTGATAGGAATCAAAATCGAAGTAGTGGTGGCGGTTATCATAACTTTGATAATCGACGAAATGATGATTATCAAAGAGGATATGGTGGCGGTGGTGGTGGAGAAAGAATGCAACGCGATGGTCCTTTCAGAGATAGCGGAAGGGGAGGTGGTGGTGATGGTAATAGCGGTGGAGGAAAAGATTTCAGCAGAGGAGACAATCGTGTCGAAAACAGCGGAGATTTCCATAATCGCGGATTCCATAGAGGTGGTGGTGATTTTAATAGACGAGATGACAGGAATTATAACAACCGTACTGAACGCGGTGATAATTACAATGATGGAAATCATTCTGGAGGAGGTTTTATGAGTCGCAGTAGTGAGAACAACAGCAATGCCGGCGGCAGAAATATTGGAGGAGGAGGAGCTTTTAGAGATTATAACAGAGGAGTAAGTTTAAAACTTTTCAATAATTCAACAACAACAAAAAATATAAAAATTTTGTTTTCTGTTTACGCAATAGGACAGAGACTTTCATTCCCGAGGAGGTCCAGGACGTGGACGAGGAGGTGGTCACAGAAATTAAATAATCAATCGATAGGAAAAGTTCTAGTTAAATGAAAAGAGAAAAAACAAATCATATTTGAATATTTTAACAGTGACTAAAGTGATCTGATTGATTGATTGTTTTGATATTTGTCTCTTTGATGATTTTTAATTTTTTTTAAATGTTTGTTTGAAAAAAAGAAAAACATTTAAAATGGAGTATTTGGCAGCATCATGCGAAAATTGAAAATAAAAAACAGTGCTTAAATATATTCTACATTAAAAGATATATAAATATATTAATATAAAATAGAACAAAATTTTAATTTTAAAACTGTTTGATAAACTAAAAAAAATATATATATGAAATTTTGAACGGTTCAAGTAGTAATTAAATTGATGGAAAATGATTTTAAAAAAAATGAACAATATTAAAACTGCAAAACTCCAATTTTATTAATAATTGATTTAAAAAAATATTGAAAGAAATCAGAAAAAAAAAAAGAAAATTGTGAAACATTAAAAAAAAAACATTAAAAACATTTATTTCAAATAAATACCTAAGTAAAATGAACTTATGGACTGCACTAAAAAAAATACATTTAAAGACAAAAAAAAATTAAAAAAAAAAAAAAAACTCTTAACAAAATTCGATATATACTTGCGAAATAACTGCGTGAAAAAGTTACAAATTTTTCCTTTGTTTTCAACTTAAAGAACTTTAAAAAAAATTAATATTAGTGCATTTATTTATAAATGAAAATTTATTAAAAAAAAAACGATAGTAAACGTAAAAAAAACGGGAAAAAATATTAAAAAAAAAAAAATATGTATCTCTCCTATTTGTTTAATTTTTAAATTCAAATCTTTTTTTTTTCTTGTTTGTTTTGGTTATAATATAAAAATACACAAAAATATAATATTACCGCCTCACAATGTATACACAGTTCAATTATTAATAAATAATTAATTAATATAAAATATAAAACAACAACATAATTTCCTGATTTTTACACATAGCCTTAAAAAAATGTTTAATAAAAAATAAAAAACGATAAATATAAATTTTTATTACCGGTTTTATAACGTGAAATAAAAAATAATTAAGTATTAAAAAAATTAATACAAAAAAAATATAACAATACAAATGAAATAGTGGAATAAAAACGTTCATATTATTATTAGTAAAAAATAAAAAGTAAAAAAAAAAATTTTAAAAAAAAAAGTAATAAAAATAATTATAATGATGATTTAAAATAAAAGAATGGTAATAAAGTTGTAATATGATTGAAAAAAAAAATAGTAATTACGTAAAAACAAAAAGCAAAAAAATAAATAATAATAATTGATAAAAAATTAATTATTTAAGTCTAAAAACAACGTGCGTTCTAAAAAAAAAAAAATTACACATATTATTTAACAAAATTTAAAAAAAGAAAAGAACCGTTATGATTATTGTTTAAATTTACCAACTTTTTTTTTTAAATATGAACAAATCTTGAGTTCTTTTCTTTTTATATTTGTAAAGATTCGAAAGAAGCTTTTTTATTCCTTTTTTTTTTAATTTACAATGAACAATTCTATAAATACCTTTAAAAAAAAAACACAACAATTAGTCATTAATTACAGGAGAAAAAAAAATTATAAAAATAAATCAATATTCACAAATATACAAATCATATTTAAAATAGAATAATTACACAAACAAACAATAACGAAAAAAAAAAATACAATTTTTTTTCTACATAAATCTCTTAATACAGTTTTTTTTTTCATTAATTTTAACTAAATAGCATTAATTTGTCTGTTTTTTAATCGTTTTTATATATATTCCAATTGGTTAATAGCTTTTAGTTTAAAGAATTAATTAAGCTTCTTCCAATTTATAACTGAAATCCTCATCAGTTTGAAATTTTCAACAATCAACAGTAAATTCCAGTTCATCTTCATGACAACCAAACTCTTCTTGAATCAATAACAATCAACATGGATATTAAAACGGACTTATATAATATATATGTATGTATGTATAAAAAATAGGAAATTGAAGCAGCATACAAACAACAACAACATATGGGAATATTAAGTTTTAAATTAGTTAAAAATTAAAAAAAAATAATAATAAAAAAGATATTAAAATAAAATTATCATGATGATTAAAAATAATTTTAAGCAGAAAAGTAAAAAATTATATTAAAACTTATTCTAATATTTGAAAAAAAAAATGAAAAAGAAAAAAAAATTCTTTTTAATTCGTAAGAAAAGAAAAAAAAATGACACAAACAAAAAGAGAATTTATTGAAAAAGTAATGCCCATTCATATCTTTGAATTAGTACGAATTTCCATTAATTTTGATTGTATGTATTAATGAATATGAGAATTTTAAATCGTCTCTTTGGTACTTAAACATTCGAATTTTGATGATTTCTATCGTGGTGGGTGATCAACGAAAATTTTTAACATAAAATAACCCATTATTCATCATAATTTTCCTTGAAAAAAATAATAATAATAATAAGGAATATTTAAAAGTTTTTAATAAATGAAAAACAATCGTTTAGATTTGTTGCTTTTCCAATACTTATTATTTTTATAAGGTATTGTTGAAACTTAAGCTTTTTACTTTCATTCGCCGATTCGATAATTTATGTTGTTACAAATTTTATAGTAAAATTTTTTTTAAATATTTACAAACATCATTAGAACATGTACCAATAATATGAAAATAATTTTTTTTTTTTTTTTTTTAAATTTATATTAATTCACTGTAGAAAATAGAAAATTTTTTATTAGATTTATTTTTTCCTTTTTTGTTTTTACAGTTTTTAATTTAATTTCATAGTTTTCATCTTTGTCTTTATTTGGTTTTTTACAAATCATAGAAAAATATTATTTTTATTTGAAATTTTAATTTTTTATTTCACGAATTCATGCTATGAATGGGTTTTATTTTTTTTTTTATGAAACACATAATTGATTAATGTTCTTATTATTATAAAAGAATAATTTTTTTTTTTTAAATTTAGCGCATGTTTTTTACTTTAAGAATTTATTTCGTGTAGTTTCTTTTTTTCATCTTTTTATTATTATTGTAGTAAGAAAAAAAACATTATCATTTTTAAATGAAAAATTTAGGAAGAAAAAAAGTATAATATATCAAATATATTTTAACCTTTAAAAACTTTTTTTTTTCTCTTTAAATTTGAAAAGAATTAAATCACAATCATCATTTCCTTTATTTTCTTTCCCTCTAATTAGGTGTGTGAATTATTAGAGCTGAATTGAAAAAAAAAATAACAGGAATAATTTTTTTCAGTTTTTCAATTTATTATCGAAAAAATTATACAAAAATCATTTTTCAAATGCTGGTAAACCAAAATGTTCCGGTTTAAATTCTTCCATTGAATTAATTACTAATGTTGCTTGTGCACGATCTTCATCAGATACTCTAGGATCTGGTACCATGACCGATTGCATTCCAGCTGCACATGCTGCTTTAATGCCATTCGGTGAATCTTCAAATACTAAGCAATTTTCTGGTTTTGGTTTATCTGGAAAACGTTCTGCAGCTATCAGAAATATGTCTGGTGATGGTTTTCCACGCTTAACTTCTGGATCACTTGCTCCACATACTTTGTGACTAAACAAACTAAACAATTCTTTATGATTTGTTGTTTTAATATCCACCATTTCTTGTGAAGAACTTGTTGCTACACATATTGGTATTTTATTTTCGTGTAAATGTTCCAATAGTCGTTTCACACCTGAAAAGTGATAAGAAAAACAGTACGTAGCAATAATTTTTCATGAAAATTAATTTAGGAAGAAATTTTACCTGGTAATAATTGTGCATTTCTCATTAAATTAGTTGTAGTTTGTTCTTGTAATTCAGCATATTCTTGCCATGTCATTGGTAGTTCAAAAGTTTCGACTATTTTTCGTGCTACCTCCTGTATATGGAACCCCAAAATACTTTGTTTAAATTCCCATGTAAAAACTTTACCGTATTGGTCGAAAATTTTTTGTGTACCTTCTGTATACAGTCTTTCGGTGTCTATTTAAAAAAGAAAATGAAGAAAATGCGTGTTATTAAAATGCAAATTGAATTTTTTTTTTTCTGATTAAGACTTTAAGTGTTCAGTAAACAAAAATCACAATTGTAAGCAAAACTTTGTATGCATTTATGTATTATGTACATACATATGTACATATGTATATACAAATTACAAATTAAGGTTATGTTACAAATTTCTATCATTATTCTGAATTATTTTAAATAATTGTTACAAGTAAAAAAAATGGTTTTTTTTAATAATAAAAAATACGAAAGTAGATAATTACCTAATAATAAACCGTCCATATCAAATATGCAATGTGTTATTTTTGAAAAAGTCTTTCGTTCATTATCTGCCATTTTGACAAAACTAAATTTCACTTTGTAATCTTCAACTTTTAATTAATTAAATTAAAATTTGAAAATAATCAACGAACAAAGATTCAAACAAGAACAAGCTTGGGCCACGCCACAATAATAATGTATCATGTGCAGTGCTGTTGTTCTGTACTTTTCGTGTCAACAATATCATATTACGTATTCTTATTTTTTAGTTTAGCACAACCCTACCTATCATCTTTTCTAATCATTTCATACGTTAACTGTCAAAGTGTTAACATATAAGTAGAATTAAATACTTTATTAAGCACATAATCAGGTGTTTTCATTAAAAATTGATGCATTTAATTGAAAAATAAGGAGTTTTCTTTATCTTGTATTTCATAATACATATTTAAATTCAAATCTATGACAACAGACAATCTTGATATTAGAAAGTAGGAAAATAGGTAAGAAGTAGATTTATATTGAAATAACCGATTATATTGTGATCTACTGCAACTTTATGAAATTTACTGCAATTTGAAAATCCGAAACGACAGCACTGATTATGTGATGTCGATGACCGAGAAACGACAAATGGGCATGAACACATTAGGTTGTTGTTACAACGACGCAAACCGGTTATAAAACCTGTTTTTACAACTGCTCAAACTACATCTGAAGGTGGCACGACCAGTTGTAACGAGAGCATAAGTGTATTACAACCGTGAAGCTAAAATTATTTTGGATGATTCTTACTATACCAAGTTGGAAAAAATTATACCATCATTGTTACTCCCAGCGCAACAATAACCGGTTTAACCACCAAGTGTGCAAAGGGTGAATCGGATGGAATGGAATGAATAATAGCAGCGTTGCCAATTCGACATTCGTGAGGAATTCCTCAAAATTCTAAAAATTGAGTAATGCTTTCAGGATTTATATGAAGTTTACAAATTATAATTTTAAGTTAGACTAGTTTTAATGAAAAATACTTAATAAACAGAATTTTATTGTAACTGAACTAAACTAATTATATTTATAATACATTATTAATCATTCTTATTGCTCCACAAAACAATCAAGTTCCTATCACAAGATGTGTGGTTTATAGCGTTAAATAAATTCGAATTTGTGATTAAATTGGGACTTCAGTAAAGTATAAACGGATAAAATTTGGAGTTGGGATTAATTAAAATATCACATGCAAACGTTGATACGCACGTACATATATATTTTACATGTTTTTGTTCTTTATTCTCACTCTACATTGTGACATCATTGATTTGAGTAAAAAAAAATAAAAGTTCTGTTATATACGGTACGTACAAGCCAATGTGATTGTAGTTGTAGTATTTTTTAACTTTGCGTACATGTATGGATGGGCAAGGGTTTGATAGCAATCAGCTGTTTTAAATTTGAACATCATTGCGAAGTTATTTGATTTAAAACGTATAAAAAAAACCAATAATACTGAGAGATAAGAATAGAATGGGAAAACAAACCATTTCAGCTAAACAATGCACGCAAAAATGTATTTATATATCAATGCTCTTTGTGCACGTGCCAATTTTACAGTTTATACGTAATCCACTTTTGATACGTATTTTGGTTTACTCCCAATTTCATGAGTATAAACCCGCTAATTCGGATTTTGGTTTAAACCCAATTTATTTTGTTTTAATCCAAATTTTTGTATATGTATGTGTAGCGTAAAATGCAATATGGCAGATTCTAATTTTTACTGCGAATTGTAGATTGTATAGTGAAGAAGAAGAAAAACATGTATCATCAACGTTTGTATGTATTTTTTTAATCCCAATTCCAATTTTTACCTGTTTATACCGTACTTCCAATTTAATCCAATTTCATATTTAATTCGATTTATTTTTTCCGTATAAACTAGTAAAATGTTAATAAAGTTGCTAAATGCTAAGTGCATGATTTGCGCATGCTTTTCATATGGCAATGCTAATGATGACTAGTGTGGTTAATGTGAATTTGTAAATACGGACTACCGTACTGGGGGGTTTTTTTTTTCGAAGAAAAATAGCTTATACTTTATTTTTAAAAAAAATTATTTATTTTATTCTAAGTATGTACACAGATATATGCAATTGCATTGCAATATTCGAAGTGCATTAAGCACTTTTTTGTGTTTAGTTTTATCAAAAGCAAACTTTCTCACTGTTGTTGTATAGGTTTATATAAACTTTAAAATTATGATGATACAATTAAGGAGAATTTTATTTAAAAACTTCCATTCGTCGACATCGGTTACGACAGGTATATCTGCAATTATGGCCAGAAATTATCACAGGGTTACACATTGTGTCTTTGACATGGACGGTTTATTATTAGGTAATTATTTATTTTTTATTATTAAAAGAAAAACATTTTTTTTACTTGTAACAATTATATAAAAAATTCAAAAGAAATTCCGGTGAAATTTTTATAGAGTAGATACCTACATGTTCTAGTGACCTTGAAAATATTGATTGATTCTTATTTTTTTATTTTTGTTTCCAGAATAAATCTAATTTGTTTAAAATTATTATCATTATTCTATCACATTTTGTCTGATGCAATTTAAAATATTAATATGTACATAAATAAATCATGATTCATTTAATATTTATGTATTTTTATTTACATAGTTTTTTTTCTGGTTGATGTTTTTATGAAATTGCATTAATTTTATTTAGATACGGAACCAATTTATGAAGAAAATATACGTTCAATTGCAAAACGATATGGTAAACCATATCCGTATGAAGTTAGAATGAAACTTTTAGGTACAACTGAACAAATGACTGCAAAAATTGCGGTTACTGATATTGGTTTACCAATAACAGTTGAAGAATTTTTAAAACAATTCGATGAAATAGGACGTAAAACATTGGGTGATGCGAAATTATTACCAGGTAATTCGTAATAATTTTTTGATGTAATATCAACTAAATTGTGAATAAATATTATCTATTCAATTTCAAATAGGCGCACAACGGCTTATAGAACATTTACATAAAAATAAAGTTCCTTTTTGTTTAGCAACAAGCTCTGGAAAAGATGTTGTAGCAATAAAAACAAAAAATCACATGAATTTATTTAATTTATTTCATCACAAAGTATGTGGATCAACAGATCCAGAAGTGAAACATGGTAAACCAGCACCAGACATATTTCTGATAGCTGCAGAACGTTTTCCAGATAAACCAAAACCAGAAAATTGTTTAGTATTTGAAGATTCACCGAATGGCATTAAAGCAGCATGTGCAGCTGGAATGCAATCGGTCATGGTACCAGATAAACGTGTACCAAATGAAGCACGAACACAAGCAACAGTAGTATTAAATTCATTAGAAGAATTTCAACCAGAATTATTTGGTTTACCTTCATTTAAAAATTAATTAATTAAATATATAGAAAATTGATTCCCTAGCATAATTATTCAATTTTTTGTTATCCTGCACCATTAATATGCTAAGGCTTAACTAGTACCTAGTACAAATTTTAAGTTTATAAAATGAATATATGACTAATAAATGAAATTTATTTTAAATTAATTACTTCATTTCTATTATTTTATATTTTTATCATTTTAATAAATACAAATTTAATAATTTTACTTTCCAACAGCTTCAATTTGTTTCAAAATATCGTCTGCTGATTGATTTGTTAATGGCACGGAAGATTCTTTTCCTTTTTCTGTAAGATTAAAAAGAAAAACACAAGAAATGGTAAAAATTCGGAAGAATAAATAATAAATTTGAAATAATTACCATATCTTGCCCATAAACGTGGTTGTATTCCACTACATTCTCTTATTAATATTGGTAACTCTGGATTTTCTTTTTTCAATTTCGGATAGTGTTTTTCAACAAAATCTCTGAAAAATATTTAAATATTCATTTCAATTATTATTGACTTTTTACAAATGAATTATAAAACAGGTCTATAAAATTTTATCGAATATAATTTAGTATGTTATTCAGAGAACATAGAGATTGTGTAATCATCAGCTGTTGATAATCCCTGTTCTCTAAATACATTTAATAAATTTTTATGAAAGTAATTACCTTGCACCTTTGGATGCTTCACCAGTTTGACAAAGATGAATTCTCAATTCTTTTAATTGTGAAACTAATTTACCACATCTTGATAAAGTAATCCTCATTTCGTTTAAAATTTTTTTCAAATTCTTGTACCAATCGAAATTTGAAATGTTACGTACAGTGCTGACTGCTGACCATATGGTTGTCAAAAAAAAAAAAACAAAAACAAATAACTGTTCAAAATTAAAGGGAAATTTAATATTAGACAGTTTATACGTAACCCACTTTTGATACGGATATTGGTTTACTCCCAATTTCATGAGTATAAACCCGCTAATTCGGATTTTGGTTTAAACTTTAAACCCAATTTATTTGGGTTTAATCCAAATTTTTGTATATGTATGTGTAGCGTAAAATGCAATATGGCAGATTCTAATTTTTACTGCGAATTGTTTGCATGTATTATTTTAATCCCAATTCCAAATATAACCCGTTTATACCGTACTTCCAATTTAATCCAAAATACGAATTAAATTCGAATTATTTTTTAAGCTATAAAGTACTAAATTGTCACGTGCACAAAGAGAATTGAAATATAAATACATACATTTTTGCGTGCATTGATAAAATACGTTAAATTATTTAGCTGTAATTGTTTATTTCTACTTTTATCTCTCAGTATTTATAACTTGGCAATGATATTCAAATTTAAAACAGCTGATTGCTATCAAACCCTTGCCCATCCATACATGCACGCAAGGTTAAAAAATACTACAATTAAAATCACATTGGCTTTTACGTACCGTATATAATAGAACTTTCAACTTTTGTTTTTTATTACTCAAATCAATGACATCACACCGGGCTTGTATATTGTTTTGTTGTTGCTTTTCATACAAAATTGAATTTGAAATCTATTTTTTTATCGAGTTTCACTGAACTTCGTACAAAAATCGAAAAAGAAATCCTTGACATGTAGTATATTGTATTTGTATATACCTTCATTCTAGCATTGCCAATTTCAAATTCAGCTTTTTCTCACTTGAAACTTCAAATTCCACATTTTTCTATGGTATTTCTCTAAATAAAAATTTCAAATTTGTATCTATGTCCACGTTTATTCTGCTTCAAAATAGTGATGTGATGCCCAAAAATTAAAAATTTATTTAGGTTTTTATTTAACTTTATCAACAAAAAATAAGAAATTTATTTTCGCGATTTCTGAACCAAGAAATATATCAGCTAGAACTGGAGTTAAGTTAATGTATGCATTAATAGAAATCATTTGCGGCAAATAAACCCGTTAATTTCAACTCGGCGCGTTTGCAATTTTCTTCACCCACTGACGAATGTCTGGCTAAAGTTGGTAAATTTACATTGTTAGCTACTTTTTTAAAAATTTTCTATATGCTTTTGCTTTATCTAATGGCTGTGTTCTTTAATATTAATTTTATGTGCATTCATTTTTTGATTGCAAATTTTACAAAATGCATTGTCCTCTTGGCTCTTTTTAACAACCAAAAATCTAAAATCTTCAATTTCAAGCTATTGACTTGCAGAGGGCGCTTTGATCAGTTGAGTGATTATTTGGTTGTATTGGAAACACTGATGAAAAAAATAAGAAGCACCGAGGCCCAGACTCCAGAAACAGAAAGTTAAGCAATAAGCAGTTCCAAAGATTTTAATAAATTCTCACTTTCATTGAAAAAAAAAATTTTGTTGCTATCTTTTGGCACGAAATTTTGACTTGTACAAATTACTCTTTACTTTATTATTTTAAATTGTTTTATAATTAATCATTTAATCGATTTCCATGGATTCATCAGGAGCGGCAAAAAATAATTTTTCGAAGGTTACACATTGTATATTTGACATGGATGGCTTACTTTTAAGTTGTATTTCTGTTTGTGTTTGTTTATTAAAGCTGTTACTTGTTGCACATTCATTTTTTCATACAAAAAATACTTGCTACATGATTTTGCGACACTAACAGTTGAAACAGACAAAATTTTAATTATACAATAATTTTTATTCAAATTTTAGACAGTGAAGCACTTTACACAGAGGTAATTCAAAAGATTCTAGATCCATTTAATAAAACATTCACATGGGAAGTTAAAATGAGTGTGATGGGATTGCAAGCTGAAGAATTAGCTAAAAAATTATATGAAGTTTATGAGTTACCAATGACTTGGGAAGAATTCACTGAACTTCATAGAAGAAAAGCTGCAGAAGCGATGTATAATTCACAACTACTACCAGGTGAAATTCCAAATTCTTCATGGATCATTGAATGACAGATTTTTTAACGTGCTGTTTTTGTATCACTTTTCAGGTGTGAAACGACTATTGGAACATTTACACGAAAATAAAGTTCCTTTTTGCTTAGCAACAAGTTCCGGAGAACAATTTCTTGAAATTAAAACAACAAATCATAAAGAATTGTTTAGTTTGTTTAGTCACAAAGTATGTGGATCAACAGATCCAGAAGTGAAACATGGTAAACCAGCACCAGATGTATTTTTGGTAGCTGCAGAACGTTTTCCAGATAAACCAAAACCAGAAAATTGCTTAGTATTTGAAGATGCGCCGAATGGTGTTATAGCTAGTCGCGCTGCAGGAATGCAAGTAGTTATGGTACCAGATCCTAGAGTATCAGATGAACAACGTGCACAAGCAACATTAGGATTGAATTCATTAGAAGAATTTCAACCGGAACTTTTTGGTTTACCACCGTTTAAAAATTAAAATTATTTTTTGATCCTTTTTTTAAAAAATTGATTTAGTTTCAATAAATATATAATTTTATAGATCTTTAATTTGAAGAAATTTTGGAAGATCCTAAATTCAGAATTTTCTTTTTTCAGTCACAATTTGAAAAATTAATATTTCTATTTAAATGGCAATTTATTGCAATCTTGATTCTTGTCTTGCATTGCACACATTGGGCATGAACAGATTAGGTGGTTATAGGGACGTCACGATACCAACGATACTATCGAGGTATCGATACTTTTCA
This sequence comes from Bombylius discolor, assembly GCA_939192795.1. Taxonomy (NCBI): domain Eukaryota; kingdom Metazoa; phylum Arthropoda; class Insecta; order Diptera; family Bombyliidae; genus Bombylius; species Bombylius discolor. The sequence goes on along the minus strand of OW584238.1, from coordinate 43,565,189 downwards.
TCCGATACCACGATACCAAGTACTCGATACTCTCTCTCCGATACTTTTACCGGTATCGATACTTTTGGGTCGATACCGATACTCGATACCAACAGGTTATTTGCTTATATTATAGCCCGAGGAAAAGTGAGAAAGAATATTTTACCTCTTTTTTCAAGTAGCTTGGCGTCACCTTCATTTTTATCTTTGTTTATTATAATAATATTCTTCAAACATTAGAATAAATTACTTTTATAAACAGAAAAAAAATAACATTTTCAATTTTTATTTATTCTTTTTTGACATGTATGGTTTTTTTAAATTTTTTAGTATGGTATTTTAATTTTTATAGTATCGGCCGATACTATCGGGTATCGATGCTTTTGTCTCGATACTATCGAGGTATCGATACCATAGATCCGATACCGATACCGATACCCAGTATCGATACTTTTTAAAATTTTGACGTCCCTAGGTGGTTATAACAACGGATGCAAACCTGTTTTTACAACTGCTAAAATTACATCTAAAGGTGGCACGACCAGTTGTAACGAGAGTGTGAGTGTATTCAGAGTGCTTCACAAGTGGAAAAAAATTATACTATTATTGTTACAACCAGCGCAAAATAACCGGTTTAACCACCTAATGTGTACAGACAGATTGAACAGAACAAAAATTCTTGAAATATTTGTGGTGAAAATTTTGTAATTCTTCATACAATAGTGTTACCATTTTAATCGGATTCAATTGTTAAAACAGTTGATCCAATTACTAATGGGCTGAATCCGCCACCGGAACTAGTCCCACTTTGTTTTGGAAACAAGGAAACACCTCACACCCGATGTTCCTGCAACTGCAGAGGAGTAAAAGATGGTAAATCTTTGCCTCCTTCTGCAGAAGACACCTCACCGGAAAGTATTCATTGGTGCTTCCTCATAAATTTCCTTGTAACGTCTGTTGGTTGACCAATTTGGAAATCATAGATTCAATTGCATATTACAGTTGACCTATTAAGGAAACACCTCGGACCAACCACGGTGATGTTCGTGCAACTTTCTGAGAAGTAAAAGATTTTTTGTATATCTTTGCCTCCTCCTGCAGAACATACCATTGGAAAGTATTCATTGGTGCTTACTTTTAAATTTCCTTGGTTTAACCAGCATAGTCACTTCGAATTATTAAACGTTCTGTAACATCTGTATTAATATCTTGATTTGATAATTCTGGTTCCTGATTAATTAATAATAAATTTAATGGTTTTAAATCACGATGTATTAATTTTTTGAACTTTAGAATTTAGAATTAATAATATAATAATTTTCCTCCTTGGCACAACCGCCATACAATGGAAAAAACGCCACTTGACAGTTGAAATAAAAAAAATGTTAAAAAAAAAAAATCACATTTTCACCTTTTGTTGAGAAGTGAGGTTAAACCCGATGGCGAGTCCCCAGGGTTTCACCTCTTTTTAACAAGTGAGGTTGGGACTACCTTTGGTCATTTAAAATGTTTTCTATTGAAATTCTTAATTGATCGTATATTTGTTATGACGAAATACAAGACACACTTAAATGGGAGAATATTTGCAATTCCAATAATAAGAAAACCCTTTAATTTCTTCTTTATTTGCACATCAATTCTTCGTCGATTACACCTTCATTTATGCAAAATTAGCTTCGAAGAATTTCACCTTTAATGAAAAGTGAGGTTGGGTCTACCAGGGTTTCACTTTTTTGAACAAGTGAGGTTAGGTGAATTAAATTATAAATTGAGAAGAAGTTTAAATACTTAACAGTTTAATAATAAAGCATACTCAGAAATACAATAGGACTTAAAAATTTTGTAAATTTCTGCTCCATAATACTTAATTTTGGCATAAAATATGTACTGTTGTTTCTGTATCTTCAAAACATATCCTAAGGTAACATGTAACATCTTCAAGAATTTTTATTATTTTTAGATGATACCCCCATGTCTTGTAGCCCGAATTTGTTCTATAGCTCAAGCGCAGCTCTGGTTTGTTTGAATTTGGTCATATCTGTTTCATGTTTTCTGATTTTTTCAGTGACACACATTTTTTTATCATAAAAAGTTTTTTAGGAGGATTTCTTAAAAGTTTTCTATGTATATAATTTTTGTAAACTTTTAAAACATTTTAAAATTTTTTTTTATATCACAGTAGAAGCACATGAATCAAACTAAATTTACGAACGAAATGATCGCAGCTCCACACAATACACATTCACACAACAATGAAATGTCAGAAAGACATGAAATTCTCACCATTAACACACCAGACATAAAAATCACGATTTAAGATTAAGTTACGACATAGACATTAAATTAAGTCTGATGTAGAGGCAGCCTAATAAACATTTCACCTCATGTTTTTAAAGAATTTCACCAATTTTCACCAGTTTTGTTATGGTGGGTCTTTTGGTTGGATGTGTAGTCTTGGATTACTTTTAATTTTTTTAAAAATTTAATGAAGTTTATTAAAAAAATTGTTTATAAAAGTACGTGAATTGTGTAAATTGATTTATTTAATTTATAATTTAATAAATGGTTGAAAAAAATTTTTTTTTCTCTTATTGGAGAAAATTTTGAAAGAAATAAAAAAAAAACATTTAATTTGATCTCATTTTCATGTTTTTTTGTTGTTGTGAAAATTAATATTTATTGAAAAAAAAAAAATTTTATTTTTCTGTGATGTTAATTCAAATTTCATTTGTATTTAAGTTTAATTGGGTTTTCTAAATTTCTGTATGAGTAAAAGGGTTTATGGAATAATTCAATAATCTAACTTTAAAAAAAAAATTGATGAAAAAAAGATAAAAAATAATTTGGATACCTAACAATATCTAGCTATACATTTTTTTTTTTGCTTTGTTGTTTTTGGTTTGATATCTGATATTTAAATGTATATAGTGTTCCATAAAATGGATTAAAGATGATTTATATAAAATGCATATAACAAATATAATTTAGACAACAAATATATACTATACATACATACTATATGTATATTAAATTATAGATAGATAGTATATATGTTGTTATAATGGGGTAGTAGTATGTATTCAAATGATAATTACATATTCATCATAAAAGATAGAAGGCTTAAAAGAACACAAAGAAATATGATATTATGCGATGGATGCCATCCTAGTTTAAAGATATTTCTCATTTTTTTTTTTTTTTTTTGTAATGTTAAGATGAGTTTTGTATTTAAAACGATACGAAAAAAAATTGTACACACATGATGTATAATGACAATGTACCGTCAAGTAGAACATCCATATCTAACTTTATATCTATTTTTCTCTAATTAAAAGTATCTATCTACTTTACTTTTATTTAATTTTAGAACATTTTTTTTTTATTCGAATCAGAATACCTATACCATCTTTAATTAATTTAAAAAAAAAAAAAAATCTTAATAAATCTCAAAACTTTGTAACAATTTAAACTTTTTTCTTTTTTTAAATGCATTTTTGCATTACAGAGAAATTCAAGGGCCTTTGCCAAATTGATTTATAACTTCTTTTTTTTTTCAATTGATTCAAAATACATATTTATGCTTTTTCCACTGTGACAATATGATGACGCAATGTTAAAAAATATCTAAAATTTTCAAATAGTTCTAGTTAAAAAAATAATAAATTTATTTATTATTATTTCTTCATAACTAAGTACATATTCCTAATCGTTTATTCTATAACTAATTATAACGATTTTTCGTATGTCTCAAAAGTCTAAAGTGTTATTTATACACTTTGAAATTTTTTATTTTTTTTATTTTTTACTTGATTGATTTGAAATGTAAGTTAGTTAAAGTTGGAGATATAAGTTGTTAGAACCATAATAGAAAACTTGATGATCAACAATATATAAATTAAATTCCACATTAAGTCAAAAGAAAGTGAATAGATAACTACATGAATTATTTTTTAAAGAGAAATGTACTGAAATTGAGAATAATGTACATGTATACATTGTGTTGAGTATATTTGTTAGTAAAATATTAGTGTAATTTTTTTTTCTTTTTTTTTTTTCACAAAGCGGAGAAAGTAAATATTTTAAATTTATCTAGGCAAACATTAGAATTTATTTACTAAATGAAATTAGGTTGACCCTTTCCGTCATTTATTATCATAAATTATTTAGGTACAATGTGTTTTGTAAATGTACTTATTTTAAATAATTATTTATTTTTTCTAAGCAAATAGAAAAAAAACATCTAACATATTTCTTATTCTTTCATAAAATTTGTGAATACTTCAATTAATAATTTAAAAAAACAATTTCTGTAAGAAGTTGAATAACTTGAAAAATTTTACAATTTATTAAAAAATTAGTCTTACACAAATTAGAAAATTCCTATTGGTAGATTCAAATTATAATAAATTATTAAGCATCTCAGTAAAAATAAAACATTCCTGCATATTTTCTTTACAAAAGATAGTTATTTGTAATTATAAATTTAATTTTCAAAAACTGTTAAATCAACTAGGCACTAATTTTCATTACTTTTTTTTCTTTTCTAACTTTAAGGAGGAGTTATTCTTTTTGTTTCCTTTAACGAAATTTCATCATTAATAGTAGATAAATTCAAAAAAAAAAAAAAAAAAAAAAATGATTATTACTTTAAAAGTATGTAATGCTTGACTTCTCCATATTCAAAGTTGTTATGTAGAATATTTCAATATTCATTGAAAATAAGCAAACAATGTAAATACTTTAAAACATCGAACATTTTACATAATATTATTTCCTCCTACATTAAACTTATTTGTTTATTTCTTTCTAGGTATTTTTAAAAAAAAATCATTTTAAATATGTAATACTAAACTATTTGCAATATAAATCAAAAAAGAAGAAACAAATAATTAAAACTAGGTCATAATTCCTGAATATAAAAATAAAAATAGCAAATAAAATGTAAATGATTAAAGTAAAAAAAAAAATCATATATAATATAGTAGCAAAGAAATTTCTATTAGTACGTTTTAGTGTACTATAAATATGAGTGAGTACATTTCAATAAAAGAACTATTCTACATACATATATACATACGTTGCATAGTGAAAAAGGAAAAAAAAAAAAGAAAAATAACAACGTAAAGGGAATCACTGTCGTCATCATCATCCAATCCAGTGAACTTTGTAAACACATGCTTTTCGTTCGTTCGTCTTTCTGACTACCTATACTGAATGAATATATTTTAAGCCTATTTTCCTATATATTTTTTCGTCTTAATATGATTTTTTTTTTCTTTTCAATTTTTAGTCTTTACAGAGCCTGGTAAAATGTTTATATTCTAAAAAAAAAAAATAATAATAATAAAAATAGAATATAGTTATAGGCAACATATTTTTTATATATACATACATAAATTTCCTTCTTTTTTTTTAAATGTTTTTTTTTTTTAGAATTTTCCTTTTTTTATTTTTTGCAAAGAGAAAAAAAAATGCATATTTTCTTTTTTTATTTCATTTGGACTATTTACGAAAATTATGATGGAAAAAAGTGTTTATGTAGCTAAAAAAAAAATGAACAGAACAAGATTTCTGTTAGTAATAATGTAAGTCTTCAAAGATTATTCTTTTTCTTTTTTCTTTTTTTTTTTCTTTTTTATAAACAATTTGAAGTAGCTAAGAATTTTTGATTTTTATTTTGTATTATTGCTGATTGATATATTTATCAAAATATGTGCTTAAACTGCTGTATAGATGAAATTTTTTCGATATATATACCTACTTACAATGCTTGTAAAACGTTGTGAAAAAGAAGTTTTATCGATCGCAATTAGAAACACAACAAAGTAAAGAAAAAAAAAAAAAAAAAGAAGAAATTAGGTGTTTCTATGTTTCTGATTGAAAATTATAATAAGATTACATATAAGTATGTTCAGGTATGAGAGAGATACAAATTAACTGGATTAAATGAAAAACAAAACTCATATTAGATTATCATTATTTTAATGTGCCAAAAAACATCAATATAAATTAATTAATCTACTCAGGTGTCTTTCAGGTGTGGTATATTTCACACGAATATAAAAAAAAAACAAAAAAAAAAAAAAATTTATAAAGTTTTATAGGCTCCAAAGTTAGAAATTTATTCACACGATTTTGTGTTAATCCTTTAAAATCCATTCTATTCGTTCATAAAATGCATTTTGCAAATCCCTATTTCTTAATCTTCATGGAATTTTTTTGAATCAGAACTTACTTCGAACAAAAAAATAATTAATTTTTAACTTATAGTGAATCTTTAACTATGTCATATAACATGGAAAAATATCCAATTATGCACTACATTCACTAATTTAAATTAAATACATATTTTAATTAATCATTTTTTTTTTTAATTCAAATTTCAAATGTCCTTCATCATGCACAAAATTAATTTAAAAGAAAAAAAATAAAAAAACAGCTAACAAGAACCACATGGTAATTTTGATAAGTGGGCGTTACTAATCTTTTCTTTTAATCTACATAATTTTTCTTTTTTAATTTATTAATATTATTATTTACTTCTTTTTCTAAAAATAAAAATATTAAAGGAAAAATTATTTTCCAACGATATACGTTCTTAAGAACTGATAAAAAGATTAAAAAATATTCTGTGTTCAAATCATTCCAAACTATTTCAACAGAAGCAAGAAAACAAAAAGTAAATTTAAAAAAAAAAAACTAAATTCAAATAAAAATATTCAAATTTAAAATCCACAAAATACTCTTATTATGTATTTGTCACTTACCTTTTAATTAAAACAAATCAAGATTATATATTTAAGAGTTGTATACTATAGAATACAAAAGAATGCCATCCAAATATTGTACATACTTATGTACATACAATTTGATATTTAGATATAAGTATCTTTTGTACAAAAGTCGTCAACATCAATAATATAGATAGAATTACGAGTAAACGACGACAAATGATTAAATTAAAAAATTGAAAAAAATAAAATAAAAAAATTTGCATTAACATGTCATCAATTCATTAGCACGATAAGTTAAGTTCATGAATATTTTTCTGTTTTTTTTTTTTTTTTTATTAATATGAATTTTATTATTATTTTTATTAAATATGATTGTTGTGAGTGTGAAACCATATAAAGAATTAGAACATATATTGAATGATTATATTTTGTATATTCGTTTTTTTTTTTCTTCTCATCTTTCTGGTATAAGTTCAACAATTTAATAATTTAAACATTACATACTTTAACATTTTGAAATGATAAAAAGAATGTTAAAAAAAATATATATATTGAATTAATTTGAAATAATAGGGTGTCCAAATTTTTTTTTTTTGTCGTAGAAATATGAATTAATAATACGAAAAGATTTAAAGTGCTTGCATAAAAAGGGATAGACTGGATACAGTCTGAAATACATAATTAGTTTTGAAAGTGAGTTGATCATCAAATAACAAAAAGGATCAAAACATAAATTGAACACCTAGTCTAATCTGATATACAGTCTGTTCAGTAAGAGCGTGTAAGTGATAAAATTAAATCGAATTCTTGTATGGTTTTAAATTTAATTTTTATTAATAATATAAACTAAGCTCTATTTCGAAAATATATTAATATATTGTCCAGTCTCCATTATTATTTATAATTTGATGGCATCTTCTTTCACAACTTTCAACCAATTTCTTTGCATATTCTGAAGACAAATCCTTCCATATTTTTTTGTAGGACTCTTTTCAAATGATTTATTCCTTTTATTTGTTTTCCTCTCAATTCTATTTTTTTAGTCCAAGCTTGTTTTACACTATTTTATACTACAAATGTTTATTTGTCATTAAATATTACATTTTCCCAATTTCGAACAATATTTTCTTTAGCCCACTGTAATCTCTTCTTCATATGCTTTCTCTGTCAATAGAGGTTTAACTAGCGAAATCCTACTTTTGATTCCACTTTCGCCTAACCTTTTTCGAATTGTGTTTAGGAAAACGCTCACACGTTTTTCAGTCATTTTTTGTTGTGCTTGTCTAAGAAGTCGGATTCTTTTGAAAAAGAGTGACTATAGCTTTGTCCTCTGACTTTGTCGTCTTCCTCGTTTTACCTCTACCAGGTAGGTCATTTAAGTTTCCTGTGTTTTGATATCTTTGCACTTATTTTCTTACAAATGCGTATGAGACTTTTGAATACTTTGCGGCAGCAGTAACTGCCATTTTTGGTCTCAATGGATGTGAAACTAAAAACAGTTTCAAATTTTTTTTTTAAATAATTCACTCATCTTACACTTGTACCTCATTTTCACACGTTTTAAATAGAAGTGAACTAATTATCACGCTTCGAAATAGACAAAGGCTTCAGAATGATAAATCACCATCCCCCAGGTCAGGTAAATCAGTATACTGGAAATACTAGTTTACACGCTCTTACTGAACAGACTGTACATATGTATGAAATTCATCAGATTTTTTTGATCGGTTGCTTTAAAAAAAATGTTTTTTATTCTATTTTGAAACGGTATGTTATAGAAAAACCCGTAACCAAAAACAAATGTAAAACAAAATTGTACGTAGTTCGATATAAAATATGATTTTATTACAAAATAATTAATTCATAAAATTAAAATCGATACTCTATAAATGGTATACATCCGATACAGAACATATACGTATATATTTATTATTACATTGTTTCGAATATAAAAAATGATGTATGTATATTTTGCATGCATGATGTGCACAATATACATTATAAAATTTTATTATTATTATTTTTTTTTCATATTTAATTTCTTGTATGCACTTAAAGAATGAATGAGATTTCCTGACTTTCTTTTTTAGTCTCACAACAAAAATAAAAAAAAAAAAAATAGGAAAAAGAAAAAAAAAAAAGAAACAATAAACACAATCTGTATACCAAATTTTCTCCAGTAATTTCTTGTATTTTTAGAAATAATTTGTTCTGAATTATTAAGAGCAATAAATTTTTATTTAAATACATTAAAAAAAAATGTAATTTTTTTTGTGTGTTGCTGTGCTTGTAATTCAATTTAATCTAATTTTTTTTTTCCTTCTTTACTTTTTTATTTCCAGAATCTAAATATGCGAAAATAAAATTATCATTTATTTTATTTATTTATTATTTTTTTCTTTTTCAAAAATGATGAGTGAATAAATTTTATTCATGATATTATAAATGTGAAACATAAAACAAAAAAAAACAAAAAATAATTTTTTTTAAATATAAAAAAAAAAATAATAATTTTAAAAATATGGAGACTTTTGGTGGTGGTAGAGGAATTAATACAGAAAATAATGGTAATCGTAATATGTTACCATTAGAGACTAGTGCATCTGGTAGCCGTTTACGTCCAAATACATTATCAGCACCAGAAAAAGAACCAGTCAATTTTATAATAAATTTGGTTGGTGCACCACCAGAAGTTGAACAACTTGTTGAACATATCAAATCAGTTGCTGAACAATTTTTATATCATTGGAAAACATTTCCTATTGGTAAGAAATTTAAGAAGATCAAAAAACAAAATAAGTATTTAAAATTAATTTGTGAATTTCAATAGAATTGATTTTCAATTGAAATAAGTTATTTTCGTTTGAATGTTTGTTCCGATGGAATACACAATATCCTTGAAACTATTTACTTTTCGATTGAAATTGAAATTATGTTTCTTTTTCATTTGAAAATTTGATATGACACAATAATTGTTAATTAAATTAACTTTTTAAATATTTTTAATTTTCATTTTAGTTCTTCCAGTACCATTAGCTTCAAATGGCGGAGGTGGAGGAGGAGGAGGAATTTCATATAATTCAAAAACACGTCAAATTAATTTACGTGATTTATTTATTGCACCACCATTCGATGAATTAGATGCAGTTGCTGCTGATGGTAGTGGTGAACCAAGACGTTTAACAAATACACAATTAAAATCATTAAGAGAAAGAGGGTAAGAATTTCATTTTTTTTTTTAAAATTACTTTTAAATAATTTTAAAATGAAAAAAAGCAAAAAAATCTACAACAAAATGTAACAAACAATTAATATATATTTTGTTTTTCATTTCACATTCACGAATATCATAAATTTATTTTCAATATATTTTTGTTTTTTCTTTATTTCATTTTACCTGCAACATTATTATTATTCTTTATTTTTTTCTTTTATTCATGATTAAAATATGTATTTGCGTGATTTTATTTCTTATATCGTTTAAAACAAAATATAAAAAAAAATAATAATAAATATTGCAGAGAACACAAAATGCTTTTTGGATCTCATTAAATATTTACATTTTTTTTTTTTCTTCAAATAAATGACTTTTTTTTAAAATCATAAATTTGTGTACTAATCACTAACATTGCATTGTAAACAACTTTAAAACGTTTTTTTCTTCTATTATTTTTTATTTTTAATTTAAAATTTAAATAAAAAAAATAATAAATAAAAATGCAAGCATATTTTGTTCCTCTTTTTCTCTTGAAATTTTATTTAAAATTAAAAACAAAAAAAGATAAGAAATTTTTTTTTATATTGACGAACAAAAAAAAAAAAAAATGTAAAAAAAAAAAAAGACAAACAAGAATTTCAAAATATACCGTGTAACTATTTCTGTAAAGCTTGCAAAAGGATAAATACGGGAAACCGAAGAAATTGAGTTTGGAACAATTGGAAACAATTCGACAAAATGGGTAAATAAACAACAAAATAAATAAATAAATGCATAATGTCTCTACATAAATACATAGAAACAAAAAAAAAAAAAAAAAATACATTTTTATAAAAATTATTTATGTTCTAAATTTTTTTTTTTTTTTAAAAATCTATTATTTTGTTCTTGTAATTAAAAAACAGCATTAAATGTATAAATGCGTAAATATGTTTTATTATTCCTTCTTAATTGAAAAAATAAAATAAAATACATAATATTTAAGTCCAGCAAGCGTTTGATATAAAAAAAAAATTATTTGTGAATCACAAGAATGAACTAATAAGTGGGACTTTATCATATTATTTAATTTAATTTTCCCTTCAAATTTTTTCATCATTCATTTTAAAAAAATAAAAAATCTATTTTCTATTTCAGAAGAGAAAGATATAAAAAGCTTATCACTTACTGTTGATTCTTGTGTGTAAAAAAAAAAAAACATGATTGTGCAATAAATGTTTATTTTTGGTGTAAAATTTTTTTTTTATTTAAAATTTATTTGTTTTTTTTTTTTGTCTCTTTTTGTTCTTCCTAAGTTGTTTTTTAGATAAATATCTGAAAAATAAAACAATTTTGAATTGCATGTTTTCAAATTTGTTCCTATTAAATATCACAATTATTCTCAAATGATTTATTTTTATGTGGTTTTTTTTTGTCTTTTAAGAAATAAAAAAAAATAAAAGTATTCATTATAATGATTATTGTATTACCCTTTTGTATTTTATTTTTATCTTGTATTTTGTTCAAAAGTGGAGAAACATAAATATTTTTGTTTTTTTTTTAAAGAAATTTTTGAAATTTGTAAACTGAAATAATGAAATGGTAATGTTTTTGATTTTTTTTTTTTAATTTTAAGAGAAGAAATTAAATTCTTCAAGGAAAAATATTAATTTATTTTTGTAATTAAAATTTTTTAAATGATTCGAAATAAATTTTGAAAATTGATTTTAGCTCCATCTTCTGCTTCTATTTTTTTTTTTTTTTTGTTCATAAATAAAATTATGAAAGTTTTTTTTTTAATTTTTCGCACAGAAGTTTTCATTTAATTTTTGAAATTTTAAATACATAACGGTATATGATGATGTTTTCTTCTTTGAACAAAAAAAAAAAGAAGGGTTTTCAACAATGACGAATTCACGATGCTTAGGTTACTGTTAGTTTTACATCTATACTCGGTTTATAAATCGAAATCAGTACAGGCAACATAGACATACTTTTCTATATTCTTTTACATTGCATTTGTATAAATCTGTCTCTTGCGTGGGGTGATCAGATCTCAATTTCAATTTATAATTTATAAAAAAATCATTTATATGTAAAGTTATCAGAAACTAATCGGGTACTGCCTCCATAAGCACAATACTGAATTCGATTTATAAACCGAGTATAGATCATCCTTTGAAGTAACATTGTATAAAATGTGAAGAATTTAAAATCAGTAAAAAAGTTCATTTTTTTTTTTTTAAAGAAAGAAAAAACGAGAAATACATTTTTAGAAACTTGTTGATTCCAACAAAATTTAAGATTTAATTTTAAATTTTTAAAGAAAAAAAAAATGGAAATTATGTATGTATTTAAAAGTTATTATGAATAAAATTTCAGTTTACAAATATCATCAAAATTATTGTGTAAATAATATGTGTAATGTAAGTTTTACAGGAATGAAACAAAAAAAAAAAATTAATTAAAAACGTTTAAAATAAAAATAAAAAAAAATGCATGCATTAACATGAATATTAGATGTCATATGAATTTTGTTTGAAAAAAAATAAGTACACCTAGTGTTGTAATTTTTTGTAGAAAAAATAATATAAAGAAATTTAATTAAAAAAGTTTTATATAAAAATTCACAGTGAATTTGATGTGCCCAGTCTTAATTTTCCTGGACAAGTTCATAAATGGAGATTATCACAATTATTACAAAAAGGAACATTCCGTGCTCATGATTCATTTCTTAGTGATTTAGCATTAGCTGCTAGATTTATTGTTGTTACAGCACGTTCACGTATATTTGGTCATTTTTTTTCAATTGCTAACGCTATTAAAACATTATTAATGGGTTTTATTAAATTAATCGACATGTTAATTGGTATGTAAATTTACAAATTAATTACAAAAAAAAAAAAAAAAAAAAAAAAAAAAAAATTTAAAAAGATAAATTAATTAAATTTGGATTTTTTCATTTTTCTTAAATTTTTACAGGAGTTCCATCTTTATTAGCGCACAATTTAGATTATAAAATTAGAGAAGAACGTTGCCGTTATTTAGTAGCTGAACTCGTTTGTAGGGTATGAATTTATTTTTTCTTTTAAAAAATTATAATTGATGAAAAAATTAATGAATAATATTTATTTATTTTATTTTTTAGGTCGAATATGAAGATTGTTTAGATTCGCTTTGTTCATATGTTCGTAAACAATTACGTCGTGCAACTATGGAAAAATTTGATGTTGAATGTGAATCAGCATTACCTGTACCATATTTATTTTTAACACCAAAAGGACAAGAAATTGATTTACGTTTATTTTCACGTGATATTATGCGTAAAGCTTTACCAATATTAATTGGTATATTAGAACGTGAAACACGTGGCTGGTTTTTACATTTTAGAGAACGTTTAATTGCTGAATTAAGAGAAAAAAAATTAACTGATAAAGAAATTGAAGATGTAAGTTTTAAAAATATTTCGATAATTAGAAATCTTATTTTTTTTTCTAATATTATATTTTTTTTAGGAAGTAAATGAAGCTGTTATGAAAGAATATTTACAACGTGTATATTCTTCAATTTTATCAAATTCTGATTTAGAAGATTTAGGTAACGGTATACCACAATTATTAGTACAACAAGCACAATCAGTTGTTATTATGCATAAATCTGTTGAAAAAGTTCAAAAAGAAATAAAACGTTCACGTGAAGATCATCAAAAATGTTTATCAAATGATCATTCTGTATTATCACGTGTTGCACCATGGTTACGTTCAAAATTACGTACTGCTGAAGCAAATAAAGTTAATAAAACAACATGGTCAGCACATGAAGAAGCATTAAAAATGTGTATGAAACATAGTTTACATCAAACTGCATATTTTTTAAGTAGAGATATGGCATTTATGAAAGAGGTATAAATTGAAATTTTTGATTTTTTTTTTTTAAATTTTGCATTTTTTCATATTTTTGTTTTGTTTTTGTATAAAGCGTGAACCAGTTTTATTGAAAGAATTAAAAAATGCAAAAACACCAACAAGAAGTTTTCAATGGGCATGCCGTATATGGTCACCAAAATCATGGATAATCCGTCGTAATTTTCAAGGACAATCTGAAATAATACCGACTGTAATATGTCAACAAGCAACCTCAATTGTAACACCAAGATCAGATCCGAGCCAACCAGTATTTCTTGTTGAAAAAGAAGTTTTACGTACAACAAGTACAAGATGGCCATTTTGGCGGTTATTAAATTTATTACAACGAATATGGTGTTGGACATGGAATATGATGTTTTTATTAGGAATTTTAGTACCATGGTGTAGTCCAGTCGGTTTAAGAGCATTATTTTGTGTAAAACCATTTATGTCTGATTTAGAATTATCACAAGTAAATGGTACATTATTTCCACGTAAAACAAGTATAACACAAACAATGGCATCACGTTTAATTGAATTATGGAGGCATATATCAAAAGCACGAACACATTTTGAAACCGAACCAGATACTGGATTTATTGGAAAAGGATTTACAAGAAATATGAATCGTATTTGGAATTATTTTATAAAAGGATTTTTAGGAACGATTTTAATACTTTTTGTATTTCCTGTAATATGTTTATCAGCATCATTAATTAGTATTTCATTTGCAATAACTGCACCATTATGGGTTCCTGCATTTGCAATATCACTACATTTGTATATGATGTTAATTTATGATTTAGATTATCCAGATCCATTACGTAATCGTTATTGTATCATATTGGAAGCGTTTATTTGGAATATTTTAATACAAGGATGTCTACAACCGATTGTAGCTGTTTTAGTTGCAACAATATTATGCCCTTTAGCGTCGATTATAGTATTAATTGGTAAGAAATTTGTTTTAATTTCAAAAAGAAAAAAATTTACAAATTATTATTATTTTTTTCTGATTAGTTGGTGTAGCACGTTATTGGTTACGTTTGTTATGGGATTCATTAACATTTCATTTATTTATTAAAAAATGTGGTCGTGTACCAGCTAGTGATAGTTTTGCAGTTAAACGTATTGCTGGTCCTGGTTTAGCATTAGATTATTATTTTATAATACGTCCAGAACAAGCATTAGCCGCATTTGAAGCTAAAATGGAATTAGATGAATTACAAGCATATCAACATTCAATGGAACGTATTATATTACAACCACAAAAGGATTTTAGTCAATTTGTTGAAGCATGTTTTGGTCCATTCTCAGCTCAGTTATCTAAAACTGGACCATATCGCAATTTAGATCGTGAAGCACAAGATTTAATGTGCTCATTACATGAAAAATTAGAAAAAAGACGTCGTGAATTACAAACTGGTTTAACAACAGCTGTTAAATCACGTATAAAATTAAATACAATGGAATTGAAGGTGAAAAAAAAAAAAGTTATTTTAAGAATTTTGAACATCAAACGATATAATCCCCTACATTGATATTAAATTTCAGATTGGAATACAATTAGCTGCTCATATGCTCGAAAAATTTTATCCAGCTCATGTTCTTGGGAGGCTCTCTTTATCAGAAGACGAATTTTGGGATAATAAGGTTACCGTTCTTGAGATTTTGAATATTTCTTAAATTAAATCTTCCATATTTTTTTTTCTGTTGTTCAGGGTTTATCCGTTAATGATTGGCCCGGTTTAGCAGGTTTAATATACACCGAAATATTTAGTTTAGATTTTTTAACGCCGCTTACTGATACAGATACTCATTTTAAATTGGAACCACATTCACAGTTAGATTTATCACGTTACACCGAAATGGTACAAAATGCAACCGATGTTATTGGATCAAATGGACCAGATTTATTAGGAAATGTATATGCACCACGTGGTAATGTACAAGTACATTTACCATTTTTAGAAGTTTCTGCATTTAATCCACGTTCAAGGATTACAATGAATTTTCGAAAACCAGAAAAGAGGTAGAGAAATTTAATTTTTTCTTTCTTATTTAAATTCGTAATTTATTTTCTATTTTTTAATTACTACAGAGATACAACGACTGGTTTGACTACACCACGTGTTAGAGCACATAGAACACAACCACAAACTGATACAAATAAACCATGGAGACCATGGAAAAGAAAAACAATAGAAAAAAGTGTTGCAGATAAATTATTAATACCATTACCAGTACCACATCCTGTACATATCGCAATTTTAATTCATAATCGAGATTCAGAAAATCCAATACCACTCGATTCTGAATTATGCTGGGAAATATTGCGAGCTGTTGAAGATTGTCAAGGAGATATTCAAGTATTATTTACAAAATAAGTAGAATAGCTGAATTAAAAAAAAATTAATTTTTTTTTAAATTTCATTTTATAGGCTGTTACTGCAGTTGCTCGTTATCGAGGTGGAGCTGGTGATTCTAGTATAGATTCACTTGATTCAGAAAGTAGTGCTGGAACAAGAGATTCAGTTACTGCTGCTGGTGGAACAGAAACATTGCCATGTGGAAATCGTGAAGTAAATTAATAAAGAAAAAAATATTGTTTTTGGTTAATTTATTTTTTGATTTTATTTTTTTAAGGTAAGTACAACAATAAAAGTAGAACCGCAAGAAATTGAACAATCACAATCGAATGGCTTCCATTGGACGCTAAGTAATTGGGGTGGCGTTGCACAATCATCACGACGTCGTAATAATAATAATAATAATAATTCAAGTATTGTTCGTGTCGATTTAGCCAGTCCAGAGGATATTTCTTTGGATACGGATAGTTCACGTGTTGTTTTTAGTGCCTATGGCACAACTGTTTAATTTAATAAAATCTTCTTTGTTTTTTTTTATGTTCTTTTTTTATAAATAACGTAATCACTTTTTTTTTTTTTTTTAAAAAAAAGTCTTTTTTGTTTTTATCCAATTTTTCCTTTTTACACTTTTTTCGTGCGTAAGATTTATTATTAATTTAAAAAAGAAAAACGTATAAAAATAATATAAAAAAAAATTAATTGTAATTAAGATATGAAAAACATACAAGAAAAAACAATTAAACAAAAATGCAAACTGCAAATTAAAAAAAATAAAATAAAAATTTAAAAAAAAACCGAAACAAAAAAAAAAATAAAATTATTAAAAAGTTCTAGTCGCTAATTTCATTAAGTTTGCAAGAAAAATGACAAAAATACAAAAAAAATAAAAATAGATATATATATATGATACATATTATATAAACACACAAAATTATACGAAAAATTTATAAATAAATTTAATGATTTACTAATTAATTAATTGAAATGAAAAAAAAAGATAGGCTAATTAAAAACAAAGGACTACAAATTATATGAAGGAAATAAATTGAAAAAAAAAATATTTAAAAAAAAAAATGAAAGAAAATAGAAATTATTTATAGAAAGTAAAAAAGAAAGAGCGAATACACCAAATAATTATTACTGTGTTATTCAATTATAATTAAAATTTAAAGAAAAAATAAATAAATAAATAATTATTAATATTACGTTTAGAATATTATAATATATATATTAAAAAATAAAATATTAATGTACAATTACAATATAATTCAAAAAAACAAAAAAAAAAAAAAGATAAAAATTCATACATAAAAGCACACAAAAGTCGAACCTTAATTATTCGTATGTAACTGAATTTTTCATCATTCTTTGTATTTTTTTTAAGTACTCTGCAATCTTTGGCTGCGTTTCAATATTCAACATGTTGCACAACCTTTTCACCAAAACTTCAGTTCGATGTTTCAATAACCACCAGAATAATAAATTGATAAAAACCACCTGCAACCAAGGTGCAGTCACCATAATGGATGGTGTGGTGATCAACAATTTTGAATTCTGAAACACAGCCTTTCTTCTCATAATCTCCATTAGTATAAAGATCTATAACAGAAGAATGAATAGAAGTAAATTTGGTAAGACAGACTTTCTTCCGAAATGTTTTATGTACGTCTTTTTACAATGTCAAAAGTTCCAAAACGTCAATTAGACACAGTGATGTCAAAGCATGTTGCGTTTCCAAGCTCAGTGTGCTCAAATAACGCATTGTGAATAATTATAATGCTGGTACCGCAACAAATTTTTTTCAACAATGAATCATGATGTCATAATTCAATTACTATGCAAAAGCAAATAGACGTTTAGGAAGACAGCCATATTGAATGAATTGCAAGAGATCTGTTACAATGTTATTTAAAATCAAAGTATTTTAAAATAATAACACAACTATTAATTCAAGAATAATTAAGGTACGATAATACGCAAGACGTTCTATATGAATTACAAATACTTGGTATAATAACGAATAGATTTGAACAAAATGAAAGCAAATCATGAGTGCTGAACGTAATTGAAATTGATTCTCGATATCCAATTCCTTGTGTTTGCAATTCTATATAAAACGTTTTTCATTTAGAAATTAAGCTCTCTATTCACTCGATTTTTTTTCCTCGAATTTTTTATTTGTATCCACTTTTTTTTTTTATTATAATATGTAATTTTTTTTTCAAATTTGTTTATAATCGTTTTTTTTTTATAAATGTACAAAAAGGCCATGATAAGTTCTTTTTTTTTTTAGATTTTGTTTATTGTTATTTTTTGATTTATATAATTTATAAATTTAATTATTTTTTTTTTCTTTGCAATGTATAAATATATTTTTGTTTATTTAAATAACACACGTACATTCACACAACCAAACATTATTAGACACAAATTATATACATATTTAAAAAATATTTATAATTATATTTTTCATTATTTTTTTTCAAAATATTTGTTCTTCTATCGGTTTTTTGAAAATTTTCTTAATTTTAATTATTTTGCTGACTAATAATGCATTCATTTTACATCTCAAGAAAAAAAAAAAAAAACTATACAAAAATAATGAAAAAAAAAATCCACAATAAAAAAAACAGTAAATAAACAATTTAAAAAATGTTAAAACAATAAATTTTGATGAAAAATTCTTTGTACTTCTGAATAATAATAAATTATTCCAATAAAAGAAAAATAAAGCATTTATACAAAATTTAATTGTATTTTTATTCCTCTTCTTCTTTTTCTTCTTTTAAAAAAATACTTTCAATTTATTTCAGAATACCATCAAAAAAAAATTTGTGAACATGAAAGGCCTTATTTTGTTCCAGAGAAATAACATACGAAAAAATAAAACATAATTTAAATGGAAATTAATTAAAATTTTTAAAAATAGAAAAAAATCTTAACCTTGAAATATTTTTAAGTATTCATTATTCTTTTTGTTTTGCAATTATTAGTTACTAAGTAACGGTCATATGTTTATGAAACGCAATCGATCACATACACATAATTGCATTCGTAATATTTAGAACATTTTGGTAAGAAAAGAAATAATAAATTTTTTTCAATTTATTTAGTAATTTTTTCATAGAAAAAGCTATCAGAAAAAATATAAAATGTATGTTGGTGTTGATGAAGATGAAAATTCAACTTCAAAACAAACATTTATTAAATTTAAAAAATATAAAAATGATAATTATCAAAAAATAGAAAATTTAGAAATAAAAAACGAAAAAACACTGAAAAATGTTAAAAAAAATAAAAAATTAAAAAAGAAAAAAACTATAGAAATTGAAAAAGAAGAAAGTGATGAATCGAAAAATTGTAATAAAATAAAATCATATTCTTCATTAAAATCAGAAAAAAATGATTTAAAAAAAGAACATATTAGTGAATTAAAAAATTCTGTAATAACTTCTAGTGAAGATGATGAATTAGAAAATATTAAAGAGAAAATATCGAAACGTAATTATCATAAAAGTACATCATCATTTTCATTGAATAAAAATTCATCAATTGATGATGATTCAACGAAAAGATCAAAAAATGAAAGAAAAAATAAAAATTCAAAGAGAAATTGTGATAAATTAAAAAATAAAGATTTTAATTTGAGTAAGTAAAAATAAATCGTAAGTACTTGACTTTTATTTTTTTTTTTTTCATATTTTTTTTTTCTTTTGTTTTATTCTCATAGGAATTGAAATTCTCAGGATAAGTAATATGAAATTTAAAAAATATATTCAAGCACCTAGAATAAAAATTTCAATTTATGATACATCAGTTGGTGATTTAGTGATTAAAAGAAGCTATTTACGACGAAAACGAAATGAAAGAATCGATGAAATTTGTTATATTCCACCGATAATTATTAAAGAAGGAATAATTATTGAAAAAAATCGGTGATATTTTGTTTTTTATCTACTTTTTTTTTTATTTTTAAATATGTATGTATTTCTCAAAGTATTTAATTATAGTTTATCTTTTTTATGGAATGAGGAAATTATATTCGATGAAAAGGTTTCATATTTAGAAAATGAACATTTTATTTTATTTTTTGAAATTATTGATGAATTAAGAAGTAGAACATTTGGAAAATTTAAGAAGAAAGGTAAATTAAGTTTTAAATGATACCAATTTATAACTCTCGGTATTTACGTAACTAGTTTGTAACTTTTTGATTATTTTTTCTTATCGGGGATATTTCAGAATCCCATGATGGTTGGTACAATATTTGTTGGGCTTTTCTTAAATTAAAAAGTAATCAAATGACAACAATTTACAATACAGAGCTACATCTTCAACTTTATAAATATAAAAATTTAAAAAAGAATAAAACAATTTTTGAACAGTGGAATACTGAAAAACATTACAAATATAACGGAATTTTAGAAATTATATTGAAAAAAAATGATTTGAAATCATTTGCACATCAAGAGGAAAATGATAATATTGTAGAATATTCATCATTATCATCTTATAATGCAATGGAAAATCATAATAATGTTGTAAAAGATTCACAGGAAAATAGTATTGATGGCATTTTCTCATTTAATTGGGAACGTATACGACAAAAATTTTCAAAAGCAGATATTCAAAAATTAGATAAAATTATTTATACAAAAATTTTACCAAAAGGCAGTACAGTTTGTAGTTTCAGTTTCGATGGAAATTATTTTGCTTATGCTGAAACAAAAACACATGAATCCGCTATTATTGTTATTTTAGATGTTCCAAATTTTAATGTATTTTATATTTTGAAAGGACATACAGCAACAATTCATTATTTGGAATGGATGCAAGAAAATTATTTTTCATGCGATAAAAAATCAACAAAATTTCCAAAATATTTACTATCAGCTTCAGAAGATCGTTCATGTATCATTTGGATTATTGATAATTTTTCATGTAGCATTCAAGTATGTTGTTTTCAAAAATGGCCCTGAAGCTCGTAAATATTGAATTGATTTTTTTTATTTATTTCAGCATGTTTTACCACATCCCTTCTTTGTGTACTCAGCATGTTTTCTAAGTAATCAACAAAATAGCGGTATTATTTCAATTGCTACAGCTGGAAGAGATGCCATAGTTCGGATGTGGAAAATAAAAATGGCAAAAAATTCCAATGAAAAAGTAACTTTTTTATGATTGACATAATATACATTTTTTAATGTTCCAATATTTTTTTGTCAGGGTTCATTAATTCTTTTTCAAGAACTTCAAAGTCATAAATCTTATGTTGTTGGAATAGCGCACAATCCAAAACATCGGAAGTTATATAGTGCCGAAGTTAATGGAATTATTTGGGAATGGACTCAAAACAGTGAAAATTCACCATGGGAAAGTGCTAGGTGAGTGTTTACAAATTTAAGAATTTTGTAAATGAAAAAAACGTATCTTTTGGAATTTTTGTTATTTTTAGGAAATTTGATAAAACTGAAGGACGAATTTTTCAAATTTTCATTTCGATTGAACGAAATCTTCTTTACATTTTAACAAGCGTTGCTTTATATTCCGTTGATTTAAAAAGTACTTGTACAAAATGTCATTTACTTGATGCATTACAATCCTCTGGAACTGTGCCAGATATTCGAAAAATGTGTTTTTTATTTAAAGGATCAAATGTAATCATATCATCTGAATTGGATTCATTTTGTATTTGGAATCTTTCATTAGAAAATCTTGTAGAGAATGTAAAATTACCTGGCAGACATCAAATTATCTGTTGGATGAATATTCATCCGAATGATAATTATTTAGCAATTAGCTGCTATGGAAAACAATCAGAAAGTGGTGGAATTTACATTTATGGATTTCAAACGAATAATAAAAATAATGGTAATGAACAACTTCCACAGCCAATTGAAAAAAATAATACTTCTGATAATGGTGTTGATGATATGAGAACAGTAAAACAGAAGAAGAATGGTGATTCTATCTTAAAAAATGATAATTTTAGGACAATCTTATCAAAATTGGATGCATTATTTACGTTTAACAATAGAGATAACATGAAAGAGAAATTCGTTGAGGAAGAATTTGAAGAACATTTAGTGGAACAGCAGAATGGAAAAGAAAAAGAAAATGAAAAAAATGGGAATGATGGAAAAGATAAAGATAATAATTATTCAATGGATGATTGTGATGAAGGAGATGAAGCTGCATCTAATAAAACTTTTACACTTTCGAAACAATCAAATCAAGGAACATATAATGTCCTTGAAGAACATCCTGTTGTTTTAAATGATACATTTTCAATAAGCAGCAGGGATTCTACTGATCAAACTGATATCTCTCAAACATTAGGTGAAACTGAATCTGACTGAATTTGAATTTCATGGTTTGTCTTTTACTTGTTCTTGTTCGAAATTTGACTGAAAGATTAATTTAATTTTTTTTTAAAAATAATAAAATAAAAATCGCATATTTTCATTATTTTTGCTCCTTTTGGTAGATCTTTAACTGAATTATTACATACTCCAACTAATTGAACGTGGTTTGTACATCACAATTAAGTTATCAATAAATAACGAATTTTTAATGAGGAAACGAATTTTGTATTTTGTTTTTCTTTCAATTTTACACAGAAAAAATATTTAAAACTACAACACAAAAATATGTATAGTTTTAAGTTACGTGACTATAAAGAAAATTTTAAATTATATATCCTTGGGAAAGTACCTATATACCTTGATGTTTGAAAAATATCACCAATTTATATTTTTTGAATCTTAAGCAACAATTGAAATATCTGCACACGATCTAAAGTGTTCTTGAGGTCCACATCCAATCGCACCTCGACCATTACCACAAAGTCCCCAATTATTTCCTATTAATTGAATTTGAAATCATTTCAAAAATAAATTTTAAAATTTTAGAAAGATGCAAAAATAAAACGAAAATTTATTTTTATCATTTATTTTACCTGTTCTGTAAGTCCACCTGAGCACACAATGTTCACATTCAAGACCATCTGGAATTCTCAATGTTGTATTAAACCATCCTTGTCCATGTCGTGTTAATGTATACATTGGACTGCCATTCTCTAAATTCAATTTATTTTTTTCAAAACATTCTTCAGATTCTTTATCCGCATCTATGTTGCATACATCAAAGCGGAAAGTACCACGATGACTTTTAGTTAGTTTAACGCCAATCGGAATAAGGCCATCAGCTTGTTTGTAAGTTTTTACAATAACTCCTTCACCATATTTACCACCAAATTCATGTGTTCGTGGTGTTTTCATTTTATAATTATCACCACAAAGTCCACATTTACCTTTGTTAATGTTCCATTGAACCTGTTAAAAAAAATTTGTATTTTAGAATCCTTGTTTATGAAAACATTTTTCATTTTTTTTTTTTGTCAGGTTTGGTGAATTCTTAAAACTATATAATTCAAAAAAATTCTTTTTAGTACCGTTAATCCACCACAAAATAATTCATTATCATTATCATTTATTTTGGCTGTTCTATTAAATCTCCATCTTGATGCACGTCCTACTGGTTCTAACATCATTCCATGTCCATTAATAAATTTTATATTACAGAAGAAATTCAGAATTAAAAAATTACTAATTAAAAATATTGTGTTGATTTCAATTACTTTTATAAGTTTAGACATATTGTATTTTGAATAAAATGATAGTCTTAAAGTCAAAAAACATATTGAAAATTTATAAGAAAATATTTTCTATATATACCTTGTACTTGTGTTCTGGAATTCATAAGTCAAAAAAATAATTAAATATTTGCACAAACATTTTTCTATTAAATATTTTTCCATTTTATTTGAATAAAAATCAACAAAACTTATTTTCTGAATATTTTGATTCAAAATATTATTTTTTCAAATGAAATGATTGTTAAAATTTTTTTTCAATAACAAAAATAATTAATTTTTTAAAGAATTTCCTATTCGAAGTTTGATTTTTAAAATTTTTTCAATTTTCGTCATTATGAATTGTACGTTTATTTGCTTTTATAATAAACAACGAAAGCATACAATAATTTAAGTAAATTCAAATTGTTTTTGAAATTTATCTGGTTATAAAACATTTGAAAATTAAAAATTCTGTCATCATTTTTTATTTTATTTACATTTTGTTTTTTATTTTTGTAAGAGGAAACCATATTACGCGTGTAATCAAAAACACGAGCGTTAAAAAGAAAAATAATTCATAGAATTTCAAATAAACGTAACAATTGTTTTTCAATACCTATATTTGTTAAACTTATAGTATTGTGTAAATACTACCGTGTTTGGGTCTATATTTCTACTGTTCAATGACTTATAGCAAAAAAATGTAAGTAAATAAATCTGTTTCTGTTTTGAAAAACAAATTATGCTAAATTAATAAAATCTAAAACCTTCGTATAGTTATGAAGTTCCTGGAATAACTAGATAGCAAATATCATGAATATCTATCTACAAATAGGTATAACAAACCTATGGTGGAATCATTTTTATTCCCACAATTTAGATTATTTTTTGGATTACATAAAAAAAAAAATAACTTGAAAATAAAATTTTTATTTCTAAGTTTATTTTGAATCTTTGATACAAAATTTTATTCTTCAAAAAAGTCTTTCATCTCTACAATTTTATTGAAATATCAGCACACGATCTGAAATATTCTTGTGGTCCACAACCTAATCTTCCTTCACTATCTTTACAAAAGCCCCAATGATTTGCTAAATGAAAAAAAAAGTCTTATTTAAAAAAAATTTAAGAAAAATTATTTAAATGATTAAATATATTCTAAAAATTAAAATTTCAATCATAAAATAGTATTTTTCAACTAAGGAAAACATGACAAACAAAACATAAAATTTTCGAATGAATTCGAATTTTAAAAAATGAAATTATGGAAACACAAAAAAAAATTATTAATTACCACGAGGATACACATTATAATTAAATTTTTTTGATAATTACCGCATTTATAAGTTCAACGAAGTACACAATGTTCACATGTTAAATCTTGTGGAAGTTTAACTGTTGTATTATACCATCCTTTTTCAACACTTGGTAATGTATATTTTTCACTTCCATCTTCAAGTTTGAGTTTATGTTTTCCGAACATTCATTAGATTCACTTTCTGAATCTATATTATAAATTTCCCTTTCAAAATATCCTCGATGATTTGCTGTTAATATAATATCAATTGGAACGATATCACCTGCTTTATATTTTTTAACAATTACACCTTCTCCATATATTCCACCGAATTCATTCATTCATGGTTTGGAATCTCCATAATCATTTCTACATAAACCGCATTTACCTTTATTTGTATCCCAATGAACCTACATTTAAATTTCTAAACTAAGAAAAAATCCATTTTAAATTTGCAATTTTTAATTTCACTTACTGATAGTCCTCCGCAATATAGTCCAACGTCATCAACATTAACTGGTGCTGAATCATTAAAACGCCATCGAGATGAACGTCCATAAGCAGATATTAATAATGATAATTAATGAAATATACATACATAAATAGAAAATCATTAAAATTCAAGCATTCAATTGATTAATAATTCCATTGGGAGCGTCATTAAAATTTGTATTCAAGAACAAATATTTTTTTGTTTCTTATGCTAGAAAAGCAGAACAAATATCGTGTTGAATTTTTAAAATAAAATCTTTTAAGGTTCAATGAATATTAATTACTTAAAAAGAAAGAAGCTAAAATTTTCAATTTTTCATATTTTATATTTTTTTTTTTAAAAATTTTACACAAAGAGAAATTAACAATAAATAAAAAAATATACATATAAACAAGAAAAACAAACTTGAATTATTTCTTAAAATCTAGAAATAATTTACACGTAACACAACAATAAAGATTTTTGATCTTATTTTGACTGAGTTTTAAGCAACAATTGAAATATCTGCACAAGATCTAAAGTGTTCTTGAGGTCCACATCCAAGCGCACCTCGACCATCATCACAAAGTCCCCAATTATTTCCTATTAGTTGAATTTGAAATCATTTCAAAAATAAATTTTAAAATTTTAGAAAGATGCAAAAATAAAACGAAAATTTATTTTTATCATTTATTCTACCTGTTCTGTAAGTCCACCTGAGCACACAATGTTCACATTCAAGACCATCTGGAATTCTCAATGTTGTATTAAACCATCCTTGTTCATATCGTGTTAATGTATACATTGGACTGCCATCCTCTAAATTCAATTTATTTTTTTCAAAACATTCTTCAGATTCTTTATCCGCATCCATGTTGCATACATCAAAATGGAATGTACCACGATGATTCGCAGTTATTTTGACTCCAATCGGAATAAGGCCATCAGCTTGTTTGTAACTTTTCACAATAACTCCTTCACCATATTTACCACCAAATTCATGTGGTCTTGGTGTTTCCATTCGATAATCATCACCGCAAAGTCCACATTTACCGTTATTTATGTTCCACTGTACCTATTTTTTTTTTTTTAAAAAAAAAGAAAACACTATGTTCTAAAATCTTTGAATTTTTAAAATCTTTATTTTTTTTTTCAAGATTGTGAATTAATAAAAATCAATTGACTACCGCTGTTCCACCACAAAATAATTCATTATCATTATAATTTATTCTGGCTATTCTATCAAATCTCCATCTTGATGCACGTCCTGTTGGTTCTAACATCATTCCATGTCCATTTACAAATTTTATATGACAAAATAAATATGAAATAATTATGTGATTTAAAATTAGAAAAAATTGCGATAAATTTTTCATTTTTTTTATCAGAATTTACTTTATGTTACTTTTAGGTATTTAGAAATAAGCGAAGAAAAGAAACACTTTCGAACGTTAAATTTTAAATGATTCACAAATTTATATTTTAGATAGCTTTTAATTCAATTTTATGAAAGTAAAGAATTTTTCTAAAAACGATTTATTGATAAGATATCGGTTTTATTTGATCTGCTTTTCGTATATAAGAGTCTGTGAGTGTACTTGAAGAAAGTAGTAAGGTGTAATTAATTTTTAATTGCTTTATTTTTTCTTTTAAAAATTCAATTAAATTCTGTTGTAATTAATATTTACAATTTTGTTTGCAATTATGCTTTGTACCTCGTGTATTGACGGAAATATCAATTATGATATATGTACATACGACATGTATTATATATTTCCTTATTTTTAAAATTTTAAATTTACGAGTATTAAGTGGAATCTCATTGATAACATTGCGAAAAATAATCACTCTCAAAAGAATGCGTCTAATCATTGTACATAGGTACATAAGTACCTCATTTCCAATCGAATAAAAGCATACGGTCAACCGATTGTTAGATTTTTATATATATATGTATGTATTAGAAAAAACGCTATTAAAAAAGACCCTACAAGTTTCTTAATTACACACGCTTATGCTAATATGAAAAATCCTTGTCGTTGCTTAGTGGAAATTTATATTTCATTTTTATTTTACATCCTAAAACTTTAAACCTGATAATTATTTAACAGTTTTATCATTATTCTCATAATTCACTAATACTTTCGTTAGTATAATGACTACGATAAGATAAAATATAAGCATTCAAGGTTTAATTAAATTAAACTTTTTGTTTTTTTTTTTTTTTTTTTTGATTGAGTAATGCAGTACTGTACTTTGATAAACTAATAAAATAAACATCCTAATCAAATTACATTGTGGCAATGAAAGTAATAAGATTTTTTTGTCTCGGCATATGTACAAATGAAAAAAAAAATCAAAGGTTTAAACATGATTATAAATTATTATAGTTGTAGATTTAAAAACAAAAGATAATATGTTTATGAATAAGCCTACTTGAATTTTATTTTATATATTTTTTTAAACTTTGTTCATTTACTTATAAATTCCAATATTGATAGGGGAAAAAAAAAAAAACAAAAAATAGTGAAATGCAGTTTAAAACTCAACAACCCTATCATTTTTATTTATCAAACAAAAATTAGAATATTGCCAATGTTTTTTTTTTCCAAAACAAATTACAATATTTTTCTAAAAATTTAAAATTTATTAAATTGTTTTCTACGTTTTGTTTGAAATTCAAACAACATGTTAGTAAAACGATTATTGTGCGTCATTGATTTCGAAAATAATTGCGTGATAATTGATCTGTTTTTTTTTTTTCAATTTGTAATAAATATTTAATTAAATTTAAATGTTTTTTAAAATTTAATTGATCAAATTTGCACAAGTAATTATCAAGCTTGTGTAGTATGGCGTAGTTAATTTACCATTAAAAATTCTTAGAGGCAACAAAAAAAATCGTTAACCTACCGCTATCCCACCACAATATAATTGATCATCATCATTATTTACAATTGCTGTTGCATTGAAACGCCACCGAGATGCACGTCCAAATGGTTCCATCATCATACCATGACAATGTATTAATTTTATATAAGAAAATACCGTTATTAAATAAATTATTAGTTTTAAAAAGGAATTCATTTTATTTTTTACTATTACTTTTTTTTTCACTTATAAAAACGACAAATTATAACTAAAACTACACTTTTTAATTTGTACTGATAATATTTAAAAAATTTAAAACCCTTTTATACTTCAAATTTGCTTTTAAATTTTTTATTAACTTTGATTTTCCTAAAAAAAAAAATAAATTAGTTCAGCCCTTGAAAGCCCTTAAATTTTATTTTATCAAAATTTAAATAAGCTTTTTAAACTTACTTACAATTTTTTGTTTGTTTTAGAGTAAATTGTGTTCTGTTTTATTTTATGTAAATTATGTTGTAAAATTAATTTATTATCTATCAAGAAATTTTATGAGGAAAATTGACCTTTTGATAATAAAAATTTTGGAAAAAAACTATCCAGTTTTTACTAGATATAAGATTATTTATTTTTAATTTTCTGAATATAACGGAAAAATTTTCGAAAATTATCGCTCGAATATATTTTCGAAATTTTAAATCAATCGGAATTTTTTTGTTTAAGAGATTTTGTTTTATTAAATCCAAAATTACCGAAACCCGAAATCAAGGATTTCGCAATTTAATTATTTTTAGTTATTCAATGTAACACATGAATGAATTTATCAAATCAATTCACTGTTCAACTAATATGTTATTCTTTAAAATCACAGAACAAGTTATACATACTCCAAATCCTCCACAAAAATTTTCATCATCATTGTAATTAGTTGGAGCTGAATTATCGAAATGCCATCTAGATGAACGTCCAACTGGTTCCAACATTGTTCCATGACCATAAATTAAACTGAATAAACAACAAATTGTGAGAATTTGTTGGAGTAAAGACATTTTAATTTTGTTTTAAATATTTAATTAATTTTTTTATACTATTAAACTGTATTTGTTAAAATAAAATAATGGACTAATAAAAAAAGCATCCTTTCAAAAACCTTTTATATAACATTTTTACTTTAAAATAATACATATACATATATATTGCAAATATGATTTTTAAAAAAATAAGAATAATTTTCTTATCAGATTTGTCATTGTTCTTAAGTTTAAGGTAATCAACGGAAAATAAATCTTATCTTAAATATTTTTCCTAAAAGTTTTTAAAAGACGTTAGTCTGGAGAATATGTTTTTTTTTTTTATTTTTAAATGACAAGGTAACAGACAATTTTGAATTGGATAATCTGTTTTTTCAAACAATAAGGAAGTTTGTTAATTGGGAAAAAAATATATGTAGGTACATAATATGTATACTTAGATGTTTATTTCTAGAACTTTTATTTCTGGTACAGTTTTGAATCAATAAGAAATTTACCTTAAAAAAGACTGTGATACAAATTTTTCTTCAAATTGTTATTTGAATTTGTAGGGTGATAATCATAGTTTTCTATCGTCAAAAGTAGATTTCTTAGTGAAAACATTTTTGATATTCATTCTTTCTACATGCAAAAAAAAAAAACCATTCTTTACAGTTTACACGATTTTGATTTTTATTACAATTGAATCCTCTTTTATGCTTTTGGAATTCTCTTTCTGACTTCCACAATCATTGAAAAAAAATTTAAGCATATTGAATGTATGTGAAAAATAGTTAGGTACCATGTGACTTCTTTTCTATTCATTTGTTTCTAATTGATCCCTTGTTGAATGGATAAACGTTTAATAGCCTCGCTAGACCAATAGACAATGCAACTAAAATATAAATACATATAGGTATGACGAAATTTAAAATTAAAGAAAAAAAATACAACCTCCTGATGCAACACGAAGACCAATTTTATTGAAGTTTGTTTGTTTCTTTGATTGAGAAAAGAGGTAAGCTCCCATACCAATTACTCCAAACCCACTTACTAATCTGCATCCTAAACAATCTTCACTTTGATTAATATCACTTTTATTTTTATTTTGCATTTTTTTTTTTTTAATAACAACCTTTAGTACACCAATTCCTCCAACCTTTAACATTAATGTTACATTTTTTTAGGTTATTTTTTTGTTTTTGTTTTTCAATCATACAAATATGTATGTAAACTGAAACTTGATTTTAATTCGAAATTTCTTCTCAAAAATTTTCTTTAAAATAAAATAAAAACACAACATTGAAATAAGTTATTTATTATTTTTATTTTTTGTTTCAATAAATTTCAAATGATAAATATGTACGTTATTTTGAGAATTATTAATTACAAGAATTCTAAATTCAAAAATTGTATTTCTCTTGTTCACAAAAAATGTTTAGTGTTTTTTTTTTCTAATAACCAACTTTTCCAAGTTTAGTATCAGTCTTAGGATCTGCTGTAATATCTTGTACAATAACAATTGTTTCATTAATTTTTGTTTGTAATTGTCTTAAGCTTCGAATTTGTAATAAACGTAAAATTCTTGCTGGATAATCTAATTGATTATCATCACATAAAATATCTTGTCCTTTTTCAAATGGAAATGGTTTTCCATCAATAATTTGACGTTTTGTTGCATCTTTACTTAAACGCTCATGAACAATTCTTTTAACAGCTTCTAATTGTATTAAATGATCTGGATGATATGCAATACCTAATTTATTAGCCAATTGTCGTACACCATTTATAAAATCTTTATGTTGAACTGAAAATAATAAAATAAAAAATCATATTATGATTTTCTTTAATAGATCAATTTTACTTTTACTTACAATCCATATTATCAAATAGATTTTTTGCTTTTACAATTGGTACATTTGATTTATTTATTTCTTTTCGAATTTTTTCAGATGTTATATCTTGATAATGTTCTGGTGCATCTAAATATTCTAATCGTACAGCATAACTTAGAAACCAGTTTATTTCTTCAGCAGGTGTTTTGAATTTTGGTACACCAATATCATATTTATATTTTGTATAAGCTTTTTCCCATTGTGTTAAATTATCAATACCACGTAATCCAGCACGATCTTCAATCTTATAATGTCGAATTTTTTGATCTTCTAACCATAGGATTGTACTAGCAAATGTATTACGGTCTGAAAATTAATAATGAATTATTCATCATTATATGATACTATATTGGAAAATTTAACTCACCATTAATATCAACATTTTCTGGTGTTGGATGTTCTAAAGCAGTTAAACGTACTTTCATCATATTTTCAACAATATTTAGCACTTTAGGTTTTTTGTAAATTTTAGACTAAAAATGAATAAACAAACGAATAAAAAAGAAGAGCGAGGTGATAAATATTGCAATTGACACTTGGTAGCCGGATATAGCCCTGCCAGACCAGATCCAGATTCCAGAATTACTCGAAGAGCAAACTAACTTCTTCCATCAGAATTCGATTTTAATTTATGGTATCATAAGTAGTTTCAATTATTTTAAATTGAATTTCTAATTTTGTTTGAATCATTACACTCAAGTTAAATTTGAATCTATGCTCTCATGTGAACACTGTGATTCCAAAAGAGGTTGGGTTATGTTTTGGAAATTGGAAGACTTAACCTAAAATTTACCGAACTGTCGTTTACAATTTCTTTTTATTGATTATTAATTTTAAAATTAATAAAATGTGTTTTGAAATAGCCCACAAATGGTAATTTAAGAAACTTCAAATTTTGATTGAAACTTAAAAATCATTTTTTATTCCAGAGCACCGAGGAACTTTTGAAATCTAAAAAGACAAACAATTCAAATCCAATCACAAGAAATAAAGCTTTATTGCAGAAAAAAGAGGAAGCTGATAGAATAATAAAGATGAAAGCCGATATTTTAGCATCGAACAAGTTGTCCTACTTGGAATATTTAGATATTCAAGAAGAAATTCTCAGATTAAATAATTTAAAGAGAAAATTTGATGAAGAAATACGGCACCTGAAGTGATCATCTATCGTCAAAGTCCTTTAATTTTAAATTTGTATTGTAGGTGTAAATGTTTAAAAATTAACTTAAGAAAAAAAATAAAAATGTGATTTTTGAGAAAAAACTTTATTTTTACAAATTAAAAATCAAATCTAATACCTACATTGTTTTATTTTAAAATAAAAATAAAGATAAAATATTGAAAAGCTTAAAGTGGAATCTAAAAATTATCATTCATTCATTCTTTCAGAATTTTTCAATTTATGAATTAGTTGATTCTAATTCAGATGCTGGAATTTCTGGTTCTTCATCATTATAAATATTTTCAGCCATTTGCCATACTTGCATAATATTATCTTCTGATACGGAACATATAACCCATGGTTCATTTGGATTCCATGAAAAATCTGATATTTTTGCCGTATGTCCACCGTGTATAAATAATAATTCTGGTGGTCCATCTTCAGCATCTTCAGCACTTTGTTCTTCACCAATTTTTGATAGATCCCAAACATGTAAACGACGATCAGTACCAGATGATGCTAAAATTGTCTCATTATGTGGTGACCATTGTACTTGGAAAATTTCATCTTTATGAGATTCGAATGAATGTAATTTTAATTTTAAATTACGTAAATCCCATAATGCAACTGTTTTATCAGCTGAACCAGTTGCTAAAATAAATTCTGAATATGGATTAAAACTTAAACAATTCACTTCAGCTGTATGTGCATCAACTGTATGTGATGGCTTAGCTGTATTATTACAACGAGTATCCCATATCATTAATTTTTGATCATCAGCAACTGAACCAAATAATGATTCATGTAAAAGATGCCAAGCAACATCTTCAACAACGGCTGTATGACCGGTGAAAATATTTTTTGCATCAATAACACGATGTTCTTTTGGTGTAGCGTTAATATCCCAAAGACAAATTGTATGATCATCACTGGCCGACAAAAGGTAACCATTCAAGTTTGGATTCCATGATAGTCCATAGCCTTCTTTTTGATGTCCTCGTAAACGTAAATCTGGATGACATTCGCCACTTGGTTCAGGTTTAGATGGATGTTTCGTGTAATCAAATACCAATACATCACTTGATGGTGTTTTTGTTGCAATTACACAGGCATTTTGTGGCATATATCTTGCTCTGTTCACTTCACCTTCATGGTTAATTTTAATTTCAATCTCAATTTTACCAGAAACTGATCCGAAGCCACCGAATTCACCTTTTTCATTATCATAATGAGATGCATCGAATTGTGCATCTTCGTTAGGTAATTGAACACTCGCAATTAAAAGGTGATTTTGTTCATCTGATGTATGTGTACCAAGAATTAAACGATGTACGGAATAATCTTTACCTTCTTGTTTAGTTACATCTGGAAGCCATTGTGCTGTTAATGATGGCCATTCTAAAGCATGGGTCATTACCAAATCATATAAGAACGGTGTATTCTTCTTCCATATTTTGTATTCTTCATTTATAACGCGTTCTTCAACTGCTTCATCAAAAGCCTCTGCTGCAAATTAATTGGATTTGTTTTAAATTATATTTTTTCTAATTTTTAATTTAAAATAAATACCATTATCTGCCATTTTTTCTAATATAAATTTTTTAAAGAAGTTTGCGCCAATTTATGACAGAAACACACAATCTGCGGAGGCGTTTGCACAATCGAAATCCAAGGATATTTGGAAAATAATTTTTAATTCGAAACAAATGAAAACTGTATTTTTTTTATTATATTTTATATTTTCTTAACAAAGCAATCTCTGCCGCAATTTATTTGAAGCACACGACAAATTAAAAAACTATTAGAACAACGCCGACATTTGCCAGTTGCAACTCATCACTTACACTTTAAAACTAGAATTATAAGATTGAAGTGTGAGTGAGTGAGACAAGTTGGCTGATGCAGCGCTACCAACCAAATAATTTGAAAGTATCAGACAGCAGATGAATATTTGAATCACATTAGGTAACACTAATGATTTCTTTTGGCCCTTTTCAGGTTATAATTTTTATAAATTTTCTGGACGTAATTGACAGCTGTGTGTTTTGGAGATAGAAGTGCTAGGTAAATTTTGGTTTTTCAAGTCTTTCTTTTTTTCAATAAAATGTGCAAAATGTTGTCTTTTAGCTGTGTCCAAAATGTTGACAATAAGTAAAAAACTATTCAAAGATCCCTACATTTTGAATTTAATCCGAAAATGTAGTAATACAGCTTACAGAAATTCTGTAAGAGTACGATTTGCTCCAAGTCCGACAGGATTCTTACACTTAGGAGGATTACGAACAGCCCTATATAATTACTTATTTAGTAAAGCTAAAAATGGTAAATTTATTCTACGAATCGAAGATACAGATCAAACAAGATTTGTTGAAGGTTCTGTTGAAAAAATTATTAGAGATTTAAATTGGGCTGGAATTGAAATCGATGAAGGACCACATCAAATTGGTGGACAATATGGACCATACATACAAAGTGAAAGACTTGAAATTTATCGTAATGAAGTGAAAAAACTTCTTGAAAATGGTACTGCATATTATTGTTTCTGTACAGAACGTCGTTTAGAACTTTTACGAAAGGAAGCATTTCGACAACGTCAAATACCAAAATATGATAATAAATGTCGTCATTTAACACCAACACAAATTGCAGAAAAATTAACACAATCAGATAAATTCTGTATACGTTTTAAATTATCAAAATATACAGAACCTTTTAATGATTTAATTCATGGTAATATAACGCATGATGTTGCTGAAAATGAAGGTGATCCAATAATAATAAAATCTGATGGTTATCCAACATATCATTTAGCAAATGTTATTGATGATCATTTAATGGATATAACACATGTATTTCGTGGTATTGAATGGCAAATATCAACAACAAAACATTTATTAATGTATAAAGCTTTTAATTGGAAACCACCAAAATATGGTCATTTACCACTTTTAATTAATACTGATGGAACAAAATTAAGTAAAAGACAAGGTGATATTCAAATTAATCAATACAAAGAAAATGGAATATATCCTTTAGCTCTTATTAATTATATAACACAAGCTGGTGGTGGTTTTACAAAAATTCAAGATAAATTAAAACTTTATTCAATACAAGAATTAATATCAATATTTGATATATCAAGAGTTAATTTAAATCCTGGTCGATTAAATCCAGATCTTTTAAATGAATTTAATCGTTTAGAAATTAAACGACGTTTAAATGATGAAATTGAAAGTAAAAATTTAGTAAATGAATTACATTCTTTGATTGAGAAAAAATTTCCATATAATAAAGAAAAATTTGATTTAAATAATGAAAATATAAAAAATATTTTACAATGGTCATTAAAAAGAATAACAAAATTAAATGATTTAATTGATGGTGATTTACGTTTTTTATGGATTTTACCTAAAAAACAAATTGATATAAATTTAAATTATGATATTATATTAGAATTATGTTTAAAATTAGAAAAAATAACAAATTTTCAAAAAGATAATATAATTTTATTATTAAAAACATTTTCTAAAGAGAATAATATAAAATTTAGTAATTTTATGAAATTATTAAGAACAGCATTGAGTGGTTTAAATGATGGACCAAGTGTTGCTGAAATGATGGAAATTTTAGGTAAAGATATTTCAATAAAACGTTTAAAAAATTTAAAATGCAAATAAGTTGAATAACTGTTATAAATAACTTAAAATAAAAATAGAAAAAAAAATAAAAACAAAATATTTATTTAAATTTTATACATATTTTTTTTTTATTATTTTTTTAAACTTTCCTGTTCCTTTTTTTTTATTTCTTTATATTTTTGTACATATTTAAGTACATTATTAAATTTTTTTTAAAAGTTTAACTTATTCCTTTTAATTATCATTTTTTACATATTTTAATACTACAATTCTCCTATACAATATTTTACAATAAAGAAAAAAAAAAACATTGTTCAACGCAGTCGAGATTTTGGTTTTGTTAAAAATTTTACTTGCTTATTGAATCTTTATTTTCCAACTTATTCAGCTTTTGTGAAAAGATTGTCTAAAAGTGGTTTCATTTATTTTATTATTCTTTTTTAATCGTAATAATAAGAATTTTCTTAATTTCCTATATTATTTAATTGAATTTTACACATATTCGATTTGCAGTTTATTAAAACTAAAATATCTCGATAAACTCTAATTAATTGCTTTCATATGAATGGCAATAAAATCAATGAATTTTTGACGGTCAATTTTAAATTAATGTGTAATTTATAATCAGAAATTCAAAAGAATGTGGAAAAAAAAATAAAATTAAAATTATGTAAATTTCAATAAATGTTAGTTTTTCTTTAGAATTTAATTTGCATTTTGTTATTTTGTTTTCTACTTAACGGATAACTACAAATCATAATTTATAATTCTTATTAAATTGAAAATAATAAATGTTATCATATTCTTTCATATTTACATATAACAGAAAATGTATCTCCACCTAAACGATTTGCTAACCATTTATTTTTAATAACAGCTAATTTTAATGTTTCACAACGAAATTTTGAGTATAAATTTGTATGTATTGCTCTACCCATACCTTCAATTACAAGTAGATCAGTCTCATTAGTTTTTATTGCGTTACATAAATCTGGAAAAAACGAATACTTTTTTTTATTAAAAATGATTTTGTTTTTTTTTTACATACCTTTGGATAAATGTCTCATATCTAAACATGGTCCACTTTGGCCATTACTATAAACTAATAATTGATTATTTTTACGTGCATTATCCAATATATCACATTTTTGACTACATTTAATTAATACATCAATTAATTCTTTGTATGTAATATCATTTAATGATGGTTCTGTATTTGCACATAATATTACTTTTGTATTTCTAATGAGAAGCTCTCTTGCAAATGGTATAATACCTAAAATAATATCAGCACCGCTATTATCAACAAATATAACTGCACATTTATGTGGTGGACCCTTTAAAGAAAAAAAAAATGAAGAAAATAATAAAATAATTTTTAGAATTATTTCTTGATTGATTGCATTTAAATGAGTTTTGCTTGTCACTGAAAGATCACAAAAATCAGAATAAAATTTAAATGAGTAACATTCTGTGTAAAGGATATACCTTTAAACGTTCCAACCAAATATCTAAATCATCTATTAACCAAGGTCTTGATTGAATCTTTTTTAATGCATCATGTAATCCAAATTTTTGATCATTTTGTAGAATTTCTGATACAACCTGTGCACCCCAATCAAACATATTACCTTTAATGGATGAAAAAAAAAAAACATGGATGTATAAATAAAAATATAGAATAGAAGAGTAAATTGGTTTAGAAAGTAATTTAGACAAAAAATAAAGTATAATCATAAAGAAAATTGAATTTTTATTTTCATGTTAAGAAGTTTTAAATTACGGTTTTTGTAAATGGATGCTTCATTTACAATTTTAATAATACACATGTTTAGGTTTTTAGACATTATAAATTAAAAATAAACTACAAATCATGTCTGTTCTACTTAACAATAGATTTGATAATAAAATTTAAGATAAAAGCAAATATATCTACTTAATATTTACAACTATTCATTTTTATGTAATTTATTTATATTTCAAAACAAAAAACACTTTTAATTTAAATATATGTATATGTAATAACTATTCATTAAATTGTAAAAAAAAAATTTATTATTATTAAATGAACGATAACAATATTAAGTCAAGACTTAAGATAAGTATGACGTTAACAACTGATTATTATTATTATTATTGTTTTATCATATAAACAAATAAAACAAATATGTATATGTAACACGATTGTAAAATCTTAATGTTTATTTTTGTACATATATGACATATATGTACATAAGTTAGGTATATTTAAATAGAATATAAAAAATTTATACATATTTGTATATAGATCAAAATACATACGTGTTTATATGCAAGGTTTTTATCTTGAAAATAAACAAAATTATTAAAAAAGCCACTTATTTTCACAGACAGATAAAATTTTATGAAAAGTTATGTATGAATTTTTTAAGAAGAAATTTTTTTCTATATGAAAAATAATTTTATACAAGAAAGCTTTTGATCTTTTAAAAGGTAATGTAATGATATTGTTTTTTTAATTTTGTCAGAAATTTTTTTTTTTTTTAATTTATTATCCCCCAAAAACCTAGAATTTATTTCTCCATCTTACCTGCTAATAAACCTCGAATTAATTCTGACCACTTTTCTTCATAACATTCTATTGAATCTACTTCATTTAATCTTGTTTTTAAATTATCTATTGATGCATTATTTTCTATTTGTTTTTGTTCAAACCACGAATCATCAAAGCCATATTGTCTTAAATATGATTCATTTAAATTCAATAGCATTCTTATTGTCAATGGATTTTCACTGTAATGATAATAAAATAAAATATAAATAAACAACAGTTAAATGTTTTTATTGAAATTTATTAACTTTAAATAAGAAATCACTTTAAACCTTTGGTGGATATAACAACTTGTTGAACAGATAAATCTTAATTATCAGATTGCGACAAATATTCAACTATGAATTAACGAAAATTTACAATTTCAATGGTTATAATATGAATACTTATATAATGTGTTTCAATGTTTTAAGAAGCCTTTTAATAAATTAAGTATCTATTAATGCTTGGCATGGCTTAAAATAAAAACTTTTTTTCTTTTATTGATTAGCGTATTTTAACAAATTTTTTTTTCTTTACGATATGAACTAATTCGATCAAATAATTTACCTATTTCTGATAATTAACATTTAATTTATTAGGTTTATAAATATCGACAAAACAAAACAAACAAAAAACTATCTAAACCTTGACATTTTTTTTTCAATTAGAGTTCAGGTAACTTACCTGTTTTCATTTTGTAAATTTTCCAATTTTTTTAAATATTCCAATTTGAAATTTTCTGCACGTTTTACTGCTGTTGGATCATTTTTTTGTGATAGTGCTGCTTGTATTGCAAATTTATTAATTAAATCTTTAAAACATAGGAACCAATATTCGGCAGCTTCTTTATCCTTATTTAAATCCAATGTATCTGGATTATATGTTTTTGGATCATGTAATAGACCGCAAGAATTCTCTTCACACATTTTACTTTATTTTTAAATAATAACAAATATATTTAAAAAAAAAAAAATAAAAAAATTATGTCACCAAAATTTTTTATTAAAAGTATGTACTCTTTAAAATTTTAATGAAAATAATCTGTTAAATTCTACCAGCACAATTTTTATATCAAATTTTAGATTATTAGATTAATTAGTAAAAATATAACAAAAAACTGTTTACCGAGAGTCCATGTATGTAGGTATATAAATAATTACATATGTAACTTTAAATTTTCACAAAAAGTTGTTCAAACTCCAAAGAATGTAAAGAAGAGAAATAGATAAATGGATCGAGAGAGAACCATAGATCTATAATCTTATCTAGATTTTAGATAACTTATTTGATTGATATTTGAAATTTTGGAGGCTCGCAAAAAATATGTTTTCTACTACAAGTGTTTCCATAGCACAAAATTTCTTCAATAAAGTGTGTTATGAGTGTTTTATGACATTTTCAACGTTTACACAAAATACAGTTAAATTTGAAATCATTATTTTTTTCAAATCGCTTTGAAAAAGACAAAAAATGTATAAATTCTTTTGTGACGTCATTTTGACAGTTCAATTTCAAATAAGAAGAAAACAAGAAGAAGTTTAGTGTGTTGGCCAATTTATTTATCACAATTGGATTTTTTTTTGCTTTTTCAAATAATATTGGAGGAATATAAAATAAAAAGTTTCCAAAATTTAAAGAAATAGCCAATTAGACAATGTTGTTTTTCTTTATTTTTGTGTAAATTTCACTTTATTTTAATTGTAAAATAAAAGAATTAGAGAATTTTGGGGGTGCGGCACAAAATCCTTAATTCTTTTTTTTATATATATATTTTAAAAAAAATTATATATTTAATAAGCATCAGCATCAGTGATAAGATAAAGTTCAATACAAAGAGAAAAAAAAAATCATTTTTTTTAATAAACTTGTTCTTTTTTCTTCTTTTGTTCACAAGTGCAACAGTGCAATGCCCTTTCACAATAATTTGTTCCTTTAGTTAATTTGGATTTTTTTTTCCTTTCTTATTTTGTGAGCAAGCATTAAAATTAGTTGCAATGAATTATAAAGAAGCACAAAATTCATATTGTAATTATTATTGTTGTGCCTGTTATCATAATAATTTCAAAAAAATGATAAGCAATTAAAAAAAATTTAAATATTTGTTATACGAGGAAAACATATATGAAAAGTGACAATGTCACGGCAAATACGTTTAGCTGATTACTTTGTAATTGTTGGATATGATCATGACAAAGAAAGTAAGAGTTAAAAATATTTATGTAGAATAAAAGTCACGTTGTAAATTTTTAAAATGTATTATTTATATTTTCTTAAAGGAACTGGTACACGTAGTGGTAAGATTCTTCAAAGATTTCCTGAAAAGGATTGGCCAGATACACCATTTATTGAAGGGATCGAATGGGTAAATATGATTTTAAAAAAATTTTGTGTATATGAAGTGTTAAATTAATTTTTTATTTTGATTTTTAGTTTTGTCAACCATTAGGATGGTCATTATCGACAGAACGTCAAGAACCACGATTTTTTGTATCTGTTTTAACGGATATTGATGCAAATCGTCATTATTGTGCTTGTTTATGTTTTAATGAAACAGTCGCTATAACACCAAATAAGCCAGTTGATGAAGAAGAAGAAAATATAACAACACCATCTGGTCGTTTAGCGACAACAGCAACAGCAAATGCATTAAGTGGTGGTGGAGGAACAACATCATCAGCAACTATAACACATCATAGTGTGATGTACGCTCCAAAATGTTTAGTATTAGTTTCAAGGCTTGATTACACCGAAACATTTAGGGTAACAGAGAAAAATTTCATGTAGTTTTTCATTTAAAATTAATGAGAATCCTTTTTTATTCTTTACAGAATTGTCTTGGAACTATCTACACAGCTTACATAGAAAGTTTGCCATATTCATTAGAAACATTGATTGGAAATATTTTAGGATGTATTCAGGTAAATTAAAAATGAACTGTTATTGTACTTGGAAAATTTTTAAGTTTTTTCTAAAAATTTTGTTTAGGTTCCTCCACCGGGTGGCCCTCAAGTTCGTTTTTCAATTGGAGCTGGTGATAAACAAGCATTACAACCTCCACTTTCTTCATCGCTACCAGTTACTGGTACATGTGTCTATTTTCTTTTTAAACAATTAGGTAAATTATGTGTAAAAGTTGGTTGATATTATATAATAAATTATAAATTTTTTTGATGATTTCAGGTATTAAAAATGTATTAATGCTATTTTGTGCAGTCATGACAGAACATAAAATTTTATTTCATTCAAGAAGTTATTCACGTTTAACAGAAAGTTGTAGAGCATTAGCTGCATTAATGTATCCATTTCGGTAGGAAATGATTTTATTGTTGCTAAAAATTTTCATATAATTATTAAATTTTTATTTTATTTTACAGTTATAGTCATGTTTACATTCCAATACTTCCTGCTCCATTAATTGAAGTTCTTTCAACACCTACACCGTTCATAATGGGTTGTCATAGCTCATTACAAAGCGAAATAACTGATTTATTAGATGTGATAATAGCTGATATTGATGGAGGTTCAGTTTATATACCAGAATCATTAGCACCACCTGTAACAACATTTCCATCACCATTATGGGAGGCTACACAATATGCATTAACTGCTGTTTTACAACCTGAATTATGTTTATCAGATTTAGCATTTATACAAACAAATAAAGATACAAGACCATCAGCATTGATTGATAAGGAAATTCGTGCAGTATTTATGAGAATGTTTGCTCAATTATTACAAGGATATCGCTCATGTTTAACATTAATCAGGATACATCCAAAACCTGTTATAACATTCCATAAAGCTGCTTTTTTAGGTGCTAGAGATTTAATTGAATGTGAATTTTTATCACGTGTTTTGGATAGTATGTTTTTTACTGGTTTTGTTACGGAACGTGGACCACCATGGAGACCATGTGATGCATGGGATGAATTATATAGTTCAATTAATGATTTATTAAAAACTGAAATACAAGACAATAATTTAGTAAGCAAGAAAAATATATTTTACAGTTTATTAAATTGATTAATTTTTTTTCTGTTTCCTTACATTATTTGTATTTTTCAGATTTTAACACATATTCAAGAACTTGCACAAGTTTTATATACAAATGAAAATCCAAATCCACAAATTTATACACAGAAAATTTTACGACCACCGGATGGAGCATTTGCTCGTATACATCAACCTCCAATGCCCCATATTGATTCAATACAAGTTGAATCGATTATAATGGAAGGTATGGCTAAAAATGATTTACAATCACGTTTTCAAACAATTCGTAATCCTCCAAGAATTGTACCAATGGGTTCACATTTACAAAGTATGTCAGATGGAAGGCCAATCGTTATGAATACAGCAAGACGTTTGGAGGTATATAACTTTGGAAAAATAAATAAACGGAATGTTCCAGTTTTCGGTTGAAATATGGAACATTTACATAAAAAAATCTTTATAACTTAATTTTTGTTGTTGTAGGTTTTACGAACTTGTGTAAATTGTATTTTTGAAAATAAAATTTCTGATGCCAGAAAAATATTTCCCGCCGTATTACGAACATTAAAACAACGTGATGCTAGATTAACATTATGCCGTGAATTAGCCAGATCAGTTAGTGGAAATAAAGCAGTTTTAGATCATCAACCATTTGATTTGATTGTTAAGTAAGTGAAATTAATTTTTTATTTTATTTCTCTTTCCAAAGAATATGTGTAATAGTTTTCTTCTCGTAGATTAATGAACAGAGCTCTTCAAGATGATTCACCAATGGATGAGCATGGTGTTGCTGCTTCACTTTTACCACTTTCGACGGTCTTTTGTAGAAAATTATGTACTGGTGTTATGCAATTTGCATACACTTGTATACAAGATCATCCAGTTTGGAAAAGTCAACAATTTTGGGAAGCTGCCTTTTATCAAGATGTACAAACTCAAATAAAAGCTTTATATTTACCACGAACACCACCACCAACAATTGAAAATTGTTATTCATCATCGACAGCAACAGCAACATCATCATTATCATCATCTTCATGGTACAATGAAACAAACACTTCAACTAAATTAAGTCCAACGCATCATCATCATCATGCTCATCATCATTATGGTAAACGTGACATTCATACAACACAATTATCATCAACATCAACAACATTCAACGAATATCGCTCATCAATTATTTCACGTGTTCAAGAACCATCAGCATTAGAAATTGCTGCTGAACAAATGCGATTATGGCCTACAATAGATCTTGATAAGCAAAGAGTAAGAAAATTATTAATTTTTGTGTGAATTCAAAAAAATGGTTTCAATAACATATTTCATCATTTAGGAATACATCGTTTCCGAAGAATCAACGTTATACAGTCAAGCAATTCATTATGCAAATCGCATGGTAGCTTTATTGATACCACTTGAAGTGAATGTTGGAGGCAAATTACAAAAAGTTGATACACATTTGGAAGATGATACAAGTGTATCGAATAGTGTAGTTGAATCTCGAAGTCGTAGTGAGCATTCAGATGAAGGTTTTGAAGAAAGTGATCCTGGTGAAACAGGGAATGCTGTTACGAAAATGGTATCGCGTTTTATTGATCGTGTATGTACAGAGGGTGGAGTAACAGCAGATCATGTACGAAATTTGCATCAAATGGTACCTGGTGTAGTTCATATGCATATTGAAACTCTTGAAGCAGTATATCGTGAATCGAAACGACATCCTCCTGTTCAAAAACCGAAAATTCAATCTCCAACTCTTTTAAGTGGTGAAGACATCCTAACTGATCCTATAAGAGCATATCTAATGCCTGATGGACGTGATGATGATTTGTCATCTCTAATACCCGCCGAAGGAGCTCTCTTTCTTACAAATTATCGAATTGTTTTTCGTGGATCACCAGTTGATCAGTTAGCATGTGAACAGAGTATAGTTAGAGCATTTCCTGTTTCATCGTTGACAAAAGAGAAACGAATTTCTGTATTATATTTATCACAATTGGATCAAGCGCTTCCAGAAGGATTACAGTTACGCTCGTGTACCTTCCAGTTAATGAAAATTGCCTTCGACACCGAAGTTACAGTTGAAACAATCGAATCGTTTCGAAAATTATTAAATAAAACTCGTCATCCAGTCGATGAATTTGGACATTTTGCATTTTCGTCACACGGTATTGTTGCGCATACTCCACAGCATAAAGTCAAAGAAAAGAATGCAACTTTAAAAGGATTTGCGAAAAAAACTTTATT
This sequence comes from Bombylius discolor, assembly GCA_939192795.1. Lineage (NCBI taxonomy): Eukaryota > Metazoa > Arthropoda > Insecta > Diptera > Bombyliidae > Bombylius > Bombylius discolor. Next base: position 43,520,213 of record OW584238.1, on the reverse strand, counting down.
GAGAACCGCTAAAAAGGCTGGATTTAAGCAAAAAACAACAACCAAACGAAAATATGTATTATCTGGAATGGACTTTGAAGATACCATATCAAATGAAGTACACGAGGATGACGAAGGTTCTGATGATAATGTTGAAACTATGCCTCGAGTAACAGTAAAGGATGTAGAAAGATTAAAAGAGCGAAGCTATGTTAAAGACTGGCAACGATTGGGCATTAGTGAACCACAATCTGGTTATAGAATATCAACAATAAATTGTAATTATAGTCTGTGTCGAACATATCCTGCCATAATTGTGGCACCAAATTCAATATCTGATGATTCGTTAAAGAATTTAAGTCGTTGTTATAAGAATCAGAGAATACCGTTGGTGACATGGCGTCATCGCAACGGAGCTGTTCTGCTTCGTGGAGCAGTACCGCATGCAAAAGGTGTAATGGGAATGCTGAAAGGACATCCAACGTCTACAAACGCTTCAGCTGATTCGACTGGTAGTTACCAGGAACAGGATCGGTATTTTGTAACTGTGATAGAAACAATGCCACACACTAGAACTTTTCGAAATACATTTGGTCTATCAGATTCTAGTTTATCAATTAATTCTTTATTGTTAGCCGCTGATGATTATCAACTGACAACTCGGTCTGATTTATCAACACTCACGCCAGATGTAAATCGAAAAATAACCACTGGATTCCATACGGTTAAATCATTTTCGAATTTCAGTGGTAATAGACCAGGGCTTCCACCAGCAGCTGCGAAACCTAACAAATGGGGTTCATTGAAACCGAGTAACATGAATTCTACACGAGAAGATCGAGATAATAATCATCATTGCGTTTTCGAGAGAGTTCCACTTTATATTTTAGGTGAGAAATCGCAATCGAAATCCGCACGATTATCAGAGATGAATACTGAATTCATTCCAGTTGATTACACAGACATAAGGCATTCACGAATGGCATTCAAAAAATTGATGCGCGCTTGTTTGCCATCTTCTCCTATTAAAGAACCTGATCAAAATTTCGCTAAAATGATCGAAGAATCAGAATGGCTTCAACAAATCAGAGGTCTTCTACAACTTTCTGGTGCTGTTGTTGATTTAATTGATTTACAAGGATCAAGTGTTGCAATTGCACTTGAAGATGGTTGGGATGTTACAGCACAAATCTCATCATTGGCACAATTATGCTTAGATCCATATTACAGAACAATTGAAGGTTTTCGAGTTCTTATTGAAAAAGAGTGGCTCGCATTTGGACATCGATTTGCACATAGAAGTAATTTAAAACCAAACAGTAGTTCAAGTTCACCATTTGCACCAACTTTTGTACAATTCTTAGATGCTGTTTATCAAATTCAAACACAATTTCCACTTGCTTTTGAATTCAATGAATTCTATTTACGTTTTCTCGCTTATCATAGTGTATCATGTCGTTTTAGAACATTTCTTTTCGATTGTGAATTAGAAAGATTCGATTTAGGTATAGCAACAATTGAAGATAAACGTGGTTCATTAAATTCACGACATGTTGTAGAAACGGGAACTGGTTCTGATGATGATAATATTTATCCTGGTGGTATAAGAAGTTCAAATACGAATGTAAATAAAATTGGTCATTCAATTTTTGATTATATTGATCGACAAAATGCAAAATCTCCGATATTTTTCAATTTTATGTATACACCAGACCCAGATCGAACTGTATTACGACCTCAAAGTTCAGTAGCTAGTTTAGAATTATGGAGATATTATATGGATGAAGAGCTTGCACAAGGTCCACCATACGATCCAGAACTTGTTGGTAATGATAATTTAGATGATGAAGTAGAATTGAATAGTGGAAAACATCCACGTCGTAAAGTTGTTACAGTTGGATATGATAATATTGAAAAATCTGATCCGAATGCATTTACACGTTTATTAGATGAATTAAAACAAGCCGAAGCTGAAAGAGGTTTATTACCACAAAAATGGCGTCAAGTATGGGATAAATTAGAATTACCACATTCAGATTCATTAGCACGTCATTCATCATTTAGTTCAGCATTAGTACGTTCACATGGTCGTTTATTACATAAACGTTCAACATTAGAAATATTAATGCGTGGTCGTTTATCTGGTCTATATCAAGATACATATTCACATCGTTATGAAAAACATCCATATACAACACCAACAAATTGTAATCATTGTGATAAATTATTATGGGGTCCAATTGGTATGCGTTGTGTAGATTGTGGTAATTCATATCATGAAAAATGTGTTGATGGTGTACCAAAAAATTGTACAAAATATAAAGCTGTTGATGGTGGTGTACCATCATCATTACAACGATCACAAGGTGATAATGGTAGTATTACATCAAGTGCAACAACTGGACAAACATCTAGTCAACATTTCTATGAACAATTTAGTAGTAATGTTGCTGAAAATCGAACACATGAAGGGTAAAATATTTTAAATTATAATTGAAATTTTTTTTTTTTTCGATAATTTCATGTTGTTGTTTTTTTTCAGTCATTTATATAAACGTGGAGCATTACTAAAAGGTTGGAAACAACGTTGGTTCGTTTTAGATTCAATAAAACATCAATTACGTTACTATGATGCAGTTGAAGATTCAAATTGTAAAGGATTCATAGGTATGCTAATTTATTATTATTATTTTTTTTTTTCAAATTTTTATTTTAATTTTAAAATAAATGTGTTAAAATTCTTTTACAAAAATATTTTAGATTTAGCTGAAGTTCAATCTGTTTCACCTGCACCACCAGCACCAGTTGGCACTAAAAAAATTGACGAGAAAGCATTCTTTGATGTAAGAAAAATATCAAAAATATATTATTAACAAACTAACGTGAAATAATTTCTATTTTTTTTTTTTTTAGCTCAAAACAAGCAGAAGGACATATAATTTTTATGCAGTTAGTGCAAATATGGCTCAGGAATGGATCGAGAAAATTCAGGCATGTCTTCAGTAAAACTATTTACAAAAACGAAAAGAATGAAAAATTTAAAATTATATTTAAAAAAAAAAAACAAAAAGAAAAAACTACTAGAAAAACGTTTCCTTCGATATGCAATAGATTATTCCACATTTTATAGTAAATAAAAATAAAAATAATATCAATCAATAAATAAATGATAATTAAATAAAATCATAAAATTAAGGATTAAATAAAGAAATAAAAAGATATCAGAATTTTTTTTTATATAAGATATTAAATATATGCGATGTATTTGTAATTTATGTACAATAGTTTTATTTCTACTGTTTCTTTTTTAGAAAATGATTTTTTTTTTCTTTTGAATTGAATGAAAGATGATATAATAGGATTATCGTTTTTTTTTATATATATATATATATTTTATTCTTAAATTTTGTACTTTACGACAACATTATTATAATTATTATATTTTGTATTATTAAAACTGTTTATTACTATTTTTTTTTATTATTTTAAGTCATAAGTTGCTATCTGTTTTTTTTTTTTTTTTTTTTTTTTTGGAATACATATAATTTATAAGGAAACATAAAACACTCAAATACATTTATACAATTTTTAGATACATTTAAAAAAATAAATAAATTAAAATAAACAAAAACTACATAAAAATGCATCATTTTAGATTATAAAAGTTAGAAATGAAGAGAAGAAAAAACAAAAAAAAAACATGATTTTCGTGAAATTGTTTATTTATTATCATTAAAAATAGGGAAATATATTAGTGAAAAAAGAAAAACAAATACCTACATATTTGTATAATAGAAAAATGAAAGCCAAAAGTATGGAAAGTAAGAAATGAAGAAAAATATAGATACATTTGAATGAAATTAAAATATGAACAAGAAAAAAAACCATATTTTAGAAAAGATAATTCACACATTTTTTTTCTCGTGCATATAATATAAATAATAAGTAAATAAAATATACAATAGCTACATTATTATAAATAAAAAAATGAGAATTTGTTATAGGAAAAAAAATGAATATGTATGGTATAGAAAATACTAAAAGGAAAGAAAAAAAATCAAAAAACGAGAATTATGTTATTTATTGTCAATAAAAAAAATTTAAAAAAATTTAAATATTAAAAAAAAAATAATAGCTGATTTTACTAAAATTTAGAAAAAAAAAATATATAATTTGGAAAGTATATCGACATTTTTAGGCTTTTATCTTTTATGGTATGCTCTCTATTGTAGATTCCGATCGAATTTTAGTTGTATATAGGGAGTTTTACGACTTTTCGAAAAGTGATTGGTTCCACTTTTTGCGATATATTTCAACACTTGGGCAACGTAGAGGGTTAAATAAGAATCTGCCTGTACACATTAGGTGATGAAACCGGTAATTTTGCGCTGGGTATAATTTTTTTCAACTTGGTATAATAAGAAATCATCTAAAATAATTTTAGCTTCACTCTCGTTACAACTGGTCGTGCCACCTTTAGATGTAATTTGAGCAGTTGTAAAAACAGGTTTTATAACCGGTTTGCGTCGTTGTTACACTACCTAATGTGTACAGGCAAAATGATTATTACAATTCTAAGTTGAAAAAATTTGAAAAAATTCTTCATTTTTAAGTTTGATGTGAATAAATAAAACATATTAAAGCGCATGAACGCAAATACAAAATTAATTGATTTTGAAGAAACTATTGAATGGATAAAAATAATAAATAATGCAATATAACAAGGGCAAGCTTAAGGCAGCCTCTTAATAGTCTTTTAAAAACATGTACAATTATAACAGTCAAAAAAAATTTCAAAGTGATTTGAAAATATTATCAAAAAAAATGATTTGAAATTCAGCAGTATCAACTGTAAACGTTAGAAACGTCATGAAGAGGGCGGCCATACTAAACCAATAATTTTTAGAAAAAAAAAAGACAATTCTAGCAACACCATCAAGGCATCAAAACAAATTTTACTGAATATATGTAAATTGAAAATTAGAATTTTAAATTAAAGAATTATAAGTTCATTTAATTGAATCACTTTAACAATGGAAAGAAATATCATCAAATGGAAGGAAGTATGTCGGATTTGCCTGCAGGAAGGTAAATTACGATCAATTTTTGAGAATGATGAAGAATTAAATTTAAGCATTTCTGATAAAATAATGCGAACTTCAAATATAACTGTAAGTAAATTATTTTTTAAATAATTTTATTTTTTGTTTATTTTGAATTGTTGTTAATTTTATGTTTTTATTACTGCAATAGATTCAACAAGGAATGAATTTACCAGAAAAAATTTGTGAAGAATGTATTAATGACTTAAATACAGCATATAGATTTCGTACAAATTGTGAAAATTCAGATGCAATTTTGCAACAATTTCTTGAAAATGCTGATTATGATGAACATATATTGCCTGAATTGACAATTATATCGTCAAAAAGTGGTGATGTATATACATTTAAGCCACCAGCAGGATTAGATATAAAACGAGTTAAACCAATATCTGGTGAATCTGTTGTATCACCATCGTCACCTGGTACATCTGAATCAATTGGTATTAAAATAGAAAAATTATTATCTGATGATGAAGATGATGGGTTCGTAAACAATGATGATGGTGATGACGATTACGTTCCAAAAAATGATAAAACTGTAAATGAAGTATATTCATATACTGATGTTATTTCTTTATTAAATTTTAATTTATTTCTATGCAGAAGAAGAAAAAGAAAAAGCAACAGAAAAAAACACCGAAAAGAGTATCTACTAGAAAATCAAAGAACTCTAGAATAAAAGTTTGTACCTATATTTTTTGTAAAAAATTTCATTCTTATCTGGTTTTTTTTTCTCTCAAAATCTTTTTATTATTTTTTTGGTTTTTTTTTTTTTTGTAGAAGGAAAGTGAAGAAGAATTTGAAATGGTCAAAAAAGATGGTGTTAAAAGAATACAAACAGTGAAAGTAGAAACACATAATGATGATGATAAATGTGACAATAGTAAAATAACAAAGACACAAAATCTTAAAGTACTTCCTGCTAAACAAGTTACCATTAAATCAGAAGGTACAGCATTAATAAGAATTTTAAAAAGCGAAGAAGAGAAACCAAAAAAAATATGTGAAATTTGTGGAAATACTTATAAATATAAACATGCTCTAGAAAGTCACATGCGACGACATCGTAATGAGAAACCATTCGCATGCGAGTAAGTTAAATGTTAATTTATATACATATGATTAATTTAATATTTTTATTTATTTTATAGAATTTGTGGAAGAGCATTTGTTATTAATTTTGAACTAAGAAGGCATATGCGTGTTCATACTGGGCAAAAACCATATATGTGTCGTTATTGTGAAAGACGTTTTTCAGATTTTGGAAGTCGTATTAAACATGAAAGGTATTTTTTTTTTTCAAAACTAAAAATATACAATTTTAAAATATTTGTATTGTTTTTGTTTCTTTAGAACTCACACTGGTGAGCGACCTTATGTGTGTGAAACATGCGGTAAAGCATTTTCATATTCTCATGTTCTACAAAGTCATATTCTAACACACACTGGAGAAAAACGTTTTGAGTAAGTATCTTTTTCTTTCTATTACTAAGTTATTTTATTGTTTGATATTAATTTTAATTTTTAAATTATAGATGTACGTTATGTGCAAAACGTTTTACAAAATCACATCATTTAAAAGCTCATATGAATACACATAATAAAAATAATGATAAGAAATCGGATTTAATAAAAACAACACCAAAAGAATTTTTACAAGTAGTTGATCATGAAATAGAACCATTTCCAACAGCTTGGACTGAATCTTCTGCTGTTGTACATGATATATTACAACCAGAAACAATTGTTCATGAGCAAAAAGTTTATATACAATCAAATGATAATGAAAAAATATATTTGCACACAACCGATTATAATAAAGTATTTTTAATAAAAGAGAAAAAAGAAGTTGAAGAAGATTTAACATTTACTGAATTTTGTTAATGATATAAAATTATTTTTAAAAGTCGATGGAAATATAAACGAAAATTTAAAAAAACAAAAAAATGTAGAATTTTGGAAGATATAGGAAATATAAAACAGAAAGAATATTTTAAAATAAAATGCAATTGGAAAATGAATAATTACAAAATCATCATACATATATGATGTGTTTATGTAGTAAGATATATAAAAAAAGAGACAGTTTCACATTTTAGTGAAAATTATGGTTTGTATTGGCGAATTTAAATTAAAGAAAAGAAAAAAGTGGAATTATGAAACCATTTTCGATATAATTAATGTTTTTTTTTGAATGTAGTTGTAATAAAAATTTAGACATGTAATATAAAGTTAGCTGTAAAATAAAATTACATATAAATAATTTTTCATATAGAGCTTCTTTTTTTTTTTGAACAAAAAAGCTTTGGCATTAGCTTCAAAATTTCGGAACTGCTTGGACGCCCTACTCTACCATATCCACTGTTCCCCATCCCTCCACAGACCTAAGAGCATGGAGTCTTCTTGACTCTCTGGAAGTTCACAAAGCGCAAACACCTCGCTAAATGAATATAATGGTGATGTTTGTGCATTCGTTAAGTCGAGAAGTAGATGTTTGTAATTGTATCTCAGACTCCTCAATTACCAAGCATCACCTCACCTCGCCTCACTGAATACACTGCAGCACAAGACATTAATTTCGAGATGAGAGATAAGAAAAAAATACATATTTCATTGAGTATAAAAAAATAAAACAAAAAAAGTAAGCACGTTCTATTTCTTATAATTTATTACATGGAAATAAAAAAAGAATTTCAAGAGTTTAAATAAAATCATAAACTTACAAAATAATTATTTATAGTTATCGTATAATACTTAATCTAATTCTAAAATTTAAGGGTTTATTTTACAAAGTTACGACTTAATAAGTTGTCGAAATAAGATTTTATTATTTTTTGAATATAATTGCGTGAATTTGAGCTATATTATATTTTTATTTTATTAACCTTATGTATTTTGGAAACAGTTTTAGTTTTCAAACGCTCATTTATTAAAGACACAATTTTTTACACATTTTGAAATTTTTTATTTATTCGACTTCATCACCAACATACTCTTCTACTTTATGCTATAAGACAAGTATAAAATAAGAAATTTATTTATTAAATAGAATTAAGTTCATATGATAAAAACCGTTATTGATTGTAAAACTTACTTCAATTGATTCAGCTAATTCATATTCATTGCCTAAAATTTCTTCATTTGTATCATTTCCTTCTGTTAAAATTTGTATTTCATGAATAATAGGATCCTTTCTTAGACCAAAATGTTGATTTGTATGACTTTGAAGGTATGCTTTTTTTGTAAAACCTTTACCGCATATTTCACACCTTTAGTAAAGATAAAAAAAATATATAATAAATAAAAATGAAATTTAGTTAGTTTTTCTTTTTTTGTTTATTTATAAAATCGTTATAAATACTTGAATTTCTTTTCTCCAGTATGAGTAAGTACATGCACAGATAATACATGAGCATATGCAAATGCTTTACCACAAGTAGAACATTCATAGGGCCTTTCACCAGTGTGTGTTCTATTTAAAGAAATAATAAATAATAAAATCGAAAAAAAAAAGTAAAAAATAAAATATTTCATTCATTCAATGATACCTTTCGTGTTTAATACGACTTCCAAAATCTGAAAATGATCTTGGACAATATCGGCATGAATATGGTTTTTGTCCAGTATGGACACGCATATGCCTTCTTAATTCCACATTTGCAACAAAAGCTCGATCACAAAATCTGAAATAATTCATAAGAAAAAAGATAAATTGAATTGTAGTTATAAAAACTAAATCTATTTTTCTTACTCGCATGCAAATGGTTTTTCATTTCTATGTCTTCTCATATGACTGTCAAGTGCATGTTGATATTTATAACCATTACCGCATATTTCACACATTTTTAATGGTTTTTCTCCATTTTTCTTTTTTTTAACATAAGCAACTGTTGTTAATTTTGGTACCATTTGTGATACATTAGCTGGTGTTACTTCTAAATTTGCTTTTATTACGTTAAAACGTGGTCTACCTCTTTTTCTAGGTTTTTGTTCTGTATTTGAATTATTTTCATTATCTGTTAATAAGTATGTTTTATATTCATTTTCTTGTAATTGTTCTTCATTTTGCTGTACAGATTCCATTTCATCTTCTGATTCTTCGAATACTTTTTTATACTGTTTTTATACATATAAAAAAGCCGATGAAAAAAATATATTTTTTAAAATATAAATTAGGAAAATAATGAACTTACTACTACAACATCCATATCCTTGTCATCATTTTCTTCCTTCTTTTGGAATAAAAAGAAAAATTATTTAATTTTTTTTTAATAAGAAAAAATTAATTCTATCGAGATTATTTATATTACAATTCTGTAACTACATATAGTTAAAGTTAGTTGCGCAGTATGCTGTCTCAATAAGATGTATGTTAACTTACCACTTTTTTAATTGAAGTATAATTAGTAGAGTTATCTGTTCTTATATTTTTTTCTTTTTCTAAATTTTCTTCTTCTTGACTTTCATTTATAATTTCATGAGCCTCTTGATTATTATCATAATTATTATCATCACAATCATCATCATCATCTTCATAATTTGTATATGTTTCAAATATTGTTTCAGCAATATCATTATCATCTTGTTCAACACAATCATTATCATTTGTATCGGTTACATATTCTGTTTCAGCATTTTCTGACAGAATATTTTCTTCTTTAATTTCAAATTTTGGTGCAACTTTAATTCGTCTAACATTTCCAATACCTGATTGCTTACATTTAAATGCTTGTCCATTTTGATTTTGTAACTTAACATCATTAAAATTTACATTTAAAAATGATTTTAATATTACATTTGAACTTTCACAATTGGTACGAAATTTATATGCAATTTTTAAATCTTCATAACAATTTGAACATATTTGTTCTGGTAAATTCATACCTTTTTGAATCTAAAAAATTTCAAAAATAACAAAAATAAATGATTTTTTATTTTAAATAATCTATTTTTTAACCAGTTACCTCGATATCTGAACAACGAATTATTTTCTCACGAATTGTTAAATCTTTATCATCATTTTCAAATATTGACTTCATTTCACCTTCTTGAAGGCAAACCAAGCATACAGCATTCCAATCGACGACCAGTTCCATTATTTTTAAAGTTAATTATTTAGATTTTTAGAATTTATTGAATATTTTTTATTAAAAACACATTTAATTTCTAAAAATTCAAGCTTGTTACACAAAAACTATAATTGTTAATTGTCAAAAATTTGACAACTCCAGCCAGACTGACAGCGTCGTCATGTTGCTGCTATGGCGGATGACAGTTCACAAAAGCTCAGAAAGCTGAATGCTGAATCGCTGAACTGTGCGAAAAATTCTTGTAATCGTTATAAATTTAAATCTTTTATCTTTTTTTTTTTCAAAATTCAAAATTTTGTACAAATTTAAAAACTATATGAAAAAAAATGTTTTTTACATTTTAAAATATCATAAATTTGAGTAAAATTATTATTTTTTTCTAAGAAAATTTACCAGCAATTTTATTATTATAGTTACAAATTTTTTTCGATTCTCAAAGATCAATTGATTTTTGTTTTGTGCACTTCCAGCATAAAAAGAAAAATAAAGAAACAAAGTTTTTAAATTTTTTTTCAAGTTCAAAAATGTATACTCCATTTTTACAAGGCACGGCACAAATTCTATTCAATTTCAAACACGATCAATAAATTTTTTCAATTTTTAACTTTTTGAAATGTATTTGAATCAGAAAAATAAAAGAGAAGTAAAAAAAAAACAAGAACAAAATCCAATAGTTTATATACACAAAAAAAATATCTATTCAACAAATATAATAAGGATAACTAACAGATGATAGTACATATGACGACAAAAAAATAAAATTTGATATCATGAATGAATGGGGAAAAATCAAATTTATATGTATGTATGTATGTTATGCACATGCATATAAAAGCGGAGTGCATCTAATAGATAAAGACTTCATTATTAGAAAGCATTTCCTTCAATTAATTGCTGTCCTATTCAAACGTCTGTTTTATACATACTTACACACATATGTATTTTTGATTTTAAAACACCCTGTTTTAGCAAATGAAAATTACATATTATGTATACAGAAAGGCTTTAGGGATAAAAATCCTATCACCACATTGTATTTTGTATATGTACTTTCATTTTTTCCACAGGACATATAGTTACTGCTGCTGTTGCTGATTTTTTGTTGGTTTTTGGTACATTTTATAGTATCACATCACAAACAAATTTTTCTTTGAAATTTATTTTATGCTATTTAAAGGAAAAAACTTTCTTTTTGTTATGCGCGCGCATTAATTTTTTCATTTTTTTCTCCTCAGTACTTTTATTATGTACATCGTGATATGTACTAAAAGGGAAAAAGTACATTATTTTATTACTGTATTTTCTATGTACACCAATAAAATACATAATTTTTCTCTTTTTTTTTTTTTTGAAATATCATAGCTTCTTCATTTATTCTTGTTTAGATTTTTTCCCTTTATTAATATACATAGATTGTGTCTCGTGTACACACATATTTTCTTTATCTTTTGAAATCAAATAAAATATTTTAGTTTTTATTTGAGTTTTTTGGACGAAAGTTATTTAAAAAAAAAATTAAATTACATTAAGTAAAGAAGAACTATATTTTTTTTTTGCATATATAAAATTTTCAAATTACATATTAATAATTATTCTTAAAAATGCAATTACCCTTTAATTTTTAAATTTTTCCACATACACGAAATTATAATTTTTCTGAAATTTTCAAATCAAATTTTTTTTACCAAAAAAAAGAAAAATTATCATTAAAAAACAAAAAACAGAGAATAAATAGAAAAAAGTTTAGCAAAAAAGAAGTTACTTGGAAAAAAAAGTTAAAAATTTTGTTTTTTTTTTTTTTGGAACAAAGAACAAAGTAATCGATTTTCAAATTAAAACAAAAAAAAAAAAGAAGAAAAGAAAAATTTAATAAAAAATACAAAGTACTTACATTTTTTGTGGCATTGTGCAGTTTTTATCGTGTTATTGTAATGTAATGTAACATACAAGAGACATACATATATAAAAAAAAAAGTTTTCGTTTTTTTATTTTATTTTTAAAATACTTTTTTTGTTTTTAAGTGCCGGAATTGTTATACACGTTGAAAATGTTACTAAAATAATTATTTCAATTTGAAAGAGAGAAAAAAAAATTGTAAAAATAAAAAAGGAAGTTTGTGTACATATACATATAGTATCTAAGGGAGTTCTAAGGTGTGTGAAATGTGAATGTACGAGGATTTTATATTTTATACCATGTATACCTTTAATGTTGAAGCTATTATCACATAAGTATTTGATATATATGTAACATCAAAATATATTATTGTACGAATTGAATGCCGGAAATGAATTTTCAAATTTCAAAAAGATAGTTTTTTCGTTTTTTGTTTTTGTTTTCTATAATACAAATGTATACTAAATGAACACGCAGATACAACAATTCATCAAGGAATTGATAGATTGTCTACAAACTTTTTTCAGAGTACATATAGGTATATGATAGAATAAGGGAATAATATAACATTAAAAAAAAAAAAATACAACGAAATGCAAAAAAGGATATAACTAAAAGAAAGGTATGTATTTGAATATATGGTATTCTTCTTTCCTAACTTAGTATGTTTTTTTTTTATTCAAATACTATGTAGATACTATGAGAAATCTTATATGGAATCGATTTAAAAAAGTCAAGTCAAAAGTTTTATCTTATCCTACATACACTATATATGTATAGTATGTATGTATATAATTTTGTTGTTGTAATCTTTGCAATCTCTATATAGTACTATATATACAACATGTAGGTATAATATGGTTCTATAGAATATAGCAATTAAATATGTCCACATGAATGTTGCTATATACATTTGAAAACATATACTTTTTTTTATATATTCCTCATTTTAAAGTGTCTGGAAAATGGAAGGACGAATATTATATACAAAAAAAAAATGACATGACACTATTATTTTGTTGTTTAAAAAGCAAAGGATTCAGTCAGATTGAGGCTATTATAATAATAATATAACCAACAGTTGTACCAGACGACAGGACGATTGCAATTCAATTTTTTCTTTCTTTATGTTTTCATCGTCGAAAGGATTTTTTTTGAATAGAAATAGAAAGTTTGAATAGAAAAAAAGCTAAGAACTTTAGCAAAAAAATGAATCCTAAAAGAAGCATTATGCTTATATAAAGAAAGGATATCTAGACTAAACACAACAGTCCTTTAGGAATCAAGGATGAGTAGTAAAACTTCTGTAGTATGTACATGTATAGTCGTATACATACATTATATATAATATGTATACATACATAAATTGTGTACTTTTGATTTAAAATGCAATTTTATTTTTTTTTTAAGGAAAAACAAATTTAAACCGACTGAAAATAATAATATAAGTATATTCGTATTTTTATATAATCCAAATTCATAAAATACATGGTATTTCAATTGTTTGTATTCGTATGTTACTGTTAGAAAAAATTTCTGAGATTTTTATTTTTCTTAAAAAAAATATTTCAATTGATGAAAACACCCTGTATAATTTATTTACATATGATTTTTCAATATCCAATTATCGTTCTTCTATTGTGATAAAAATTTTATTTACATATACAAACTTCTTTTTTTTATAGATACATATTTCATATTGTTGAAAGGAATGGGAAAAAAATAATTAAAAAACACTAACAAAAAAACAAAAAACAAAGAGAAATTGAAAAAAAATTAATTATCTTCTATAAATTTCATTGAAAGGATTTTGTTTTTTTCAAATAAAACTTGTAATTAAAAAACAATCTAATTTTTTATCGTTTCTCCAAAATCATTTATAATTAATCTATCACAAACCAAATTTTTAATTTAATATTTATAAGCTTATATTCGTTAGATTCAGTGTATATATCTATTCTATAGCACAAAATATAAACTTTCTAATAAATTTCCATACAAAGAAGAAAAAAAACAAATCTAACAAATTAAAGCAAAAAAAAAAAAAAAAAAAAAATCTTAAATTAAAATAAAATTTGATAGTTACGCTATTATCCTTTTTTATTTGATGATTTATAATTTATAGATTATTATTCTGCAGATATAATTATAGATATGATAAATCACTGTTTTATCTAGATACTATATACACCTAAATAATAAAACTTAGATAAAAACTACGAGTATAAGTAGCTGTATACATATAGTATAACACCTGGCAGAATTATATATGTATTCCTACTTATGTAGGTGTATACATATGTATGTATATTAATAAATTATCTCTAAAATTGGCTATACATCTATACTGTATACCGATTTTCAAAAAAAAAAAAAAAAAAAGAATAAAAAGTCTAGTTGAAACCACATTAAAGATTTCACAGGATAATTATAAAATGAATATTTAATTTTAATGTTATATTAATGTTTGTGTTCTTACTTTTTTGTTTTTTAATTTTTTTAAATTTTTTTTATCATAATAAATAATATTTTAAAAAGCCGACAAATTAAACATATCATAAGGATACTATACTACCACACATGTGTGTACATGAAGTGCTTATAAAAATGGAATGGTTTTTTTATATTATTATTATGTATATGTATGTACATATACATACAAATATTATGTTGAAGATCATTATGTATGCATTAAAGTCCTCGATGAAAAATATTTTTGATTTTTCATAATTTTAAAAATTCATTAATTTCAATTAAATTTTAAATCAATTTTTTTAAGGATTGGTCTTTTTTGATTTCATTTTATTTTTATTATTCTTGGAAAATTGGATTTTGGTTTTTTGAAATATCATTAACGAAATGATCGTATACATAATTATTTATTTATTCATTAATTTTTTCGATTTAAGTAGTTTTTTTTCCATAGTGACTGCTTTCAGTGGTTCGTTTTTATAGCTTGTCAAGTTCCGCAACAAAAAATAGAGATTTTAAAAGATTGAAAATATATGTAGTGATAAATGTACATACTCATTAAAATTTCATATCACATCAAACTATGATGTGTAAATGTTTCACTTAAAATTGTTAGAAATGAAAGAAAATTCTTGAGCAGGTCAAAGTTCATTACCAACAATAAAGACAATATACATAATTGTTGACTGTAAGGAAAAAAAAAAACATACCTATGTACATACTTATAATTTACATACTTTTAAAAATTTTATGTTCTTGTTGGAACTTGGAAATTGGTTAAATTTTCTAAAAAGGATTAAACATTTAAAAAAAAAAGACTTTCAAGCTTGTGAAATTCTCTAAATTTTTTAAAAGGTTATTTCTGCTATATTTCAGTTTCATTACATCATAATTGTAGATTTTTAAAAATAAGTGTGTGTGTATGAAATAAAAAATAAGACAAATGAGATGTGAAATATGTTCTTGGAAAAATTATCATTCTCTGAATTCTTTTATAAGTTCTAAGTATCTCCCCATATTTCTGAAAATTTTATTGTTTTTATTTTCAATTTTATTTTTTTTTTTTTTTATTTTCCAAAAATATTTTTCAAGCTTTAGACTTTTTTCTAACGTCTCTAACATAGACCAAATTCTTTGACTTTTGTAATTTAAAATATTTCAAAAATCTTTCAAAATATTAAAAATATTGAAAAACAAAAATTTTCAAAAGTTTATGCTTTCTTTTTTTTGTTTTTTGTTTTCAAATTGAATTTATTTGTATATTACATAAAGTCAATATACTTACTTTCAGTTTCAGTATAAAAAAATAAATAAGAATGAAAAGAAATGTTCTTTTAATTTCAAAATGACATGATTTCTTCAAGAAAAAAAATTTTTTTTTTTGTGTGGGTCCAAAAAGAATAGATGGATTTCTTTCACATTCAATCAACCGATTAATAGTATAATAATTTTTATAATTCATTCTATATGATATGTATCCAATGAAGTAAAAGAATCTGTTCCGATGAAATAATCTAGATTCTAGACCACCATAACAACAACAACAACAACAATAAAATATTTTACTTTTTTATTCTTGCAGATGATTGTTTTTCTTTTTTTCTCAAATGTTTGATTTTGTTTAGAAAACATTTTGTTGACGTTTGCTTTTACTTTCATTTAACATATATAGTAAGTTCACATTGAACAGAAAACATATACATACATATGTATGTACATATATCATTTAAGTATTTATATTATACAACCGGTGTTAAACTTTATTTCTGATATTCAATCAACTTTAAATGATGCTGATGCTGGTATGCTGCTATTAGTGGGTGGATTAAATTATGGCTAGAGATACTTAGTTATTATTATTAATTTTTCCCCAACAAACATTTTGATGACATTGACATACTGTATACAGAGTGTGAGTGTATTATAATAATAATAATTCTTTCAAAATAAATTTTTTTCTATTGAATTAATATACACCAATAATTTAAATTTAACATGTTATAAAATTTAATAAAATAAAAAATGAATTTCCTTTAATAAATATTTTATACAGGGTGAAGATAAAATAATGTTTTTCTTAGTGTTGTCGGTGTTTCCTTTTAAAACACTAGAAAATTAGAACAATAAAATTTTTTTCTTTAACAAAATTATTGTACGTACAAGATTTCTTGTTAACCCTGTGTGATATTTTATTTTTATAAGTAGGTACCTATATTTTTGCTCATTGACTTCCGTATTCGATTAAAAATTTTTGTTTATTTGTTTTTATTTCGATCTTTTTTCTTTTTGGAATTTTTTACCGATACAATTAGAATTTGTTTTGCATTAAATTAATTTTAAATTTGTTAAATTTTAAATTTGCATTACGTTTTTTTACTTTTGCTCTTCTAAAAAAAGGTGTTAATGAATGAATGAATGAATGAATGACATACAAGTATGTACATATTTAAATTTTCCAAATAGATACCACTCGTATATGACAAAATTGTTATTTAAATCTGATGAAATTTCTATGTTTAAATAGAAAACACATTTCATATACATATTTGATATGTTTAGTTAAATACTCTTGGAATTCCCTTTTTGAGGTATCAAGAAATTTCCTTTTATTGAATATTTGATGCAATTTTCTTTGAAGTTTATATAATTATTTTGACTTTAAATGTTTTTTTTTAGTGTTATACAACCGATATGTATAATACATACATATATCATATCTTTCATCAGATGAAAATACATCAACAAATGTTTCATGTTTTTTCTTCATTTATCAATGTGTATAAAATCACAGTTTTAATTTAAAATATAAAAACATTAATAAAACAGATATATTTTATTTATCGATATGTGTAATTTGCATTCCAATTGAATTCAGTATCATCAATTAAATTTAAATTTTAAGAAGATATGTAAAACAACTTTTTAAATAAAATTGAATAAGTACCTACATATAAAAAAAGTGAAAAACACTTGAAGAACAAATTTTAAAACGAAAATGAGCTTTCTTTTGAATTTCAATTTTATTTTTTCTTTAATAAAAATTTTATTTTTAATCTTTTTTCGTTTCTCAGTTAAATGATGTTTTGTTTTGATTTTTCATTTAAAACACACAAATAATGTTTCGGAATGTTGACAAATGTATAACAGTGTTTCTGTGTAAAAAAAACCACTATTTTTACACCAATATTTTTTAAATGTTTTTTTTTTGTTTTCTTTATACCTGTTCTCATTAATTTTTTCATCATTTTCCCATGCTTTTATTATTGTTTTTCTACTTTATTTTTCCCTTCTGTATTTTTTTATATATTTTCAAGTTATGTACATACATATATACAATACTATCTTACATGAAAATGTACCTACATAAATAAATCGAGTTATATTAAATGCAAAAGTATCTTACGTCTATGATATTTGTATCTATAGCAAACAAGTAAAGTTACTTTTAATTTGAATCCACCAACGTTTGGGGCCTCTCATATATTATTGAATTGGATTGAATGCGGGATTTGTGATTGTATATGTAATAGATATATATATACACAGAACCGCAGCTGTTATGTGGACATGTGGTGGTAGTATATAGTATATACGTAATGTACGAAAAAAACAGAGTTTTCTCTTTTCCGTGAATGGTCATGTGCATGTTTAAATATCTTCTTAAACATTTTGAGGCTCCCGCATTTAGCTCCCACCGGACCACAGTGTTGTTGTTGGTGTGTATGTTTGTATTAATATACATGTATATAGGCAACCAATCGTCTCCCCTCAGTTTCTAGTAGAAAAGTCAAGTAAATTGCTGTTGCTGATGCTACAGATACAATCATTATGTGATGGTTTTCACAATGTGAACTTATAACTTCGATAGCACATTCACATAATTTTCTTGTTTTATTGTATTGTGTAGTTATAGTATAAGGCGGTTTGTTATGAGATTTTAACTCCGTAATAGATTGAGGGAATTTCTATATATACAGAAGATATTTTAGATGTAAAAATATCTATCTATTTTTTCTTTCTATTTTCATTTTCATATCAAATGCCTTTTCTATTCAAAATCTGATAACATAACGTATTACTATCATAGAAAATATGTATTTTTGTTATAGGCCTCAAAAGTTAATATAATATACTTATGTATAGTTCTATTATCAAATATAAAAAAAAAACGAATAGACACGATATAATGACGGCGTAATATATTTGATTTAAATTATAAGAGTTCAGTTTTGAGAAAGCTAAAGCAAGCAAAAATTGTAATCGTTGTCGCCGTTGTTGCCGTTAAATGCTATATATGTATATACTTTGAAATAAAAGTTGTCATCACAGCAGAGAGTATCTTTTATGGATTTAGATTGAATTGAAATTTATAAATATTATTTAGTAGTGGCATGCATACAGTATCTTATAGATACTACCAAAGAAATTATAGATAGAAAGAATTCTTATGTAGTATAAAAATGTCTCATACAAAAATTATTGAAATAGCTTAGAAAGTATATCGGTTTTGTTATGAAAGCTTTTACTTCCTTTCTTCTCTTACCGTACTGTTCTATAATCTAATGTAACAATTAAAAGTTTTAGTCGATACTACATAAGACTTCTTTCTGGCTATATATTTTTTGATACTACGTAACTTTAGTATCTGACTATCTGTTGTGCTTGTATTATTATTTTAACTTTGTTGGCTTAAAATAAAATAAAATAACATAAATAAATACAATCAATCGTGTATATGAGCGAATTAAAATTATAATAAATTTCTCTATACGACCCTCGAACTATTGAACGAGAAAAAAAAAAGAAAAACGGAAAAAAGAAAACATAAAATTCATAAAATTTATTTTAGTGGTAGCTAAAACAGCAAAAACAAAATTTAAAAAAAATAAAAATTATTTTTTCTGTCTCTGTTTTATATATAAAAAACAGTTTTTTCTCGTCTTGTTGTTTTCTAATTTATAGTGCGTCCTTTTGTTTTTCTGTTGTTGTTTTTTTTGTGTGTATATTTTGCGTGCGGCATTTAATGGGATGTCCAATATTTTATCTGTTTTTTATCGAAACATATAAATTAATTGTATGTGTTTTTTATTTTATTGTTTAATTTAAAGAAAAAAAAAATCTAAAGAAATTTAGAAAAAAATGTTATTTTAATTGTTTATCATAAATAATATGCGCTAACAAGATAGTTATATGCTTTTATTTTTTGTTGGTTGTTTAATTTTGTTGTTTTTGAATCCACAATTCATAAAAGCTTTGATTCATTAATTATTCAAAAAAAAAATTTTTTTTTTTAATAATTAAAAAGAAATGCATTTTAAATGAAAAATTAAAAAAAACTAATAAGAATTTAAAAGTACTTTAGATTATATTTGAAGTAACTACTTAAACACATCATATATGATCCGTTTCAATGTTGATTAGAGAATTTTTTCTTACAATCATATAAAGAAAATTCAATAAAATTAATAATTGCTTCTAATCGAATGTATTTTATTTTTTTCAAAAACAATTTTTCAAACAAGAATGTATCTGTTTTAATACATGATTGATCTCTTCTTAAGTGGGTATTCAAAGGAAACAAAAAAAAAACATCAATTTTCAACTGCTTACTTGTTTTAGATTTTTGTTTTTTGCTTTTTGAATTGATTAAAATCGGTTCGATTACGCTTTCAAAGTTGGGGTCTTTTGGGCGAGTTAACATCAAGAATTAAACGAGTATTTATACTAAGTGCTCTAAGCTCTTATTACAAAAATACAGAAGAGCTCTAAGCTCTAAACAACTAATTTCTATATAGGTATTATTTTTATAAAAAAGATATAGTTATTCATTTTAATGTATTTTATAGTCATAACAACAATAATGATTAAGACACGAGTTAAATCTTACATTATGTTGAAAAGACGATGATCGAATCGTATATAATATTATAGAGTTCAATGGAGAATAAAATATAAGTAATGAGGTCACCAATGAAGCAGTAAAAAAATAAAGAAAACGAGAAAAAATTTACATAAAAGTGACGCGATTATAAATTTAAAAAAAAAAAACCACGATTTATTTATTATTTTATTTATTTTCTTGAAAATCTTTTTTGTTTTCACTTTTCTCGAAAGTAATTTGGTGCTTAGATCATAAATTATTTTTTTGTTTAATTTTCATGTGACCGTTAAATTAATACTAAGAGGAAAACTTTACAAAAAAAAAAAAAAGTTAAATATTTGTACCTACGATATAAGTGAAAATTTAATTTTCCTGTTAAAAAAAAATCAAAACAAACAAAGAAAATTTATATTTGTTGAATGTTTAATGTGTGACATATGTGCGTTCATCATTTTGTGAATCTAAAAAAGTGCAATTAAAAAAAAAAAGAAAATCTTATAAAATTTAAAGTGCCCATTATAATGAAATTATAATATTTATTTTAAATTCACATTAAGTAAAAAAAAAAAAAAAAACAATTTTGCTATTTTTGCTGGTATATATTAATATACCGCACACATGTGATACATACACACACACACATTATACACACCTTACCTTATACTTAATAATACATATTTTTGTTATAATACCACCTACTTTCATTATTGTACGATTATTATCTACCTTCGCAAAGTGAAAATCTTAAACATAACATTTAAATTTTGATTTTTTTTTAAAAAAAAAACAACAATAAATAATTTCATGTATCTCTTATTTATTCACTTTTTTTTCCTGTGTTGGATTTCAACAATATAATCAACAACCAACAAATTTATCGTCATCAACGACAAATAATGCATTTCAAATTGCATTGATGCGGTGCTTTTCATTGAAAAAAAAATATATATACATATTTAGAAAAAAAAAGTACAACATTGCATTGGGGCGTATAATCAGTCGGTTCGTTTATCTAATTTTTTTTTTTTTCAAATACGAGGTCTAAGGTTCTATATACGAGTTTAATGCGTATATATGTATATAGTATACAGAACTTTAAAATGTATCTTTGTTGCAATTGAAACTTATGAATTTTTCATTTTATGTATAATTTGTTATTTACTTATATATATATGTACGTATGAGCTACAACGTATGTGACATAATTACGGAACGTCTGTAAAATATTATTATACGACAGTTTCGTTTTTGGATTTTTTTTTATTTGAATTCTATTTTTGTTTGTGTTGTATCTTTTTTTTGTCAAAATCATCTTTTGTAAAATATGACTCGAGCTCAAAATATGTATAAAAAGATGAATGACTATTTTGTTCTTATTTTGTAACTGATGATGCCAATAAAGATACTGATGATGATGATGTGATGTACTCTTTATAGTTCAGAATTATTATATGGTAAGTATTTGTATATCTTTTGCCTTTTGTTTCATATATAATACCCGCATTATTCATTATTCATTTATAAATTTTACAATGGTTTGTTCTGTAGTAATAACTATGTAATAAACTAGTCAGAATCTAACTTGAATTTTAGATGAAATGTACAAGTACAAGGAAATAGAAAGTTGTTATTCAGAAAAAGAGAATTCTTAATGAGGAATGCGAGGAGGGTTTTCTTTTCAAAATTTACAAAGTCTTTCTTTAAAAAGATTTTTGAGAGAAATTTCTTTGTTTTTGTAATAAGGCATGGTTTTTCCCACTCTTGATCGATTTCATAAATTTTTCAAAACGTTCTGTTTAGAAAAGGAAAATAAATTTTGAGGAATTTCATATCGCGGTCTTCTCTAACAAATCCAAAAAGAAAAAAATTATAAAACAAAACATAATAATTTGCGTTAACAGAACAAAATACAGATTTTGAAACATAGGAATTTAATTGAAAAAAACTTTTTTTTTTGTACGATATTATATAAATGAATCTCTTCTGCAAACTTCCTCTACATAGTTTTTTTTCCTCATATTATGTGACCTCATCCATTACTTAAACATGAATATCTTTTTTATATGTTCGAGGTTTAAGAACATATACCAATGTTCATGAAACAATATGCGATTATTTAAAATGATACTGGTATAATTTATGTACATATAATATTTCTCTCTCTACATTTATATGAAAAAAAAAAAACGCATAAACATTATGTCCTTAAGTTGGTGAATATGTAATTATATTGTTGTACAACAACAATAACTACAACAACAGTACAAAACAATATTATCATGATGTACCATGTAAAAATGTAAATGCATTATTTCAAAAACACAAAAAAAAGAAACATTGAACAAAACAAAATAGAATCAAAAAAACACAAAAACGTTTTTTGTAATTAGCGGGTGTTGTTTTGTTTTTTGTTTTTTTAATTATTACATACATATATTGTTTTATAATACATATTCCAGTATATCTCGAAAATGTATCTTTATTTTTATAATGTTGTTTTTGTTGTTATTGTTATGTTTTGTTGTAAAATACATGAATAGTATTTATTACATTTAAACAATATTTTAACTCTTATTCGCATTTAGTTTAAAATTCCTATAATGTTTGACATCAATAATATGTTAAAATGAACTTTTGTACAGTGACTCCATTTATACTTTATTTAGTCATATATTTTAAAATTATAATGATGATGGCATAGGGGGAGTAAATATTAACACTATATACAAATCATATAGATATTTTACATCATTAGATTTAGTAGATATATGAAGCTTTTGTTTAATAATAAGTTTGAAAAAAAAAAAAATATGTAGTTATAGAATGTATAAAATGCTTTGAATATATGCCACAAACACAAATTTAAATTAAATTTAAAAAAAAATTTTTTTTTTTTTAATAATTTTTTTTAATAATTTATTTTATATTACAGAGTTTGAGAGATGTTTTATGCTAATGTTAAAATGTTAATGAAAATTATTATAATTTTATTTTATTATTTTTTGTCGTGTTTTTGTTTTTTTTTTTGTTTTTCAAACAACTTTTTTTTTCTCGTCTTTTGTGTGCTGGAATGTTAGTAACAAAATTAAGTTTCTTTTTTATGTTATTATTTTTTTTTTTTTAAAATTGTTTATTTAAAGTAATTTTATTAATTATAATGCGCAATATTATTTACACAGGGTGTTTTCAATAATGGAAAGGAAAATTGAATTTTTTATTTAAAAGATGTGTTTTATTTTTGGAAAATATTTTCTTCCTAAATTTTTGTGTTTTTCTTGTTATGTTAAAATGATGTAGGAAACAATAAATAGATCCTAATTTATATGAACTTTCTGAGATAAGTTTAAGTTAGAACGTTCATGGTTTCGAAAACAAATTTTTTTAAATAATTTTTCGAAATGTCTAGTTGCTGAGATTGAAAGAGATGGTGACATTTTCACAAGCAAATAGCGATAAAATTAAACTATATCAAATACGAAACAAAATTAAATTGGATATTTCCTAAATCGATTTTCAAAAATTTTATGCTATTATTTTCTAAAATTAATTTGTTTTTCATGCAACAGAATACCCTATTTCGCATATGTTAACACAAAACGGAAATGTATCTATGATATAATAAATATACAACAGGTAGTCAATATAATCAGTTTAGAAAATCGTGTTGTATAACAATTTTTCTTATACATATTTCATGTCAGACACTATATTTAATTTATAATAATACTTGATATATTTGGTAGATAAATTAATTACATCTGAAATTCTCATTGCCATTTTTCCCAAAATAATATATAATCTTCTTGTATTTCGTATTAAAAAAAAAAAAAAAGAAACTTATCATTAACCAATTTTCTGTGCTTTTCTGTGCTTCGTTACAAGATGTTACGTACATTACGAAAAAAGTTCATGGTCTGGTCTTTTTTTTCTTTCTTGTTTTTTTTTTCTTTTTGTTGTGTTTAATTACATTAAACCTCCAAAAAAAAAAAAAACATACATACGTACATTCTATGTAGTTTTGTGTATTTCTCAACTGTTTTTATTTTTCAAAAAAGTTGAAATAAAGAAAAAGTTTTTAAAGAGTCATTATGAAGTTTTTCAAAGTATACTCAAACTAGAAAATTTTCGTTTGAAACATTTTCATTTAATAATAGTAAAAAAATAATAATGAAGAATGCATTAGTTTTATTATTAATTATTGTATTATTATTATTTAAGTTCAATTGTTTTTTTGTTTTAAGTATTTTTTTAATTTTTCACTTAAATTAAAATTTTCTTTTTCACGAATTAAAAACAATTTGAATTTAAATAAGCTTTACATCTTTTTTTGTTCTTTTTAATTTTTAAATAAATGAAATTATACTAAAGAAAGTTCAATAGTTGAAAGAATAAAAAGTAGAAAAAACAACAACAAACAAATGATTCATTCATTTTATTTTACAAAATTTATATTCAATTCTAAATAAAAGTTAAACAAAATTAATATATGTATCTCTTTTTTCTGAACATTAGTTTTTTGAAGTACTTTTTTTTATCTTACAAAGTGATGTACAAATTGTAAAAATATGTACAACTTAACAAAATTATAGTTAGTTGAATGTTTTTTTATATCTTTTCTTTTTGAAAAAAAAACAAAAAATATATATATATATGTATATTATTACGTACCTGAAATCATGTTAATTTGATTGAATAAAGATTCAAAAATATTACTCCTACTTTTTTATTTTATTAAATTTTGTTTGTTTGTTTTTTTTTCTTTCTATTTTGTGCGTTGAATACAATTTCTATTTAAATGCAAATGTTAGAATGACTTGTTAAAATTTATGTATGTATATTTGTAAATATGTATACATACATCATCATTTTATAAGATTGTTAATTATATGTACAATTGTGTATATGTTGAAAATATTTTAGTTCTTTAATTAGAAAAATTTTAGTATATTTTTTTAAAATTAAGTTTCTTTTTCAGAAATTATAAAAGTTTGAAAAGTTTTTAAGCAATTAGCTAGCACTAAATGAAAAGTGTTCTTGAAAAAGTGCAGAAACTAAGAGAAGAAAATATGTACTATATGTATATGCATTTTGGCAGAAAATCTTAAAGTAAGATTTAAGTCTTTCCAAGGACGATTGTAGTGAAGAGAAATCCATGAATTAAATGTGCAATTTATTTATTTATTTTTATTTTTTATTTTTTTTTATTTTTTTTTTTTTTAAGGAAAATCTTCACTAAATAAGTACTCCTACTATTTAAGAAATTTAGAAAATTTATTCAGTTTTCTGAGTCAGAAAATTGTCAAGTTTATTAAGTTTGAAAAAAAAAAAATTTAAAAGAAAAGTTTAAAAAAATTAATTTTATCAGATTTGAGAGTCCTTCAAGGATTATGTGTAATTGTGTATGTTTTTTTTCGTGAGACTCGTTGTAGTTCTTTGTATTGGTTTTTTTTTTAATCCTTAATAAAGCAAGTTTTAATGATAAATTTTCCATAAAAGAGTCACGATGCTTTTTATTAACTAATAAATTTGAAAAAGAAAATCTTTGTGTCGAAAAGCAGATTTTGCTTGTTTGAAAGATTTATCTTCAATTCTAGTACTGCTTTGACCTATAAAGCGTAAAACGTATCACCAAAAATATGGACTATATTAAAACAGCGAATGTTAAAGAAGAATAAATTTTTTAGTTTTTGATGGGCTCCAACTTTATGAACAAAATTTTTTCTATTTGATTCCCTAAAGTTTAATAAAATTTTTTTTTTTCACTGTACACAGAAAAAACATTTTTTCTGAGGTCATTAACCTATTTTGACAATTGATTTTATGTAATCGTCCCTCATATTACATTTTTTCCCTATCTATTAGATTCTCCAATGGAAGTATACATAATGATAAATATACGCGTTATACGCTATTATATTTTTTCAGATTATTCAATGTAATTTAATAAAAACTTCACTGCCCTTCAATTAATAAGATTAAAATTCATTCAACTCACCCGAAGGATAATTGTCATAATTACTAAGTTTTATAATATTCTTCAAGGTGTTGTAGTATTTGAAAAAAAAAAAAAAAAAAAGAATGTTTATTCTGCTAAGAATATAATTTTCCATTCTACTCTTGTAGTTGTAGAAAAATTTTTTAAATGGAATTCATGAATGTGATTGAAAATTGTAGCGAAAAAAAGAAAATTTTCTATAAATTCTGTTTGAGTTTTTCTGTTTTATTTTATTGTCTTTTTTTTTCTGTTTTTATTTTCGCTGTTCTTTATTATTTTTATTTTTTTTCAAATGAAATGAAATAATTGTCACGTGAAGACGTAAAAGCACAAATTTATAAAAAATATAATATATTGGACATCATCAATAAGACAATTGTATTGTCAATCAATCGCGAAAATCGTTCACGGTTATTAGTCACGAACAAAAGATAGAATTTATGTTATGTGTTTTAGTCTTCCATATAACAAATTTGAATCTACTAAACATTATAATCAGTTAAAGTTCTATATATGTATGTACCTACTCTATACTATGTGTATGTACATATCAATGTACCTATATGAAGAAAATAATAAAAAGTACAAGATACGTAATATTATGCGGCATATATTATTATAATCAATTGTTATAAATATATAATTCGTTTTTATGTGCAATCTTTTTATTCTTTGCACAATTTATTTGTTATATCAATTCATGAATTTTCATATGTACGTACACACTATTTTTCTCTTATTCCAATTCTTCATCTTCATTTTAATGGTGTAATTGAGCTTAACTTATCCATTATATTGGTTGATATTTATACATATAATGCATGTGAATTGAAATTTTTCGTTTGTATAATTTGATCTTTGTGCGTTTTTTATTTGTTTAAAGATAATTCTGTTATAGTGACATTATTTCTATTTTTGTAGAAATGCATTCATAAAAAAAAAAAAACAAACAAATACACAATTTTTTATTGTTTGATTTAAATTGTGTTTTGTTCGAAAAATAAAGATGAAATGTCGGAAATGATGCCATTTAATCCGATATTTTATTATTAAAATTAAAAAAAAAAAAATAAGTACGATAAAATAAATTGGTACAGGTATTATTCAGTACAGAAAATTTTATCAAAGATCTTGAATTTTTGAAATTCAATTGAATATATTTTTATTATATAGCAAACTTGAACTTGTTTTTATGACAGTCGCAACATAAGGATGATTCAAGTTTTTAAGTAAAGATCCTTAGTTAAACAATTGCATAATTTAGATTCCAAAATTGAAATCATTTAAAAAGTTTCGAAAATAAAAAGAAAATTCGAAATTAAATAAGTTAAACCAATCATGGGCAGTATTTACAATATTTCTGTAAGTGTCATATTCAATATTGCAACTTAAGTCTATATGATGATCAACTTAACTTAATTACGAATTTTTGTGGGCGACAACTTGACTAGAATTTTCTTTCGAAATTGCACAAAACATCACAATACTCGTAAGTAATTAAATTATGGGATTGAACTTTTAAGAACCTTAAGTTAAATTGGTGGACTTTGATGACCGTCATACGAATGAGTTCGAACGATGCTTGTAGATACTTCACTTTGAATTTTTCACTTGTACACATTTTTCTCTTTTTTAAATTTATATTAAAAATTTCGTTTTAAAAAAAAAAATATTCTTTTTAAATAAATTCGAAATTTATACAATTTTATTGAATTTTCTGCTTAATAATTTTTTTTTCGTAATTTTTTTGTCAAATTGATTTATCTAACATTTTTGATGACATTATTTTTTATTTCTTCATCACACCTTCTTTTTTTTTTATTCTTCATTACAGTTACAAGGTAAATAACCAAGAAAAAATGAATATTTCCAGAAGAAAGTGTTATATTTTCCGCATGAATACCTTAAAAATTTTTTTTTCATGATGTGGAACACGAAATTTGAATGATGCGTAAAATTGAAAGTGACATTCAATTGATGTTAGTTTTTTTCCGTTCGATAGATAGATTAATGGAAGTATTGAAAAGCATTAGCAGTCATGGATTTATGCTTATGTACTTTATACCTTTTCATGGTTAGATACCTTAAGAAGAAGAAAAAGAGAAAAAAATAAGAGGGAAAAAACACATTGTAATTGACGTTATTATTATTAATTTTTATGCATCTGTGCAGCTTATGAAGTTAAGAAATGTAAAATAATATATTTTTTTATTTTGATGTGGATGGTAATTGAAAGAAAGTTTTTTTTTTTTTTCAATTCAATTTTAATGTTGAATTAAAAATTTGCATTGTGTGTGTGTATGTATGTGTTTGATATTGACCTTTCATAATTACAGATTTTTCAATTGTTGTGTTAGAAATGAAATTGAATTTAGAAATTTTTATAAATTTTAATTGAAATTTGATTTGTGAAAATCTAAATCTTGTATCAATTTGAAGTGAACCATAATTATAATTGTAGTGGAATATTTTTTTTTATTATTATTAAAATTTTTTTTTTTAACTTTGAAATATTAAAAACTAACTTTCGATTATCTACATACACACATATCAAATATGTTAAATGGATACATTCATTTGCAATAATGCCAAAGTCCGAAGTAGATTCATGACAAAAAAAAGATAAAGAAAAAAAAAATTTCATTTCTTTATTCAATAACTTTTTAAATTTCTTTATTCGTAATTTGATTTTGAGTCATGTTTAAATACCAGATGGAATGGATACACTCTAAATTGATGGTTCGAATAATAATCATAATTCTCATAAGACGATACAATGATGAAGGCAAAAAATCTATTTTTTTCCTTTCTAAATGACAAAAAAAAAAAAAAAAAAAAAATTTACATACTTATGGTGTACATATAAATTTTTCTTTCCAGAATAGTAATGAGTTCCGCCTACTTTAATTGAGCAATTTTTTTTTTTAATATGAATGTAGGGTGTTTGTTTGTTAATAAAAAGAGAAAATTTGAAATTTCTTAACAGCTTTAAGTAAGTTTAAGAATGAAAAACCTTGAAAAAGTGTTAGAATGCATTTGAATAAGAAAATTCCATTCCATATTCTTTTGGAGCTTCTAGAATAGTTTTTTTTTTTTTAAATTCAAATATCTATAGAACATAATCACCCTATTAAAAATTTTTATTTGTCTTTTATTGTTCGATTTTTTCTCTAATTTTCTCTTGTCTACATTTTTCTACTATTTTAATACTAACAATGTTAATTTTAAAATTCTTTATAATGGTCAATTGTTACGTGTATAGCTGCTAAACTTTTATTGTAAATATTTTAAAAATTATTTTTATTAAAAAAAAAGACGAAATTATTACCACATTATGTTTTTTTTTTTTTTTCCAAACAATTGCCTTATTTATTATTTTTAACCTAATGATGATCCATAAATTATGAGATCTTTATCGATTGAATTCAATATTTCAAATACAAATTCTTAAAACAAAATAGCTAATTCTTGACAAAAAGAAAAAGGAAAATTTTTTTTTTGCAAATTCGAAGAGTATATGTTTTGTTTTTATTTAAGGTAATTTCAACTTAATATGGTATGCACACCTACATAATTTGTTTTATTTTAATTTGTTTTTTTTTTTAATTTCTAATTTGTAAATTATTACAAAATTTATCTGGTTTTTGATTTAATTTAATTAAAAAATAATACAAAATACATAATAGAATGTTATGTTTTTATACCCTAAAAAGATAGCGCATGCTAATTTTCTATTATACAATATTCTATATATGTATATGTATATGAGTATATATTATAAACGATCAATAATAAAACGGAACCTTACCAAGAAATTAGAAAAAAAAAATTAAAATAAAAAATTAGAAATGAAAGAAACTTTTTTTTTGTTTCTATTCAGCACATAATATGTACATATATTCCATATGACAAATATTTTTTTCTAGTGATCTTTAGTGATAGATTGGAAAAAAAATTTTTATAGCCAAATGAAAATATTAATAAAATATGCACTGTAATGTATAAAAAAAAGTCACTAAAATTTTTCACTAGAAAATTAGAATACTATTGTCAAATCATATTCGTGTTCCATTAAAAAAATATATATTAAAAATCCATATAAAGTGCATGTGATGTACATATACATACATATAATATATTATATGAGTTCTTCTATTTTTCAATATTCAACAACCTTCACCGGAAAATATTTCCGCCACTTTTAGAGTACATAGATTTATTATTTGTTTTTTTCTTCTTTTTTTTATTTAATTTTTTATGGATAAGTGTGACATTTCAGGGAAAACGTATATGATGATACTGCAAGCATTTACAAATATGCTAAATATAATCTATAAATTAAAATATATATATTTTGTACATACATACATACATTTATATATTTGTTTGTATAATGAATTTTCCCTCATACACTTCATAAATATACTATATGTATGTCATATATTGTTAATGTGTGGCTGTGGTATAACCTTATAATTACATCCACTACCATACCACATGTGTTTTGTTTTTTATTTATTCAACCAACCACCCACTAATTTATATGTTATTTTCTTTTTAAGTTTACAACAAAAAGTGTAGGTGCTCACATGATCGATATTATATTATTAATTACTTGCATCAAACTTCCGATTCATATTTAGTTATAATAAGTATCTCTCTTTGTGTACTATATACATAATATGTATATACATATATACATACATATAGGAGTAATATTTTTTTTAGTATTTTTAGGATAATTGCATATTTAATTGATCTGTACGATGTTCAATGTTATTTATTATACAGTAAATAGAAATATGGAAAATCTAGATATAACGAAACTTCGAATATAATATTATATTCACAGGGAGCTTTTCTAATAAAAACATGGTGTAGAAAACAAAAATTAATCTGAGTTAGGAATTTTTAAAAAATAAAAGGATAATTCTACAGAATGAATATAACCTCTTAAGTTGGTTCACAGCTTGTAAACTCTGGACTAGAGATTTTTCTAAGACAACGTTCTAATTAGCCCTTTTTACTCCTTTCTATCCTTTTATGAACATATAGTATACAACAATATTCGATATATAACAATTTTCGATTTGAAAAACTGATAAAGTAATTTAATTTTTTTTGTATCACCTTTTTTTAAATAAATATTTGCATGAAATTCTGTATGACAAATATTGTCACATATTTTGGGCTTGTGTTTGTTTTCAAAATACCGTTTATAGAATAGAATATTTAATTAATTTTTTTTTTAATTTTTTTCTTTCAAATATGATTGATAAATCTATTCATTTATTATCATTGAACTCATCAAATATTCATTTCACATTATGTGATATTGAGTTCTGTGTACACACAATTCATGTCATCATATATAAATTTAATTATGAGTTTAAAGTCTCCATTAAAATAACAATAATCACATCTAATTTGTATTCATTCGATACATTATAAATTTAAAGAGTTTGTTGTCTTTAAAAAAATTTCAATGATAAATGAAGAAAATTGAACTTTTACGAATTGTCTCTCAATTAGTATCTGAAAAATTGAAATTTTCTCAAAAATTTCTATTAGATTTTTCCATTTCTTCAAGCTATCAGTATAGGGATTATATTAGATTAAAATTTTCAGATGACAGCTGCTACACTTGAAAAAATAAATCCTCTACGGATTTTCAGTTTCCGATCTCTCCATGCAATATCTACATTTGTGATTTTATTCGATTTTCATCTTTACCATGTCCAGTAAAGACTGAAGAGACCTACTTCCTTAGTTCACTTTATATAAGTTTGGGTGCTTTATACTTTTTTCTAGTACGAGGACATTTGCAATTTCTCCCATTTGGTGAAAAAGTTCGTTCTATACGTCATGGAGAGCCCACTTGAAGGCAAAATGAAGTTTACTTCCGAGCGTAACAAATTTCCAAATCAGCCTTGAATCTATCATTTGGGAAAGACATTAAAAAGTAATATGAATCAAAACAAGAAAAGATTGAAGATAAATAATAATTTTATAAAATATTCTGAAATATGATACAAAAAAATTTATTCAATAATTAACTTCATAATGTTGCTTACAGCAATTTTGATAGACTATCTCTCGACTGTTGGTGGATTAAAAAAAAATGTTGAACAATAATTTTGTCATTTATCTTGAATGATAAAAAAGATGAAAAAATAGAAATTATTATACAGAAATTTCTTTTTTCAAATTAAATTAAACATGATCTTTTTCAATTGATGTCAATTGTGTAATTTATTTTCTACGTTTTTTCATCATTAGCTAATAATTTCGATTTTTTTTTACATTTTAAAACGAATTATGTAGGTACTTTAAAAATAATTTAAAAAAAAAAAAGCTTCATAACCGACATTGATTTGACAATTTTAGTTGTTTTCTAATTTGGGTTTTCCATAGTTTTATCTTTTCTACGTAAATTTTTTTAATCATAAAAGCGAAATATAATTATAAATATTTATTACTTTGTAGTAAAATAACCTATTTATTTTTATCTTTTTTTAATAACGTGCATTTTAATGAGATTTTAATTGTCCAGAAAAATATAAATAAAAACAATGCATTTGAGTTTGAAGGTTTCATCTGATTTAATTTTGTACTTTTTTTTTAATCAAAATGTAATAGGAGATTTTTTTTTGTAAAGCTTTTTTAGCTTTCATATTTTTAGAATACAATTTTAGCTGCCATATAATTTTTTATGCAGATAAATTTTACATTTAACTAAGGTTTTTATTTCTTTGTTTATTCTATTTTTTATAATTAAGAACGTGAAAATTTAACATGAAAAAAAAGGATGTTGAAAATGACAAGGTTGTATTGTTGGTTTCTGTTGTGTAAATAGAATCTCATTTAATTAAAAAAATATATTTAAAGGATAGAAAGCATTATTTGGAAAATGTGTGCGTGTTTTTTTTTTTTTGTAAAAAGAAATTAAGGCAATATTAAATTGAAAATCTTTGATCTTTATAAATTTTTTGTTTTGCTTTTTCATCATTAAGAATTTCTACAGAAAATTTCTAACATACAAAATGAATTTTAAATATTTAAACTTTTTTAATTATTGTAGAATAAACAAGAGGATAATATTAATTTTTTTTATAAAATCGAATGAAACCATTATTATTATATTTTTGTTAAAAGTCGATTTTGAATTTTAATAACACAAAAAAAAGGTGCTTTTTAAAAATTATTTATTATGAAAAGATATATTTTTTAAATCAATAGTTCCACTTAATCTTTAGTCGAATTTTGTGTACACTACTGTGTTCTAATAAGTTTTTTTTTCTTTCAATTTATTAGATTGTTTCCAATCGATTTTATGCTTCTGAAATCTGGAACAACATTAACATAGTAACATATTAAATAAAATTAACACGTTCATGTAATAGATGTATTTTTTTTCTTCTAAGTGATCAATTTTCTTTCACACATCATATTTAATGTATGTTTTCTAAAATAGAATCAATTTATATTTTTCCCCTTATTTAAAATAATTGTAAATTTGAAAAGTATACTGTTAATACAAAAATCTCACATCCTAATTATTAACATAATTTTTTATTTGTCTTTTTAAAGAAGAGTATGCTAAATGATTTTTTTTAAATATTGTATGTACGAAATTTTGGAGTCAATGAACACATATGTATGTATGCACAAAATGTATGTACATATGTACATACTCGTAAGTACATACATGATTTTTTAATATAGGCGGAGGTACTAAAAGTAATATGAAAAATCTTTATGTACAAAAAATTTTGAAATTAACTAAAAGTCACTGATAAATTCTACTTGTAAAAAAAAAAAGTACATGTATTATCTGATTCAATTCTAAAATGTGTATCTTCTATAAAAGAAAATTCTAATTTTAAAATAAAGATTTCCCCTCTTTTTTATGCTTTTATTAAGTACCATTTTTTTTTATGTATTTAATGTATTTGAAAATTTTACAATTCAAATACGTTTTTTCTTCTTCTAATACATCTAATTTTTCTTCTTTTATTTTTGTTTTATTTATTTTCAGAACGTTCTTTGTTGAAATATTGGTACTCATCATCAACATCACCAACAACATCAAGTATATTATTGTCGTATCATCGTTTTCGTGTTGAACTTTTTCGTTATTATAATATTTTCTGATGTTCATTATATGAGGATCTTTCGAATAATGATATGAATACGTACAAAGAAATTTTCTAAATTTACATTAACTCTCGGAATGAAAATCCGACGATTATAATTGAGAAAAAAAAAATTCATTATTATTTTTGGTACGTACATTTGTGGCACACGAATAAAAGAAAAATTAAACACTAAAATAAATGTTCTTTTAGAATATTTTGTGTTTTTACAATATCCTACATACATGAGATTGAATGTACACTTTTATGAAAGAAAGAAATAGAGATTCACATATACGCTTCAAGATGAATTTTCTTGATACATAAATGATGATCGTATATATGAATCTCGTAGTAGAAGGTACAAAAAAAACGAAAAAGACATAGAAAATTTATAAAATATACAAATGATATTTTTTTTTTGTAATGAAACAAGATAAAATAATTATTCGATAAGTAAATACAGAAAGTAGCCCACAATATACAAAATTTGTATGTGTATTAGACGACGACACACATACTCTATCGTAAAAGAACGAACATGCCACACAATTAATGTATACTTCATACGAATTTCTAATAAAATAAGTTACTTTCTGATAATATATTCAAAATTTTAATTTTTTAAAATTTGTTCTTCTTCTTTCTTGTTTTTTTGTTGTTTTTTTTTTCCGTGAGATATTCTCTGATGTGTACAATAATTTTGTTTTAAAAATAGCCATAAGTCAATACGCGTACAACATATAATTTTCGTGTGGTGTATTGCATCCTTTTAAGAAAATAATATTTAAAATATTTTTCACTCGAGGAAATAGAAAACAATACGTGGAAAGAAAAATCACGTTATCCTCATCGTTTTTATTGCATTTCTTTTTAATTTATTAAAATATTTAAAAAAAAAAACAGATATTGCAACACGAGCTACATATATTGTGAAATTCACATTGAGAAGAGAAAAAATACTACACACAAAAATTTTGGAAATATCAAAAGAAAAATTTAAAAAAAAAAATAAAATTTTTAAAAAATATGGAAAAACATTTATTGAGAAAACAAAGAAAATTCATAAAAAGTAGGATAAATCCAAGGAAAATTATTATTAAATGAAAATAATAAGAAAACGTTTTTTCTTTTTTTGCCGCTGTAAAAAATGAGTGCTAATTTTTTTTTTTTTTTTTAAATAATATAATTCATGAAAATGCAAGTTAAAAATTAAATGAAAAATTGTGGGTGGAATTAAATGAAAGTTGAGAAGAAAAAAATAAAAAATGAAAATTAAATGAACAAATTGGTTTTTTAATTTAAAAATAATAAAGATTTTGTTTTCAAATGGTGCACTCAGAAAAATAAAATTTAATAAAAAAAAAAATAAAAAAAAACACGTGTTCTAGAATGTGGTGTTTTAGGAAAAGGAAAAAAACAAATTCCATAATGTGTGCTGAGTTATAATTTTTTATATTGAAAAAAAAAAATTAATTTAAAAATAGTACAAAAGATATATTTTTTGTGTTTTTTTTTTCTTCATGAAGTTTTTCTTTTACTTTTTTCATTTTGGAAAAAGAAAACGAAATGAATGAACTGTTTAAAATCTATTTCTCTTTCTAAAAAAAATTAAAATAGAACAAAAAGAAAATTTAACCAAAGAACATAAATTTATGATAAATTCAACTCTTTCTCTAACTTAAAATTAATTATTAATAAAAAAAATTATAAAAATACATAATAAAATAATTTTCTAACGAGCTTATATTCAATATTCGAATTAAATTTTCAATTATTATATTATATTTAAAATGTAATTTAATGAAAAATATAAATAATTTATTTATTTATTGAATTTTTGTGCTTTTTTTTTTATATTGAATTAAAGAAAAATATTCTTTATGTTATTGTTATAAAATTTGTTAATTTTGTTCGTCCTTCATCATTTCATTTATTTATTTAAAAACAAAAAAAAAAACCATCCAAAAATAATTTTACTAAAATTAATTTAAATATTAAAAAAAAAAAAAAATTATTGTTTAATATATGATTTGTTAAATGAAAATAATATTAAAATCTATTTATTTTTAATTAACTAACCAAAATAAAAAATTTTCAATTAAGAAAATAAAAATAATACAAAATACATATCTTTGTTCATATAAATAATATTTATAAAAAAGAAAATAATAATTTATCTTTTTAAATATTAATATTCGTAAAATATTTTAAAATATTAAAAAATAAAGAAAACGATTAAAAAAAAAAAAAAAACTAAATATATGAAAAATACTAATAAATATAAACACGCACACACAAGTACACCTAAAAAAAGCCGGAAAATTTATTATTGAGAAAAAGAAATTAAAAACAACAACAAAATTGAAATTTATTTTAAGACTGTATAACTTTTTTTTTTTTCGAAAAAAAAGAACCAAAAAAATATTTTTGGTTTATGTGTTTTTATTGTGGAAAAAAAAACGATGATGAATAATTGTAGAATGTTTTTTGTGAATTGAAAAAAAAAAAATAATGTGATGTTTTTGTTTTTTTTTTTTTGTAAATTTACAAAACTTAAAAAAAAGAAAGAACGAAATTAATTCATAAATTCCACCTTCAAAAATATTTTTAGTTTATTTTATCTTTTAACAAAATACAAAACAAAACAAAAACAAATTTAGTTAAAAATACTGATACTCTAAATATAGCGCAACTAACAAAGTGTTTCAAAATAAAAATAATGCATTTTAAATTATTAATTTTTTTTCTCGTAATTTACTTAATTAATTCTAAATAAAAAAAAATAGTTATTATAAAAAAATTAAAGTGCCATTTAGATTTAAAAAATAATAATAATTAATTGGATAAGTTCATTAGCTATTAAATGGGAATTAAAATAATAATATTAAAAAAACAAATCTATCATTTTACTAATATAACAACAAAAAATTCATACATTTAAAGTGAAAGTCATATTGTGTAATATTGTGAAATTTACTAAAACAAGCCAATTAAGAAAAAGTAAGGATAACATTTTAATAACAATTTTTGTGTTGGTTTTTTCTGTTTTGTTTAATTTTTGTTTTTGTTTTTTTTTTTATTAATTTATTTTTGACGTTTTCTTTTAAAAATTCGAATAAATTAAAGAAGCCAAAAATAATTGTATAATTAAAAAAAAAAACAATCAAAAAAACTCCAAAAAATTTTTGCAGTGATTTCGTTTTAACAAGTCATGGCAACGGCTGCCAAACATCAGCAACATCAACAAACAACGACAACAGCTGGAACAAGCGTAGTACGCCGTGGTTCACCTACATCACCAGTATCATCAACAATTGTAACATCACCAAAGATTAAATCACCATCATCACCATTATCTTCATCATCTTTTTCATCAAAAACTAGTCCAACTGGAGGAGTAGGAATTAATTTAGGGGGAGGTGGTATTAGTGGATTTTCTACATCATCATCATCATCAACAACATCATCTTCAATATCATCAAAAACGGTATCATCGATTGTGGTTAGATCACAATCACCTAGACGTGATTCATCTGGAGTACATCATCATTCTCATAATCAACATATTATTGATACTGACGAAGATATTGCAACAATTGCTAAACAAATATCTGATCATGCTGAGGCAATATATCAAACTTGGAAGGCACGTGGTTTAGCTCCAACGGAAATTTTAAATTGTCATACTGATTCAGCAGCAGGTGATGCATTTGGTAAAGCATTAACACTACCATTACGTAATAGTTTTACATCAGATAGTTCATCTGTTGCTGATTTTTTAGCTCAGCATACTCCAGTCGTCGATATGTCAAATAATAATTTAGAAAAACTTGTTAGTTCATTTGTAAGTGAAGATAAAGCTAGACAACAGGCAGCTAGAAAAATGGCAGGAGGAACTGGTAATAGTAATAGTCCAACTAGTATACTAACATCAGGTACCATTAGGGATGCACTTAAAAAATTTGAAGGGAATAGTAGTCCTTCGGGATATGTTAAACCGAATTTCTTAATACGAAATTCCAGTTCAAAATCGCCAAATTCATCATTTCAAAAGAATGCTTCCAATGCATCAAACAATCAATCATCATCGATGATTATTACAAGTAGTACGACGAAAATGAATTCATCAAACACCTCATTATCTAGTTCATTAATAACAGCTGCATCAGATACATTATCATCATCCTCATCATCAAAGTCTTCCACACACAATCTAAATCAAAATGTTCCTGACGTGTTGATTGATACAATAAATCAAACTAAACAACAACAACAGAATATACCAAAGACTAGTCAAATAATATCAACACCAGCGTCAGCAACAAATACAACATCTTCGGTGGCAGCAGCATCACCCACATCCTTAGCTGTCAATTCATCAACAACAAATAATAGCAGTAGTGGTAGTAGTAATAGTGGTAGTATTTTAAGTAATAGTAGTACAACAGTTTCAATATCATCTAATTTGAAGAAGCCTCAAACACCCGCAAAACCTGCCAATTTACTAAATCACACACCATCATGGCCATTAAAAAATCGATTGAATATTGGTGGCGGTGGTGGTAGTAGTAGTGCGGCAACGGGGACAAATACAAATTCAAAGTCGAATCAAAAAGCAACAGGGGGTAGCGGTGGCGGTGTCGGTAGAACAATTACAAATAAGAATGGCATTAAGGACATTACTGATGGTTCATCTCAAATTAAATCAGTTGAACTTGTTAAAAAATCTGCTGACCTCCTAGATGAGGTGTCGCGCGAAGAAGAACGTCTTATAAACGCATTGAAAAAAGGCATCGTATTGAATAATAGTGACGACAATAATAGGCTTCCGGAAGTAATTACATCAACACTTAACGATAGCAATAAATCTGGTCATTATAGTCGTACTAGTAGTTGGATAAAGAAGTCAAATAACGTCTCCTCAGCATCTTCTTTGCAACCACAAAAAACGTCTGCAGGTGCGAAAGTGGCTTCAACACAATTACAATCGTCATCAACAACAATATCAACAACACCAACATCATCAATATTACCATCGACGACGACGTCATCACAATCCCTTAACACGGCACCGTTATCGCAGCAACAGCAGCAACAGCAGCAGCAAACAGGGAGTGGATCATCCGCCCAATGGAATGATGATCCAGCTAGTAAGAGTGCTGCACAAAATTCTACTGTAACTGCAACTGAAACAATAGGATCATTATCTACTGCTACCACTACTACAACCGCAATAACGACGACAGCAACACAAAAATCAACAACAGATACAATGTCTCCAGCACCAACTGCAGGTTTAACAAAATTCAAATTAAGACCAAAAAATGATGCTGCTGTACCACATCCAGAGGCAAAACAAAATAGTAATAATCAAAATAATCATTTGAATAGTAGGACTAATATTATAAATCCAGTTAGGCCATTCTTAACGAGAGGATCTGTTGCTGAACGTGTCCTTATGTTTGAAAAATGTCCAGATGTTAAGGCACCATTAAGGAATATTAATCGAGTAGAAGCAACAAAGCCATCCAAAGCAAATGTGGTAAGTTTGTTTTCTTTAAGTCTTCTTATTTTTAAAGTTAATTAGGGTAATAAGTTATTAAGTCCTTAAGTCCTGTCAGAAACATTTTTTTTTTTGTAATTGGAACAACTTTTCAAATTGAAAAACCATCGATTTTGTGTTTCTTTTTTTGAATAAAAGCATATTCTTATAAAAAGCAAAATAATAATTTTCAAGTATAAAGGCGTATTGTGTTCTTTTTATACAAAAAAAAAAAAAAAAAAAAAAAAAAAAAAAAAAAAAAAAAAAAAAAAACAATAAGAAACTTTTTCAAAACTTTTATTTGTGGCTAATAATCATTCTTAATTGTGGAATGCAATTTGAAAAAAGTTCTAAATTAAAAAAAAAAATCTTTATTTTTTTGTATAAAAAAACCTTCAGAGATTTTTTTTGTTCATTTTAAAAAGGGCAACAACAAATTGTAGTTTATTCTGGCGTAAAACTATTGTGAAAAATACTGTGAAGAAAAATAAAATACAAATTTTATAAAAATATCATCGGACTGTTGGATACATTCCAAAATAGTGACCATTTAAAAAGTAAAATTTCAAGAAACAAAAAAGACACATTTTTTTTTTTTTTTTTTTTGTGTTATTTCATTGAACATAAGGGTTGTTCTTCACAGTATTCTTCTTCTTTTTTTAATTTAAATTCACCTTTTTTTTGTCAAATTAAAAAAAAAAGCTTTCAATTCTTCTCGATGTACATATATGAAAAAGAGAAGGAGGAGGCAAGGAATTTCAAAGTATGTGCTATTCAAGTTCATGTATAATACAAAAGTAAATCAATAAATACAGAAAATACTTACTAAAATTACAAAAAAAAAAAAAAAAAAAAAAAAATCACAATAAAATAAACACAAAAAAATATTAAATTAAATACAAAAGATACACAAATCAATTATTTAAAAAAACAAAAAAAAATTGCTAATGCATTATAATTTAACTCATTGTAAAATAAAGCAGATACAAAAAAAAAAAGATTACATTTTTCACATAAATTTTAGGCGACATTGAAAAAGATAAAATCATCAAATAATTGATTCTTTTTTTTATTTTTTATTTTATTCTCTCCTTTATTTATTTCATGATATGTTCAGTGTTCTATAAACGTAATTCACCTTTTGACTTAAATGTTCTATTCTAATAAAATTAAATAGTATTTTTATTTTATTTCTTAAAAATCTCACAGATGAACCAGAACAAATGAAATATATCACGTAACCTAAATTAACAAAATTTGTTTTATAAACATTACAACAAATGTGTATTTTTCATTTTTTTTTTTTTCAAGATTCAATATCAAAAGAATTTTTTATTATTGTTGTTGTTTTTTTTTTTTTGTTTTTTTATGCATCAAGTTTAAAATATTGTTGTTTTAAATATTTAAGATATTCTTAGAAAGAAAATATAAATATCATTTATTTTCAAAATAAGATAATTCCACTGAAAATCGATCACATTGAGACAGAAGTGTAGAATTTTTTTTTTTTTTTTAATTTTAGGTTTTTTTTTTTTTATCTAAGTTTAACATCTACGTATACGACGTCACATTCTCATTATTTGTTCATTTATTCATGGAATAAAAATTTCAAAATTAAATATTTATTTTTGATTTTTTTTTTTTCAAATAAAATAAATCTAAATTTTTCACATTTGATAAATGATATATTTAGATTGTAACTTCCGTTTTACAGTATATTATTTAATTCCAAATAGTTTTTTTCTTCTTTCGTTTAAATTTCTTATCAATTCTTGGTTTTGATTTTTAAATTACACACATCAGAAATAGTTACATGAAAAATGATTAAATAATGATTGCCAATTTGCCAATCTAAATTGTTGACATTTCAATTTGTTAATGTCAATTTTAATCTATGAGACCTAATTTCATATTCTACACGATTTTTTTAACTCTTTTTTTTTATCTCCAAAATTATTTGAAGATAAAAATTTAACATAGAGGAAGAAAAATCTATTTTTAAATTAATAATTGTTAAATGTTAAAAAAAAACAAATGATTTACCAGATTAAAAAATGTTAAATGGATTTTCACGTTAAAAATAAAATATAAAAGTATTAAGTTTAATTAAAAAATATCTTTTCTGTAAAAAATTTTTATCTGAAGAAGTCATGCATAATTTAAATTAATTTTTTTTTCTTTCGTTTATTAAAACAAACGGACAATCTTTCATTAGATTATAAAAGTGCATTTTGCAGAGATAAAAGTGAGAAAGTATTTTAAATGAATTTTTAAATTATTAAAAAAGAAGGATTAAAGTTTCATTTTTCTACGTTATGAAAATTTTAAATCCTTCAAGGCTAAACAAGTTTTAAACTATTAAAGCGCCTTGTAGTTTTGTGATTTCTTCTTTCAGAATTTTCTCTTTCTTCATATATGTATATATGTATATTTATTTATGGCATTGTATCTATGTATATCTGTATTTATTGAAATTTTATTTAGAATGCATAAGACCTTGTGTATATGTATGCTATTTAAATTTTATTTTCTAATGCACATACAAGTTTGTATTTCATATACTTAATATGTGTTTTATGTGACATTCATGATAGTTTGTTTTGTATCTTTGTGTTCAGAATATCGTTATTTATTTATTTATCTAATTTATTTGTTTTTTTTTTTTCTCAGATTTATTTCAAATAACTTGACTTTTAAAAAATCTTATTATACTATTTTAACAATTCTATACAAACATCAACTAATACCACCCCCTTTTTTTGTTTTTTTTTTGTCTTTTTCACTAATATACATATTTACAAAATGAAACATGTCAACAATTCTTTATTTTTTTTCCTATTTATATAATACAGTATTCCATCAAGTGGTGTTACAAAATTCAATATAAATGTAACTAAAAATATATTATATTTATTTTTTTCCGGTTTTTTTATTTCATTTTTTGCAGTTAAATGTTGTTTTTGATTTTTTGTTTTCTTTTTTTTTTTTTAACTTTAAATGCAAATTAAAAAATTATAAGTACAAAAAATAAAATTAAACATGCAACAAGCATAAAAATACCGCATTAAAAACTGCAATTAGAATTTATATTTTGTTACTGTTTTATGTTACTATTGTTCAATGTTCTATATGTTCTAATTTTATAGATCTTTTAGGTGTATAAATGTGTACCTATACATATAGATACATGCATATAGATTGTATGCACTAATATAGGGTGATTTAAATTCATTATGTATTGATAAATGATTCGAGTTTTTCCTGTAGCCGTAGATATTTGGTAAATATTTTGTTGATTCCTATGAAAACATATGAATATTAAAGTCTTCTGGTTAAAAAAAAAAGAATTCAAAAGAAATTATCTTGTATATTTTTGGAACGTGTTTTATACATCATTAGATTCGATATTATCTCAGTAAATAAAAGTAAGCAATAACATTGTTGTTCGAAAAAAAAAAATAAGAAAAAATCCTTTTCCAAAACGTAATGTTTTTTCGTCTTTAAAAACAATTTAAAATCTGACTATATAAATTTAGAAGAATAAACTATTAAGTATTGCTT
The DNA here is from genome assembly GCA_939192795.1 of Bombylius discolor. NCBI lineage: Eukaryota > Metazoa > Arthropoda > Insecta > Diptera > Bombyliidae > Bombylius > Bombylius discolor. Next base: position 43,476,553 of record OW584238.1, on the reverse strand, counting down.
TTGTTGTAATGAAATTAACCACTGGTTATATGGTATTGCCTTACACCTTCCACTCTAAATCACCCTGTTGAAGAACGCAGCAAGTTTTATACATCATTGCATTGCGTTACATCAGTTGAATATATATAAAGAAAATTTTTTATGTACATACATATACATATGTATATATGTACATATATTATTTCTACATACTTCTAATAAAATATGTATTCATTAAATTATTTTAAACGATGCGATATGTACTTTTAGTTAGTTGATCGCTTCCATGAACGTTTTAAAAAAAAACTATTTATAGTTTAGCTAGTAAATAATCTAAAATTAGATTAAATTATAATATATATTGATACGAAAAAAACAAGATACATAATATGCAAACGCATACTCATAAGTGGCAATAAACTCTCCTCATTTGTACATAAATAAAATTAATAAGTACATAATATATACGGTACTCGATACATGAAAAAATAAAACAAAGAAAATTTATTATGATCAGAAATTTTCAAAGAATTTAACATTCAATGTATATTTACATATGTACATATATAATGTGTGATTTTGCACATAATATTCTGCACATAAATCCCTTACATTATGTGTAATAAATCCTTTTTTTTTATTTTGTTACACATTACATGTAAAATAAATATGTTATGTATGTATATTAAAAGTATATAAGGTGCATAAGTGCATCGAAAAATTCATATTGAAAGATGATATTCAACAACAACAAAAACAACAACAAAAATTTAAAATCAAACACATTGTATGATTACGAATTTAAAAAGTAATTAAATTTGAAATAATACAGAATTTCCGATAAACTTCAATTCAAGTAATTTTAAGTGCAATTAAAATTTTGCAATTAAAGTGCATTGAAATTATTATTCATTGATTTTTATAATTCCTGAAAATAAAAAATTGGTTTGACGAATTTTAAATTTTTTATGGTTTCTGCTTTTAATCATAAACTTTTTCAAGGATGAAAAAAATATATACAGAGAGTATTACAAAGGATATTTGTATATGGTGATTCTAAAATGTAAAAATCTACACAATTTTGTTTGAAACTGAAAAATGAAGTGAAAGTTGTAAAAAAAAAAATCCAATCAGAATTCGCTGCGCTTAAAGATGGAATAATCTGAAAAAAATGAACTTTTTTTTTAAATAAACACTTGTCGAAATAAAAAAAACACGCCATCTCGATAATGAATCAATAAAAACATATTAACAGCAGCTGTAATTCAAATAAATTTGATTTATTTTTTTCTTTGTAGTCTGAAATCCATTAGGATAATTAAATTATTTGTTTTCATTAATTTTTTTTTTTTTAATGAGAACATAAATTCAGAAAGCGGAATAAATTTACAAAAAATAAAATGAAAAAGAAAATCATTTGGAGCACATTAATTACACTGGAATGCAATTTATAATAAATGACATCGTGTTGTATCTTTATTCTTTTTCCCTTTGAAAAAAAAAAAATGAACCCAGCCAAATATGAAAAATTTATCACAAAATTTTATAATGTTCTTACATCAGAATTGAGGAAAAAAGGAAAACTTCCCAGTCTCAGTCAATGCATAATGTAATGACCTCATTTTCTTGGTTAATAAAAATGAGAAAAGAAAAAAAAATAAAAAACAAGTGTAAAATGAAAATTTAAAAAAAAAAAGAAAGTGAAAAAAACTAAGTGAAATTACAAGAAAGAAAAATAACATGCTACATTTTCTATCTTTTTTTTTTTGAGTAGTTTCTGCAGCTCTTTTTGTAAAGTTAATTTCTCAGACCGTATCTACATTAAAACTGATATTTGTACATTTAATTTAAAAAAATAGTACTTGATTAAGTTGAAAAACTAAAATGAAAAAACAGAAGCAAAAAAAAAAAAAACAATTTACATGATGATGTTAAAAAATATATAACATGAAAATTTGTTAAGAAAATCGTATGTATGTGGAAAATTCATTATAAATACAACACAAATATTTTTCATAAGATAATATTTTCACAAATAATTTTATTGAAAATGAATATAATAGTATATTTGTTACATACATACATGTAACATAAAAAATTCAACGTATACTTTGATGATTTGAATTTTTTCTATTTTATATGAAAATCAAAATAAAAAAAAAAAAACAAAAAGAAAAACACAGGTTATGAACTTATAGAATATGGACTTGGACATAAACAGTATCATCATAAGCAAAAGTGGCAGCAATATAACATGAAAAAAAAAAGATGAACGAAATGATAACGAATAAAAATTCTTTTGCCTTTTGGTTATATGCCAAAAAATTAAATTTTCTAGAAAATGTAAAATAGAGAAAATAAAAACATCAATTTTTTTTTCGTCTTCTTCTTCTTAAAATGTATGTAATGTTAAAGAGACAGAGGCATAAAAACAAAAAAAAAAATTATTCTTGAATACATAGACGAGACATATATGAAAAGTGGCTATAGAATATGAGAAAATTTCATTCTAGTGAAACATACATATAGTAAGTCAATAAACTGATGACATTAAAGATACTATACTATTTTGGTTTTTTTTTTCTTTTTTTTTTTTCAAGAAGTAGTTGTTGCAAAAATCTAAGATATATGTATATAGTTGAAAAGACCAAATGGACAGATAATATTTACAAGAAAAAAAATATTATAACGCCATAACTTATTATATAAAAAAAAAGGATAAAATAAAAGACAAATTACATGAATGTACATACATATGTGTTTCGTGTCTAGGAATTTTTAAATTATATTATTTTCACAATTTCTGCATTTTTTCTCAAGTTTCATAATGTACAGTATAAGCTACTTACATGAGACAAACTCTATCAATTTATGATTTAAAAAGGATATAATTTTCTTTTATTTTTTAAATTTTATAAAAAAATAAAAATGAAGCTCTTAAATGTTCAATACGACAAATGAAGTTTTCGTATATAAAAAATGATAGATTTTATGAGGACTAATAAACGTCTTTACCGCAAAAAAAAAAAAAAAAAAAAAAAAAACGATGAAATATGACATACCTTTCTCCAAATAAAATTACACAAACAGTTTTCTTTAGTTTCTAATCCTTAGAAGTTTCTTTTACAGCTTCTATTATCGTCTTTCTCATCAGATTTATCGTTCTGAAAACAAAAACACAAATTTCAAAATAAAAATTTACTAAAAAATTAACATTTTAATATTTTCAACACAATATTCGTCTAGAAAAAAATAAATAGTGGTTATGAAAAATAAAATTGATTTTTTTTTTTTTACTTTTTTCGTTTCCATTAATTAAAATGAAAAATTAAACATTAAAGAAAATATTTGATGTTTTCGTTAAAAATTTCATGTAATACGCAAAAACAAAAACCTCTGAAAAAATAAAATAAACTATGAAACATTTGTGTTGTTTAACTTTTAAATTAAACACGTTTTAAATGATAATTAATGCTTCCTTGCCCAACCTAAAAAGATTTTTTTTTTTTAAATAGTTTTTTACTTTTCCTTGTTACACGCAAAAAATAAATCTATATAGCATAAAGCTTCCTCTTTAAAATATAGGCCTAGTTCATGCCTCATAATAAAATAATATTTTTTGTTTAAAAATAAATTTTGTATTATAAAAAAGTAGTTTACATTATGACTAAAAAAAAAAAATTGGTGTACAAAATAGATTATCCTAGATATTTTTTTATTATTCAATTTGAATTTATAAAGACTTTTCTTTTGTGTACCAAGGACATACATGATATGCTACTAAGTACTCTTGAAAAAAAAATAATATAAAAAAATAATATACGATGATGATGATGGATTAATCTGATTCAAAAATCTCATACTTTTTTCAGTATATGATTTTTTCATAATTCAATAGAAAAGTAAAAAATTCAATAAAAAATCGATTTTGCTGCATACCAAAAAAAAAGCAAAATAAATCTAAAAGATATTCCGAATTCTTGCTTCTACTGTGCCACTCAATAAAAATAATAAAAATGAACTTTTTCTATGTGAACAGGTCATTGCAGCTCAATGGCTTTTCATTTAAAGTGAGACTTTTTTTCCGCCCTCCAACCCCTATATTTTAGTTGTTGTTGCTGTTTTCTCGTTCGTTGCTTTTGAAATTCTCAAAGGAAACATTCAATGAGTGGTGTTTTTTTTAGAAAAAATAAAAAATAAAAAAAGGTCGAATATTATAATACTCAAATATGCAACACAGGATGGATGTTCTTGGTAAGTCTTGAAAATGAAAAAAAAAATGGTAATTACGGTTGAACATTTTGTTGAGTTTACCAAGATCAAAAAAGAGTAAAAATATGCCGGGTGTTAGAAGTACAATCATACAAATTTTCTTTTTCTTTAATTGTATATCATTTAACAAGGACACCCTGTTTGGAAGACACTCTATATGTTACGCTATTTAATGTATAGGTACATTCGTAAAATGAAAATTTTTAATGTTAGATTTTTAATTGAAAAAAAGTGTAAAAGAGAAACTGCACAATACACATAAAATCACAATAAAATTTGCATCCTTTCAAAATGACATCGTTTTTTGTTGAAAAAAGAAGTGCAAATTCATATACCTATGTATGTACATATGTATGTATGTATTGTGTTGTCGTTGTCTATAGACAGAAGTTTTTCGCTATATTAAAATGTGAATAAAATTATTATCGATTTTAAGTTGTTCCAATTTCTTTTTCATTCAAGTTTTTTTAATATATTTTTTACATTTATTTTTGTGCCTACATTGTGCCTTTGTTATCCTTTTTTTTTTTCATCTTCTTCTTATTTTAAAATATATGTGTATACTTATATTAAATTAAATTTTATTTCTTTCAAATTTCTTCACAGATAAAACCTGTTACAAAGCCAACAGAATCTCCGCCACCTCATACAACACTTCAAAGGCACATAAGAAGTTCCTTAACAAAAACTGTTTATATTCCAAAGTAAGAAGATACAACAACAAACAAAAAAGATTTTTAAAAAAAAAAAAACAAGAGGAAAAAATTGATTTGATTTATATTTTCTTTAAATCTTTTTTTTTTCCTCTTATTTCAAGTAAAATAATGCATTTATATTTTTTTCCTTTTTAACGAAAAAAACAAACTATTTTTTATTACTTTCAACTTTATTTTTTTGCTTTTAGCTTTCCTTTTTTTAGAAAAACTAATTTTTTTTTTCTTTCACAGAAAAAGTTAAATTGATTTTGTTTTTTCAGCATTTTTTTTTTTAATTTAATTTTTTTATATTTTTCACTTTTTCGTATGCTTTTTTTAAATTTTATTTATTTTTTTTGAAACGGAAATATTAGAGGTTCATTTTTAAATTAGAAATACAATTTATGATGAATCTCAGATAATTATCTATTTTTTTTTTTTTTTTCGAAGATATCATGAAACGAGAGGCAGTTATCTGGGTTTATTTTTAAGATTTTTATTTTATTTTTATTTGTAAAAATTTATCTCTAATACATTACGAGTTATGATTTTATTAACGGTCAATTACGGTACAAAATTTTTACATACATTTAATTGAATTAAAAACCTGAAAAATTTGTTATACATTTCGTATGTTTTTATTTTTGATCGTTAATAATTTTTATTTTTATTTTTTTCAATATCATATTAAGTCAGAATTATAACATAAATGTCAACCTAAATAAAATACAAATGTAAAATGGGAAATTGATTTTAGAAAAGAAAACAAATTGATATTTGTTTCTTCTTCAAGTAAAGTAGAAAACTAAGTTGTGATTTGAAGTTATTTGAAAAAATTTATTGAACACCTTGTTAAATACATAGTTTCTATGTTTTCTTTTAAAAATGAAAAAAAAAAGTGCAAAAAAATTCGCCCTCACTTTCCTCAAATAAATTAAAAAAGTGGCTAACTATGTCTGAAAGTATGTTGAAAAAGAAAACTGTACAACAGTTGTTTGCTAAGCTTTTAACAATTGATCAAGACAATGTGGAAGTAAGAAAAAAATTATAATGAAAAATAAACAAACATGCGGAAAATATTAAAAATCAGGCAGGTGAGGTTAATTCTATTGCATAAAACTTTCATAGAAGAATTTCTATATTCAAGGTAGCAAGCTAAACTAACAACAGAAGACCTTAAGGCTGCTATCACTTTCATTGGCCCACTTTTTTTTTTAAAGTTAAATGAACTCATTTACCTTGAGGTCATTACTATGCAGTACAAATTAAATTTTTTTTCTTTCTTCCATTGAATGGTTAAAAGAAAACAAATCCTCATGAATGTCCTACTTTTATGCATTACTATTTTTTATATTCAGTCTTTCGTTTTTTTTTTCACTTTGTGGGTGTGGGTAGATTTAAATTATGATATAATTCTGACTTTTTGATTTTTATATAAAAAAATATATTAAAATTAAGGATTTTAAATTGTGATTTTTAAAAGTAAGTAAAAATAATTATAATTTTCTGTTCTTTTCGTTTTTATTTTTATTTTTTAGATTTCATTTTCCCCATGGGAAACCATTACCTACAATCACTGTTGAAACAACATTACAACGTATTAAATCAGCATTTGATTTATTTCCAAATAATCAGATGCCAAAAGATGAATTTCATCATATCCTTAAAATATGCGGTTTACCGTTTTATTGGCGTATGCCATTAATACAATGTACACAACATAGTACATCTGGACTTGTTGATGGTTATCGTTTTATTGAATTTTGGAAAGGGTTAGAAAACAATAAATATATATTTTTAAATTTTTTTTTTTTTTTTTACATAAATTCATTAATTAGCTATATTAAATTTTATCTTTTACATTTTAATTCTTATGTGTGAAAAAAAGAAACACAAATAATTCAAGAACATTTATTATTTTTATTCTTTTATGGGCACTCAAAAATTAAATTACTTACGCTTAAATTTTATACATATGCGTATATATTGCTGTTGCTGATTAGAATTTATAATGAAAATACATACTCACAATAGCATTCTTCAGATTTATGATATATATTTTTTTTTATATAAAATTTAATTAGAAATTTTATGGACTATTAATACGAGTTTATTTATTTATTTTTATTATTTTAGTTTTATTTTTAAAAACACGCATATTTTTGTTTTTGTTGTTGTTGTAGAATGTCTGTATTTTGCCATGATCAATATTCACGTTTTGTATATATTCTATCACGAGGACAAAGATCTAGGCCATATATTTTACATGAGGATTTAGCACCATTGGTACAAGATGTTGTTGATACACATCCTGGTTTGGCATTCCTAAAAGAGGCCGCTGAATTTCATTCACGTTATGTACATACAGTTATTGCACGAATATTTTATACAGTTAATAGAAGTTGGTCAGGAAAAATTACAGTACCTGAATTAAGAAGGTCCAATTTATTACAGGTAAAATTAAATAAATTTATAATAAAAATTTACTAAAATTCAACAAATTCAATTACAATTTTTTTTTTTTTAAATATCAATTGATACATTTATTTAAATTATTATTTATTATTTCAGGTTATTCAATTATTAGAAGATGAAGAAGATATTAATCAAATAATGGCCTTCTTTAGTTATGAACATTTTTATGTAATTTATTGTAAATTTTGGGAATTAGATCGTGATCATGATTTATTTATTGATCAAGAGGATTTACAACGACATAATGATCATGCATTATCGACACGTATAATTGAAAGAATATTTTCTGGTTGTGTAACACGTGGTGGTAAAAAACGTATTTGTGGTCCAAATGGACCAAAAATGTCATATACAGATTTTGTATGGTTTTTATTATCTGAAGAAGATAAAACACATTCAACAGCAATTGAATATTGGTTCCGTTGTATGGATCTTGATGGTGATGGTATAATATCAATGTATGAATTAGAATATTTTTATGAAGAACAACAACAACGTATGGAATCAATTGGTATTGAAACATTACCATTTGAAGACTGCCTTTGTCAAGTGAGTATCTTAAAATTGTTATAATGTACAATTTTTAATTTAATTTTTTTTTTTTTTTTATACAAAATTCAGATGTTAGATATGATTAAACCACAAAGAGAAGGTTGTATAACATTGAGTGATTTAAAACGTTGTCGAATGACTCCAATATTTTTTGATACATTCTTCAATTTGGAAAAATATTTGGAACATGAACAAAGGGATCCATTTGCAACACAACGTGATAATGAAGATGGAGTAAGATAAATTCAAGAAAATATAAGGATAACATATATCAATTATTATTATTTTTTTTTTTTTTCAATCTAATTTCAGATGACTGATTGGGACAGATATGCAGCACAAGAATACGAATTACTTGTTGCTGAAGAGGGAGGAGATACTCAAGGGTATGTTTAAAAAGATAAAAGAATTCTTGTACAGTTAAATTTTAATGTTAAAATATTTCCTGAGTTTTTTTTTCTGGAGATTATTGTTTTATTTTTTTAAAGATAGAGTTTAAGTTCTATAAAATATGGCATCGACTTTTGTAAAATTAAAATAAAATGTTCCTTTGGACATAAAATAACGTGTAAGATATGTAAAATGTTTGTTGCAAGGTTTTACGTTTTTTTTTTTTCTCAAAATAACAAAATAAACAATAAAAAAAGAAAATTTCAGATATGACATGCCATATTATTTTTAATCAATTAATATAATTATTTTTTATTATTATTATTTTTATCACTGGTGATGTGAACATTTAATAAAAATAAAGAATACAAAATTTTTCATTCTTTAACTAAATTCAGTTAAAAAAAAAAAATAATTTAATCATGATTATTAGAATAATATTTTTTTTTAGTAAGTCTAACTAATTTTTTTTTTTTTAAATTAATTAAAACAAAATTATTTTTAATTTGGTTTTTTATTCCTAATTTTGTATTAATAATTTTTTTTTTATTCTATTTTTATCTTTTTTTTTTTTTATAGTTGATTTATTGATAACCTTGTATAGTTTTTATGCGAAACAAAATACCAAACATAAAATAATCACAAAAAAAAATTAAAAAAGAAAAAATATGTACAATAAAAACATTAGTTTGAAAAAAAAAAAAAAAAAAAAAAAAAAAATTGAAATAAAAAAAAAACTTTTATTCCTATACCTTATTGAATACCGAAATTTTCTTTTAATTATGGTGACGGAATATTTCATACAATGAATTTAAAAAAAATAATAAATAAAAACGTAACATGATGCTCTCTAAATGGGTAAGAACTTTTTAAAAATGTATGTAAAATTCTAACAAAAATACTAACAAAAAAAAAGTAATAATAATAATAATTTTCTATTGACAAATTTTCATTACTAACAGAATGTTTGATTGCATTTAAAATGTTATGATTACAAATTCCTTGTAGTAAAAAAAAAAAATCAATAAAATAATAAGGATCGACTTTTGTGTGTTCTAAATAATTGATAATAAAATATGAATGTATGTATCTTCTAATCAAAGATCCTTTAAATCAAAAATTAAATACATTTTTAATTTTTCTACTTACAAATATTTCTCGGAACAGTATTTTGTTTTTAAGGAACAACAAATAACGTTCCGAATAAAATTTTATTCCGATTGAGATTGTATCCTTTTGAATATAATAAAATGATCTGTAACTTCTTATTTTGTTCCATTCTAAAAATTGCTTTATTATAATAAAATTTTTGTCTAATAAATTTTTTTTTGTATTCATTTAATTTTCGTATTTTAATACAACTTAAGTTTAAAACAAAATTTACATAATTTTCTTGAATTTATGCACAATGAACAAAAACAAAACGATATATAATAGATATAATAAATACCCATACACATTATCTATTTTCTGTGTCTAGACATGAAATGTATATATATATACATATGTATGTATGTATATATTTTTTAAATTAAAATTAAAAAATTAATGATTCATTGTGCATAATTCATTTGAAGAAATATTCATTCTAATGACATAAAAAAAAAAACAAAAACAAGAAGTGAAAAATGCATCATCATTTCATAATCAACGTTCTCTGTTTCATCTATCATCATGCGGTAATTTGTATATTATCTTTATTACATTATATTTCTTTCTATATAAATTTTTTTTTCATCTCTATCTTATAATTATTATTTTTTTAAAAAAATGCACTAAAGTGACTAAAAAATAAAGCAAAATTATTTTAGTTATGGAAATAATTCATTTTAATTTAATTATTAAATTACTTTTTGTTGTTTTTTTTTTCTCTTTTCTTTTTTTTCTTTTCAAATTACAGATCATATGATGAAGATGATGAATATGAATCTAACATCGATATTCTCGAATCACAATTAGATGATATGTCAAATATAATAAACGAATGGTAGATTAATTTAAATAAAAAACCAACAACAACAAAATAATATGTAAAAATGAATTTAAAAATTTAAAAAAAAAAATTAATTTAAAAAATGTTAAGCTAAAATTTAAAAAAAAAAAAAAAGTTTTGTATATGTAAAATAAAAAAATAATTTTTCTAATTCTAAAATTAAAAAAAAAAAATAGTGTAGGATAACAAAAAAACCCAGTAAATTATGTATCTCTTGTATAACGTAATTTGATTATTACTGAATAATTAATTAATTTAAAAGAAAAGTATATAAATCTATATAGTCTTAGATGTTTTTATAGAGAAAAAAAAAAAATAAATAATTAAAAATAAAATAAATTAAGTAAAATTAAGTAAAAGTTGAAAGAAAAAAGTTAAGAAAAAAACAGATGTAAGTAGAAGATTGAAAATTTGCAATGAGAAATTGAAAAGTAACTTCCATTGATAAATAGCTAGGTGGAAAAAAAAAATTGGATTTAATTATGAAAAATTAAATATGAAAACAAGGAATTTATCATGACAAAGTTTTTTAGTTAGTTTATTTCTTAAATTTTTAGTTAAAAAAAAAAATAAGGATTTTAATTACTTTTTTAATTATGAAATTTCTAAAACTTTATTTTTTTTTTTTTCAAGATAGGGATGGAATTTGACACAATGCATTTTTACTGTACAAATTTTAGATGAAAATTTACTGAACACTGCTACCATCATACTTACTTAAAAAACTTTTTTTTTTTTTTAAATTCCGTTTTGAAATTTAACAGTAAAATTTGCCACAATTTAAAATTTTACTATTATGCTAGGTTGTACCAAAAAAAAAAAAAAAATGAGAGCAACACATATCTTTCAAAGTGTCAAACTAAAGCTGAAGATCAAGATTATTGTGCCATCCCTGTATCAAAATATTCTATATGTCCCTTTTCTGAGTATTTTTAATTACTTTTTGTGCTATTTAAAAAATAAAAAAAGAAGTAAGTAAAATCTAAAAAAAAAAATATTTTGCGTCCTTAATTATGATATTATTTATCAGAACGTAAAGTGAAATTAATTAGAAATAAGTTAGAAAAGGACTTTTTTTTTTTTTTTGAAATATTTATCGAGGGACTTTAATTGTTTTACTTAAATACACTTATGAGTACACAATAGAAAATTACTCTAATTTTTTTTCTTTTATTAAAGAAAGGTGTTTAATTTTTTTTTAATATTTTGTAAAAATTTTTTTTTTCGTTATTTATTGTATATTTTTTTGATTGTATAATATTTTATTCTTCTCTAGAAAGAAAGCTTTTTATTTTTTTTATTTTTTGTCTTTTAATAACCAAATCGATATTTTAATTTTTTATTTTTGTTTTTTTTTTTAATTACAAAGAAATAATGAAAAAATAAGTTTTTTTAGTATGAAATAAAAAATATTGTTTTTTTTTAACTTATAATCAAAAATTTGAAATTAAAAAAATTATTTCACTATTAATAGTTAAAAAAAAAAGAATGTAATTTCAATGACATAAACTGCTTATAATATAAATTAATTAATTTACTTATGTATTGTACAATATATTTATTATATGTGTAAGGAAAAAAAAAATTGAAAAACAAAAAATAACATAAAAAGAAATTGAAAAAAAAAAAAAAAATTTGTATAAGTGAAAATGTATGAACAAAAATAGTGGAATTTAATAAAATTATTTAAAAAACAAAAATAATAAGTGTGTACAAGGATTTTTTTTTGTTTATTAAATTTATCTTCAATTGTAAAAAGAAAAAATCAATGCAAAAAAATTATAGAATATTACAATAGAAAACATTGATAATTAGATAAAAAATATAAAATATATTTTACTAACATAAAAGTGCTAAATCTAAAGAAGCAGAAGAAATAAAAATGTAAAATGTAGAAAAAAAAAAAATATAAAAAATATAATTAAAATTTTATTTCAAAATGAATATTTCTTTTTTTTTTTTTTTTTTACTTATTTGTATAGAATGTGTATGAATGTATGCGTTATATGTAATTAAAAATTATTATTATTTAATAATGAGATTAAAAAAAAAATAAAATCAAAATGTGTCACTAATTTGTAAAAAAAAAAAATGGGAATAATTTATTTATGTTTTCATTTGCTTAATTATTTTTTATTGAATGTTTACTAATATCTTTTGAATTGTACCAAAAAACAAAAGTTCTATAAAATGTTTGAGTCTTTATCAAAAATTTCGTTTGTGAAAATTCTAATGAATGTAGAATAACCGGAATTTGGTAAAATATAGATATTTTTTTTACACCTTTACTTTTTAAAAAAAATCGTTTATTTTACAAGTGATATGAGTCATTTTTTTAAGAGAAATGAGTTAGAATATGTAATTGACAAATATTCTTTCAAATTTTTTGTATTACTAAAGCGAGAATTTTATTAAAAAAACTGTGAAAAGTGACTATTTTCACATTCGAAATAAACGACTCAAATTCAAATTGAGTGATTTGTTTTTTTCACTCAATACAATTAAGACTTTTTTATATAATCAAAATTTATTGCTAATTTCAAATTTAATAAATTCAAAAAATTGGTGCAATAATACAATGAATTTTTTTCCAAAAAAATTATTTTAAACTGTTTTGCATGAAATAATAATAAATAATTTCATTTAAAAAAAATTAAAAACGAATTTTCTAACTTTATTTGTAAAATCAAATATTTATCGTATTATTGAATACTTTATTTAATATTTAAAGATTTCAATTTGAAAAAAAAAAAAGAAGTAATTGTTGTATAAACTAGTCAATTAAATATGTACGATTGTTTGTTTTTATTATGTAATTTTTTTTTAATCATTTTAAAAAAATTATTTATAATATTTTTGTGCATTTTGTTGTTTATTAATAATATGTGTAATTATTGAAAAAAAAAAAAACAAACAAAACAAACAAAAAATCATGTGTATTTTAATATATGTAAAACAAAAATAATAATATTTGTCTTATGTTATTGCTTTTTTGCCTTACATGATCGATAATTTAATTTGTTAATTTAAGGATTAAGTACAGAATAAGTGAAACAAAGGTTGCTTTTTTTTTTTATTTTTTAATAAGTAAAAAAAAAAATTACTGATGTGTTTTTTTATATTATGTTGTTAAATAATATTTAATTAAATTTAGAACGAAATTAATCTTTAAAAAAAATATATATATATACAAAATTCGTGTTATTTTAATGGATTTTAGGAGAAAAATGATTGAAAATTGGCGTGATTTTAGTTTTCGTTTTGTGTACTTCAAATGCAAAAAAGAAATTGTTAATAAAATATTCTAAATTTTTTTTTTTCTTTTTTTAAAGAAAAAGATGATAAAATAACACATTTTAATATTTTGTTTTAATTTATTGATGAAAAAATGTAAGAAAGGAAAGAAAGTTTGAAAAAAAATTGAAAAATAAAAATAAATGAGGAATTGTAAGTAAGCAGAAAAAATTACAAAGAAAAAACAATCTGAAAAAAGAAGAGAAACTGAACAAAGAAAAAAAACAAAACATTGTATTAAGTAATTAATCTAATGAATATAAAAAAAATTGAATGATAAATAAATTTTTAAAATAAATAAAATGTATTTGTGTTTTCTTTCTGTTTCAATATGATTCTTTATTATTTTATTTTTTTCTTCAAGGCGAGATTTTATTTTAAAAAACAACAAAGCAAAAAAGATGCATGATAATTAAAGCTATGACGGAATGAAATCTACTAGTAAAAATTATCAGTACAAACAAAAAAGTGGCAGCGGTGGGATTCGAACCCACGCCTCCGAGGAGACTGGTGCCTTAAACCAGCGCCTTAGACCGCTCGGCCACGCTACCCTTGGTCCACGTGCACGCTACAAAATGTAATGCTGTGAAAATTCAATACTATTTTTATTTCTTATTAGAATTACAGTCTATTGCAAAATTAACATACCACTACCTATATTAAAAAAAATTTATTGTATTCTTATACCTCCTTAGGTTAAAAGACGTTCAATAAGAGTCTTCGGTGTAAAAAACCGGAAAAAATTTGAAGAAAAAATATTCTTAAAATTTTATAAATTACATATACTCGGTTTATAAATCGAAGTCAGTACAGGGAACATAGGCATACTTTTCTATATTCTTTTACATTGCGTTTGTATAAATCTGTCTCTTGTGTGGGGTGATCAGATCTCAATTTCAATTTATAATTTATAAAAAACATTTATATGTAAAATTATCAGAAACTAATCGGGTATTGCCTCCATAAGCACAATACTGACTTCGAATTATAAACCGAGTATAGTTAATTTAACAAAAATGAGAGCAAAAAAAATTTGGCAGCGGTGGGATTCGAACCCACGCCTCCGAGGAGACTGGTGCCTTAAACCAGCGCCTTAGACCGCTCGGCCACGCTACCTTGTGCTAAGCTTCTGTCTATTGTCTTATAAGATGGCCTAGGAAACCTAATAAGAATTCGTTACGTAATCCTGACGATAAAACTGAATTTAATTTTTTAAATCGGTGAAAGTTAAGATCATTTCTTATTTGCTTGAAATAAATACAAAATAATTTTTTTTATTCAATCATCTTATCTTCTTTCCTAATTTAACATGAATTTTTTTCAAGGGCGCATTTTCTTACCACAATGTTTTTTTTTTTTCAATTATAATAATCAATATGTCGACATCTAAATCTAACTAAGGTTGAATTCTTTTTTGTTCTGCATGTATTTAAATAATAGGCATAAATTTATTAACATTATCATGCAAATTCTGTTACTTGACAATGACATTTTTTGCCAATGATATAGGTAACTTCATTTACAAATTACATTCTACATTTTTTACAAAAACAAAAAAAAAGAAAAATATTTTGTTGCTACGATACTGTTAATATGAATATCAATATATTTACTGTAGTACGCTATTAAATAAAGGATATTTATTAGATAGAAAGGCTCAAGAATTGATTATTTTTTACTTTGATTTTTTGCTCATATGATTTTATAAGTGTCAGGGTTAAAAAGTGGGGCGAAAATCAAATACTTGCAATTGTTTCTATTTTTTTTTCTATTTTTCGTTTCCACATGAAAGTGAAAATATGAAATTTCAAAACAACAATGATATTTGTTAAACAATGTTACGTGTTTGTTTAATTTAAAACTTACATTTTTGGGTCTAGGACAAAATTGGAAAAAGAAAAAAAAAATAAGACAAAATAATCAATTTTGTGCATAAATTGAGTCAGTATTAATTTTTTACAGAAAAATAAATAGTTTTTTTTGTTCTTTTAAGTGTTAATGTGCCAATACTATGGATTTTATAAAGAATTCAGTAATTAAATAAATTAATTAAAAACAAAAAAAACAAAAAATAAATTCAAATTTTAAAATCATGAATAGCTGCAATACACCAAAATGGATTCCAAAACACAGTAATGATATTATAAAATTATTTAGTAAAAGTAAAGAAATTGAATGTGATTTACGTTTATTAGCAATTAAATTTTCAACTGAAATTAATTTGAATTTATTGGATTTTTATGTATGTATTCGAAAAAAAAAAAAAAAAAAAGAGTTCGTTTAACAATCATGATTTACTATTTTAATATTTTTTTTTTACCACAGGAATTCCAACAATTAATAGATGAAAGTAAAAAATGTTTAATTGAATGCAGTGATTTACAAATAAATTTAATCAATCAAATTCAATCATCATCAGCATGTAAAAAACTTCAAAGAAGTCCTTATAAAATTTTATTACAAAAAAGAGCTGCATTAATGGTTGAAAATTTACGAAAACGACATTATCAATTTATTTTCGTTATAAATAAAATAGTAATGAAATTTTCATGTTGTCTTTTTAAAATAATTTTAATTTATATCTTGTCTGTGTTTTACAGGTTAAATCATTATTTGATATTTGTTCTCAATCTGAAATTATTCTAGATTCAGCATTATTACTTTGTAATCTTTTTAATGAAAATGTTGAAATGATTATGAAAAAAGAACAAAAATTATCATATGGTGCAAAAGTATGCAGTAATACATTTCCAGGATTGTTATTACAACCAAAAAAAATTGATATTGGAATGATACTTCAGGTAAGAATGATATACATATAATAAAATCATGAGGAATGAACATTTACTGAAATTTCAATTAAAATCGAATCATTATATTACTGTGATTTTTTTCAGATAATTTCAAAAACACGTAGTGAACAATGTTGTATGTCATTGATATCATGTTTATTAGCAACTTGTAAATTAGAATTATCACCATCGGATGATAATGATTCTGATACATCAAGTATACAAATTTTACGTACATTAACATCTCATTTGACATCACCATCAGATAGACGATGTAATTATATGTTACAGAATTTTCATGAAAGACAAAAAGTAACAAATAATTATGATTTACTGAGTCCAGAAAAAAATAATCATCATAATGAATTTGATTCAAATGTAAACTAGAGTCTAGACAATTCTACTTTTTTTTTTTTAATTAATTTTCATTAAAATAAAATTGTATCCTTTTCAGGATCCAGTAATAAATTTTTTTGATAATATGGCAAATCAATTATTAGAACAAACAAAATATGAAGGAGGAACAAATACAATAAAAGATGAACTTTTAGAACATGTTATATATGATACAGAAACATTTATAACTCAAATTACGGAAAAATCTTTTAAATTTTGTCCAAGTTCATTTGGTAAAGAATTTTCTTTCTTCAAAAAATAATTTAAATTTCTTTTAAAAATAACAAAAATTGTATTTTTACAGGAGGAAAAATTGATAAATATAATCAACAGGAACATCAAAAATGGATTAATCGTGGTATACGAAGCCTATGGACACAAATTGGTAGTACTTTAGATCATGTAGTTTTATGGTGGAGTGATGCACCATTATGTTGTCGTCCAGTGATGTGTACAAAACAATTAAGAGATTGGCTTCTTTTATTAAGTTCTGAAGGTATCTTTACTCTTTTTTTTTTTTGTTTGTATAAACTGCTTAAAATATTAATTTCAATTTTATTCATAGATGCTCCTGAACCAATTCTTTCAACTCTTAAAGGTTTAGGAGAAACTTTAACGATATTTGTAACGTCCACAATATGGGATCAACAATTCCGTTTGGCATTAGTTGCCTCTTCTATCACATCAGAGGGACTAACATCAAGTGACATTTATACTTCGAATTTATATTTAGCGGTATGTTGATTTTTTGAATAAATTTTAATTTTTTGAAGGCCAAGGATTTTAAAAGCTTTTTAAAAGAATAAAATTGGTAACGTGATCGACTTTATATGGAAACTTATTCAATAATAGACGCCAATTCACTAAGAGGTAGCGTGGCCGAGCGGTCTAAGGCGCTGGTTTAAGGCACCAGTCTCCTCGGAGGCGTGGGTTCGAATCCCACCGCTGCCAACTTTTTTTTTTTTTGTTCTCGTTTTTGTTATGTATGTTCTTTTTAAAATTCTTGTATTTTTTTTTCAAACTAATTTTAGGCACCTGGGACAATAACTGGAAATCTTTGGTGTGAATTACTGAATACACTTTCAACTCTTTGCAACAGTTGCGACCAAAATGGGACCATACCAAATCAACTTCCAATTGTTGAACAAATTCCAGTTCTTCATCGACTTGGTAAAAATCAACTTCAAATTTCAAAAAATAAATTTCAATTTCACAATCTAATGAACTCTAATTCTTTCAGATCATTCTGTTCACAGTATGCGTATTTGGGCTATTGCTAAGGCTAAATCACTATGTTCTGAATGGAATATGTCAACATTTTTTAAAGTTGCTCATCATGATATACAAAATTGTTTAGAACATTTACAATATTTAAGATTTCCTGAAATGGTACCAGCTGATGCTCTTGAAGTTTTAATTCAAGTTTGTGTTGCATTACGTTCAAAATTAATCTCTGAAATTAAGGCTAATATCTTAAAATTAAAAGTATATCTTCTTATTAATTTTTTTTTTTTTTTAAAGTAACAGCAAAAATACTTGTTCAATTTCAGGATACCAGTAATGAATGTATTGAAATTTTAGCTTCAACTTGCCGAACTTATACTTTAGCAACATTAAGTTTATGTTTTCCATCAGCAAGAGAATGGAGAACAAATATACGACAATCAGATTGTGCAGAATATGTTGATTATTTTTTAACAAAAGTATATTTACCAATTTTACAAGCAACAAATGATGTTGAAATTTTAGGTTTATGTTTAAAAATTATTTGTGAATCATGGCTTGATCATATTTATTTGAAAAAAGTTAAATTTAGTCGTTGTGGTGCAATAAATTTATTAAAAGATTTTGATGGGGTTTCGGAATGGATAAAAAAATGTCCATCAGTACAACCAGAACATATGGAAAAATTAAGTAAACATGAAGTGTTAAGAATGTGTGAAGGAGTTGGTAGGATATTATTAAGAAAACCAGATGAAATTGTATCAATTTTACCATCTCCAAAATTAAGAAAGAAAAATAAAGGTAAAGATTTTTTTTTTTTTTTGATTTTAAAGAATTCAAAAATCAGATTATCTACAGAAAATTTTTGAAATATGTATATCAAAAAATTTTGAAAAAATAGAAATTTTATCATTTAAAAATTGTTGTAAATACCTTTAAAATACAATTTGTTTTTTCTAATCTTCCAGATGAAGAAAGCACAGAAGATGAAGCAAGACTTCCACCAGAAATGTTTGTACCAAATCAGAAACGTTGGCTTGAATTAAGAGCACGTAATACATATTATCGTAATTGTTTTTGTATTTGTAGTGGAATTTCAGTTGAAAATTGATGCCATTAAAAATAATAATAATTCTGTAAAAAAAAAAATATATATATATAATTAAAAAAAAAATTATAAACAAATCACATATATTTTTTATCTGTCTTCTAAACGAAAATAATTAAAAAAAAATAATAATCTAAAAAAAGAATACATACTACTAAATACTTTTTCCTTTTTTTACAAATTATTTTCTTTTTTTGTCTTCTTAAAATTCAATTTAATTATTTACAACGCCATTAAAAAAAAAAACATAATATGAAACAAGAAAAAAAAACATCACAATTTTATTTTATAAAAAAAAAGAAGCAAAATTTTTAACGAAAAAACATTGTACATACATATAAAATTTTTTTTTTCTTATTTAGTATCAAAAAGTTATCATCTTTCTACACTTAATATTTAATTTTAGTTCGAGTTTTCTTTAATTATTATTACTTTGATTTGTTTTTCTATCAGATCTTTTCATTTTGTACAAAAAAAAAAAAAAAATATTGCTCAATAAACTTTTTAGTCTATTGGACACACAGTACACAATATTATCATCGTATCATTTAGTCAGTATTATTTTGTAGTCTAAAAAAAAAAAAAAACATTTTCTTAATTTTTAAACAGCATTTCATGGACTAGAAGAATTTCTTATGATTTCATTTTTGTTGTTGTTGTTTTTATCTATCTTTTTTTATGATTATTATGATTTTAAATGTGGAAGTGGTGGTTGTGGTAAATCGTTAATGTTATTATTTTTAATTTCTGGTACAAAAACATTACGCTCTGAATGATTTGATCTATCTAATTCTTTTCGAAAATATTCGATAGTTTTCTTTAGACCAATTTTTAATGGCACCTAAAAAATAAATATGAAATATTTGTTTATAAAAATTAGAATTGGTCAAGGTAAAATTTTTGATGGTAAAATTTATTGAAGTCATATCTTACTCTTGGTTCCCATTTAATATATTTCTTAGCCCTACTTATATCAGGTTTTCGACGTTGTGGATCATCTTCAACAGCAGCTGATTGTGCTATACGACTTTTACCACCAACAAGATCTTTAATAATAATTGCGAATTCTAAAATAAAAGAAAATTAATTTTAATTGATAAATTTTATTGAAAATTGACAGGTTTTATAAATACCTTCAATTGTATGTTCGACAGGATTTCCTAAATTTACAGGTTGAGTATAATTTGATTCCATTAATGATACTAGACCATCAACTAAATCTGAAACATATTGAAATGAACGTGTTTGTTTACCATTACCATAAACTGTAATCTCTTGATTTTGTAATGCTTGTAAAATAAAATTTGATACGACACGACCATCATTCATATGCATACGTGGACCATATGTATTAAAAATTCTTGCAACACGTACATTAACATTTTCTTGTTTAGCATAAGCGTAACTCAGGGTTTCTGAAACACGTTTGCCTTCATCGTAACAGGCACGTGGACCTTAAAAAATTGAAAATATGATAAATTATAACATTCAGAAAAAAAAACTCCTAAAAACTTACCAATTGGATTAACATGACCCCAGTATGTTTCTGGTTGTGGATGTACTGTTGGATCACCATAAACTTCTGATGTGCTTGCAATTAATACTTTAGCACTAACACGTTTTGCTAAGCCTAAAACATTTATTGTTCCTAAAAGCAAAAGGTAAAGAGAAGATAAGTTGAAAATTATTTTTTTTTTTTATTGTCATTTGATGATTCTCACCCATTGTATTCGTTTTAATTGTTTTAACTGGATTATACATATAATGTGGTGGTGATGCTGGACTTGCTAAATGATATATTTCATCAACTTCAATAAATAATGGATTAACAATATCATGATGAATTAATTCAAAATTTTCATGACCGAACCAATGTTCAACATTTCTTTTACGTCCAGTAAAGAAATTATCAACAACAATTACTTCATGTCCACGCATCATTAAATAGTCAACTAAATGTGAACCAACAAAACCAGCTCCCCCAGTAACCTTTAAATTATAAAAAAAAAAAAATTAAAAAAAAAAAGATAAATAAATGCACACAGTTAATTAATGTTCAAGTAACAACTAAAAAAAAGTTAACTTTTTAATATGCAGAAATCAATCATGTGATTTAAATTGAATATTTTCTTTTCTTTTTGAGAGAAAACTAGCTTACACTTGATTCAATTAAGATGCATGATTAATCTTGCAAAAAGAAAAAGTAGACAAATTAAGAAAATATTTTTAAAATTTTAAGAAAGAGAAAATTCTTACCAATATTCTTCTTCGATTTTTATAATTTAAAAATTTCACATCAGGATATTTTCGTGGTATTCTTGATTCTAATTCTTTAATTCGTTCTTCAAGTATAAATAATTTCGCTTTTGTATCCATTAATTCAATATTTTGTTGGGCAATTATTGAATCTTTATTCAATAAATTGTTTGCTATCATATTATTTTTATTATTTGATTCTTGTTGCATCTGTGCTTCTCCAAGATTTGATAAGATTTTTTTATTTTCATTGTTATCACCGAAATCATTTGAATTTGCCAACGATTTATATAAATAAAAAACTACGTGTTTAAAAACAAATAAAAAGTAAGAAAAAAAAAAATAAATTAATAAAATCAACAAGAGACGATGAATTTTATTTTTTAGAATAAAAATAAAACTTACCTAAAATTAAACTAATTATACAAATTATAAAGTGTTTCATTTTACGTTTAGTAAATAGCATTTTATTTTTAAAACTTTAACTTCATAATTTTTTAATAAAATTCAACTTAAAATTTAATGTGAAAACGGGAGTACAGTAGTCAATGCCAATGACATTTTGAAGTTTTTTTTCTGGCGGTTTTGTTTGGTGCTTTTTGCAGTGCTTATCAATATCACCACCAGGGTTGTCATGTACAAATTTGTGAAAATTTGAATTTAATTAAATTAAACTTTTCGAAAGATTTCTGTTTTTTGTCCAATAGTGGTCTTCTGTAGTTGAAGATTCTGAGATTTAACATCATCTTCTACTTCTCAACGGTTGCACGAGCACCACCATTGGTGTGAACTGTGAACTGTATGGTGTTTTCTTATTTCAAACTACAGGGGAGGCGAGTTAACCCGTGTTCGGCAACCTCCAGTAGGGAGAGGCTGTGGAACCGTAAAAATTGCTGGTTCTTTTAAAAACCTGGGTTGTTAAAGAACAAATTGAATCCTTTGAATATCTCGTAATAGTCTTGATGCCTTTTTCATTTTTAGCCTTAAAACAAAACTACAGTTATTTAATTTTTTTCTCGAATTTTATTTTAAAATAGTACAAAAAGTAGTAAAAAATCGAGACAAAATCAGGTATTTCATTTTATTTCAATGAGTTTTTTATCTAATTTTACATTGTATTTAATTAATTTACTGTAATCGGTTAAAAGTTTTTTCCAATAGCATTCAATATCTTTCATTCGTAAATGATCCCAAATAAAACGATAACCTTTTAATGCAATTGATTCAGCTAAATCGTCATGTTTTTTAAAAAACTCTATAATACTTCGTAGTTCTTCTTTCTTTGGATATGATTTAATTGGAATATAATGAATCCATGGTTTCATAGCATCATAAAAGAATTCTTTCCATTCATTACCAACATGAAAAACTAATGATTTACAAAGGAATAAATGTTTTAAACGAAAACTTGCAGCGACACCTCGAAAATTAAATAAATATTTGTATTGACAATGATCCTCTAAAGGTATTTCTTTAGCTGGTTCAGCATTTAATGTATCTTTAGGTGATTTCCATGCTTGATTTTTTGTATATTGAGCATCAACAATATCTGACGATTCTCTTGATAATAGAATTAATGAATCACGTTCATCAGATGTTCTTGATCCACGAAAGAATCCTTTATTTAATTTCACTTTCCATGGCCATTTTTTACTTGCTTCAGTTATTGAAGTTCTATGTTTATCCCATCGACCTAAACCTGTTGGATACAATGATATGGCTGGACCACCTTCCCAAAATCCCCATGTTGGATACATTATGTCTAAATAATCATCAGTTTTACTGAATGAGAATACTGGACCTATCATTTGGCCAAAATTTTTATGAATTTGTGGCCAATCACGGCAGTTTATTATCATTTCCATATTTGGAAGATCTTTTAAAAGTAATTTAATAAAATGTTCAACGCCAGAACATCGTGCAGGAAACATACAATCCTTTTGTCTGTAAAGTTTGTGATCGATGATTTGATATTTTGTCCCACGATCTGAAACAGCATCAACCATTGATTTTGTTATTCCGGTGGTTTCAAACGGAGTCAAATCTTTGTGTATTACATCAGAATGACAACTGCAATTCTCTTTAGAACATGGAATGTAGGATTTAAGAGCTTCATCAAGATTTTTCATAATGTTATTGCTAACTGAAAGTAAAAAAATTTAAAAACTAATGTAAGGGATAGAAAATATCTTACTTTCATCATATCGTGTTGTTCCTGTATTCTCCTCATCCTTCTGACAGGAATCTTTTGAAGTACAGTATTCTTCTTCGTTTGATAAAACAAAGAGTGTAAAAAATATCACATAAATTTTTAATTTCATTTTATGAAATTACAAATTAATCACTACATTGAACATTCGCCAACAGTCGTTTACTCGTATTTTTGTTGTTGTTCTAGTATTTCACCACAGTTTATTTTACCAAAATTTGTGCATCAGCTGTCCACTATGAAACTGTCAAAATTGCACAAATTGATTTCACGAATCACGATTGAATAATGAGTATTTTTTCAAGATAGTTAGTTCCAAAAATAATTCATTTAAAAATCAAATAGGTTTTAAAAATGCCTATGTCAGAGTTCATATCGAGTCTTTCGGATAATCCATATTTCGGTGCCGGTTTCGGATTATTTGGAATAGGAGCTGGAGCTGCAATTTTACGTAAAGGATTACAAGGTGCATTAATCGTCTTTCGACGACACTATATGATAACACTTGAAGTTCCATGTAGAGATAAGTCGTATCAATGGTTACTCCAATGGATCACACAAAAAGGTGCAAAAAATACGCAGCATTTAAGTGTTGAAACATCATTCACACAACGTGACACTGGTCACATAAAAACAAAATATGATTTTATTCCAAGTGTTGGAACACATTTGATGCGTTACAATGGAGTATGGATACAAGTAGAACGGACCAGAGAACAACAAACTTTAGATCTTCATATGGGACTTCCATTTGAAACCGTAACATTAACAGCATTTGGAAGAGATCGAAATTTGTATTTTAACATACTTGAAGAAGGTTGAGAGGAAATTGATTTTTAATTATTTATAAAGAATCCTATATATTTATTTTGTATTTCTCTTAGCTAGCAAGACATTTAGCGCTCAAAGAGACTGAAGGTAAAACTTTGATGTACACTGCAATGGGTTCAGAATGGAGACAGTTCGGACATCCACGAAAACGTCGACCAATACAGTCTGTTGTACTTGACCAGGGGATAAGTGATAGGATTTTGAATGATTGCAAGGAGTTCATTTCGAATCCACAATGGTATGGTGATCGAGGGATTCCATATCGACGAGGATATTTGCTGTATGGACCACCAGGTTGTGGAAAGTCAAGTTATATCACAGCTTTAGCTGGAGAACTTGAATATGGAATTTGTTTACTTAATCTGTCCGAAAGAGGCTTAACCGATGATCGATTAAATCATCTTTTAAAGTACATATGATATTCAAATGAATAATATAATTGGTGTCAAAAGTAAAACTAATATTTTTATTGGTTGTAGCGTTGCTCCAGAACAATCGATTATTTTATTGGAAGATATCGACGCAGCATTTTTATCACGAGAAGATACATCACAACAGAAATCTGCTTATGAAGGTCTTAATCGTGTAACTTTCAGTGGATTATTAAATTGTTTAGATGGTGTAGCATCAACTGAGGCCCGAATAGTTTTTATGACAACAAACTATTTAGAACGGTAAAAATTGAAATTTTATAATAAAAATTTGAATATAATCTGAACAAAATGAATTTTTATTACAGATTAGATCCAGCGTTAATTAGACCTGGACGAGTTGATATGAAAGAATACGTTGGTTATTGCAGTGAATATCAAATAATTGAAATGTTTAAACGTTTCTATAATGGAATTGAAAGTATTGAAAATGCAAAAAAATTTGCAGAAAAAGTAATTTCATTTAATAAACCAGTTAGTCCAGCACAAATTCAAGGATATTTTATGATTCATAAATTATCAAGTCAAAGTACTGTAATTGAAAACGTTGAACGCATTTGGGAGCAATGAGAAAAAAAAATATGGAAAAATTTCTAAATTAAGAAATTTATAAATAAAAAGTTTCTACAATTTTTATTGTGTTAATTTGTTAATAAATAAATTTTCTTTAATTATCGATTGAATTTCCTCCTCATTTTTTCTGTTACCATAGGCAATTTGATTGCTGTTTAATCGATTGATTCTTTCAGGTTTATTAATTTATTTAGACAAAATGAACCGATTTGAAAAAAGTTTAATAGTTATCACATTAAAAAATATTTTAGATGAAATTTTGATAATAAATAAAGGAAGGTGTGAAATTACAAAAACTAAGTATAATAAGGAACCTGTGAGTGTAAGATTTCAAAGTAAAATTCATGAATCAGTTCAAAAGAAATTGGATTGCTTTCAAGATACTGTAGAAAGTTTAAATGAAATAAAACTCCAACAGGACATGTAAGCTAAAAGATTAAAAAGTTCATTTTTAAAAATAAATAGTTTTCTTTTTTATTGAAGTCCACTATTTTCAGTTCTTTCATATTAATGGTTTTATTTCAAACAATTCATGACATTCGTATAGAAAATTCACTAGATACTTTGTTAAATGTAACTGAAAAGCATGAACAAGAACGTCTTGATGAAGAAAATTTTTTACTTGAATATAAAAGTAATAAAAAAGTCCTTGAAGATTTAGAAAACACAATGAAAATACGATTAAAAAATGCTGAAGATCGACTTTTTAATTATGAAGAAGAAGTAGCACGTTTAAGAGGAGAGCTGAATGTAAGTTATACAATACAAAAAAAGTACAAATTAATTATATTTAGAACATACAATATTATTTTTCTTTAAAAGAATATTAGAAAGTTAAATTCCATTGAAAAAGGTTTAACTGTAAAATGGGAAAAAACAAGAATCGAGCAAGGAGTTTATTTAATGAAAATCCAAGAAAATGAACTAGAAAAAGAGATTGAATTTTATCGAGATAAAACAAGTGATGAGAAAATAGCAATTATTGATATTGAAAGTAAAAATAAATTCAAAAATATAGTTATCTCGAATTCTAACAATTAAGCGTAATACATTAACCTTCGTTACTGTTCCCTAATCTCACCCAACCATTTCCATCCAACGTCCCAACTAGAGATTGATGAACGCGGGATGACTTTCGTGTCCCTTGTTAAACTGAATTGTTAGCAATTGATAACTAGTTAAATAATTTCAACTAAGCATTTTTTCACTTTAATCATTGAAAAAAATAAATAAATTTCTTTAATTTAGCTTTTAACAATTTAAAAATCCAAAGTTATCAAGATCAACTGGCTTATTGGCAAAAAAGGCATTCTGATGAATTAGCTGAATTACAAGGACAAATTAAAATGATATTGAAGCAAATTGCAGAAATTGAAAATAAAATTGATATACAAAATGAAATTTATGTGAAAAGGCAAGAATTTATTGATGATTATTTAAAACGAAAAGATGAGGAACGTAAAGAATTTGAATTTCAACAGAAACGTATTAATTCAGCTGTTAAAATACAAGCTTGGTGGAGAGGTAATATGGTACGACATCATTTGGGTCCATATAAAAAGAAAAAGAAAGGTAAAAAAGGGAAGAAAAAATAAAATTGAAATATTTCGAGAAAATTTTAAATAATAAATTAAAGTTGACTTACCTTGGTTTTTCTAAATTCTTTTCCACTGTACATATAATTAAGATAAATTTAATGACCTCTCTGGAAAAGGTACATACATATGTAAGTACCTACCTATGTACATATATAAAAATATAAAAAAGTGTTGTTTCGACCCTCTTAAATGTGTTTGAAAATTTTAGGGATAGAAAAAAAAGTGAAATTCAAACATTTTTAAAAAGTTTTAAATCACAAAATCGTGAAAAATTTAAATAATTAATATAGCTACTATAAAATCACCAACAGTATCGTAACCACCACTAAACACTTTTTTATAAATATTTGGAGCCAAAAATTTTGACGTTTTTGTGTTGAATTTTTAAACTATGGCTAGGGTGAAAAGTGCTGATGGTGAAAAAAAAATTATTTTGACGTTTTTCGTCCTCTACTAATTCTCAAGTGGTCTGTGATATCAATCAAATAAAAAAAAATCGTGTTTTTTGACTGTTTAATTTCAATTTTAATAATAATGAGTGAAATAATTGCTAGAGTAAATCGAGGAGATTCAACTCTTAAAGAACTTAAAATTAAAATTGAAGGTGCATCAATAAATGATTTAATTACATCTTTGAAATCAGCTAAAGATCTAACTAACGAATACTTAACCACTCTGGTTAACGCAGAGAAAAGTGATTCAAATACAAGGAAAATTGAAGAGCTAGGTAAGAATCAATGAGGTTACTACTTTCGAGAACTCTAAAATGGTTTATTTTCTAGCAAGTTCTGACGAAGAAGAGAAATGCGAAGACAAAATAAAAAAACAGAAAACAGAAACAGGATAATATTGAATATGCATGTCAATCATGCATTTGTTGAATTTTTTTAATAAGTTTAATTTAGTTTGTAAGTAAAGATATGGGAAAAATAAACATTTTTTAAAATTATTATTAAGAATTGGATTATCCTTTGTTTTGGTACCACAGACCATAAAAGGACTCAGCCTGATTCAAACAGCATACAAAACATCTCAAAATAAATTTATAAAATTTTTATTTAGTTCGTCATGCACTCGTTAAAATTTTTAAAACTTAATTGCTACACGATAACTTATTAAAATACTTAAAATCGAGATTATTCTCGGACGGAATGGACAATTTATCTTCTCTTAAAATATAATTGAAAAAATTTGTTTTTCAAATGTCCGTGTGAACTCCTCTATATTTTCTACTTGCATCATCTGCACTATATGCACTTGCTTCACGTGTACCAATTTCATTTAATCTTTTATAACGTTCTCGTCTCGCTTCAACCATGAACAGAATTCCTCCAGGAACTAACATAAACACTCCAACGCAAGCTAATGCAAATGCCCATCCCATATTATTATGTTGCCAATGTGGCATCCAATCACGACCATCACCTCTTGCTCCAAATATGATAACAGCTATTAATCCAAATATTCCTAGAATAAATAAAAAAATCAATTTTAATATGAGAGGGAACTCAAAGTATGTTATACACGAGATTATTTACCTGCTGCCACTAAAGTTGCACCATTCGATAGTAATAGTACAATATAACGATCGTCATCTCTAGCACATCCTAAGAATGCTAATGTCATTAATGTTGAGATAAGAAGTAATGTAAAACATAATGTGAAAAAGAACTGTGTTGCAATATAAAATCCTGGTAATAAATAGTCATGAATAATATAATATTCCTCTTCAAAGACCCACATACAACCCGTAAAATTTGTATCATAAAATCTATGAATATCTTGAAAATTGCTAAAACAAACTTCCCAAAGTCCTAAAAAGAAAATAAATATGAAAATAATTTATGGAGAAAATAAGGCTATTATTCAATTTCACTTACCAAGATTCAAGAATTTTGGTTTCTCTAATCCACCATCATACTGCAGCCAATATGGTGAAACAAAAGCAATTAAAATAAAAATAAAAGCTACTGCTGTAATTCCTACAGCAGTACGACCCGTTTTAGTTCTTGCTCCCATGCTCGAAAATTACAATATTTTATATAATATTTTATTTATATTTCCAATTTTATTTTGACTAATTTCGTGCTTGTGCTACGCCCCACAAAAATTCTTTTGATGACAAACAATTAAATAGAAAAAATAAGAAACAAATGTCAAATGTCAATTTGTGTTTTTCACCTCAAATTTTGTTTTTAAAAATGTTGAATTTCTTAATTGACTGATTGGAGAGTTTTCGTATTATGATTTGGAGACTTTGTTAAAAAGAAAAATTTGCGGCATTTTGATTTTTGACACTTTGTAGAAAATGGTGTTATGCTTATGTTCTAAATTTAAAGATTTAAAAATTTTTGTAATTCTTTGGATTTTGTTTTGTTTTTATACAATAATTTTATCTGATTCCAGTGAAGAAGAAGGTGAAACTATCCTAGAAGGTAAATTAAACAATAATAATTCATAGAATTTAAGATTTTATTTAAAATAATTAAAAATAAATCGATAAGTAAATATCTGACGTGTAACTCCAAATTTCGTCGTGGTCTTGTTTTTATTTGCATACTACTTTTTTTTATTTTTTTTCTTACAGATTTTTTAATTTGTCGTTCATGCGGCTCTGATATAGCATTAAGTAATTTCATAATAGTTAAACAAAGCGATAAAGCATTAGTTGCAGCTAACGAAACATTATTTGGTAAAACAGTACTTGTACAAGTTCTAGAAAATCCATTAGGTTCACGTTTTGAAGTAGTTGCCCTTAAAAAGGCATCATGTGCACGTGTTAATATTTGGAGTACATCATTCTCTTGGTTTCCTGGTTATGCATGGAAATTATGTTTATGTCCGAAATGTTCATCACATTTAGGTTGGATGTTTGAGCCAATTGAAACAGCCACACCAAATCAAATTTTTCCAACACAAAAAGGTTTTTATATAATTGTACTTGATAATACAATTGCAGAATCAGGTAATTTATAAATTTTCCTGACTGTCTTTATTAACATTGAGAGTAATACTCTTCCTTTCTTCTTTTTTTTTTTTTCCAGAAATTAAATCTTTAATAGTTCCAGAAAATATTGTACCACAAATATAGCATTTACTTAAATCTTACATTTATACTGTTCAATAACATCAAATTTTCATAATAAATCACAGAATTTAAGAAATAAATAAAAAAATAACAACAACAAAGTCCAAAGAATATTAATAATCATGGTTGATCCAAATAGAAAAATAAATCGTTTCACTGAAAAGGATATCGAATTTTTAGATGAATGTGAAGAAGAATTTAAAGATCGTTTTACAAATGATGATGAAGAATTTATGAATCATTGTAAAAAAGAACATCCACAACCACCAATTGTAGACTCTTGGAAAGGTGGTAGTAGTAGTAGTAGTGGTGTTGGTGGTGGCGGCGGTAAATACCACGATGGACGAGGTGGAGGTGGTGGTAGCGGTTATAGAAATAATCACCGTGGAAATAGATATAATCATCACCGAGGTAATTTTAATAATTATAATAGGCGTGGAAGAAATTTTAATAGACATGGTCCATATAATCGTTCATCTGATGGACAAAGTTCTGGATCTCAAAGGTTTAATAACTAACTTAAAAACAAAAACAAATACTGAATTATATGGGGAAGTTAGGAAATTAAAAAAAAAAAAACTTGCAAATTGACGATTTTCTTATTCTTAAGAAAGAAAAAAAATGATAGTGTTGAAATTTTAATGCAAGCAATTATAAAAAATGTTTTTTAATTGTAAATTTTGTTTAATGAAAGAGAAAGAGAAGAAAAAAAAAACATTAATTAATTTCTAAAATCTGTATTTTGTTAATTATAATGTCTGTTCCTAAAATACAAAATATCTCATTAGATATTTGAGTTTATTTGTCTTTTTTATTATAAATAAGACAACTTGTCTGTTTTGTTTGATCATCTATAAAAATTCCCAGATGAGTAAAAATGTTGGTCTTTCCGAAAATGTCACATGCTTGATGCTAATTTTATAAATTTTACGATTATTTCAAATTTTCAAAAAAGTTCTAATGTTATTTTTTCGGAAAGGAGCACATTAAAAAGCTTAAAATTCATCTAAGTAGAACGATAAATTTTTCAAATAGATAATACCTATTAAATATTCTTTTAATTTGGTTAGAATTAATAAAATCCCAAAAGATTTTATGTTTGTTTTTAACATTTCATATTTTTATTTGTATTTTCTTTAAATTTTTTTTTATAAATATAAAATATAATAATAAGATAATTTTCTGTGTTTTCTGCTCAATTCAAAATTAAACAATTTTTCATTTACAAAAATTCACATTGCTAGTTACCTATTCGTAATAGAAATATTTAGCTTATATATATTCTTGAAATAATAATTTTACTTCACTTTACTTTTTTTGTACCGTAATTTTTTTTCAAAAATCATTTTAATCTAACGATGCATCAAATGTTTCATATCAACATCATTCTTATCTTGATGTTGAGATTCTTGTTGTTGTTGTTGTTGAATTGTTAATGAATTCGATGATGTTGAATCAGTTATTGTTAAACGATTATATTGTTGATTATTATGTTCTTGTTGATTTTTTAAATTTATACTGTTATATTGTTGATGTTTATTGTTATCAATAATGTATTGATAATTTTTTTCATTATTTTGTTTTTCTAATTGTTGATGATAAATCGATTGATTATGTTGACGATAAATTGATTTCAACGGTTGATTTATATAATTTGAGGATGAATTATGCCGTATAGTATGATGTTGCTGTCGTTCCTGATCCTGTTGATCATACTGGTGGTGATGATGATAATTATTGTTCGATATGATAAGATGTCGATTTTGTTGTTGATGTTCTTGTTGATTCTTTTGAGTTATAATATCAGAATTTGTCTCATTATTTGTTGAAATTGTTTGTTGCTGTAATTGCTGTTGCAGTTGATGATGTTGCTGTTGCCTTATTGTTAGTTGTTGACACATATAACCACTGGAATTATTTGTATTATTAATTACAGTGGTTGGACTAGGACTTGATATGGCATATGGTGTATGTTGAAATGGTGTATACATTTGTGATCGAGCTGCTTCTAATATTCCTAAAACATATGAAGAAGAAGAAGAATAATAATAAAAAGAAAAGCAGGATGATTTATATGTTTATCCATATTTTATTTGTATATATTTTTTTTGCTTGACTTGGTTATTTTAGTAAACATAAATTTTAATTTGTTTACCTGCAATTGCCGAACCACCTTTTAATGTATCTTCATCATCTTTTTGAGGACGATATTTAGATAATTGTGAATAAACTTGTTTCATCCTTTCCATATTTGTACGACTTGCAATCGCATGATTAACCATTGGTAATGAATATTCCTTTCCAATAATACATTTTGCTGTACGTTGTACACTTTCAGGTGCATTCCATGGTTCATGAATATATTTTGTAGGAAAATTCTGAGAAAAAAAATAATGCAAGGTATACAAATTTCCAAGGCAAAAAAAAAAAAAAAAAAAAAAAAAAAAAAAAAAAAAAAAAAATCAAATTAAATTTATTTCACCTTAAGTACTGGTAAATAACGTCTTATATAATCGCCGTTTGGATCTGCTTTACGACCAAAACGTACTGGACAATAACAATGAAAAAATTGTTGAAAAAATGATGAACATGATAACCACATCCACATTCCAGCATTTACAGACCAATCAGCATCTAATAAAAGTTCTTCAAATACTTTCATTCCTTCTTCCCATGATATCCATAAATCACCACGTGTTAAAAAACATGCAACAGCATGACGTGCTAAATGATGTATCCAACCTTCTTCTCTTAACTGTGTCATAATTGCATCAATCCATGGAAATCCCGTTTGACCCTTAAAGAAAAATTTAGAAAAAAAGAAAAAAAATTATTGACTTTTAAAAAATGTTAATTAAATATATATCTATTTACATTTGCCCATTTTGCTAATGCTTCTGCATTTTTGTCCCATGGTATTTGTACACAAATTGGATTACCTTCCATCTTATCAAAATTTGGATTTTTTGTTGCTGCACAATAAAAAAATTCCCGCCATAATAATTGGCCATGTAATGATAGTGGTGGTATTGCCTTTTTAATTTTTTTATATAAATCTGTAAAGAAAAAATAAAATAAAAAAATAGGCAAAAAGAAATACCTCACCAAAAGTAACAAAGCAAATTTTGATGTAACAAAATGTAATTTGTTTCCTAGAATCGAACCTGTTAATTGATGATAAAATAAACGTGTACTTAAACAACCAAAACGTAAATATGGTGATAGACCAGTTTGACTTGCTAGTAATGATTGTGGTGTCATTTTTGGTCGACCAAATGATGCAACCCATGCTTTTCTTTCTAAATGCCTTTCGAGACGTGCTAATGCTTCGGTTTCACCACCAATCCATACTGGTGGCTTTAAACCTTCTGTATCAAAGCCTAATTCATCTAGTGTGGGTACATTATATTTTTCATCATGATCATCTGCAATCGGTGTATATGTTTTTCCAAGAAATTCTGCTGTTATTGCTGATTCAGAAGCTGGTGGTGGTTCCATTGAAGCAATGATTGCTTGAAATTGATGATAAGTAAGCGGTGCATGACCACTATTTCTTTCAATAATTCTGTGAAAGAAAACAAAAAAAAAAAAAATAAATAAAAACGTTAAAATGGAATTAGAAAGAATCATTAGCAAGAAAAGAAAAAAATAGTTTATAAAAAACGTTGACCTTACTGTTCTAATTTGTATAACGTATGTGATACTGCTGGTATAACATCAATTCCAAGTTCTTTACACATTTCTGTGATGTTATTATCTCTAACTTTACCAAATGGTTCTGGATCTTCTTCAAATGTTAAACATGTTGTACCCCATTCTTTAAATAATTTTGGTAATGCATCTGCTGGTTGTCCACGTATAACAAATAAACGTGAATTTAATTTTCTTAAACTACGATCTAAATCTTCCAAACATTGTAGAAGAAATCTAAAAAAAAAAAAATGAAAAGATAAAAACAATTTTTATTTCCTGTTAGAAATTTTTTGTAGAATGTTTAAAACATTAAGGTTGTTTTTTCAAGTTTAACTTCCTTAAAATTACTGGATGTCAACCAGAAGAATTAAAACTTGTATTTTTCTTTGACTAGAATTGATTTATGTATGATTTTTTTTTTTTTTTTTAAAACAGGAAAAAACATTTACTTCCGTTTGTTCTGTATGATTAATTTATAAACTTAATACATATTATAAAAGACATATAGGGTTTCAAAAAAAAAGAGTTGGAAATTCTTTAAATTGAAAAAAAAATTTTAAAAACATACTTCTAGATTTCGAATTTTTATTCCCAAGCTTTTTGTTTTTCCAAAATTTTAATTCTAAAAACATGTTATTTATTTTTCGTTTGAATTAAATATAATTATGACTTGATTAGGTAATGTTAAGTGGGTGGTGCATAATAGATCACATGTACTTTATAATTTTCATAGAAAACTGTTTTAATTTGACATAGAATAATAAGAAAAAAAAAAATGCATTTTCTACACAAAACCCTTGAGTTTAAGTTTTTATAATAAAAAAGCAGGACTCAATTTATTCTTCTCAAGGATAGTGTGATTTAAAAAACAAATATATGGACATTCATACGTATACAATAACGTGTCTGAACGGGTAGGAAAACAAATATCAAGAATATAGAAAAAAAGAGTATGTATTTTATTTTAAAATTTTCTTTATTTAAAAACACATTCTATTCATAAAACATTTCTCATACACATATTTCTTTTTTTAGATTTTTATAAGTATTTGCAATATTTTCCTACAACATGTGTTTTTTTTTATAATCTTTTGTTTTTTCTGCATATTTTTAGCTATTTCATCAGTCATATCACAATTATCATACTAGTCATCAATTCATTTGATACATTTGTTTATTATTATTATTATTTTTTTATTTAAAAAATGCAAAAAAAAAAAGTAGGAAAAAGCATAAAATAAAATAAACGATATTGTAAACAATATTTTGCATACTTGTTTCATATACGAGAATTTACCTTGTAAAATTTAATTATTTTATATATGGCTTGCTTAACTCTCGTAAACATTCTAAATTCTAATTCTAAGTAAAAATGTACTACAATATAGTATGTTGTATTATTTTAATGTTGCTTTATTAGGTAATAAAGTGTTCTTATCATTCAAAGAGAATAAAAAAAAAATAATAATAAAAAAAAAAAATAGAAAAAAAAAAACCTAATACGTAGCTATAAATGCTGATTATTTGTTAAAATTATTATGTAAGAGCAGAAAGGTAATTGTAATGGTATACAAGTATGTATATCTATTTATCACATATAATATACACACATACAACGTATACTATGACAATGAAATTAACAAATACATATAAGAAAATATAATGTGCATTTTCTGTAATAATGCAATTTAATGCAATTTTTCTAACAATTCTCATTTATATATTATATGGAATCGGTTGTGTTACGATGACAATTCATTTAAAACGAATTAACTTTTATTTAAAAAAAAAAAAAAAAGAAAAAAGATAATATTTACAGGGTGAAGAGAAATTATGATAGAAGGCGTGAAATAGTCAAATATGTATACAAATATTACTGAGAAAATATATTTAAATGTAATTTATCCTTTTATCATATGGAAATTATTCATGTAACTCATCCAACTCATTTTCTTTAAGTTCTATTCTATTTACCTTCATCTCTTTTGTTAAATTTTCTTCTTGAAAAATGAAAAAAATTATATATAGTAGAATGTGGCAAATAACGTGCTTTTTGTCATATAGAAAAAAAAAAGTGATATCTTCTATACCATTCATTTTGTAGATAATGCAATTTAATATGAAAACAACGTCATACCATGTCATACTACATATTATTATTATTATTATTATTCATTTATTAGTGGAATAGATTCATGAAAATTGTGGTAGTTTGTAGATATAAATATACTACAGTAATACATACTAGATAGTAAACGAAAAAAATATATAATAAAGTATGTATCTGAGAATAGTTGTAAGTCTTTTCATTATTCATTGTACCACATTTCGTACAATAAAAACTTAAAAACTTGTGTTTTATGTATTTCCTACTTCATACAAAAATATGGTATATCTTATTTATTTATTTTTTATTATTATTATTATTTTTTTCAATAACAAAAATCACATTGTTTTACATGTGATAAAAAATATTAAATAATATAGGTAAGGCAAGAGCAACATTTATCGTTACCCTTTATATAATTTTTTTCTTTTTTTGAAAATTTTTTCCAATAAAATAAAAAAAATGAAATGAAAAGAAAATTTTATTAATTTATAAAATCTAAAAAAGATAAGGTAAATTTAATGAATTTCGAGAAATGCATACGTGAGTAGAAACAAAAGTAAGGCAATTTAAAAAATTTTAAAAGTTTATATTTTTTAAAATTGAGAATCGATTTGAACGGATTTTTTTTTTTAAATTTCTTATTCAAGTCCAAAATGAGTTTTGATGGTTTAAATTAGACTATGGATCCTAAAAAGTAATTAATAAAATTATAGTTTTGATTTTTATTTATTTTTTTTAATCCTTATTAAAGTAAGTAAAATAAAAGAAGAATAAAACGAGGAAATGACAATAAAAGAATTTTTTTTTTCATGAAATTTCGAAAATAAAGAAAAATAAAACAAAATAAAATAAAAGTAAAAACAGAGGTCTTATTTAATCAAATCAATTGATGTCACGTGTTTAATTTTCATCATCATCGTATGGTAAAGAGAGTCACAAGGAAAATAAGGAATGTGGAAGAAAAAAAAAAACAAAAAACAAAAGAAAACAATATTGATGACGTAAATAAGGATTTCACAGAATTGTAATTACATAGTTCTTTTTTTAGAAATACAGGATTCTAGATTGTGAACTGAATTTTTTCCATTGATTATTTGAAAATATTAAGTATCATATTATTCCTCATTCACAAAACTTGTACATAAAAGATTAAAAAAAGGGTTAAGCAAAAGGTTGAGAATAAAAATACAAAAAATGGTAAATATCTATGTATATGTATGTATGAAAAAAAAAATTTGGGATGACAACTTGTAAAATACCCTATGTTTTTTTTTCTTTTTCGAAAGGAATATAAGAGTTTTTTTTTGTGAAATTCTCTTTAGATTGGAATTTTTTTATTTTTTTTTGATTTAAAGATAAAAATGATGTAAGTTAATTGTGTTATAGAAACTTTGAATAATGATCAATTAATGAGTAAGCTTTTTCACTATCCTGTTAGATAGATGACTGAACATTTTAATTTTATTCTAATAATACAATAGAAATTTGGTTATATGAAACATCGTAAATTATGTAAGTAATCTAATTTTGTTATTTGCTATAATTAGGATTTGCTGTTGTTTGTATTAAGTATTGATTTCAATACGGAAATTTGAAACGTTATATAATACTGTATCTCGGGTAGTTTATAGATTGAAAAAGAACTTCCTAAACCTTGACATAAAAAAAAAAATCAGAATGAAAGAATTGGGTTTTAAATGCTAGAGATTATTTGGAGTTGAAAAAAGATACATTATAAAGAAATTTGAATGAATGAATTTTATTTACCTCCATTTATTAATTCCAACATTTGAACTTCCTGCAAACCATGGATCAATAACAAATACACAACGTAATGTTGTTGCACCTTTAATACCTTTCCGTAATGCTGGATTATCATGAAGACGAAGTCCTTTACGAAACCAATGTACTGTATGTTTTTCACGTTTGATACTGTTTTTGGTGTCTTTATGTTTTGTTACAGTTGTTGTTAAAACCATTGTTGATATTTTTGATGAAACATTTGCTGTTGTTGTTGGTGATGATGATGATGATGATGATGTAATAGCACCTTGAACATCAGGACATACTGACGTTATGATTTTTTGTCCTGCAGATGAGGACATAACTAATATCACAAGTTTTTTGTTTTAAATTATAATTATCTCTTAAATGTAAACAATTTAGTGAATTTTGTTGTTTCTTTTTCTTAATTTTAAGGAATTTGATTTTTTATGTTGGTTCCTTAACACTTATTTTATTTTGAAACACTTTAAAATACAATTTATTAGTATAATTAACCGTGAATACTAATTTTTTTTCTTTTAAATTT
The DNA here is from genome assembly GCA_939192795.1 of Bombylius discolor. Taxonomy (NCBI): domain Eukaryota; kingdom Metazoa; phylum Arthropoda; class Insecta; order Diptera; family Bombyliidae; genus Bombylius; species Bombylius discolor. Next base: position 43,438,283 of record OW584238.1, on the reverse strand, counting down.
TGTTATGAAAATTTGTTAATATTGTTTTATGTATCGTTCATTTTTTTCCTTTTTAAAAATCTTCAATGATTTTGATTATACAAAATGCTTATTGGATGTATATTTTCTATAAATTAAAAAAAAAAAGATATTAAATTGTTATAAAAATTTAAAATATTGTGGTTTATTGTCTTTGCAATTTTTTTTAAAATTTCATTTATTTAGCTATTTATTTTTTTCCAATTTGATTTTCAGATTTCATGAATTTATGCATTTAAATGATATTTTTTTTTTCTTATACATGTTTTTTATTATTTTCTTTTTAAATTTTATTTAAATAAATAAATCGACGACTTAAGATTTACAAATAAAATTCAGATTATGTCTCCGTAACAGAATAATTTACATATTGATTATTCTCTATCAAACTATCTTATTTAAAAAAAAAAAAAAAAAAAAAAAACGAAAGATGGAGATTTTTGTGGGGATTGGAAAATTTACATTTTGCCAGCGAATTTGTTTTTTTAATCAAATATATTCATACGACAATTTATTATCTATATTGTTAGTTAAGAGTAGGAATAGATTTTTTAAAATACACATAGTATGAAAATTAATTCCATAGTAATGTTTGCCTTAAAGTATATTTTTTTTGAAATTTTAAAAAAATATTCTTATATCATTGCATTCAAAAATAAAAGAATGCTGAAGTCGAATGTTAGAATTATATTTTGTCATCAAATTTAACGTGTAAGTGAATATACCTATGTATACTTTTTTTTTTAATTGTCGGTTGTGATTTATTTACTCACATTACACATACATACATATTTGAAAATTTTCCAAAAATATTTGAAATTTTATTTTATTAATTTTTACATTTTTATTGAAATTCGAGATGTTTGTTCATAATTTATTTTAAATTTTCAATTTAATGTTTGCATTTCTCCAATTAAATAATTATTCTTAGTTTTTTTTAAATAAAAACGAATTCATAAATTCTTTAGAACATTTTAAGAACGATATAAAATTTTATATGTTTTGTGTATTTTTATTGCTATGTAACCAAGTTAAATTTCCATGAACATAATTTTTTTTTTCTTTTTTTGTAAAAATTAAAATAACAGAACAAAAAATAATAAAAGTTGAAAAAAAGCAATTACAATCACCGTTTATTAATAATATATGTATATTTTTACATTAATTCAGGTAGAAGAAAAACAAATAAATAGAGAAAAAATAATAATTAATTTTTTATTGCATAATTACTCTGTTAAATTAAAATACATAAGAACATTAAAAAAGAAAAAAAGGTGTTTAAATTTGTAGATATTCAATATTGTTTTTTTCTTTTTTATTAACTGTTTATTTTCTTTTTTATGTTTTTTGTTATTCATAAATTTAATTTTTCATTATTGTATTTGTTTTTTTTTTATTTTCCACTTGACCTACGACAATATAATTTAATTGAAGAAAAAAATCAAGAAAAAAACCAATAAATAAATCAGTAAAAGTTTTTGTTTTAATTTTTTATTATTTTTTTTCCAATTACTTTTTTATTTTAAGAATGAGCGAATATGTGGGTGTCTTATGACTGTTATTTCTACGTCAGGTTTTTCTTATTCAAAACAAAAAAAAAAAAATTCTTACAGGTACATTAATTGCATGGAGTTATATAGTTTAGTGTAGTTTTGTCTATTTGAAGTTGTATATATTTTTGTAAATGAATTGAAAATAAATTCAAGCTTAAATAATTTCTCGATAGATCGAAATTCTTACGTTTTTTTTTTCTTTTTTTTTTAATTTCAAAAGATCTCTTCTGGTTATGATTACCTTACAAATGTTATTATAAAACCTTTTTCTTTAAATACATTTTGTAAATAATTTGACTCATAGATACATTATATAAAATATGACGATGACGAATAAATAAAAAAAAGAAAGATTATTTTGTTTAGTAATTTTTAATATCAAAATGGGAGTAATTTCATACTAAATTATCGTAGAATTTTCACTTTTAAAGTAAAAAAAAACAACAAAATTTAGTAATGTGGAATAGATTTTCTTCAAAAATTTTTTTAATTTTTTTTTTTTTTTTTTTGTAATTTCTGATAAATTACAGAAAATAATCGTTTAAGAAATTTTAAATAAATAATAAATGTTCTAATTTCAATTTTTTTTTCTTCATTTGAAGATTTTTTTGATTATGAAAAATTTCTGTATTATAAAAATTTTTGTTTTATTCTTTCGAATAAAAGTTTTCAATTAGGAAATTTCTTAAAATTAAAATTTAAAATATTTAAATTATGACATAGGTAGTTTATTATTAAATAAAAATAAAATAAGAAAAGAAATTTATAAAATTGAAACTAAAAAAAAAAAAAAAAATTAGAAATTATAAGAAAGGAGCTTTCTTATCAATAGGAAATGATGTAATTCAATTTGGTTTTTTTTTTTTCAATGAAAAAGGTACACAAAAATGATTACTATGTAACAAATTGTAAAATTGTGTATAATTTATTGTTGCGCATTTAAAAATAATATTTATTATCAATTTATTATCATTATAGATTAAAAGATAAAATAGTTTACTTACTTTTTTTTCCAAATATGTATATGTGAAAGTGTACCTAATAATCCTTATTTTAGGAACAAGATGTTAATTATCAAACAAAAATAAATAAAATTGGAAATTTTTTCATTAAATTATGTTTTAAACTTTTTTTTTCTTTCAAATTTTTATCACTATTTCAATCAAATTTTATTAAAAATTAGATTTTTTTTTTTTGGTTTGTTTGAAAGTGAAACGTTTTTTAAACAAGCACAATCAATTTATATTAAATCTAGAACACAATAAACTTCCACTGAATTTTTTCAACCATCAGATTATTATTTCAAAAATTAATTTAAAAAAAAAATAAAACTTTTAAAGAAACTGTTTTTTATTTTTTCTTTGTATCTCTTTAAATCGTTTCTAATTTAATCTGATTAAAAAATTTAAAATTATTTAATATCTGTTACATTGTATTTTACAAATTATAAGAGCTTTATAAATGAATTTCCACGCACTACGACGAGTTTTCTAAAACTACAGAATGAAAATTTCAATTATATCTGTTGTACCTCCAGTTAGAAATTGTTAAAGTTTTTGTTGTTTTTCTTTAACAATTTTTATATTATATATTATATGTATGTATGTGAAAATACAGTTGAGGCTTGAAAACTTGGATACAAAACATGATATTGATATTTAGAATGTACTTTAGGTATATAGAAAAATGTTTATGAGATGAAAATAGAATTTTTGCACAGATATCGGTATTGAAGAGCTTAACAGTTCAACACATAAGTAAATAGTACGAAGAAGAGTATGTAGATATTTCGAATATTTTTAGAAAGGATAATTGCATCTTTTGACTACAAATTTTTTTTATGTTCTTGAAATTCTGTTTTATAATAAAGTCCTTGAAAATTTTTAGGAAGGACTCTAAACAGGTCATGAAAAATTTTGTTTTTGTTTTGTTTTAGTACTTGTAATCCATTTACATATGATAAAAGAAAAAGAAGTCTCATTGAAGTAAGTCAAAAGTGTTTTTCAATGAGGGTAAAATAAATATATGTATGTATGCATACACACACTTTAATGAATGCATTTTAAATTGCTTCTATGAACATTTCATGTCATCAGTTATATCGAGAAAATTTTGTTCTATTTACAAAGCTATGATGATTATGACGACAAAATAGTAAAAAACCAAGTAGTACAATAAAAATAAAGTTGTCTGTAATATGTGTATTGGTATTATATCTGTGTGCTAAATTAATATTTTATAACGAGAGAATGCACTATGAAAAAATGATTATTAGTGAATGTGTTTAAAATTGAGCTTGTTTCTTTTGGAGTCTCTTACATGATTCAGATAATGAAAATTATTAAGTTTATCAATGAAAATTTAACTCTAAATTCATAACTTCATTTTCATAAACAAACTAAGTAGTTAAATTTGGCACACAGAGCAAACATTTTATATATTTTGTATGGAATAAGTCAAAGAAATACATTTTATAAGCGCACAATATATTACACGTGACCAGGTAATATGATATAAACATTTGTAGAAAATGACTATAGTTTTTTATTTGAAAAAGTCACGTTGCAAATGGTGTGTATTTTTAATTTTTTCTATATTTTTAAATATAAATACATTATTATTGTTTGTATAGGTACATTCTATATGAAATGAATAGCTAAAATTATGTATATGATACGGTATTTTAATGTTTTTATTATTTTAAATTTTTTTTGTACATTTTAATTTGAATTTTATTTTTCAATAAAAAAATTTCTACAGTTTGCATTGTTAAAACTTTAGAAATTCAATGATTTTTTTTTTTTTTTTTTTTTTTTTTTGCAGAAAAATGTAAATTTATTTACTATACTGTGTACAAAAACTAAAAAGAATGGTTAATAAATTTTTTAAAAACTAAAAAAATATATCTTATTTTGAAATACTAACATCATAATAAGTACTTGAGAAGAAAATGGAAATAATTAAAATATGTATCTACATACGTATTTTTTATAAGAAAATTATTGCCTATTGATAATTTTTCGTTTGAATTGCAGTCTTGTTTTTTAAATTGTTATAGGTATGTCGTTTTCTTTAAATCGATGATGAATTTTTTTAAAATTAATTTCTTGAAATGAAAAATGAAAGTAATTAACGAAAAAATAAATAAAATGTGTTCGTCAATTTTGATGTTTAAATTAATTTTTTAGCTATGGAATTAATTTTGAAATCAAGCGTTGACGACGCATTTTAGAGATTAAATGAAAAGAAAAAAGTAATATGTTTTCGAATAATTTTTAAATACGGTAACCCTGAAAATTTTAATAATTTGAAAGTGGCATTACAATAGAAGAAAAACAATTTTTTTTTATTATCTTATTGTTGTCTTGTTTGTTGGAATGCTATTCGAATAATTTTGTAAAAAAATAGTAAATAGATTCTAAAAGTTATTGAAATTAAAAAAAAAAAAAAACGTAGAAGTGAAAAAACAAAAATGACTGAGCCGAGTACATCAAAAAATATTACTAAAAAACAAAAATTATTAGAAATCAATCAAGATATTGTGTTAAATGTAATAACGGAATTAAATGAAGATAATGGTTCATCATATAAAGCAATTATAAAATTTTTAAAAATAAATTATGATTGCAAAAATTTAAGTGCCAAAGATATTGATATACAAGTAAAAACAATTCTAAAAGATGGCTTAAAAAATAAAATTTTTAAATCAAAAACAAATGGATTAACAAGTAAATTACAAATAATTGATGGTGAATTAAATATAAATAAAAATGATAAGGTTTTAAAAAAGAAAAATTGTTCAACTGAAATGAATATTAAAAAAAATAATTTAAATAAAAATAAAATCGAACAAAAAACTAAATCACCAATGAAAAGTAATATAATTCATGATTTTACGAAAATAATATCATCAACTCCATTATCTGTACAAAATAATAGTTATTACATGAAGGAGGATAATTTTTGTAATGGAATTCCAATAATTCAAAAAATTGGTAAATATCTACATTTTTTTTTGTTTTGAATAATTGTAATTATTTACTAATTTTTTGTTAACTAATTGTTTCTATGTTTTTTCAATATTTTTTTTAATAGATAATAATAATTTAGATAAAGGTACATTGAAGAAAATTTGAAAACAACAAAAAAATTACGAAAAAGTTTAAGTAAAAATGAGATAGAAAAAATTAGAAAATCAACTGTTATTCGTTTACCAACAACACCACAATTTAAAAGAGTTACTAGACAAAATAAAATATATGTTGTTGAAGATATTGTAGTGAAAAAAGCGTACATTATTAAAAAGAAGAAAAAATTAGTTTAATTTTATTTGGTTTTATAATAATTTATGTTTAATGGCTTGTCGTTTTTTAATTTTTAATAAATATGAGACGTTTTGTACGTCTAAAGAAAGCATTTATATTTATTCATATTTTTTTTTTTAAATTTCTTTGATATCGACAATTATTTGAAAAACAATATGGTGTACTTTTCAAATACTCACAATTTTAGTTTCTAAATACAGATACATTATATGCAGCCTCTTATGAACTTTAGAATTTTTCATATTATCTGGAATAAAATAATCCTAAAATTTATGCCCAAGTTTTTAATGAAATTCACATCACTGGTTTCAAAACTTCAAGGTTATTTTTTAGAAAACTTAATTTATCATAAAAAATTAACTTCTCTTAATATTGTAAAATTCTCTTAAATAAAGAGCTTTTAATATTTTAAGAGAAAATTGGAAGCTTTTAATGAAATTTTTTGATTTATGAATCAGATGGGGCTAGTGGGAAGAAATTGATTACATTTCAATTGTCAATTTACGCGGTTTTTTAAATAAGCGGTTTTAATTTATGCGATCTTATTTTACACGTTTAAAAAATATATTTTTTTTACAAAAACTGATAATTTTTCATTTACGTGAAAAACAAATGTGTGAAATATACGTAATTATTTTGTTAATTCAAAAACAGATGATATTGAATTTAACATTGTTTTGTCAAAACATCATTTTTTTTTAAATATTTTTTTTTTTTAAATTTATGTTTAAAAATAGAAGAAAAATAGCTCTTCAAAGAAATTAGGTTCTTTATATACTTTTTTAAAAAATATTTTTATTAGCTTACACTATTCATTAAACTTGAATTCCTTTTGAAATTTTGTTTTTCTTTTAATCACATTTTTTTTCATATGAAATTTCTATGATGATTTTATTTATTTAATATTTACAAGTTTATTATGACTTCTGTATTATTTAAATTTACAGTTTGTGCAATATTGTTGTGTTTTTTTTAGGTAAGAACTTTAAGTATAGGCATTTATCATATTTTTGCAGTTAAGAAAATATTGACATGTTCCAGTAAAAACAGATGGATTCATATGGATAAGATGTATAAATATGAACAACAAATTTTTGTTTTTTTGTTTTTAAGATTATAAATATTGAGAAAAGTTAAACTGAATTGTAATATATTGTACTTATAAATTTTTCCTTTGTTTTTGTGCAGTCATTATACCAAATGAAGGTCAATAAATTGAATATGCGATGGATGAATGCCATTATTGAGGTTTTTTATTTTGAAAAATGTATATATAAAGGGTTAATATATTATAATAATAAATCATTGGATTCTGGTAAAATATATTGTTAATATAAGATTGTTGAAAAAGTTTAAAATACTAAAGAGTAATTACTTCAAAAATTTCGAGAATACTTTACTATGCAGTTGAATTTAATTTTATTACTAGAAATAAGGATTATTCGTGAAATTTATCAAGTAGAGATACTTACAGATAAAAGGAAAGACAAATTTTAATTTAATAGACATAACCAACCGTGAACCCTCATCTCTGAAGATTGAATTGTGAAAGTTACCTCTGGGATTGAAAGTTTGGTATTTATATTCTAATAGTAAAAGGATTGAAGGTTTAAAAAAAAGGTGATCCTCCTTTTCCATTGCTTGAAAATTTATTATGAAATTTAAAAAAAAATTTATTCTTTTTAATTAGAAAACGTTGATAGATTGAATAAAAATATCTGAGAAGTTATTAATAAATTAACAATAAATAGAGCGAACAAAATATTTTCTAAAAACCTCAATATTATGTTTTATGTTTGTTTTTTGTTTTATAAATTTTTTAAAGTTAATCAGATGCTCTTTAATCATTTTTTCCTTTGCTATTTTAACCCAAAAATGTAGTTTTTTTGCTAAATTTATTAGATTAATTTTTTGTATCTGGTATTCGATAATAATAGATTTTTATTATTTTCATTTGGGGAAAAAAAATTGTTCTTATAGAAACAAATAATACATTAATTTGAAAAAGAAAAAAATTTAAAATAATTAACATACTTAAATGAAAAATATAATGTATGTAATTTATGATTTTGACATGCATGAATTAGGTAGTTTAAATAATTTCACAAAATAAACAAGAATTTTTCATGTTAATTTTTCATTTTTTTCATGTTAATAATTTTTTGTTATTTTTTTTTTTTCTTAACTGTGAACTTTTCGTCTTTCATTTTTTGTTGCAGTTATTTTAGATTAAATTATTTGTTTTTAAATTATAGAGAATTATAAATACACTTGATGGAGCAAAAACAGAACATGTACAAGTATAATTTTATATTTATTTTTTAGTTTAAGAGTGCATGAAAATTTTTCATTAGAATTGAAAATTGAAAAAAAAAAATAAAAAAAAAAAACACTAAATTGAAAATCATTTAAAGTGTTATGGTATATTTTTTTTTCTTTCTTGGATTACCCTAGAGGTGTGTAACATCACTCTCTATGCCATTTTACAAGTTTATACAAGCATTTTTCTAGACTTTTTGTCTGTTATGTTGGAAATCGTGATTTTATGAGTAAACAATTTCACTTTAGGCAAATTAAAATTTGAAATGAAGTGTTTATAAATTGTATGAGTACAGCAGCTAATTCAGACAATGTATAGTATAAGGCAAAAGTATTTGATTATTAAAAAAAAAATACATATTTTGTAGCTATGTACATACATATTAACATAAAAACCAAAGTTTAATAAGAAAAAAAAAAAAAAAAAAATTAAACAACATAAATTACAATTCAATTTGAAATTATTTTATACAAAATTTATTTTTAATTCTTTCACATTGGAAATTAGAACTTTGTACAACAAAGTTTATCATAATTAAATTCATGTACAATATTTAGCATCTATCAAATATGAACCAGACGCTAATTTTTCAAATAATGTTCCGCTACATAGACGTATAGTAAAAAATTGATCAATATTTTAATATTAAACACGTTTTGTATATATGTTGTGATAAACGTATAACCGGACCTCGATGTTTTTATTTTACTTTAAAAAATCTTATTTTGAATTGAATTGTTAAAATTTTTTAGTTCGTAATTATATTTATGAGAAGGGTACTTTTTTTTTCTTTTTAATTTCCACATAGGCAAGAAAAGAATTTCCTAAAATATCCTTTCAAGATAAAAATAGAACGTTTCTAGGCTTGACTACTGTTCTAATTCAATTTGAATTCGACCTCGATGTCCACTACTTTTTTAGGAATACGTGCATCTTTTATCCTTTAGAGTTTGGACATGTTTGTAACTTGACGTGTTCGGATATTCTAAAACCTAGGTTGCTTCCTAATGATTGTATCTAACTCGCTAAGCTAACACATCTAACATGGTCCGGTGATTTTTGTACTCTACCTTATACATTGATCATTTATTGATTAAATCATAAAATAAAAAATAGTACTTTGTTTATTTTAGAAATTTCTTATGCTTAGTTAGTTACTGTGGATAAAAATTTCAAAAATCGATGATGACTCTTAAATTGTAGAAAAGCACTTATTGTTTTTTTTTTCTAGCTAATATTTTGTTTTTTGCTTTTCATTTTTGTTTTTGTTAGTCTATTTTTTTTAAAAAATAATTTTTAACCTATCAGGCCATTAACTTTTTTTAAATGAGGTTAATTAATCCATTTTGTACTTATACGTTATCTTTTTTTTTTTCTCTTCTAAATCTTCTATGCTTTAAGAAAAAATCAAATTTTTTTTTTTCATGATTTCCTCTACAGAAGAAAAAAAAGATGAAAAAGAAAGAAAGAATTTTCTGATACAAAAAAAAAAAAAAAAAAAAAAGTAACTTGATCTGTTATGAATAACGTGATTTTTGCTTTAAATTTTTTTCGCTAAATTTTTATTTTTATTTAAGAACTGTGAAAAATATATTTGATGAGAGAAAGAAAACAATTTTGAATAGCAAAAGGATTATAATCATGATATTGACTTTGAAATATGTATTTAAAAAAAAAGAAAAAAACCAAATCAAACATAAATAAAAATAAAAAAAAAAAAAATAAAGACATTAATTAGACAATATTTGTCTATAAAATATTGACAGAAGAAAATAGACAAAAATTTATTATTTGTTAGCACACAGGCCAAAGCATATTGTATAAACATCGATCAATACGAATATAATTCATAATGATTTATTTTCAAAATTTAAATAAATAAATAAATTAAAAAAAAAAAAAAAAAAAAAAGAGATTAACATTGATTTATTTATGATTTTTAAAAATAGACAGGGGAAAAATGCTTCAAATATTTTTAAGTGAAAATTAGAAATTAATTTTTTTGAACAAAAAAAATGGTGAAATTATGTTGTAGAGTATAAAAGTTGAAAAAATAATTTTTTTTTGAATTCTGAATCTAAAAATAAGAAAATACTTAAAATTTTTTATTAAAAAATTTCTTTATAATTTTGCGAATTTAAAAATGCAATTTTAATATTTTTGAAAAAATCGAATTTTTTCGACTCATTATAAGATGTATGAACCCTCCATTAATCAAGGTTTTAATTTATTCCTTCTACAGAACTTTTTTAAAAATTTTCGCTTTGCGCAAGTGTCTGTATTTGACATAGGCCAATAAGGGAAAATAAAATAATATTTTATTATTTTTTCAATATTAAATAATAAGGGTTATATTTAAATAAATCAATTTGCACATATTTTCATGCTGACAATCACATAATTTTTAAATCAACATTAAAAATTTTTCTCATGTCTTTCATTACAAAATTTATGTTTATTTTTTTTTTTAAACAAATATATCAATTTTTTTTATTAAATCAAATTAAAATAACTGAACGTTTTACTTTGAAAAAATAAAAATAAAAAAATTAAAAAACCTATATACAAAACTACAATTATTTTCCTTTAAAGTGTTTTTCATTAAAAATACACAGCTATTAATTTATATGTCAAAATATCTGCACTTTATTTTTCTTATTGCAAAAAAAAAAAACAGCAACAAAATAAAATGTAATCAAAATAAAATAAAATTTTTTAATTGAACCAGTATTCAATAAATAATTTTAATTTTAAGTCATAGTTGCGGGAATTTTTGTGTTAAATGACAACAAATAAAAAATACATTATACATATTTGTAAAAAAAAATTTTTGTTTATTGAATGTTATGTACAAAATGTAATGCATTTAAGTACCATGAGCAATAATATTTGATTCATGTTTATGATCGGGTATATATAAAAAATTTTTAAAAATGACTCATTATTGAAATGCGAACATATTTGTGTGTGTGTGTGTTTGTATGCAAGAATTACAATCAATAATATACTTTTGAAAATTAAGAAAAATAAAAAAAGAATCTTGAACAAATTTTAAATGTATGTACATTACCACTAAATTAATTTAAATTATTTATGTCGAGTGTCCATCAATGGACTGTAAAGCAATATATGTATGTATGTAATAATCATAGATACAAGTATAAAGCCATAGATGTCTCAAGTAAGTCAGGTTTATACCATATGGTACACCATTAAAATAAATAAAGATACCAACAAAGAAAATGAGAAAAATTAAATCAATAAATAGTATTTAAAAACACCATAGGATATAAGAAAATAAATATTAAATTTGAAGTATGGGCATGGACACCAACCACAATTAGACGACAACAAAGATACAAAGATACAAATTTAAAAAAAAAAAAAAAGTATATTACAAGAGGGCTTTACCACATTTTGTATTAAATTAAATTCAAAATTGTTGCATTACATTATTGTGTTATACATATTCTTTTTTTATTTCTTCTAAAAAAAGGCTCACTGTATAACTTGATTAACTAGCCCATACTTAAACTTAACAATTATTATTGTTGCATTATTTCTTAATTTTTAATTGATGACGATGAAAAATACTCATAAATGTTCAATGATTTATTATTCATTTACCCAGAAAGTAATATTTAATATTTATTTGAAAATTTTAAAACATTGTATTATATTGACTTTATAGGAGGAAGGCATGTAAAAAGAAGTTGCATTTAATTTTAATTGCTTGGTTTTATTAAAAAAAAAAAACAAATAAAAATAAAAAAAAAGACTTTTTAAATTGCATTAAAAGATAAGTTAAAATTTTTAGTTTTAATTTAAAATTAGGATGGAGTTTATTGTGATCTATTTAAAGATTTATCTGGTGCAGTGAATTCTACTATATCATTGTATCAGCAGCTGGTCATTTGAAGAATTATTTGGAACATTAAAATAGTGAGTCCATGTACATGGCAGATTTTGATCGCTTACTAGCTGACTGATTTTATACCACATTCTAATGCTTATGAGATATTAAAGGAATTTGGAACCCACCTGCGGTGGAGTCAGTTAGAAAGAAAACTACTCAAGAATACCAAAATGGTTTTCAATTTGAGTTGAATTTTGAAAGAAAAAAATTGATAGAAAAATGAAAAAATTATTTGAACCATTGGAAGGTCTACTACCGATCCACAATGTTAGAATCCTTTTTTATTTATTTTTCATTGTAATTTGCTTTTTCTTTGTAAACATGACCATTGCATTTCTTCGCTATAAAAAGCATGATATGTACACAAGCGATATATTAAAAAGATATATGTATGTAAAATTAACAAAAGGTAACTAGTAAAATTTTATTATTTGTTATTCGATTTTAAATGGTTTATCTCGTAATTTGTATATCCGTGTTGTGTTTTCGTTTTTATATATTGTATATTACATAGATTCCTTGATAATTTGTATCTTGCCACTGTTTATATTTTTGTATAATAGGTATATGTAGTATAATATTTGATTAATTTGAACAACACCAAAGTAATTACTCAACAAGTTTTGTCTTTTGTTTTTTTTTTAATATTTTTTCTTCTTAAAATTTATTTTTCATTATTACCAGTAAAAGAGACCATGATATGCAGAAATATTGTTGAATTTAGTTTTTCAGGTTAGATAGTTTTGTAGTACATATCTACATACCTCATATATTTATCTACAAGAAGCAAGTACACATAATTGGAATTTTAACGATCCGGTTTATTTTATTTATTTTTTATTTTCTTGTTCAACTTATATTTAACCTTTTTTTTTTTGTTGGTATTTTTCTTTATTTTCATTTGATGTAATTTTTTGGTGTATCATATGAAATATAGTTCAATACACGAAATTTACTATATGTAAATATGTATATAAATTGTAATTCAACATAAATTTTTACATCAAGTGTTACACATAAAATCGCGGCTAGTGGGTGTGAAATGTGATATAACTGAATGTACTCGTAATGTAAATTGTAATACACTAATAATAAGAAGAAAAAAAAGGAATGAATGTAATTAAACTCAAGTCATATGGATCGCATGTATTACATATTATCTTGAAAAAAAAAAAAAAAAAACAAAATCAAATTAAGTTCAAAGACATTTTTTGTATATTATACCTTTGATGATCGTGTGTTGATTGCTTAACGAAAATAAGAAATAATTAATAAAAAAAAAAAATCAAATTTAATTGTTAATAATTCGTATATTATCTCTACGGATATTTTTTTATCTTTTGAAGAAAGAAGGAATAGAGGGTATATTTAGATAGATTAAGATATATTTTTATATTGATCAATTTTTGCTTTTAAGCTGATTATTATTATTTGAATAAAAAAAAAATGTGATGTATATTATGAAGAATAAAAAAAATATATGTACGCATATTAATATAAAACGTGCTTAGAAACAAATTTTATAACGTGTATAGTATACGCGTAATACAAGGCATAACATGCCATTAAACAAGAAAATATTTATCATAAATATAATTTTAATTCTTCTTACGCATACGTAATTCAATGAATCATCATTATTTTTCTTTTTTAAATTAAAAACCCTCTATTATAATTCTTATATGTAGTATATACATATAAGAAATTTAAATAATTCTTTCAACAAATAGTCTCAAATACATACATATATCGAATTCAATTTTGAAGATAAAATTTCATTTTTTTTATCGATTTGGTAGAAGTATATAAGCACATATTTGACACTTTTACAGGATCTATAGATAAAAGGATTTTCTATCAATTTGAAAAAAAAAAAAAAAAAAAAAAAAACAACTTAAATGTGATACAACTACATATATGTATACTCATGATTCCGAAAATTTAGAGTTCTTAACAAAATTATGTAGTTTTTTTTTTTTTTTGTTTTTTTTGTAAGTATGTATGTATTTTTTTGAAATATGTATTTTTTATTTAACTTTTCACAACAATAAAATTCATAAAAAAGAAGAAGAAGATCGACAACACCCACTTTCAAAGTAAAAAAAAAAAATCATTAATATTTTTTTGTTTTATGTCATGCGATATGTGTACCAAATGTGGAAAAAAATTAATATTAAGTACGATACAAAAACAAAAACCAATAAAAACAAAATTGATTTTGTGCTACTGATTTTTATTTATTTAAAAAAATTTTTTTTTTTTTTTTCATTTCAAAAGTAGGTACTTATATTACAAATCTACAATTTCAATAATATTTTCAAATATTTACTTGAAAATGATCTTCGTTATTTTTTCTCATACGAAATCGTAATAAAGTAGGTCTGTGTTTAAAAGGTTATAATTTAGCTATTTGTTTGTTTTGTTTTTTATTCTCATCTTGAAAGGTACCAATCCTTTATAATAATTACGTTATGCAAAATATTGGAAAGTGTTTGAAGAACCTATTAAACACAGATTTCAACTTTAAAATTATTATCTTTTTCTTCTTATTTATTGAATATTTTCTATATAGGCAAGTAAAGTATTAAAAGTATACGACAAATATACTTTGAAAAAAAAAAAAAAAAGATATAGACTTTTTTTTCATCATCACAAATATAATCGGCATCATCATCATCCTCATCATCATTCTCATCATAATCAGCATCAATCGCCGTAAAAGATACTCTTGTGTCATATACAGTTAGAATTATAAGGTCTTAACCTGACATTTTTGCTATACAAGTAAGCAAAAAAAAGATAAAAATTTAAGAAAAAAGTAATCTTAAAAGCTCAAAAGGTGTTATTTTTTTTGCAATCTATAGAGTGTTTGATGTGTGCAGGGTGTTTTTAGAAAAATAAAACTAAAATTTTTCTGGTATGGACGTTTAAAAGAATAGAATTTGGTTGTTTTGTAATAAGAACATAAAAATATATTTTTTAGTATTTTCTTACAACTGAAATAGATTGATAAAATTTAAAGTTTTCCTTTGGGAAGAGAATTTTATTCGTATTTCTTGAAACAATTTTAACTTAAAAGTCACCCTTTATAGTTTATTGATTTATAGGTAATTTGATTTTTTTTTTTGCTTTCTAGTTTAATCAAAAACTAGTAACGGCATTAATGATATCTGTTTTATTCATGCTTTATGTTAAAATGCTTAAAATATTGCTTCTGATGATAATTTTTTTTTTTTCCATATTTGATGGGTGCGTCAATTTGACATAGTAAAAGAGAGTGAATATTATTAAAAATTATTTTGAGTATCTATTAAACAGCAAAAAAGACAAAAAAAAAAAAAACAGAAAAAACATAATAAGTAGATGCCGAGTACATGTTAAACACATGTTCTAGAATAAATGAATGCGCGTATCATGATTAGTGTCGTATAGAGGTAGAGGTCCATAGAGATATTCATTACAAGAAAAAAAATGAATAAAAAAAGAAGAAAAGATTAAATATTTATAATCACACTATACTGCAATGTAATTCTGTTAAGTAATTATACATTAGAAGCAATCTTTATAAAGTATTATGTGCATCAACAGGCAATTTTAATACATCATAGATATCATTTGTAATTAATCAATCGTTTATCATAATGCGTCCGTCATAAAACTGCAAAAGTTTTTGTTTTATTTTTTTTTTCAGTATTTTTTTCAAAGTGGGAGCAGCACCAAAGACTTATCAGCAACGTAGAAAAGAAGTTTTTATCAGAATAAATATATTTTTTTCAAATTTTTAACACTTGGATCGATGACCGTTTACATTTCAGTGAAAATTTGAAAATTTTATTGATCGTATACTAATCCTTTAAAAAATTTTAATACTTTTGGAGATTTAATAAAATCCAACATTTTGGAGAAAGAAATTATTTACGTATATAGAAATTTAGTAGTGATATTTTTCAATAAATTGATTCAAAGCTTAAGGGTATTTCTTTAAATATATCGGTAACCCATATTGAAAGAAAATTAGGAATGAGAAAGTCACGAAGAAAAAAATATTTTTGATGAATACCCTGCTTGAACTCTTGCAAATTATAAGAGGGATGGAGGATAAAGTAAGGACTTAATAAAGATCCCCTTAATACTTTTTTTTTCAAGAGCCATTGAAATAAATATATCGAAATACCAAAACCCACCCAATATTTTACAACACCCATTTACAAAATGTTAATGGTTATGACACCATGTCAACACTTTCAGTTATTGACGGGAGTAGTAAAGTGCTTTTTTGTGTGAATTTTTGCTAAATTATTGCAATAATAAGAATTTAAAAGATAAAAATTTGTATCTGACTTAAAAAATGTTAGCTAGTATTGTGTACAAAAGAACTTACAGATATATTACACAAAAAAAAAAAAAAAATATGTATACATATGTACATATGTATGTTCGGTATATGTTGCATTTTCTGAATGATGTATTATAGAAGGTATATTTTTTGCATAAAAAAATTTCATGGTTTTCAAATTATTTTTTTTCTTTTAACATTTGTTAAAGTACTTATACCAGATACATACATATATAGATACATACTTAGTTAGTCAGCTAGTAAAATATTAGTTAGTACATTTATAAGTACAATCAAGTACAATATACTTAATAAAAAAGCACTTGGCACGAGGAGAAGACCTTGAGGCAATCAAGATAATTATTACAACTAACACACAAACACACACACACACACACACATACATACATCGATATCTTTTAAAGTACAAAAAAGGAACAAAACAGTAGTAGATACAGATACAATATTTAAATAACAATTCTTTGCATTTCATTTGTGTACACTTGAAAGTATTTTAAAAAAAAAAATTAGTATGAATATTACGAGTATATGTAGAGTCAAAGTATCTTAAAAAATATATTGCTTCACACCTTTCAAGAATGTAATAATTGTTGTAGTAAATAATAACAAGACGTACGAAAATGTAAGTACTATCAGTAGAAAAAGAAATAAAAATAAAAAACAAAGTTTTAAACAGAAGAAATATAATTTTTTTCAAATGCAATTGATACTTACGAAAAATTGTATATTATTTCTATTTTAATACCAAAAAAAGTAAAGAAAAAACAGAAGTTTCTATACTCATGAATTTAATTGTTTCTTGGTGGTTACTTATTTTTGGAACAAGGTAATTGCACTTATATGTATATAGATACATATTGCGAATATTAGATTTATGAAAAAAAAAAATCAAAACAAAAATAAAATTTGAATGCAACAATTTTGTAATAAAAATAAAAACTGCAGTAATTAATTTTGAAGAAAAAAAAAAAAACATAAAAGATTTTGTAATTTTTGTAATTTGATATTGTGTTTGAACTTTCAAAATAATAAGTTTCTAAAGACGTAGGAAGCATGAGAAAATTTTTCTAAACTACAGGTTGGGTAAAGGTGTGTTTTATAAAAACAAAAAATATATTTTGTTTAATTTGAAAAAAAAAAAAGGAATTTAAAAACAAAAGAATTTCTTGTATTTTCCTTTCTCTCTTTAACCTTATTTTCATTTGAAAACGGCTTTCCATGTTAATTCTTCAAGGTTTCTTTTAAGCATCAAAACATTACCTTAAGTCCTAGTTTTAGGATGTACATATTTGAATTTGATAGTTGTATCATGAATCATAATCACTTTTCGTTTTTGTTAAAATCCCACCTTAATCTGTTCCAATGAATTTTGTTATTGAAATTCTGTTTATGTTAAATGCGTCTGTCAATTTTTTTTTAAATTCTAATTTACATTTTTTCTTCTTCTAAATTTGTATTTAATTTAATAAATGGTCGTCCATGAATTGTCACAACATTTTTGGATACAAGCCATTGAAAAGATGAACAAAATTAAATTTGTTTTTTTTTTTCATCTAAAATTGAATTTTTTCATTGTCACACGATAAGAATGAGACTGAGTGTATGTTTATTTTATTTTTTAAAAAAAAAGCACATTTATAAGAAATTTGTTTTTCTTTGTTTAAAAAATTAATTTCCTAGATACTTAATAAATCAAAATATGTAGACATTAAATAATTTTTCTCTTCATAAAATGCATTCAAATTATTTCGATATTTTCTTGTTTTTCTTTTTTTAGTTTTTTAATTTATACTTTAAAAATATTTTCTCTCAAAAATAATTTAATGCAAATCAATCAAAAAATTAGTTTTTTTTTTTGGTTGTCTTCTTAAAATTTGCACATGAAAATTATATTTAAAAAAAAAAAAAAATACCGTGCGCCATATGTTTGTCTTCTTATTCGTGATAAAATGCATCTTTTCATTTCAAGAATTTTTATAAGACATCAAAATATTCAGGAAAAAAAAAATTGAAACAGAAACGTTTTTTTTTTTTAAAGTGATCTACTTTCAGCTTATGGTTAATGTGACAGAATTTAAATTAATAAAACAAATCAAAAGACAAGATACAATGAATAAAATGTGTGTTTTTTTTTTTTGAGATAAAAAATACAAGGTTCGAATTGTATTTTTTTTTGTCATTTCTTTATTTGGGTTTATGTACTTTATCAGTCAATAAATTTGTAAACATTTTATGTACATAAACTTCCGATGTTTATATAACATTAAAATATAATAATAATAATAAAAAAAAAATAAAAAAAATATGTCAACTTCTGATTTAAATGTTTACCTTTTATAAAAATTTTATTTAAATGATAAAAAAAGAAAACTTGTCTTCGATTTGAAAAGTCATTTATTTAATGAATGAATAAAAAGTGAAAAAAAATATATAAATGTAACGAATGGAATGAATATTGATGAATGCATAAATTTAGGTACATTTTCACATATTATGTATGTAGTATGTATGTATGTACTTATATGTACATATATATGTATGTGATTATATGTCTGCATTTTTTTTCCTTTAACCCCTTGAAGCATAAATGAAATTTTATTTTAGATGGATTTGTGAGAAAAAGTTTAACAATTTGTATAAATTTCATTCTTTTCGACTTGGCTTTTTTCAACCGTTAAATAATCCTTTTTATTGTTCAATCTTTGTTTTTTGCGCTGGATAGACTTTTCATATGACATTTATTAAATTATGACATTTTAGTGTGTGAAAATTATCTCTAGAAAAATTTTAAGTTTAAGGGGTATTTATTCATATTGATGTACGATAGTCTAAGACTGTTAAGGATCTTTGGATCTTCTATGTTTAAATTTGTTTTTTTTTTTTTTTGTAAAGCTGTGGTCATGGAGTAAATTAGCTTCTCAATTACTAATAAGACAGCTGCAAGCAATATTGATATTCTTGAAAAAGTAATAATTTCTGTTACTACATATCTAAATTAATAGCTTAGTTCACCTTGAAATCAAATTGAATTCTCTTCAGGTGCAAAATTATACATTCAATTTTATTTTTCGTGGTTATGTGTCAAATTATAAACTAAACGCAGCACAGTTTTTTTTTTTCTTCTTCTTTGTTTTCTTAATTAACATATATTTATATTTGTTTTTTAGTTTTACAAGTAATTTCGCAAACCACGGCATTTAATTGCAAAAAATAATATTCTAAAAATTTTTTTTACTATGTCTCTTTTGTATTAAAAAAAAAAGGAAAAATAGAAAAAAAAATGATTTCCGTTTGTTGTCATTATAAAATAAACATGCATGTAACTACAACATGACATATTCTATATAGTCATAAACAAAAACTAACAAAAAACAAAAAAACCTGATTCTTTTTTTTATTTTTTTTTTATTTGCACCTAAATTTGTTGCCATTCGCATGTTTAACAAATTATTGCGAAAATTTTTAAAATGTTCTTGTATAAACATAATGTAATAAGTATCTCTCCTACTTTATTATCGTTTCATATATCATTTGTTTGTAATATTGATTTAAAAAATTTATAACACATAAAAATAAACAACAACAATATTATTTAAAAAAATATACATACATGTATACAATATTCATTTCATTCAATAAAATAACAACATTTTATTTAAACCTCTCATTATTGTTTCATTCATAACAAAAATTAATGGAAAAATAATAAGAGGAATAGTAAATCTTTTTTAAGTTACAAAAAAAAAAAAAAAAAACACAAAAAATAAAAAAATAAAAATAAAATAAAGATTTGTGAGAAATCGTGATCGTTTATACCCACATTTTATCTTTTATTATAATTTTAGATATAAAAACTAAAAAGATACAAAAATATATATATTTCTATATATATTAAACAACAGATGTATGCGTTTTGTTGTGTATCTAAAGAATATTGTAAATAAATAGTGAATAAAAAAAAAAACTATATGACGGATGTATCTAAAATTTAATGCAACAACCAGATAATACCTCGAATCATTAAAAATTATTATCGAATTTTTTTTCTGTTGTAATATACATATAAATTCTGATTTATTTATTTTGAATATTATTAAAAAAAAAAAATATTCCTATATTTAAAAAAAAGGATAAATAGAGAAGCTTACTGCTGCTTAATACAAGTAGTAAAAAGTAGTTATTGTTATGAGATTGAAACCATTACAGGTAGGTTTTTCTTTTGTAAAAATTAATGAAGCAATTGACATATAAGAAAAAACAATAACGGATGAACGTATATTATCTTAGACAAGATTATCACGTATTTATTGATTGTTGTACATATATTGTAATTATCATTTTTTATCATTTATTTAAATAAAAGACAATTACTTTGACATGGTATAATAAATCGGATGATTAAATCAAAAATTGGCATTATTATGTCGAATCAAAAAAAAAAAAAAAAAATGATTTAATAAAAAAATCAAAAGTATTTACCATTTACTGGTAAACTTAATATGTGATTATCACAAAAAGAAGATATATACCATTACCAGTAATATTAACAAGTCAATTACGCGTAACTGACATATATTATGTCATATGTGTTATTTTATATATTGTTTTCGTTGAAATTGCTTATAAGTTGCAATTGTGGATCATTTCAGAAAGTTGATTTTATTTTTTGTTCAATGCTTGAATCTTCACCCAAAATTTTGTGTTTCTTATTACATTCAAGTTCATAGATGGAAGATGAGTTAAAGTAATATGAAAAGAAAGAACAATGAATAATGTGGGTTTTTTGTTCTTGCTGGTACTGTAAGTTATTCACCATATACACAAGAACTAAAATCATTTGGTGGATTATTTCTTTGAGAATATCAGGTTCATACTATTAAGATATGTATTACAGAACTCAAAAAAAAAGAATGTATCTACCAAAATCTTCAGAAAATTTTGACCCCTTTTTGGATGATTTTTTAATATTATTTTCATCTGAAAAGAGATATAAAAGCCAAAATCCAAATTGAGGTAGATTGGAGTAGAAAAAGCTATAGAATTTTAACTAATATGTTTTTATAGGATTCATGCAATTAGCTAAGAAAGTCCCGATACATGTTTCAGGAAACATAAAACATATAATCCGTCTTTAATGTACCGGGTGCAGTTTTAAAAGTTTAAACAAAATTAATGAAACATGAAAAAGTCAAAGGAGTGCAACAGTTATTAAAAGATACTTTTATTGTCGTTGTTGAAGGAAAAAAAAAAAGATTGTATAGTATAGCATTATCGGTCGTTATTGTCAACCTCTTCATCGTTATGCAAAACATTAAAAATGAATTTAGAAGGATGAAGACTTCATCATCATCATCATCATCATCATCATCATCATCGTCATCATCGTGGTAATGTACTCGCCTCTTTTTCAATCTTTGACGCATATGAATGGGAACATTAATCAAACAAAAAAAAAAAAAAACAAAAAAAAAGTAATAACAATCTATTCCCTCCTTCATTAAACATTGTAAAATTATTTTCATTGTTTCTTTTGATGATGGAATTATTGTGCTGATTAATAGATTGTCCATATATAAAAAATGGAAAATATTAAATGTGATTTCTTTATTACTTACTGGAGTTGTTTGTTTTTTATTCATTCTTCTTCGAATGTTCGTGTTTTTCCATAAATGGATTAAATGGACATTTTGAATTATGAACTAACTGAAAAGATTGTTTGAATAATAAAAACAAAACAACAACAAAAATCATGATTAGATTGCATATAGAAAATTTTTTTTAAATAAAAAAAAATAGTATCTCAATCTACGTAATTTAAATAAAAATAATTGTAAGATTCTAGACAATATTCATTAGTTTTGTCCTTGTATAATGTATCTTTTGTTTGTTAAAATATTTTAAATTTAATTACAAAAATAACGAGTACATACAAAAGAAACGAAACAACAAAAAAAAAAAAACGACATGAATGAAGAATTCTTGTTGAATGGTGATTGTTGTAAAATAGTTTTATTTATTTCTTTTTACATTTTTAATTTATTTACTTTTTATTTAACTTCCGGAGATTTATGTCTTAATTTTTTACGTGTTTTTCTTTGTGTTTTTTATATGTCACATTTTACTGTGTGAACTTTTTCTTATGAGAAAAAAATTTCAAGAATTTTAATTTTAAATTTATATGATTTTTTTTATAGATAAATTATCTGTGTGATATTGAAGTGTAGTTTTTGAAGGAACTTGTAGGGTATCAATAAGGTATCATGACTACTACTACAATTTTAAAACAAATTATCACTCAATTATATCCAAATTTTGTCTCACTTTTTACAAATTTTCTTCTTAATCAAAAAGATAAAATTTTAAACAATTTTTATTTAATTTGAAAAAAAAAAAAGTTAAAATTTATTACAAAAGAAAAAAAAGTATAGTCACCCTATTTGTGAGTTAAAATTTTTTAATTTTGTGTTTTAGGTTTTGTGTAAAACAAATTAATTAATCAACGAACTTGACTTTTACTAGACCACAATATATGATCACAAAAGATATTAATTTTCCACAAAGTACTCGTGGTATATATCAAATGACATATTAAAATCATTATAAATTTTCATAACATAATTTTTCAAAACAAACTGAGCATTTCTGTTTTTCTTCTTTTTTGTTAAATTCACAACAAAAAAATGTTAATCTTCTTTTTCTTCTTCTTTTTTTTTTTTTTTTTTTTGCTTAACCGAAAAAAAAATATCTTTTGTCAAAAATAAAATAGCTTAAGATAAATTATTTTATGACATATGAGACATATGAAAAACTGAAAAATACTTAAATGTTTTTTTTTCTTTTAATTTTTTTCTAAATAAATTTATTAAAACTTCAAATTCATCAAAAATAAAAAGGATCATTGACATTCAAGCAACGAAA
This sequence comes from Bombylius discolor, assembly GCA_939192795.1. Lineage (NCBI taxonomy): Eukaryota > Metazoa > Arthropoda > Insecta > Diptera > Bombyliidae > Bombylius > Bombylius discolor. The sequence continues at coordinate 43,414,876 of OW584238.1, read as the reverse complement.
ATTTGTAAAAGCAATAATTTTTAGGCTATTTTAGTGCACAAAAAACATTTTTTTAAAGGCTTATATTTTTTTGTTTTGTTATTCCGAAAAAGAAACTACTTATATTCGCGAAACAATTTGTAATCAAAGTAGGAAAAAAAAAAGTATTTTTTTCTTCTTTAAATTTGTTTAAATGATTTTAATGAAAATTAATGACTTTTAATTCGAGTTCATTATACCAACCATTGTTAGTAGTACTCCCTCAATGTAGTACGTGTTGTTTGTGAGGGATGCAATTAAAATGTAAAATACTAGAGATATAAGTATCTTAAATAAAATCAAAATTTTTTTGATTGAGCTTTATTTGTGTGTGCGTTTAAATCCACATGTTGCCTGTCTAATATTAAAGCTTCTTAATAATACCACCCCTCGTAACAATATAAAAAAAAAATAATTTTATGCTTAAGCTTATTGTTAAAAAATATTTTGATGATTATCTGATATATTTTAGTGAATTTAAATTCTTAACCAGGCAAATTTAATCATCTTATGTACTATTGTCATGCTAATTAACAATGGAGAAAAAAAATGGTTTCGCAATCCATTTGGTTTTTTATTTGGAAATTTTGAATTTTGATTAGAGTGTTGATTTCATTTATTTTAATGTGTCATGATATGTGGTTTTTTGGCTTCATTTTGGTGATTCTCATATATGAAAAGATATACTTTTTCGTTTATTCAATTTGAATCAAATTTCGTAATGATAATTGAAAGAGAAAATAACTAAAAAACGAAATTTATTTAGAAATGAAAATCAAATAAATTAAAAATGAAATACAAATTTAAATTTTTATTTACGACTAACGTTCATAATAAAAAAAAAAAAAATAAAAAAATTTTAGAACGAGAAATACTTTATTAAGTAAAAAAAAAAATTGATTCAGTGATGATGATGATGTCTTAATTTTAATAAGATTGATGCATCGATTGACCTTGGTTATATATTTAAATTGGGCAATTTTTCTTAAATAGAATATGAATAATATCTTCTTGTATTTTATTCTAATGAATGCTTCTCCAAAAAATTAGAGATCTTTTTTTAATTTTCGTTTGAAAGATATGGAGATGATGATGACATTATAGTATCGTCATCACACAGAAAATAAAAAAAAAATAGTGAAAATGTATATTTGAAAATAGGTGACAAATTTAAATAATTATTCAATAAAGATATATTCAAATACAGATACAGTATCATTGAAAATACTTTTATTCAAATATAAGTATATACGTACATTTTTTTTTCTGTATTTTAAGTTTAAAAATAGTGGGATATGCCGGCCGGTCAGCAGACAACGAACTTTTATTTTATTGAAAATAAAAAGAGAGAGAGAAAAAAAAGAAAAAGGTTCTATTAATAAAAATTATATTGAGATTTTGATGTCTTTCTTTCTTTCATTTTTTTTAAATATGATTTTTGGCGGGCGTATTTTTTTCCTAGTGTTGTATTTTTTTTTTTTTTTTGACAGAAAAATTTTAATAAATAATTTTTCATGAAAATGTAGGATATTAGTGATTGACTTGCAAACATAATTATTAAAGAACTTCCTCATAGAAAATATATGTATATTTATATATGTATATTTTTTTTGTCTTATGAACATGACGTGATGAATGACATATGAGTAAATCTTCATTTAAAACATTTCCTAATATATTTTCTAAAAATGAAAATCAATTTATTCATTTTCTTTTTTTAAAAGTAGATCTATCGTTTTTTTTTTCTCGTAGATTATATACAGGAAATTTTTATGAGGACAGTTGTAGGTGTATTAATTATAAAAAGCATATTAAATCGTTTAGTTTTATTTAAAAAATCGTTTTTTTTTTCTCAATATAATTTTTTTCTGAATGATTTATGAATTTTTTTTTTTCGGATTATAGTATTTATTAATTTTAATTTTAATATTTTTTACAAGATATTAATAGATTATGCTTTCTTGCCAAATTAAGATAATGTGTAGTATTTATTGATAGAAAATTGAGATTTTTATCTCATAATATTGTCATCTTGAAATAAGTGGGTTGTAAATATAACGTTTAGTGTGTTTTAAACAAAAATATAGGTCAAAAATCGTAACAAGGCGGATGAACGTTTAGTGTGTAAATTGATAATGAATGATTGAATAATTTAATTATATGAACAAGTTTGAAAGTTAAGGAACAGATTTTTTTTTTCGTTATTCCACGGAGTATGGAGTCGAAAACTGATGAATTTTAACTATCCTTGAATTAAATTTAATATAATTTTTTTGGTTGACGATAAAAAAAAAAACTCATGATTAAAGAAAAAAAATTCTTAAAACTAACTCTTTCTCTGAAAATTTAAATTTTGGAATTTTTCACAAATCAATTATAAGTCTTTAAAATGTCATCAAATTATTATTCACACATTTTTTCGAAAAAAAAAAAAAATTATTGAAGACGTTCTTATATGGAACATCTTTTATTGAATACATTCTTTATATTATTTTTGCTCCACTTCCTATCTGTATAGTAATTTGATCCTCTTTACTTTCATCAAATTTATTTGCAGACATGTCATAATTTTTTTTCTTTTCTTTTTCATTTAATAATCTGATGTTCAAAAAGAATTTTGGTTTTTTGCAATAATCCTTTTCAAATATATTTTTTTTGATTAACTTTCTTTTTTTATCTCATCTTCTGTATTTGTGTTTTTTTATATTTTTTGTCTTGATTTAATTAAAAAACTTTATATGATAATTAAATATAAGAAAAGATACTCTACATATTGTGTCAAGACGTCTGTCAATACAAATTATTCATGCCAACCAACATGAAAAGATATTCTTTGAAATTTTTTTGTTTGTTTTGTTTTTAGTTTTATTTCGAGATCACTTTTAACAAAATGCCGCCCTGTCAGTCAGTAGGATGAACCCAGTAAAGAAAAAAAAAAAAAGTTTAAAAGAAGAAGGAAGAAAAAAAAAATGTGAAAAATACCTTAAAGAAGAAGTGTGATTTTATTTAAAAGAACTTCAAAAGTTTTCTTTTCTTATTTCGAAAATAATTTGAAATATTCTGACAACACATATTAACAATAATAAAAAGTATACTGTATACCTGCCTACGAGTAACAAATCATATGAGATTTACGAGACAACTTTAATGGTATTTTGGTCATTTCTTTTCCTTTCTTTTCTTAATAAAAAAAAAAATATTTCAAATTTTTATTCTAATTCTTTTTTTGCCCCAAAATAAAAAAAAAGTTGAAAAAAAAAAAAAACAAAATGAAACTGTCAATGAATAAAAATTGTTTAATTGTACGCGTTTTCATGCTTGTTAATTTTGTATGATGATTGATTGTTTGTAGATTATACTAGTCATCTAAGTCATTCATGAAACCTGATTAGAATTATAAAGATATTTTAGTTTAAAGCAGACAAAAAAATATGTACAAACGTTATGGAATTGTATCTATTTATGCTGAATAATTTTATTTATTCTATTCTTCACCTTTTTTCATTTATAGAACTTTTTTTTTTTTTTTAAATACAAAGTTTTGCAGAACTTTAATCAGTTACAAAGTATTCTTTCATAGTTTCTTATACTGGAGACAGACTCAACATAAAGTATGATAGTCATCGATACCTTTTTCTTGTTTCTTTATTTACAAGTGAGCTTTAAGAGTATAAGAAAAAAATATTGATTGAATTTGATGCTTAATTTGTCCTGGAAATTTTTTTTTTTTTTATTAGAAATTAGGTATTTTTTTTAGAATTTACCGAACAAATAAGCGAATATTTTTCTGGGTGGTAAACAAAAAAAAAGTTTAGAAAAGAAAGAAAAAGATGTATGTATCACAGAAAATCAATATGTTATTCCGATGAATATATTGTTAATGCTTTTTTGCTCATTGTTTAATACTTTAGATACTTCATGTCTGTCTACTTTATAACACATATGAATTATGGTTATTAAACAATATTATGACCAAGATTATAGTTGATGTTTATTACTAATTACCCGTGAACTGGACAGTGTCAAAGTACATTAATATTTATACCAGCAACCATGAACTACTTAAGAAAATATATTAAATGAGAATGTGAATTTACTGTATGTATTTTTTTTTTTTATTTCAATTCTTTTTAAATACAGATAGTTTTATGTTTTGTTTTCATATAATACATTTTTGTTTTTGTCTTCTAACGCACATTTTAAAATTCTATGCGTATAAAACGGTCTGATATGTGTGCTTTTTTTCCCTTTATTTTTTTTAGTTATTTAGAAAAAAAAAAAAAAACATGTAACTCATGTTTTGAAGATATCACTCTATTATTGGTAATAATTATTGAAACTGGTCAAGTCCGTATTATTATAGCTAACAAGTATATCCCAAGTATGAATAAAAGAAAATAAAAAAAAAGAAAAGAATTACAGATAAAATTGTTTTGTCATTTCGTATACATTATACAAAGTACGTAATTTTTATGTACTTTCAATGAGTTGTATATTAAAAAACCGAAACAAATACAGGTAACTTACAAAAAGATACTCATGATGTCAGAAAGAAAAAAAAAAAGAAAAATAGCAAAAAGTAAATAAAATATTGTATAAAAATTCTTAAGAAATTAAAGTATAAATAAAATATATACATATATATTTTTTTTAAATAAATAATACGTGTGTAGGATAACTGGAACAAGTATGTGAAAAACGTGATGGATTGTCCTAACAGAACAGTCAGTCATTCATTATTACTATTATCTGGCTGCTTTTTTTTTTCGTTTTTCTTTTAATTTTTCAATTATTATTTATCTTTTTATTTTATGTTTTCTGTATTTTCTAACTTAAGAAAATGAAAAAAAAAAAAAACGAGATACATATTTTTATCAAACGAAAAAAAGAGCATAATTTAGATTAAAGATTAAAAAAAAAGATTTGTAAAGTGTCGTAGTGAATTTTATTATTATTATTATTTATCTTTTTTCATTTTTTTTTTCAACATTAATGAATTGTATTATAAATATACATAATTTAAAACATTTTTTTTTTCTTCAAATATTGATTTCTAATGATTAATAATAATAAATTACATACTCAAGAGATTAAAGCCTACTTTCAAATGGTGTTTTTTAAAATTTAATAATTGAAAAGTTATCGAACATGTGTTTAGATTAAAGCACAAAAATTATGTTTTGTTTTAGTTGTCTGTTAAATCTTTTTACTTATCAAATTTCAATATACAAAATGTTTGTGGTACATAAAATATAGAAGAAAAAAAATGTTACGGTGAAAGTATGATACATACGTATCTGCAAAAATTTAAAAGTAAAAAAGGAGAAAAAATAAATAGAACAAGCAACCTTCAATGTTTTTTTTTTAAAAAGATTTTGATAAATTGATGTGGTTTTGTTTTTTGTGACCTATTTTATTTTTAGATTAAAATTAATCACATCTTAAAAAAAAATAATTAAATTAAATATAAAAAAAACATAAAAATTCTTTTTCCTCATGTTTGATGGTTGGTTAATGTTTTTTTTTCTGATTAAAAATTTGCATATTTAGTAAAAAAAAAACAAACAAACAAAAAAAAAGACATTTTTTGAATTATTTTAATTAATTTTATTTAACACATTTTTGACATTAAGACATAACATATTTGAACATGACAATTTTTAAGATTTTTCATCATTTGTAAAAACTATTCACTTTTTTTTCCTGTTTATATGATTTTTTAAAAATTATCACGTTTAAATGAGTTTTTTTTTTTTTTGTTACAAGGGAAGAATTCGCAGATTCAAGGTTTTTTGTATGTTTTTTTTTTTGTGTTTTAGTACTACATTAACTGTACCTGGTGACCTTTGTTTTGAATTTAAAATGAGAAATTCGTTGTCAGATATTTCCATAATTGAAGCAGTAATAAATTGAATTTAATTTTTAAAAGGATTTTTCATGAGAATTCTTTTACATTTTATGTCCTTAAGGACTATTGTCTCAGAATGATACCAAAAAGAGAAATTGAACAGATCATAAAGAATTTCCTTTTATTCTAAAAAGTTTCTCATAAAAAATCATCTAAAATCTATTTTTAATTTTAAATCTTATAGACAAAAATCAAATTTCAAAAACTGAGAAAAAACTTTACAAGCAATTTTCATATAATAAAAATTAATTAGCTATTTCTTGACTGCTGCCGTACTAGAAGTCTATTTACATAAATTAAATATTAAAAATAATTGTCATATGTTCTCTTGTCGAATACTAAAACGAACAGTGTGTGAACAAGTGGCAAAATACAATATAAAAAAAAAAAAATTATTGATAAATAAAAATTAAAATTTATTTACTTGTCATACAAATAATCTTTTGTGTATATAAATTAAAAATAAAATTTTTAAATGATGTTTTTTTTTTTTAAATACAACAGGTGATCAATTTGTATCATAATTTTTTTTTTTTTGTCTTTTTATTTTGGTTTACTTTAGTTTTACTGAAAAGCATTGTATTGGATTAATTCAATTTTAAGAAGTAATATCTGTTTAAAAAAATATACATATATATATATTTTGATTTTTTAAAACAAACGTATATGTACATGCGATCAAAGCAATTCAAATTTAATTGAAAAAAAAAAAAAATAAAAAAAAATAAATAAACATTTTATTACCACAATGTTGTATTACCATTCACTTTGTATGTACAACATTTTTCTACAAATGAATTGAATTTATAAATTTATGATTTTGATGCGTACTAAAAGATATGAAAAAAAATGTATATTATATTTTATTAAAGGTAACTTGTATGCAAAACAAGAAAATTGAATTCAATTAAAAAAATTACGATAAATTTTTGAAATGTTCGATAGAAAAATCAATATCAGTCATGTTTATTGATTAGAGAAAAAAAAAATTTTGTGTGTTTATTTTACGTATTTAAAATAAGCAATGACAATATAGTTCTTATATAGATAACTGCTCTGTGAAATAAGTGAGTACAGTATGCCCTATTGATACATTTATCAAACATTTTATAAAAGAATGATTCCGAAAGGTCACCATGGTACAAGTCGAAAAAAACAAAACAGATAAAAAATTTTACTATTTATAAATTTTTAAGAAACACCCTGTGTACATGTTTTATTTTGCTTAAATTTTCAAAAATCGAAGAAAAAAATCAAAAATCAGATATAATTTCTGTTTAGTATTTGAAGGATTTTTTTTTGCTATCAAACAAAATATTTCATGGAATTTCGATTTCATTTGAATTATATTTGCAAAAATTGTATTAAAAAATTTGCAATGAAAATAATTTCGTGATTGTTGATCATTAAGAGAAATTTTATGTATCCTTTTTTGTGATTTCACAAAAATGCTTTACATTATATAAATAAAATAAGATATTTTTCATCAGATACACAAAAATGTATATTTTTTTTCTTCTTTGCATTTTCTTTTTAATCATGATGTTCTTCAATTTCAATTTTATTTTTTATACAAATACAAAAACAAATATAAATGTTTGCAATCATACTTTTGTATTATTTGAAAAATTCTTTGAAATCATTTAATTTGATTTAAAAAATTTTATTACATTAAATTAATTTTGTTTTTTTATCAAATAAAAAATAAAAGAGATCACAGAAAATAATGTTACTTTTTTTTTTTTTGCAAATGTAAATTTGAACTTTTTTTTTTGTTATTTTTTCTTTTGAAAATTTATCTTAATTCGTGTGTATTTTAAAAGTATCTCCTATAAAAAATAGCATTCATGCAATATAACAATATCAATAAATTTTTCAATAATTCTAATTGAAGCAAAAAAAAAAAACAAAAAAAAACACACATTTTACTCTTTTATAATGAAACGAAAATTTAATGATACATGATAAAAATCTGTTCCGTTTACTTTTGTCTACTTAAATATTAATTTAAGTATTATTAGTTTCTCCTTTAGGTTTTTTTTTTTCTAATAAATTTATAATTATTTAAAAACAGTAAATACATATACATGAAATACAGAAAAAATGCATAATTTGAAAATTACTATTAAATTGTTTTTGTTGTATCTTTTCTTTTTTTTTTTTTTTGTGTGTAAATAAAAAGTCATTGATCAAACCAGGAAGAGATTAATTTTATAAGGATCGCATAATATGTATAAACAGCTGAAGAAAACAGAAAATACAAAGTGTACATAAAAAATGATTAAAACAAAACAAAAAAAAAATAAATAAATAAATAAATAAAAGAAAATTGCATCTTTGGTGGCGTGGTATGTAACAAAATAAACGTGAAATGATCTTTGATATAATGTGTTTTTTAGTAGAGCTTATAACACAGATACTTGGTTATTATTATTTTTTTTTTTAATAAATGTAGTACAACAATTTTATACATTTTATTTCATTTATTATTTTAACCTTCATTATAATCTGATTGATCCGTTAATGGAATATTGGTTATAATGTAATCATAATACATAAAGTAAAAACTATGATTAGCAATAAAAATAATGAATTTAAAAAATAATAAGAAGCAAAAAAATAATGAATAGATACTGAATGGATTTTACAAAGGTACAGAGCGATTTGGAAGTCATGAAAATAATATTGATTTTTGAAATAAGTAAAGTCTTTCTTCGATTTTTCATGAAAATGAAACGAAAAAGGTGAAGATTGCTCAGAAATTGAAAAAGATTTTTTTTAAGTTCATTGGTGACTGCTATCTTATACCTAGTTCCTAGCTTCTATTTGTCTAGGAAAAAAAATAAGATGATTTTGTAATAATTTTAATTTTGAGTGGACTACAGCCAGTTGTCAGAGGAGATAAAGTGAGAGTACCTTATTCTAAATATAGACGTATAACAGCGATAAATCAAACGCTTTCTCATTAAGTTTAAGATTTATAGAGGTCTAGCAACCTAAGCTTCGTGACTGCAATGAACAGGAATGTCCAAAGAATGATCGATGCACGTGTCTTTAGAAAGATGTAGAATGGATATAGGTTCCAAATCAAATTCGGACAGTAGACAAGCCTAGATTAAGGTAAGAGGATGCAGTTAACATTGACACAACAAACCTTACTACATTGCAATAATTGGAAACGGTTAGCTGAAGATAGAGTTGCCTGAGGAGAGATAGCCAAGACTCAAAGTATTCTTGTAATGGCTTCCGCTTTTTTTTTTTTTTGAATCACTCTGTATTGAATGTTTTTTTCTTCAATTTATTGTTTTTTCATTAACTTTTATTAGTTTTTTATTTCAATACTTTTAATTATTATTTTCTATTTTGTTTCAAATTAAGATTTTATTTAAAATTGCCTTGATGAATTAAATGGGAATTTTCAATGAGATACTATGATTTTTTGTTGTATGTTTTTTTCTTCTTTATTTTATTTTGTTCTTAAGATTCTTCAATGTTTTATAAAAGAATAAGAAATCGATGTTATCTTTTTAATAATAATTATTGTTAACACAATTTTCCATTATTAATCTTTCCTTATTTTTTAAATTACATTTTTTTATTCTCTAATATTATTGTATGCAATTTCATAATTGATTTTGCATTATTTAAAAAAAAAAAATGTATATGAGTTTGTATATCTAAAATACCATTCTTAACATTTTTTTTTTCTAATTTTTTTTTTTTGTAAATGCAAAAAAAAAAAAAAAAAAAAAAAAAACAAGAGACAAAAACAATGATTAATGACTTTGTTGGATGACTTTAACGGTTCAATCGTAAAAACTTTAAGATAATTGATAATAATTGTTCTACATTTTGTGTAGTGAATATTTTTTTTTCTTCTGTTTGTTTTATTTTAACGTTTTTGTTTTATTGTTTACTACAACTAAGTATTAATTTTATAACTTGAATGTGTTTTCATTTTTATTTTATTATCAATTTTCATACATTATGCATTTATTTTGTATTTAAATATGTATATGTATATTTAATGTAAAATAATAATTAAATTAAATAACATTAAAATAAAATTAAGAATGTCATAAAAAAAAGTTTGTGTAATAATTCTTGTGAAGGTTAATTACTTTTTTTTTTTTTTAATTTTTTACTTGAAAGATAGAAAAAGGAATAAAATGAAAGAATAAAAAATCAGGTAAAATATGAGTAATTTTATTTTTAAATTTTTAAATTGAAAAGACATTAAAGTTAAATAAAGTTAATCAAGATTTAATTGAAATTAATTGAATTTTTTTGGAAGGATTAAAAGTATACATACCTTTGTACATAAAAACCGTATAAATTGGCATAATTCTGGAAAATAAAAATTATCGATAAAATTAATGTACCTACAAGCAAGATTTTGTTCTAAAGGATTTTATGAAATAAAAAAAAAAAAAAACATGTTTTTTTATCCTTGACATTTCTTTATTCTACAGAATCCGTTTCGCAAATCAGAAAACTTTATTTTTGAAAATTAGTTTTTCTTAAGTGAACAAACAATTTTATGTTTTTATTTTTTTATGACAAAAAAAAATATTCATGGATAATTTTGAAACCTAATTTATTGAATTTTTTTAAAGTAAAAATTCGTGTATAAAATCAAATTACACAATCAAAATTAATTGTTTAGTTTTTGTTTGGTAACAGGTTAAAATAACACATTTTTCTTTGAATTCAATTAAGATGAATATATAATTGAATTTATTTATCTTGTTTTTTTTTTCATTGCACCGCAATTGTAATTACAAACAGCACCCTGATATTTTATTAATTGTATTTTTTTTATATCTTTTTAAAAAAAATTAACAACACGTATATTCACTTTTCTATGCAAAGTCAAAAAAGTGTAAATGACAGTAAATATCGTTTTTTTTTTCTTCTCTTTTGTATCTAAAACCACAAAAGATTTAAAGGAAAAAAAAAAAAACACTCGAAAAAAAAATTTGTAATAATAATAAATGCCATTGACTGTTGATATTGACGTAATATGCACTTTATTTTAAATGATTGTTTTTTTTTTTTGTTCATCTATTTTTATATTTTCCATGAAGTCTCATCATTCAACAAAAGAAAAGCTTATATACATAAATTCTTCTTTGGCGCTTCAACTGACAAAATGATTGATAAATTATTTACGTTCTCTGTTTACTAACACAATTAATTATGTAATTAATGATAATGAAAAAAAAAAAAATAAAAATAAAAAAAAAAAATAAAAAACAAAAAAATAAAAAACAAAAAATAACACCGGTATTCGTAACGGAATTTCGGTTTTTCAAATCAATTAATTAATTTGTGTACTGTAGGACGGACGCATATGTGTATATACATAGATAGGGTGTTATTTTGATAACGGATATTTAAATTGTTTATAAGGTAAAACTCATAATGTGCATAGGTAACCTAGAAAAAAAATAAAATAAAACAATTTGTTTGTTTTTTTACAACTGTTTTAGTACAAGCAATGACAATATAAATTCTATAATTCTATGTATCTGCTTTGTGGTACAAGTAAGTACTTCCCATATATAAAGGTGTAAGATTTTATGACAATAGTATTTACATATAAAATTTTAGCTGTCATTTTTCAAGATTTTGATCATTTTTAATAATATTTGTTTAATAAATTATTTGAATAATGGTAAGAATTCTTAAATTCTTAAGCTTAATAGATAAATCTTGATTGATTTTATTGTATACAAAAAAAAAAAAACAACTAAATAATATACAAAGATACAAATTATTAATAATAAGTTACATTTATAGATATTTTCAATCTTTTGAACTTTTAGAATTGAAATTTTTGTTTTGTCTTTAAAGTGCACAATAGTGCATAAAATTACTGTTATTATTGTTCACTTAGTAAAGTTACAATAAAATATACTTACATATGTATATACTAATTGTTGTATGCGTCGTACATTTTATTTGTTAACCTTTTTCTGAATTTAAATTATTATTAATAATTTTCTATTAGATTGTTGAATGACTATACAAAAGATCAATGGCCAGACGATTAATAATTATGATACTAACAAAATGTCACATATGAATGAATTTCGTAATATCGTACGATGACAATGCTGTTAAAAAAAGACGTATACACCAAAAAAGAATGTTTTTGAATGTTATCTTAACTTTTAAATCATCTTGCCAATATGACGAATATATCCTTTGCATACATAATTAAATGATTTTAGAATTGTCCTAAGATATAAAATTTTTCTTGCCATTTTTTTCTTTCACTTTGGTAAATTAACATTTTAAAAATATCTGTTGTAAGCGATTTGCTTTGTAGTCTAGATGCATACACCCTTTAATGTGAATAGATCAATAAAATTTGTGGTCTACAAGAATAACGAATCAATCATTCTTATTACGATATGGATGACACATATTATGTGAGTTATAATAATTATTATACATATACTATAAAAGAGTCTACATATTATATTCTATTGTCAACAAAATAGTTTATTATCCTTCGAGTCATTTACCCAAACAAACCCAAGCAACTCAATTATAATAAATTGGTCTCTTCTTCTTTTTCTTCTTCTTCTTTTTATTTTTACAAAAATAGTCTATATAAGACCATCAATGATAATAGAGTTTAATTGATTTGTTCTTGAACGCATAAAAATTGTTTCATTACATGTATTGTCTGGAGGAGTACAAATAATTGCATATGAATACAATTTTTTTTTCTTGAATGCATAAAAATCATCATTAGATAAAATTGTAAATTTCAAACTATGTATATTGCATTTACAAAAAAAGAAAAAAAAATACTAAAATAGATGATTAAGTGCTTAAAGAGTAATTAAAGATACAGATTTCTTGGAATGTCATTTAGGAAGTTCCATTAGATACGCCTCTAAAAAAGTTAAAATCACACAAAATATCTTCTGTGACACCTCTTTAATGATATATACAAATATATATACATATATTGTGCATTCATTTTATTAGAATATTGTATTAAATTTTTAATTGTTATTTCACTATTTTAATCAGATATTATAGTTAGAATTTTTTGTTGCATTAATTTATATGATTTATATAGAAAATAAATTGGAAAGAATGTTCATTAATCACATTTAAAATAGTGTGATATTTGAAAATTTAAATTGAATTGAATTAAATGTCATATTATTGTGTTAAATTTAATTTATCATTGACATGAATATGGACTTGGAATAGTTAAATGTATTTGTATCTCACCTGAATTTATAATGCAGGTGATATTAATTGCTTTTTTTTTATATTTGCTTCTTTTCACAAGTTAAAAAACAGTTAGGTACACTTCTTTTTTTTTTGATTTATAAATAAAATAATAAACAATTTACAATGATAAATTGAATTCAGTTATAATTTATTTCAATTTATAAAATAATAATAGAACTTGTCTAGGATTTTATCAAATGAACTGGAGTAAAAAAAAAATAATAATAATAGAAAAATAAAAAATAAAATTTATTTGTTTTTTTAATCCTTCTATTTTGTTCATTCATAAGAAATATTTAAGGAATTTAACAATTGAATTATTGTCATAGTCAAACGAAATTTTTAGATATTTATGTATGAAGTGTAACACATTAATATTAATACGGTATGGAGAATGTTTTGTGTATTATATGCAAAATAATCTTGAATTCATGAATTGTGACAGCATAGACACAATGCATTGGTTTGGAATATTTAATTTTTATATAGGGTGTGATTTTAATGGCAAATTATAATACAACAATGTTTCAATTTCTAGGTTTTATTCAAATCTAAAGCAAGAATGTATGGTCTAAAAGATTAAAAGGATAATAAGAAAATGTCAAAAGGAGAGATACAACTGATACAAGATCTTTTTAAATATTATATTTTTCGTTAATAGGATCATGCTTTAATTGAATGGAGAGTTTGATAAAAATTATGTGGCGGGAGAGTTTTCCACAATGATCAACAAGGATTGATTAATGTATAAAAATGGAATGCACAAAACAAGGACTTAGAATAAAGTACTAAAAATAATCCGGAATAAAACTATAGATAACGAAAAGAAACAGGATAACGATTCAAAGAAAGACAGGAAAAAAAGTGAGAAATATAATCAAGATATACTGTGGCTGAAATACACCACTAATCAGTATAGGTACTTAATAAGTAGAATTTTTTGGAAAATATTTTTTTCTATTAAAGCTGAAAACTTATATACGCACTCACTAGAAACACCCTGTATAGCTTGAAGGAAAATATAAAAAAAACACACTTTTACTTTATTCATTTCCATTCATTTTTATTATACAAAACAAAATCAGATTTAACATGTGACATAGTTGGACATGGTCTCTTGTTACTTTTGCTATATCTAGTTAGAAGTCCATTAATTTAATGTTGCCATACTAAGTGCATATCTCATTTATGACACCATAAATATTACACCGCATAACACTTAGTGTAATTATTATTTTTCTTCTTTTTTAAATCTTTTCTATAATTTTGCTTTTTTCTTTTATTCAAACAGACAATTCAACAGAGCTGTTATCACTTGCATGACTTATTTTATAACCATGGAAACACTCATAAAATATACTTGAGCTGTAATAATTGTTAAAAAAAGGACATTATCTATAAGGATATAAGTATATCTTTTGTGATTTGTTTTTTTTAAATGTTAGGTAAATTTATTATACAAATAAAAATGTCTATTTTTTTAATCAAGTTTCTGATATTTTATGTATTTTTTTTTTTTTTTTAGATTTAAATATCATTAAGGTCACATTTTTATTAAAACTAAATCTTTTTTGACAGTTGCGTTCTATATATGTATAATTTTTTTTCTCGAATTTATAGACTTTTGATACGTCCTTGAAAGATACTTAAGGTTTTGATGTTTGTTGAGTAATTCAGATTGATGAAAATTTTTCTAAGTGATCTAAATTTTCATATGAAATCCGATTATTAAATTTTTTTTTCCAAAATGAACTCATCAAATTTAAAAAAAAAAAAAAAAAAAAACATTTTTTATTTAAGTGGAATGGTCATAATTATCGCGCATTATTAGATTTTTGTTTTTGGTTTTTTTTGTTCAGTTTATTTTTGCATAAATTCATCACGAAAAACAATAAAAAGTTGATTGTATTGATGATGATCAATCAAATTAAATCAAATATTGAAAAATATATTATCATATGATTTAAGTATCTTTTCATTCATAAGGTTAGTCACGATATTGAGAAAAAAAAAATCAATTTTCAAACATTTTTTCTGTCACAATACGTAAAATATTATTTTGATTATTTGATCATGATGATTAGAAATTGATTTGATCTTTGAAATTATATTTTGATTTAAATCGATTGTTTAAACATTTAAAAAATTAAGTTTATTTATTTTTTAAATAGATTTTCTTAATGATTTTCGTATTTTAACTATTTCTTGATTTTTTGATTGTGATGATTGTGAAACCATTTTCATTTAAATTCTTAATACTTAATATTTTCAAAGAAAAAAAAAAATCTATGCTTTTGTGTACTGTAAATTTTGTGTGATATAATATTTTGATTATATTTGAAATATTAGATAACAGAAAAATTGTTATTTTTTAATTTTTTTTTTTTTTTTAAACTTTTTTCTTAAATATTTTACTTGATTTTTCTCAAGAAAAGTTTCATGTTAAAAGGAATTTTTATGAATTCCTTAATATTGTAGGGGGTAATTATTTTATTTTTGCAATAAAAATTGCAAAATGATTAATTCAATATGTTGAAATGTTTGTCAGTTAACATCAAATATTTATGTTTTTAAAAATGTTTAATTTTAATGAGATGAAGTTCCAAGAAAAATATATTTAAAAGTACCGAAACACGAGGTGGTCACCAATAAAGTTTTTTGTTGAAAGAAATTTCAAGGCTGAAATAGAAAATACAAAAAAAAAAAATAAATAAATAAATAAATAAAAAGAAGAGATTCTTCGTTCTGACAAATTTTTTGTGTTTTCTAGTTGATGTTGCTAAGGTTTCACGTTTTCACTTCATCTTTTATTTGGAGCTTTTGTTGAAGCTTTGCTTCCTTTTGATTTTGTGTATTTCATGGTCTTGTTTATTTTTTTTTTAACTTTTCTTTTAAACTATTCTTGTTTTTGTTTCTGATAGTTTTTATCTTTTGTCTCCAACAATTCCTGTAATAGTTATGAAGTAAAAAATACTTTATTTGAAGTTAATAAGAAAAATGAGTAATCCTTTTGATAAATTTCCTTATAACTGTCATGTTTTGTTTCAATCAAATAAATAAAAGTGAAACAATGTAAGATAACATTACAAATTATTATTCATGTTTATTTTTAATTTTTATTCGCGTGAAAATATTATAAAATAATTTTATTTTCTAGAAGAAAAAAAAAATAATCCTGTAATGAAAATAAAATGTCATGACAAATGGATAAAAATATACGAGTATGTATGTGCAGAAATTGAAAAAAAAACCTGAGAAAAAGTAAAAAAATAAAACAATTTGAAAAATTAAATAAACTTTAAGATTCCGAATAGATTGTTTGTCATGTCCGTTTAGTTATAACATGAACATTAACTTCCATTTAAGGTGAATGCATGAGAGAAGTATGTATGTTTATTATAAAAAAAAAAAAATCAGAGTTACTTATATTTAAATGCAGTGATTTTCTATGCGGCTGATTATAATAATTTTGCATGAGAAAACAAAAACAAACTAAAAAGAAAAAAAAAACAACATTAGATGAACTAAGTTGTATGTAAACGAACAATATGGTATTATTGTATATGGTATTACAGGAATACAATTTAAGTATGTATGTAGGTATGTATGAATATAATGCATCAGGTACATTAAAATGCTCACGTATTTTTTGTTTTTGTTTTTCAACATGTGATACAAATCTAATGTTTTCCGATATAAAATGCAAATTTTTTACATGAAAAATCATAGTATTAAAATTGAAATTGATTGATGATATTATTATAATGTATGTAAACATAGACGATGTGGAATTTTTATATTTTTTTCTTTTCTTGTTTCTTAATAAATTGATTTCCGTCAAGTCTGGATAATTAACTTAACATTGTTAACATTGTGTGTACATGTGGTGTAAGAATTTTCACGTTTTTAGCGTTTTTTTTTTCTTTCTTAATTTTACTTTTTTGTTGAGGAGATAAAATTTTTAATTAGTAAGATAAAATACATTTTATATAATTATGAAGGATATTCAGTTTTTTTTTTTTTTTTTTTGGGATCAAATGTCATTTTATAGTAGGAAGAGATTTTGTTATTATAGATAGTCTAAATAAGGAATACGGAATATGTTTTGTAAAAGGATAAAGAGATTGAAGTAGGTGTAAAATAGATTATGAAAATAAATAAGGAAAGTATTAAAAAATAAAAAATAAAATAATAAAAATGAGTCAACTTGAAAATTGTAACTGGTACATTGACGTACACATCATTTACAAGTAGTTGAAGAAGAAAAATAAGATTTCTTTGAAGAAAAATTTTATTGTTGTCGAAGATTAAAGGAAAACAAGAAAAAAGTTATTTTGAAGTCCTGTCCTATGTTTTCTTTTACAGTGGGTCGTGGGTGGTAAATGAACTTTTTAAGATTTCTAATTTTCTGTCTTTTTAAATGAAAACATTTAAAATAATTTGTTTTGATTTTTTGATTAATTTTATTCCTACCACAAAATCATTTGATGTTTTCAAAACAATTAATTTGGTTTGAGAAACAAAATTTTTCTCTCTGAATTAAACAAGTAAAGCTTTTTCAATTTTTTTTTTTAAATTAGAAAACTTAAAGTGAATTGAAGAGAAATTTACAGACATACTCTTAATTTTAAAAATGATCATGTCTAGTAAACTTTTTTCAAAATACATGTGTATATACATATATATTTTTATATATTTTATTTCAGTTGCATGATAATTTTCAATTTTAAAGCAAGCAATCACCAGCCACTTTAGAAATAATTCCTAATGTCATGCGTGACTCTTATACTTTTGCCAAATGCTTGTTCTTGAAAGCTTTATTATTTTTACTTGAAGAAAATCAAGTCTATCGCTTCTGGCATTTTTCTTCTATATGCTGACGTTCTTAGTTAATAGATATTATTCTATCTTGTATATATTGCCCCAAGGACCCAACAGCAGCACCATTTCAGCTTTACTTTTTTCTGCTTTTCAAAGAAATAAGATCATTGTCCGACTCTAGCACACTCACCTTGTCTCTATTTTTGTGTTTTAAAAATTATTAAGATTTTCTTCAATAATGAAGTCGAAGCTCTTCTTGATGATTATTTCTTTCTTTAGTTAATGTTGGCTTACTGATGCTGTTATGTTGTATCTATGTATATCTTTTTTTTTTTACTTTATTAATTCAAGTATCTTTTTCTTGTTATAAAAATGATCAATGAATGATTTTGTTGCTTTTATGAGCTTCTTTTTCTTAATGTTAATTAAATTTTGCAAAAGAAAAGAATAATTTGTTATGTTGCTAGTTCTGTTTTATACATTTTGAAGTTTTCTTTATAGAACAGAGCTTTTTTTAAATTTTTGTTTAATTTTTTCATTTATCATCATAACCAATTCATTCGTTGAAGTTGTATATCGCAACCAATTAGTTAGTTTAGTGTGTTTTTTTGTAGAGTAGATACGAAATACATATTTCCATTTGAATTTAAAATAAGCAGCTACTAAAAAGTGTTACTACTTTAAAGCTGATCGACTGACTAAGTTATTAAATAATTAAAAGAAAAATCAACATTTTGTAGAAAAACTCAGCTAATACTCAGCAGCAACATTTTATTGATGATCAGAAAATTATAAAAAGTAAAAGAAAATGAAAAAAAGCATAAAATAAAATAAAACTTTATATACCAGATCAGTTGAAGTAAAAAATTTTGTTGAGAAGACATAGACAGACATTCAATAAAGTCAATACTTATGGAACGACGATTAACTAAGCCAAAACATTTTGTATCTTGTATCTGATGTATCAGTTGTTCGTAGACTTTCAGATGGTTTTCAGTTTTTCAGCCAACAATCAGTCGATTTTGGGTGATCGCGGCGTTTAAAAGTTTGCAAATTATTGTTTGTTCTGTTTTTTTCTTCTTAATTATTTAATAAACGCGAAACGTGGTGTTTTCTGATAATTGAAAAAATAAATAACGAATTTTAATCTAATTTTTGAGTAAAACTACAAAATTAATTAAGCTAATAAAACGTCGATTTTTTGTTATTTGCAAAAAAAATTTTAAAGGTGTTTTTTTTTCAAAATATTTTTTCTTGTAAACAAAATCAGAAAATTTTAAAACTGATTTAACGAAATATTCAACGTATTTTATTTTTTGATGATTTAAATTTTGCTTTTTATTATCTTTATTTTAATTATCTTTACGAAATTTTTTAATTAAATAAAAATTTAAAAAAAAATTTAGAAGTGTTTTTAACATAAAAAAAGCAAACAGAAAATCGTTTATTTTGAATTTAAATAGAATAGTAAATTTAATTTTGTTTCTGATTGTCATCGTTATAACGAAAGAAAAAATTAAGTATATATTCATTTTTAATTTGATTAAGGTTGTTTTTTTTTTTTTTACAAATTAAAAATTAATCACAGAGAAAAAATTTAAAAAGTTACAATTCTATGCCTCGTTGGTTTTAAAAAAAAAATGATTTTTATAAATAATAAAAAAGTGAATTTATGTTAAAAATATTGATTAAAATTTTCATAACAATTTATTGGACAAAAATGAATAATTTTGCATTCATATTTTATAATTCTATTATTGTGTTGTTCAATGAATAAAAAAATTCTAGTCAGATTATTGATTTGTAGTACTGAACAAGCTGCTGTTTAAAAGTAAAATTTAACAACCAGTTTTTCGTTTTTTAATTTTTTTTTTTGTTTTTTCCTTTAAATAGTCAAGTTTTTTTTATACATGGAAAGGTTGTTCAAGGTGCTACTTGTAAATTAATGAATTAAATAAATAAAAAAAGTAATAATACAGGAAAGAGCTAGAGAAAAAAAAAATTATTTCCTGCAACAAATCGAATGAATTTAAAAAAGTGCTAATTTTTTTTTTTTTTTTTTTTTTTGTGTACTAAAAAAAAGAAAGGAAATTGTGCATAGTTTGGAAAATCCTCTGTAAAAGTGTTTAATATTTTGAAAAAAAAAAAAAAAAAAAAAAATACTACTTTTTCTTGTGAAAAGAAAGTCAATTTTTTGTGACAAGAAAACTGATTTTTATTATAATTATTTTTATAAAACAATTCACCTTTTTATAAATTCAATTTACTGAAGAATCATTAAATATTTAAAATTAAGGTAAGTGGATTTATGCGCGAATATGTGTTTTACAATATTAGCACATCAGCATTCAGCATCATCATTCTGGTGATGTATTTTAAATTAAACTACTCAAAAAAAAAAAGCACCTGTGTACTTACTTATCTATTTATTTATATCTATCCACCAAAAATATTAATAAAAAAAAAAACAACTCAAGTTTTATGTAGAATTATCTGTTTTATATAGATATTCATATAATGTGTGTTATGTGTACACATCAAAAAATACGTAATTGTGTCTACATCACATATTAGTACGCAAAGATACATTGTTGCTTGGCAATAAAATAATATGTATGTACCTATTTAGAAAAAAAATGTATACGCGATGGCTTATCTAAGGCTTAATGAGAAAAAATAAAAAATAAAAAAATTAAATAAAACAAAGTGAAATAAAAAAAGAATAGAAAAAAAAATTAGAAAAGATACAATTGATTCGGTCAATGATTTTTACTCATTGATAGTTGTATCTGTCTGTTTGATTTAAATTTAGTAATAAATTTTGGTTAAAAATTTATGAATTCTTTAGACAGACAAAAATGTAGACGATATGTAGTAATTTTTTCATTATATTTTTGAAATTTTATATGAAAACAGTATCGATTTTTTGACATGAGTTCAAAGAGAGAGGTTTCAAAAATAATATATGGGTACTATGATAAATTTATGCTTTGTGTCCTTTTTTGTTTTTAAATTTAATTTTGTTTGTGGCAAAGCAGATGTTATAAAAATGATCCTTGATAATATAATTTTTAGATTCCCACACTACGGTTAAATATATTTTTAAACAGCAAGACTGTTGTACGTTCGCCTCCTTAAATTTTTGAATTTTTATTTTATAATTTTTTTTTTTTGTCGTTTTTGATTTAAAAAGTAATTCTTCAAATAATTTATTATACCATTCTACTTACATATATATTATTTTTTGTTTTTATTTTTTGACCACACGATACCAGATACAAAAAAAAAAAAGATACAGAACAATAGGCAGATAATAAATTTATTGTGAATTTGTGATTTACTTTATTCTAATCTTTATAATATTTTCGCGTTTATTATTATTCAAGAAACAAAAACAAAAAAACTCAACAGCAATAACAACGATAAACCTACTTATTTTCTTTGCTGTTCTTTGTGTAGTACATGCTTGAAACGCAAGGACATCTCGAATCACATATGAATTTCCGGAATAGAGAACCATAATAAAATATGAATGTATAATATGAAATGATTTCTCATCATTACACACTTTTTTTTTTTATAATTTCATACGACTTTTTGGACAAAATCCAATATTTTTCTTTATAAATAATAATTTTTAAATTTATTTTAAACTGTCTAGTGTGATGTTTCATTATTATTATACTTATGTACTAGAAGTTCTTTTATTTATTTTTAAAATTGAAAATCACGTTTTTTTCTTGAAGATCTTTTTTAAAATTGAAAAAAAAAAAAGAAGAAATTATTGAAGACTAAAAATAAAGAAGAGAAGGAAAATACTAAAAAAAAAAAAAAATAGAATAAATTTTAAAGAAAGAAAAAAAAAAAAACTTATCGTCATCGAGTTTATATTATTATGCGACAGTTTTTGTGTAGGCTGTTGACATATTATTTTTTGTTGTTAATTTTTTGTTCGATTCGATGTGCAGCAGTATCACCACAAAAATAAAAGGAACTTAACTTTTTTAAGAAGTCAAGCGATCAAAATTGCAAAATAATATAATATTGAAGTATATTGTGTATTTAAGATATGAAATATATGTATATAGGCTCCAAGATAAAGTAAACAAAAATATCGGAAAAAGAAAATTAAAAAAAAAAAAACATTATAAAATATGAATTGTGAATTAAATGCTAAGCTAAAGTTGAAATATGCGTGAAAACTTGAAAGAGGTGTAAAAAGGAAGAAGGAGGTAAATTATAGGAAAAATAAAAAAATATATATTATCATGATATACCTAAGGTGTACATTATATTGAAATATAAACAGAACAAATATATCAAATAGAGTGTGTAGTTTAATAATTTGTTCTGTATATTGTTTAGTTAGTCCTCTTAAGATGTTCTAAGAAATGAATGCTTCAATAGTGCAAAAAAGCATCATGGATCATTTCTTGTTTAATGCACCATCAGTTCCTTGTATAATAAGAATCACAATATGCACCATAAGATTGAGTTTTTTTTTTATTTTGAAATTTTATTATTTTTTTTAGGTATTTTTTTCAAGTAATTTTTATCTTATTTCATTTTTTTTCTCAATTATTTATCGTTTCTTTGTCGTATCACATTTTTAATACTTATAATAATTTTTAAATAAAAAACAAAAATACTTGTTCTGCATATTTCTTTTGTTTTCTTTTTTCTTCTACTTTCTTACTTGGTTACTTACTTAAAATGTCATATAAAAGTACACCTCATAATGTAAAAACTTTAAAATTTTCATTATTTTTATTTTTTGTACCTCCTCGTTTTTTTCGTTCCCGATTGTATCTACCAACTCATACATTATTATACAAGATATACTCAATTGAGGCAATTTATATGCGTGTACATACTGTGAGATTGCGTATTAATAACATATTTCATGGATCAAAAAAAATCGTATATAAAAATGAAATTAAGAAAAAAAAAAAAAAACTGAAGAAACAAAACACATGAAATAATCCTTCTTTTAAGTATCCAGCGTATAAAATAATCGTAAAAATTTATGAGATTTACGCTATTTTATTTTATTATAATCGACAAAAATCAAGTATCAAAAAGATCTGAGTTGTTGAGAAAAAAATAAAGAAAAAAAAAAAAAAAACAAAATGTAAAGGAAATTTTTTTTCTTCTTGTTTTTTGAAAAATTTTTAAATTCTTGTTTTTCCTTTGTTATCACATGAATTATGTGCATTTTTATTTTGAAATTTCAATATTATTTTCCGCATTGTATTTATGAGTATTGTAATAAATTTTGATCAAGTTTTTTGTTTTTATTGTATAATTTTGCAAAATCAGACACTGATTGTTGACAGTTTTTGAATTGTACTTATTATTCTGTATAACGGTTATTATTTTTTTATTTTTTGATAAAATATAATTTTAATTTTTAACGTAAAAAAAAAAAAATTTTTTTTCTCATTGTTCCTTGATTGTTGATCGTATTGAAGTGGGTAGGATCAAAAGAATATTTTATATTTATCTGGTGAAATTGTTGAGATTATTTCTTTAAGTAAAAATAACATTTATTCAATATTACCATGACGTCACTTATCTAATTTTTAAATGTAATCAAGAAATTTTTATACCAAAATGAACTTTTCAAGCATTTGTTTCCTTAAAAGACCATGATTCCCATTCATTAGAAATGTAAAAAAGTTAGTTAAACTTTTTTCCTTTGTAATTGAATTTTTCTTTTTAGAAAAGGATTTGAAAATTTGCATATTTCTTAAACTGAATTAAGTCGTTGTCTTTATTTGAAGAAAAACGGAAAAAATGTATTGTTAAGTTTTATTATTTTCTAAATTATTTCCCATTGAAATAAGATACATACTTTTAATATGTGTTTACTTTCATTTTTATTATTTCTTTTTCATGCTAACCGATTGATTTAACAGTCATTCTCTTTTTTATTATTTTTTAAACATAAAAATGCAATATGATTCTCTGTTTTGTGTTACTTATTGCTGCTGTTGCAGTTTTGATTTATTAATCGTTAACTAAAAATTTTGTTTCAATTTTATTGCATTATTATGGGTCAATAAAGCTCCAGTTTCAAAACTTTTAAACAATTAAAAAAAAAAAAAACTACCAAGTGGAACATAAAATATCGTTTTTTAATGTATTTGCAATTTGCATATAAATTTTTGTACAGTTTTTTTTTTTCTGGTTACTAAATTACTCATTTTTAATTGTAAAGATTATATACGAGAAATATGAAAGAAAAAAATTTAGAAAAATAAAAAACAAAGATTTTCACAAAAAAGAAAGAAACCAAATATTTAACAAGGATCCTAAAAATAAATTTTAATACAAAAAAAAAAAAAAAAAAAAAATAAAAAATAAAAAAAAAACAGAAAAAGAAAAAAAAAATATTTCCAAAATAAGATTGATGATCAACGTTAATGCTAACTTAACAGTCAATCCTTTAACAAAAACAAAGAAAAAAATATGACAAATGGCTTTTCGAATGAAATATTAAACTAATAAACTTCTAAACAAAATATAAACATAAATGAAAAAAAAAAACACAATTTGGTTTTATCATCGAAAATCAATTTGAACAAAAGATAAACACAAAAAAAAAAAAATCTATCAAACAAAAAAATTCAGAAATTAGTAAAATGACCTTAAAATGAATAATAAATGAATTTAAAAATTTAGGAAATAAAAAAGATAAAAACAAAGTAAGAAAGAAAAAAACAAATGATGGGAATTTAATAGAGAATCTATACTTTAAATGTTGTATCTTATATGTATGTATGTTCTTGATATATTTTTTTGTTTTATTATACAAAAAACGGTGCCGGTGGTATATTGTTCTTGTTAAATGTTTTGATTTGGGTCTGAAAGGTGATACAAAAAAGCAAAAGAAAGCATAAAAAAAAACTTTAAAGTTGTTTTTAAAGTGCTATAAAAAAATGTCTTAAATATTCCATCATGAAATATATATTGAAATTTTCAAATTTTTCATATTTTGCGGTTCAATAACGATACTTAGATACTTTCATTATTAACATATAGTATAGATATATGAAATCGTATTATATGTATATTTTAGATTGTAAACTATTTATAACATAAAATAAATTTATTATGCGATATTTATTGTATATAAACATACACTTTATTTTATATTTTAACAAATTTTTATTATTAGAACAGGAAAAAAAAAAATAATCAAACTCTAGATATACTTGTATATATCTTGTATGAAATTTATAATTTGTAGATATTCGATGTATCTGTCATAAATATATAAATTTTACATTAAAATAGAATGACATTGTATAATAAACATTTTTATTAATTTAAAAATCTGCATACAAATATTTAGTTAAAATTCAATAAATTAAAAATTGAAGGAAAAAAAAATTTATTATTAGTTTATATCTGATGTAGATAAATAGATACTTAGATACAGCTGATCGAATTTTAAAAATAAGAAATAAAAAAAAACAAACAAATAAAAAAAAATGAATAAAAAATTCAAAAATATTTTTTTTGTATTCTGAATATATGTATATTTTGTAAAGCACGTTTTAAACCGAAAAAAAAAATATATTAAAAATAAAATTCGAGATTTTTATACTGAAATTTCAGATTTATCAGTTAGTTGATTCTTTTTTGTTTTCTTGAAAAATTCGGTGTTGTTTAGTTGTTGTTGTTGATTTATTTATGAAAATTTTCACAAGGTCATTTAAAATAATAAAAGAAAAAAAAACGTATACAAATATTGCTACATACATATATAAATTAAATTTACAATTCAATATATCTATAAAGTCGATGAACTGTTTTTTTTTTAATGAATAGATTCAATTTGTATCTGTTATTTTTTTTTCGTTTATAATTCGTTTACATATATTATTTGTTTTTGCTTATTTTATTCAAAATAAATTTACAAAAAAAAAAAAAAAAATCAGAAAAATATTTAATTAATTAATTTATTGGCTTTCATCAACATATCACCATCAATTCATGCCTTATTATTTTCTATTCTAGTTTATTATTTAAATTTTAAATGACTTTTCTTTTTTTTGTCACTTTGGTATATTTTCAATTTTTGAATATTTCATTTTTAATTATGTATGTAATTTTCATACAAAAAAAAAAAAGAAGAAGGATAAAAATGAAAAACCTACAACATGTGCGGCAATTAAAATCATCTTAAAAAAAAAAACTATTATTAAATTAACAATAAATTACTAAAAAAATTTCTTTCTTTTTTTTTTTTTTAATAAATAAACTTTACAAAATTCTTTTGTAATTATATGATTATAAATTTTTTCTTTAAATAATTTTTTGTATGAGAGATTTTTTTTTTTTCAAATTACAAGTAATTTTTTTTTTTTAATTCACCCACTCAATAAAACTGATGGTATGAGCGCACATTTCATTTCAGATCGGTAAATTTCGAATGTAAAAAATCTGTATTCAATTACCTAATAACATACTTCTGTGATGATGTTGAGGATGTTGAGGATGATTAGATAAATTTTATTTTTAGTTTTTGTATAAAGAATTTTATGCTTTTGAATTTGATTTTATTTCTTTAATTTTTCTGCGAAAAAATATAAATGAAAGAAAGATAAATTAGAATTAAGAAAAAAATTGATATTTTTTGTGGTTATTGTTGTTGCGAAAATGATATAATTTTATTTGAACATTTTTTTGTACTTTGTTTGCCGGTATCCACTGAGTTTAATTCGCGTGATTATTCGGTTAAATGTTTCAAAATTTAATTTTTAAATACATTTTTTTTTTTCTTCAAAATGAAATTTCTTGTACATAACGTATCTTTTACAAAATTATTGAAATTATGGAATGTATATATTAAAAGTGAGGGAAAAAAAACATAACGAATTATAATTAGAAAAATTAATTTTAAATTGTATAATTCAAATTATAAATGTGGTTTTGAAGAAGAAAACATTTTTTTTTAGAGAATTGTTCGATCATTTTATTTAAAATTTAAAAAAATAAAATGTTTCCAACACGTTTTCGATGATCAAAATTATTTTATTTATTGTTTCTATTTTTTTTTACGAGTTATAATTTGGCATCCAGCATCTAGTTTTTGTGTATCTGCAATTGGAAAAAAAGACAAGAGAGTTAAATTGAAATAAGTGGGTTAAAAGTGTTGTAATTGACGAATTAAAAAAAAATTGTTTTCTTTGTATTGAAAAATTTTAATAAAAAACTGCTTGATTTTTTTTTTTTTTTTTTGTTAATTGTCATGAATACCAAATTTGAAATGATTTTTCTTATGAATTGCTATTTTGAAAGTAATTATAAAATATGAATTATTATTGTTCGCCCACAGCATGTAATAATTCTTTTGATTGTCCTTAGAAAGTTTATTTTTTAACAAATTCCTAATTAACAAAAAGAAAAAAAGTTTGACGACCTTGAATTTATAATTTTCGAGTTACATCATAATTTTTAAAGAATCAAAAAAAAAATTTATTTTGATTGGTTCAAGAGTGTTAAAATCTCAAAATCACAATTCATTCTAAAAGATCTTCAAAATATTTACTTCATAGCATAAAGGTCGTTCTTCAAAGAGTTTTAGTTAGTTTTGGGTGAGCTTTAGATCAAATATTCCTGAATAAATCTAATTTTTTTATATTGAAAATCCTTCTAGTCCCTGAGTTTTATATTATTTATCTTAATTTAAAAAAACTACATGTTGCTAACAGGTTTCATATAAGGCATCTACAAAAAAAAAAAAAAAAAAAATTCTGTAAAGGAATAAATTAAAGTAGTTAATTCTGTGCCATAAATAAGATCAATCTTCAGTTAAATCTTCTCAGAAAAAAAAATTTAATTACACATTAAATGTCACATAAAAATCATTTTAAATTGTGTAATACTTAAGTTTATAACTCTAACAAAATTATAATAATACAAAAACATACATCACATGCTTATTTTACAATTATTCATATCAAATTATGAATTTTAACACACATTTATATTGTACATACAGAAAAAAAAAAAAAAAGAAGTAAATATTGAAGTCATTAGGCCAGGGTCAAAAATTGTACAAATAAAATGAGAAAAAAGCCCACTCAATTTAAAATTAAATTTTCAATTGCATTTTATGTGTAAATTTAAACCCTTTCGTGAAAATACCGCAATATTTAAATAATAATTTGCAACAAAATTAACAGAAAATAAAAAAAAAAAAAAACAAACAAAACAAATTATGTGTAAAATATTGAATATGTATGGTTACCTACGTACTATTCATACATACAACACTTTATTTACATTAATTTATTTTTTTTTTTTTTATAAATTAATTGAGTCTTAAATTATTGTGTATGAAACTAATCAAAATTGTTATTTTAAGCGACAATATATTTTTTAAATTTATTTTTTCTTATTTAAAAAAATTTTTTGTTTTTAAAGTAGATACATGTTCTGCTTTTATTTTTATTTTTTTTAAAATTTTTAATCTGATGAGATGCTGTAAATACAACATTATATTATTTTTTATTTTAATTTTATTTTCATTATTTCTTTTTTTTATGTAGTAAAATTAAAAACGATCATCGTTGTCGGTGCTTGTAATTTGCATCAATTAACCATTAAAAATCCTTGACTCAAGTCTTCCTACACTTCTTCATATATGTAATGTATTCTTATATATTTTACATACATACATACATATATTGATTTTGTTATATGTACATAGTTTCATGAAAAATTTTTTTATTCCAGAGCAAAAAAACAAAACAAAATTCTTGAATCTTGAGTTGTATATTTTTTTCGCCACAAAAATTCTCCCTTTATCATCTTTAAATTCTATAAAGATTTTCAGCTGTTACAAAAATGCAAAAAAAAAAAAAAATATTATAAGAGAAAAAAAACATGATGCACATGATTGTAACGTATGTTACTCGTGCTTTTGATATTTTAATTTTGTAATAAAATTGTTGAAAAAAAAGAAGAAAACAATTGAGTTTGAAGATAAAAAAAAAACAAACAATGAAAAATGAAATTAAAAATAATCTAAATAAACGTATGAGGAAGAAGTAAAGGTTAATGTTTTTTTAAATAAAATAATCCATTAATATCTACCGCCGCCTCCTGTATATCTCTTGCAATTAGAAAATATTAAATGGTTTAAAAATGTTTTTTTAACAAGACAAAAAATTTATTTTTTGTAAATTTTCACAATGATTTAATTTATAATAACTAATTAATTTATTTATTTTTTAAATTTTGTTTTACACAGAATTGATCATCCTAGAAGAGATTTGCACAAAACGTAATAGTGGTGGTCGTGGGGTGGTGTTTGTGCATTACTACAATTTGGTAATTGTGGTTTATAGCACGAAAAGATGACAACACGATGGAAACAAAAAGCCTCAATGGCATTAGCTATAATTACAATAATATTCTTATTTTTATTATTAATATTATTATGGACAGCAGTTAGTAATGGAATGTTACAAACGACACCGTCATCATCATCATCGCCATCATCGCCATCATTATTATCATCACTATCATCATTATCATCACTATCATCAGCAGAAGCATCATCATCGTCTGCAACATCAGTAACAGACAATCAAAATAAAATAGTTAATAATAGCGAAAATAATAAGCAGCTGAAACAGCAAAAGCATCATCATCATCACCATCATCAAAAGACTTCATCTCCATTGGAAACGAATATGGTGGATATTCAGGAGGATGATCAGCAGTCATCATCATCATCATCATCTCAAGGTAATCAACAAAAACAAAACATGTGCGCACATACATATGTATATACTGGCTAGCTAGAAGCTTGTTAGCTAGTCAAAACCCTTAGTCGAATAGTCAACATAATAAACTTAATAAAATGTGTAGACAGATAACAAATACCAAAATAATAATAATTATTAAAAATAAGAATAATAATAATTTTGAAAAGACACAACAAACATTTCAAGGAAGAATTCTCTTTAAATAAAATTTCTTATGAAAATTGGTATCTGATCTATGTTGAAAAATTCTTTTTTTCATTTGCAACATATTTTGCAGACAAATAACAAATATGTGTTACACGTTATACAAGTTTGTAATTTTCCATTTGAATTTTGAGTCACGTGAAATATTAAACTGAAAATATTAAAGGTGGAAATTTTTATTTTTTATTTTATTTATGTTGGTTTTGTTTCCTCTTATAAAAATTATCTATTATTGTTTTGTTTTTGTTTTTAAGACTTTTATTTAATTCTGATGACAATGCTATTTTTTGTTGTTTTTTTTTTTGTTTGTTTTTTGTTTTAAAATATTTTTATAAGTTTTGAATTTATGATGAATGCCAATTTTAAAGACATCACCCCATTCATAAAAATGACTAAACAACATATCAAATGTCTATTTGATGTCCATATGATGAATATGAAGAAGTAAAGATTATTACATATAGGGTATGTTAAAAGGTTCATAGAATTTTCGTTAGTCATTTAAAGTTAAAAAAAATAATTTATCAAAGGAAACAAGTTTTGAAAAAATCATACAAAACTGTATCATTTAAAAACGAGAAGAAATATAGAACAATGACAATGACAATATAGAAGGATAAAAAATGTACTCCATATGTTAATTTCTTCTTTTTTAAGAATTATTCAAAACTTTCAGAACATCCTGTTTTTGATTTGAAAAATTACTTTATTGGCTTTAAAATATTTTATTTCGATTCTAAAATGCTTTTAAAGGAAAAACAAATACGAAAAAAAAAAACCAGTGTCAACTTTCTTTTCTTGAAAATTGGTAAAGTTGCGATTATAATTTTTTTTTTTCGCTGAACCAACAGCAAAAAAAAATTGAAAAAAAAAAAATAACAAGAAAAAATTAAATGTATTTTTTGGTTAATATTTTTTTTTTTTTTAAATTTTGATAAATGACTATGGGAATTATTTATTTAAATTTTTCTTGTTTAATTTTTTCAAATGTTTTTGTTGTTGTTGTTGTTTTTGTGGATAAATAATTCTTTCTTTAAAAATTTTATTTTTGCTAATTAGGCAGAGATAACAGGAAATTGTGCTTTTTTTTAAAAAGAAGCCAGTAACCTCAAAGAAGAGTTTATGTATGATGATGATGATTATGTGTCATGCTTTGTGTGTGTGTTGTTTTATTTGTCACATATGTATGTTTCTAAGCAAAGACAAGGTAAAATATGTAAACATAAATATAATTTTTTGATTAATTTTAGAAATAGAATCAACAAAAAGGTAATTAAAAATAGAATTATGGTGATTTTAAAAATGTCACATTTTACAAAAGTTTCTCTTTGAGATTTTTTTTCTCATGAAATTTACATATATTTCTTAATTACACTACGATTATTTGATCAAATATTTTTCTTCGTTTTATTGCAATTAAAATTCAATAATTAAAATGTTCACCTGAATCATTTAGGAATTTTATATACCTAAAATGAATAAATCATTTTTTTTATGTAATTTAAAATCTCATAAATAAATTATTTCATAAATAATTGATTCTATAAAAGAATAATTATAATTTAATTATTACATCAAAAAATTAATTAATACAGGAACTTTATGATTAATTACAATATGTAAAAATTATAATGAATTTAATTATAAAACAACAAAATGAACTAGATCATTAAATGTGCATAAATTTTTTTCTATAAATATGACATTTTTTTCTTGTAAATATTCTTTTTTTTTTTTTTTTTTTAATTCATAACAAAAATAGAGTAACAACAGGTACATTTATGCTTCAAATGACTGTGTTAAAAAAAAAAGTATTTTGTGTGGTTGTTGCACTAATAAGGTGTTTAGAAAAAAAAAAAGTATTATATTCAACTTTTAAAACCTACGTAAAACAATTTAAACAAACACTTAGCAACCACATTCTTACACTTTTTTTTTTTATTATTCTGTGTGGTACTATGTCACCAAACAACCCTCAAATTGACCTTGCTTCATAAATTATTAATTAATTTGTTTTTTTTTTCTTTTCTCTTTTTTCTTTAAGTTGAATTTATTTTAGTAATTAATTATATCGTTGTTGCAATAATACATAAATAATTTTCCCGTCAGAAATATTCGATATATAGGTTTTTTGGTCGATTAAATTTGCTAAGTGAAATGCGTTAACAAATCAAAAAATTAAAACACTTTTTTTTTAATTTTAATCATGAAATGCAAATTTTTTTAATGTATAAAATGTATGTCAATCAATTCAAAAAGTGTAATAAATCATTTGAAATTGATGTAGTACAATGTTTACAGGTCTCATAGAAATAATTATCAGATGTTATTTTGACTATTTTGGTTTTTACAAAGTGGGAAACGAAAGGTAGGCAAAATACAAGGTATTTCTAAAGTTTTCTATTTAAAATTTTTAAAGGATGATAAATTAATAAGAAAATAACGATTATCTTTGTTTAAATTTATTTTTAACAGTATCTGCAGCCCAAAAAAATTCCAAAATTGGGGATTCCTTAATCCTTTTTTAAAAAAGTACTCCAATTGGCATAAAAAAGCTCAATATGATCACCCTGTTCATCATGAGAAAAAAATAATTAAGTATTTGTTATATTTTATTATAAGATTGATTACTGATCGAATCAACTAAGTATATGCTATGGTAATTTAAAACCGTCACATATAGTACTATACGTATTTATATACGTTTACTAAAATGTTAGTGAACCCAATAATCGCGTCGTTCTATATGATTAGCATCACGGTATGGCGCTAATGTCATAATAATGTATCTCGAATCTCAATAATAATCATTTTTATTATTGCTTAGCATCAAACAACATTAATATCAACATTTGTCTATTTTATAATGTTTAAGAGATATGTATACTCGTATAGTTATCTAATTTGATTATATGAATTGACATTTAGATTAGATTCGTTAACTGTAAGTGTACGTATGTATATGTATTTGTTTGTTTGTACATTTAAATTAAAACCTTTCCTTATTCTATTTAGACTGTCAAATCTCTTGTTGATTATAAGGTGGAGCAAGGGGAGACATTATTATCACTATCGTTGTCTTTTTACAACTAAATTTTAAATGAGATATATATATTTTTTTTTTAATGAGATGTTTCAAGCTATTTTTTACTATCTGTTTTCTTTACATGTGCGCAGATAGTAAATATACCTATTTAAGTAGAAAAAAGATACTCATGCGGTATTTTATTGGCGCGAAACTTATCACATTATCAGCATCATTTGAATCTTCTTTTTTTCTTTTTTCAAATAATCAACTGACTGATAGAGAACGGCTGTGTAATTAAAAAAACAAAAGTAAACTACGTGTGTGAAAAAAAAAATTTTTTTATATTCTTTACTTTTTTTTCTCTTTTATTTTTCAATTTAAATATACATAAATAAGATAGATAAAAAAGATCCGCAGATAAAAAAATTTTATAATATGAATGGAGAGGGTTGGTGGAATATTAAAATAAAAGGAAACGGACATTAATTTCCGTACCAAATAATCAAATAAAAAAAAAAAAAAAATCATTTCAGGCAATTGAATATCTATAACACACATACCCAGGTATTTAAATTGTTTTTATTCAAACAAAATCTTAATTTAGATTCCTGTGAGTAAATGTATGTATGTAAAGTGAATGTTTTTGATTTATTTTTTTTTTACATTTTATTTTTTATTCAATTCGAGAGATATCAATCAATTTATAAAACTCAACAGCAATTTAACAGGTTGACAAGAAGATTTATTGATCAAAAAAATAATGTTGAATTTTTTATAAAAGTAAAAAAAGAAAAAAAATTTATTCAAGAAATATTTGTAATTTAGGTCTTTTGAAGAGAGAAAAAAAAACAAACAAGAACAACAAACATAATTTATTGATCGTTGTGAAATGAGATGTATTTGGTGGTTTAAGTGTTATTTTTTTGTTGTTTTGTTTCTTTTTTTTTTTTAGCACAAGCACAACATATAACAAATTGAGATTTTTATATGAAGATAATAAAAGTAGTTCGTTATATAATCGAATGCGTAAGTCATACAAAAAAGAAAATAAAATTTAATAATAATAATAATAATTTTTTGTTAAGGTGTTAAATCGGGTTTTTTAGGTGCTTGATGTAATGAATTTGTTTTTTGATTATAAATTTTGTTAAATACATTAAAATGTGTAATAAATATAAGATAATGACGATTATACTTAATTCATAGAAAAAAATATTTCTCACCAGGTGTTTATTTAGAGATTCAGGTGTTTATGAATTTAAATACAGGGTGAAAAGTGTATATTTTGTTGTTGTTATTGTAGTTATTGTTTATATAAATTATTATAATCTATAATAGAGGCTTTTCTCCTGGTAGCAAACAGATTTTGTTACAGAAAAACAAATTACTATTTTTTCTGTTCCTGTGAAAAAATCAATTGTCTTTTTTTCTTCACATCAAATCGAATCAAGCTCTGGCCTAACTAAGCCTTAGCACAAGTTAAACCAAAGTTTTAAAAGTGAATTTTAAAGAAAAAAAAATTTAGAATGATTTCTTTGAAGATAAGAAATTATTTTATTCCTAATTGTGGTATATTTCAAATTTCTGATCTGACTTTGCAATTTACGCAGAAAATTTATGATTTTAATTCTTTAGGCAAGTTATTCGAAAAAGAATAAAAAAAAAATTAACTACATATTTAAAGATCTCAGATTTCACATTTATTTTATACCCTATATGTATGTGTATGTATTTTTCATTTAAATTAACCATAAGCAAATATCAAATAATTATGATAATTTTTATTATTAAAATGTAAAAATACTTGTATTTAAATATACTCATATGATTAAGACATGATAAACATAAAAGATGTAATAATGATATGTTTTATGACACAAAAAAAAAAAAAAAAAAGAAATTAAAAAAAGAAATACACAAAAAGAAAAAGAAAAAAACAAATTTTAATTTCAACAAGCTTAATTATAGTACAGTGAACTTAAGAATAATGACAAATCATTTATTATTTTCTTACTTAAAAATAATACTACATTTTATTTAATTGAAGAAAAATCAACAAGACAAGATTATTATGAATTTTATATTTTCATATACATATGTATGTATAATTAGGTTTTTTTTTCTTCTCATTATTATTGTAGATTGTAGGTACACATTAGAGATACTATACTTAAGTACTTCTGTCAGGTTTTGATGAAAAGATACAAGTAAAAAAAAAAACATCATCTAAATTTGAAACATCCTTGAAAGGTGTGAATTAAAAATGAAAATACATAGTGACAAGTGAACATTTGTATAAGATATTTTTTTTACATGTATCTTCTTATTATTATATGAATATTTATTTATTAATTTTTTTTTAAAAAAAATTTTATTAGATAACTTTCACTTGAATTTTTAAATATGACGTTATTATGACATGATTATTAAAACAAAAACAAAAATTTAAACTAATCAACATCAGCATTTTATTGTAATAAAAAATTAAAAATAAAATACAAATGAGAGACAGAGGAGAAAAAGTCTTGATTTTATGTTTAAATTTCTACGATAACAAGGCTGATGTATGTTTTTATTATGTGTCTACATGATTAAAAAAAATAATAATAACATAAGAGAGTGTAATAAATTTACATGATATGTTCGGGATAAATTGAGTTCTTATGCTGTTTTTTTTTTTTTTTTAAATTTTTATATAGTATTAAAGATGAGTTCATCTATAAAATTTGTTAAATGACTGATGTGCCACAATTAAGATACATAGTTATTAGTTTTTATATTTTTATTTTTGCTTCAATAGTTAAATTTATTTTAAATGCGGCAAAAATTATGATGAATGACATAATTAGGTTAGATTTTCATTGAAAAAAAAAAATATATGTATATGTATATATGTACATACAAGTAAAAATTACATCAATGATGATCCTCATAAAAAGATGATGATGATGAAGACATAACAAGGAACAAGTTCAATGTTGCAAAAAATATTTAATACATGAATGACAAACGTCTGTAAATGCATATATGTATCTGGATATGAATAAGTAAGATGAACTGATTTGATTTTGATCTGATTATTTTTCTTCTTTTGTGTGAATCATTTTAAGTCAATTCTCAAGGCTCATAATCCCAAATGAGAATTTTCAATTTGATGAAGATTTTAATTATGAAAGTTCATGTAAAAAAAAAAATCAATGATTCTTTTCAAGTTCCAAAACAAATAAAAATAAGCAGACATCCAATTTTAATTTCATTTGATTTTGAATAATAAAATTCATAACCAAGAATTTGTCTAAAAGAATACAACCAGAAATCCTAGTGTAATAATTAGTCATAAAATCTTTTATGAGATTCTGTTCAGTACAAAATTCCATTTTTATTTTTAAGGATGAAGATTAGAAAATCAGGATTAAAAGATAAAAAGTTTATGAAAAATATGTAAAAGTTTAAACAACACTATCTTTCTTGTTCCAATTCGTTCACGTATTTCTTCTTTCCTTTTTTCAATCTCTAGAGTCAATCATTAACTAAGATAAAAAAGTTTAAAAAGATTATTCGTTTTCCAGGTTTTGTCTGGGCACTGGAATTTGACAGAAAATGATTCTCATATTCCAAACAATAACATTAGATCATTTAATGATAACTGTTTTTGTTTCCTAACTTCACAGTTCAGAATAACCTCCATAAATCTCAAGAATCAGGCAATTATTTTTTGAAATTTCATTACAAATTATTTCAAATGTTTGTTACAATTTTAGTTTTCAATGCACACGGTTATGAAGACACATGTTAATTCAAGTGTTATTTTTTCTCCTTGATTATCTCTTAAAATGATTTCAAAAATTCTAAATTAGTTTCAAAAATTAAGATATTTATTATTTTTTTTACTTCATTGATTTCCCTTGAGCATTATTTTTTGTGTTTTTTTTCCCCAATAAATTCTCATAATTATTAAAAAACAAAAAAATTACAAAAAAATAAATTTAATTTTCATTTTAAGAGCAAAAAAAAGTTTATACTTATAACAAACAAACATGAAATTCATTTTTGCGGATGTTTTCTTTAAAAATAATTTTAATAATAATTTTTATTTTTTACTTTTGGCCAAACATTCAAAATTATCACATAAACACCACCCGTGGGTAATTTGAGATTTCTGATTGTGTATTCCAAACGACCAAACGATTATAATTGTATCTTTTCGGCTATCTTGCGTACTTTTTTTTTTTTTTGAAAAAGAATATATTTTTTTTTTGCCAATTTAATAAAAAGTGGAAAAAAAAGTTGTTTAATTTTTATTAAATACGTTTATTACCATTAAAAAAAAAATTTGAAAATAAAAATACGATGATGATCAAGGTTATCGTTAAATGAGAATTTTTATATTTTGTGGCTCCAAAATAAATCGACAATCAAAATTATGTTCATAAGTATAATTATGTTATTTGTTAAATATTTCGAAAAGAAAAAAAAGTTACATAAAATTAAATTAAAAATGAAAATAATGTGAATCAACTGATATGAGATTATATGAAAAAATTGAAAAAAAAAAACATAAGGTTCGTGATTTTTATTTGGAGAAGAGAGCTTTGAGATGAAAATTGATTGGCATTTTTGAGTTTTTATGGAAAAAAGAAACAAAATGAAGATAAATTGTTTAGGTAATTGTTATTGCTGTGAGGAAATTATTATTATTAAAATAAATTTCAATTTACCTATGTTATTTGAAAGAATAATAATATTAATTTAATGAGCTTCATAATGAGCCATTGTGGTAATGTATAGAATGGAATTGTTTTTTCTTTTAGATAAAAGTATAAAAAACGTAATAAAATTTTGTAATAGTTTTAATGTCAAATTTTTTTCCAACGTTCTCTCCATTTAAATGAGATAATAAAATTACCCACATATTTTCAAAGACTCTTTTATAAGGGTGGTTACTTAGGTTTTGGACCAAAACCACATGATGTTTATGTTCATGAACCAGTCAAACAAACAAACTAAATGTATAAGGTAGGTCATTAAAAAGTAACTTGTTTCAGGGGAAAAAAAAATCTTTTTAGGACTGCGAACTACTTACTTTGAAGGAATCCTTTTCAAGACTGTAGAATCAAAGTAGATGGAGTTTGATTATTTTAATTATTTTAATATACAAACAGCTATTTGCCAGTTACATAAAAATAACATTCGTCAGCCAGGACATAAAACCGATAAAATGAATATTACATCCACCTTAAAATATATTTTTTGCCAAAAATTTCATACAGAAAATAATCTATGTATGTAGGTATACATGACAAATAACAAATTTGAAAATTTTTGAAACGGTTCATTAAGGTCATAAGTGTTTAATCTACGGCACATTAACCTTAAAATTTATTTTAAATTATTATTTTTCATTACATTATATATTACATAATTTAAATGGTATAATAAATAATTATTATATCACAAAAAACACTTATGTATGTGCAACAGAAAAAATCATAAAAGAAAACAAAAAAAAAAAAAAAAAAAAACCACAGACAAAAAAAATACACACACGAAATCAGAGAATATTTTTATGAGAATAAAAATTTGTGTACATGTTAAAACCCACGTTTGATCCTATTATTATTATTATTATTATTATTAGTCATGTTTTTTTTTCTTCTTAGATTATTTTTATCTTGTATGTATGTAGGAATTATAATATGTGTAAATATACATATTTGCTACTTATGAAAAATTAATTGCAATCATAAATAATTGTACCAATGCGATATGTTAAAAATTTAATTAAATTTATCTTTCAGCGTCATTGCATTTCGATTTCAATTTATGAAAAGCCAACAACAACAAAAAAAATATCAAATTTTTTCGCATATGATTGCATACATTTTAAACTATGTATGATGTTCATCATCATTTTAAACATGTGATATAGAGTACATACTTATGATTTAAAATTTTGATTTTGATAACCTCTTAAAAATGTCATCAATAATTTTCTTATAATCTAAAGTGATACTTCAATAGAAATCTCAAGTGGATGTTAGTATTAAAATTGTAATTGCTATGAATTACCTACATAATAAATTATGTACGTGAAAATTGACAATATCAAAATAAATTGAACAAGTGTGTAAATCTAATCTAATCTATTTACAGTAAAGCTTTCATATGTAAGGAGGATGTTGCTAAGAAAAATAGTTGAAATGTGTCGAAATTAGAAGAAGTGATGAAATTTCCTTTTCGGTATTCATAATTCATTGGAAATTTTTTTACAAAATTCGGTTCACATCAAGGTGATCTCTTCTATATTTAATTGGTTTCTTTAGATTCATTCTAATTGAAATTTAAGGACTTAAGCTTTGAAGTTTCAAATAAAATTTGATTATGAAAAGAAATGAAAAATTACCTTCTGTGAAGATTCTTAATTCTTCAATAAATTCTAATTTTTTTTAAATACTAATATCCATTTTTTATATATATGTACATATATTATATTATATATACATATATTTTCCTGTAATAAAAATCACCCAAGACATGCTTTTATTCTGGAAATTAAATTATTCAATTCCTTTAAAATTTTAATTTCCTTATTTAAAAATGCATTATGTGTTGCTAAAGAAATTGTCGTTTATTTGATTGCATGATTATTATCTGAAAACGTTTTGTGTTAGTATATTTAAAATAAAAAAAAAAAATAATAATTAAAAATTCATCACGGTATCTATCTTATCACGTAGTGTCTGTTCAATG
Organism: Bombylius discolor; assembly: GCA_939192795.1. Taxonomy (NCBI): domain Eukaryota; kingdom Metazoa; phylum Arthropoda; class Insecta; order Diptera; family Bombyliidae; genus Bombylius; species Bombylius discolor. The sequence continues at coordinate 43,375,101 of OW584238.1, read as the reverse complement.
TTGAAAAAAAATATATAGAAGATTGTTTAACATAGCGAAAACAAAAACAAATAAAAAAAGAAGATTGTGCAAAACCTTAATATTTATATTTAAATTTATACTTTTTTTTCTTTTTGCTTTTTTTCTATGATTAATAAAATTAATAAAAATGATTTAGGAACGGAAAAAAAAAAATGTACTTGTGCTTAAAGTTAATGTTGCTTGCAATTATGGCGCCAATCCATTAGTTACGCAATCAATTTGGTACTTGTTTTATATGTTTTACTTAAAACTTAATAATAATATGATGATGAGTTAAATTTTAATTGATGATGTTCTTTATATTATTCTTTGTACAAATTTAAAAAATATAAAGAAGACCAAAACTAAATTTAGAGTATAGAATTCTAGTTGATGGTGTTGAAAAATTTATGAAAGCTATGATATGAGTAATAAGTTTTTTTTGTTGTTGTTGCATTTTTTTAAAATAGTTACAATAATGCCAGAGCGTATATAATATGAATATGAACGTACTCTTTAATTTTATTTATTATTATGAGTTTCTTAAAAATAACATGTGCTTAAAAGAGGAAAAATATAGAAAATTTCAATGGAAAAACACATACTAAAAAGCATACTTGTATAGAGAATTTATTTATGTAACTAATCAATAAATTTGATGATAAAAATTGATTAGAATTGGAAAAAAAAAAATTGTTTGAAAACAAGAGAAAAAAAAATTGTTTCTAGAGTACTCTAATTAAAATTATCTCTTGAATAAGTCTGAGTTATTTATAAAATACTCTAATCAATCAGAAATTAATAAAAGTTTTGTCAGAGCTCTCTAATAAATATTGATTGATTGATTTATGGTATTAAAAATGTAATGTGATTTTAAATGTTTCATTTTATAGAATTCATAGGAGATATTTATTTATGTTGTAATTTTATCAATTATAAGTATTGATTTAGAAGATTTTTTTTTTTTCAAATAATCGATTAAACTTTGATCAATGTTTTTCTATGTATTTTTAAAAATTTGATTTAGTTGATTTTTGTTTAAATGAATTCAGTTTTAAAGAACTTTGTTCAGATATTTTTCAACTGAAAAATTGTAAGCGTTTGGTATTTTCGTAATTTTTTAATATAGTTTTGGCAAATTTGAAAATTTTTACAGCATTTTTATATTTTTTTTCCACAATTTTAATAAAAAGCACTTCCACAAAAACTTTAATATTATGTTTTCTTCAATTTAAAAAAAAATATTTATTTCTGAAGTTCTGAAGATTCTTAAGCTTTGAATTAATATTAAAGCATGACTGATTGGTACTTCACGAATTGATCGAAAATGAAAATTGAATTAATAAATTTTGAAAAATTTCTGGCCTTGACTTAGTTCATTTTAGAACGTCAAAATCAATATAAAATTCTAAGAACTCTTCAGATTCATCTTTTAAATACAAAAATTTCAATTCATTGAACTTTGCATGCGATACTCTCATAAATTCTAAGTACTTTTACAATTTAGATAATATTAGAATCACATTAAATTTTACTGTTTAACGAACAAAAAAAAAAAAAAAACACATTTCTAATTAATTCAATTTTTATTTTTATTTTCATTTAAAAAAATATCAATTTAATTGATCACGATTTTATTTAATAATTAAAAAAAACCATCTCGTTTCTTTTACATATTCTGATTCCAAAATTAGAAGAAAAAAAAAAAATTTTTATAATAAATATAAACTTTTTCAACAGAACACTATAAATATTCAATATTCAATTAAATTTAAATCAAATAAAAATTTTCTATACATGAAATTTGTTTTTGTTTTACACAATTTCCAATTTTAATTTATGTTAAATCGATTAATTGAATTTAATTTGTATGTGTGGTTAGCAATGCAATGTATCATATCACCTAATAATATATATATTCTATATATTTTTTTTTCTATCATATTTTCATTATTATTATTATTTTTTTTTTTCCAAATTATATAGAAACTAAATGTTGCTTTATGCATTCAATGTAGTTTATTGGCATCATAAATATATTTCTGGATATATTTACAATAATTTAATTTAAAAAAAAAAATTGAACAATAAAATACATTTTTGAATTTTTGCCAAAATGCATTTATGTATAGGTATATATATGTATATATAAAATAAGAAACAACAAAAAAAAATTCGCACATATGAAACAAGTAAACAACCGTTGTCGATATAAAACTTTCTTTAACCTTTTTTTTTTTTTTTTTTAAGTCAATTTCTGTTCTTTTTATTTTTAAATTTTTTATTCTCTTGAAAAAAATTATTTTTAGTACAATATTTTATTACTTACTCTTGTAAAACTGTTTCTTTTTATATATTTTTTTTTATTAATTACTGGTATAAATTATTCAAAAGAGAAATTTGTATTTTAAAGTTTTTAAGATATAAGATATACTCATCATTTTATGTTGTACATTGAATGTATCTGTTTTATGTAGTGTATTATGTTATTCTTTTGGTGTTTCTTCAATTATATACTAGTATCTACATTTTTTTTTTTTGTTTTTTATAAAAAGTATATAATTTTATCTGTCTGAATAACTTAGAATTTAAAAATCAATAATAAATGAAGGGGGTTGGATAAAAGCCTAATAAAATTTCTAATCTATGTATGTAGTACCACTAACATCATTATTTTCAACAAAAACAACATCATTATGGATCTCTTGTATAACAAGAGATGCACTACGAAGCATAAAATGTAAATTTTTGATGGTGTTTTCATTTTATGAATATTCAAAAAAAAAAAAAAGTAAGAAAAAAATAAAAGAAATTGCTGAGGTTGAATTACAAAAATATCCTTACTGTTTTTGTTTTTGTTTTTGAACATATTGTTGAGGAAATGCAAGTGTATCTAAATGTTATTTCAAGTATTTCAGAGCACCAGTCGGTCAATTTAAATATTATAAAAATAACTATATACATTTTTTTTTTGTAAAAGTATCTGGTCATTTTTATTATAGAGAAGAGAAAAAAAAACATCTAATATTAACGCACATCATATCTATTTTTAAGTACATTACTTGAGATTTTTATGTTATTGTTATTGCACGACAGAGACGATAACGACAATTTTAAATGCAAAAAAAAAAAAAATCACATTTATATGCAATGGACATTATGTCTGATTACTTGGGCAACATACAATTGGACATGAATATTGACTAGGATATACATACTCGTATACATTTGCATATGTATATAGTGCGTTTAGTAGTTATTAGATTTTAGATAATTTTTTTTTTCGTATTTGTTGCATTTATAAATATAATGCAACAGCATGCATTTTAAAAAAAAATGAAAATTAGATATTTGTGAATAGGATATTTTTTTATGCATACTTTATATGATGATAATGATAACATAAGAATGTTTTATTTTATTTTTTATTTTTTTTGGTTTTAAACAACAAAAAAAATACTAAACTTTTAGGTGTAAAATAACTAATATGAGAACGGATGCCAGAAATATGTCAGGCATAACATTAAAAAATGCTCATTTACTTTAATTGTTTTATTTTGTTTAGTTAAAGATTTCCGGCGTCTTGAATTGCAAATGAACGAGAACCATTTAAAAAAAGTTAAATTTTATAATTATGAAAGATTTAATATATATTATACACAGGAAAAAAAACTCTTTCAATATTATTTAACTTAGAAGATTTTACACAGAATTTTTGTTATTCTCTAAAAATTTAAAGGATATTTTATGTTTGTCATTTACAATGGTTGGGCAAAACTTTTGTTTTTACGTTCCAGCTTTTTTTTTTTTGTTGCTGACTTTTTTAATCTCTTGTATTTCGTTCTGTATCCATGAAGTAAAGAGATATTTAAAATTTGAACACAATGAGATCTTTGTAATTATATCTATTCCATCTTTTTTTCACTTTATTTAAACAAAAAAATTTTTTTTAATACAAGTTAAAAATATTTCAATACAAGTTTTGGTGTTACCCCATTTACAATCCAAAAAAAAAAAAAAAATGTTACAATTAATTTTCCTGTGTGAAAATATTTTTCCAAGTGTATCTACTTTGTAGTACTTAATAAATATTAACTAAAAAAGAAAAAAAAAATCCAAATTTTCTGACTTTTGTTATTTAATAATTATTGTACAATTTCAAGAAAAATCATTCAATAGGAACGAAATTGTGTATGACTTGCTGCGTTGCTTAGTATGTATGTTATCCTAATGATTACAAAAAATTCGTTGAAATTATAAAATTTTGTCTATAATATTTTAAAACAAATTATAAAAAATTGTTGTTGTTTTTTTTTTCTCTAAAAACAAACTAAACATAATGTTCGTGATTACTTAAAAACGATTTGTTGCTGTCGATAAAATTAATATTTTTGGGATACATAAAATTTATTAAAAGAAAATACTGTGCTGGTCGTGTTTGTTAATTTTTTTTTTTTTTTTTTGTGTTTAAACATGACTTGCTTGGCTGGCTGGATAAATGCCAAATATCATTGAAGAGTGTATTTAATTTTATTTAAATAATAATTATTTATATAAAAGAAAAATATTAAAAAAAATATACTCGTACTAGCTAATTAAGAGAAATTTTACTTAGAAATGTTCTTTTTCTCCCAGATAAAGAAAAATTTCAAAAATAGAATATTAATTTAAAGAAAAAAATTCTAGAAAATTAGATTTATCAAAAAATGTGAAAATTTCTAATTAGTAATGGCGAAAGATTTTTAAAGAATTATAGATTATTTTAAGACAAACAATTAAAAATAATTTTGTCAAAGCTTATCACGATAATAAATTTTTTTTTAAATATGTATTTCAAATCTCAAGCCTCAAATCTTCTCAATAACAAAAACAAATAAAAATTTGCCTTGTAGAATTTTTTTTTAAATTATGGTCCAATTTGAGTATATCAAATAACTCACATTCGTCTAATTTAAAATAAATAAGAAAAAAAAAATTAATTATATTGCTCATAAAATTTATTTTTATAAAAATTTTAATTTTCGTAAATTTTAATTGATTAATATTTTTTTTTCTTTTGAAATAAGACAAAAACAAGCTTCATCAGAAAAATAAAATAATAAAACTTCTCCTTAAAGACTTTTTTTTTTTCTTAAATAAATTTTAATGATTACTTGTTATTAAAAAGTACTTAACCAATTATCGTTATCATAAATGTACATATTTCAATAAAAATATTAATTTTTTTCCTAAATTTAATTTTAATTATTATTTTTTGAGATGATAAAGCTCCAAACATTATTACTGATTTTTCATAATGATTTCGCATATACAAAAAAAAAAAAAACATAAAAGTTTTGTTTTATTTTTTTTTTTTAAAGATTTTCCTTTATATTCCATTTTTTTTTTCTTTGAAATTTTTATTTGCAAAATGAACCTATGACCCCCATCGATTAAATGACGACTTCTTTACTAATTACTCGTGCAGTAGCATTTTATTTTAATTTTTTCAAATTGATAAAATTATTTATTTTTTTATTGTTGTATTTGATCATAGGCAAACAAAATGCGTAATGTCTTTGTTTTATGAAAATAAAGAGCAATACTATTTTATTTTGTTTCGATTTTTTTTTTTATTAAATTTTTTAATTACTTTCACATTGTCACGTTTGATTTAAAAAAAAATTAATATACAAAAAGAAAAGAAAAATTGTAAGTTGATAAGAAAATATATACGTAAAACCTTTTTTTTTTAAATTTTTTTTTTAGTAAGTAAATTCCATATGAGCAACAAAGCACAAGTAAATACACATCTTAATTACAATCAAAATGCAATGTAATTATTATTGAGAAAAAAAAATTAATAAATATATAAATAAATAATTTAATTACATATTGTCTTAGATAACGACCTTTGATGAGTTTATTAGCTTGCATTGTTATAATTTATTTATTTTATATTGCTTTTTAATATTCGTAGAATGTGTAGACAAACTGGACAATGCTTTGTGAGTATGAGTGCATTATTCTACCTAGAGTCTAAGGTGAAAATGATAATTTTTTTTTTCTTCACGTTTTTGATTAATCAGAGTTCATTTTAAATGGCCGATTAAAATTTTTTGATTTTTAAACTTAGACCTATGAAATGATAACAATAAATATGCCTTTTAATCGAAGCATAAAGTAAGTTTATTCAATCAAATAATTCTTTAAAAAAACATGATTGATTTTTCCTGGAATTTTATTTTTGTTCAAGCCCAACATTTTATGAATTTTAATTGATTTTTTGTTTGTGTCTTATTCATAAATTTCTATGTCATAAACTACATACAATATTGGAAAACAAAAGATATTTTGATTAAAATTTGTCATCTTCACTAAATAATTTGTGTTTTTTTTCTGTTTTTTTTTTTTTTTCATTTTAGATAAATTAAACAATGAAGTAATAAATAATGATACAGAAGAAATAAAAATTAAAGAATATGCAACAGAAGAATTTATAAAACCATTAAAAATTCATCATTTACCTTTACATACCGATGATTTATTATATGAATCGAAAAAGAATAAATCATTTGGTGAAAATTATTTAGAAGGTTATCGAATAACAGGAAATTATAGATCAAAATCAAGTAGAATATGGGATCCACATCCAGAATATAAAATTGATGCATTCGGTCATCGTATGCAATTAATATTATATCAAGATGCATCATTTGTACCAGATATATTTAAGGTAAGATTAAAGTTAAAAAAAAAAAAATTATTAAAATTTATTTTATGACATTTTAAACTTCCAAACCTTTAAAAAATTTTATTTCACAAATAAATAACTTGAAATTTTTCTGTATTTCAAAAAACAAAATTCTTGAACTCTGCCAAAAATGTCACAAAAATCAATTTGTCTTATTTCATGTTTTCTTAAATTAACATCTTACTTCGTTTCTTTTTACATATTTCATAAAAAAAAAAATATTATATCTTTTGAGCTTTGACTCTGATTCATGCCGCATGCGTTCGGTTATTTCAAAAAATGAAATAAAATGAAAAACTAAGAAAAAAGTGAACAAAAAAGAAAATATTGCTTGTAATTTTGCATGTGTAAAATTGTTTGACTCATTAGCAAATCATGTAAAACTTCTTTGCAACCATGCAAAGCAAACAAGCAAGTATCAATTTCAAGCATTTATATCACACTTAAGTATTTTTTATTGTTTTTTTTTTTTCTTTAGATTTTTCTTATTTCTACTGAGCTTGTAACCAAATTTATCACATATTTTATATTTATTTTTCGATGTACATATTGCATAAAATTTATAAAATGCAACAAATTGCATCAAACATACGAAAAAAAAAAAAATTAGTATCTTTTTTTTCGTACACATTATATGAGTACATATTTTATATGTAGATGTTTTTTTTTTGTTTTTTTTTTGTTTTATAAAATTTCATTTGTATATACATTTAGTGAGTATGTTTTACATTGAAATTAATTTTTTATTATGCAAGACACACCGTCTACAAATTCGTATTCGTATAATGGACAGACCTTCTCTGGTGATATGAATAATGTTTGTTTTTGGTTTTTGTTATTTTTGTGAAAATTTTATATGGAGAATGGTTCCGCTGATCTAAGCAAAAATAGCTAAATATGTATATGATAGTTTTAAGCAACAAAAAAAAAAAATACACACACACACACGAATTTACTAATGCGGATGACTTCAAAAAATCGCACCAAAAATTAAATATATCATGCGGTCATAACACTCATAAAATTTGTTAAAGAAAAGCAAATAAAAAACAAAAAATTATTTAGATATTTTTCAAAATTATTTTACACTATGAGTTATTTTTATGCTAACAAGAAACCGAGTATAATTAAATTTTTTTTGAAATTTTTTTACGCCTTCCGTGCTCTGTTTTAACTAAAAATTTATAAGCCTATGACAAAAATATTTCTTTTTCATACTTTTTGGTATAGTTAGTAAAGTTTTGACACATAACCAAAAGAAAATTGAAAGAAAATAAATTAGAATACTAGTGGGTGTACACACATAGGAGTGTAATTGGTGCCTTCAAAATTTTGGCACAATTTTCATTTCATAAGAACCCAAAATCAAGTTATAGTAGTGTCAACTAAGAAAAAAAAACGTAAACACTAAACAGGAATAGAAGTTTTCGTTTGTTCAAAGATTTTTAAGTTACTTAAAAGATACTTTCTGTGTACTACTGGACGATCGTTTGAACTATGTGGTGTATTTGTATTTACAAATTGTTACTTTCAAGCATTGAGACCTAGTACTTACTGATTTCATAAAATTATTTGGGTTCATTTAAATTTTTTGCTTAAAAAAATACAATAAATATAATTTCTTATGACTCGAAATATTTTTTAACAACAAATTTTATTTATATGAAATTATTATTATTATTATTATTTTTTTACATACTCCACATCCATTAAATTTTGTAAATATTAAACACATTCTATGATATTTTTAACGTAAACAAAATGTGTATTGTCGGCCTAATTTTAAATTTTTTCACTTTATTTTTTTTTTTAACTTTTTGTTTAATTAAATTTCTATTTTAAGTACTTGATATTTAATTTAAAAAAAAAAAAAAGTTAAAAGAAATAAAAAATAACGAAAATTATAAACAAAAAATGTTTTTTTTTTTTTATATACGCACAATAATGCATAAACACACATTTATTTTTATTATATAAAATTTTTCTACACTACATGACATGACAGGTTAAAAAAAAAGTAAAGTAGATATAATAATAAAATCGTAAAATTCTTCCGCATCTAAAAACAATAACAATAATTTTGTTTTTTTTTTATTTAATTTATTGTTTTTTTATTATTATTATTGTTATTTTTATGTATACATATTTTATTTGTACACAATACAGATACTTTTTTGTTCTGTTTACATTATTTTACTTCTTTGTTTTTTGTTTTTTTTTTTTTGTTTTTTTTTTTCACAGGTGACAAGTGTTTATAGCAATAGAACTGAAGTGCATCTTGATGACCATAGAAATGATATTGCATGCCATTATAAGGGCAATGTCCTAGGTGATGAAGAATCAGCAGTTGCTGTTTCTTTATGTGATGGAATGGTAAGTGGAATATGAAATAGTTAAAGTGGTTCTACATACATTATATAGGTACCATTAGGTAGTAAAAGATATTTTTAATATATTATGTACGTTTTCTTTTTTAATTGAAATTTATTTATTTTCAAAATTGAATTTTAAAATTCTTGGTAAAAACAAATTTATTGACTTTTTTCTTTATTGATAAAAGTGAGTTGAATCTTTAAAATTAATTATTTAAAATATATTCTAAAAAGCATACAAAAACTAAATTTATAGTATGTCACATTAATTCTGAAATTTCTTTATTTTTATATTTTTGAAGTGTTTAATAAGACCCTGATAATAATTGGTTTTTATATTTAAAAAAAATAAGAAAAAAAGGGTCAGTATCATCTCCATCCTTAAAATTTGTCAGTATAAAAATTAAAAATGAACACAAAGCTTTTCATTCAAAATTTTCTTTTACAAATTTTTTTTTTTTTTTTTGTAATTTAATTGTTTTTAAAATTAGATTTTCGTTTTATGTTGTTTCTTTGTTTTTCTCATACACAAAAATTTACATAAAAATTATATCGAGCTTGTAAAAAACTAATTAATTCTCATAAAAAACTCATCAAAATTTATTTAAAAAAAATTTGTTTAATTAAAAAAAAAATAATAATAATTTTGTTTTGAACACCGTTAAAATTTTAGTTGTTATTTTTAGATTGTTAAAATACGCTTGATTTAAAATCTCGTTAACATATCAATAATATGTATTACAAATTATGAAGACGTCAAAATAAGTTAACACCCTCCTTGTTTTTATTATTATTATTATTTTTTTTTTTTTATTAAAACCAAAGATTTTGCTAATTGATCGTTAAATATATTTACTGTCGATTGAAAATTGTGATGTTAATCAGCTTCATCATAGTTGTATTAAAAAAACAAAAACATAAATAAAATTCCTACTGTTTTTTGATTGACTGTTTTTTCTATTAAAATTGACAGGAAATTTAAGATTTTACGTTGTGTAATTATTTTTTAGTTTCTTTGCTTCTTCTTTTATGTTGTTTTGTTTTTTTTTCAATTGAATTTTAATTCCATTTTAAAATTGTTAAAGATTTTTCTTCACTCACAGTTAGAAACCTCCCTATTTTTTAATAAATTAATTAATTTTCTGATTCATTTTACTTTAATTGTTTTTCTTAATTTTTTTTTCTAATTTATTTTTTATTTCATTGTTTTTAAATTTAAAAAAAAAAAAAAAAAAAACAAATGAAAATTTGTTGAAGACGTCATCACTTAATTTTCCTTGCTGTGTTAAGAAATTAATTACGAAAATCAATCCATCGTCAAAATTTGTTGATTTTGTTGAACCTTGAAATATTTTATTGAAAAGATATTTGTATTAAGAGAAAATGATCGATATATGTACATATGTGCCTAATACAAATATGTTTTGTTATTCCATTTGGATAAATAATTATAATCAGAAAACAGAAGTATTATTTTATTTATCTATAATATCTATAATATCTGAAGATTGTTTTAACAGATTTACCAACACTCTAAATCAATCTGTTTAAATAATTTTTTGAATTTTTAATTCCTAAATAATTTATACTAGGATTTATTTATTTATTTTTTTTTTTGTTTCTTCTCCGTTGTATTCTTTTCAGTGTTTTGTGTATTTTTTTGGTTCCGTTGCTACTGAATTTTTTTGGATGCTTAATACATTTTGTTTTTCTTAATCCTTCTTGTCTTTTTTTTTATATTAAATGATAAGTATCAGATATATTTTAATGGAGACTCTATAGAAAAAACAGAACAAAAAAAAAAAATCATATCTTTAGAGGATTTATTGAATGTGCTGTTTATTTAGCGGTTATAATGATGGTTGCGGTGGTAATGGTCATTAAAACAGTTGTTAAATATTTAATAAAGATAAACATTATGTAGTGACAAGATCATCATTGAAGTAGTCAGGAAAAAGCTTTATTATTATTATTATTTATTTTTTATTTTTTGAATATTTATTCTCAAGGTTCTTGGTATTTTTTTTCTCCAAAGATCACTCAGACATGATCTCTTATGTAATATTATTTTTTTGGTAAATATTTCGTTTTATTTTTCTTTTTTTTTTTTCTTTCTTTTAATGTTCAAGAAACACAAAAAAAAAAAAAAATTAATTTGCGTTATGAATTTTTCTTATACAATCGATATTTGGTTTTTTTTTCTTCTTTTTCTAATACATATGTTAAGACTGTGGTCACATTATATGTACGACCTCAATATTCGTTTATAATAAATTTAATATTATAATTTTTATGATCTTAAATAATTTTCAGTTAATTATATTTTACGAGTAATATTTTTTTGTTTTCGTTTTTTTTTTGTTTCTCTAAAGTTCGGCCTTTTGGCTGGAAAACAAGCAAGCGCCAGTGAGAATTATAATGGACAGTTTGTCTGGATAACAACGCATTGCCATTATTACTTTTCTTTAAAAATATTGATTACTTCAGCTGATTAATTTCTAAAAATTATAACAAAATTCCAAAATGAATAAAAACCTTCTTCTTCTTCTTCTTCTTCTTCTGTTTTTTGTCGATTGTTCTGTTCAGAATTTAATTATACACTTCACATACAATCATGTTCCCTATATATTACTTGAATTTATAAACAAAAAACTTTTATTAGATTTCTTTTGTTTACACTCTAAAATAAATTCGAAGAAAAAAGAAATTTAAAAAATTTAATTAAAATGTTTATGAATTACAAATTATTTGTTAAAAATGTAAAATGAAAAAAATAATGGACAGAATTGTGCCAGAAAAATGGCGCCACGTGTTTTTTTTTCTCTTTCAAAAAAAGGAAGAAATAAGAAGGAAATAATATTCATGTGAAAATTAATTTAACAAAAAATGTATCTTTCCGTTGGTGTTGAATGATCTACGTGCATTTTCAAAAGCATTTTTTGCTATTAAGTAATAAATAAAAATAAATTATGTAATTAAAAGAAATTCTGTGTAAAATGAAATAATGTGAGTCATTTTGCGATGTTCTATTTTTAATAAAAAAAAGTCATGAAACAATGTAATTCTCAAAAAAAAAAAATTCTTTTGAAATTAAGAAATAAATCAATTCACGGTTGAATAAAAATATTTCTACTTTTTTAATTGTTTGTTTTTTTTTTTTTTTTTGGTATTTTAATTTACATTTTTCATCAAATTAGGGTGATTGACATAATAAAATTGATTTTATTTATTTTTCTAGTCGGGGTAAGAAGTGTTAAAAGTTTTGGTGCTGAAAATATAAGAACAATTTAGCAAAATAAATGTGATTTTTATTTCTTTATTATTTCATTGTTTTTAAAATAGGAAACAAAAATATCTTCAATAGCAACAAAAAATGTTCAGGCTCTTTCTTCTATAGAAAATTATTTTAGGACTTTTCAAGGTTTTTCTACTTTTGACAAGGACTGTAATCATGATAGAGTTTTTTTCTTCATATAATGTGAATGTGTTTTAAAGAACGTGCTACAGTCAGCGTTACAGCGCTGAAGAAAATTCATTTTTCAATATTGAATATTTTAATAATTCTTGGTATAATATAAAAACGAATTCTCATTTTTTCTTTGTTTTTATGCCTCAATTTTATTTTTGACTAATTTAAGTTTGACCATTTATATCTTAAAAAGTAGCTCAAAGGATTTCAAACTAATGTGAAGTGGATTAAAAAATGCCAATAAACTAAATGCTCTACCCTAAGAAATATTGTGTTTTGTTGCAAACAAAAAGTTGGAATTTCCTTTTATTGGTTTTACTAAGAAATTATATTCTTTTAATGTTCTAAGTTCTTGTTTTTTAACGTTGTTTTATTTTTTTTTCTTCTTACAGACTGGTCACATTAAAACAAGTTTCGGTTCATTTTTTATTCAACCAATCGAAAAATATAAAAATAATAATTCAGATAATGATAATGATGAAGTTTTGCATCGGATATGGCGTGAACCGATAAAACAGAAAACAAAAGAAACATTTCAAAATTTAAAAAATCATCATAATTGTCCTTTGGAGGAGCATCTAAAAGGTAAGTCATATTATAAATTTGTACATGTATGCATGTATGTATGTCATATCAATATTAATGATTACATAAAAGCATAAAAGCTATAATAAGGATTTATTTAATTTCTATTATTAGATTTTTCGTTTAAGGTTAAGATTTTTTAAACAAAAAAATTTTTTTTTATTTTTTTAAATCAAATCTCACGTTCAAATCAGCTATAAATAAAGTAGCGTATTTTGTTTTAAATTTAATGATTTTTGTTTGTTTGTTCTTAAGCTGTTACTGTTGATATTCCTTTTGTCGTCTTAAAAACTATCGAGAAATCAATTAATATCCAACCATATACTCCGAATTACCACCAAACACTACGTATTGACCTTCAGATCGAATTTAATTGACATAACAGCATTGACAAACGAATTATGAACATTAGATATTTTTCCATATAACTTAAGATATGGGTTTTTTTTTTAATCGTTGTTGTTATCTTAATTTTTTAATGGTAATGTTTATTTTTAAATTTATTTTTTTTTTAAATTTAATCATTGTGCAAAAATTAAGAACTTATTTATAAAGTTTTGACCTAGTCTTTAATAAATATGAAATTTTTTTTAATACTTTTATTTATTATGAGTGTTAGCTTTTTGACCATACCACTTAAATATACACGTTCATATTTTTGTATTATACATAAAATACACACATATTCGTACGTGTACAAAACTCAAAAGTAGAAAAAAAAAATTAGTTATATAAATATTAATAAAAAATAAAAATTTGTGACTCTAACGAACCTCTCTAACGAATATATTTAATTCAATAGTTTGACATTATTAATCCGATAATTTTTTAAGATAATTTTGTTAATTGGAAAATGATCATTAATATCATGGTTATTTATGATCGCGTTATAAGTGTGTTTTAAAATGTTTATTTAGCACACCTGATTATATGTTTAAACTAAAAAATGTAGACGTACATACATAGATAATATATAAGAAAATCAAGATTTGTTATTAGAAAAAATAATTTATAAAAAAAATAAATAAATAAAAATTTAAAATCAAAGTTGCATATTATGAAAAACTTTGTAGATTGAATAGGGTGTAATTAAAAATTACCAAGAAAATCTCATGTGATTGAAATAATTTGAAATTAATATAGAAATTTTGTAAGCTGATCTGATACTGTGAAAAAGTTCTAAAAATAAAAGATTGCAAAATTCAAATTCAAATAACTGTTTAAAGTACGTACAAGAAACAAAATAACTATAAAAAAGCATGGACTACTAGAACCGCAGAAGAATCTCATACGAAAATGTGAAATATTTTCAAATTATTTTAAAATAAAAAAACATGAAAGAACACCTTGACAAATTTTACATAATTGATTGGTTTTTTTTCCAACATAATATTTATCAAAGTTTGCTTTAATGTTTTTTTTTTGAATGCATTCAGTGTTTTTTTTTTAAATAAAAATTTTAATTAAATTTCTTAGAAAATCATTTCGAAAATTAATAGAAAAAATTTTAATCCGTTCATTTTTTTTTTCAAAAAAGCAAAATAAGAAAAAAAAAATACGTGTTGCATATTAATTTTTTCTCACCTGATTTAATTAATTTTTTTTCACAATATTTTTACACCCTATTAAAACATAATCTTAAATATTTCTCTGATTAAACTTTAATCCCAAAATAACAGAAAATAACAACAATAAAACAAAGTTTCATCTAATTTGAATTTTATATATCATTTTTTGAATATTCATAAAAATTTTGAAGAGTGATTTACAAATTATGTCGCAATTTTTCATTAAAAAAAAAAATGAAAAAATTTACAAACGATTATTATATTGAAGCGGCATTCTTTTTTAAGCTTTTGTCTTAAATTTTTGTATCTTATTTATTATTTTTTCTTTTTTTCTTGTGTAATTTAATACTTTTGTGTTAAATAATATAATATTTTTTATTTAAGCATATAGTTAACTGTTTTATATGGAGATGATGATAGTATAATTGTTTTAAAAGATCATTAAATTAACTTGATTTATTCAAAAAAAAAAAAAACAACAAAAAAAAAAAACGTTGCTTTAAGAAAAGAAAAACAATATTAAACTTTTTAATTGAGAGACCGACCATTCAAACTGTCGTATTCATAACAAATTGAAATTAAATTTTTTGATATTTAAATTATAAAGGGCATTTAAGATTAAAATATCTATTTCATATTGTAATGCCTTAAATTATTTAGATACAAAGATATCTTTCAGTTCATTATGGCTTTTTTTTTTTTCTTTTTTTAAATAATTTTTTTGTCAAAATAAGTAATTTGTAATTATTGTTTTTATTTTATTTTTATTTTTTTTTTGTTTCATAGTCACGATAATAATTAGCTCATCGAATATTCAATTTTCGCAATTTTGAATATAAAATAATTCGTATATGTATGATTTGTGAGTCTTCTTTTTTTTTTTTTTACTCGCGATAAAATCACTGTAACGAATTGACATAACATTATAAGTACATAATTTACAAACACCTCCTATTTAATATTTCATAATTTTATCCAACACTTTTGATCTCTATAGTTAGATCATCATTATGGATTTTATTAAAGAGGAAAAGAAAAAAATAATTAAAATATACGTTTAATCAGTATTCTAGTCATATGTTAACTATAGTCAAACTAACTTGTACCGTATATCATTGATACGGTGCTGAAGCGTACATTTTTAATCACTTACTATAGTCATAACAAGATATAGTATTCAATATCTTTATTTGAGTTGTACCTACATGGTGTCCATAATAATGTTGGAAATTTTTATTGTATAGAAAGTGACAGATTTAAAAAAATGGAGCAAAAAACGTTTTTTAATAAAATCTATTACTATAAAGATTGTTCTAGGTTCTAAAAAAAGTTGTTCTATTTGTTTCAACGTCACCAGATTTACAATAAAAGTATTCTGAGATACAAGATAACGTAGAGAATTTATTTCTAAACTTAATAATATTATTCTTTTAATAATTTTTTATGAGACACAAGAACACCCCGTATAAACGAAAATAATGTGAATTTCTATAAATAATTTGTTATTTGTTATAATGTTTATTTTTTGAATTATGTGAAATATTTTTGTTTTGAAATACCAATAAAGAGGGAGGAGTAGCGAGTAAAAAAAAAAATAAATAAATAAAAACGAAAACAAAACAAAAAACAATTAAATTTGTCAAAATAAAATTATGACTACGTGTTTTATCAGTTAGTAGCCACATCTAGTATATAGTATATGTATGTACATATATATAAGTACATATATGCATATGTACAAGGTAGTTCAATAATAATCTTTAAAAATAACGATTATTCAATGATTAACTACCATTTGATTGTGACAGGAGAAAAAAGACTATGTGTACAGATACAAAATAAATGAAGATACAATGCAAATTTTATTCATAAAGCATTCAAGTATAAAGAATAAAAAAAAAATAGAAAAGAAAAATTATGTTGTTTTTTTTTTTTTTTTTTTCAAAGTAAAATTTATCTTTTAAAGTTCCTTCTTCTATTCATTAATTCTGCCATCGGCATATTGTAAGATATCTACGTCAAGGTCGACCGGAAATCTTTTTTTTTTATATCTTATATTAATGCTGCTGTTGCTGTTTGGTGCTGTTACTATATGCTTATTATGCTCATCAAACAAAATATTTTGTAATAAAACCGTGCCGTCATTATAGAAGAAGAAAAATGACCATTATATTGTAGATGAAATTATTAAACAATAGAAAGATAAATTGACTATCAATTTATGTGTTATTTATAAAGAAATATTATGCGTTCAATGAATATCTTATTATATTGTATATATGTATCTTATTTATTTATTTAGTAAGTATTCGGTGTTGAAAATCACATCACATCTAAAAACATATTTTGAATTGATCACAACATTTATACAATGGAATAGGTTTTTTTTTTTTTTTTTGGATTGAATTAGGTGCTCTCTATTACAAAAGATATTTTAAACCTGAAGAGGTAATCGCAAACCGTAAATTAAAAAAAAAAAAAAAAAATCAAAAAATAGAAAAACAGTAATCAAAAAGGTGTGATCGTGTGAATAGAGGTCAATTAAATTAGCATCTTTTCGTTCATTCAAGAAATAAATAAAAAGTATGTGAGACGCGATGATCAAAAAAAGAAAAAAAAAAAAACATATTGATGATGATTTAATGGGTGTGTACATACATTGCAATGATATAATGCAATTACAAATATTTCAACTATTGATTGAATTGGAAACCAAAAATTAAAAAAAGGGGTACTTAAGACCATTAGATATTTTGTAGACAACAATAACGACAGAATAATTACAATTTATATGACTGATTGATTGATTACCGTTTTTGAACAATATATACATGAAATATACATATGTACATATGTATGTATTAGAAAAAAAGGTTTTAAATGGGTTTCAATGTAATTTTTTGTAAATGATTTTGTATATATGATTGCTTAAATATGAAAATGAACAGCTAATTATGTCTATTGTTTTCTAATGACTTTTTTTTAAAAAAAAAAAAATTTTTTTTTTATTTGAATAATTTTTTTTCCTGATTGATAATATCGATTTAAATTTTGATTAACGATTTATTGTACAAGTTTTGATGTCAAGCTATATTTCATATTGAGGAATATGTCATCATATTATTCATATCATTTGGAAGAAAACAAAATTAGTATGCAAAAAAAAAAAAAAATAAAATAAATGGGAAAAAAATTCAAGTTTTCTTTCCAAATGAACGGTGTCAAATTATATGTGAAATGAAAAAATAAAAAAAAAAAATACATAACATTCACGAGGCTATAATCGTTTAAATCTACCGCCTTTGTAAGTTCATTTTTCTCTACAAGTTGTTTTTTTTTGTTGTTAAATTCTAACAAACAAACCAAAAAAATATTTGAATATAAAAGAATTCTTTTTTTTTTAAATTTGCATAAAATAGCAATATTTTTACTTTTCTTTGAAAAAGGAAAAAAAAAAAATTAAAATGATGATCTTCCGCTTTAAAAGGAGAAAAAAAAAACACACAAATTTCCTTGTGTATTATATCTCTGCTATTTCTAACTCCATTCTGGTGGAGTTCTTTATTGATTAAATGAAGTGAAAAGTAAGAAAAATGAAAAAAAAAAAAATAAAAAAATAAACCGTCATTCGTCAGAAAGGAAAAAAAGGGAAAATGACGACGACGACGACCATCATCGATCATTGATCCATGGGGCCACGATGATGATGCAGCATCATCAGAACAGCAGCAGCAGCAACAACAACAATACTACCAATATACCATCATCCTTCGTCATGGTGGTTGTTTGTTGATCTTTTTTACATGCGCCAAGATCATTTTAAATTGATTGGAATTTATTAATTTCCTTTTTTTCTTTGTTATTTGTTAGTTTTATTATTTTATTTTTTCGTTTTTGTAATATTTTGTTGTTGATGAAAGGTTAAGAAAAAAAGTCAAACTTGACTTTATATAGTAGAGAGTTTGAACCCAATCAACTCAATGTAACATAACAATGATTGGATTCTTGTGATGACCGCAAAAGTTCCTTAAATTTATTATTCATACATATATGTATGTACATATACATATGTATGTATGTGAGTATAAAAGCATCATCTTAGCAGTGCAATAGTGCAATGTACGGATAGCCACTATATTATACAGTATTGCATTATGATTCACTTCCTTTCAATTTTTAATTTAATATAACGGAGATTGTAATGTAACTAGATATAAAAAAAAAACATACAAGAAACAGTAAAAAAAAAATCATGGACAAACATGCAATGTATGATGGCAAAGAAGAAAACACCATCATCATTATCATTATCAAAAAGGAGAAAATAAAATAAAAAAATAAAAATAAATCAAGGGACATGGTCCATGGAATTTAACAAAACAAGTATTTTTCTTAAAAAGGTAACATGATGTATTTAAAAAAAAAAAAAACGAAAACGAAAAAGTAAGAAAAAAAAAAGGACAATGGAAAGCTCTATCGTAATGAATGAAAGAAACATTTTAACAAATAAAACAAACCACCATATCGCCACTATCCGATAAATTTGAATTTTAAATTTTTTTTCATGTTTTCTTACGTATTGATGATGTTTTAAGTTTATGTTTGATGATAATGTTATTGTTGTTGTTTTTGACTGTATGTTTGTTGAGTTGTTGCATGCGAAAAATCCAAAATATGTATGTATATAAACTATATAAATATCTTTAAATATAAATTCATAGATGTATCTGTGCAATTGAGCCTATATGGCAATTACTATATATGTTTATTGTTATTGCTATATTTGTATATTGAATGTATGTAGTTATATGAGGAATTTAAAAGTTGGAGGATCACAATGATGATGTCGATACTTATACATACATATATACGAGTACATACAACGATGATGATGATGGTTTAACTCATTTATGGAATAAATTGCAAACGATCGCAAAATGTACATAAGATACAAGTTGCACAAATTCCTTTCTCGGTCGGCTTTGACTGGTTTTTTGTTCCTTAATATTTTTTCCTTTTTTTCACTTTTTTTTTTTCAGTTTTAGTTTTAAAAGTTGTATGTTAGTTATTTTGTACATATTTTGAAAAAGTGAATTTTTATTTTTTTTTTTAAATCCATCTTGAACTTGTATCTTATAATATGAACGAATAAAAATATACGCGGGCCGGGCACATATAGATCGTGCCGACACGTAATGTCATTGACACTGAAAAAATACACTTGTCTTCTTATAAAACAAGATATATGTTACGATATGCAATATATTATAGTTAAGGAATATACTTATAAATGTGGGTATATCTATCTTAAAAAATAAATACAGAACAGATAGATACATTATAATTGTTTGTATCTGGATTTTGTAATAAAATACAAAAGTACAAAAATGAGAAAATTTAGAAAAAAAAAAAATAAAATTCAAGTATTTTATGTACCATCATCAGGGACTTAATAGTGGCATCGAATATTTTAGTTAATTTCAGTATAAATATAACTTTAACTAAATTGTGTATCTGTAACAAATTAAAACAACAAAAAACATGCATACAACTAACAAACATCATCATCATTATTGTCATAAATAAATTTGTATTATAGCTTCTTGAAAATAAAAATATAAAAAAGTAAAATTCCAGATTTCATTTATAGATCTTTTTGCAAAAGATATACATATGTATGTACTTTTATTTTTCATGTAAAGATACTTTTAAGTCATTGACATTATCTTTAAAATTGAGAGTGAAAACGAAATCATAATATAACGTATTTAATTATCACATTTTTTTTTTTTTTTTTCAAGAAAAAAAAAATTAAATTGTTTTTTATACATCACTTAATTATATTTTATTTTCACTTTTTCTTGTTTCTTGAATTCTTCTGAATATTTATGAAAACCAGATGCAACTAAAAATCTGAATTAAATCTACATCTAATTATAATATAAGAAATATACAAGAAAATAATTTAAAAAAAAAAATCAAAAATCAGATACACACATGCTTAGATACAGAAGCTATTATATTATAAAAGATGTAGTATAGATTTTGTTGGTTGTTAGTTGTTTAAAGCTTGCATAATCGATTCCAAAAGAACAAGATAAACACACGTTGAAAATATCTTTTTGTTGATGCTGATTCCTGTATCATATATTATACATACATAATACATATGTATTAATTTATACCTACCTATAGTGAATCATTGCATATTCAAGATAAAAATATGTTTTGGATATGTTCGACTGAATGTTGCTGTACACAATAAGAAAGTAAAGTAATTAATTTTATTTTTGATCGTCCTTCTACACTTTTCTTTTGCTCTTCTCTTGAATTTTCAAGTTATTCTGAATTAGAAAATTATGTATATCTTTTGGAAGTAAATTAAGCGAATATTTTTAAATAAGAATAAAATATTTATCATAATGAATCGTGCTAAATTCTTGGCATCAGGCAATTTTTTATAACAAAAAAATGTTTTAAACTGTGTTGGGTCATATGTTTTTTTTTATTTTGTTGCTATGCCGTCCATGTTTCTTTTTTTTTATTTTTTCGTTTGATATTTTAACAGACAGGACAAAACAAAAACATCAAGGATGCGTGATTCATTGTATATTATAATGAAAAATTCGACTTGTTATGCGCCAAAGTTCAGATGTACATTATAGATTAAGATATACTATAATACATACATATATACAATATACAACACAGCATGCACACAACACAAATGATACACAAAAGATAAGGAATTTTTTAAGGGATTAACAAGAAGGAGTTGTTCTTCCTTGTTGCATAAAAACAGTGCATTAACCTTATACATATACATATAAGAAAAATTTTCTATATATGTACATATGTATATAATTTAATTAAAAAATTCATTGTATGTTTTATTAATTTTATAAACTCATAAATAAACAAGACAAGTTTTAAATTTTATGATTTTTTTTGTACATACATGGTTTGATTATATGACAGGACAATAAAATACTTAAATAGAAATGATATTTACTAATTTTTAATTCAATTTCAATTCAAATTTTCAATTTTTTTTCCAATGTACATATATCATTTTAACGTTCATATCAAGAAAACTGTCAGTTGGATCCAAAAATAAAATTCAATCGACCGGTTTGATTTATTTTTCCTTTTTTAATTTTAAATTTTGTATCGTTTTTTTTTCTGTGTTTTTGTTTAAAAAAAAAAAAAAAAAAAAAAACAGATACCACAGTGGCAGGCATAAAACTTAAAATATATATTATAGATACAAGTTTTGTCTGATATAGGAAAATCAAAATAATAAAAAAAAAAAATGTAGTACATACATAAATGTATATATATATACAAATGTATGTATATAATATTGTTTACCGCGCCGACCTGTCTGCTTAAAAAAGAGATTTCAAAAATGTGACGTGTTGTGGTCGTATACTGAATAAACGGAATCAATGATTATGTTTATATTTTATAAGATACATTTTATAGTTAGTTAGAGATACTGAAATGTGTTGTTGTTGTTGTTGTTGTTAAGATACTGATATGGGATGCTGTGTGGCGACAATATCAATGCAACATATTTTTTTTTTTTATTATTTATTTATTATTTTTCTTGAAATTTTTTTATTCATAGTACGTAAAAGTACTTGATGATGCACATAAAATGTAATTTCTTTTGATGTACTTTGCGATATAAAATTCACTTTATTGGTCAATTCGAAATGATAATAATCGTTTTTTAACAATAAAACGGAAACAAACAAAAAAAGAAAAAAAAAACTTGAAGAAAAGTGATTTTTTAAAATTAGTATCAAATTGAATGTGGTTTTGATTGTGAATGGTAATTGCTGATATTAGCACGATTAAAATGATTTTCTTTTTTATTTTCATTTATTTTTTTATTCCTTTGTTGCCAATGTCGTATATTTTTTTTTAAATGACTAAGGAAAAAATTTAAGAAAATAAATGAAAAATAAAGAAAGAAAAAAATGGAATTTAAAAAGAAAGAAAAATATGCTGGTAATGACATATTTTCATGTGTCTCTTTGGATAGTAGGTCACTTGGTGTACTAATGAATCGAAATTTTCTTTATTTCTTCGTTTTTTTTTTTTTTTGCATACTACGTGTTCAAGTTGTATAGGATTTTGTTTTTGCTTTAAATAACTTTGTTTTTTTTTTCAAGTGGCAGCTTTTGAAATTTAAATTTTTTAATTTTTTAAAAAATGTTGTCATTCAGGATAATTGAGGATCCATTAAATATTTTTATTACCTTTTTTTCCAAGTTTTGATGAAAATTTCTATAATGAAGAAAAAACTTGTTTTTTTTTTTTTATATTTTCATCTGTAAATCCTTCTTAGTTTTAATCCGTATTTTCTCTAGTTCAATTATTTTCTCCAGGCATTAATATTAATTAAAGTCTAAAACTTGTAAATTCTTTAAAAACAATTCCAAAATAATCGCTTCAAGTGTTATTCGATATCCTATTAAGTATATCCATTCGTAGTGAAAATTATGAATAGAGAAAAAAAAAAAGAAGAAATTATACAGTTTGTTTCTAATCTGTCTGATAATTGTTTATAATCATTTCCTTTTGCTTCTTTTTTTTTTCATTAAAAAAAAAACATCTGTTCTTGATTATATTTTTCATAAAGATTTCATCACTTCCTTTCATCATATGTGTGCTTAATCAATTATTTTAATGTGTTTTTTTTTTTCTCCTTCTAACTGTATAAGCAATGGATGATTAATTTTTTTCTCAAGAAAACTTTCGAAACTCACTTGAAAATTTAAATTTTGCTACTATTTTCAAAGTTTATTGTATTTTATTAGATAATATATTACAAGTGAAGATACACATAAAAAAATTATTATGCAAAGATACTTTAAATGAAAATGAATTTGAAATTATCTATCAAGTGTAGTGTATCTATGTATCCAAATTATTAGATTGTATAACAATAATTTTTTTTTCTTTTTGTTTTGTTTTAGTTTATTTGATTGATATTTCATTGACCCCCATTTAAACAAATTTTATAAGTTTACATTTCAAGTTGTTTTAAATTCGTTTTTTTTTTCTATCTAAATAATTTTTGACTTCTAATGGTTATTGATTAACTTTTTTATGTATATTTGCAATATTTTTCTCAACATAACTGTAATCATTGTATGAAATTGAAATCATTGTTAGACACATTTCAGCAGATATATGTACATCAGTTTAAAAAATTTTTAATTAGAAAATTTAGAAGAAAAAAAAAAGAAGAAGCATAAATTCAAATCTGATTTTTACGGCGGCATTAGACAATCAGTATATCTAGTAGACAAAATAGTCAGACAGTCTGTATAATTTTATTTGAAATGAGTATTTGTATACGTCAGTCTCGAGGCCTATTCGTTAAAAATTGAATAGAGAAAAAAAAAATTTAATTGTATATTGGCAACGATTTAAAATTGTCCATTTCTAAAAAAAAAAAAGAAAGATATTTCACAAATACATATATTCATTGTGATTATTATTCACAGTGTGTTTCATAAAAATGTCTATGTAAAATTAAAAAATTTAAGACAGGAGAATTTTTTTCTTTTAATTCCAAGATTGTGAAAACAAAAAAAAAACATTCTCACAATTTTATATCGAATGACTAGTCCATTTGAACATATTTCGTTGTTGTTTTGACATTCCACTTTATCTTTAAAAAAAAGATATAGCTAACGATATTGTCAAACAACCTGTGTATCTAAAAGAAGATTATATGTATTTTATTTTTTTTTTTCGTTTTGTTTATTTTTATAACATCTGGATATTGTATTTGTAGAACATTCAAAGATACCACCAGAAACAACATAAAACTATTAAATTCGCTAGAAATAGATAAATGTATAAGAAATAAAAATAAATATAAAGACTGAAGAAAACCATCGTGATGTAGTACACACATACCATGTAAAAATATCGCATGTACAATAATAAAAATAAATATTATATGTATTTTCGTAATTCTATTGAAAAAGTATTAAATTTTTTTATTTTTTATTTTTTTGAAAAACATAAGATTTTTATGGTTTTAAAGTGATCTCATGGTCAATAAAATTCAATTTTCTATGCTAATTGAATTGCACTATACCAGAAAAAATCTTATAGCGTTATAGATATCCTCGAAGATCGCAGACAAATTATTGTTATTAGAAAAATTTTTATCGTTTTTGCTTATTCAAAATAAATTTTTGTTTTCATTTTTATTCTACGTTTTTTGTTGTTGTTGTTTTTTTTTTGTTTTTAAATAAATAATAAATTCTTAAACCTTTAACATAATTTTTTTTTTTACTTCTAGGTCAAAATGGAACCTATTTTAAGGATATATCAATGTCTGAAAATGAAAATAATAATCATCATTATCATAGTAATAAACGTAAAAAACGTATGATTTATCGAGATCATCAATATACACTTGAAGTACTTATTGCAATCGATAAGAAAATGAGTGAATTTCATGGTGAAAATAAAATCAAACATTATGTCCTTACATTAATGTCAATTGTTTCGAATATATTTTCTGATGCAAGCATTGGTAATTCAATAAATGTTGCTGTCATTAATATAATGGTGTTAAAAGAGGATTTAAGTTTACAATATATTGAAGAAGGTAAGTAATATTGGAACAGATCAACAGATTAACAACAAATTCACATAGAAATTATTTGCTAGATGGAATTTTATTTTATTTTTTTTTAACTTTTTCTTTCTTGATCTCTTAGTAATTTTCTTACCAATGAGAGTACAAAAAGAATAAAAAAAAAAAGTGACAAAGAAAAAATCTTGCACATTCATTATTCATACACTTTTTTTTTCAATATGCGAAATTAATAGGAAAAGGCATATATGAGATCCTTATGGAATTTGAAATATACATATTTTTCTTAACAATAATTACTTTTACCTTTTGTTTTCTCCGCATTTCTTTTTTTTTGCTTTGTTTTTCTTAAGAGTAATTGGAAATCAACAAACATTAATTATTTTTGCACTTTTCACCCATCATCACAATATACCTATATGAAATTAATATCACAAAGGGCATACAAAATAAAATCCTTGTGGAATTTCAAGTAATGATAATTTTTTTTCTTCTTCTTCTTAATAAATTACTACTTTTACATTTAGTTTTCTTTTTCTATAGAATTGAAGAAGAATTGAAAATCGTTAATCATTTTTTCCTTGTAGTATATTATTACACGTTCGAAAAAAAAAAAATAAAATAAAATAACTTAAACAGAAAATGTAATAAAACAGTGAAAAAAGAAAATAAAAGCTGACTGATCGTATAATGCATTCAAAATATGTTGCTCATTTATTATTGTTACACCATTATTTATTTTTTTTTGCAGTATTTCTTCGAATTTCTTTAGAAAGGAAGATTTTTCTTTTATTACCTTTTTAACTTTTTGTTTTTTTTGTTTTTGTTTTTGTTTTGTTACTTTTTCTTTCAACAATTGATTGCAATGTCAAGAATATGGCTTCTTTTCTTTGTTGTAAATATTTTCTTTTTTCCTACCATAATAATAATAATAATCTGTATTTATAACTTTTAAAGCTATCACGAGACCATTATGCAAATATTATACTAACATCAAAATAAAAAATTTAAAAAAAATATATAACAAAAAAAAGAAAAATGAAAGAATTTAATGCATCGTTATGAATGCATTTTCAAAATGTTATTTTGTTATAAATGTCTTTTGTTGTTATATTGTTACCTGTCACATTGCCGCGTCTTGAATAATATTAAGAAGAAAGAAAGCCATCATTAGAGACCATCATCAGAGAGTCTTAAAGTCTAGATATTATTTTTTTAGTATGTGCTTTTTTTTTTTGATTTTGGAATTATTGTCTTTTTATTCCTTGAAAAATCAACAACGACATAACAAACGAACATGTCATTGTCAACGTCAAAGCAGAATAACAAATTACTTTTCAAATCTTTCGAGTATAGTTTATTCTGTGATCATTAAATTAAAATACAATATATGTATGTATGTATGTATAAAAGAAAAGCACACCACCACGCTATAAAGGTGTGCAACTGCAATAAAGCCTCTTTTAAGTTTTTCTGTTCTCATAGTATCCTCAATCCTCATATTTTAGTTTATGCTCACATTATATTCGATAGTTGGTCGATAACCGAAGTCATGATGATGTTGACTATTTTGTTGGCATCATCCATATGAGAGACGATTCTTATCAGGAGGTGCAACTTGTCTGGCATTAAACCAACAGGCCTTCTGACATTATCATCATCATGCATATAAAGCGCCTATTTAAATTTTCACTATATCTACATGCATATATGTAGTATAAGTACATATATATTTTATGTATCTACATATAAAATGATGACTTTATAGTTTGTATGTTTTTATCTTTACCTGATGGACCTGCTGTTTCTTAGTTCGTTGTATCATTTTGAAGCAATTAATGTGCGCCTAACAACACATTAATTTTTCGTGCGCTTTAACTAATGATATGACGATATATCGAAAAGGAGAAAAATTACATAATTGATGCACCTACGAAAAAAAAAATGGGTTGGGTTCACTAAAAGTAAACACAAATCTGGTAAAAGAAGATTACTTTTTTTTTTTTTTTTTTTTTGCTTCATATGCAATCTTTTTCGATTTGTTTTCCTAATTTTGTTTTGAAATGTAGTAGAAGTAAAGGAAACCGTTGTAGGCTGATAGAAACTACATTAAACTCATTAGATACAAGATTCGAATCGATTGCAGGAATTAAAACTTTGCAAATTAAATACTTGCGCCTACTGTAACCACAAAAAAAAAAAAAAAAAATCAACCAACAAATGTTGCATGCATAAGTACCAGCATCTTAAATGTTGAATTTTATCTTGTTGTGTTGGCTACCAGAAGAGATTAATCAAGAGATTATTAGCTTGATAATTACAATGGAAGTGAATTGAATTGAACTGGACCTATTAAATGGTCTACGTGAAAAATGTATGTTTGTGTGTAACGCAGAAGGCAATTTTTCCAATCGAATGACAAACTATTTAATAGACCATTTTATTGACACAGTCAATACAGTAGTTAAACAATATCTCGAACATGACCACCATTTATTTAAAGTGTATTGGAAAAATTGTATCAGATCGGATGAATGCAATTTCTTGTAATATGGATTCAATGGGTCCAATAAAGTAATTACTGTGTCTTTATTTTGCGTGTACTCTTATATATATTACGCTAATTCTTCATCACTCATATGAACGAGTTCGTTCGTTGATTTCAATGATCTCTGATAGATCAATGGCAGTTAATCAGTTATACATATATGCATATATGTGGCATTTGAAGACCTCCAGACCCCTGGATCTCCACATAAAGACCTCCTATTAAGAGAGCACATTAACATGATACAGTGGGCTCATGTTGTCTGACTGTCAAGAACGTTCGTTACGTTCTAAAGTACTATTGCCTTGCAATCTTACATTTTATACTATCTTCATATACTATACATATGTATTATATACAAAATTAAATAGATACAGATACTTTTTATGTACATATCTATCTCAAAAAAAAAAAAACAAAAAAAAAACAAGTAAGTGTCTTTATTTCAAATGCATCCTTCATTGAAAACACAACAACTATATTTGAAATGTGAGAAGATGCAGTAATTTATGAATAAGAAAAATAAAAAAAAGTAAAACTAGTAAAATTCATAGTATGTATATCATTTGAATTATACATAACGTTCAAAATAAAGTGTGTATCCAACAATTATGCCATTAGTGATGCAGAGGTGAACAGAATTTTAATGAATATGCATTAAAAAAAAATGGAAAAAAATTCAGAATATGCAACGTAATATTGATGGTGTGGAATTATTGTGTAGGCGCACCAAAATAGATAAAACGTTAATTTCACAGAAATGAAAATGGTAACGTGGTAATGGGTTTAATGTTTTACTTTGTATCTTTTTTTTTTTTAATAAATTTTTTTTTTAAATTTAATCCTAAATGAATTTTTGAATGACATCAAGTTTTTTTATAACGTCATCATCGTTGCATGATTTTATAATTAAACAAAAAAGAAAAAAAAAAACCATCTTTGAATGATATCTGTATGTTTTTTGTATTGTATAATAAATTTTGCAATTTTGTACACGTAATAATTTTGTATAAGATACGCGATATTTATGCAAAAAAAATTATCTATGTACATACATAATGGCAATATTTAGAAGGTTGTTTGATGAGGTATATTTTTAGAAATATTATCAAAATTTAGATAAAAAAAAATGAATTTGAACCAAAAATAGTATTGAATGGGGGTGGGTGATGATTTTAATTTGAAAATTATGAAAATTAAGGAGGTTCAGATGATTCAATTTAAATACAAATTCGATGTAATCTTTAAGGTTTTTGCATTGAAACTTTAACTTTCGCCTACAAAGAAATAGATTTTTAATTTAATAAAAAATTAAAAGGAAATGCTTTTGTGATCCTTTGATAAATTTTGAAGAAGTTTAATTGATTTCATCAAAGAATTGAGGAAAAAAAATAATAGGTAAAACGCATATAAGAAGAAAAAGAGGATGCCAAAGGTTGAAGGCGAAAATAATATGTACGAAATTTTCCGAATAAAGAAAACCTACTAAAACGTTCTTTGTTTCATGCTTTTTTTCCTTAAAATTTGTTAATTATTATTTTTTTTTATTTTTTCTCTTTTTTCTTTAAGGTGTTTATGCATCTCATTTATTAAAAAAATTTTGTGGTTTTATGCATCGTCGTAATGATCATTATGATACTGCTATATTATTAACACGTGAACAAATATGCCGTAATACAACTGAAACACGCTGTGATACATTGGGTTTAGCTGAATTAGGAACTGTATGCAAAAAGCATTCATGTTCAATAGTTCAAGATAATGGTTTATCAGCAGCATTTACCATTGCCCATGAATTGGGACACATGTAAGTATACTTACTCATACAAAAAAATATGTATATATGTACATATATTTATAATTTCATTATTATTTTCATTCTTTTAATTAATTAAATAGAAAAGAAGAAGAAAAAAAAAACTAATCAATTGGAACTCTCCCAAAAAAGAGTCATAAAATATTAATTTATTAAACAATAAAAACACAAGAAAATACATATACATATGTATAAAAAAAATGTATCCCAGTTAAATGAACCAAAAGGCTTTAAATTATGATTTAATTTATTTTTCAATAGAATATTATTATCGTATATTGTTTTATTGGATCGTTAACATATACTTGCATTAATTGGACGAGGATTCTCTTCATTCAACTGAGGGGGATACAGCCTATAACAAATCTATTTTATCATATTTTTTGTTTTTTTTTGTTTCGGTTCAATAAACTTGAAATTTTAGTTTCAAAGATCCTACTTTTTTTTTTTGTTTTTTTTTTTTGTTTCAAATTTAAATTCTGAATCGCATAGTTACTCGTATCGCAGTTTTTTTAAATTTAATTTTTTTTTCTCTTTTTTTTTTTCAAAAAATATAACAAGATTCTGACAAATTAGTAAATAAATTAATAATGTTCTTGAGATAAATTTATAATGTCAATGTTAACGAGATGCTAAAATAATGATTGGATGAAAAAATGAATTCGGATGAATTTTATTGCTTATTGTTATTTGCGTGATATAAAAAAAAATATATATTTAAAAAAAAAAAAAAAATTCTAAAAGAATTATTAAATGAAGCATTAAAGCACCCATTTGATGAACCATTAAATTGATGTGTCTCATCAAAAGTTAGATTGTTTTTTTTTTTTCCAAATTTTTTAATCTTTTCTTTTTTTCATATGTACATATAGTTTTATTTATTTTTTATTTTAATTTAATAATTAATAAAATAAAAAGATTTGTATATTTTGTTTCTTAAATAGTATTTTTTGTTTTTTTAATCTTTTTCGTTACAGACTTAATATGCCACATGATGATGATGATAAATGTACAAAATTTGATAAACATGGTAAACGTATGCTGAACATAATGTCAAGCACAATGGGAGATGAAATACATCCTTGGTCATGGTCTGATTGTTCTCGACATTATGTTACTGAATTTTTAGAGTAAGTATGATAGAAACAAAAAAAAAAAAAGATTTTATATACTCGTATGTATGTTAAGTGAAGGGTTTGCGTGTTTGTAATGTTTGGAATGTGTTTTTAATGGGAATGAAAAATTAGGTGTATTGAATTAAAATTACATAAATTTTAAAATTAATTGATGATAATATGTAATTTATTTATGAAAATGTATATCTGAAATGCGGATTAAAATATTTTTATATTTTATGTCTTCTAATGAATATTCATATGTGTAACGATATAAATTAGGAATAGGGTGCATCGTAAACTGCTTCATATGATTTTTATTTTCTGTCTTAAAAACTGATAAAGATATCTTCGTTGTATAAAGAAAATTTCTGTTTTTTAATACAATTTTTTTGGTGTTCGTAA
Organism: Bombylius discolor; assembly: GCA_939192795.1. NCBI lineage: Eukaryota > Metazoa > Arthropoda > Insecta > Diptera > Bombyliidae > Bombylius > Bombylius discolor. The sequence goes on along the minus strand of OW584238.1, from coordinate 43,343,860 downwards.
TACGGTAAAAAATCTATATGTTTTAGAATTTGTGAAAAATTTTAATTCGATACTAAAATTCAAATGTTATATTCTCTTAATTCCAAAAATACCCTATTCTTATTAATATTAATATTCAAAATAATTATAATTTATTAAAAAATAATAATCTAACATGTCCTATTTCTTTTATATTATTACATTATATACAACCAGTGTAATAATAATTTCTATTAAAATTATCATGATAAAGACAACAACAAAAAATAAAAAAAAAATTTTAATAAATTCTCTAATACATTACTAACCGGACTATAATTTTATATTTAACGGTTTCATATTCAAATTTTATCTTTTCTTTCAAAGTCTTTCATGTTTTTATTGATTTTAAAAAAGAAAAAAATAAAATAAAATAAATAAGTCTTTTAAATATTTGAACACATATACAACATTTATATTATTACACTCTCATTCAATTAAGTAACAACCATAAAAATGCACTAATAATCATAACACATTAATTTGAAATAAAGGAAACAAAATATGTATATAAAAAAAAAACAAATCCATATAAAAAGACATATTCAATACTGGCGTTTAAATTGAAATCACTATAAAAACGATTATGATTATGATTTGAATATGAATATGAGAAAAAAAAAAATACGTTGAAGCAATATAATCTTTTATGCCAATAAAATTGTCATCTTTTCATACATTTTTTAAAATTTTATTTACATTTTTGTTCATTCACGTTGTTTTTTTTTTTTTCGTCTATTTCACTTTTTTTTTTTTATTTTTTATTTTTTTTTTTTTTTAAACTTCTTATATAATTTATGTTTTAAGATTTTTCATTTTTCTTCATCATCACTTTTAATTTCCTCGACCCACTTTAATTTTCATTTTCGTTTTTTGTGTTTATAAAAAAAAAAAAAAATTATGTAGAAAAAACAAAATCTGAATGAAAAGAGATTTTTCAATATTGATTCCAATTTCAATGAATATTTTTTTTTTTTTTTCACATTCAAAATCATATTATAAAATGGATTATTCGATTTTACATTCAATTTAATGTATGAAAATTCATGAGATAGCTATTTTTTTAATTTTTTTTAATTTTTATTTTTATTTTTGGGTGATACCATTGCATTTGTATAAATGCAAATTAAGTGTACAGACTGTTGATTATACTTTATGACGATGACGGCAATGATATTATTTAACAATGTTTTAAAAATTGTAATACAATAACTTTTTTATTTATTTATTTTTTATTTATTTTTTTTTTTTTGAAAATGAGCGTACTTGTTTTGTATCACTTTTTAAATGTTTTATGATTAAAAGGAGGAGAATAGTATGTATATATTTTGTGCATATTTAATGTATGTATATGATAATTATCTTAGCTTTAGGCTAATTTATTTATTTATTCATTCATTTTTTAAATTTTGTTCATTAAAAGTATGATTTTGAACATTTATGTCAGTGAGGAAATTTTACCACCATTTTTTGGTAGCCGTATTTAAAAATAATTGAATTGACGAAAATTCAAAAAAAAAATATTTTTTTCGTAGAAGAAAACTGAAGAAACTTATTTGTAAAACGATCAAATGAATGCTGTGATTTTAAAGAATAATTTCAAGACATTTTTCATAATATTTCCAGTGAAAAAACATATCTAGAAAGTCATTTCGCAAATGAAAAAATTATTTTACTGCAATGTTTTATACATTTTTCTTAAAATTTCATTGAATAAAACAGTGCAAAGATATTTTGGAACAGTATAAATTTTTTCTGAATCTAAAATTGAAAAATATGAAGTCAAATTTATAAGAAATTGTCTTTCATTGCTCTGTTAAAAATTACACACATTTGTTACTTGACCCACTACTCAGTAATTGCTCAGATACCGACAGAAATTTTCAAAAAATCTCTTTTTAATCTTGAATGCTTAAACACAAAAAAATTTTGTAATTACAAAAATCACATTAATATTTATATGTTTCATAATAATGATAAATTATTAAAACGAAAAAAAAAAAAATAAAAAAAAAAAAATAAAAAAAAAACAGAAGAAATCTTGTTTCAATACATGAATTATGTTTTACATGAAATGCAATTGGACAATAATTAAAAAACATATGAATTTTACATAAAGTCATCGTATTATCGTCTCGTTTTAATTAATACAAGTTTTGTTTTTTTGGGATATAACAGACATGAAAAATGAAATTATTAGTTTTTTTAAAGACATTTTTCTTTTTGGAAAAACTGTAGACATATCTTTTCCATGTGTGTTCAATTATCGCTTTAATTTAAAAATAACAAAAAATTACGAAATAAAAATTACAATTCTCATAGTATGAACAATAAATCATTCAATTTTTCATCTCGTCTGTAAAAACTTTTTATTTTATTTCTTCTTTTTTTTATAGACAAGATGATGTTTCATGTATGGAAGATACTCCAACACGTCCTTACAATAGAACAACAAGAAAATTACCAGGTGAAATTTATAGTTTAGATCAACAATGTGAATTAATACATGGACAGGGAGCACAATATTGTTTATTAAACGATCAGGTAAGTGAAATATTTTATAGTTTTTCTCATAAAAAAAATTCAATAGTTTAGTTTTGGTTTTATTTTATTTTATTTTTTTTAAATACTTGAGGCTTTATTTTTCAATTTTCTTGTGAAAAACCTCAAAAATGCAGTAGGTACATAAAAAATAATTGATTTTTTCATATATTTTTATGATATTTTGCAAGCAGAAAGAATGTGGACGACTCTGGTGCGTTGAAAAATCAAATACTCATGATTGCCGTTCAAGTAATTTACCATGGGCTGATGGTACACGTTGCTTAGATAATAATCATTGGTGTCAAAAGGGTGAATGTGTACCACGTGATGGAAAGCATTTACAACCAATTAATGGAGGTTGGGGACCATGGAGTCAGTAAGTGAAGATAAATGAGATTGTTTTTTTTTTTTTTTTTTTGTTACTCGTATTTATTCTTGTTATTTTCTGTTATCTTTCATCAATTTAAAAAGGTATTCACAATGTAGTCGTACGTGTGGTGGTGGTATACAAGAATCACAAAGAGAATGTAACAATCCTGTTCCACAAAATGGAGGAAAATATTGTCCAGGAAATCATAAAAGATACAGATCATGTCAAACACAAGATTGTCCACCAGATTCAATGGATTTCAGGGAAAAACAATGTGTTGATTTAAACGGAAATAATTTTGGTATTCATGGTATTGATAGATCTGTTAAATGGGTACCTAAATATGGAGGTAAATTGGATATCTTGTCTTTTTTTCTTTTTTTTTTTTTTGAAAATTTATATCAAAAATTTTTTTAAAAAAATTTTATTGGTTTTCAGTTTCTCCAAAGGATGAATGTAAATTGTTTTGTAGAATGAAAGGATCAACTACGTATTTTCAACTACTTGATAAGGTAAAACTTTAAGGATTTTAAATTTAAGATTTTCTTTAATGTTATTTATTTTTTTTAAATTTAGGTCGTTGATGGCACAACATGTTCCTTTGATAGTTTTAATAAATGTGTGAATGGTGTTTGTCGTCCAGCAGGTTGTGATAATGTTTTGCATTCATCGGCAAAATTAGGTACATTGAAAAAAAAATTTTTTACTCTTATGAAAATTATTTTTTTATATTTTTTATTTCTTTTCGAATAGATCGATGTGGGGTTTGTCAAGGTAATAATGATACATGCGTTGAGATTAGTCAAGTATTTTATAAATCAGATTTAGATAGGAAACCGCCATCACGATCAAAAATTTATTATCATGTCGTTACTATTCCAAAAGGTAAACTTTTAACTTTCTTTTTTTTCCAATACAAAAGAAATTCTAAAAAAAAATTTTCTGATTCTTTCAGGTGCCTCAAATGTTGTAATTACTCAACCAGGATATCCTTTAGCAAATTATATAGGTATTTTGTTTTTTTTTTATGTTTAAGATTTTTATTTTTTTTTTTGCCAAAAATACTAAAAAATGTGATGTGTTTTTTCCTCTCGTTAGAAGGTTGCAGTGTTTATGATCAGGCTTATCGATATTATAAATGAAGCTCTGATCATGAAGGCTGTAATCATCTTTTGAGACAATCATCAAAATCAACAGTTAAAAAAACTGATGAGGAAATAAAGTAACGGATCAAATTTTCTACTATTTTTTTTTTTTTTTTTTTGAATGTTATAATTTTCTAACGAAATTACATATTTTAAAAATTACTCTAACAAAAGATTTTAATTAATTTTTTTCGTTTTTTTTATTTAGTACTTATGGATGATGAAGGAAAATATTTAATTAATGGAGATAATGTGATAAATACGTTTGGTAAATCAATACCTTATGATGGAGTTACAGTTGATTATAGTGGTGCAAATAGTACATTAGAACGTGTAAATACAACATATGCTAGAAAATTACAAAGGGAACTTATAGTAGAAGTAAGATTTTATAATTTTGACATTAAGAAATAAGAGTCTGAAACTAATAAATAATTTTTTTTCCTTTCAAGATTTTATCACTGCCAAAAGAACATCAAACTGAAAATGAAGTTCTGATGACATACTCATACACAATAAGTAAAACACATCCACATTATAGTAATTATTTATATACTCCACCGCATCATTACGATTACTCATTTAGAGAACACATTAATTATAATAACATTCGAGAAGAGTATACATATCGTTGGGAAATTGATCAATGGAGTCCATGTAATTCTCTGTGTTCAGGGACAAAGTAAGTGTTAATTGATTTCTGTTGTTTATTAGGATTCAGGAACGTGTAAAACTAAAGTGAAAAACGCTTTGGAACGTTCCGAAATCACGAAAAATGAATTAAAAAAGCTTGATGTATTTTAAAACTTTTTATTTGTTAAATTTCAGATACCGGAACATTGTTTGTATTCAAGTTGAAGCCAGACACAAAGTTGATGATTCTTATTGTCATAACATTCCAAGACCATCATATGAACTTCAAACATCCTGCAATACAGATTGTGAAATTATGTAAGAAATTATTTGAATTTGAAAAAAATAAATCCCTATTCAATATGACTAACAATTTACAAAAAAAAAAAATTTTTTTTCAGTACTGAAGTATCAAATGTTTCTGAATGTTCAGCATCATGTGAAAAACGTGGATTACGTTTTAAAACTTATAAATGTATACAACGATATATTAATAAAAATTTTTCAAAAGAAATTGATATATCATATTGTCAAGCAAAATATCCACTGCCAAAAGAAGAAGAATGTATAGGATCATGTGCAAATTGGACGTATACAGATTGGACACCGGTAAGTTAAAATTGAAATATTGTACTCCTATAATTTTTCTAAAGAAGAAAAAAATATGGAAATGTAATTGTTGTATTTTAGTGTTCGCAAACATGTTCATCGAATGGACAAACTGGAAAACAAACAAGAAATGTTGTTTGTATGAGAAATGGTGAAATCGTTGATAATTCAAATTGTCCTCTATCACGAAAATATCAATTTAAGGATGTGTTACGACCATGTAATACAGATCCATGTCCTGCAGAATTTGTTTATGGAGATCAAACTCCGGTAATTAAAATAAATTTTTTTTTTTTAAAGAAAATATGAATCTTGCAATTTTTATGTAAATTAATTAATTGTTTCTTTGTTGTCGTTCTATGTTAGAAGTGTTTTTTTTCTACTTTTTATTATTTTTTTATTTTATTTTTGTAAATACAGCAAAAATAAGTTATTGTCGTCACTTTGGTTTGAGTTTTTCATCACACATACATACACATTTAAATTCATTTTTATTATTTTGTTTTATTTTTATTTTTTTTTTTTATATATTTTTGTTAACATTTTAATCAATTTTTTCCTGTTTGTAACCGAAATGCAACTGAAATTTATTTGATTTAATCATTTTCTGGTAATAAAAGTAAAAATAAAGGTAATAAATGGTTACAAACAGCAAAAAAAATTAATTATCTATATTTTTTTCTTAAAATTGTAATACTTTAATTTTAAGAAGAAAAAAAAAAAAAAAAAGAAAAAAAAAAACAATACATTAAAAGAAAGGTAAAAACAAGAAAATTTTTGTTTGTTAGTGTTCTGTTACATGTGGAATAGGTCAACGTACTACTGTTATTTACTGTAAACAAAATAATCAAATCGTAGATAAAATTTTATGTGCTGGTTTACCAATGCTTAGTCCGATTATAAGCAATTGTACAATGCCATCATGTCCTAATAATGATGATCAACAGGTTAGTTTTGTATTATATGCATGACAGAATAAGAAAAGAAAACAATAAGAAATATTATACAACACGAAATTTAAATTAAAAAAAATAAAAAAATTGTACAAATTGTATATAAATTTTTATTGTACTTATATAGAAAAAAAAAAAATATCAAACATTCGGACAAATAAGCATGAAATAAAATTTAAAATAAAATTGTACAGAAAAAAAAAAAATTTATAAGCAAAATTTAACGCTTTTGTTTTGACTTTTACTAACAAAATTGTAATATTTGCTTATTTTATTGCTTCTCTAAGATTAAATTTGTTTTGATGGAAAGTAAAAATGACTTTATAATAATTTTTATATTTCTCATTCGAAAATTTTTAATCATCTTTCTTATTCTCATTTGAAAAATAATTGGTATGAGCTAAATAGATTATGATTTTCGAATGAATTTATTTTTTCATCATTTTCAACAATAACCAAATGATCTGAAGCAAAGTAGTTCTTTACTTTCCATTAAAAATTATAAGCGATGCTTCAAATTTAAAATTTGAATATTAGGTATATTTAAAAATTTATAAAATCTTTTTTCTGTTTTTTTTTTTTTTTGTTACAGAGACAAACAAGACCGATAACAATTTCACAAACTCGTCGACATTTCCAAAGGAATAACAATTATAACAGAGATTTAGTTTCCAATACACCAATGATTGTTGTTAGTACTTTTTCAGTGGAATTTAATCATTTTCATATTAGAATACTTGTTTAAATATTTCTTAATTTTTCTGTGTTTTTCAGGATAGTGACATAAATTCATGGAAAACTGGTGAATGGGGTGTCTGCCAAAGACATAATTGCCAAAGAAATCGAACAGTTTATTGTGACGATCCAACAAGATACACTTGTGCCGAAGATAAAAGACCAGAAAGTACACAAAACTGTTGTATTATCAAATATGTTCAAAGATGGTCAGCGGTAAGTTTGTAAAAATAAAATTTCTTCATTTTTCATCAAATTGATTTGAAATAATAACTTAATCATATATAATTTAAAATTTAATTTAATTTAATTATTTTTTGTGTTCAATTTATTTTATTTTATTTTTGTGTAAAAACATGTATGCTTTATTCTAATCAATGCAAAATGCAATCGTCATCATGTTTTTTTTTAGTGTTCTGTTGAGTGTGGTACTGGTATTCGACGTAAAGAATTCTATTGTGCACGTGTATCGCAACCACTATCAAAATCTGAGAAACGTTTTAAAGATGAAATTGATTCACAAAATTGTCGTGATAAATATTTAAAAATTCCAACACCGAAACGACGTGAAAAAATTTGTCGTCGTAAATTTTGTACATGGATAAATGGTCCATGGTCACAATGTACATGTGATACACAATTATCAACACGTGTTGTAAATTGTAAAAATCGTCAAGGACATGTTGTTGAACAAAAAGATTGTGATCAAACTAGACGACCACCATACATTAGAAAATGTCCACCTTGTATACAAGTAGAGGAGAAATATACAAATGTAAGTAGAAAAATAATTCGATAGTTGGTTCGATCCTTTGATTTCGTCCTCTAGAATTTGTTCTTGTAAAATTGTCCTTATATCAAATTAATACCATAAGGTCTTTTTTTTTTCAAAAAATTCTTCGTATTTGTTTTTGATGTGACTTTTGAGTTGTTTTTCCTTTTTCAGTTTTGTAAACGTTGTCTGTTTTTTTTTTTTGTTACTTTTTTTGCAAAATATTTCATTTTAATCCTTTCATAATTTCAGTGTACATGTGAGGGACGAAGAAGACGTCGTGTCATTTGTTACGATCATAATCATAAACATATTCAATGTCCTGCTGGACAAAAATATCAATCATCATCAAAGGAACCATGTACTCCACCCGAAGGATGTTTACCACGATCATGTGCTGATGTTCGACGGATACAAAGGACTCTTGATGACGGAGATTACACAATCAGTATTAAGAAACGAGCAAGACGAGTTTATTGTTATAATATGAAAGGAACTCCTAAAGAATATATAAATGTGAATTCAACAGAGAATTTTTCAGTTTACTATGATAAAAGGACAATAGATATAAATAAATGCCCACCTGAATCACGTATGGAAGAATATCATGATGTTTCTATACCATCAGGAAGTACTCGTTTCGAAAAGATTGCAATTGAATTGAGTACATTACGTGTTATTGAAGATGATTACACTTTTGCTATAGTAACTGGTAAACCTCAACCATATGGTTCAGCAGGTGATTGTTATAATCGTAATAAAGAATGTCCACAAGGATATTTTTCAATTAATTTACAAAATACCGGATTTAGAATACGACCGAGAGTTAAATGGGATACATATGGAGAGTATTCAACAATTGAATTTGTTCAAAAGGTATGGCCGAATTTTATTTTCTTGAAACAAAAATTGTATTTTCCATTTTTTTTTTTTTTTCTAAAACAGTTAGAGTATCCTTATCACGTGATAAAAGCATATTGTGGAGGTTATTGTGGCAATTGTCTAATATCAAAGCATACAAATTTAATTTTAGATGTTGTGTGATGATAAATTTTCGTATGTATGGATAAATTCAACAGTATATACATATACAAATCGAATTGGACAAAAGGAAAAATGCACGAAAAAAAAAGCATAAGCAAAAAAACAGAGAAATTAATTGAAAGATTTTTTTTTTTAAATGAATCTTTTGTGTGTTCTTTTATTTGTATAACGTAACATAATTTATTATTTTATTATTTTTAACTATTATTATTTTTAAAAAAAAAAATATATTTTGCTAGCTGTAATTAAAATTTTAGTAGCATCGGACAAAAGTCGGGAGACTGACAGACAAAAAAAAAATGTTTTTTTAAAATATTTCCCTCTAAGATGGGAGCTTATAATAAAAATAAAATAAGAAACAAAATAGGAAAACAAAATGAATATTAAAAAAAATATGTGTGTAATATAATTTTGTGAATCTCCTTGTCCACATGTATTTAATTATGTGATTTGGGCTGTTTAAAATTTGATATGTTCTTGATATTTAAGAAGCACTATCGAAAAGAAAGCAAAAGAAACAAAAAATTTTGTTATCCTTAGCCATATAAGAACATTATAAAAATGATATTAATTTTTTTATTTTTTTTTATTTGTCTTAATGTATGTAATATGTAATTTTAATTTTGTCTATAAGCTATGCAATACAAACCACCGATACAAAGCAAATTGAAAAGAACAGAAAAAAGTAAGAAATAAAATATATTTAGAAAAAAGAACAAAAAATGACAATAGTGCTATTTTTCCCCAATAGAATAATTTTTAGAAAACTGCCTATATTTTCTCAAGGATCCCTTTTTTTTCTATCTACTTGAAATTCTTTCAATGATCCTTAGTTTGAATATGAAAAAAAGTACAAATTTTTATTACTTTAATTTTTTTTTTTTTTTTTTTTAAAGAAAGAAAATAATATTGCATTTTATGTAAGTACACGGATCACATTTTTTCTAGGTTTTTTTCTTTTTTTCTATGTTAAAAAATGTAAAACAATCATAATAAGAGAGATAATTAATTTTGATCGCTTTAAAATTTTTAATTTCATTCAAAAATATCTATTTGTACTATGAACAAATATTTAATCATATATCGTTATTTTTGTTGTTTAATTTTAAACAGCCCAAAATAATAATCACAAAAAATGTGGAAAAAAGTATATATATTAAATTCATCATTCTTCACGTTCTATTTTTTATTTTATTTTTTCTCTAAACATAAATTTTTTAGCATTGTATTAGTTTAATTATTATTTACTAATTTATTGTTTATAAAGCTTATGTAATAAAAATGTTTTTTTAAAAAAAAAAGGAAATTAAAATATTTTTCAAAAAAAAAAAAAAAAAAAAAAAAAAAAAAAAAAAAAAAAAAAAAAAAAAAAATTGTCAAAAAACAACAAACAATATAATTAACAAGGATCCAATTCTGTTAGTTACATTTTTGAATTGAATTTCAATTAAATTTCATTATTTTTGTTCACTCAATTTTGTGATAATCAGAATGGGATACCTAAAGCAACAATAATTTTAATAACAAAACTTTTTTTTTTTACGATAATCGTGCTGCCATTATATAAAATGCAAAAAAAAATTTTTTTTTTGAAAAATATTTTTTTTTAAATTTCCTAAAGGAAAAAAAAAATGAAAAAGTATAATTGTTATAAATGTCTTTAGTATTAATTTTTTTTTTCATTTATTAAAAAAGTATGAAAAACGAAAAGAAAAGAAAAAAAAAACATTGAAATAAGAATAAAAGAAGACGATAAAAAATATTTATGTTGAAAATAAAAAGAGTACACAATTCAGTGCCATGAGATATTTTCAGGTTCAAAAAAAAAAAAAAAAAAAAAAAAAAAAACAGAAAAAAAAACAAAAATTGTATAGTTATGAAATTTTTGAGAATAACAAATGTACAATAAATAATATGCTAAATGGCACAAAGTAAATATAGAAACTTTGAAAAAAATGTTCAAGTAGTAAAGGACTAGAAAAATGAAACTTAAAAAATGTTTAGTTCGAAGAGAGTTGAGATTTTTTTTTTTTTTTAAATTTTTTTAAATTTCTAATCAAAGTGAAATTATAGAAAACACAATTTTTTTTTTAAAAAACATAAATAACAATATATATTTAATCAATTAGCCTCTTTTAAACGATATGTATTTTTAAAAAGTCGAATAATAATGATTAACAAATAATTTTTTCACCCATTGTATTTTTTTAGTTTTTTGTCCTTAAAATAAAAATTTAAAAAAAAAAAAAAAATAATTATACTGTCTCATATCAAAAACACTGCATTTAAAACCTATATTATTACTTATAATACGTCTAATTAATTATTATTATTTTTTTTTTTTTCATATTACGTTATCCATAAGATTATTTATTTTTTAGAAACAACAAAATATAAAACGCAACAAATGAAATAGATTTATTCTTTATTAGAAAAATAAAAATACAATACTAACGCTTTAAGGTAAAAACAAAACAAAAAAAAAAAAAAAACAAAAAATATACATACATACATTAAATATAAAATTTATTATAATTTTTTTTTTTTTAACTTTTAATTTAAGTTATGAAAATGTGTGATTAATTTTTATTTAATTTTTTTTTATTATTATTATTATTATTTTTTGTAAGTTCATTTTTAGTTTAAAAAAAAAAAAATAGTAAATAATTTAATTTGCAATTGAAAAGATTAAAAAAAAAACAAAAAACAAAATATAATTAAATACTTGATATTACATAATTAAAATGTAATTATGATCCAGATAATTTAGTTGTACTAATTTTAATTATTTTTAATTTTTAATTAAATTTGCATTAATTATTTTTTCTTTTTTTAAAAAAAAAAAAAAAAAAATTTATTATGATATATTGTAATTTGTATAAAATTGAAAAATTGCTGCTTGTATTGCTGAAGAAAATAAATTCCCTATAGTTAAATGAATTAATTAAAAAAAAAAAAAATGTATAAAGAAAGAAAAATTAAATAAATAAAACTGTTTATGCCATTTTATATAATTTTCTTGTGTTTATATTTTTATTTTATAAGCGTATCATGTGTTAAGTTGTATTTTAATTGTAGAAAAAAAGTAATAAGAACAAATCTCACAAAAAATATTGTATTTTACTTAGTTTTTCATATTTACTTTGCTTAATTCCAATCCATCGCTGAACGCTTTTGTGAATCCCTTAACCTTAAGAACATTAAGGGAGATTGAGTCTAAACTCCATTGGAAATTAAGGATCAACAAAGACGGAAGAAAAAGTTCTCCAGATTGGAGGTTGGGCCATACACTAATACCATTAGCAGACCTTATTAGAAATTTTTAGCCGGACAAGAAGAAAAATAAAACTTTGTTTCAGGTGATTTTGGCAGTGAAATTTGGCAGATTTTTTTTTTATCAATTTTTCGGTTAAAATTCGGAACAAAATGAAAAATCAGAGATATTTTATTTAACATTTATAGTATGTATTTATTTATTATTTATCCCACTTTTCTTTTAAATTTAGTTAATAGTATTTTTCCTCTAGATTTGTACGTATAACATCTTTTTTTGTTTCTTAAGCTTAAAGTTATTTTTAAATACCTTTAGTTTTTTTTGTAGTTTATTTTTGTTTGTTTCTTACAAACAATTGGAAGACATGATTTCTTGTTAGAATTTTTCTTCTTTGTATTCTTATCAGGAACACATCAAATTTTTTTTAGCATTTTATTTTTAAAATTTATAATCTGATCAATTTTAATAAATATATAATATCTTAAAAATACATTTACAATATCTTTTATTTTAAATATTTGTTTGTTAGAGTATTTAATACTCAGTGAAAAACACAAAAAATAGTAAAAAAAAAACAATTATCAAAAAAGTAGAAGATTATTGTAAAATAATTAACAAAAATTAAGTAATGAATTTTTAAAATATTTCAAGTTGATTTGATCTAAAACAATATTCTCTTTTCATAAAAAATAAAAAAAAAAAAGTTCTAAAATTAAGTAAAATTCAATTTAAATTATTAAAAAAAAAATGTTTTACAAAATTTTTTTCTTCTAAGTAAAAGTTGCCTCTTTTCAAATTTTCACTTAAATTAAAATTGAAAAAGAAAATTAAGTCTCAGAAAATCAAACTATAATAATTACGGTATACATTTTATCTAAAAATTATAATTTCTATGGTTGCAGCAGTTTGAAGTAATGAAACTAAAACCAAATTTTATTTTTTCATTTCTAAAACAAAATCTATATGTACTTAAAAAAAAAGACTTCATAAATTCCTCATTATGGCTTTAAAAACTATTTAGTAAGCTTGTAAAAAAAAATATTTAAATAAAGTTTAAAAAATAATATTTCTTTTTCTTTTAAATAAAATAAAATAATTAAAGTGGAGTTATATTTCCATTTTTATCATTTTCTGATGTTATTGACATTGATGTCAAATAACGTGCATCACGTCTTTTTAATAATTTTGCTAATGGTGGTACGAATAAATCATAATTAATATTTTTACTATTTATATCATTATCAATGTATATTTTTCTATTGTCATCAAAATGTAATTTCTCAAAAATTATACTTAAAATATAACCAAATACAAATGTAATTAAAAATCCTAAAGCTGAATACCATAAATATGAAAGTTTATAAAGCCAAAAATAACTGAAAAAAAAATTAGAAAAAAAAAAAGATTTATAATGCATAATTTTGAGTATATATAGAAAAAGCAAAAACTTACTGAACATCTTCCGATTTCATTGCTACTGGATCTACATAATTTTGTGTTATTGCCTCTGTAACAGTTGTATTAAATAAATCACAGCCTTCAGTTGAGAAATCTAATGTTTTTGATGGTGGTTTTGGACCACCAAATCCAATCCAAAATGAAAATACCAAACCTAATGTAAAACCTACAATAGCACCCTGTACCAAAAATTTAAAAAAAATATATATATATTAATTAAGAATATGTATATTAAATTCATTCATTAACTTTACGATTTACAAACCTTTTCATTTGCTCGTGATGTGAACATTCCTAATGTAAATAATGCTAACAATGGTCCTCCAACAACTCCAAAAATTGTTAAAGATGCCTGAAGAACACCACCCATTGATTGAGCTGTAAATTTCAACAATAATTTAAAATTTTTTTATTTAAATTTTCAGAAATATTTTTAATGTTTACCAGCAAATGCTAAACCTACACAAGTAACTCCATAAATAAATGCCATTATTTTCGATGGAAGTGTTGTACTATTTTCAAGCATTGGCTTGTTTTTAATACACAAATAAAGTGGCTGAAAAAAAAATAAAGAATAAAATTCAATCTTAAATTTATTTTACTCAAACGTAATTAATTTTACTTTTATATAATCTTCTAAAGTGACTGCTGCTAAAGAGCTAACTGCTGAAGATACTGTTGATAAACTTGCAGAGAAAATTCCCGAAACAAAAAGACCTGATAAACCAGGTAAATGACTCATCGTGTCCACAACAAAAAGTGGCATAAGCTATATTGAAAAGAAAAAAAATTATAAAATTTCAAATTAAATTTTCTTTTTTTTTTAAAAAAAACTCATACTTGATCTCTTGAATTAATTCTTCCTTGTAAAACAGGATCACAATCTTTGTACAAGTAATAAATTGCAAGACCACTAAATGATGTACTAAAACTTAAAAGTGATAAAATTGGAACATTTAACCATAAAGAATGTTGTGCTGCTTTTAAATTTCGTACAGTCATTAATCGTTGAATTTGAGTCTGATTTACTCCATACAAAGATAAATAAATGAAACCACCACCAATTATTAAAGACCACCATGTATGTCGTGTTGTTGGATCTAAATCGAGACTAAGACACAAACAAAAAAGAATTTCAAATTAAAATTTAAAATTATTTAAAACTTTTTTTTTTTTTACTTGACAAATTCGATTCTTCCCCCTTTTTCTGCTGCTTCCCAAATTGCACCTAATCCTCCAGCACGTACTGCAGCACAACCAATAACACTAAAAATCGCTGCAAACATGAGTAATGATTGAAAAACATCTGTGATGAGAACGGCTTTCATGCCACCAATTGTTGAATAGAATGTACACACAAGACCTTCAAGATTCATTTAAAAAAAAAATTATGTTGAAAACAAAAAAGAATTCAGAGAATTTAAATTATTGAGTAACTTTTGTTTTCTTTACCAATTGCTAAGATGGCAATTGTTTTATCGATACCAGTAACGGCTTCTAAAGCAAGAGCTGGAGCATAAAGTACAATTCCCATGTATAAGATCATTTGTACTGAATAAGCAATTGATGCATATAATCTGGCTTTTTTACCAAAACGCGTTTCTAAATACTGAAAATTTAAAAAAAATCATTTTTGTTGTTTATAAGATCAAAGATCATTTTATTTCTGAAAAAAAATTTAAATAAAATTCCATTTTAATTTACCTCATAAACACTACATGTATTCAATTTGAAAAATACTGGTAAAAATAAATATGCTGCAATTGGTGTTGCTAAGGCATATGATATATTTATAAGAACAAATAATGTACCAAATTGATAATTTTCTGTTGAAACACCTAATAATGTAATAGCTGACATAAAACTAGCCATTAAACTGAATGCAACTGGCAATACTGACATATTTCTATCCGCTAAAAGATATTCCTTAAAATAAAAACAAATAATTAGAAGCACGAAAATAAATTAATTTTAATTTTGTTGAATTTTAAAATTTTAAAAGAATAGATGAAAAATGAGGAGAGAAAAAACAGGTGATAACAATTTTGTTTGCTGGGGAGGTACTTGATTTATCTTTAAGGTCATAAGTGTTTAATTTTTTCAACAAAAATTCAACAGAGATAGAAAATATTTAGATTTGAAGAAGAAGAAAAGCACATTATATTCTTACATTTGTTGTTTTCTGTTTTCCACCAGTTAATCGATAATAAATACCGATTGCAGCTGATATGACAAGTACTAGAATAAATACAAAGTAATCCCATACTGAGAATGTTCCCATATCCTGAAAAAAAATTAGAAAGCAATTAATTAAAATTTAAATAAACCATTAACAATAATAAAATTTTAGCTAAAAAAAAAAAAGACAATGGTTTCTACCAATTACAGATTGATTACACGTCCAAATCAACTCTAAATCGAATCTTTAATAAAGTTTCTTCACAATTTTTCCAATTGAAATTAAAATAGAGAATTAATATAACATTCTCCTTAATAATTTTCTTATCAGCAAGTGTACAAGCCGTTTAAAAAGTAAACATTTTATTTTTTAAATAAAATTAAAAATATATACATATATATATATTGTACGTATTTTTTCTCCTACAATATTTTCTTTCTATACAATTTAACTTTTATAGCACCTGTAATCAGCTATAATTCGTAATAAAAGTAGTAAACAGTGATGTTTATTTCCATTTTTAAATTACAATGCTCTCTTTTTAGTTTTTTTATATTTTTTTCAATTTTTTTATTTGCTTTATGAATTAATATTTGTACGATATGATTGACTGGCTATAGTATGGAAGGAGCCTTCTTATCTTGCAACATATTACTGAACTAAAATTATTATTATTATTATTATTTTTTTTTACTAATAAATGATTTTCATAATTTCTTATCATTATTGCTAAGAAATTACTTTCAATATAAAATTTATTAGTTTATTTTATTAAAATATTCAAAAAATAAACTACGTAAGCGAAATTAAAATAAAAAAAAAAATAGAAAAAAAGAGTCATATAAATGACTTTATAATTTCCTTTTTTACTTGTTTGGCTAGTGTTGATTCGTTAACAGCAAAATAAATAGTTAATTTATAAAATTGTTACCAAAAACATACATCATGATTTTCTCAATCTTTTTCATTTAATATTCATATACATATTAATAGAATTGTTGTTAACACATTTTAATTGAAAATAATTAAAACAAATTGTTGTTTTCAATTCAAACATTATGAACAGAAAATTGCGTGTGCATTTGATTGGAGTTGTTGAAAAATTTAAAAAAAAAAAAAAATTTAAGGCCACATTATTTGATTTTTTTTTTTTTCTAAAACAGAAAGTTTTAAAGAAGCACACACAAAAAAAAATTTGAATATGATAGACAGTCCGATTTTAATCCTTTTTGATTTTAGTTTTGGATTCTCTTGATTTCTTTGTAGGTATTTTCAGTTGTTTTTAATTGATATATTTCAATTGTAGTGTTCAAAAAGTAACATTAATTCGATATTAAGTTCTAACTCCTACAAAAGAACATGTATTTGAATGACTAAAGAAAAATAAGACATTCATTCAGGTTGTTTTTGTTTTAAGTGCTCTAACAAAATTGCAGCTTCACCAGACAGACTCAGCACTTTTAACTGGAGAATTGAATAAAAATTAGCTTAAAAAAACAATGTTAAATTTGTAGGTTAAGATAACATATAAACCATAAGATAAAGGCTCTTTAGAAAAACAAACACAATCACCAACAAAAGAGAAAAAAACAGACATAAACAGATAAGCAAAATAAATCAAAATTATGAATTTAATTCGGTTAAATTCAGGTGATATCTGATTAATTCTAGTCGTCATTAGATCTGTTCAGTTTTTGTGCAAAAATTTGCATTGAATTTGTGTTTAAATACTTTCTTTTCTAATTTTTTTTTTTCTGAAATATTCTTATTCTACACCCTGTTATTTTTTACATAAAATTTTTTAATTATTTAGAAAAGCAAAATTATTTGTAAAACTAAAAATAAAAATTTTAAACAAAATAGCAAAATATTTTTGTTTACAGAATTTCATAGATTATATGATCTCATGTTCATTATTTTATGAACCAATTTAATAAAATTACAAAATTTATTTAGCTATTTAATCCTATTTTGTTTTAATTTTGAAAATTAAATATTTTTTTGTGTACATTTTATTTCTTCTGTGTAATACCGCGGAATTCGAAGATATTTTTTTTTTTTCGTTGACTTTATTCTCATTGATTTTGGCGTTCATACACGTGATACAATTTACTTAATTCAGAAAGTAATATACCTTGAACTTATTGTAAGAAATAATAATTTAAATCAAATAAATTATGTGGGTAAGTTAGTATATATATTTTTGTTTTTTCAAAGTAATCGAACTAACGTCAAAGATGAAATAAAAAGTTTATAATGAAAAAGAGAAAGTTTGTAAATCTTTGGAGGTTCCAAAGAAGAAAAATAAAATTTCTAAAAATCGTTTTTTTTCGCACCTGGTTTGCAAGTCTAATAAGTTTTTTTTCTCTTCTTATAGAAACGCAAAAAAAAAAAAAAATGATGAATAGATCATTAATTTTGAACAGGTTTTAAAGAATATCGCGTGATTTTATTTCAAGAATGACTAAGTAAATTGAATTCCATTTAAATTTGAGTTCAAATACCCTTTTGATTAGAGAAAAAACATACTTAAAACTGAAGTATGTACATACATACTTTTTCAATTTTGAAATAGAAAAAAATATGATAAATACTTATAAAATGAAATTTTGATATTATGCCAATTTTATAAAGAAGATAAAAATCTAAAAAAAAATTTATAATTATCAGGAAATATTTCAATATTAAAATAAAATATAGGTACATACTTTGTAATTATTTTGTGTTCTTCGAAAAAAAATTTCAATTATGTATAAATACTTAAAAAAAAATGTGTTAATTTTAAATAATTTTCCCACAAAACATCTACTTAGTATTTTTAAAAAGTTCTTATTTATTTTATTATCTTATTATTATTATTTTTTTTGTAGAATATTTTGAATACAGATTATGTGTCTGTTATTATGATGTAAACAGGTATTTAAAGAACCGAATAGATAAGTCACAAAAATTTTTTCATGTACCTAGTTAATTTTTGTATATATGTATTTTTGTCTGGGACTGTAAAGTAATGTTTCATTTGAATCAAAAAAATATATATATATATATATAAATTTAAAAAAAATTATAATAATTCATGTACACATTGTTTCAACATAATTGAATTTATCATAAAATTTATTTTTGCAATATATTTTATTTTCGTTTTTATTTGCTTTTTATATTTGTTTTAAGTTTAAATAGATAATATCAATAAAAAACCTAATTACGAATCATAAAAAATTTAACCAAGATATAGAATTTCCTCATAAAGATTCACAGATAAAGATTTCTAGTTCATATGAATAATAATAATGAAATAGCATTGAAATAGGTACTTAAATTGTTCACTTATCAAAATTAAGTATTTGCCTATGAATTAAGTTTCGAGAAAATTTAAGTTTCAATGTTAATAAATTAGGTATTATAAAATTCTCATTGGAAATCTAAATTTTGTTTTGCAATTACAAAATTAAAATGATAAGAATATCACCCAATTGTGTGCTTAAATGATATTTTATTACTTTTTTTTTTAGAAAAATTTGAGAAGTTTCTGAAAAATTATATGATATCTTAAATTTAAATATAAATTTCCTGGAAATAAATTTATTGAATATTAAATTTAACAATTAATTACACACCTTATATCTGAAATTAAAAATATAGGTAGATACTTAGATCTTTTTTGGATACCTAGAAAATTTTATTTGATTTGATAAATTACTATTTTTATTTCGATTTTTTAACTGTTTATTATTGATAATTTTTTTTTCAAGAATTTTTGAACTTGAAATTTCTCCGAATTTGTTTAGCTTAGAAACTCGAAAAAAAGGAAAAAATGTTCCCATGACCCCTTGAAATTGTTCATATAATATTTTTATATCTATTTCGGCAGGTGAAGTTTGTGAGTTTTCTTACTGGCATATTTTTAATTTATAGATAGCTGCTAAAAAAAATCCTTAGGAATTGAATTCTTTTCGAAGAATTTCAGTAGTTATCTATGTACGTTTGAATTCCAGTTTTTTTTTCTTTTTAATTTTTTTTTTTAAATACATACGTTAGTTTTATTAAAAATATTTCTTGGAATAACTATGTGACATTCCATCGGAGTATTTATTTTATATTTTACCAATAAAATTTCCAATTTGAATTTTAAAGAGTTTACTTATCAAAATATCCAGCTTAATCCAGAAATTTAAAGCATTTACTTTTTCAAAGTTTTATTTTTTTTTCTTATTTGCATTTCTTTTACACAATGAATGATTTTAACTGGTTATAACTAAAACTATGATTCCATTGGAACCTCCGTGCTCTATTTGGCTTTGATTTATCCACACTATTTAAGAATTTAATATGTATTTGTTTTTTTTAGCAATTTTAGGTTCCCAAAAAACAGTACTATTTACTTAATAAATACATAATTAGTAGACAAGGGCAAAAAAATAGTTTCCCGCCAAAATAAAATGAAGTATGTACTGTGTACAATATGAGGAAAATATATCTGAAGTTGAACCGAAAACATTGACCTACATATATTGCCTATATAATGATTAATTATATTTACATATACATATACATATGTACATGATTAGCTATATTTTGTATTACATATATTTTTCTAAAGTAATAATAAAAAATGATTGACGAAAGTAATGAAATAATTATATAACTTCACATACCTTAAATGAATAAAATAATTATTAATATATATACAAATTAATCTCAATTTATGTGACACTCCCGAAGTGAAATTTCTTTTTGATTATTTTTTAACAATGTATATATAAAAAAAAAATAAAATTAAAGTTGAAAAACTCACTAACGAACTCAATTGCGCGACTACACTACGATTGATTGAGTCGTTAATTTATAATAGAAAAAAAAAGTGTAATATTCATAAAAATGACAAAAAAATAATAAAATTTATTTTACTAATTAATTTATTAATTTATTATTAATCAGATCATCAGAACTAAGATCTCGCACTTGCACACCACTTAAATCAAGTCAGTAGCTAATAAATAATTTATTAACTATGTCTTATAACGAATTAATGATGATGATTCCAAAACACAGAAATCACAGAACAGAATTCTGACCACTGTCAATGTCATATGTCATGGAAAATGGAACGAGCTCAGCACGTGGGCATTATCAGGTGATTTTGTGTAAAAGGTGAGTTTGCTTTTTAAGAGGGGAAAATATGTATGGAAAATAATATTTAAAAAATTGTTTAGCATTGAAAAAATAAAATAAATTATTGTCTTAGCGTTTTATATCATCGCAATTCACTTTTGGCTTAGTTTTCAAACAAAATTATGATCCAAAAAAATTTTTTTTTAACTTTTGTGAAAATGAATACTACCAACACTGCTAATATTTTTAAGAACTATTTTATCGACTAAGGTGTATTTGCGGATTTCAAAGCTGTCAAAATCATATGTTTCGATGTGATGTCATCATAGAGGATTTCTTTTTCTTATGGGATAAACAAAGTGAAGTTTTTAGTAAAAATATTTTTCTGTGATTTTTTAAATAAAAAAATTGTGTAATTTAAAAGTAAACCTTGTAAGTTTCAATTTTAATTGTTTTAAACTACAAATGAATTGATTAACGTTAAAAAAAAATACTAAAACATCTTGTTGATCATACAAATTCAAGATTTCAAACATACATACTACCCAACCCATTTTTCTGTCCAAAAAATCGAAATATTTTTAATAATTTTTTTTTTGCAATTTTTCTTTTAGAACATAATTTTAGTAAAATTTAAAGGGATGTCCGAGAGAAATTTTAAAGTTGGTCAAAGGGTTGAAGTCGTCGGAAAAGATGTTAAAGGAAAAGTGGCATACGTTGGTATGACAAGTTTTGCTGTCGGAAAATGGGTTGGAGTTATACTAGATGAAGCAAAAGGTAAAAATAATGGTTCAATAAAAGGTCAATCATATTTTACGGTGAGTAAATCAAATAAATTTAATTTTTCATTGAAAAAGATGATTAAATGTCATTTTAATGGTTATTTTGCAGTGTGCTGATAATCATGGAATGTTTGTTCGTCCAACACAGCTAGCATTGTTGGATGATGCCGGTAATCCAATAGAAAGTAGTCCTGAAGAAAGATTATCAAGATCAAGGTTAAGTAGGTAAGAATTTAAAAAATCTTAATTTCTCAAATTTGAATTTGATTGGAATTGAAAGAAAATGGTTTTAATTTTAAAAAGGGAGCATGCTTCGCATTAAATCTTTGTTGTGATTTTTATTTCTCTTGAACAAAAAAAAAAAAATGAAGTCGATTATACTTTCATTTAGTTAGCGAACAATAAAATATTGATAAAGCAGAAAATTTAAAAAATTTGAAAAGAATTTTGGCATCATTTATTGTGAATTAAAAATATTCTTATTGATACGAAAAGTAAAATTCAAGTTGCTGATCGCTTGCAATTGTATCTCATTGACAATTTAATTTGAAAAGTAAATTGTAAAAATTGATTGATTTTTCCATTCTTTTTTCTTTTTCTCTCTTATCGAAATTTTTATTTTTATTAAAACAATAAAAATAGGAACCCTTTGAAGCCTTCTAAACCAAAATTCAGGTAAGATTTACATGATGAAAAGGATAAATTGAAAAAAAAAACCAGTCTTATAGCCAAATCAAGAATTGACTTATTTTTTAAAATTAAATTTTATTAATTAGAATTCAAAATTTTCAAATAGATTTATTTAGAAATAAAAAATAAAGCCTAAAATCTTCAAAACTATTTAATTTGTTTTTGAAACTTTTATTTGATTTTAAAATATTTCTAATTTGAAAGAAAAATTTTATTTAATTTTATTTCCTAAAAATAATTATTCATAATTTTCTTTGTTCCTCCTCCTATAAATATCATCTTTAATTACATACAAAACTAAAAATCATCATAATCATCATTATCATCACATTGATTGGTTGGTCATAAAACAAATAAAACGAAACAAAAAAAAAATCGTAAAAAAAGTGCGGGATCAGTGCGTTCATTATCTGGTATTACAAAACCTACAGCGTAAGTTGTTTTTCCTTCATTCACATTTTTTTTTTAAAACTTAAAATACACAACACAATGAATGCACTTTAATTATTTAAAAAATATTTTCTTTTTCAATCTTAATTTTTGTTTTCTTGGGTTCTTTTTTTCACTGCACATTTTTATTTTTTAATACAATTATGTTTTCTAAATTGGTTGCTAAATTTCTTGAATTTTGAGCTCGCAAAAATGAAAAAAAAAAAAACAAAAAAAAAAAAAAAAAAAAATTTTTTTTCTTTTGAAATACAGTTTTATTTACTTTAATTTCACGCTGCAAAATAAAACAATTTTATTTTGGAATAACTCGATCAAAATTTTTACGCTTCTTTTAAACACAAACTAACAAAATCTTAAAAAAAAAAAAATAAATCTTAAATTTCTTACTTAAAACTAAAAACTAAAATGATTCATCAGTGTGAGACGTAAATCTCCAGTAAAAACTTTTCAATCGAAAAAATCAACTACCGCAATGACACCATCGACATCAAGGTTTGACCTTTTTATATTCTTTTTCTTATTCTATCTTGAGTTTTAAACTGATACTAAAAATAATGTTTTTTATGTGTTTTTTTTTTCAATGTAAATTTTATTTTTGCTTTAAAAAAAAGTAACGAACAAATTTGTTTTTCTTATAATTTTCCACTTGTTTAGTTCAAGATTATCTTTAGCTAGTAGTAGACAAAGTTTGTTAGGATCTCGAAGTCAATTAGTATCTCCAGCAACGGAAAGACCACCATCAAATTCTCAATCTTCTGGAAATGAGAAAAAATTAAGTCCTCCTGAATCACTTTCAACATCAAAGAGAGCTTCGTTTGTAGAGGTGAATTTTTTTAATTTACCAATTTTGTTGAAATTTTCCCTCTAATTAGTATTTTTGGATTCGATGTAGACTGGTTTTCTGGAAACGCTTAAGCCACAATTTACTCCTGGACAGTCTTTGATCTCACCATCTCCTGCTTTAACTGTAGAGAATAAACTAGAAGCCTTACAGCAACAACAAGAAATTGAAGATCTCAAAAATCAAGTTAAAGATTTAACAGAAAAATTGGAAACTTTAAAACAAAGACGTTCTGAAGATAAAGAACGTTTAAGAGAATTTGATAAAATAAGAACACAATTTGAGCAGTTACAAGAATTCAAAGCGAAAATTATGGAAGCTCAGTCTCAACTGCAGCGTGATTTACAAAGAGCTCGTCAAGAAACAAAGGATGCAATTGAGGCGAGAGATAGACACATTGAAGAGATGTCAGAATTATCAGAAAATGTTGAACTTATCACACTTGACAAGGAAATGGCTGAGGAGAAGGCAGATACTCTCCAGTTGGAGTTAGAGCAAGCAAAAGAAAGGATTGAAGAACTCACATTGGATTTAGAGATAATGAAAACGGAAATGCAAACAAAAACAAGTGGTGTAATTGCAGGTACTGGTGAAGGTGGAATATCAGCATACGAATTCAAACAAATGGAACAGCAAAACGTTCGTTTACGTGAAACTTTGGTACGACTTCGAGATTTGACTGCACACGATAAACATGAGATTCAGAAACTTTCTAAGGAACTAGAAACTAAAAAATCAGAGGTGGCTGAATTGCAGAGGACAAAAGAAAAATTATCAGCTAAAATCGACGAACTTGAATCACAAGTGGTTGATCTTCAGGAGCAAGTGGATGCTGCTTTAGGTGCTGAGGAGATGGTTGAACAGTTGGCCGAAAAGAAAATGGAACTGGAAGACAAAGTAAAAATATTAACAGAAGAAGTGGCTGAGTTAGAAGCTCTTAATGAAGTTCATGAGCAATTAGTTGAAAGTAATCACGAACTGGAAATGGACTTACGTGAAGAGCTAGATATGGCGTTAGCAGCGAAGCGAGAAATGGTGAGGGAAAAGGAAGCTGCTTTAGAAACTATTATTGATCGGGATCAAACAATAATGAAATTCCGTGAATTGGTTCAAAAACTGAATGAACAACTTATTGAAATGAGAGAGAAAGTCAATCAAAAGGAGGATTCGAAAATTGCAAAAGATACAATTGCGGATACAATTGACTTTAAACAAATGTTTGCCGAATCAAAAGCTTACACTCGTGCTATTGATCTTCAATTACGACAAATTGAATTGACCCAAGCCAACGAGCATGTGAGAATGTTAACTGCTTATATGCCAGACACCTTCATGAGTCGTGGTAGCGATCATGATGCAATTCTCGTGATACTTTTGGTTTCTCGAATCGTTTTCAAGGGTGGAATTATCGTTAATCAAGCCAAAGAAAGATTTTCTGCTGTCTCTAATTTCGATAGAAATGCAATTCTGCAAGGTCATTCGGTACATCAATTTAGTTTTCGTTCAAGATTGTTGCATCATGTGCATAATTTGCAAACAGTGATGCATCAGTTCTTATACGGTTTGAGTGTTTGTAAACCAGATACTCTATTGAAGACTGGTTCTTCACTTCCAGAAATGATAGCACAAGAAAAAATTGTTGATGGTATTGTGGAGTTATTAAAAGTGAATCAGTTAGATGAAAATTCATCAACCGATAATCTAGAGAAATGTGTGTCATTCTTTAATGCAATATATTCAGTATTTTTGGGTGCAGAAGATTTATTGAATGAAGTTCAAATGATCCGAGACTGTACAGCAGCAATTGGAGCTGCTTGTGATTCGGTATCTACTGATGCATCCACATTACAATGTTTGATAAAAGGAGGTGACGAAACCAGTGATTCTGGTCTTTTAATGCAGTACATTATTCAAAATGTAGAAAATATTAGACAACATTTGAAATTAGTCAAGCGAAGATTACCACAAGATATGCAAATCACAAAATGTGGATTATCAATAAAAACCATACAAAATTTGAAAAATATTTCAGAACAAATGAGTAAAGCTATGGCTATGTTGAATCTTGTAGTGAAACAAGTTTTACAAATTGTGACTCTAGAAACAGAGAATGATTCTACAATAAGTCATGTTAAATTATGGGAAATTTTATCAAATTCTTGTGAAAAAGTTTATGAACAAGATGATCGTGGACCATCACAGAATATCCGTACTTTATTAAGTACAACAAATACCGATTTGACACAACTGGCACAATATCTTCTCGATCATGAATATGAAATTATATCAGCTGTTAATACACAACAACAACAAAAACCAGTAGCTCCAATTGTACTCCGTGCACAATTTATTAAGAAAAAATTAGAAGAAACAAAAACATTAACAGCAACACTTGAAAATCGTGAAGCAGAAATTAAACAATTGAAATTAGCTGCAAAAATGAAACAAAGTGAACTGTCAGAGATGCAAATACGAAAAGATCTAGCAGAAAAGAAATTATCTGTATTGCAACATGATCATGAAATGAATACAGAGAAATTACAGAGGAAATATGAAGAAACATTGGCGATGTTGAAGAAAAAGGAAAAGGAATATGAAGAGACTTTAGATCATTTGCAAAGTGATATTGATTCATTGGAGCATGAACGTGGTACTCTTAGAGAAAAATTGAAAACGTATAGCAGCAAGAGGGGTGATCTTAAGAGTTCTACTGCGTTTGGTAGGCATTTTATTATTTTTAATTTTCCGAAAATAATTTATGCACTTTTTATGTTTTATTTTTTTCTAGATATAACAGCTGAATCTCCATACATTGCACAAGAATTAGCATTACTTAAGAGAGCTTTCCATGAAGAGAGATCTGAACGTTTAAAATTACAAGCAAGTGAATTGAAAAAGAAACTAAATCGTTTGGAACCAATTTATGTGCCTAAACCAAAAGATAATAGAATTGCTGAATTAGAAAAAGAATTATCGAAAGTGAAATATGTAAGAAAATATTTGTATGGATTTATTTTTTGAAAAAAAAAAAAGAAAAAAAAAATCATAAATTATATGAAAATCGTTTTTATAGGATTGGGTAATGTCAATGGTGAAATCTGTTGAATTTCCACAAGCTAAAACATCAAGGGCAAATGTGCAAAAATTAATACAAGATCATCAAAATAAGCAAAAACAATTAAGAGAACAAATTCAAGTAAATTGGAAAATTTTATTAATTCTTGATTTTATTTAATAATTAATAAAATTTTTTTTTTTTTTTAAAGGAAAAAGCAAATAATTTAGCTGCAGAAGTTGTTAATGAATATTTAAGACGTAAACCACATAGAGCAGCTAAAGGAGATTTTTCACAATTTCCAACTGTTGAATTATCAAAGGCTTTTAAAACAGCAAATTAATCAATAACGTAGCTTAGTATATTAATTGAATTTTTTATATATTTAAAATATTTTCTATTATTAAATTAAATTTTCTTTTTCTTTTTTGTTATTTGCAAATTATATTTACTTTTCATTTATTTATTTTGCTGTATTTTCATCGTATTTTTGCGAAAAAGAAAAAAAAAAAAGGAAAAAAAAGGCGTTTATTGTATTATGTAAGTAAACTGTGAAAAACTGTGAGATTTTTATTAAATAATTATAAAGAAAGCATAATAAAAAATATATCACTTATTAAATAAAAGACATTTCATTAACATATAAAAAAGACTGTATTTTTATTTTTCAGTATCCACTTTATTATTTTTTATCTTTTACTTATTAATTAGTCTTAATTATTTTTGTATGTCATTTTTATTTTTTAATTACAATAAACTATTATTGAATTTCATCATTTTGAGCATTATCAAGAATTTTTTGAGGTTTATTTGAATTATCACTATTTTTATTAATTGGTTGCATTTCTTCACCTTCAATTTCTAATTGATATAACGGTTTTTTCTTAACATAAGGTGCTGGGCCAATTATACTAAGGATAACAGGTAGTAAAAAAACACCATGGAATAATCCAAAAAGTATAACTAAAAAGAAAATCTGAAATGGGAAATAAATGTTGAGAATAAAAAAAAAATAAAAGTTTAATAATGCTTATGATTTTAATTCACCTTAAAAAATGCTTGGAACGTATACGCTTCAGAACGAGAAAGTAACAATAATGATAATAATGTAGATCCTCCACCATATAATACTGCCGAACCAATATGTAAAATTGTATCTAATGCACGTTTATCTCGATCACCTTCTGAGAAAACTAAAAACGTATGTCCAATATGTGTAGCGTAATCAACACATAATCCAACAGCTAATTCTAAACCGATACAAGACACTAAATCAATCGTTAAACCCCAAAGTTGCATAAATCCGCAAACATTAACCTTTTTAAAATGAAATTTTTATTTATTTTGTCTCCTAAAAAATTTAATTATTTTGTACACCCCTCGACAATGAAAAAAAGCCGACTATCACTTTTTTTTATCCAAAGGTGTATTTTGTTTTAATTACATATTTTTCTTACCAGTGTTAAAACAACACATATGAAAATCCAAAAGCATATTTGAATGTCAATAATAATTACGATTGTACAAAACATTACGCAAATCATTGCTAAAACAATATTTCTAAATACTTCTTTGTCAATTATCTGAAATAAAAAAAGTAAGAAAAAAAATTATAAATGTAATTAAAAAAAAAAAACAACTCATTTGATTTGATTAATATTTCTCGACAATTTTATTAGATAGCAATCAAAAGTGAAACTTTGAACTCATAAAAACAAAAACAATAAATTGTTTAATATTGATTACACTATGCAACAAATTTTGAAATTTTACAGAAAAAATTCAAGCGGTAGATTTAAATGTGGAATTTTAAAAAAAAACTTCTACTCTGGAAAAATACTTTTCTGATATTGAAAGAACTGTATTCAAAATCATGTATGTACATATATCAGAAACGGTTATCGTCATCAGTGTGTTTATTATAAACTCAATTTTTCTTTTGTAATCAAAGAAACAATGTTGCATGGTGTATTCTTAATTTATTCATATTTTTTAAAAACTTACTTCATCAACAAGCCAATTTGCAAATGCTCTTGCCCATACAGTTGTAAATCCATCTCCACTCTCACTAAAATTATGATTTTTCACAAGATTTGTAATCTCGTACATTGCGGGTAAATATTCATCACGATGACTGAATTTCTTAAATCGAAAATCAATCCAAGATATCTGAAAAAAAAATTAGTTTTAAAGAATTTATTTTACAATATTTAAATAAAAAAATATTACCGTTACAGGTGGTGTAATTTCACCACATTTTAGTGTTCCATTAAAACGAAAATTTGCTTGAAATTTTCCACCATTCGGACTGAAAAGAAATTTAGATAGATAATGACGCCATTCAAAATCTGTTAAACGTTGTTTCAAGATATCTGTAACAAAAAAAAAATATATATATATATATATGTATATATAAATTAAGAAAAGTGGAAAAATATAGTATGCTTTTGTTTTTGCTAACAAACCTTTATGGTAATACATTGCAACAAATTCCTTAAAAGGTTTTATCCATGAATTCACTTTGTAAAAATATTCATTTTTTTGTTCAATTTCTGTAACGAAATTTGTAATTTCTGGTAAACTTTCTGTATAATTGAGAGCACCCATAAAAACAGTTCCTTGAAATCCAGCTTCTGGAAAATATATTTTCAAATTTGCAATATATTTATGTAAATATGTATTTTCTGGGATAAACCATGTTGGATCGAATTTTTGTTCTAATTTTAATAAATTTACAGCACTTAAAGATGAAAGTCCTATCACAGATAAAATAATTATTATCTAAAAAAGAAAAAAAAAACTATTTATGTAGAATTTTCATTATATCTTTTTGTCTTTGTTGTATTTCTTACTTTTCCTGGTTTTGTAAGTATAACTTTTGAATAAATTGTATTTAAAGAACGTTGCATTAAATTTGAATCACACCATAATTTTGTACTATCTTCTGTTGAATGTTTAATACATGGTAAAAATGAATTACGTTTTGCATTTATTCTACGCTCATCCAATGCAAATATTGCAATAAAATATGTAATTGCGAAAAAATATGTCATAAAAACACCAATTGCTGCATAAAGACAAAACGATTGTAATGATGGTATGACCTAGAAATAAATTTTTTAAATATACTTAAATAAAATTTTTTTTTATCATATTTGTTTTTTTTTTCCATTAAACTATTCAATATACCGTTAATGCTCCAACAAGAAATGCAATAATATCTGTGAATGATGTAACAGTAATCGATGCTCCTGCATGGCTTAGCATACGTCCAAGTTTTTCTTCAATTGTTCCTTTTTCATGTTTAACTTTTCTCCAACAGGCCATCATTACAAAAATATCATCAACACCTAGACCCATTAGAAGGAATGGCAGTGAAGTATGAACGGGACCGTAAAAAATTCCAAGAGCAGCACAAATTCCACATGCTGAAATGAAAGCTAAGCCAACAGAGAAGAGTCCTAAACCACCCAGTCCTAACTGAAAGAAAATTATGTACAAATCATATATGAAATTAAATTTTATGGTTTGAAAATGGTGGGAGATTGAATAACTTACTCGTAATTCAACCCAGTTGAATTTTGAAAGGACAAGTTGAATGTAAATAAACATTAAAATAATTCCCAGACCTAATTTATCAGTTTCTTTGAACATTGTTGCGTGACTAATGTCACCGAAACTATAGAAATGAATTTTATTAAGTGTGATAAAGTAAAAACCGAAAAATGTATTACAATCACGTTTTTTTAATTACCTTTTGGCTGCCGTATAATAAATTGTTACATTTTCATCATCTAGTTCTCTTTTTAAAGCTTCTAATTCCAATAAAAATTCATCTTCCCAATGAGCTGCTTTTTCTGTTATCTGAAAAAAACGAGAAATTTATTACCTTTGATTTTTTGTCTCATTTAACATTTTTTTGTTGTTTTGTACCCAATCTTCAGTTCCAGCCATATTTCCAATTGCTTTATAATCTACCTCAGAAAAATTTAAATTTACAAACCATTGCATTAACATTGCACTAGCAGAAATTATTTTTCCATTTTCATCCCTTTCAATTCCACTTAACATTTCTGCATAATCAGTATCATGTCCAGTCCATGGACTAATTGTTGTCTCATTTAATTGTTTTATTATATCATGTTCTGTTATATTTTCTAAAATTTCATCTTGATATTTCCATAATTCTAGAATGCTTTTTTCATAACATCCGTTTGGTAAACTATTAACAAAACGACAATATATAACAGGATTTAAATCCACACTAGGATTAAATTGTCTTTTTGGTTTTAATCGTAATTCATCAGCTATTTCAAATAAATCACTAAATTCATCATTACGTTTTTTTCGTACATTACGAAATCCTAATGCATCTGTAATAAATGGAATTCTAAATGTTATTCATCAGATTATGGGATATTCATATTGAAAAATTTCATAATCAATTACTTTAAACAAACATCATTCCATTTGACTTCTGTGCCATTCGGTAATAATGCTGACATTTGATCAACTGTATGATGAATTTTTGAAACCTTAAAAAATTAATTAAAATCAAAGAAAGAAGAGAAAAAGAACTTACTGAAATGTTTTCAAATTTAAATTTGTTGTAAATATGTTTTTTTTTTTGCATCATACCTTACGTAATACATTTGGTTTAAGCACATTTGGTGCAACAATAAGAACTGTTTGTGGTCTAACACCGATACGGATGTTATCAATTAACCATTTTGTTGTTTTTAAAAAATCTGAATCTGAAAAACATATTTTTATCATAAAAAATTATTTATTTAAGAAATTATTTTATCTAAAAATGAAATTGTAGTGAAAGATTGTTTTAGAGACAAAAGTTTAAATCTAATTATTAATTAATCTTTAAATTAAGCAATAATTTTGTCGCTTTGGTAATATTTAAATACAAATATTACGTGCATATTTCAATAATAACCTTATTCAACAAATAAGAATTATCAGAATTTTATTTGTTTACTTAATTTTATGTGTAAATAATTAATTTATAAAAACAAAACCAATAATTCATTGATAAGTGCATTTAAAAAATCACGTGTTCTTTCATGCAATTTTACTGTAAATTTATTATCTGTGGTATACTTATACATATGTATGCACTAGTGTTTGCAAAATTTGTAACGAAAAAATCTATATAGGTATGTATAATCAAATAACCTACACCAATTTATTGATTATTAAGACTTTTAATGTGTTTAAAACTGATAAACAAAATTAAAATGATTTATTTTGCTCGCTGATAATTTATTACATAATTCCGCGGAAATTTAAACTATCAACTATTTTTTTTTGTTTTCATAAATAAAATATTATAGAGTAAAACAATAGGGATTTAATAGCAAGACAAGTTATAGAATATTTCCTTTTTATTTTTTCTGTTTTTTTGTTATATTTTTCAAATTATTTTTTAAATTGTATTTTTTCTATTCCGTTTGTAATGTACGTTTTACCCTATTGAGAGGAAAAATAATTCTTCTTCTTTATGTAAAAAGATTTGGACGTTAAAAGTGTACTTCACCACCCTATAATAATTGTGAAAGCTCATAAAGGTAATTGAATTTTCAAATACGCTCAATATTTTCATTTTATCAAAAAATGAAAAAACAAAAAAAAAAAATATTGATAACAAAATTAACACACATACAATTCAGAAAATTTCTAAATAAAAATAATATAAAAAATTGGCAAATTTTATTTACTCACCTCTTGGTAGCCATAATTCCAATGGATTTTTTTCAATGTGAAATTTCATGAAACCAACTGAACACATGAATACTATTAAAAATGATACAATTATTGTATTCCATGGATTTGAGGCAATTTTGAAACCAATTCTGTTAAGAAAAAATTATAACAGGAAATTAACAAATAAAAGAAAGTAAACTTCAATTTTGATATGTATAAGAAATTTTTTTTCATATGTTTAAAAAGAAATGTTAATTTATTGTTTCTTTTGTAAAAAAAATATTAGCATAATTTGTTCAAGGATTGTTATCATCTATCTTACGGATTCTATTTTTTTTTTATTACAAATAAAAATGATGTGCATGTTTTCACCGACAGATTAATTGAGACATTATGATTATATTGATCGGCAATGATCTTTTTGATCTTTTAATACCCTATTTGGGTTGGTTCTATAAACACAAAGAAATCAATTAATTAAAGTATATTAGTATTTTCTTTAGATTCTATCAGATTCTATATCAATCTTTAAATTTTTGTTATTTAAAAAAAAAAATTCATAAAATAATTTATCTTGTTTTCAAGTGGAACCTGCATCTATTTTAAATTAAAAAATTCCAATTGTAGATACTTTGTATATATCTTCAACTATTTTTTCTTCTATTTATATATCTCATTAAAGCAAACAATTATTATTTATTAAAATTAATTTATTGAATATGTGCAGCAGTCAATCATTAATCAAAGAAAAATGAGTTGCATGGGAATTTTTAGATTTTATTCATTTTTTATAATGAATTTGAATTAGAAATAAATAAGTGAAAATTTTTTTAAATAAAATAAATAAAAATAAATTTACCGTTAATATAAGTAAGATTTCAATCAAAATGCTGTAACATTTTATTAACATTCACTTGATAATTCATTTAGAAAAAAGTGTTAATTATAACACTTCTTTTTTTAATGTTAACGCAATGTTTGTAAATGAAATCATTATAAGCTTTGAGATTTTTCGAGGTACTCATTCCATAATTGCTCTTTTTTTCTTTCATTGAATGAATAAAATTATTAACATTTATTTATTGAATAAATTCATTAAAACGGACAGACAGACAGAGATTATTGTATAGTAGATTTTTTCTTAAATTGACAGAAAAAAATATTGTTGGACGAGAGTTTGAGGAGGAAAAAAAAAAAAGAATTAAATTGGCGCCAAATTGATTAAATTATGTTTAATTTATTTTCAAGTTTATGAATTCACTTTCAATCAAAAGAAAAACGTGTGCGCAGAATATTGTGTATAATACTATGACAATGTAAAAGAAAGTGAACCAATAAATATAGGACAATTTTGACTATGTATTTATTTATCTAACTGACCTTTGCTCTTGCTATTTGAAGTGGGTAGTTTTGTTAACAGATGAAATTTTGTTTTCACTACCACTTAACATATATTGTACAAAAGTAATTTTTGAATAAAAAAAAATAAAATAAAAATCAAAGCTTTTAAGGAATAGATGATAATTTGGATAACAATGGCCAATGGGTTTTTATTTTTTTGTATATAATAAAGAAAAAGTTGTTAAATACATACATACATAATATGTATGTGTTGGAACTTGAAGGTTCCTTAATATCACATGCTTATCCTCTCCAAAAGTAAATCAGAAAATATCTTCTTTGGAAATGATTTCTACCACATTTTGTTTTTAAAAAAATTTTGAATAAGAATTGACTCAAGAAATTAATTTATAGATACTTTAATGTTTGAACGTAATCGAAATCTTAAAGGCAATAAAATATGCACTAAAACACATTTTACTTTAATTTTTATTTCAGTTTTTATGCCGTTGTTGAAATTCTAAACTGTTTTTCTAAAAAAAAAAAAACAATCTGAGAAACCAGTTTATACCTTATACCTTTTCTTCTTTTGTTTTTTTTTATTGTACACTTTCACATGTTTTTACCTTTTTCTTTTAATATTCAGGTAATATGAAACTTCTATAAACAAACAACCGACAGAAGAAATTAAAAATAAGTCAATTTAAAAAATTGAAATTATACATATGTATGTATAGGCAGGTAAGGTGAGTTCATTTAAAAGTCAATTAGGATTAAATTTAACGGTGATACATTCAATAAATTCGATATTTACATTAAATAAATCACTTAAAAACCAAACAGAACCCATAGATGTGTTACACATATTCTCTTCGTTTTTTACTTTTTTACAAAATTTTGTACAATGCATGAATTTATAAAAAAAAAAAAGATTAAATTAAATATTGTTGAAAGTCAGGTAATGTTTATATGTAGAGGACCGTCACCTAGACCTGTTGAACGAGTTAATAACAGAAAATGAAGTAACTAAAAATACAATTTTTTCTTCAAGGTCTTTTGTGACGTGACATGTATGTACATATAAAATATAAATAATGCATTATTTGTTTTGTGTAATTTTTAAATTTTAAAAGATTGAAAAATTTAAAAGTGCCAAAGGGCAAAATCCAATACTTTTTTTTTTGTTTTTTTTTTCTTTTCAGTCTTTTTGGTCCTAAAAAATAAATTAAATTACGAAAGATTTTTCTCATTAATTTTATCAAAAGTTAAGAAATTTTCTTCTTTTTTTTTCTTTTTCTATAAAAAACCAAGACAAATGTTTTGGGCTTGTTATTTTGTTTTTTGGTTTCTAAATATCTAAATCCTAATATCTAGTTATGAAAGATTTTTCTCATTGATTGTATAGAGATCAGGAAAAAAGGTCTTGATAAAAATAAGTAATAGGTAATTATTTCAAAACTTACTTATAAAATATATTTCCAATGGTATGTGAAACATTTGATGAGAAATTTGTGCAATAATTTTTGTTAAATAATCGTTGTCGTTTTTTCTTCAATGTTGTTTTGTTGTTTTCTAATGTTGAAATTGTTGCCATGGTTATTATATTTTCCTCTTCGTTTTTTTTTTTTTTTTTTTTAAAATGATTGTTCCATTTATTGGGATGTTATTTGCCTGCTGAGATTTGATTATTATAATGAACTCATGAAAATGATAAAAATAAGTATAAAAAATGCTCGATTTATGTTTATTTTTATTGTTTCTAAGTTCTATAGTCAAAGTACAATCAACTCAAACAAAATATGTTTGTTTGTACAACATAAGAAATTTAAATGTGGCTACCATATGTATTGTAGAATTTGTTAATTAACAATTTCTATTTAGACTTTTTTAATAGATTAATCTTTAGATAAAATTCTTAAATTTTCACTTAAAAAGTTTCAATTATTAGTTGAATATCTATTATGTTTAAAAATTTTTTATTTAAAATATTAAAAGGTAGAACTCCGAATTTCAAAAAGATAATAGTAACTTTTTAAAATTCCTTTTTTTGTTTTCTATTATTTTTCATCAGATAAAATTTTAAGTCATCTTGGATGCTGACTAGCTAATACATATATGGTAAATGGTAGCCTCAATCGTGTTTTTGAAATTTTAAATTAAAAAAAATAATAAAACAATAAACTTAATTAACCGGTAGATTTAGTATATACTTTAATGCGTTTTCAACAACAAAATTTAATAACACAAATTTGCATTATTCGTATTTTATAGTTATTTTTTTTTTTTTAATTTTTCCTATCTACAATCAAAGAATTTAATTTAACAGAGGATTAGGCACACCAATGTTAATTCATTCCAGATTTTCTTTTTCTTACTTTTAAAAATTATTTTTAAATTGTACTGTATACTTACTTCAATGTTTTTTTTCTTTTTTAATATTCAAAACGTGTTTAATTGTGTGTAAAATGACATTACAAATTTATAAATAATTTGAAAAAACAAAAAAAAAAACCATAGCTAAATTTAATAAATAAAAAATTCACAAGAGAATAATAAATAGCTAATCGATTTAAAATATAATATGTATTAATATTGTTCATCAAACTACATACATATTACGTAGGTGCCATGACTTATACCTGTATACATATTTTACTATAGAATTAAATACTGTATAATATGTACATATGTATGTGCGTACAAAATAATATTCAATTTTTTTATATTATTATTCTTTTTTAAACAACAAAAAAACAATAATCAAACAGCGATAAGAATCTTTTTGATTGGGAAAAAAATTTTTCACTTGTATTTTATTAAGAACTTTTACTTTTTTGAAATATGGTAAAAAACAAACTTTCTATTTTTTCTAAAAATAAAATTCTTTATCGAAACAACTACAGTTCTACAAAAAATAAATATAATTACACAGTTTTTAATGTATTATGCAACACAATTATTAACAATTTAATGTGAAAAATTTTTTATTTTTAACAAAAACTTATTTTTATTTATTTTTTAATAAATGCAATATAAACATTATTAAAATTTTATGAACACAACTGACCAGCACGACGTACAATATCGGAATGAAAAAATGAAAATTGAAAAATACAAGATGAAAATGAAAAACAACAATTTGTTGGCGCAAGTCTTTCTTTAGGCTTTTTATCAGTTAATATTTATAATAACTCTATCTACGTGAAATTCATATGATAAGTATAAATGTTTGTATGCCTGTGGGTGTGAAGAGAAAAAATTAACATATTTCTGCTTTTAAAAGCTTGAAACTACAGGGTGATTTGTGGATATTTTCTTTATTTTTTAATCTTATCTTCGATGGTCAAAACAAAAAATTTAAAATTATAAAAAAAAAAAGAAAAATGTATTTTAAACATAAAAGTTAAAAATTTATTTAATTTTGACAATAAAATTTAACAAATTTTAAAATGGCTTGCAAATAACAAATAAAATAAAAATCAAAAATTTCTAAAACAAAAATTGAAACAAATTTCCATATGGGTATTACGAAATCAAATGTTATTGTTATGTTCGAAATTATCCTTTGTTAAGAAAAAAAAAAAAAAATAGTTGGTCTTGTTTTGTATAAAACACCCTGTTTATAACACCCTGTTCTTTGAAGCAACAAGTAAAGCACAATGTAATAAGAATTTTCGAGCTTTTATATAACCTATTGACATATAAACGTCCTTGAGTGAAAATTTTTTATTGTTCAATGTTCAAATTTAGCAAATTTTCATCTCCATTTTTTCAGTTTTCGATTTTAATGAGTTCCGTATTGTCATACTAGATTTTTACATCTTGATGGATACGGCGGTAGAAGTGTTTCAAGTTTGAATTTTAGAAAATATCTTTTAATGCATATTTTCAAGCGTTTTGAATGTAAAATTTGAATACCCGTTGTCTCGTTGTAGGATTTGAATATTTCTTTAGAATATCCGGGAAATTATTATGGAATATTTTTTAAATATATTTTTTTTTTATTCTTAAAAGGATCCTTTAAACCTTTTTAAATTTTGATACATACTGATTTTTTTTTTTTTTTTTTTTGGCGATGATTAATTAGATAGACTATACGAGTAGTGATGGTAATGAAATAAAATTTAGAAATAAAAATTACATTCCTAAATTAAAATTTTTAAAATTGTTTGTATCAAAATTTTGTTTGTTTTTTTATGTTGTTATATATTTTTAAAAAAATTTGTTCATTCTTTCAGACGGATATCTATTTAATTTATTGAGAAAAAAAAAAATATTTCAAATTTTTATTTTAACGGTAACACATAATTGATTTGTTTTGTTTTTTTTTTTTTTGTTGTTATTAAATATTTGCTGAAAACCAATTCAATAATGGTATTTCTCAAATTTTTTTTTTATCAAACAACAAATAAACAAAGATTATAAAAATAAGTGAAAAATTTGTCCCACTCACTGAGGTCTTATAATACATATATCAATTCTCATATTTGTATTACAATAATTTTCATCTATACAGTTCAGTGTATTAACCTTTTTTTTTTAAAGAACAATGGCACTTTTTTCTTTAAATTTTTGTATTCAGCTATTGAATTCGATTTGCTGAACAAAAACTTATATTATTAAACTTTTTTTAAAAAAATTTATTTAGTGATCAGTACAGTTTAAGTTTAAAGTCAGTTAGTTTTCCGTTGTCATTTATCATTGTCGTCACTGTATCATTAACAACAAAATCGTCAATCCGAAACATTATATAGTTTTCATATTTTTTATAAGTGTTTTTTTTTTTAAAGAAATTAAAAGAAAATTTTAAGTGAATAAAATTTTGTAAAAAAAAAACAAGTTGAAAAGTTGAAAAATTTTTTCTCTTTCTGAATTTGAAAAAAATCAAAAAATAGTAAATTTTTATATAGCTAATTGAAAAAAAAAAAAAATAAAATAAAAAAGAAATTATAATTAATTACATTCAATATTAAAAATTAAAAGAAGAAGAAAAAACAAATTAAACAAAACAGTTAATAAGTGTTTTTAAAATATTTTTAATTTCAAAATATTGTGTTATATTTCAACACCTGATCTTTATTTTGTAAATATAATATTTTTTTTAAAAAAAATTTTTCATTGTACATATTTCCTATTGAACAAATTAATTTTTATTTTCATTTTTCTGGTGGTAAAAAATAAATAAATGTCGTCTTTATTTGGTTTGTAAATATGTATATGATCTGAAAAAAAAAAAAAAAACAAAATAAAATAAATATAAAAATTCGCCTAAAAAAATTATAATATATCTAATAGAAAAAAAATTTAAGTGTTACGTAGCAGAATTTTTATTAAAAAAGATATTTTTAAAAAAAAGTTCATATGTAGGTACCTACAAATAGAAAAAAAATTTGTTTTCAATTTTTACCATCCAATTTGTATTTTTTTTTTAATATCTACATAAAAATCGTAAGCATTAAAAAATAATTAGAATATAGAAAAACCGGAAATTAATTAAAAGATATACCTATACATAATTAAATAATTTAGAACTTTTATAGGATATGTTGTATTTGGAATGAATGAGGAGAATTTAGAATGTTTTATTTAATTTTTTGTTTGTTATTGAATAAAAATTATAATTGAAATATGATTATTTCCATAACTTGGTATGAGCTTCTTAATATCTAATTTAAAATTATCATAGATCAAGTTTCCAGTTTCAAGTATTTATTTATTTTTTATTTGAACAATAAAAACAATATCTATACTAAGTTGACGACCTTCAAAGATACATGATGGATATAGAGACGATGTACACTCAACCAGAAACTTATTATTATTAAAAAAAAAATACTTATCCATTCTATCTGTTTTGCTTTTTGTTTCTTTAAAATTTCGTTGAATTTTTAATAACAAATAGTATTTTTTTTTAGAATGATTATGCAAATATTTTCGTACCAATGAGTACCACAAAAAAAAAAAAATTATTTTTCTACTAGTTCGTTGGCACCTTTATCATGTTATACAGGTTTAGATAAAGTAAAAGAAGATGGCCCATAATTTAACAAGATTTATCAAAAAATGTTATAATATAAAAAATAATAATGAAGAAATCCGCAAATGATTCGAAAATAAAGAAAGTTGTCTCGTGTCACTTTAAAAAATCAAATTTTATTATACAAATGAAATATGTGACAAGATTTAAAAGGAGTTTTAACGGATATTAATTATAAACTTAAATATTTTGAACTATTTTTTAGGTATTTTTTATTTATTTTAAATTTTTTGGAATAAAATTTTATGTCAATGGAATAACTTCAATTTTAAGTTGTGAATTTAAAAAATTTGTACATTTTTCACAATGAATTTATCTTAAATTTTTTTTCTTTTACCTAATTGTTTGAACAATTTGGAAAGCTTGTTTTTTTGGTTTTATTTTATTTTTGTAATTATCGATTTTATATATACATATGATCTGTCTGATTAGATATAACAGTTATGTATACTATTGAATATAATTACATAAAATACTCATATTACCTATGTATATCTTTTAAATTCAATGAAGCATAAATAAAACTATACCTGTTCTGAATTTTTCATTTCGCATTACTTTATTATTATTATAACATTTTTAATTCACATTTTTAATTAAATTTGTATAAAATATATGAGATATTTATGTAAATGAATAATTGTTGATTAGGCTTTGAAGTTTTCTTCTATAGTCTTCATTTATTACTAAGTGAAAAAAAAAAAAAATTATTTCCTCACAGAACAATGTTAAAACAAGGATTTTGTCAAGAAGAGCAAATTAAGTATTTAAGAAGACTTGAAATTTGACATGTTTTTATGTTTAACGAATAATTCAGTTTAATAATTATATGTATAATAATATTTTAAAATTCATTGAATGAGGCCATCTTTCATCGTAATATACTACTACTACCAGAAAAACATTCAGTTTCTATTAAAACACTTTTTTTTCGTATTTAATGTGAAAGACTGTAAAATTAAATAATATTCATTAAAAACATTATGTTATACGATTCTTTCTGTGAGATGTATGTTAAAATGAAATAATAATTTTCTAAAAAAACAAAATTAAAATAAAAATAATTAAAAAAAGTCTTAATGACACAGTGTCAAACCAGTAATTTTCCTTGAAATCATATTAATTTTAATACCTGTTAAAATATAACATACAACACATATCACATATGTTCATTAATGAAAAACGTGAATATTTTTTTCCGTCTTCTTTTTTTTTCATTATATTCATTTTTGATGCACAACATTTCATTTACTTTACTTTACTTTTTTTTTTCAATTAAATAATCTGTTTTGAAAAAATATTATCGTTAAATATTCAAATTATACTGAATTCAAGTGTATATGTATAAAGATTGTCATCATTTTATCATATATCACATACAAATAATAATTTTTTCGCAATGACATTTCAAAATAAAATCTACATAATATAATCATTGCAATTTCTGTTTTACATAATTTTTCATTTATAAATCACAATCAAAAGAATTGTATTTTTATTAATAAATAACATGAACAATTTATAATGTATAATGTATATGATTTTTTATTTTATTTTTTTAATATGATAAAAAAGAATAAGAATGATAAGATATTCAGAAAAAAAAAATAAACAAAAACATATGTACCTGTTATCTATAGATACTTTTTTTTTTTCAAGAAAAAATTATTCAATGAAACATAAAAGTCTGTTCTTTAACATATTTTTTTATGTTGTAAACTTTGTAATATAGTTCATTTGCATTTTTATTGATAAAAAAATATTTTTTTGTTTCAATTTCATTCTTAGAAATACAACTGTTTTTTTAATCTTTGAACTTTTTAAAAGGAATTTAAAAAAATAAAATAAATAAAAAATTAATGCTTTATTTCTGTAAAATTTGTTCAATCTAACAATTACAATGAATTTGAATTATTTTCAAAGTAAAGATTTTCACACTTTCTGTACAGTACAAGAGTATGCACATTTTTCAATTTTTATAAAATTTGCACCTGGAATTTATTACCTACATTATGATTAAACAGTTAATACTTATATATGACTTTATTTTAAAATTTTTCAAAAAATTTCAAACAAAAGACACGTCTGTGGTGTTACTTCATTAGTACATTAACTTTAACAAAAAGAATGTTTAAAAATAATCGATAAATATTCGTGAATAATTTTAAACATAAAAATAATTCTTTTAAATTTTTTTATTAACAATTTTCGTCATAATATTGCACAAATAAATAAGTTAAATTGTTCACAATAAAATTTATTAGAAATTAATCCAATCAAAATGTCAATAGAATATAAAAACGATTTTTCTTTAAGTCTTTCTTAATTTTTTTTTTTAATTACTCTGAGGATGTAATAAAATAATTTGTGTAAAATGCATACAATAAAAAAATAAATTAAATATACAAAAAAAAAAAATGAATGAATAGTGAAAATAATAATGTGAATAAAAAAAAAAATTACTTAAGTGAAGATCACATTTGACCTTGAAATGAATAATTTGAAAATATACATAGAAAGATAGGTGGGAGGGAACTTTTTTTCTTCTTAACATATTAAATAGTTAAATAGATAGTTTATTAATTTGTAAATGAGGTTGCAAAAATAAAAAGAAAAAAAGTAATTCTTGAATTTGTTTTCTTAAATGAATTTTTTCAATTGGAATGTTATGCAATTAATTTATTGTGTTATGTATGTATGTATGTACATATGTGTACATCATAAGCTGACATATCATATATACAATTGTCATTAGATTCTATATAATAACTATCTACCTACACACAAATTATTATTTCCGTACTCGATTCCATATATTTCATTGGATTTTGTAGAATGTCTTCTTTTGTGTCATTTTGTTTCTTGTATTTTTATTCGAAAAAAAAACCAATTGTTTTTTCTCCAATTATTTTCTTGTTGTTTTACCTTTGGCATTCTAATGTTCGGTAATAAAGTAGCAGTAAATAATCACAAACTTTATTATAAAGTTTAGCTAACTTTATTGTATTCGTTTGTTAAAGCTACAATATATAGATACATTTTGGGCGTTGAGTAATCAGATAAAAGTTCACGTTTTATATTACATTGCTACAAGTAAAAATTTTTACGAGGTAAGGGGTAAAATATTTTGAGGTCATTGTGTCGAAAGAGTATATTTTCATGTTCATGTACATACATATACATAAAAATGTAACTAAACAAAATAATTGTGCACTATTGAGATTTTTTTGTCTTTTTTTTTTCTTCATTTTTTTCTTCTTTAGATTGCATTAACCATATTATTAAATTCATCATGACATGATCTATTCATTCTCTGTTGACAAAGAGAGTAATGCAAGCTGAATTGCATTCGGTAGCGGTGAACATTATAAAACAAACGACCTACTGCCTACACGAAAATTAGATTTTTTTTTATTATTATTTTAAAACTTACTTATTGTATATACATATTAACAATTTACGATATACATATACATATGTACAAACATATATACAAAATTGCATAATGCCTGCACATTCATGTGCAATTGCATTTGAATTTTGTAGATAAGCAGTAAAAAAGTAATTGACAGGGGAAAAAGTGAGATTAACCTATGTTATAAATTGTAGAAACAATATGAAATGATTATTTAGGTTGAGTGAAGGGGGTGTATGTAGATAGAATTTAAGGCAAGGCAATATTATTACAAATTTGAAAACTAAACAGAAAACCTAAAAATTTTTCTATGCAATTCAACTAGATTAGGTAATTATGTCTACAATTTTGATAAAAATGATAAACTACATATAATGAAGATCATAGTTCCTCAAATCGAGTTTCAGATTTAAAATCACTAGAATATACATTTATGCTTAAAATTTGGAATTTAAATTCAGGCTAAAAAAAAAATTATGATATATTTTGCGAATTATGTAATGGTTCAAAATTATAAT
This sequence comes from Bombylius discolor, assembly GCA_939192795.1. Lineage (NCBI taxonomy): Eukaryota > Metazoa > Arthropoda > Insecta > Diptera > Bombyliidae > Bombylius > Bombylius discolor. The sequence goes on along the minus strand of OW584238.1, from coordinate 43,300,167 downwards.
TAAATAATAAAAAGTGATTAAAATATGTACCTAAAAATTATCTTTCATCACTCATTTTGTTTTTATTTGAATCTAAAATTCAAATGCAGACAACAGATTTCCAGTTTTTTTCAAAATCTTTTCTAAATCCCTGACCTTTTTCTCAAAATTCCAGTTATGTTAAAAATCAAAGTTTTATATTTTACATTTGTTTTTTTACTAACTTTTTTTAAAAAAATTATTCGTTGTGCAACAAATTAAATAATACGTTCTAATACTTTTAGAGGAAAAAAAAGGTATTAAATTACAAAAAAAAAAAAACAAGTAATAAACTGTTGAATTTTACATGAGAATTTTCAAGGAAATCTATTAAGTTTCATTCTCTTGTCATAAATACTTATATGACGTCTTCCGTATTTATTGTGCGAATATTTTTAATTTAATGGTACAATATGTTATTTATTATTATTTTTTTTTCCAAAGATAATTAAATGCGTTATTCATTTTTATCATTTTATCTTTGAGTTCCTGCAATTACAAGAAAACTATCATCTTGTAAATGGAATTAATTTTATTTTTAAATTGTCTATTTGTAATGACAAAAGAAAATTAATTAAAATTTATTTAATTGATTTTTTTTTTTTGCAATAGTTGAAGATACTTTGTTGTTTGAAGGTAACAATCAAAAAAGAAAAAAAAAATCTTGGATTAACAAGTGGGTGGTATTCATCTTTCACAATTTTGCCTAAAGGAAATTTCAAATAAAAAATACTTTTAAATTTTGTGATTGATTAATATACCTTGTGATTTTCAGTTTCAATCAGGAAAGATGTAATTTGTCAAAATTATTGAAATTCCCTTGCTTTAGGTGATTTTTGAAAGATAAATATTATTTGTTTTTGCTGTTTTCTTATAATATTAACCTTTTTGTACCTTTGATATTGAAAATAAAAATAACAAATAAATAATTATATAATCATTGCCACAAAACAAAAATAATATGTCTATTAAAGTTCAATTAAATTAGCAAAAAAAGTATTATTAAGATACAAGTATCATTAATAAATAATAATTTACAATTTCTAAAAATTCCATCAAATTTTTGTATTGTTTTTTATTTTCTTTTATTTCGTTGTAGTAAATATACATATATATACATAGATTCATTTTTGATCTTATTGTATGTAGCTATATATTATAATGCGAAACTGATGACCGGTTCGCAAAACCATGTTCACGTTCTTGACATACATAAAGGTAATTGACTTATTATTTATATAGACGGTTTATAGAACTCTGACTACACAGGTGAATTGTTAACAGTGGCTTTAAATGCGGTTTACCACATTGAAAAAAAAAATTACTAACATTAGAGAGACTGTGAGAAAAATTAAAAAAAAAAATTGAGTGCAAAATAGAAAAAAAAATGTATAAAATTTTGCCACAGTAAAAGTGAAAGTATACTTCTTTTTTTTTTTTTTTTTTTTTTTTTTAATATAATGTTGATCAGGTACAATAACAACAAAAAGATACTTCATTTTATGTACTTACGCTGAATATATCTTTCTTATGAGATTTGTAAATTAAAAAAAAAAAGTTGTAAATCAAGTTTCCATTTTCTTTACAAGATTTTTTTTTTTTTCGATTGTGTTTTCATATGTATGTATCTTAAAAGCATAATTAAAACAATAATACTGAATTACTTCATTTAAAAAGTCATTGTTTTTTGAATGCAATTCTTAAGATATGCGTAATCTTTATAATAAGTACCTTAAATGGGTCAAATAATTCTTTTGAGTTATGTTTAAATGACATTGATTAATATAGAGATTGTGTAACATATAATAAAAAGGTCAAATTATTATGATCTTGAACATAAAAAAAAATATAATAAATCAATGAAAATGGTGAAAATGAACATAAATTTTGTGTTTACTAATCTAATCTAATCGGTTTAATTAACTCTCTCTCTCTTTTTTTTTTTTTTTTAAATTTTTTTTGTGTAAAGGAAATGAATGAGATTTTTATTAAATTTCGATTAATCTAATATTTGGTCAAAAACTAAAATAATAAAAAAAGTGTCACTAAAAATTATTAAAGTTATTTTGACAGAAAAAAAAAAATAAGAGACGTATACATACTCTTTACGGGTCATGATTTTCTTTTGAAGATGATAAAAATAATAATTTCTTTTGAAAATTTTGTTAAAATTTAAATTATTTTTATATTTTTGAAATTTTTAATAATTAGTGCAATGACTTTTTTTTTTTGAAAATATGATAATATGACAAACGAATAATATGAATGAAATATTTATCAATTTGTTGTCCTCTTTTATTTTTGTTTACTTATTTTTGTTGATTGTTCGGCACCGTCTCATTTGAATATTTGAAAAAAAAAAATTTATAAAAGTCCATTAAAAATTAGGAAGAAAAAATTGAATTTTTTTTAAAAAAAAAAAACAACATAATCTTGAAAAATATGTAGATAAATTTTTAATTTTGTGACACGTTTTAGAAATAAAGTTGATAATTAGAATTTTTCTCATCATTGTAATTAAGTTTTCAACTGTTTAATAACTTTGTTGCAATGTTGTATATATTAATTATCTATTTTTTTCTCAAATAAATATCAATTTGTAATTTACTGAAAAATTTATAGTTTGTATTTATAATATTTATTTGTAATATTTTCTTTTATATGTAATAACAAAACAATGTAAAATTATACAGATTTTTTTGTTATTTGTAGAAAAAAGTCCCCAATCAATCCCATTTCTTACACGTTTTAATTTTTTTTTTTTTTTTTTGGAAATTCCAACCTGGTAAATTCATCAATAAAGATGAATTGCTAAATCTAAATCTTTTTTATCAAATTGATATTTTTTTAACCGTTCATCTCGATTAGATTTAAAATTTTATTTAAAAAAAAAATTTTTCTTAGTCAAGGAGGTAAAACAAATGCTTTGATAGATTATAAATCGGAAATAAAAATTAACAAAATAAATAAATAAAATTCTCAAAAATTTAAGTAGATTCTTTTTAAAAGTTTTTTTTTTTTATAAAAATGCCACAGATGAAATTGTATTTTTAAAAACACAAAATTCAATATTCTTTAAATTTTTCCCGGATTTTATTTTTTTTTGTAAATTCCCATAATTTAAATACTTTACTTTTATCACAGGCCAAGATGTGATTACACTTTTATTGATACATACTTCTTTTGATAAATGATCTTTTTTTCAAATGATAATTTCCATTTAATTATTATCATTTTATTTACGTAGAAGCAATTTAAAATTGTAATTTTCATCAGAATAGTTATATTTTTTTCATTGGCAATAATTTATTTAAACAATAACTTATTTATTTACATAATTTTATTGTTTTAAAATGTAATTTATGAGTAGTGTTGATTTATGGCAATCAGATTAACCATTGAAATTTTTTTTTTCTTCTGTAAAACAAAATGATTGATAAGAAAACATGAGAATTTAATGCTTTTTTTTTCTTCTTTCAATTTTAATTTTTATCATTAAAATTTAAATAATTATTTTTCTTGGAAACAATCTTAAATAAATATTTTTCAACTTAAAATATTATTTATTCTAATAATTCTATTCTCTATCAAATGAACCGATCTAAAAGAAATTTTGTAATTTATTTAATAAACAAAAATGTCTTTGTATTTGTGTATTTTATTAGTACATTACATATATACATATATGTGCTAAGTATATATACATACGTATATAAAATTTTGTTGTTGTTGCTTTAAAGTCAATAAACTTAAAGTAAGATAACTTTTATTATTATGCAATAATATGTTTTAAATGCTTAATTCACACTTAATAACTGCACATGAATATGTAATTTATGTATAGCTTAATATAATTATACTTTGTGTATTAACAGGTATGAGCTAAGTTTTAATTCCGGTTTTTCTGATTTTGCATTAAGGTTATTTTTTATTTTTAGTTTTTTTTTTAAATAAAATTATAAATTGTTAAACTTTGTTATGTAAAAATTATTATTTAAAATTTGGTTAAAAATGTTAAACTGGTATTAACAGTAAGCTTGAAATATTTGAAAATTTTAAACAGTATTTTTAAGCGATAGAAAAAAAATTAATAAGAAAAACAATTCAATATGGATCTCAGTGACTATACAAATACAAAAAAAAAAAAACTCTGTTAAATTATTTAAAAATTGGAAATTTTTTAGTTTAAACTCTAAAATTTTAATTTTGACAATTTTTATATTAATTATTAATTCTACAGTCTTTCTGTATGCTGTATACTATTTTTAATTATTTTTTAAAATATTCTATTTTTTATGTTCTACAATTTGAAAAGTTCAATAACAAGGTGAAAAAAGGTTTATATCTAAATTTTTCAAATTTTGATGTTCAAGAGCATATCAAAAAATTAACAATAATAATTTTAGATTATTAGTTTTTTCTTTTTTTTTTTATTGTTTACCGCGAATAAAAACGTGACTAAAATAATTGTTTTTTTTCTACGTAAGTGAGGTTAAAAAAAAAAAAAAAATTAATTAATAATTTTTTTATAATTATCACATTCATCATCATTGAAATTTATTTTCAATGACCTTATTTTACAGTGATTATCAATATATACATACATACATATTTTTAATTTCACTTAAGTATTTAATAAAGACATTGATTTGTATATGATTTTTGTACTCATATGTGTAATAACATATGTAAGATGATATCACAGGTAAAAATTCATCATCATATGTAAAGTTACATAAAAATGAAAATTAGATTTAATGCAGTTTTGTTTTTAAATTATTTTTGAATACAATGCATCATAAAATATCAATAAAAAATAAAAGTTTTTTTTTTTTTTCTTTTAAACTTTCTAACAATTGATTCATTGCCTTTTTAAATGGTGTTTGGTATTGTTTATAAAAAATAAAAAATAAAAATAAAATAAAAACTGAGATTTTTATTGAAAGTATGTATGTATATCAAATCATTCGATTAATTTGTTATTCTTTAATTTATATACAAAGTCTCACAAATCGTTTTATAAAAAAAAACGTGAACATTTGAAATTTAATAACTTGTAGATGAAACGTGACAGGCTACTATATTATTATTATTATTTTTTTTTTTCAAAAATATTTCCGTTACACAATAATAATTTAAAATATGTATGAATTTTATATCTCTGGAAACTATGAAAAATGTAATTATTTAGAAATGTAGCTATAATATATAAAATATGTAGTACATATATTTTTTATCGGCATTTTATGAAAAATTACTTTTGCAATTAATCATTATTCACTTATTAAATTATGAAAATCTCAGAATATTGTTAAAATTAATTTATTGAATTTTTAAAATTTTTTATTTTTAAACTTAAAATTTAATAAAAATCTATTATATGAAAATATGTAAGTAAAAAAAAATGTAGAAGTTTATAATTATCATTTTAGAATTTACATAAATTAATAAAAAAATGCAATTGTTAAATTTTTTTTCTCAAAAAAATATAAACAAATATTCCTGATGTTATGTAAAAGTAAATTATGGATTATGAAACTTGTAATTTTCCTTGTGCATCACATATGTACATATATACATGTATACGATGATTATTTACTATAGTCTGAAAGTTGAGGTTTCGTATTATACATGTACCTACATTAGTTCACATAATTGAAATGAAATTGTATGTATTAAAAAGTATATAATAGACATTCACTTTGAAAATTACATGGATAATAATTTATTTAGATGTTTTTATTTAAAAAAAAAAAAAAAAACAGAAGTATTTTTTTTTTTGAAAATGTTTATTTTAAAAGATTAATTACGAGTACGTGTACTCAACTAAGTCGTAATAAAAGTGTATTTTTTGACAAATTTAATTAAACATAAATAATTTAGACATTTAAATTAATAATCATTCAATTATTTCAGCTAGAAATTATATTCAATGGCACTTAATATATTTTTTTAAATGAATAATTTTTAAAAGTTTAATTCATAAATATTAAAATTAAATATGTTTTTGTCTACAATTATTTTTAATTTTTGTTTGTTTTATTATTTTTTTTTGTCTGGAAGATGACTTATAACAAATTAATGTTGTTATAATATGTATGTATTTTAATTTTGATATTTTGAAAAAATCTTTCAATTAAAATAATCACACTTGTGAAGTAATACCGGATATTTGAAATCACCTTAGGTATGTATGTACATACATATGTTTCCATGTTTTAATGTAGACGAGGTGTAAATTACCATTTGAAAAAATAAAATACTTAAATGTGAGGAAATAAATTGTTAAACAAAGTTTTATTCCAAACTTTCAATTTTGTGTAAATTATTTTCTTTTTATGAAAAATTTTTTAAAAAAAAGGTAATCGAAAATAATTCAAAATATTAAATTTAAATAATCTCACATCAGATTATTGTCAAATAAATTTGATAAAGATGTTTATTTTATATTCGAAATTAATTTAATAAATTTATTACCACCAGGAAAATTTATTAATAAAAGTAATCAATTTTTTACAATTTTATCTAACCCACCTTATAAAAATCTTTGATAACGTAAACAAAATTTCATTTACAAAAATAATTTTTTTTTTTTCATTTTCTAGAAATTAATTAAATTGTTAATCAGTCAAAGGTAAAACGTATCAACCTTTTATCACAATTTATTATTTTATTTATCTCACGTACATATTGGAGCAATTTAGTGTACAATTTCAAAAGAGGGGAGTAAGAATGGAAATAGTTTAAAGAGTTATGCAAAAAGTGCGTAATCACTTCAGAAATTAACAAAAAAAAAAAAAAAAAAAAATTAAAATAAAAAAAACAAACAAACAATCATATTAACAATCAGAGGCACAATTGTTGTAAATTTTCACTGAAACACGATGGGGTAAGCAGATTAAGAAAAATTTAATTTTTAATTATTTTAAATATTTTTAAAAATTATTTTTCTGATAAATTAACACTTTTATTTTTTATTAAAAAAAAAAAATATGAAACTTTATTTTATTGTTTTATCACGCGTTTTCAATACGTGATCATTTTTTACATATTTTTATTGTTTTCATCGGAATTATTTTAAAAATAAATTGTCACGATCTAAAAATGTACTAATTGATCAGAAAAAATTTTTTTTTTATTTTTGACTAATACATGTACATACTTTCGTTTTTATAATAATTTAACTAATTAAGTTTCATTTTATTGATCTTTCAATTGAAATATTTTATAGCTCAATTTTCTCTATACCTACATGCAATATTTAAGTTTAAAAACTTAATTTTTCTTCTACAATTCAATTACAATCAATTTTCTTCGTTTTCTTTTAAATTTCAATAGGAAAGCTTCATATAACGTAAATGGTTCAATGCCAAAGGAATTTGTTGACATAAAATTGGATACTAAACCTCCATTTGATTTTCCTAATTCACAAAATAAAGAAAAACCAGAAGCAGGAAAATTTCGAACAATATTTCCACAAATTCTTGCAAGTACAGCAAAAAATTTACTATTATTGGATTTGGGTTTATCAGTTGCTTTCCCAACTATTGTAATACCAGCCTTAAGAGGTATTACTTCACAACCTGGTATTATAGAAACTCTTCATTTTACAGACGTGCAAGCATCATGGTTTGGTATGTGAAAATATAAAAATTTCTTTAGGTTCGTGATTAAAACTTTTATTTTATTTCATTTTTCTTTTATTTTTGAAATTCAGGAAGCATTGCACTTATATGCCAACCGTTAGGAAGTGTTCTGTCTGGTTGGATATCTGAACCACTGGGCCGAAAACGTGCCATGATTGTCGTCAATATTCCGCATATTATGGCATGGATAATTTTACATTATGCCAATTCATTGGAAATGATATACTTAGGAGGCATACTATTAGGATTGGGTGTTGGGTTTATGGAGGCTCCAATTATCACTTATGTGGGAGAAATATGGTAAGAAAAAGAAAGAAAAAAAAAAATATTCAAATATGGATATTTAATAATATGAATTGCAGTCAACCATCTATTCGAGGGATTCTAATTTCATGTGCTGGAGTAGCTGTAACTCTTGGTCTATTCATTGTCTATTTACTAGGGTCCATAACAGATTGGAGGACAGCTGCACTTATCTGCTTATCAGTTCCATTATTTACGATCGTTGCAATATGCTTTGTTCCTGAGACTCCATTGTGGTTACTATCAAAGGATCGTAAAGAAGAAGCTCGTAAATCTTTGCAATGGTTACGAGGATGGGTTTCTCCAAAAGCTGTTGAAAAAGAATTTCAAGAGATGTGTCGTTATAGTGAAAATTCAAATAAATGTACTAAATGTCAGAAAGCTGATACAAAGTGTGATCATCCACCATCAACTTTGTGGCAAAAATTGTCTGAATTGAAACGAAAAAGAACTTTAAAGGCATTTTTTCTTGTAATGTGTTTATTTACAATTGGACAATTCAGTGGTGTTTTAGCTATGCGACCGTTTATGGTTCAAATTTTCAAAGCTTATGGAGTTCCAATTGATCCAAGTTGGGCAACAGTTGCTACTGGAGTTGTTGCACTACTTGCAAATATTTCTTGCATGTCATGTGTTAAAATTATTGGAAAACGACGAATATGCCTTATTGGTTTATGTGGATCGTTATTGTGTTGTGTAGCATTGGCTTCTTATGCAACAGTTGTATTTCCTTCAGGATATAATTCATTCGATTTGAATAAAGAAAATAGTCCTCCTATAAGCTATTTCCCATTGATTGCATTTCTTTTCCTTGCATACTGGACTAATGGTGGAGTTACATCTACACCTTGGATGTTATTGAGTGAAGTTTTTCCATTCAAGTAAGTGTCTTATGACTTGTTTGAAAAACTTCAGTTTCAGTTTTTAATACGTAATTTTATTTAGGGCTCGAGGTTTAGCAACAGGAATAACGGCTGCTCTGAATTATGTTTTAGGATTCATTACGACTAAAACATATCTCAATCTAGATAAAGGATTATCTTTATATGGTGCCATGTGGTTTTACACTTCAGTGAATGCAATAGGGTAATATTAAATAATTTTCCGTATTAATTAAAAAATTTATTTACGAAATTTTTTATTTTTTTATTTTCAGAATTATGTTTGTATTCTTTTTCATGCCAGAAACAGAAAATCGAACTCTTGAAGATATTGAATATCATTTTTCAGAGAATAATCGTAAATTGACTGATATTAAAATCAAAAAAATTAGTACAATTTGTGATAAAATTGAAGGTAATGAAAAAATGAGTAAAAATACATCACCAGAAAATTCTCCTTCTTCACATGATGTTGAATTAGGCTGTGATAATAAAGCATACACAGAAAATTAAAAAAATTAAAAAGAAATAAGTAAACATAGAAGCGTGTAAACATGTAGGCAAAAGAATTCAATATTGGATGTAGAACAAAAATTGCTATAATTTTAGAAATATTTTATTTTTAAACTAATTTATAAATGAATTACACTTTTAGATTATTTTAATCTAAATGTAATTATTTTAATTTTTTTTTTATTAGAATAAAAAAATCGTTTGAATTTTTGATATACAAATTTTTAAGAGAAAAAAAAATTATAAAAGTATTTTTTTTTTTTAAATTTTTTAAAATTTTTTAAATAGGATAATTTGTATACTATTTTACTATTATATGTGATTTTCATTTTTATTTTACGTATATAATAAGCATTAAAAAAAAGAAAACTGAAGAAAAAAAAATATTTTAATATATGTATGTATAATTATAATTTTGTTTGATTGATAAGTTTATTATTATTTTTAAAATAAAATAGATTTTAAATATTGTATTTTACTTTTAATCATTATTAATTATTAATAAAATTTTGTATATAAGAAAATAGTACGATTTTTCTCTCATTCCAAGGAAGTGTAACATCACAAATACCTACTTAGTATTTTTCATGTTTTCATAGTTTTCGGTTTCTTGAGAATTGATCTGTTTCTAATTGTCGATTGCCCAATATAAAAAAAAAATAATTGATAACTTTCACAAAAAATCAAATTTCATATAACCGTTATTTTTTGAAACAAATAAAAAAGTGTAAAACTGCATTATCCATTTGTTACCGGAGAACAAAACTGAATTATGTGCCTTCATTCACATTCATAATCAACTTCACGAAGAAGAAGACACAGAACTGACAGCAGTCAGCACAGCTGATTTTATTATATTTTTGTCTAGTCGTTTGTTGTCATTGTGAAACTGTGAATTTTCTTAGACGGGTATTTTGGTCCTGAAGCTGTTGTTTTAAACAAAGATTTAATAGAGTTCTGCTTATTTGTGAAATATTTTCAATCAGTTAGTTTAATCAATATTTATTTATCAAGAATGAATATGCACGGTATGCCTCAACCTGGTATGGGACCTGGAATGCCTGTTGTCGGAGTTTCACCAGGAATGATGCAACAAACATCTCCACAACAGCCGCCACAGATGCAGCCTGTAATGGGGCCTCAACCGATGCCACAACAGCCACCACCACAACAACTTCAAACTGAAAAAATGGATAATATTTCGAAAGTTAAGAGTTTTATTGGACCTTTGCGTGAATCACTTTCGTCGACTTTTAAATCTGCAGCCGTTGTGTTACAGCAAAATAATTTGTCTGATAATTTGTAAGTGATTATTTTGATTTGTTAATAACAAGATATTCTGGAATTTTTATTTATTTTATAGGAAAAAGGATAACAGTAATTCACAAGCAAGATTCGATAAACATTTAGAGGAATTTTATTCGATTTGTGATCAAATTGAACTTCATTTGGTTAGTATTAATGGAATTTTCAAAAATATTTCAGAAAGTCCAATAAATTCGATATGTTCATTTACAGAAAACATCAATACAATGCATTCAACAGTTATCATCATCACAACATTATTTACCTGTAACTGTTATACCTGGAAGAACAGAACCGTATCATCAATCCGAACCCCAATCTAATACAATGTCATATCCACAATATTTAGCAACAGTACGTGCTCATATTTCTTCAGCAAAAGATATTCATGACACATTGATTAGTGCTGCACAGAATATATCACAAAGTGATTGATAGAGAATAGTCCGGTATTGTAGTATAATTCGTTGTAAGGAACAAAGAAGGAGGAGGTATGGAAATTTAAAAATAAGGTGTTAGCTTTGATATTTTTCATTCTTTAGAATATACTTTAGTATATTTTTTATCTGATGTAGTTTTAATATAAAGGCTGTTTATCTCCATCTAAATATTTAAAAAATAAATATGAAACTAATTTCTAATTGATTAACTTTTTGTTTGGCTTGAAATTTATTTCAGAAGTTATACAGTGCCGTCTTTTGCTTCTATTTGCCGGATAAGGAATTTTATTTAAATTTCCAAACATTTTAAAAAACAAAATTTCTAGTTCATTGTATCTTTACAGATAAAATGATTCTGTCTTCGTGTGTGTATGTAAAGAGAATTGTGAACTTGTCGATTTTTGAATTTGTTTTTAAAAAGAAAATATTTTCTTAGGATAGTAAAACCAGAGAAGCTTGTCTAAGCCTTAAAATACTTTTCCACTTCCAAAAAGTTAGGAATAACAAATAACTTATTTTAATTTTCATAAGAGACAACAGCTAAAAACCGTTTTAAAATAATTTATTTTGAATTTCAGAATTTCATTGATTTCTTTCATGAAATAAAATAAAAACTACATACATACTACAATAATAAGTTGTGTTAGAAAAACTACAAACAAAAATGTTAATCCTTTTATTCAAGTTTTACCAATTTACACAAATTTCTAGAGAATTAAAATCCTTTTTTCAGTCAGATTAAAGCAATATGGTACACAAGTGATATTTACTTTATAGTTAAGGTCACGAATAAAACATTCTGTGAATTTTAATTAAAGACATGTGGCTGTGTGTGGGAAGAAGAATGTTGTTAAACTTATAAACCTTTTCTACTAGAAATACAGGATGTACAGAAATTATAGTATATTGGTGAGCATATGGAACAATTGAATTACTAAATAGAAAATGTACCTACCACACTTCCAAGTTAATATAGAACATAGGAATTACTGAAAAAAAATTAATATTAAAATAAAATAATGTAAACCTGTATTAAAAAATTCTTCACATCATTCTAAATTTCGTTCACCCTATAGTTACACATTATTTTGAAAAAGTACAATAAAAGAGCTTTTACAAGTAAAAAAAATTAGATAATTATAAGAAAATTAATGAAAAAAAAAAATGTATTTTCCCTCGTGCTGTAGTTATACAAAGCGAAAAAAGAACATTTCGTTTAAATTTTATTCATGTATGTAATAGGTTTTAAAGTTAATAAATTTAATTTACCTATTTTAATGTTATTTTTGAAATAAAAAAAATTTCAATTCAAAATGTAACAAAGCTCGAGAGAGAGAGAAAAAAAAACATTGATAAAAGAATTGAAGAAAAAGTTTTTAAATTAACATTGAATTTATAAACTTTTTCACATTATTCTTTATTTTTCTTCCCTTCAGTATGTTTTTAAAAACATTTATTAATTCATCAAATTAACATGTGCATATGAATAAATACACATCCTACACACGAATTTTATGTTAAAATTTTCAAGAATACACACATTTTTCATTTCTTCATAACTAAATTGACTAAATACAATTAATAATGGTTTTTTTCTTTGTGGCTTATGTTTGGTTTTTAAATAAATTTAAGTTCACACAACAAATTTTTGGCTTTTACATATGTAAAAACATATTGAAAGATTGTTTTTTGTTTTTGTTTGTTGTTTAATTATTTCTATATAAAATTTAATTGTTATTAAATGATTTTTATAATTATTTCCGATTTTTAAATTATTATGTGGGTGAGCAACATTGTCATAGAATGTCATTATTAAATCTCATGGGAAATAAATAATTTTGTTGAGGTTTCTCACAAATTCAAGGAAATAATAATAAGGATATACCTAACAGTAATTTAAAAAATTTGTATAGAGAAAACTTTCTACAATGTTGAAAAAGTAAACAGGAAATAAGTGTGTGATTGTTTTAATTTTGTTTGTATGTATATCAGATAAATGAGAAATTTTTAATAATTGTGTTAAAAGTGGATCTCAAGGATTTACTCGATTGTTTTACCTTGTGGGCTTTAATTTCACTTTCAAGGAATCTATTTGGCTCTTTGCCAACCAACGATATATTCTCTAGAAGTTTGCCTAGATTTTTTTTTTGGAGTAAACGTAAAGCTTTTTTTTGTAGTTTAGCATGCATATATTTAAAGGAATAAAGGACTTACTGACGATTAAGTAATAATCTAGTATAAATGATTATCACACAATTCATTGACTTTGTTTTATGAGTATTACAATTCCATAATGGATGTTTTGAGGAACTAAAAAGCTCACATACATATATTTTCCTTCACAATATTATAGGCTTTTAAGATTAAAATTCACAAGTTTCGTCTTTTTTCTTGGAATTCCTTTTTCTTGTATTTTCCTTGTTGTCATCGTTCTCTTCTCCACAATATCAGAATTAATCCTTATTATAATAAAAAAGTAAAAAGATATTAATTTTTTACTTTCTTATTTCAAAGCACAAATTCCAAATTGAATTTTAATCTGAAGCATTTTGTGTTAAATATATTTTGTTTTAAAACTACAAGAAAATCAATAAAAGAAAAATAAGTCGGAAATTCTGTTTATTATTTTTCCGATTTAAAAAAAAAAAAAAAGAAAGAAAAAACAGAGAGAGAAAAATAATGATTAAATTTGATTTGCCCTTGAAAAAAATAAATCATTTACAAAAAAATTTTTCTATAATGCTATGATAATGGAAATTTTAGATATTCCGTTGAAACTTTAAATAATAATTTTTTTGAAATATTTTACTGTATTATTTTCTACTTTTGAAATAAAATAAATTGAATAACAAAACGTCAAATACAATATGAACTGTTCAAATATTAGACAGGAAATAAGATATAAGATTTTTTTGTTAAAACGTTTTCTAAGAAATATTGTAATTTTACGATACCTATATTATTTTATAGAAAATCTATGATGTACATATATACAGTAGGTATATCTAGGTAACGCAATTTTTTGTTTGTTTTGATTTTTCGTTGTACTGTAACGCAGTGTTCAAGAGTACCTATATATTTGAAATTTAAATAATGACGTCAAAAATTTATTTATTTATTTTGCTTTTGTATTTTCATTAAAACAATTTTTGATTTTATTTTACTTCATTTGTATATGTGTAATATACTTACACAATATATGTATCATACATAATATTTATAAAGATTTATGGAACACCCAAATACTTGAATTTCCTTGAACTGCCAAATTTAAATTAAAGTTGAAAAAAAAAAAATAATAAAGAAGAAACATTGATTTATAAAAATAAAAACCAGAAAAAATCTAGGAGCTAAAAAAGTGATATTGAAAAAAGCAAAGAAAATAAAATGAATCTTAAGAATTATGAATCGTTACCTCGGTTTCTGACTTTTATAGTACAAATCAGAAAAAATAAGACGCTACAGTGTGGAAATAAGATGAAAATAAACAACAACAAAAAATATAGTGCAGTGTGGAAATAAGATGAAAATAAACAAAAAAAAAAAAAAAAAAAAAAATAAGTACAGGAAGTAGATATTTTACTATGCTGTTGATTTATGTTACTTTCTTATTTATTATTTTATTTTATTTTTAATATTTTTAACAAAATTTAATAATGATTTAATAATAATAAGAAAAAGAAAAGTCACAATAAAAAGAAATAAAAATTAAGAAAAAATATTTGTGTATCCGGTGAAATTTATGAGAATTTAATTTATATCTTAAAAATTATCATTTTAATCCTGTTCACGTATAAAATTTAATGATTTAATATTAAAAAAAAAATACATAAAAGGAAAACAAGCTCATAAACATTAAAAATAAATAAATACCTAATATAAATTATTGATTTTTATGTTTGTTCCGTTTTTTTTTTTTTTTTTTTTTTTTTTTGAAATGATGATTGTATGTTGTTACCCTTCTCAGTTTTTCATTTGATTTATATATTTATTTTTGTTTCTATATTTTATGTTGAAAAAATTACTACATACTTTTAAAATATCCTTATACGTACATATGTATGTATCAACGAAGGTACTTGTTTTCTGTTATTACATACATATTTTTTTGTCATACTATCAGGAAGAAAATTTTTAATATCTTATTTTAAATTTAAAAAAAAAAATATATTTACCAAAAAAATTTGTAAGAATTTTCAATGTGTTTGAATTAAATTTGTTTTTTTAAATGTGTAAAATAATACAAATTGTAAAAAAAAAAATAAATTAAATTTCATGAGAAAAATAAATTAAAAAGCTAAGTAGATTTCTTGTTACTTTTTCAAAAAATTATTAGAAAAACAATAAAATTGCTTGGAGATAAGTTGAAAAATTAAAAAAAAAAAAAAAAAAACAAGACATGAAGGAGATCTAGTGAAAAAAAAAAACAACAATAAATACATATTTACTATTTCGAAATTAGATTCTCAAATTTGAAATATACAATTGATACTGTAGTTCTTTTGAAAACACATCTGTTACAGATTTTCAAATTCATCGATGGTTTGAGACGTCCTACGCACCATAAAAATACAAGAAAAAAATAATAAACAAATTATATAAGTCACGATAGATTTTACTAAAAAATTTTTAAAAGTAAAAATTGTGTAAAGTTGTTACCTTTATATTTTCCATTTATTTGTTTCTTTGTGTTTTTTTTATTTTATTTCTTACAAACTTCATTTACAAGACAAAAGTGTAAAACAAAATATAAAAAAAAAAAATTCAAATGTCTGGAACTTGAATTTACGTCATTTTAGTATTAGCATGCATGAGTACATCTTTTATGTGAACTCAAAGTAGCAAGCTTCTTTTAGTACAATGTACCTGTTATTTTTTTCAAATTTTTTTTTTTCCTTTCTGTATACATCTTTTTGACCCCATGTATATCAGTCTATAGAAGAATTTATAATTGAAATTAAACCTGTTGTTATTACATTACTACAATACAAAATATGTAGTATACAATCATGCCACCAGCACTTCCTTTTTTTCAAGGTAGTGTCCAATGTAACGGTTGTTAAAACTACACAACATCATTCTCACCATATCATACAAAATTAATCATTTTATGTGTATTTTTTCCTTTGTTTTTCTTTTTGTTTTTGGTTTTTGCTTTTTAAAAATACGTCAAATAAAAGCTTAAAAACCACATGAATGTAAGGTACATTTTAAATTTATGTTCTTATGTTCTAAAGTTTTTGTTTTTTCAATGGGTGGTAGGTTGAATGAAAAAAGTACGAGGGTACGAGATAATTTCATAGATGTAATGGTGTGTAAGTTAAAATAAATTTTCCATCCATACAAAATGAAAAATTCAAGGTGTATTGTAAAAGTTTTACTTTAAAATGAAAATCAAAACAACACAAAAGAAAAAAAGCTACCATAAACCGCATTATACAGGTGATGCTACAGTGTACTTAAGTTCTGTTTTTACTTAATAAGCTTTTTTTTTTTTGTCTAAAGTAGGCTGAAGTTGAAGGTTATATATTGTTACTTTGTAAGTAATATTGTAATACTACCAACAAGCTTATATTTACATATATATGAATATTCTGTGTTAACATGTAATTTTCATAATGTATAGATAAAAAAAATAATATCGAGTATATAGTATGTGTATGTATATTATCGTAAAAATTTTTTCTACCTGCACGTTTTTAGTTATTTCATATAAACGTGGCTCTCGTTGACTTGAACAAGGATATAACTAACTATCTAATGATATCAAAATCCCAGGTATTACATACCTGTTGGTTTATTTAGAAAAAAACAACAACAAAAAATACAACAAAAACAATAATGATTTTTTTTCATATTATTATAAAATATCATCATCAACATTATCACAAACATCTTGTATATATATTTTAAATACTCATACAATGTCCTTTAGTGTATAACAAAAGATTTAAAAATATATCTATAACAGCATCCTGTTGCGCATAATCTTTATAGGAAAATTCAAATATTTAAATGTATGTTTGTTATGTTTCTGATATTTATGAATGTATTTGTATTTCACACGTGCGTAATAATTTTTCACAAGTATTAGTGTATAACATATACATAGATTTGTAAAATATTTAAAAAATATTGTATAATATTTCTAATGATGTAGATATAACAAAAAAATAGGTGTAAAAAATATATAAAGTATAGAAAATATACCTAGTACCTATTTTGTAAAATATATTTTTCCTTACATTTAATTTCAATTTTTAACTTGTTGTTTTGCTTTTTAATAGTATATTTACAACGATAATTTTAAAGTTACATACATATATGTATATAAATAGTGTTGTGTATAAGAAGAGTATCCTTTTAAAATTGTTAGTATTTCTTTTAAAGTCAAAAATATATACGAAAAAGCATAACGATTTTTATTTTCCGATATGACTGGAACTTGTGAAAAAAAAAATGATATTTTTTCGTATAAGAAAAAAAAAAATTGTAATAATGTATAGTTAGTTTTCGTTCTGCTTTTGATGAGTTTAATCGAAAATAACGGTAACGTAAATGGTAGAAATAAAAAAGTGTGTAAAGTCCTTTTTTTTGTTTGTTTTATTACCAAAAGTGGTTTAAGTTTTTTTTATTTTTATTTTGCACAGGAATGAAAAAAATTCAAAAACGAGAAAACATAAAAAAAATTAATTAAATTAATAAAAAAATAATAAAAACAAAAAAAAAAAAAAGTTAAATTTTCAAAACGAAGTCGAAGAAAATTAAAAAAAAAGTTATTTGAGAATAAATATGAAAAAACGTTAAAATATGTGCCAGAAAATGGTTTGTATGCAACATCTTTTGAAAAAAAAAAAAAAAAAAAAATTAAAAATTTGAAAAATAAGATTAAGATGGTTGAGAAAAATCTGAATTTAGGCCCTAAAAAATTTTGAAATGCTCGTGCTCAGAATAAAACAGTAAGAATGTCTGAATATTTTTTTTTTAATTTTTTTATTTAAAAGATAAGAAAAATTTATTCCCCAGAATTTGCTTTGATTTTTAAATACATATAGTTTTTATTAGTTTCATTTTAATAGTTTAGAATTAGTTTTGTTAAAGATTCTGTTTCTCCTCCAAGAAGCAAATTAATCTGAATAAAAGGCTTTATATATTTTAAGAAAAAAACTCATTTTATTTAAAAAATGTAATTTTTTTAAATTTACGTACATAATATGTACATATGTAACGAAAAGTTTTCGAGTCATAGTCAATTGTGTTTGTTGAATAATAGCTTTTTTTTGGTGTAATAATGAAAAATTTAAACGTCTGGAAGAAAAAATATGAAGGAGAATATTGTATTGTACGCCATCATTTTTTATAATTTCAAAAGCAGTTATTTTTTTCTAAAAATCGAAAAAAAAAAATTGTTTTCTGATTTTAAAATTTTGATTTTGATTTTTTATGAATTTTTTTATCGAAGATATTATGTGATGTTCATATTATTGTGAATAAAGATTCCTATTCTACAAAAGGAATTTTCTAGATTTTTTCTGTACAAAATTAAAAAGAAATTATAATTTTTTTAAATTCTTAACAAGAAACATTTTTCAAAGTAAAAAATACATTTCTTTTAAGGTTTCTTTTTATACCAAAAACGTATGATCATTAACTTACTGTTTCAGCAACAATTTCATGTTTTATTCTTTTAACTTTATTATCCTTAAACTATAAATATGCCTTCTCCTGTATATTCTTGTTTTTATCTTTTTTTTTTTTTTAAATATACATATACTTACATATGTATGTATGTATATTTTTTACATGTAATTATTTATAAGGTCAGGTGCTGGTAAATTGAAAATTTCCTTTTTTTAAAAGGTAAAAAAAACACCATATAAATAAAGTATAATACTTTGACGTCAGTTTTTTTTTTATCATTTTTGTAAATAAGATGATTTTGTTCTTGTTTTTTTTTTTACATTGAAGGACATTTTGTAAATGGATGAGGAGATAATGATAAAGATAAAATTTGTTTAAAAAAGGGAGTAAGGAAATGTAAAAAAAAAAGAAGAAAAATAAATAGGATAAAAGTAAATGAGAATGAAAGTTGGATTCAAAAAAGAAAAAAAAATAAAATGAAAAAAAGGAGGAAAACGAAAGAAACATATAGGAAATAAAGGTCAAACATTCTATATGATTTACGTTATTCGTACTCCATTTTAAATTTAATCGAATTTATTTTTGGTCAGAAAGCAAAAACAAAAAAAAAAAAAAAACAAAAAGGAAAATAGGAAAAACTAGAAAAAAGGATAAAGCATCTGAAGCAAATGGGAAAATTTACAATTTCAAAAGATAAATTAAATGAATGTTGCTAGTTTCGCTTAAGGATCAAATATCTTTGTTTATTACTTAGTTTTATATTAAATAAATTATCAACTACATATACTGTTACTAAAATACTAACTCGAAATTTGTAAATATTTTTAGAAAAGAACATAAATAGAAAAAAAAATTTTTTTTTTTTCTTGAAAAGGATAATATGAAAATAGAATAAAAAGTCATCATATTTCTTGTTTTTCAAGCCATTGAATTTACCCATGAGATGATGCTTATTTTATTTCATGTTATAATATTTTTTTGTTTTTCTTCCATTCAAAGTCTTTATTTTCCTATTTTAACTTTTTTTTACTTTTTTTTTTTTTGTATGTTCCTTTAGAAAACGTTTTGGGTAAGTAAAAAATAATGTTATTCGATAAAAAAACATATAATGTTTGAAAAAGTTTGTTGTAATCGTATATACATATTCATTCATACAGTGAATTAGGTAATATTACCATTCAGGATTTAGAAAAAGAAAAAAAAAAAACAGCATAAAATCAAAAAACGAAGCTATTTTCTTATCCTTTTAATGCGATAATTTTGCACATCTGGTAAAATCAAAAGAAAATGTGATTTTGTGATAACAACTTACGATAAACAAAAATTTATTGTTAGCTCTTTTTATTTATTTTTTCGTTTTTTTTTTTTACCTCGTATATCTTTAGGTCCTTGTAAAACTAATCTGAAAGAAAATATATAACACACGTCATTGACTTTTTGATTATTATGTATTTTAGTTTTGTATACGGCCTCTTTTTGTATAAGTGCTAGAAAATTGATGTTGTATTTCCTTTATGTTATTTTATATAAAAGATTTTTATCTGAGAAAAAATGTACATGTAGAGATTGGTTTTTAATTTTTTGTTTTTGAAGAAGACTATAAAAATTGGCATTAAATGTGTGATCCTTTTTTTTTTATTTTTCGATTATTTCGTATTTTTAAAAAGGTTGGGTAATTTGTTTTACTGTAAATATTTTAAGGATTATTATAGGTTTATTGTAAATAGTTACATTGAAAGATTTTAGATAATTTGAAAATTATTACTTAAATGACTTTTGATTTTATTTGAAAAAGATTCAAAAATAAGAAAAGGACTACATATATTGAAGTTTTAAGAAATGTTATTAATTTTTCAAGTAGAACAATGTGGTTTTCTACTCTGAAATTGTTTGCAGTTGAAGCTGAATTCTTGATGCTTTTTTAATGCTTGCTGCTAATTTAAAAAACAAAGGCTCTAATTAATTAATATTCAATTAATTTTTTCACTTTTAAACTGAAGAAAAAAAAAAAATAAAGTAATATGAATGTAAAAATTCCTTTGAACATATAATTTGCACAAAGATAATAATTTGTGTTAATTTCCGTCCATGTAAAATGGATACGTTTTCAAGCAACCTTTGAGGGCATTCAGTCAATAAGTCAATCAATTTAGCAGGCAGGTATACATACAAAAGGTACAAAAATAGTACATTATCTATAGGATTTTTTCCTTATGTCCTTGGTTTGTGTTCTATGTAAAAATGCTAAAAATATTCTTTCATAATAAAAGCTCAAAATGTTTGCGTATTTATATTTTTGTTGTAGAAATAAATTTAACCTTTTCAATAAATACAAGGGACTAATTGGTTCTTTTTGTTTGTTCACATCTATGTACATGAAATTTTTATTTTCCTTTTTAAATTATATTCTTTATAAATTTATCACAAAAAAATTATATTTTATTTAAAAAAGTGTCTTTTTTTTTTTTTTGTATTAAAAAAAATTATATAAAAAAATTTTAAGTAATAACCTTTTTCATAAAACCATTTTTCTTAAAAACAAAAGAAAAAAGAAAAAACAATTCAGAAGACAAGAAAAAAAAAGAAAAAAAAAAAAAAACAAAAAGTTCTAATGAATTTATTTTAATATCATCCCATGATAGCCTTTAAAGTGTCTTCATAAAATTAAATAAAGTTTAAATGAAATGAAATATATTTTAAGAAACAAAAAACAAAAATAAAACTTTTTTTTTTTTCCGATACAAAATAAAAAGTTTTTCAATTTCATTTAGAAATTTTATACATGAAAAAAATCATCACAACATTTGGTGTTCTGTTCTTGCATGATGGACATAAAAAGATTTATTTTGAAAATGTTTCTTTGTAGTTTTTGATAAAGGTCAAATTTTGATGTTACAAAAAGGGAATTCTTAGAAAGAAGAAGAATAAAAGGGATACAGAAAAATGTATTGTATGTGTACAAGTATTTATGACAATTATATAATGTTTAAGTGAATCAGATTTAAAAATGACAATTTTCTGTATCTTTATTTTTCCATTTAATATGATTATATAATATTTCATGTATGTTTCAAATGGTTATATTTTTTTTTTTTTGATGAATTTTATCTAATACATTTTTTTTTCGTTTCAGAAATATAAAGAAAAAGTTAAAAGAAAATTTCATGACGTCTCAGGGTAATTTAATGAAACTTTTCAATAATCATATAAACTTTTATTTTTCTAAAAGTTTATGTAATTTTTTGCTTTATAATTGCAAATGCTTAATTTTCACATAACAAATCGGTCAATTGTGATATTATGATGCTTGAACAAAAAAAAAAAAA
This sequence comes from Bombylius discolor, assembly GCA_939192795.1. Classification (NCBI taxonomy): domain Eukaryota; kingdom Metazoa; phylum Arthropoda; class Insecta; order Diptera; family Bombyliidae; genus Bombylius; species Bombylius discolor. The sequence continues at coordinate 43,278,094 of OW584238.1, read as the reverse complement.
AATATATATGAATATATTGTAAATATATCGTGTGTAAAAAAGTACTGAAAAATTATTCTCATTTTTTTTCATTTAAGAAGAAACAAAGTACCACAATTTAAAATTATAAATTTACTAGAAATTATTATATTTTCTGAAAATTAACCTAATTTTGCCACTGAACCCACTTTTCTTCACATGATTCCTTAACTAAAAATTTATCCTTACTTAACTTCTCAAAAATTTCGATTAAACTTATGCTTTCTTTCGGATCTCCAACAAATGTATTACTGTTATTTTTATTAAAAAAAAAAACCTATTTGAAAATTATGTTTTTTCTTTTTTAATGAATTAAGTACATAGATACATATATCTCTACACATATGTAGATGGATTTTACTTTTATGCTCTAAATAAAATTATTATGGATCATGAATATCTTAAATAAATTTAAAATTTTTTATTAACGGTATGTACATGATGATGTAGGTACATGTTACCCTCGTACTTGAAAGAATTTTTGATAATTTTATTTACCTACTAAATGAAAATGAATTTCTTTTGAAAAGTACAACAAAAATGTCAAAATAAAAGTTTTGAGTAAATTTAAAAAACAAATTGAAAATTAAAAAAAAAAAAAACATACATAATACGTCCACATTTTTTGAAATTTCACTTAAGATATGTATTTAACGTGTTTTACATTCTAAGCTTTTTTGTTTTGGGTACCTTTAAAAAAAATTTTTTTATTATTTTATTTTTTAACATTCACTTCGATCGACCTTTATTTCTTTATTCATTTTTTTTCATCTTTTAAATAAAAATGCTAAAAACATGAGTCCTTTTAATTCCAATTTCCAAAATTACAGCAATACAAAAAAGTGAGAGTGATTTGTATTGCACGCGATATTAAAAAAAAAATTTTCGCTTGTTTTTTTTTTTTTTTCTTCTTTTGTTGGTGGACAGTAATGTTAAATTTTTACTAACTGTATTTTTACAATATCTCCTGTTGCGCATCTTTTCATATAAATAATTTACTTGAAAAAATAAAACAAATTACCACCACAAAAGAAGAAGAATGGTATAAATACGACAAAAAGATTTTTGTATATAAAAAACATGCAATTTATAACAGAAACAAATATTATGATATTTATTAAACATATACATTCACTGGAATAAAGGATCCATATAATGAGCTTTTTGAGTAAATTATCTTTTTAAGGATATTTAAAGCTTTTCGTTTTTTGAATTCACTGATACAAAGAAATATTTAAATTTTGAATTTCAATGAATTTATATGGAGCCTCTAAAAAACAGAAAATAATATATGTATATGGATACATATGTATGTATATATTTTAATGTTAAAGTTAATGTGTTGTGTGTATGTATTGTGTACGATATACTAAAATGAATTTTATTTTTAGTTTTGCTCGTATGCTATGTCAAGGCAGTATATACATATATATACATTTTATATAAACACAATTTGACATTGAATATGTATTTGCTTGGTAAAATTTGTTGATTGGATTAAATATAAGATCCTAATATAAGTTGCTCGCTCAATATTGAAAAGTGAATACATATAGACTTAAAGGTTGTTGCTTATTGAAAATATTTCAAAAATTATTTTTTTTTTTGTTTTTAAATTTTAACTTTTTTTCAAAATGTTGTTTAAATTGTTCGAAAAAAAATTAATAAATAAATTTTCAAGTGTTAAATTTAAATTGAAAACAAAAAACGTACAAAGTAAGTAAATTTTTCAAATAAAATGTGAAAATTAAAATGTTATTCAGATTATTTCTTTTATTCTTTGTAAAAAGTTAAATAACGGTAATTGTTAAATAATTCATAAGTACAAAAAGTCTAATTTTTACCAAAATCTTAAGGAAAAATATTTTGAAACCAAGATTTCATTTCCTCTCAACTTTTGGTTTTTTTTTTTGTTTTTTGCATCACATAACGAAAAGTATTAGAATTGTTATTATCCTTAAGCTATAAATTTTAATATGTATATATACAATACAAAAGAAAGGTAAAAAGGAAAAAGAAAAGAGGATTTGTGACGCGAATTTAAACTTTTTAAAGTGTTTTTGAGCACATGAAAAGAAAAAGTAGAGAAAATTTAAAATAAAAAAACTGAAGAAATAAAAAAGGATTTAATAGAAATATGAATAAAAGTACATACTCTGTGCACAGAAAATATAGAATAAGGAACTTGTTATGTATCGTTTGTAGAAAGGGAGTGAACCTGAAAAGATACACTGCATTATTATAATCATGTTGTTTAACGTTCTATAAAAAACAAAAAAAGAAGAAAACCAACGATAATGAAAATTAAAAAAATAAGAAAGGAGGAAAATTAAAAAAAAAATTATGCTTACATTATTTTTCCTAAACAAATTTTGTGGTTTTTTTTTTCTTAATAAAGTATAGACAATCTTTAGGTATTTTTTTTTTGTAGATTAAATTAATTACGGTGACTTAGTTTTATGTTTGTAAATTTGAAGATGGAATTAAAAGTGATTATTAGAATTATAGAATGTAGAAGAAACTTAAAAGAATAATCCTTAAAAATAAAAAAAGAAAAAAAAAAAAGATTATACCAGTAATTTATTACTTTTAATTAAATTAAGATTTGTCTTGGTCTTTAATTGAGTGTTTGCTGAGAGAAACGTAAAACAAATTTTTATCTACTAAAACTACATGTTATCTAAATAAACTAGGTACATATTATATTTCTTTTTTACTTTTTCCACATTTTTTTTCTTGATCATTTACACTTTTACACTTTTACGCAGTAAAGTACATACATAGTTTTCAACATAATAAAATTTTTAAAAAATTGAGTAATATGTCATATTACATTTTATAGTTTATTTAAATTACCACTAATTTAATGAACTTTACATGTTATCCCAAAAAATTTTAAAAGTTTCTTATTGATTTTTTCTTGAAAAAAAAAAAAAGAAAAAACTCATTTCTAAAGAATATTTGAACTAAGTATAAAAATGTTCATACCTTTTTTTTTTATTTCAGTTTTAACTTACAGAAAATTTCCATTACTCAATTAAAAGTTCTCTATTAAATTTAGAAAAAGGTCTAGACGAAATTAGAAACTTATAGTAGATATAAGGTCAAGAGTTGCCACACAGAATATATATCTTTTTGATAGTAAATTAACTTAAAGGATTTCCAAATGACATTAATTTAAAAATAAATTTTATTGTTTATGAGAATTTAACTTAATTCAAAAAATATGTCAATTATGTGTACAAAAACTTATTTAATATACATATATAGGTATACATATGATATTCAATTTATATACAATGCAAAATCATAAAATTTTAGATTGTGACATGTTTATTCTGTAACATTAGATTAAATTACACACTTTAATTTTTTTTTTTTTTTTATATTGTTAAATAATTTAAAAAAAAATATATCATAAAGTATATTTTACTTTATGTATTATACACACAATAAATAATTTATTAACAAAAAATATCAGAAAAGATGAAATGACAAATAATAAAAGAAAAAAAGGATTAAATCCAAATGTATAACATAAATATAAACTTTGTATTTTGTATATATGTTTGTCCTGTATACATATAAGCCCAATAATATATGTAATATTTACAAAATGAAAACATGTTTCTAATATTGTAAAATAGATTTCTCCGAATCATTTTATTCTGGTTTATTTCAAGTTTATTCTAATGTAAACATCTTGTGAGCATTTATTATTTATGATTTACTTTGGCTACAATGCAGATGTAGAAAATAGGTATATTATTTTTTTTTGCTCTTAATATAATATATGTATATGTATTTATATATATATTTTTTTTTTTTGTATAACTTTCAAAATGTATGTATGTGACATGTATCATATGTAAGAGTACAGCATCAATATGGACACATACATTTATGTTTTGTTCACAGTCAATATAAAAAAAAAAAGATTTTTTTAAAAAAAGTAATGTAAAACAAAGAAGAATTTTGGGATAATTAATACAGTAATAAGCAATTTTTAAAAGTTATATTTATGCATTTTTTAAATAAATATAGATAAATATATTGCATTTCATTAACGAATATCTTGTATGAAGAATCTCGTTTCAACAACGCTAAATTATTGTGACACTAAATGGTTGTTAACTTCTGAACAAGATATTCTACGTTATGTGCAAGAATATAGAATATACATATCTAATTTCAAAGAGGACTTTTCAAAATTCTGTAGCTCCTTGAAATATAGCCCCCAAATTCAAAACTTTATAGTTTTTCAATTTAACTATGTTACTGATATGCTGAATTTTTTACCCTACATATCTACATTTTCAAGGATAAAAAAAATTAAGAAGAGAAATATGAAATATGAAGTAAATCGTTTTTTTTAAACAAAAAATTCCAAATGCTACAAGCTAGCAGCCATGCCATTAGAATATATAACAAAGAACATTTTTTATAATAATTGATTGCAACCATTTTCAGTTTCCAAGATAAAATGAAAACAGGAGCAGACTTTGTTTTTTTATTATTATTTTTTGTGTCAATTCTTATGTATACACATACATATAATTATATTGTCTTATGTTATAAAATTTAGTTATTATATCGTTGTCATTATTTATATGAAAAATGGAAATCCTAACTGATTTTATAAGAGTCGTTCTTGTTTAAGATATTTTTTTAAATATAATAAAAACAAAAACACAAAATGTGTGTCCTTAAAAATGATAAGTGAATACACATGTATGTAGTACATATATTGTGTATAATATGAATTATATACTCACTTTATTTATTCAATTTATTTATATTTTTTATTATTTATTATAATTATGCGATCATGATGAGATTTCATGCGTCATCGTTTGACTTACGTTTTTTTTTTGTTCTTTTCATTATGTTTTCTAATACTTTTTTAATTAAGTCAAACATTAAAAGCTCTTTTATTTATTTTTTTTAAATTTTTAATATACAAAAAAGAAACACATAAACCTTATGAATACAAATTTTATGAGAGTTTGTAGGTACACAAAAATATTTTTAGTAATATTGTTTCAAGATACTTACATACTTATCTGATTATTATAATCTTTACCTAAATTTAACGAGTATGTAAAACAAAAAATAACAAGAAAAAAAAAAAAACAAACCAAGGATTTTATTTTTAATGATAGGATAAAACAGAGAAAGGATATCTTTCTCTTTTTTAGTGTCTTTTACTTTTATATTTGAATTCTTAATTTTTCTTATTTTATAAGAATAAAAGAAAAAATTAATGAAAACAACAAAAACTAAAAATAAAATAAATTGCAAAAGGGAAAATGAAAAAAAAAAAAAAAAAAAGATAGCTTCCAAGGTCTGTTTAAGTTCTTCACTTTTAATGAAGTACACGTATTATGAAATGATATGCTGTATGCTGTATGGGGTGCAAAAATAAAAACAAAATAATAATATTGTAGGGTGTCTTCAGAAAGTCAAATTATTATTTTTTTAATTAGGCTTTTTCACAAACTATAATAATGCAAGTTTAAGCTTTTCAATGCAATGAAATAGATAGATAAGATATTTAGGGGCTATTATTGCACTTCGACCTTTATAAATTTTTTGTAAAGCAATGAAATAGATAACAAACAGTTAAATAAAAGAAAATAAAGCATATTTTATTTTTCAAAATTTGTACAGTGACCACCCTATGAAATAAATATAAATAAATATTTTGATCGAAATATTTCTGAATATAAAGTGAAGTTTTTTGGAAAAATGATATAAAATCGTGACAATAGGAAAAGGGAAATAAAAGGATAATAGAAGCTAATTAAAGGATCATTTTACATAAATGAAAAGTAATTAAATATAATGTTTTATTTTCTCTATTGTTTTTTTTAACATTTTTAACTGTTCTATTTAATATAATGAGCTTATTTGAAATTAAAAGAATTGTTGCAGTTTGGTGGAAAAAAAAAAAGAATATAATTTGAATGCTGAGAAAATTTTGAAGAATTTATTTTTGTAAGTTGTTTGTTTTTAGAATTTTTTGAAGTAGAAAATTTTTGTGATTGAACAAGTAATTTTCATGTTAATAACAATTGAATACTAGCTTATTGTTTATCATTTTTTCCTCTTCTTTTCATAAAAATTGAACACTTGTGAAATTTTCATATTTATGATTAAAAAAAAAAAAAAAAAATCTATAGTATAATTTTCTCTTGTATTTGTAACTTTTTATTTCAACAAATTTCCACAGATATTTGATTAAAATTATTAAATAATTCTTTTTGTAATTAAATTCTTTTTATTCCATAAATTTTTTCTATTTCATTTTATTTTGGTACTTTTATTATAACAAATATTTTAAAAAAATAAATATTTATTTTCGAGATTTTATTTAATTTAATTAAATTATTATCTGTTTTGCAAATATTCTCATGTAACGTATTTTTCAATAAATAAACATTAAATCGAAAAATTATAGCAAAATAAATTAATTTACCACAAACTCTAATGATTTCGAATAAATTTTTAATATTCATTGATTTTTTTTTTCTTGTTCACTTCAAAAAATTCCATTATGTTTACTTAATTTAATTACTTAATTATTTGATATTGAAAAAATGATAAAATTTATCATTATTGTAAAAAAATTCATGTGCTGACAAAAAAGTAGGTAAATATCTACAAATAATTGATAATTTTATATGTAGTTAGTTTGATACAAATTGAATGAATTGGTTGTTGATATATATTTTTTTATATTTTATTACAAAAAAAGGGGATTTGTTTTTTTTTTCAATTGTTTATTTATTTACTTTTGTGCTTGTTGATTTAGGACTATAAAAAAAGTTGTATGTCGCTATTTATCTGTTTATATTGTCCAGTTTTCAATATGATATGACATTGATCCTTTTCTTTTTTACTTTTAATGTACATATGCATGTATAAAAAATTCGGTATAATATGTACATATAAAAAAAGGTATCATAGTAAGAAAAAAAAATTCATGGTCAAAATAGATTATTTATAACCTAGTTATTAGAATTTGTTGTTTAATTCAAATATAATGACGCAATATTGAAAAGGTTAAATTATTAATAAGGATTCCGTTTTTGACAATAAATAATTAATTATAAATTAATAAAAAACTAAATTAGAAAGTTTTTTTTTTGGTAGAATATACATAAAAAGGGTATTCTCGTAAATTTTTGTAGTAGAATACTAGGTCCTTAAATTAAAGATTATAGGTAAACAATACGTCTGCATTCTGTATAATAGGAGAGAAAATGCTGTTATAAATTAAAGCTTTTCTAATTGGATTATATTTTTCCAAGTTTTTATTTCAATATAAGGGGAATAATTTAACTAAACAAATTAAAAAGTAAGCGGAATTAACAAAGAAATTATGAAAGGACCTTTTATGTAATGCTATATTCAAATTAATTATTTTTCAATTCTTATAACATTCCCTCTCAATATGATTTCTTTTTATTGTTTTTTACTTTTAGTTTTCAAATCAATACAATTTTTTATTTAAAAGTTGTACTTTTATTTAAATATCCTTGAAAATTTCTATAGAAGTATATTTTTTTGCAAAAAATTTACATAAAGGGAAACCTCTTAAGTTTATAATTTTTTCCTTCTAAATTAGGAAAAAGTTTATTATTAATTGATTGAGTTTTAAAATTAATTGGTTCTTCACAACAAAAAAAAAAAAAAAAATAAATAAATAAAAAATAAAAGAAAAGAGAAGGAGAGAAATAAAAATAATGGAAATAAAACATAGACTTAATAATATCCGGCTGATGTAATTGAAAAGAAAAAAGAGTTACTCGAGTAAGTTTTTTTTACAAATAGAAAATTTTGTTGTTGTGTTTTTTGTTTTTTTGTTTTTCAAAACTTATTTTAAAATTTATATTAGCAAAAAAAATACTTAATTAATTACACATACATATGTACTATTGTGAACCTTAAATAATTTTTCGAAACGTTAAGAAAGATATAATTTCTATTTTTTGTTTTACTTGGAATTATAAAAAAAAATAAAATTAAAATAAAATTAAAATAAGATATTATATATACATATAATATAATCTCTCTCTGGAGTAAATTAAATGTACTAATTCGTTCCATTTGTTTATTATTTATATAAAATGTATATACACTGTATGTTTATAAATTCCAAATTAAATAATTTAATGTATGTGTTGTAGAACCCTTTTTCATTAATTTTGCTTAAATTTTTACTATACATATAAATAAATAAATATCTATACATATATCATTTGTAATGAAATTTTGATTTCAATTTTATTTATTCTTCCTTTTTTTTTTTTCATTCTTGTTGTTGTTTATTTTTAAATACATACATATATTAATATTTTCTTCTTGAATTAATTATACGGGTAGAGAGAAAATAAAAAAAAAATAAATAAATAAATAATTATTTATGTGTATACGTTAACGTGTTTTGGTATGAGATATTGAATATAAAAAAAAAAAGACACGAACATTTTTTTTTTCTGTGAAAAAGGATCAAAAGTAAACAAATTATTTATTAATAAAGAAAATGTTTATTATTATTAAATGGGAAAAAAAGTATCTAAGAAATAATAAATTGTATATAAAATATTGTTTTTTTTTTATATATTGTATTTAGGAATAAAAAAGGGGGGGGGGGAGAGAAGGGAAAAAAAAAGCAAAGATATAAAATATTTATGACGTCAAACATAAAATGAAAAATATCTTCAATTTCAGATGAAATGTGAAAATGATATTTATTAGGGTTAATACATACATATATACATATGTTTATGTATACACAATAAAATTTCTTCATTTATTTGTTGAGTACATGAGTATATAAATTTAATATCGATGCTAGAATGAAGCTTTTATAGTTTAAGATATGCGCGGTGATGATGATAATGATTAAATGATTCGAATATATGTATGTTATATACATATATATGTATATAAATATTTATTGACAACTGTTTTCAAAATATAATTATGATTGTTTAATACTTTATACCAAAATATTTAATTGTATAATTTAAATCATTAATTTTTCGTTTATTGTTTTGATAAAATTTTCATAAAATTAAAGTGAATCAAAAGGAAATTATAGTAATAAATTAGTTTGTTGAAAAATAAATTTATGATACCTCTTAATCATAATATTATGAAAATAAATTGTCACATAAATATAAAAGATTCTATAATTTTTTTTTCTAAAGGTAATAGCATAATAGATACTTTTGGATTTTAAATTTAGTCGTCTACGATTCTGAGAATTTTTCATGTTAAATGTACATGTGTTTAAAAAATTGTGTGTAATAATTTCAATAATGTTAATGTATGTAAGTAACATAATATGTATATATACCTACATAGTGGGTAAATATTTTGATATATTTTCTTGGAAATCTTTCGATTTATTATTAAAGAAAAAAAAAATCGAAACCTCATTTCTATTAAATAGCTTTCAAAAATATTTTCAATGAGATAAATTAAATAGGATATATTATTGTACAATGTAAATAGGTATATTTATTGTAATTTCTACCACGAAAAAAAAAAAAAAAACGAAAAAATCTTTTTTTAATTTTGTAAGTAATGAAAAAAAGAATTTTTACAATTAACATTTTTTTGTTTTTGAATTTTCAATTTTATTTTTTTTTTTTAAAGTTTTAATTGAGTTTTTAAAAAGTTCTTAAATTATTTTATAAAAAGTCTAGTAGAATAAATTAGACAAGACAAAAAAAAAACACATCGTACGAAAATTTTGTGTATTCATTTTCTTGTTGTATAGCAAATTTAAGGAATAATGAAAAATTTTACTCAAACTGGAATTTTCTTAGTAGAAATATGGCCTAAGTACTTAAAAAGAAATATTGTACGTGGAAATGCGTAATTTAAAATTTTAAATATTAAAATAAAAAATAAATTATCTTTAATATTTTGTGGGCGAGAATTCAGGACTCAAACGTTATTAAATGTACGAAATTGGAAACGGAATATTGCAGATTATATCACATATAGGAGAACTAAATTGATGGAGGCTCAGGAACGATAACATCATTGATAAAGAAGAAGAATTCAGAACTCTTCCACTTTCATACTTTTACGAGTATTTTTGGTTTTATTGCGCTTTTCCAGTGAAGTGAAAAGCTACAGATATACATACATAACGTACATAGGAACAACTACTCCGTGTGAAGAAAAAATAAGTCAAAATTTTGAAAATGCTGGTTTTTTCACTCTTTTTCGTCCTATAAATATTTGATTGTAGTTAATGGATTTCTATTATTCGATTTTTTTAACCAGAAAAAATTACAATAAGTAAATAAAATACTAATTTAAAATTTTATTAATTTCTTAATATTTTGTTTTTTATTCTTTTCAATGCATATTAAAATAAACCAAGAAATACTTTAAATATGATAATAATAATATCATTTCATAATTTTCATTACAAACAATCATGTGTCATTATTTAAATTTTATTCATCAATATAAATTGATTTTCCGAAAATAAGATTTATATTTACAAATTTTTTTTCTATTTATATTTTTACATACATAATTTTACCAAATGTTTAACTCTTTTATTATAAAGCTAATATCACACAAATATCAGTAAACATACAATAGAATATGTAAAAATTATACAGTATATACAAAAACATAAAAATAAATTTGTGAAAATGGTATTATGTACAAGGATAATCAACCCCCATCTGTATAATATATAAAAATATAAAATATGTACATATCAAATTTTATCACAATTACAGAGGATGGATAGAATGAATATCAAAAAAAAAAAAAAAAAAAGATAAGTACAGATAAATAAAATAAATAATAAAGAAGAAAAGTAAAAAAAATTGAAAAGAAATTCTAGAAGGGTAACCACAGGCAAAAAAGTTCAACAGAGTAGTTTTCAAAGATTTCATCTATGATGAATTGATTAATATGATTTTCGTTCATATGAAACCATATACATATGTAGGTATTGTATATTGTGTATATGATACATAAATTATATATATTTGTTGAGATTTAACAAAATTTTGTTCTTCATTATGTGAACATACATATTATACATCATATAATATTATTGCAAGAAGCCTGTTGCTTTTTATTATTATTTTTTTATCATCATCATCATTATTATTATTATTATCAAGCAGAGTTTCTATTATATATGAGATTGTATATACATATGTATACATAATATTCGTATATACCTACATATATAAATAAGTTGTATTGTTGTTTTTTTAATAGATTTCATGTTCCAAAATGTACTACATGAAAATTATTTATAGTTAGAATAAAATCTTGTGAACAAGAATATTATTTCAAATTATCATGTTATATTGGATAAATTGTATACATGTATAATGTGTATAACACAAGTGTATATAATGTGATGCTAGATTTTTTTTTTTTATATTTTACACATTATATTGGCTAAATCAGATGAAATTTGAGTATAATAGGATTCATATGTTTGATAGAACATACATAAATATATTTAATGGTTATAAATCTAATATTATAGAATTACATACATATATAGCTATAATTATACGTGTACATATATATACATATATACTTTTTATTTTTAACTTTTCATATGAAAAGCGAAAGATAAAGAGTATGCGCATTTAATAAATTTGCAACAAGTATTTTATTAATAATTATAAGTATAGAGATGAACTGCATCTTTATATAGGAAAAAAAAGTGTCTCATATGTCACATACATTAAACATATTGCATTATATTTGTGTAAAATGTGTGAAAATATACATACGTAGACATATAGATATAGGATGATTTTAGTTAGCTTCATAATAATATAATTGATTTTATATAGATACAGTCACGTACTAATAGCACTGATATGCTATTTATTTATTTTTTACGCGGTTGAAAATAAAAATTAATTTTTTAAATGACAGACAAGTGATTTAATTGTAAAATTACAAAAACATAATATAACACTTAAAATAAAATTAGTTTTGATATTTAATAATGAATATGGCGATTTCAATTAATCTTCATTATGTTTTCATTGTAATTTAATTGTATTTGTCTTACAAAATGAATGCATTAATTTACCCATAAAATGTAAAATATGTTTTACTTAATTTTTAACAGTGTAGATAAATTCTCATAAAATTATATTTAAATATTCCTTACAAATTATTCAAAATATCGACCATTTGATAGAATTTTAATGTCCTGGATTGTAAATTAATGTGAATATATGTAGTTCTTAAAAATCCTTCTTTTTTTTTTTTTTTTTTTTTTTTTTGCAACAGAAATAGTCATGGTAAGGTTGGACAAAAAACATAAAATGAATTGAGCCTATATGTATGAAGTATAGGTACTAGTATCAGTTTCAAAATCAATTAGTAATATCAGCTTCAAAACATAGAATTTATAATGAAGGCTATTTTATTGCTTCTGCATATACATACATACATGTGTACATAATATATAAATTTTTATCCTGATAGCAACGACATTCATAATTTAATTTTCATCAGAATCATCATCATCATCATCATTATAATTTGAATTCCCAAGAGTATATTTTCTTGTTTTATTGGTTGATTGAATTTGTATCTTGTGAACGATATAATTTTATAATGTATAACTGTTTCTATGTCGAATTGTACAAATATAGTATTTTTATTATTAACATTATATATATGTACATACATATATTCCCACATGTGTTAAATTCTGATTTCACTTTGGGAATTCAAAATATTCACATTCTGGTTGATATACACATAACAATTTTACTCTACAAATTAATATAATCAAAACAAAACTGGTAATTGCATATATGTATGTAGATAATGTCATAATCAAAATCATGAAAATAAGTATGTATGTATGTATGTACATTGTACATACATACTTATATCAAATATCATTGAAATGGGAAGAGTTAGTGGAGATGTACTTGCATGTATCATAATACTGAAAAAATAAAAAAAATAATAAATTCATAAAAATGAGTTAATGGGTGGTACATATGTATTCGAGAGGAATGAAAATACCAAATGAAGAGAAAAAAATATATAAAAAAAGGATTAACCGTTATATCATATATTGATTTACAATAACTGAAATGAAAAAAAAAAAGTTTTATTCAAATACATGGAATTTTTAATTAGAATATGATGAGATACAGTTGAAAAACAATTTTTATCTCTGGTCTATTTGGTCATAATTTTTTTTTTTCATTATTAATTTGAAATGGCACATGTTTATAATATATAATTTTCATGAATACAAGGAAAACAGAAAAAAACATACGTAAAAAATATAAAATGTGTTTTTAATATGTTGAAAAAAAAAAAAATGTGAATGTCACAGAAAGAATTAAAGTGATTTTTAAAATATCATTAAAATTTCATAATTTCATTTTTTGTTTTAATGTAAGAATTATGAAGCAGATTTTTAAGGATATTTTTTGTTTTTTTATAAACTGAATTTTATTTCATTAATGTTTTTGTTTTTAATGTTGTTATTTTTTTTTTTTAAAGAATTAAATGTTGGCATTAATAATTCATTAAAAATAATTTCAATTATTGTGAAGAGCTTTATTATTTTTGTTATTTGGTTTTTAAATTAAATTTTTATTAGAAAAAAATTGAAAAATATCTTAACATTATTTAGACGGGCGTGGTTTTTTCATTTTCTAACATACAGCGGGCAAATAACAAATGAATTATTTTTTCAAGAAACTTAAAAGAGAAAGTTTAACTAAATATATGTACCTATGTATGTATGTAGATTTATTTGTAATTTTTGTAAAAAGATAAACAAATTTACATAATAATTATAATTAGTTCTTTTCCGGACTATGATCACAGTCTCCCGCATACAAAGTGTTAAGAATAAGATGAATATGATAGATAGAATAATAGAAATTATATTTCCAGACATTTTTAAAATTTTAGAATTCCTTCAAATACCGTTATCGAGAAGAAAATCTTTTAGGCTTTGTATATTTGAAAAAAAAAATTAAAAAATGTGTAGCAAATATAATTACTGATAGAAAAGGACTTTCGTTTTTTTTTTTTCAGTTCTTGCTCGATGGCATTACGACCTTTACAAAACATTATGATCTAGATAGGAAGTCAGTAAAAAATTTCTTATTATTTAACTTTTGAGAGGGTTCATGGATTTTGTTTTATTATTGGTTTTCCTTTTGAAGTCAGAAGTCAAGATAGTCATATAACCATAGTCAAAAAAAAAAAAATCATTTATTGTTTTCTTTGTGTTTTTTCTTCTACGAATTTGAGAATTTTTATATTTGGAGAATTCCACGCAAATCGACCACTTTTTTCCTTAAAATTAATATTAATAAAGCTGGTAGAGATAGGTATATATCAATTTTTGGTGCATCTAGTATTAAATTATTTACGATATCACGATGAAGAACAGTATTTAAAACAAAATGTTTGCTACTTATCAGTAGAAATTCGTTTCGCTGTCACACCCGTTACAAAATATGTCACACCCGTTACATTTCCTTTTTTTAATTATGAAAAAAGTATTGCATTGTTCGTCGTCAAATTTTTCCAAAAGATTCTTTCAAGTTTCTACAGTATAATTAAAAATAATTTTTAGAATTGTTTATATGAAAATTTTATGATATTCAGTGAAATAGACGAAAATCCGTGAAATTCAAAATCTTCAGCGTCACACCCGTTACGCTACTAAAATGACGATTCTGATTAAGAATATTTGAATTTTTCTGTTTTATCGTAGCCGTCATTTCCTTTCACTAGAGGGCATATTAGGAACATTCAAGTTTAATCAGAGTGCAACTGCTCTACGAGTTTTCAATATTTAAGAGTCAGCATGTCACACCCGTTACAAAATGGAATTCCCCATTTATAGAATATCTTTCATGATTTGAGTAAAAAAAAATTATTTCTTATTTTTCTCTTTTCAGAAAATCCATGAAGAAAAAAAGGGTAAAAAATGAAAAACAAAAAACCAAAGACAAAATAATAAAATTAATAATGGATTGACATCATTCACATAAAAAAAAATTTTAACGATAACAGAAAAACAAATAAATAATAATAAAAAATAAATATAAGTTATTAAATTGAAAACGAAGAGTGAAAGCTGAAATAATAGAAAAAAATTAATAACAAGGCAATAATAAGCAAGAAAGTGTAGAACTAAATAAATAATTAAAAAAAACCATATAAAAAGCAAATAAAAAACAAAACAACAAAAAAAAAAAAGAAGAGAAAACACGTGAAAAGAAAATCTAGTTAAAAGTTTATTATTCTATATAAAAAAAGAAAAAAATACACGCAATAAATCGTATCTTTTAATTAAAATGTTATTCTGAAGCGGCCTCCCGAGGGGGCTGAAACATTGAACATTTTTCTATATAAATAATAATTATGAAAAAAATAAATAAATAAATAACAAAAAAAATCACATGATTGTGTAAGCATTCATGTGAAATAAAAAAGTAAATAAATACTTTAATATAAAAAAGGTAGAAAAAAAAAAGTGACAATAAAAGAAAGGTGAAGTTTTCCATGGTGTTATTTTATTGAAAACATTAAAAAAAAGGAAAAAACAAATTTATCATAATTTTTTTTTTTATTTTTTACTTAAAAAATTATGTATTTTATTTTTGATAAACGTAAAATAATTACACACATAAATGAAGCGTAAAACATTGAAAAAATATTTTTTATTAAATTATTATCGATTATGACGTTGTATTTTCAATTTATTTATAATGTAAATAAGTAATTAATTTTATTTCTAAATTAACTACTAAAAAGTAGAAGTGAAAAAAAGTATTCATAATTATAAACTTCGTTTTTTTTTTTTGTTTTTTTTTTGTTTGTTTTTGTGTTACATTTATGCTTTGCACATAGTTGAATAATTTCTTTTTGAAAAAGTTTAAAAAAAAAAAATGGAGAAAAAAATTGAAAAAGAAAAATTTAACTGAAAAAGATTTATATTAATTAATTAAAGTATTTATTCAACAAATTAAAAAAAAATGTCGTTGGAAAATATGAATAAAATATTATTCAAAAAACAAATAAAAATTATATTCATGATTAAATGAAATTTTTTATCACAACAAAAATTTTCAAATAAATGCTAAGTCCGAAAATGCAGCGCTCCGTTCGTGTGAACGAGAGTCAGCTATTAATGTTATCAGATCGTGCACAATATGATCATTCTATGGTGAGTATTTAAAAAATTTAATCAAAATACATATTTTTAGAATGAAAAAATAAATATATAGAATAAATATAAAGGTGAAAAAAATAATAATGTAATTATTAGTATTTTTTTTAAATTTATAAATTTTAACAATAAAAGTTTTTTTTTTTTTTTAAATGCCTTAGGTTTTCCTTTATAAACTTTTTGGTATTCAATGATGTTAAACTTGTAAAATTTATATTTTATTCTGATTTGTTTTAATTACATACATACGTTCAAAGTTATTCGTAAAGATATTTTTAATTTCATGCTTTACATACATACGTAATCTTTGTTTGTTGTTTAGAAGCGTTTAAAAATAATTGCATTATGAAATTCTATTCAATTACATTTTATACTGTTTGCACTCAGAGAATCCTTCAAAGTTTAACTTTTAAGCTTTCTAAAAATACAACAAAACAAACAAAAATATTAATAAATAAAACAAACATAAATTTATTCATAAAACAAATGAGATTTTAAATACGGATATTGTATAAATACCATAAAATTTTAGTATTAAACTTTTCAAATGTTTATCCTTTTACAAACCAAATTCATACTTATATGATCAGGATATTGTTGAAGTAAATCACAGAAGAGATTTCAATAAAATAAAAAATAAAAAAGGACAAAACATATTATTTGATTTGTTTTTTTTTTTTTAAACATTTCTTAATAATATATTTTCAATAGAATAATGAACTTGTTTATCCTTATATGATTCTGTATTGATATACAAAAGTCAATTGAGCGGAATTGTATTAAGGTGTACAGTACATATAATACACAGAACAGCAGATACACGACTTAAAATAAAATATAAAAATTGTTTTCCAGTTCGTCGGAAATCAAATCGATTGATCAATATACGTAGAATACATACATGTACGTACAGACATTTTGATTACAATTTTTTTTCTTCTTCTTCTATAAGTGATTATTATTTTTTTTTCTTTTGTTCTTTTACAATACATGTAATAAATGTCATAAATAAAATGAGACATATAGGGAAAGAGAAAAAAAAAAAACATAATATAAAAATTTATTATTATTTCTTTGACATGAATCTATTATTGGGACTTACAATGACGTACCGTATTTTGTTCAATTTAGTGTCATAAAAGGTAAATTTGTAAAAGGAGCTTTTTTACAATAAAATTTGTCACCAGGATATTTTTATAAAATAGTACATTTCATATATATGTATTACCAAATAAAAAAAAAGGATAACAATTTATGAATATGTAAAAATATAAAACGCGTAGATATTGAATATTTATACAAAAGAAAGGTCTTATAAATATCACAGAAAATCCTTATCCTTATTTTACCTTACTCTTACTGTATTATATCATTTTAAATGTATACCCTATAAAAAAATATAAAAAAAATATAAAAAAATTATAAATATATGTACATCATGTATTCTGCGTGTAAAAATAAAGGATATAGTCATATCATACACGAAGTACATATCTATTGTGTATTATTAGTTCAAATAATATATATATTTATAAAATCAATACACGCACATATTACGTATGTACATTTATTGTGAATACAAAATAGATATGTATATTTTATGGAATGAATTTTGTGTAGTATAGTAAATTTACTACATATGTTATATATGTATCAAGTCTGTATGGGAATTTAGATATTAGCTAATATGAAATTTCCTGAAAAACTGTCACATGAATATAAAAATAGAAAATTTTATATCTAAAGTCAATATAAACAAGTAGGGTGTTATCAGAAAATGAAATTCTCTCAAAGATAAGGCTCGTTTTTGTGAACTATTTATGTGTTTTTTTTTTTCTTTAAAGATATGTATTACACGCTTAATTGACAAAAATCCTACTCAAATTTTACTAGAAGTATGTATTTTATGAAATCCCATAAATTCTGCACGATTTGTCAATCAAAAATAGTTTGTAGGTGATAGATATTGCTTCTAATATGACAATAATATTTTCGAATAAACTCGAACTAATTAGTGGAATTATGAAAAATTTTTTCAGTGTATTGAAAATTCTTTGCATTATGGTCGTAGAAGTATAAAATGAAATTTTTTTTTTAGTAAATTCATTTAATGGAAACATCCTGTACAAAGAATACGTGAACACTAGAAACAGAGTAAGGATATAACAGAATAAATATTGAAATTGGTAGTATTTTTTTCTTAAAAGCAATAAAGAGAAAAAAAAATTAAAAGAACATTGTATAAACAAAATGATGCAATTGTAGAAGGTTTGATTATATTCTTCATCAATGATTTAGGTGGTAACTGAGAACAGCAAGCGACATGGCATTCGGTAGCTCAATGGTTTAAGAGCATTACCCCGGAAAGGTAAAGGTCCGTGGTTCGATTCCCGGCCGAGTAGAATGTCGTTTTCATGTTTTTCAGTTACTACACAATATTATTGAATATTTGTGAAAATTTAATGTACCTACTTAAGTTACATGCTGTAGCCTAGACAATAAACAATAGGCGTTTTGATATACATACATATTTCGAAATATCTTGTTAGGAAATACATACATACATATAAAAGATAAATTGCGCTAATCGAAACTTATAATGTTTTTTCAGTAGTCTGGTATTTGTTTCGAAAAATAATAAGAAATCTCAATGTTTTCTTCGAAAAAGTTTGATGTTGTTTGATTTTTTTTTTTTAAATATAAATTTTGGTTTTGTGACTTTTTCTTTTTTGTTGCTTAAGGACATCATGATATATATGTATAATTTTTGTTAATGTGACTTTTTTATTAGTCCTTTGAGAAATAATAAATTAAAGAAAATCATGTATGTGCACGTATTATGGTTTATTTAAGGTGATAAGAAGAAAAAAAGTATATAACAAAGATCAATTTTTTTATTTATTGACATTTTTAGTAGCATACAATGTATCTGATTGCTTTTTAATTATACGATCATAAAATAAAGTGAAAATTTGTTAGTTTTGTAAACTTGTTTATTGTAATGCTATAAATTTAGTTTTGTGTTATAGTTAATGATTAATTCTATTCAGAAAAGACATAAAAATAAATAAAAAAAGGGAAATTTTTGAAATGTATACTTAAAGATAAAACAGAAAATAAAAAAGAAAAAGTTAAATGTTTCAATAAAGTTGAATGATGATAAGTTAGTGAATAATATGAACAAAACAAAAAACAAAAAAAGGATGATAACCATTTTATATACTATATTTTATTGTAACAGAACTTACGCATTTACGCCTCTTTAGGAGTAATAATAACAAAAAAAATGTGTGGGTACTAGAAAAAATTTGAGAAAAACTAAGATGAGGAATAGTTAAGAAGAAACTAAAATTAGTTTTTTCTTTACAGGTGAAATAGGATAAATTTCATAAATATTTCATAATCCTTGTAGCTATAAATATTAGAGAAATAAAAGAGAACACAAACAAATGATTAAAAAATTTTACAAATTTATTACCCCAATTTGAAAAAAAAACCAGATAAAATTATTAAATGCAAAAGTTATTTATTTTAATCATGTAAACAATGTTTTTTTTTAATTAAAAACACATAATTCCATGAGTTCATTGACTGTATTTTATGATATTAGAATCTTATTTAAATTTAAATCATGGATTGAATACTTTATGAAGAGAATTAATTATTTGTAGGTATACAAAAATTGAAATTACAATATGAAAAATGGAGAAAAAAAAAACCAGACAAGCTAAGAATAAAATAAATTATTTTAAAAATTTATAAATTATTTGATGTAAGCAAAATCTTATATTATTCATTGCTTAAGACATGCATTTATCTATTTATTTTTTAATTTCAAGAATTTTCCATGAAACATCGATATTATAATTTTATTTTATTTAATTTTTCTTTTGTATTTGTCTTTTGACTTCATGTACTTTATATTAAGTATATTCTTTTGAACATTCTAGTCATGAATATATGGAATAAATTAGTATATTATCGTTATTGTGAAAATATGAATATCATATACCATTATAATACACACACATAAATTTACATACATATTTTTAGTTTTTCTTATACAAAGGAAATATATTATATATATACATAAATATATATCTAATTTTGATATAGATATTGTATATGTATACCATATGATACATGAAAAGCAATTTATAAATATTTAAAGAGTCTTTTGAGAAATTTAGAATATGCATCGTGTATCTTATGAATATGTAATTTGTTGTAGCATGTAGATTTTCGAATTTACGATTTGAAAAAAAAAAAGGAAGAAAAAAACAAAATAATGTTTTATAAATTTGATCTTTGATATTGGAAAAAAAAAATCTTGAAATAAATTTCAATTTGACATATAATTTTTTTTTTTTTTTAAATTGAGATTTATTAAAAAAATAGTGAAAAAAGGGAATTGAAAATATCATTTATCAAATTAAATATGAGAAGAAGAAAAAAACTGACAAATAGAATATTTTTTATTAAATAATTTCGTACGCTTTTTTTTTTAAATTGATTTAGAGTAATAAATTATTTTCTCTGGTTTTTATTCAATATTTTTTTTTTTATATATCAAATACACATATGGGTAAACTTAAATTATTTTTAAAATCGAAAATTTTATTTTTTGTTGATGTGTATTAAATAATTTACAATATATTTTTCTCGTGAATGTTTTTTATTGTGATTTTTTAAAAAAAAAAGTCGGAAAATATTTGTTGTTACGGATTGAAATAAATATTATTAATTAAATGAATACGTGGAAACTGAAAATAATATATATAGCCTTATTCAATATTTACATATGATATATAAAAGCTGTAATTTTTTAATAAATTTCTCTTGAAAAAAAAAAAAATTAAATATCAATTATTCGAAATGAAACATGATATTTATTTTATGATGTTAGTTTGTATGATAAATTTTGTGTTTCATTTCAGATACCTGATAGAAATTTTTTGATGCCATCGATAAGTAAACAGGTAAATTAAAACAAAAATTGCTTCTTTTTTTTTTGTTTAACTGCAAAAAACGTACATATATAAACAAAATTTTGTGTACATAAAAAACACATACATACATTCTTGCATATTGATAACATATACCTAAAATTTAAATAGGTTATTAAAACAATCGATACATATGTATTCTGAATATTACATACTCGCTCGTACACCACAAAAAACATACATAATTGACATAATAATTTTCACAAAATACTAAATAACAGATAAAATAAAATTATCGTTTCGGTAAAAATCTAATTTTATTATAAATACATTGTGAGCAAAAAACAACAATACTTTGTAAAATTTTCAATTATTGTACTTAAAAAATGCATGCCAGGTATTTTTATATGATATGTTCATTTTTTGCTGAATTTTTTGAATTAAAAAAAAAAATAATACTAATTAATTATTAAAAATAAACATACGAGTAAATAAGCTAATTTTATAAAGTCTAGGATAATTTTTGTATTTCTTTTTCTTTTATTTCTATTTTCAGCACGGTTATTTACATAAAAGGACATCGGATAACAATAAATGGCAAATTAGATGGTTTATTTTATATCAGGTAATTAAAAATTGTTCATTTTGTTTTTTGTGCATTTTTTTTTTTTTGAAAATGTTGAAGATGCTTTATTTTCACATACTAAGAAATTGCTTCTCCTTTACTATAGGGTCATTTTTCTTATGAATTTGTTGTTCAAATGTGTTATTTGTTGTTGTTGTTGTTGTTGTAAAAATATTAGTACAACTTTAGTTTTAAAAATCATTAATTTGTAATGAAATACACCTGATGCACTTTAGAAATTGTACATTTTTTCTTGCTATTGAAGAACATTTAAGCTTTAAAGTTTTTCTTACAAAAAAGTGTTATAAGATATTTAAAATCTTTTATCTAAGTATGTACACCTGATGTACGATAAGTATGAAACTATAATGAATATAAATTGATAAACATCAACAAGATGAAGTGTAACATTTTGTACATGAAGTAAATTTTTAAAAAAAGATGTTTGAGATGGGTTAATTGATGTGATTTAATAAATTACTTTGTAAAAAATTTCTGTTATCTTATATCGAATGAGATGTGAAACTTTTTACTTATATTTTTAAGTTTAAAAAAAAAACCGTAAAATACTTTTTCAAAATTTTCATAAATATAATTTTCAAATTATTTGTTTAGATACAATATATACTCGTATTATTTTTTTCTTTCGTTTGATCGATTTTCTCATTTATTGAATTTTTAACGAAGTTAATAAAAAATGTATTCAAATTTTCTTTTCAATTCAAATTTAAATGAAATTTTAATACAATGAAATTTAAATTGAAAGTACATAATGTTGAAAATTTTATTTCATTTTCTGCTTTTTTTTTTTTTATGCACAATTCAAATTCATGATTACAAAAATCATGAATAAAATAAAATCTACACAATACCAAATTCTATTCAAATTTAAATCAGTATGACATATCAAATACAATTCGTACATGCAAATATTATATACATACATAAATATATATACATATTTATATTGCATATACTCGTATAACATAGGATTATATAAGAGAAAAAAAAGTAAATTTTGTACAATGTTTTTCAATTTTCAGTATGTTTACTTTTCATTTAATTCATTAAATTTTTTAAAGTTTCATTTTGCATTAATTTTTTATTTTTAAAATTCTAAATACAATTCAAATGTCATGATTTTAAATAAAGTAAACATAAAAAATTTAATCTTCCTACTGTATAATCGGATTGAATTTTACATTTATTTTTCTTCTTTTGAATAGCTACATACATACATACATATATTTACATCATTTCTTATTCTTGCCTTGATTTTTTCATAATTATATGCTGTAGCTTATGTATACTTGTAAGTTCATATAATAATGAGATTCTTCGTAATTTTCAATAACTGAGTGTAAAAGTATAGAAAAATAGGCATTCAATTATCTTTAATCTTATTTATTACCAAGAAAATAAAATTAAAAAAAAAAAAAATAGAGAAAAATAAAAACAAATATATACAAGAGGAAAAGGATACAAGGATAATAAAGATGAAAGAGCTTTAATGCCATGACTTTGAGGATTTTCTTCTCTATTTTTTTCAAATTACTGTTTTCTTTTGCTTTACACAACTGAATTACTACTTTAGAAAAATATTATGAATGTTTTATAAGTTTTAAAGTTTTTTTTTTTTTTTTTTTTTGTTATTCTGAATTGGATGATTAAAAAGTTATATGGTATAGTACTTATTATAATTGAGGATCAAATGTACATATAAGTATTATTTTATTTTTAATCGCATACTCTTGTAAAAAAACTATTATTATATGTATTAAGGTGGTTATTTTACAAAAATTATTCATTTATTTAATTTTTCAAAGATAAAAGTCGAAATGATTCATTTTGTTCCTTTTTTTTTTATATAATTATAACAAATATTAATATTCATTGTGAAAAAAATTTTTTTTCTCATTCAAACTAATTTGTGTTGAAGTACATATTCTTAAAGTATGTAAATTAAAAATGTTTAAAAGTCCTACAAAATGAACATCAGAGAATTACATTTACATAATAACTATGCGAGCTATTTTATAATTTTTATGTATTAGTTATTTTTTTTTTTTCTCTAATTTTTTTTTTAATTGCTTTTTTAAAAACTTCTTTCAGAATTATCTATATTGTGAGGATAAGAGTCACTCCTTCTGTTACTTTTTGTCATTGTACTTTTGTATAAAAGGGTTAAATTTTTTATATTCTACCACATTTTCACATAAAAGTTCATTTTTGTTCTTATTTTATGTTAGTTAGAAAATTATTAGGGTAAGGATTTAAGATGTATAAATAATTTTGTGCTAATGATGCTAATTTTAATCATTATAGAAAGGAAGTCTAAGGATATTCTCATTCATTAATAATAAAAAAAAAAATATTTTTTCACTTAGTATTCATTATATTTTTTTGTTTTCATTTTCATTTTCTCTGAACAGAATTTACTTTTCTATTATGAAAATGAGGCATCTACAAGACCATCGGGTATTATATTTTTAGAAGGATGCTATTGTGAAAGACTTGTTTCAGCCCCCTCGTGTATTAATTCAGTAAATAGTATATCATCGGGTCAAGGTTCAAAAGGAGGAAAAGAGGAAAAATTGCAGGTAAAATAAATAACAGAAAAAAAAAAATTTAAACAAAAAAAGCTTTATTTTTATTTATTTAGTTTTTTTTAAGGTTGAAGTAAAGTAGAAAAAAATAAAATGAATGCATACTCTTTTTTGTTGTGTAGAAAAATATATACATATGTATTGTATATATGTATGTTGCTCTCGGTATATTAAAACCTCCTCCTTTTTTCTTGTTGTGCAAGGATATGAACATTTTAAAGTAGAAGTTTGTCGTATATATTTCATGATAAACAAAGAGTTGAAAGAGGTGAAAATGAAGAAAAAAGATATATTGCAGATATGTGTAATAACTAGTGATATCATAAAGGTTCTCTAAAATGTGTTAAAGTTAAACATGTTTTTTGAATTACCAGTAGAGTTAATAGAAAATAATAATATTCATATAGTTGTATGTACATACATACGTACATACATATATGCTCAGGACATTTTGTTTACATTTATTTTACATAAAATGAATAAGAAAAGAAAAGTTTTAAATGAGAAAAAGTATGAATGTTATATACATACGAGTAGTATGTTTGAAATGTGTTGCTATGAGTATCTTATATGTTGTGAAAATTGTATTTAAAATTTAATACGTTTTTTTACTTGTAAAATATTCACCATATTGAATTTAAAAAACAACTTTATAACAAAACTCATATTATATGACACATGATTTAAGTATTAAGAGGATTAAAGAAAATTGTACATATAATGGTTTTATATAAAATGTTATGATTTTTAGATTTAGGATATAGTAGAGTAAAATGTATGTACCACATTCACAATTCATTTCAAATGTGTATTATATGTGTATTATAGTATATAAAGTTGAAATTGATTAAAATTACAACATGAAATGACAAAATTAAAATAATAAAAAAAACATATAGTATGTACTTTGGTATAGGCACAAATGGTTCCAAAAATTTTGTTCAAATATTCTGAATATATTCTAATGTTTAGTATTATGAATTTTTATGATAATGATGATGATATCGTCATCAAATATTTGGAAAAAAGCCTATCATCTTAATTTTAATTATTTTTATTAAAAAATTGATATTTTTGTATTAAATTAAATGTTCTGTAAACTTTGTGATAGGTGAGAAATAATATTTTCATTTTGAAAAATTCAAAATATTTTTCTTGACTTTGAAATAATTTCCAGATGGCTTTTTTACACATTACCTTTATTTATAAAAGGATTGATATTATTATTGGATTTATAATCAATAGAAATCTTGTCTATATAATTTTTCATAATTATTTATTAGATGTGATTTAGTTGACAGGAATAAGTTTGTAAATGTAATTTTCATTTCATGTAAAAGCTTTTTTCATTTTTTTTCACTTCTTTCTTTAGAATTTAAGGTGTAAAAACGATGGTATTTTCCCATATCAAAAATCTTAGCTTATTGATTTGTTTAAAAAGCATTTTAGTAATTTAATCGATCAATCATTTAAAATGTCATTGACATTTTAAAATAAACAATGAGAAATACCTACATTTTACATTAAAAAAATGAGAAATTGATATTGATTTATTAATATAATGTACATAGGTATATTGTGTAAGTACATAAAAGGATTTTCTAGTATGGGTTGTTTTTATTAAGTTTGAAATTTTTAGAACAAGAAAAAAAAAATGTCAATTGCCCCATACAATAAAGGTATGACATGAAATTTCGAAAACCTGTTTTTAAATGAATTTCTTGAAATTGTTCAACAAAACAAAACCTTATTTGTGTTATTAAAAGTATCTTTAATCTTTTTGGTTTAATTATTTAATACGAATAATTAATATATGTTTAATACTTTAATAAGTAAATTACATATGGGGATAATTATTAAATAAATAAATTAACTATTTATAGTCTTTTAAATGTTGTAAATAAAATGTAAATAAAAGAGAGGTAAATATCTGTAAACTGACCATATTAAAGGATTTTGTACATATGTTATTATTTCAGATATTTCACGCCCTTTAAAATTGAATAAATACACAACATAAATTTGTTATGTTTATTGGGTGTCACGTATAATTACGTGAAAATTATATGTACATACATATATGATTGAAGTAAATATGTTTTCATATGAAACGTGAATAAAATTAATTTTCATGGTAGTTTATTGCTTTAAAATTTCACACATGATGAAATTTATAATTCTATAGTAATGGAAGATTAACCCAATATAAATTGAGTTTTGTTTAATTTTCGTAGTAAAAAATCTGAAATTTGTCCTTTTGTACTCTTATATTAGAGTGAACTTATCAAAATAATTTCACATGAAAATATTCTTCGGTATTTTAATTTAAATAAGAAAATCTTTATTAAGAATGACAATCGAAATTAAATAATAAAATGGAAATTTCATTATTTTAACTTTTTCATGATATATGATATTTAAATCAATAAAAATGTGTATTCAATTTCATAATGAAAACTTAAATTATTTTGAAAAAAAGGATAAAGAAATTTATTCGTCATTTTAAGGATATCACATAAATCATTTAAGAATAATTAACTTTTATTGAATTTACGTTGTTCGTATATCATTTCATTTAAAAAATTGTTTTCTTTCAAATCGTATAAAATGTCAATCAGTTAATTTTTTATTATATTACCGCATTATAAAATTGACATACATGTAACGTAATAAAAAAAATAAGTGAATCGTATAATATTCAATATATATTAAAAATAAGCGAGAAAAAAAAAAACAAAGTATTTAATACAGGAAAAATACAACCATTAATTTATTCTTAAAGTGTCTGACATATTCATAAAAATATAAATAAAATTTAATGATATGTATAAAAAAAATAATACAAATAAATGTTGCTACTGAATCTATGAGAATATGAAATGTGTTATAAAAATTGCATGTTATTGATTGAGTAAGACGAAAACTTTTATTTTTCGTTTTTTAAAGAAAAATATAATTTAACATAATATCGATTCATACTATAACGACATTTCATTGAATTGAAAAAAAAAAAAAAAACCAATATTTCAAAAATGACATGAGGTAATTTTTCAGAACGATTTTCAATATAAATTAAATTTTTCAAATAATTTTTATCTTCAATTCTTTTATATTTTTGAAAATTTTTTTTTTATTTGTAGAATGTGACTTGTCATGAATATCAATTGATTCGTATGAATAGAAACTTTTTACAGAGAATTTTCTTAAATTTAGATATTATTTTTTCATTTTTTGTTATTCTTCTTCTAAAAAAATGATTATTTAACATCAAAGATATCGTAAGTTCTCTAGAAAAAATTTTTGAACAAAAAAAAAAAAAAAAAAATTATAAAAAAGTTTTTTCGCTTATAATGATGACATAGACATATGTACTTGTATCATCTCGTGTGTCAGTTATTTTCAAGCCTATGATTATCGTATGGCTTTTTTAATTTTTTTTTTCTATTTTGGTCTTGACAACTCAATAAAATCCTAAATAACATCTAATTACTAAAAAAAATCCCAGTGTGACATTATCAAGAGACAATAAAGATATAAAACGAATTTTGCAATTTGTAAAATACTCATGAGTTTTGAATTTCTATAAAATACAAATTTTGAAAAGAAAAAACAAAAATTCTGATTTTTTTAACTTCTCTTAGAAACATTAATAAAAAAAATTTTGAAATAAGTATTTAAAACATGTGCTTGAGTATGTACATAAGTTCATTTTATTCAAGATACGAGTAATAAAAATTTAAAGAAAATATTTTTCGAAAAAATTTATAACAAATTAAGAAGATAGAGAACATTTCAATTGATTTTCAGATTTCTTGGAAACTTTTATTATTTTTCTAACAACAAAACAAAAAAAAGAATATTTCGAAAAAAAAAACAGAATCTTATTACAAAAAACAGTAAACAAAAAAATAATAGAAAAATAATAACATTTTATATCTTGAGAAAAAAAATATCTTGATTTTTATTTATATATTGAAAACAGATACGTTATTGCAGGAATATAAAGTTTCATTTATCTTGAAGGTAATAAACAATAAACATAATTTTAATAAAAGTATCTTGATTTTTTATAAAAAAAAAAGTTGAAAAAAAATTACATAAATTGCGATCTTAAAGAATATCTTCTATATTTATTTTTTTAATTTTGTGGCAGCATCTGTTTACTGTCGCATAATGTTAATACAAATGTACAGCAATAACGGTGGTTTTACTTTATTATAAGATAAAATGTAAAGAGAAAAATTTCCAAGTTAGATTGTGTGATTGATGATGATATAGTCTGTATCAAGAAAACAAAAAATTGATGTCGAGAAATAAAAAAAAAGGCAAAAGCATGAAAATGATGTGATTCGATTACAAAATTAGAAAAATAATACAAAAACGAGCTCCATCGGTAAAAAGTTTCTATTCTTCATAATCTTTATTTTATAGCTTATACACGTGTACCAAGGAATAAGAAGGATTTTTTTAACGTTAATGGAGATAAAACAGAGTTTCTATTGTTATTTTTTATTGAAAAATTATGCGGTTTTATAAAAATAAAAAGTGATAAAGATTCAAAAGTTTTCTAAGATTTCATTTGTTTTTTTTTAAATTTTACAAAATTTTTTTTTTTAAATTTTTGTGTTTTCTTTTTTATATACATATGTATGTATTTTTGTGTTTGTTTGTTACCTACTCAGTTTTATTTTTATTTTGCTTCAATAAAAAAAAAAAAAAATACTGCAAAAGATATAACTTTTCAACTTATCCTTCTTTATTTTATCTTTTTCATATTTTTATCTTTTGTTTTTGTTAAATTTAAAGTATCTTTTCAAGTCACATCTTTTTTTTTTATTGTAGTAATATTTTCTTGTTTTTAAATAAACTGAAATTATTTTATTGTATTTTTGTTAGATTTTAATAAACTTTTCTAAAATAATTACATTTAATTATTTCAAGTGTCTATAATTTAGATTTTGTTTTTTTTTTAAATTGATTTTCAATTTTGAAAACAATTATTTTGAATTACTATTTAAAACTTCAATTGAATTTTCTATTCTATGAGTTAAAATATTTTCTATTCAAATTTAATTAACATAAAATCGGTTTGAATTGCTCAATTAACATGCAACCCCTCGAATGAACTCATTAAACGTATTATAAAATAAGTTTCTTTGCTTTTTAATAGTTTCTACTAAATGTTAATTACTATATTCATACCGTATACTAAAGATACATTAATATACAATATGTTTTCGTAATACTTTCATATACATACATATATAAAGATTCATGTCTTTTTATTCAATTTCCATTTACGTTTTACAGAACGACTGTCACACTATTTTTTCATTTAATTTCAGTACATTTAATGTCATTCTGTCGTACGAATCATTTGTTTGTGTTGTTGTATAAAGTTTTTGAACAATACATGTGAAAATTGTATGGAACTATAAAGTATTTAATTCCCTTTTTTTTTTTTAAACTCAGGATATAATGTTTTATAAAGCTTCATTGAAAAAAAGGTAAAATCAAGTAGCAACAGTAGTGCTAAGTATATTCAACACACTTTTTTTTGTAAGTATTTTTGTGATGCTATAGAGGTCAGTATTCAGTACTAAGCTAGTTAGCGATAGAAACAGAATAAAAACAATGAATTGTGGAATGAAATAGGGTGTAGTATAACGGTATTTTTTATGTATGTATGTGTGTACATGCCTATATTAAAATGTACATACCCATATTAATGTACATAAAATGTGAAGGTTGGGAAATATTTGAAATTCTATTGAGGGCTATTAGATATGTATGTACATTTTATAGAGAGAAAGCAAGTTTTTGTTTTATTTATAAAAATATTTTGCTTATTTTTTTCACCTTAACTGAACAGTGATTATGCATAACATAGGAGAAATAGAGAAAAAAAATTTCTGTATTGAATTTAAAAAATAAAAGATTTTGTATTCTTTTTTTTATCTTAAAAAATCAAATGAAAAAATAACTGGGAACAAAAAAAAAAATGGTGAGAAAATGAATCCGGGTAAAGTGGTGTATACTTTTTTTTTTTTTTAATAAAATGTGAAAAAGCTTCTCAAGAGACATTTTTAAAAAAATTTAAAGCTTCTAGGTATTTAAATATTTTGAAATTCGAGTACGGTATGAATTTTGTTTGTTATTTTGTATTCAATATGTTTTGAAAAGTTTTAAGTATGTGTATGTGTAACTATAAAGATAACCTACAAAGTACAAATAAATTTATTCAATGTCAAATAAGAAAAATAATTTTATTAAAATTATAATTAGAGTTTATGCGGTGGAGTTGGTAATAAAAAATTTAAAAAGTAAAAATATGTTTTTGTTTTAGATTTCAATAATTTTGTTTTCTATTTGATCACCACCTTTTTCTTTTATGTTTTTTATTTCTTCATTAATTTCTTTTTTCATCTTTTTGCTTTCTTAATAGGAAAAAAAAAATTAGGAAATGGTGACATATTTTTTCGCAAGTAATAAACAAAAAAGTCGAGAAAAAAGAACATATTAAATATAAATTGTTTTTCTCTTGTTAAATACGTAATATAACGCAAAAAAGTAAAATATTTTTTGAGTTGGTGTCGTTTTA
The DNA here is from genome assembly GCA_939192795.1 of Bombylius discolor. NCBI lineage: Eukaryota > Metazoa > Arthropoda > Insecta > Diptera > Bombyliidae > Bombylius > Bombylius discolor. Next base: position 43,247,055 of record OW584238.1, on the reverse strand, counting down.
TTTTTGTAAGAAAGTTAGATGAAAAATATCATAAAAATAGAAAAATAAACTAAATAAATATAATTGACAATTTTGATTTATATTTTTTTTCAGTAAATGTAAAAATAATTCCTAAAAAAAAACACTACTGTGAAATTTTTAGAAAAAAAAATTTTTTTTTTTTTTCGAATTATTTTATTTTGCGCGGTTGTCATAAAATAAAACATTATGTCAGGCAAAAAATTGAAAAGAAAAAAAAATTAAATAAATATAATTTTAATAATTTAATGCTGTTTGTTTTTAAAATCATTTTAACGTTTCGTTTACAGCATTGTTTTTCAATATCATTTCGACGTGAAAATCAACGACAATATGAACTTCGTGCTGCAACTGAATCGGAATGTTCTGCATGGATTGTTGCTATACGGGAGGCCAGGTAAATCCTTGTTTTTTTTTTTTATATATTTTATTTTTATTACAATAATAAAGAAAGATTTTTAATGTAATTTTATTTACTATTCCCATGTACGTATGAGCTAAAATAAAAAAAATAAAAACAAAAAATAAGAGTGGATTTTTAAAAATTTACACGTACCTACACATTTTTATCGTATTGTACCTACATACATACAATATACATAATGTATGTACGAGTATATATATATGTTTATAGAATTTCATTTTCAAATATAACTTTTCTATTAAAGGTTTCTTTAATATTTAATAGAATTTTCCTGACATTTTATTCTATTATCATGTCTGGAATGGTAAAATATAATACATGTATACCATATTTATTTTTGTAATTTCATAAAATGAAAAACTTCATAAAGAAAAATTTATTCTGATGCTCAGATGATATATTATTGTATGTTTGTATCTATACAATTTTTTTTTCTTCATATAATAACGAACTTTATATTGTGTTGTGTACAATACGTAATTTCTCGTGTTTATACAAAATTTATAAGTTATAGTATGTAAGTACTTCATATCGTACCAACATGAAAAGCAAGCTAATAATAAAACTTATTTTCATATTTATGCGTTACGTGTTTGTATATAAACGTATGTATTTATGTATATACTCTTGTGAAAAATCGGGATATACAGATATCTAAAATCAAGATATTATTATTATGATGCTCTTGTCCTTGTATTTTGTTGTTATATATGCGTATATCTAGAACAATTTACTGTACATCAGCTCAAAATAGGGTGTTTCGAATACTATACACAGTACTAGATTTTTTAATTAATTTCTTTCTCGTTATGAAGGTCAAAAAATGCTTTTATAAAATTTTAATTATGTTGTTGAACTCGTTCATGAAAGTTTTATTACAAAATGCCCTGAAAAAATAGAAAAAAAAAAAAATTAAAATCTCAAAATTTTTTTTTTTATGAAGTAACTGAACTACATCATTATATTTTCATAATAAAATAAAATAATTCATTGATTTGTAGAAAATTAATTTGTGAAATTATTTTTTATTTGTATTATTTTTTCACAGCTTCAATAAACTTTTACTGCAAAAGGAGGAATTGGAACAAAAACATGTTCACCTGCTGCAAGTTGTTGAAAGTGAGAAAACAGCAAAATGGCAATATACACAACATTGTGAGGAGTTAGCATCTGAAATAAAGAAATTAAGAACAGAGGTATGTATATAGTGTATGATAATTCAAGTATAAAATAGATTTAAATCTTTGTTTGTTATTGTTGTTTTCTTTCAAACATTTAGAGATATGTATAATTTTATTTTTATAATTTTCTTTAGAGTTTATTTCAAGTTATTTTTCATATTTTGTTTGCTTGAAAGAGTTTTGAATAATGCTTTTTTTTTTTGGAATTTATGTGAAATTAAAAGGAGATTTTTAGATTTTATTATATATAAAATAGTAAAACAGAAGAAAAGTAGAAAAATTTTTAGTTTATTATTTAATTAGAATAGAGTTTTTGTGAATTTGAAAAGGTGAATTTAGAATAGAGTTTTTGTGAATTTGAAAAGGTGAATTTCTAAAGATTCTATGCCAATGATTTTATGCAATGCAATAGTAAAGTAGACTGTTTATGTTATTATGTGTGTTATTGTTTTCCATTTGTGAGTTATAGAAACGAGTTAAAGGTGCAATTGCTGAAAAACTGTATTTAGCATGCATTAAGCAAGGATAAAATATATTTACAATTATTTACTTTATTTTTTGTTTTTAGGTTTACGGTTTTGTATTAAAAATCAAATTGAATTTTTCTAATATCTTTTGAAAAAAAAAAAAAGAAGATGTGTTATTAATTTATAAAATATGGCACAAGTTTTCAAGAATGCTATTCGTTTGTGTTTTATAGTAAAAAGCACCAATTTTTTTTTAATCAAATAAACTTCTCTCAATCACATTACAGATATGTACATTACGAAAGGAATGTCGTCCATCAGTATCAAGTACACCAGTTAGAAGGGAAAGTTTTGCAGTGGTGAATGAACCTCCAGTTGAAAGTGCAAATTTAACAGGATTATGTGCACAAGTTCAGGATTCAGTTGAATTGAGAAAAATTAAAAAGGTATATATAACAAAATTTAAATATTTTTACGTATACTTATGATCTGAAATGCAATTGATGAAGTTTCTTTGATCCTGTAAGAGCAAAAAGAATATTCAAATTTTATGTTATAGATTTTTTAGATTGTATTTTTTATTTTCTTTTTCCAAAAATTTCTAAATTTTGTGCACATCCTTTATTTCTTTTTTTTTTTCTGTATGAATTTGTTTTTTACTTGATTGAGGAGGATAAGATGGGTTGTAAACCATCAACTATGGAAGATTATATTTTCATGTAAAACATTTTATTTTGCTTTCAGTTTACTGCTCACTAAAGTGTAGCACGTTTCATAGATTTAAAAAATATTTTAAATGCGATCCATTGAAAATTTTATGTTTTAATTTTCATATGTACATTTGTGTACATATAGAAAACGTATATCAGCAGAACCAAAAGAAAATAAAACAAAATAAAATGAATTATTATTTTCTGAATATAATTTTTCTTAACTGAAAAATTCTGAAAATACTTAATTTTGATTTCTATGACCGATAAAAATTTATTTTATGAAATTTTTTATATTTTTTTTCTCAATACAGAATAAAGTCATTTCATTTTAAAGTTTCATACATTTTTTTTTTTGCAATAAAAATAAGTTTTTTTTTTTTTTTTTTTTTTTTTTTTTGGATAAGAAAAATAAAATCATAAATTCAGAAAATTTTATGACAATATTCTTAATATGTTGAGTACGTACCGTATGTATGTAGAGGTAAATATACAGATGTACATACATACTACATATATTGTGTACGATGTATTTAAAAGTTTCAAAGAAATAAAGAATTTTTGAACTATGGTATTTATTTGAAATAATGTTTTTCTTGTTAATTTATTTGTGTACGAAAAAAACTTCGAAATAACTATTAAAAAACAAAAATAATTTAATCTAAGTATAAAAAGTTATTTTAAAGAAAAATGTTTATCTTTGAAATTTTTGGATTAGTTATTATTTTTTTGTGTTTTTAAAAGAAAAGTTGTTTTTCTTTTACTTTTGTTGGTTTTTTAAAATTATTTTTTTGTCTAATTTTGTGTTTTCTATTCTTTGTTAATTTTTTGTTAAATTTTATATTTGTTTAATTTTTCTTATTTTCAAATGTGTGGAAGTGTATTTTTTCCGAATTAATTGGAATTAAATGTCAACTTTAGTCAACTTGCCAGCTTTAGTCAATTATATTTAGGGCTGCATTACATCAATTCAACCGATTTTGTTCCGAATTTTATTCTATATAACCTAATGAACGAATTTTTACCAGTTAAATTTGCAGATAATGCAGTAAAAAATATCATGGTCGAATTTCAACTTCCCACTCTTCCAAAAATATACTTTTTTAACCTTGATCTTACATTTGTAACTTTGTCTAAAATTTGAACAAGAACGGAGTGTTAATTACTTTCAGATTTTGTAAATTGTAAAAAAAAATATTCACATGAGCACAAAGAAAATATATAATTATTTCTCTTAAATTTATTAAAAGAAAAAAAAATAAATTAAAAAAAAAAATTGTCAATGTCAATATTCTCATTTACAATTCATTTATCTCTTCATTTCCTGCTGATTGTAATGTTTTTTTTACAAAGTATTTATCTTATTTATATTATTTTCATAAAATGTCGGAAAAAATTACGTTTTCCTTTTTCTGTTGCGCAACAACTAAATGTCCACTAATTTATTTAGATTTATTATTTTCCTGGGAAAGTTTTTTTTTTGTTTTTTTTTTTTTTTTTTTTTTTTGTACATATAGTACATATTATATATTCTCATTTTACTTTTATTCTTATACCATTAAGAAATATACTTTAACTTGAAGTCTTAATTTGTAAAACATAAGAAAAATTTGAAAAAAAAAAAAAATAATAACAAAAGAGGAAATTTCTCTAATACAAGGAACAGTTATTTATAATTTATTTTCTTATGAGAAAAAAATAAAAGAAAATAAAAAATGAACAAGTCAAATACCGCATATTGTGTACATTTAAAAGAAAATATAATTGCTTAACCATTAAAAGCAATCAATCAATTTATAAAACAGTTGTTATACAATTATAGAGAAACACAAAAAAGCATAAGAGATATATATACATACATATAAAACAAAATAATATAAAAAGTATGTATCGTTATAAAAGAATTGGTCTGAAGAACAGAAAATAATATATTGTAAATGAACGTGCCTTGAAAATTGATTTACTAACAACGGAAAATATAAGTCAGCTTTAGTTTATGTGTTTCATGAAAATATAAGTACCTACATATACATAATATGATATAAATATATATTTTTACAATACGAAAGGATATTCTAAACAACAATCACTGGCATTAAAAGCGTAGGTGTATTTGTTGTCTTATAATATATTTTTTGTCTGCAAATCCCATTCAGTTATAGTCTATACTATATACAATAGAATAAAATTTTGTTTCAGAAAATAGCAAAACAAAAAAAAAAAAATTATGTAAGTATATTTTATTCCATTTTAATATATTTTTCAGGTCTGTTGTAATGTAAATATTCACAATGTTTATTGTTTTGGGTAAAACTATACCTAATTGTTTACAATAAGCACATAAGAACATGAAGTCTGAATAATGAATAAAAAAAATATATTATATACATACACGATGCTATAGCAAAAGGAATTTATACTGAAATGTTATACAATAATTTTATATCGTTGAGTAGTTTAGATTCTTTGCTTTAAGAAAATTACATTTTCATCATTTTTAACTTACAAGAAACAACAGATAAATTCTGATTATGAGGAAAATATGAAGAAAAAAAAAATAATGAAAAAATATAATATTATTGTAAGTAGAAAATCCTATGATTAGACAGGATTTAATGCAACTCTAAAAATAAACGTATTGTATCAATGAAGTGAATGAATTTCATATACTTTTACATTTGTTGTTGTTTTGATTCAAATAATATCTTTTTCATAGATTCAAGATTGACTGATAATGCTTTTACATGATGTCAAAGATGATAAACAAGAAAAAGATTTATATAATTTATTTTGTCGATTCCTTTTTATTGATAAGATTAAATTTTAATTTTCATGGGAAATATGAAAAACATATTTTTATTTTTCATCAGAAACAAGAAAAATCAGAAAAAATAAAAGGATAACATTTTAATGTTGAATTTAATCCTGTTATATTTTGCTTTTTTTTATTTTTATTTTTTTTGATCCAAAGTAAAAAATATAAAAAACAATGATAATGAACTTGTAAATAAATGAATTTTTTGATACACATAATACTTACACTTGATCAGTTAAAAATACATGTACATATTTTATTTTTTTTTTAAAATAAAAAATTAATCCTACTACTGATGTTGTCAAGGAGAAAGCGAAACAAGAGAAAAAGAAATTATATATTTTGTTAAAGATCGACCCGTTTCTTTGGATATAATTTAGCCGTTAGGCAAATTAATGTTTTGTTTTTTATTAAATAAAAAATAAAATAATAAGGCAGAAAATCAATACAAACGAAAAAACAAGAACATACGAGAAGAAGTGAAGCTTTGAATACGAGAACGCAAAAAAAAAAAAAAAAACAATATAAAGAAAAACAATACAAGAATATGGAGTATTTTTAGAATAACTTTTTTGTTTTGTTTTTGACGTATCCTTTTTTGTTAATTTTTCATACCTATTCAAGTACAAATTTTCTCATGGTATAATGGAATTTATATAAAACGTAAATATGTGATTTTTTTTTCCAATCAGAGAAAAAATGGAAACTTGTTGGTAATAAAATATAACTTCGATATTATTATTGTATTTCTGCATTGTTATCTTTTAATTTTTTTTTTTTGTGTCTTTTAAAATATTGTTTTTCTTGCGGTATTTTATCTTCGATGTACATATGTATGTATGTATGTATAATATTTTTTCAATCTGCTTTACATATTTGTTTGTAAAAATTTTTGCTCAAAATAAAAATCCTTTTGCTATACTTATTTGTATAATTTGTTTATCTTGTGTTTTGTTGTTTTTTTTTTCTGTTTTTCTTTACACAAAGGTACAAAGCTTTTTTCGTGGCTGGTTATGTAGAAGACGTTGGAAACAAATTGTTGAAGAATACATTAAATCACCACATGCAGAGAGTATGAGAAAACGTAATCATTTAGTATTCAGTATGGTCGAGGCTGAAGAAGAATACATGGAACAACTTGAGGTGAGTAGAAACAAAAAATAATTAAACAAAAATTCAAGTTAACCAAAAAAAATTTTATTTATTTTTTCAAGGTTATATTTCTGTTATTTATGTATGTACATTTGTATGTATGTAGAGAAGAAAACCAATTATTTTGATATTAAAATTTCATGTTTTTATCTCTGGTACTTTATGACTTTTAATTTTATATCAGACTTAGTTACTTAGTTATTCCCAGGACAACATTATATGTACCATATCTCTTATGAAATGTAAATTTTATTTATTTGATTTCTTTTTTATCCTCTTTTTATTTAAAATTCTGCTTTGTAATACCATTCAATATTGACCCTGCATTGTCAGTGGCTCTTTTAGTATATTAAATCTATTCTATTCTATTAAACATACTCTATTATCCTAACGTGTCTTTTTTTTCCACTATTTTACCTGTTTTGTACCAGAATTTTATATGATATTACAATAATTATAGTCTATATGTACATACTTATATGTATGTATGTATATTTTTTGTAACAAGAAGATGTCTAGCTGTATGACCTTATATTTTACGTCTTTATATCACATAATAAATGATACCTAATAAATTTTTCATCATCTTCGATGAGATATTAACTTATTTTTTCAACTTATTTGTTGCTGTTCTTTTTAAAAATTTAAAGAGCCACCCCATACTTTTTTCTTTTCAAAATAAAAAAAAATTGTATTTTACAAAAGAAAAAAAAAAGAATAAGAAGATAAGAACTATGAGGTTGGTTACTGATGCTTGTTTTAATAAGCAGAGAGGTTACATACGTAAGATACATATATAGCATTAAATCTATATCTTATATAAAAAAGATGGAAGATTTAAATTTTTCTTTTCATTTATTTCATCTTTAAAGGCTATTTTTTTGTAAGCAAAAATTGAAAAAAAAGAAAAGAGAGATTGTCGTGCTTGTTAAATTGAAGAAAAACAAAAAATTAAAGGCATAATATAGTAAAAATAAAACCAAGGAGATGAATGATTATTATTTTTGTTTGTTTCGTATTTCTTTTCCTATCATGGAATTTTCTTCCTTTTGATTTGAGCATCAGTGTGTATAATAAATAACGACAAATAAGACTAAATTTAATGGGATTTTTCTAAAGATTTGTGAATGATTATTATCATATTATAATTTGGATTATAAAATGATGATTTGCAATCATATTATAAATTTTTAGGAAGTTATTTTGTTAATATAAAAATAAATTTTATTAATTTATTTATTTTATATGAGGACAAAGCAATATCAAAATCAAAATATATACACAGAAAAACATTTTTCGAGTGTATAAGTTAATTTTAAATTTTATTCTTTTGAAAATTGAAAAAGATTTATTTTTTATAATTTATAGAAGTCTTTTCATTTTTTATATAAAAGATGCTTTGTGATTTTTTGTTTTTAAACATAGTCAGAGATACAATATAATACATATTTGCTAAAGAGGGAAAAAATGATAAAAGTGGAAGAAGTATTTGTTCTACGTAAATATTTAAGTATATAACTTGTACGAAATAAAAAAAAGAAGAAGAAAAAAACAAGAGAGATATGAAAGAAATTTTCCCTTCAAAGAAGAAAAATAAAATAAGAAACAAGAAAATACAAAATATCAAGATAATTTTTTAAAAAATTTGATTAAAAAAATAATTGGAAAAAAAAATAAACAATGAAAAAAAAAGTAAACTTGATTGATTGTTGACAAATTTTCCAGTTTCATTATTTATAAATTTAATTATTTTTCTTTTTCTTTTTTTCAAACGAAATTAAATATTCTAAGAAAATTTTATGAATTTTTTTAAAAGAATATGTTTTTGTTTTTTCTTATTCAATTATTTTATTTTACAGGTTCTTGTGTCATGTTTTTTACGTCCATTTCGTATGGCAGCCAGTTCAAAACGACCACCATGTTCTCATGAGGATGTGAATTCAATATTTCTTAATTCTGAAACTGTATTATTTCTTCATCAGATATTTCTCAAAGGATTAACATCACGTTTAGAATCATGGCCAACATTAGTTTTAGGTAAGTAAAAAAAAATGGAGCAGAAAAAAAGATTTAAAATAAATTTAATACGAAAAAAGATAAATTTAATTGATAATTTACAAAAGGTACAAATGTTCTTTATTTGTTTATCCAGAGTAAATTTTCATAAAATTAAAATTTGTTTCGATTTAAAATTTAAAAAAAAAAAAAGAAATATTATAAGCTTCCGATTAAACTAAAATATAAAATACATATATGTATTTGTATTTTCAAGGTAAAAATTTTGACGTAATAGTGTATTTTAGTTAAATACTGAACTTACTAACATATTACAATAATTCTGAATAAAGGTCCTTGAGCTATAGTTACTATCTAAATTTCTCATTTAAAATGAAATCCTATTTAAAATTTGTACTTTTGATTTAATTGGTCCATTTAGTTAGAAGTTTTATCAGAAAGGACAGGAAAAACATGAAGCAAAGAGTTTTATTTTTCCAATTTTCTATTACACTCCACAAATTCAATTTATTTTTATATTTTTCCTCTCTTATTTTTCTAAAACAAAATTTTATATTTTATATCGTAATTCAAATTTTATATATTTTTATTTTTTTTTTCTTCACTTTATTTTTCAATTTTACAGGTGACCTTTTTGACATGCTTCTACCAATGTTAAGTATATATCAAGAATATGTTCGTAATCATCATTATAGTCTTCAAGTATTGACTGAATGTAAAAGTAATCCAAATTTTGCGACAGTATTAAAACGTTTGGAAGCGAAACCAGCATGCCAAGGACGAAGTTTAGAGACATTTTTAACATATCCCATGCATCAGGTATGAAAAAAGGATAATGATTCTTATTAAATAAATAAAAAATGTACTTTAATATTTGATTAAATTTATTTAGGTGTACATTTTAATTTTTCCATTTTGTGGTTTATTTTAAATTCATTAAAAATTTCATGATGTAATTGAATTAATTATTATTTACAGAAGAAAAAAAAAACTTCATTATAATTTTTCATGTTATAAAATTTTATGAATAATTTCATAGAAAAATTTTTTAAAATAAATTTATTCTATGCAATGAATTTTCAAAATTATAATGTACACAATTATAATAATTATGATAAGAGATGAGTATTAAATAAATTTTATGCTTAATTAATTTTTTATGCACATTTAAATATAACAGATTCCCAGATACATAATTACGTTACATGAGCTTCTTGCTCATACACCTCATGATCATGTGGAACGTAAAAGTTTACAAAATGCTAGACAACAATTAGAAGATTTATCGAGACAAATGCATGATGAGGTATCAGAAACGGAAAACTTACGTAAAAATTTAGCTGTGGAACGGATGATTGTTGAAGGATGTGATATACTTTTGGATGTTAATCAAGTTTTCGTTAGACAAGGTAAATAAATATGTATATAAAATCCCTATCGAAAAATATCCTTCTAAGGAAACTTTTATATAGAGCTTTTTGAAAGGAAATTTAACTTCATTTCAAATTCCCCAGAATATCCTTTTTACCGAAATTAGTCCTTTTTAAAAAAGCATACATACATATATACTTTATACTTTTCTTCTTTAATTTTTCTATGTTTTCTCAAGCTTTTCAATTTTCAAATAATTGTTGTTCGTTAACTTTTCAGGAAGCTTAATTCAAGTTCCTCCAGGAAAAGGAAGAATTCGTAGTCGATTGGCATCATTTAGAAGTGAACGAGAACAAGTTCGTCAATGTTTTTTATTTTCAAACCATTTAATAATTGCAACACGGTAAAAGTTTTGGAATTTCGAAATTTACCAATTTACCGGTATTTTAAAATCAAAAATATTTCATTTTAACTAATTTAGAACATCCGGTGGCAGGCTCCACTTGGTTCCAGATGTTGGAAAAATTACATTGGCGGACGCAACTTTAATTGAGGATCCTAGTGATTCAGAAAAGGAAGACGATGGTAAGAAAAATTTTTTTTTTCGAGGGAAAAAATTTATTATGGAAAAACACAAAAATTCTTTCTTAAGACGCAACATCTCAACAAACTCAAGGAAGTTGTTTGAGTGTAAATGAATCAATAAGTGCAGGCAATAGAGATTTTAAAATTTTAATAGATACAAAAACTGGTGCTAGACTTTGCATACATTTAGTTGCAGCAACTGTACAAGATAAAGAAGCATGGATATCAGATATTTCACAATGTTTGGATAATATTCATTTACATAGTATGCTATCACCCGGTTTGGCTGGTTCATCCGGAGGTGAAGGGTATATTTAAATTCTCTTGTATATGTTCAATAAACGTATTAATTTTTTATAGGATCGATAGCGCATCATCATGCTCTGAGAGCAGATCCTCGACTGTTTAAAGATGATGTAGATATACGCTTTTCTAGAACTTTAAATTCCTGCAAGCTTCCTCAAGTACGCTATGCTACACCAGAGCGATTATTACAAAGGCTAACAGGTGTTAATTTTTATTCAGTTCTTTCCCGTTATTAACTCTAAATATTTTATTCTTTTAGATCTTAGATTTCTCTCAATTGATTTTTTAAACACATTTCTGTTAACATACCGTGTTTTCACTGATGGAGAGACTGTTTTGAATGCATTAAAGAAAGTTTTCTATGAACCACCACTGGATCAACAGTGCGAATGTGGACAACATACTGATTTGCTTGATATACCTTGTTCATATGATGGAGGGTATTCATTAAGAAGAACCTCTGGTGCTAGCTCTGTTTCAGGTAAGAGTGATTGCTCATAAATCATATAAAAATTATTTCATATCTTCACCAATAGGATATTGTTCCGAAGGTGCTGACCGAGATCGGTCATTGAGTACAGATTCGTCATTTATACGATTTAGACCTCTTCGTAAAGTAACGCAGCAGCAATCTACAACCGAGGAACCACTTTCTTGGATACCAGAAAAAGCACCTTCGACAACAGTTAGCTCCATAGTTGTTCAGGATCACAGCTCTGTTACAATGGAATCACAAGCAGCAGTCACAGCATCGAGTGCATCTTCTGCAGTTACAGTAAATGTAACAAGACACGAAGAAGGATATTTATCTGTTCCAGGAGCTACAATTGTGGCTTCGAGTAGTTCAGATACTTTAACGACAATAGTTGGTAATAGATTTAATTTACATTCAAAATATATAAGTTCATTGATGTGTATGTTCATTTATTTGTTATTTTTAGAAAATACAACAAGTGCACCATCATCACCATCGAATCTTAGTTCAAATACACTCGTTGGTTCAACTGGTAGTCAGGATAAGGGTGATGAACATCCGTCAGATGAAATGATTAAACAATTTAAATATGCAAGAGCACCAACAAGTCCATTGCCTGAACGTAGGAATCGACGAAAATCAGCAACTGTTGAAAAGGAAGAAAAGGAAGTAATTGCTTTAACATCCATGGCGATGACAACAGCAACAACAGTTGAAAAATCAACAGCAATTGTTCAAATACATCCACAATCATTACCAACAGTAACAACAACACCATGTGATAGCCAACAGCCAACAACTTCTGCAGGAACAGCTCCTCAGACTGTTAAACGTGAAGCAACCAGTCCACCATCATCAAAATTATCGACAATGTCAATTTCACCTCCCAAAATGAGTTTGTTAATTGATCGTCGTCCAAGTGCTGGAGCTAATGTGATACCACATGCAGCTCTCTGTCAGCACCGACACAGTCTTCAGATAAATGGTGAGGGTGGTGTATACAGGGTAAGTAAGAGATTGTCTAGATTTTATTTAGAATTTATCGACTTGTTTTCCGTTATGGGTGGAGGATGGATATGCAACGTAATGATATAATTAAATAAATGAAAAGCTCTTTTTCTGCAAAATACATATATGTAAATATACCAAGCAAATACATAGCACTTTAATTAACCTGAAAGTCAAGTCAGTTTTCATTTAACTATTATCTCATTTCCTGTTGTTGTTGTTCTTGTTGTTGTTGTTGTTGTTATTATTACTACAGAAAAAATGGTGTTGAGAAAATATTTTATTTTGATTTATGAATTTTATCCAATTAACAAGCTTAATTCATTGGAAAAAAACGACATTAAATTGAAAAATAAAAATAAATAAATAAAGTTGAAAAAAATCGAACTTTTTTTTTTGTGAAAAAAATTAATGCACATGTTTACATTTTTATTTTGTATTTAACTTCCGATATAAAATGAGGTAATATATGGATTGTGTGCACGTGTTAAATTCAGCAAATTAATATATCTGAAGCGATGATATTGAACTGTAAAGTTATTGTAAATTATTTTATGTCAAGTTCAATTAACTGTAAAATAAAACAATAATTAATTAAAATTAATTATCATTGAAACAAAAAAAAAAAAAACAAAAAAATAATTCTGAGTAAAAATTTTTAATTTAAAGTATATTCTGAAAGTTTATATTAAAATTATGATAACCACTTAATTGTATTTCATTTTTTAAAATTTATTGTTTAATGCCATTTTATGTTTTTGTTTTTTTGTTTTTAAGGGAGCTGAACGTGGAAGTCCACGTTTATCGCACAGAAGTATTAAAACACCTGATAAGCAAAAGAAAAACTCTTTCTGTTCACCGCAACGAGAGCCTCCAAGGTATGTAATTGATTCTATTTTTTATTCTTTTTAAATAAATATTTTAATTTTGCAATGCTTTGATGAATAATTTTTTGTTTAAGTATAAAATTGTCTTTAAAATGTAATAGTTGATAAAAGTGTTCATTTGTGATTGTCTTTCATAAAAGCAAAAACAAAACAATCAAAATTTTTATAATTTTCTTTTTTGTTTAAAACTTTATGTTACGTGTACGTTACACTCACTTAAAAAAATGTGAAAAAAAAAAACAAAAACACAAACAAAAAACAATAGACGATTTTCTGAAAGTGATGATGACATGGCATCTTCAATTTATACAACACCGCGAGGATCTGTAGGTGGTACATCTCTCGGCACAATATCGTCAAGAGCATCAATGCAACATGATACGATAACCCATTGCCCTAGTAAAGTTGGAGTTGTAATTACATCATATAGACAATCACACCGCAGGTGAGGAAATAACAGTTAAAATTAATTATTTTCTAATTAATTTTTTTTTTTCTGAAGTTTTGAAATTTCGTTAAATTTTATTTTTAAAAATTCATTTTAATTTATTTTGTAAAAAAAAAAGTGTTTTGAAGGCTTAATAATTTTGTCAATTAATTATAAAAGCCAATAATTCGTTTTTTGAATTTTCAATTGATTAAATGACAAATTTTAATTATGTAAATTCACAAATTAAATTAGATGCTTATTTGAATAATTTATTATTAAATCGGTTCTAATTGATAATAAACAAATTTAATAGTATTATTATGAGATTCATGTAGTACCTATGCCTTCTTATACAGAAAATTCAATTAAGTACATCATCATCAATATTATAAAGGAAATTTATAATAATACTTATAATATAATATTCCTTTAACTTCTTTAACATATAAAATACAATTTATAAATTAAGATTACCTGTATAAATGATTGATAATAAATTTTACCGGTGCATTTGAAGCATTTAATTTTCTGTCAAATTATTGCATTAAAGTAGGTACTGATGAACATTCAGAGCACTTATTCCTGATTAAATTTACTATAAATCTACAATTTTCAAATGAAATTTATTCGATAAGAGTATTATTTAAGCTTTTATTATATCTTTCTTAATTTGTATGGTATTTGTTTTTGCAATATGTTACTTAACAGTTACACTATTGTTTCTAAAGAAGCAAGTTTTGTTTTTCTGCCATAGTCGGTGAAAAAATAAAAATATACATACATACTTTGCATTTAAAATACATTGACTGAACCAATTAAATTCATTCCATTAGTTTTTGAACGGGTTTATACGATGCGGTTTTAATTTGTTTCAGTATTGAGGAAAAAAATTCAATTTGGGTTTTACAAAATTCGAAAATTACTTTCCAGAACTAATTTTTGGTTTATGCTTTGGTCTTTTTTTTTTTACATCTTTCATAAATTTTTATTAGTCTAAAAATTATAAATTAAAGGATTCCGAATAGAAAGTATTTATATGTCCTAAAATAAATCCCTAATTGATATTAAAGAGTATGTTTAAAAATAAACTTTTTGGAAAATTCAAAAATTAAATATCAAAGTCGATATAAATTTTCATATTATTTAGCAAATCATATATCTAAATTGTTTATCATTAAATGGTCTTAAAATAGTTATCCTGAAAATAATTAGCTTGGTAAAGATAATATTTGTTTAACATTCTATCAGACAATAATGTTGTCTACATTTTATTTGTTGTCCTATGTATCTTTTGATATGTGTGTACAGAAGGATACGTATCACATACGATTGGTGACAGACAACATATTATGGTACAAATAGCTAGCTAATCATATTAAATATTTCGAATTAGATTTTCTTTTAGAATATCTATCCTTTTTTTCTTTTTTATTTTGTTTTGGAGAATAAATGGATAATAAACATGATAAAAGAATGGTCAATTTGAACAAAACAACAAAAAGAGAACAAAATATGTAGATATTGTGTAAAAAATACAAACACATAAAAAAAATCTATTTAAGAGACTTGTTACATAGAAAAAAAATTCTATATATGTTTTGAATTGTTATGTAACATTGTAAAGACAAAAATAAAATACTACAAGAAAAGGATATTCCACCCATATCGTGTTCAATTTTTCTCTCAATTTATTACAATTTTTTTCTTCTCTATATTTTCAATTAGTCAAATGATCCTTGAGTAAACAATCAAATTTTTTGCATTTAAATCTTGCGTAAAAAATTGATAAATTCTGTAAATTTAATTATATTCGTATTAATTTTTTTTTTCTCTTCAATTCTATTTTTAGTTTTTTCTATTCTATATATACTATACATATTTTAATTTAATTTATTACAATCATAAATGAATGTGAAATGTCTAGCTTGCCTGTCTCTTTACCATATTATAACTGTAATAAAATATAATTACATATTATAATAATGTCTAATAATATTTATCCTGTCTTGTTGTCTTATAATTGTATATTGTTTAATAAACATCATTTTAATAATAAAAATAATCATATCCATATGTGTTTATGTAAAAATGAATAAAAATGAAAAATCTTACTATAAATATGTATTCACTACAGCGTTCATGATTTGTATTATCTTCTTAATGATTATATTATATATTATTTTTTTTTTCTTTCGTTTATTTATTTTTCATGTTTACTTCGCTATTACATACTCTCTTTCTTCTACAAAAATTTCGCTTATTTGTTATATTTTGAATAATCTGATGATATACGCATTGTTTCTGAATCAGCGCAATTAATTCTAATTATCCTGTATCATCAGTCATTAAAATATCATATATTAACTGGCAAAAAAAATATATACTATATATATATCGTATTATATATTTAAACAGCAAATGAATCATATATGTAGGTACTTAAATTATCACCGTCTCGCAACATAGATATCATATTTGTATAACCTTATACCTATATCTAATTTTTGTTTTAAGAATCATGAAAATTTTGTTGTCATCATCATCGCTACCATCTAAAATAATACATACATACATAATATGTATGTAGTATAATTCACCTAGAACCATCACCTCACAATACCCACTCATTCGCAGCACATCTACGGATTTTTATTTATTTATAATATTATACTTGTTAAATATATGATATTTCTGTATTTCTGATATTGTTCATTTCATATTATACTCGTACCTATGTATATCTTTCATATCTTTATATAATCATTAAATTATCATATCTGCGAATGTCATATCATCATATTTTCTCATTTCGTATTTTATATCTTCTCATCAGCCATCATTATCATTATCACAATAATCATGAAATGTTAATTTATCTCACATGAAATTTGTAAATAGTATAACTATACATATAATACATATGCTACACATACATACACATACATACATATGTATGTACATATATATTTTGTGCTTTATAAATAATTTTGTATAATACAAGCAAAATCAAATATAAAAATGAAAAAAATAAATGATATGTGTGATATATGTGATGTGAGTGTCTAAATGTTTTGTGTGTAAATATGTTGCTGTGTTAATGTTATATATGTATGTACAGAATAAGGATAAAATTGTATTTGAATAAAACAAACAAAACTTGCATATTTTACTTAAAAAAAAAAGAAAAAAAAAATACAAAATACGCTTATACCATTCTTTATGATGTTCTTTAAACTAAAATCTGAAAATATGACAAAAATATCCTTAATGCTCTTCCTCTTATAACAGAATAATCGAAAAGAAAAATTTGTTCTTTTATTATTATTATTTTTTTACTTAAAATGATTATGCCTGTTTCTATATATTAAATGTTTATTCTGATGTTTATTTATTATTATTATTGTATATGTATGTTTTTATATATTTTCAAACACAAAATCATAATCAACAATGACTCAACAACTCTACTGAATTTTTTTTTTAAAAAAAAAAAAAACATTTACTGAAAAATAAAAATGTATCTCTAAAATTTCAAAAATAACTTAAATGTGTTCTATAATAGTATGGGACCAGATCCATTATGGTAAGTGTATTCAAAAGCATTGAATTTTGCATGCGAAAAAAAAAACAAAGTGCTTTTTTCTTATAAGTATTTTAGAATAGTTGACATAAAAATAAGATACTTTTGAAGAAAAACATATTATATTAATGCATTTTCCTACATTTTGATATTATTGTTGTCATTTTATATGTGAATTTGATGTTTTTTGTATTTTGATTTTATTTTTTATTTTATTTTTTTAGATTTTGTAGAACAAATTACTTTTGAGTTTTTATTATTTTATAACTTTCACTTTCTTTATTCAAGTAGTTCCTTTATGAAAATTTAAAAAAAAAGTGTAGAATATTTCCTGTTTTAGTTAAAAAAAAGTTGTTAAAAGTTTCAAGGTGTTTTAAAGTTGAAATTGAAAATTTTTATTTATGCCTTTTCTTCTAAATTCTTTCTCATAATTTCAAAACTATTTCAAATTTTAGACTTTATTATTTTTTTCCTGTAATTTTCAAAAATACCATAAATTAATTTTTTTCCCGATAATCCTTTACAACCTTAAAGAGTTCAAGTGGCTTTGTATTTGACTTGATAAAAGTTTTTTGTGATGAAAAGCCTTCAGAAGAATATGTAATTTTGATTTACATTTTATTAAAAAAAAAAAAAAAAAAAAAAAAATTTAACTCCTTTAAGCTTTTAACGAGTTTTTCCCCATAACACATTTTTGTACCCATATGAACTGAGATTTTTTATTTTGTTCACTTGACCCTGGTATGTCAACACCAGCACCACAACATTATTATGTGATGAAGTGCAGCCAAAAAATTACCTGAAATAGATTTTTCCCTTGTATATTCCACAATAAAAAATAACTGAAGAAGTTAAATAAATCGTAAAATTTAATTTTTTGTATTATTACGATTTTCGTCCCCAAAAATCACTAGTAGTGTAAAATTGTTTAAAAATCCACAGTAAATAGTAGTGTGTAATTGGCATTTTATCTAAACAAGAATTTTATTTTTGCTAAAAAAATTTTTTTTTGGAATATTAATTGATTGTGAAATATTCAATAAATGTAATTGTGTTGTTCTTTTACCATTCGTTCAGGAGTAGCACGTCAACAGCCGCGGCGGCCTTTGCAATCGCTACCTCAGCTTCCAGTAATCCTCGGGATGAGCCCCCCGAGGTGGAAGCTAGGAACCGAAAGGAATCCGTGGTTAGTTCACCAGCAACAATGCGTGTGTTAAACGTACTAAGGTAAAATATATTTATTTTAGCCATTAAATTCTATCAGAAAAAAAAATCTATTCTATATTATGTACATACATACATACATATAATAGTCTGTTTCAAAATATAAATAAATAAGCATATTTTTCATTTCATTTATTTTTTCATATTTTCTTTATTTATTTGTGTGTTGTTTTTTTTTTTCAGACATTGGGTTTCAAAACATTTTCAAGATTTTGAACAGGATGCTGCTTTACGTTCACAGGCTATATCATTTTTAGATGATATTACATGTAGTCCAAATTTATTGCCATCTGAACATAGAGCTGCATCACAATTATTACGATTATTATGCCGAGAAGATTTAGATACAGGATTACATAAATTAGATGTTATCTTAACACCACCTACGGTAATAAATGTAATTTATGTTTAAATGAATGGTCATTTGAATTTTTTTTCCGTATTATACATATACATATGTAAAAAAATAAAATATATCGTGCGGGTATTTTTTTTTTTCATTTCATGAAAAAAAGGACATTACCAAAAACGCAAAGTGTGTAGAAAAAAAGAATATTTATATAAAGATAGAGTAACATATTTATTCTAATGACAATTTGTTATGTCCTTTTTTTTTATTTTTTCTTTCTGTACAATCACAATATATTCGCAATATTTATTATAATTTTTTTTTTTTTTTTGTATTTTAATATTTTTTATATAGGCTCCAAGCAAAGAAAGTATTGAAACTCTTTCTGCTCTCGAAATAGCTGAACAAATGACATATCTGGATCATCAAATATTTTTAGCAATTCGAAGCGAGTATGTATAATAATATT
The DNA here is from genome assembly GCA_939192795.1 of Bombylius discolor. NCBI lineage: Eukaryota > Metazoa > Arthropoda > Insecta > Diptera > Bombyliidae > Bombylius > Bombylius discolor. Next base: position 43,227,588 of record OW584238.1, on the reverse strand, counting down.
AATGAAAATTTTTAAGGTAAAAAAAGTAAAAGGAAGAATATATTGTTAAATTTTTTTATAGCCTTTCATAAATCATTCAGAAACAAAATATTAAGAAATTACTTTTTTATTAAATTAATTCAGATCCACCTTACTTACCTTGATTTTTTATATTCGAAAACCAAAAGTCCTCTTGATGTTTTCCATGTGAATTATGTTTTTTTTAACATTTTGCCTTTTTGTACATTTTTTTTTCTTTTCATTTTGTTTTTATTTTTGTTATTTTTTTTTTTTTTTGATAGAGAGTTTCTTGGACAAGCATGGATGAAGGCTGATAAAAAAGAAAGAGCTGAACATATAATTTTGATGACGAAAAGATTTAATGATGGATCACGTCTTGTCTCATCAGAAATTATATCAAGGTATGAGTCTTAAAAAAAAAAAAAAAAAAACTAAACAAAATTAATAAAAACAAAATTGTAGAAGTAATTTATGTATCTTTAGCCCTTGAGATGTGACATATTTCACTTTGATAGCTTTTACATCATTTTTTCCGTATTTTTTGTTATTTATTATTATTATAAATACATACTCGTACATACATACATATGTTACATAATACATATGTATCTTTTTTTTTTTTTTTTTTTTTTTTTTTTTTTTTGAATTTAGGACAAATATGGCATCACGTGTTGCCGCTATTGAAAAATGGACTGCTGTTGCTGATATATGCCGTTGTTTACATAATTTTAATGGAGTTTTACAAATTTGTGCAGCATTCACAAATGCAGCTGTTTATCGATTAAAAAAGACTTGGGATAAAGTGCCGAAAACTGTAAGTTAAATTTTTCTTTTTGTTTTTAATAGGTATAAATTAATCAATTTTTTCTAGCAATTTTTTTTAGAACTTTAGTATGGTCTTTGAACTCTTATACGATCGAATCGTATTTTAATAACGTAGAATATTCTTTAGAACTTTGTATGATTTGAAATTTAAATCATTGCATTTTAATACAAAAACATAAACCAATTTAACTGCTACTTTTTATGTTCAAATAAATTTCAAGGTGACTTTTATGATTAGTCCTTGAATACCACTTTTAAAAGGCTTTCAAAGTAAATATTAACTTTTATACGTTAATTTATTATAAAAGTCACCTGGTGTTATAAAAATTTTTTATATATATTTTCGTATTAAATTCCTTTTTTTTTTTTTTAAATAGACAAAATCGTAAAATCTTCAAGGATAATATTTTGTTGATGAAGTATGAGACAGACATACTTACAAATTGTCTGGAAAAGGGAAAGTCATTTTTGTTGTAATCTTTTTAGCTTATTCTACAAAATGAGCAAAACAAGAAAAAAAAAATTTTATTTTATTTTATTTGACTTTTATGAAGTGTTTATTTTTAATGCGCTTGTTTTAACATTGCATCGTAACACGATATAAATGTCATACATTACATTTTATATGATTTCGTTTCGTGTTATCCTTTTACAGTTCATGAAAAAGAAGGAAAAAACACAATAACAAGACTGTGTTGTATAATAGGATATACTATATATACATATGTATACGTATATATTTTTTAAATTATAATACAATAATGGTTTATTTTTTTTTTGTTTGTTTCATTTTTGTATTTTTATTTTTATTATTATATATTTTTTATTTTGTAATGAATTAATAGTCATTTTTATATATTTGTTCATCATGAACATGTATGTTTTTATATTCCATATGATATATAATACGCGGTTTATTTTGTGTATGGCGTGACTTAATTCAATTTGTAGAAATGAAAGATTTTCTTATATTTTATTTTCTCGAAGTAGCTATGTATATAAAAAAAAGATTTATATATATATATGTATATATATATTGTTATTTTATTATATATAAAAGTTAATCATAGATCATTATTGAATAAAAATTACACACATATACCTACACACACATCATAAATTTTGTATAGGTTTATGGCTTTTAAATGATATAGAATTTATTTTTCTATTTAATTTATTTGTTTGAACATAAAAAATGAAATATTATTAAAATTTATAAAGTATACCTAATGTAAGTTTTATTTATTTTTATTTTATTTTTGTAAGGATTTTTAGTATAAATTTTAATTTTGTATTCGTTTTTATCTTAAATCTTGGAAATAAAACAAAAATAGATAAGAATATGTATAGTCACTTAAAGTCAATAATGTCTCTTTTTTTTTTTTTTTAATTTCATTTACCATGATTTTTTGTTAAGCTATTGTTTTATTTAATTTTTGATCCTTTTTTGAGCTAATATCTCGTAATAAGTCATCATTATTTTTGTTTATTGTTTTTAGAATATCTTATGATATTTTCTCTTCTGTATGTTCGACTATAGGCTATTGGCCTACATACATATATACTTGTCATGGAACGATGATATAAAATAATTTAAAAATATTTTTGCTGAAGCTACATATTATTAATGTTTTACTGCAGTTGTTATAGAATTATAAATCACAGCTGGACAATAAAATTCAAAATCTTATTAGTCCTCAGAGAAGATTGATTTATATCCTGGGAACAAAAGAACGCACTTGAAAAACAGAAAGAGATTATGTGATAAAATGAAAAGTACGAGAAAAAAGAAACGAATTATAAACATAAAATTTTATTTGATTTTATGTAAAACATGTTTGAAAGCATTGAAATTTAGAACTTGAAAAAACAGCTATCATAGTCATAAAGCAAAATAGAAAAAAAAAAAAACAACAAAAAAAATATTCTGTGATGTTGTCGGCGTCCTTATTTTTTATGCATTTATCAAATTCTCTATCAATGCCAAAATAAAATTCCCTTAGAGAATGGTTGTGATGATGTGATGCAAACTCATTGAAACAAAGAATTCAATCAATCAACGCATTCTATCGTTTTTTTCTATGTCCTCGATTTCAAATCACTTTATTTCTTTTTTTAAATTCAAATGTGAAACAATTTTCAGTTTCCCTTTTTTCTTGCAGCTCCCTTTTTTTATTATTTATTTTTTCACTTTCGTCCTTCAGATTTTTGTTCTTGATTTACCTTTTATATTTTTCATTTTTTTCTCTGTAAATTTAGTTCTTATATTGCTTTTTCATTTTATTCTACTTGTACTGTTTTATTTTATTTTACAGATAAAACAGACAATCACAAAACTTCAAGCTGTCGTCTGTTCGGATGGACGTTTTAGAGCAATGAGGGAGGCATTACATCGTTGTGATCCACCCTGTATACCGTATTTAGGAATGTATCTGACAGATTTGTCATTTATTGAAGAAGGAACACCAGATTTTACACCTGATGGTCTTTTAAATTTTTCTAAAATGAGAATGGTAAGTTAAAAGTGTTTTTAATATTATTTTTACAATTATTGTTGAAATTGTTTTTGTTTTTTTTTTTTATTAAGAGCAAACTTAGAGAAGTAGAAAAAAATTATGTCAAGGAATCGTTATATGAAAAAAACATTAAAAAAAATACAAGATTAATAGGTGTGTTATTTGAAATGGAAAATAAAGTATAGAAAAATGCTTGAAAGATTTTTTTTTTTAATTTAAAAAAGTGGAATGCATTAGCACACAAGTGTGAGAGTGTGTGTGTGTATTTGAATGTAAAAGGATATGTATACATTTCCTTATGGAATAGAAGTAAAAAAATAAATAAAAATTAAAATAAAAACTAACAAACAGAAAAGAGTTTGAATTTTAATTGATTTTTCTTTTATTTTTTTAATTATTTTTTAATAGATTGCTCATGTTATTCGTGAAATCAGGCATTTTCAACAAACACCATATAAAATTGAACATATACCAAAAGTAACTGCATATTTGTTAGATCAATCACTTCTATTAGATGATGATGAATTGTATAGCAGATCATTACAAATAGAACCAAGAAGTTCACGATTGAGTGCACCAAATACTCAAGCAGTATAATTTTCATATTTAGAAAAATTTGAATATATATGTATAGAAAGGTGTAAATAATTGAAAGAAATATAAGTACATGAATGAAATGTAAGAGAAAATGAAATGAAAATTTTAACAGGTATTTGTTTTTATACAATTAATCTCTTGAAAATCATCATAAACACAGTATTTGCCACATATACCAAAATAGTTCTTTATACTCGTATATAGGTATACATTTAAAAATATTTTTGGTATTTCTTATTATCTAGATAGATTTTAAAATTTATTTAAAAAAAAGAAAATAATTATTAAAAAACCAAGAAATAAACTATATTTATTAGTGTTCCAAAAGTAAATCGAAAGCACAAAAAAAAAAAAAAAAAAAAAATTGATATAAACCATGGAAAACAACCTACAAAGTTCAAAGAATAGAATAATATTAATTGGTGATGATAATAAAGATTCACTAATCCTAACTGACAAGAGAGAGAGAGAGAGAAAATTGTATCTTCGAAAAACAAAGAAATAAATAGTTAAATGTTGTTGAATGTTGATATAAAGTGGTATATATATATAAAGAGTAAAAGTATTTGATAAATAATTTAAATTTAATTATTAATTTTAAATTATAAATCAAAATAAGAACAAGGAAAGATTCCATCAAACAATTTTTAATCAATAATAATGAAATTTTCTTGTAGATTTTTTTTTTTTTTTTTTAACAGAAAAAAAAAACAATTTAATAATTTTCTTTTTATTACAAGTAAAAGAATTTAAAAAAGTAACTAAATTAAAAATATCTTTTCTTCTCACTTTTATATATAATCGCTTTATTAAAAAAAAAAAAAAAAAAAAAAAAAATTTAATCTCTTGTGTCAGCAATATTTAAAAGAAAAACTAAAAAATTTTGACTAAAAAGAAAGAATTTTGTTTTAAAAGCACGATTTTTGTAATTTTTGCTTATTTTAAATCTTACATTTTGACATTGACAGAAAACGTTTTAAATTATAAATATTAATTTTTTTTTCTTTCTTAAAGATATCCTATTTGAAAATAAATATGTTATATGAAGCATTTTGAATAATTTTTTTGTGGATTAAGAAATTTAAAAATAAATTCGACTTCCATGAAATAAAGTCTGCATGATACAAATTTTGATTAGTAAATTTGTATATGAATTATTAAACCTAATTTATTTTGTATAATTTTTTATTTTTTCATTTTTACGAGTATTAAAATAATTTATTAGATTCAGATTGATTTTTCGAATTTCTGCCAATTAACGCTTACAATAAAGAAGTTATTATTTTTCTCAATCAATTAAAATTACTATATATTAGGAGTATTAAGGATTTAGTATTAAGAAAAAGAAATTAGAAATAAGTGCACCAATAATTCTAAATTACTTCAATTATTTTACAAACAAATAAAAAAAAAACAAAATAAATAAAATACAAATATTGTTTTTGGGATCACTTATGTAAAAATCTTTCATTCCATTTTAATCTAATCAAATTTAATAACATCACACAAAAATTTTATTATTATTTAATAAATTATAATTTTAATTAATTAATAACTAATAACCAGACAAATAAATCAAATGATATTAATTACATAATATGTATTTAATGCTCACTTAATCTTATTTAGTAAAGATTCAATAAAATAATTAAAAATAATTAAGGTAGAAAAAATTTTATTAAACAATTTTCATATTTGATTGAATTCGAAAGATAAAAAAAAAAAAGGAGAAATAAAGTAGAAATTTCGATCTAGTGAATGAAATTAATGGAATACATTTTTTTCTTCATAAATAAAAATTTAGAAGAAAAAAAAAAAAGAGGAAAAAAAAAAATTATATATTACTAATTTGATCCCTATAATGGTCAATTTATATTCAACGTACACATATCACGTATTGTACATATTATTGAAAAATAAAAAAAAAATTAAGAAAAAAAAAAATACATATAAGTAAGGTATATCTACATAAATAATAATAAGGATTCAATTATTTGTATTAACAAAAAATTAAGAAAAAAAAAAAAAATAACACAAAAAAAAAAAAGGAAGAAGTAAGAATGATTATAATTATCGTATGTGATTTGTAATTAGAGGTACATAATTTTTGTGTACATATTACACCATAAAATACAATTAGTAAAGTCAATTGAGCTTAATTAGAATATTTGTGTCGTTATATAAAAATCATTATATTTTGACTCCTTTTTTCCTTTCTTCCATTTTTTTTTTTTTTTGTAATAATTATGTGGTTAGGAGGATTTTTTTTTTGTGTATGTAACAGTATTTGTGTAATTAAAAAAAAAAAAAAACAAAGTTGTATGTGATTGTGTGCATGCGTGGAAATAATTAAATTTGAGGGTGTATTTGTGTTTAATGATTACAAATTACATATTTACACTTTTATAATTTTTTTTTTTTTTTTTTTTTTTAGTTTTTTGTATAAGTTTTGATTTGAAATTTTTCGACCTATTTTCATGAGGGTTGAATCAAAAGTAAATGAGAAAATGTTAATTGCTTACTGTGCGTAAAAAATATAATAAAAAAATGAGATGAATTTTAAAAAGGAAAATGATAGGCAAATTGGTTTTTACGTTTCAAATTTTAGTGTTTTTGCTTTTGTTTTATTTTGTTTTGTTTTTTTTTTTTTGTTTAAATTTAATATTTTAAAATATATAATTACTTTTTATCGTGATACAATCTCATTATGTTTAAATTCAAAAAAGGCATAATTGATTTTTTTCGTTTAAATTACTACGAAATTTTTTTGTTTTAATGACTTAATTCCGCATTTTTTCCAATATTCAATTGTTTATTCATGAGAGTTCTGGTAAAAAGTTATTGAATAATTTATACTGTATTTTTAAAATTCTCTATCGTTTTTTTTATGTCCGGTTTTTACTTTTTTAATTTTTTTTTTTAATTTAGTTTTGAAAATTATAAATTATTTTTTTCAGATTTTTTTTTTTTCTTTAAGACAATAAATTTTATAATTTGAATTTAATCTAATATCAGACATTTTTCATGGAGGAAAGATTTAATTAGAAATTAATTCCACAAAGATATAATCAGGTTTGGGGACCACGTTATTTCGATGGACCCCTATTGTAGTTTGAATTTTCAAAATTTCATATATAATTGTAAAAGACTATTCAAAATTTTTCGTGGGCATGTAAGTGCAACTGCAGAAAGTTCTGAAAAATATTAAAATTAGCAAGGCAAATTATTAAAATCGTTCTTTTAATTATCAAAAAACAAAATTTTCGAAATTTTTTCAAAGCTCAATTATATTTATTAAACTAAAAATAATGCAATACCTCAAAGTCTGTTTTACACTTAAGAAATATTCTTTAAAAAAGTATTTAAAAATCATTAAAAATATGTAGATTGAAAAAAAATCAGGAAAAAAAGTAAATAACAAACGAGTATTTAAGAATAAATATAAAAAAAGGTTTACGTAAAATGAATTTAGAACAAAAAAAAAAAAGAAAATCATTAGAATTCTTGAAAAGAAAAAATAAAAATGTTTTAAATAATGGTAAAATTGTATAACAACTTTAAAATTTAACAATTTAAATTAATTTTAAACAATATAAATATAAAATAGAAAAAAAAAATTTGTCTGACAATCTTATATACAGGTTTTACTAATAACTTTTAAAAAATAAATTTATATACATATATGTAGAAAAAATTTAACATATGTAAATAAAAATTAAAAAATAATTTTTTCTTCAACATTTTCTCAAAGAAAAAAAAAAAACAAAATAGAAAATTATAAAAAATAATAATAAATTTTTGAATCTGGATCTTATGAAATAAATTTTAATAAAAAAAAAAAATATATTTAATAAATAATTTAAAAACAAAAATCAAAGTTATAGGAAAATAAATGAAATTTAATTTAGAAAATTTAGTATAACAAGAAAATTATTGAGCAAAAAAAAACAAAATGAAATAAAAAAAAGAAAAAAAAGAAGGAATTAAAGATATATATACAATGTATCTAAGAAGTTGTTAGTTCTGTAATATGAATAAAAGATAATTGACATGTTTTAAATGCTTATTTATAAATCTTAAAAATAAAAGACAAATAACGAGTACAGTTTAAAATACGAGTACAGTATTAATTAATTAAAATATTTCGATTAATTTTTAAATGTAAACTTTCTATAAATATTAAAAAGCCAAAAACTGAGGACAATTGAACTAATGAAAATTAGATAATAATAATAATTTATTTAATTCTTATTAAAAGTATATACATATATAGATAAATAAATATAAAAAAGCTTAAAAAAAATCTAAGAATTAAAAAAAAAATTGTTAATACTACCACAAACACACACATAAAAAGAAAAAAAAAAAAAAAGAAAAAAGAAATTAAAACAAGTTTATTTATGTTTGTTCCTATTTAAAGAGAAAATAATTAAATTAAATCTGATATTTAATTGTTGAAAAAAAAAATTTAAGTAGAAAATTTTGAAATAATTATAAAATAATTCAATTTTATTTTTAAATAGTTACAAAAAAAAAAAAAAATTTTAAATAAAATTTTATTAATAAAAAAAAAATTAGTTGTTGGATATTGTGTAATTTTATTGAATTAAATTTCAAATATTTATTAATAAGATAAAATTGAGAAAAACATTTAATTAATAAAGGAAACAACATATTTGAAATGTAACGAAAATTTGTTGTAATTGTAAAGTGATTTGAAAAAAAAAAAAATTTAATTAAACTTTATTGAAAAATAAATTTAAAAAAAAAAAAAAAAATTTAAAGCTGTTTTATTTTCGCCTGCAAAAAAAAAAATTTATCGTTACTTGTAAAATACTAGAATTTTTTTTTGTCTTGGGTTGATTCAGTGATAGAATGTGATAATTTACGATCTTTTCATTCCAAATCTGTAAAGGATTATGCTTATACGGCTTTTAGTATTCGAGATACAAATTTTTAAATTTTGCAAATAATTTGAAAATAGAGAATTCGTTTCTAAGTAATTTAAAATAATATGAAATTAAAAAATGAAGATTATATCCTTTGTCAAAGGTAATTTTTATTCTTATTGAACGATGTTGAAATGTCGTTGCGAAAAAAAAGTTATACATATGTATATGTAAATTTCAGAGTATAGAAGCATAAAAAATTAATTTAATTTTTTTTTTTAAATAGAGTTTTTGTTGCTGAAGTGGTTGACAACTTTTTTTTTTTTTTCAAACTTTACAGCAAATTATTTTGTAAAGTTACGTATTTATTTTCGTATTATATTTTATTCTTTCAGAAACTGTATGAGTATGAGTTTTTTGGATTTATTTTATGTTTATTCCAAACTAAATAAGCTTATTGGGTTAATTTTAAACAAAGTAAAAGAAAAAACAAAAAAAATTGAATCGTTCTCAAAGGAAAAAAAATAATTGAAATAAGAAAGAAACTGATAAAAATAAGGAAAAAGAATATGGAAAGCATAAGGAAATTTTGTAAAAGGAAGTATAAATAGGAAAGTAAATATCGTAAATGGGGCAATATTTAGTTATAAGAAAAATTACAGACAGATTGAATTGAATTGAATCGATCGATCGATTTATACTTTTAGATACAATTTTATGATATCTTTTTTTTTTTTTTTTTTAAATTTTTTTATTATAAGAAAAAAAACACCAACAGAGGAAATTGATAGGTATTTTTACGATTTTTTTCCCTTCTCTCTTAGGAAATTTAATAAGATTAAATGTGAATATAGGCAAAACTGTACACACATTTCCTTTCAATTTTATGTGCTTCATAAAATGATTGAAAAAAGAACGAATTAAATAATAAACGTAAAAAAAAAATAAGGAAGCAAAAGGAAAGCAGGAAATTATGTTACATGTATCGTATAAATCGATTTTCATTTATTCGTTACATGCAAGCAATAGATACACATCCTTTGATGTACATACTCGTATATACATATAAAGGCACTCACATCAGATGAGAATCAACTCTCAGTTAATGAATATTTTTACTAGAAAAAATAAAAAATAAAAAATAAATAAGTAGAGAAAAAACGCAATAAATTGACTTTTTTTCCCATTAGATATTATATTTGATTAAAAATTACCGTGAGGACAAATACGTGTAAATTTTTCAAATACCTAGATATGTATATGTATGTATGATATATACGATGATATTTTAAAGAGAATTTTAAAATCATAAAATTGCCTTCGGTCTTTTTTTGATACGAAAATTAAAATAAAAATAAAAACTCTTATTTTTTTCTTCTATGTTTATAAATTTCATCAAATGTCCGCAAAATAATTTTCACAAATTCAAAATGAAGAGGCAAAACCTTTCATATTTTAATTAAAATAAAACAGTAAAAATTTAAATTTGTTTACATATATGTATGATCAAATGTGAGGATGTTTGTGTTCATGTGTGTTTGTTAAATATGATTGACATTTTTTTTTTTTTCTAAAACCAGCATAAATTTCAAATTTTATTAGATAATATGTCACAAAAATATAAAATTTCCACTACGTATATGATTAATTTTATGTTATTTGATTTTAAGGGTTAAATAGCAAACAATATAATTTGAAAAAAAAAAAAAATATAAATAAATAAATAAATAATTCATTATACAAATGTTATTTTTTATAAAACTTTTGATATAGATAACATTTTATGTAATAATAAATTAAATTATGTAAAATATGACTTTTATAATTTCTTTAACAAAATATCCAATGAAATTCAGATATGTATGTATGTATAAACAAATTAGATATGTAACACTTGAGATTAAATCATACGAATTTATTTTGTAATACATCATGAATAAAAATTAAAATCAAAATTGAAGATAAAATGTAAAAGTCAAAGAAGTCAAGTTACAGGGTAATTACTGATATTTTGTATGTGAAAGTATACATGTTAAATGTTAAACATGTAGTCAAAATATTAATTTCTTCTTTTAAGAATTATCCTGTTTTGTATAGAATGCAAAAAAAAAAATAATAAAAAATAAACATTAAAGATTAATCCAATATGATATGAGTATTACATTTTGCATCTTAACAAATACTATATAGAATTGAAATTTATAACTAAGACCACTATACTTCTGAATACCTTTGTCTATATTTTCATTTCAATTAGTCTAGGATATTGTGCCTTTTTGATTTTAAATTGTTAAATTTAATCATGTATATTTCTTTAGAGAAATTCATTTATACTTCAAATTTAAATTTTATTGTTATTGTATTCAAAATTAATTCATTATCCTTTGGGATTTTCTATAGAAAAGGATAATCCTTTTTTTTTTTAAAGTTACATAAAGTCCATTTTAAATTGTATACATTAATATACATACAAATGAAATAATATTGTGTATAATATGAAACATAATAGACAATACATTTTATTTATATTTTATTCTTTTGTAAATTCATATCTTGAAATTTTGTTATAAATAATATTATACATATTTTATTATGTGAACACAAAAAGGATATAGAAAAAACTTATTAATTTAGAAAATTATTAAGTTTATTTTACATGATGTTTGAGTTAAAATACTGTTTTATTTGTTTTTTTTTTTTTTGAAAAATTTTTAATAAACTTTAAAATTGAAATAATAATCATTTTGTAATTTTCAAAAAAAAAAGATAAAAAGTACTTTTTTTTTTAAATAATCAATGACCAAAAAAAAAAAAGAAGATACAACTCATACTATGAAAGAAAATTAGATGAAAAAGAATTTTTGTTTTTTAAATTTAAGTATTAAGAAATGTGTGTTTTTAATAATATTAATGAAAATGTTTATTTATTGCTTTATAACTGACTTCCTCCTTTTCTGATTATAATGGAACGTTTTCATTCAATACATGTGCTATACATATACATATGTATGTACATACATACATATATGTAACATGTAATTTTAAAGGATATCGAATTTCCCTTTTCTCAGGTTAACTTCTGGACTGTATCTAAGCAATAAATTTTATTTAGTTAGGTGATACATTTAAATTGTAGATTGGATATTTTGATCTCTGTTGTTAAAAGTAGTTTTTCATTTACATTAACTTTTGTGTATTTAAAATGTGCTTTAATATATACAATTTATTCTCTTATAACGGTTATTTTGTGAAACAATCATTTATTTAGGTGTATTGGTTTTTTATTGTAAGCTTATTTAATGTTAATTCTATAGAAGTAGTATGTAATTGTTATTTTGTGAATGGTGATTTCTAAAAAAAAAAAAAAAAAAAAATGGAACTAATTTTATTTACGTTGCTATTATTACAGGTATGCCTTTTGAATTTTAATTTAATTACTATTATTGTGTACCTGAATTAGTGAAAATAATTGGTCAACAAAATGTTATCAGGACACGTAAATAAAAGAGCAAAAAAAAAAAAAAACAGCTTATACGAGGTAATTGAATGATATAATAATATATAAGTATTTTAGAACATTTTCAATTTTAAAATATCTTTAAAGTGTTTTTATTGTTCTATTTTAGTTGAAATGTTTATGATATAGTTTTAGAGACGTGTTATTGAAACCTTTGTTGGTTACCTTAGAATACCGTCTTAAAATACAATACTTTTTTTTTTTTTTAAATTAAATATAATCAATAATTTTCAAATTCATCAAAAATTTTATATAATGTCCTTGGTAAATCAACAACATCTAAGTATAGCTAATCATTGATTAAAATTCTATCTAAATTCAGATCATGATAATAATTTCTATAGATTCTTCTGAAATATGTAAAATTTACCCAAAAATAAAAAGATAAAATAAAAAATAAACCATAGTACAGAATGCAAAATTCAATTGTTGTTATTGGTGTTTAATTGAAATGCAATCATTCAAATGTTTCTGTGCTTATTCAAAAATAACAAGAATTCTTAAATCTTGAAATACTTAAATTTTTCTATCAACGATTTCAAAGATTTTATTTACATACTATATTTCAATTGTTTTTTAAAATTTTGTATTTTCTTCAAATATAAGTGGATATTTGAAATTCTAATATGTACATTATTTTTTTATTGTAATGTTTTGTATGTGTGTGTTCATTTTTTTTTTTTTTTACTGTTAAATAGAAAGGATTCAATAAATATTATTGATTTATTGTCCTGTATAAATCGTATTTATTATTGAATACAACACGTATTCTATATAAAACGGAGTAAGAAGAAAAAATTTAGGAAGAGAATTAAAGAAAGAAATCTACTTTCTAATATATGTATATATATTTTTTTGTATTTAAATTCGATATTGAATTTTCAAATTATTCTTTTCTACAAATAAGAATTAGGAAAAACAAAAAAACAAAAAAACAACAAAAAATGTAATCGATGAAGTTTTTGAATTGTGAATCTGCAATATGATGTTTTCTTCAGTACATATTTTATTTTATTTTTTATATCATAGAGATGATAAAGAAGAATAGACATACATACATATGTATATACATATATTTTGTATAATAAAGCTTGTACAGATAGAATATTGTTTTTCATTCAATTGTTCAATAGAAAAATTCATGTAAATTTATTTACTTATTCTATGAATTTTGTTTTTTAAATATTAGAATTTACTTAACCTACGTAATTGTTTTCTTTTTCAAAATGTATATTTTTGTATGTGTACATGTGTTTTTATGTAGAATTCTTACATATGTATATACATCTAAATAATATTGTATACGTATACATACATATATTCAATATTTTCATTAACTTTTCAATAGTCCTTCAAACTGATGTTAAGTGTTTTTGATTTTCAATTTTTTCAATCTTCTTGATACTTGTTTTACTGCATATACTGTGTTTTGGACAGATTGTAAATTGTATGTAGCTTTATGGAATATTTAGGTCGTTCAATTTTGTATTTTATCGAGAATAAAAAAAGAGTATAAGTATGAGTATATGTTTATTTGGCTATTTATTTGAGTATTGTAACATTTGAGAAAATTGAAATTATGTTTTTGATAATTTGAATTAATGTTCACATCAAAATTAGTAAGGAAATTAAAATTATTCTATTGATTATTTTAATGAAGAAATTGTAATTAAAATTTTTGTTTTGTAGAAATAAATTTTTAAAATCATTGAAATACTTAAAAGCAATAAAAATTTCAATTTCACTTGCAAATGATCTTTGATTTATAAAATTTTTTTTTTCAAAAACAAGTTCTATAATGACTGTTATGTTTGTTATCTATTTTTTAAAAAAACACATACACGACTAAAGATATGCGTATATGTACATATGTATATATTTATGAATTCTTATTAAGAAGTATGCAATTTAGAAATTTCGTAGTGAAAATACTTGAAATAAGATAAAATAAAAATAAAAAGAACAAAATGAACAAAATGAAAGAAAAATCAAAAGTGTCTCATATACTCGTAAGTGCTTTTTTTTTTGTTTTTCTCATTAACAAAGTAAAAATTGTTTATTATATTTGTTATGAAAAGTTTATGAAATATGACGTCAAAAAACACATTAGATGAAAAAAAAAAAAGAAAATAAAAAACTTCAAGAATATAAGAAAATTTTTTTTCTTTTATTTTTTTTGCTAACAATTGTCAAATATGATTATTCATCGTGTACTTTACTTGGCAGAATATGATTTTCTTTTTACATTTTGAAAGAATAAAAAAAACAGTTTATTTTTTATTTTCTCATATTTTGTGCATAAGCACATAAGTATTTTAAGAAGGATCAAACGAAAAACTAAAATTCAAGAATTTTAAAGAATACATGTACTTTTGAATTAAAGAACAACAAAACGAAGAAGATGAAGAAAAAATATTAAGTAAAAAAGAATTTTTTATAGAGGATATCTTTGTATTACATTTCAGTTTTTTAATATTGAATTTACTTTTCATTAACAAAAGAAAAAAATGTGTGTATGTATATTTTAAATTCATTAAATTTTGAAAATTCATATTTTTCCTTGTTATTTTAATTTGTTGTTTTTTTTTTCCAGGAATAATTCGAGTGTAAAAAATAAGAAACGTAAAATATCGTATTTGATTACTACAAAAAATCATACAAAAACTGAATAACAAATAACACTATAAAAATTTCATGCAAAAAGAAATACATACATACATACATATATTTAAATTATTTCTATTTTTTTTTTTTTTTCAAAAATATTTAAATATTCTTTTGGAAAGTTATAAACGAAGAATTTTTTGAATGGTGAAAAAAAAAAAAACAACAACAACATCAATAAATTTGTAATGAGATTAACTATGTTTTATTGTTAGAAGTTTCCCAGTTAAGTTCGTTGCTATCATTTTGGATTATAAACTTTCAATTTATGAACTGTTCATTTCATAAGAATCCAAAAAAAAAAATTAAATCAAAGTTCAAGGAAAGAAAATTTTTATAACAATATTTATACAATTTCAAATAAACTGAATAAATTTAAAATTCTATAAAAAAAAAACAAAAATTCAAATATATACATACTTAATTTAAAACAATAAAATGTAATAAAAAAATATTTTATTATGTGAAAAACACGAAAAAAAAAAATAAAACGAACAGCGATAACAAAGAAGAATAACAAACTCAATTAAAATGAAACTTTTCCATATAAATTGAAATTAAAAACTGTTTTTCAAGAGACAGCAAAAAAAAAAAAAAACAAAAACAAAAACAAGTTATATATATGGTATTTTATTTAAAAACTATTTCAATTTTAAATATAAATGACAGAAGAAAATATGTTAGATTTTTCATTCTTTATTTATTTATGTACTTTAAATAGGCGACAATCATAACACAGAGAAATAATATTTATTATTTTTGTTTTTTGTTTTTTTTCTGTTATGTACACAATAAATAAATAAAAGAAAAATAATTGTATAAATATAAATAAATTTCTTGAAAAAATTTTTGTTTTTATATTTTTATTTTGAAATTTGTAACAACGCGATCTCATATACTTCAAATGAAAATTGTATTTTTAATAAACAATTCCACAATAAAAAAAAATATATGAAAATATATTGAAAAAAAAAAAAAAAAAGTTTGTAAGAACAAAAAACTGAATTTTAAAATCAACAAAAAAAAACACAGAATTTATATGAATCAAATTGAGTTAGAGTTTTTTAAAAAGTTCTGTGTTTCCTTATTTTGTGTGTATAAAATTGTGAACTATACAATTTCTAGTAAGTTTAGATGATAATAAAATAAAAAATAAAAAAAATATATGTATGTACATTCGTACAAAATAAACATAAAACACAAAATAAAAAGATAGATATACAGCAAAAAAAAAAAAAAACATTATAATTGAAGAAAAATAAAATTATTATTTTGTTATTTTATATTTTACTGAGAGAAAGAATTTTTTCATGTGAATTTCTTTAAAACAAAAAAAAAAAAAAAAAATTATGTGAACTCGGGCAAGTGAAATGAGTTAAGTTATATATTTTTTTTTTTTCATTTTGGTTTAGGTTTTAAATTTAAGAATAAAAGAAAAACAAAAATTTTAGAAAAACGATAAACTTTTTTCAAATTTAAAATTAAATAAAAATTAAATTTCAACACAAAAAAAAACGTTATTTCTTTTTATTGCTATTTTAATTGAAATTTCGCATTTTGTTATGTGTAGGTTATACGAGTACATACATACATACTTACATATATAATTTTTTTTTTTTCAAAATATTTATTTAATATTAAAATTAAATTTCTATTATTCATATGAAATTTTTATTGAACAAAATAACATGAAAGATCAAAAATGAATTTTCAAATCTATTGAAAAATAAAATCAAGTAAATAAATATTTACCTATACCATACATACTTGTAGAATCCTTTGAATAATTAGTTATAAAGTTTAGAAAATGAAATTTTTATTATTGTTTTTATTGTTTAATGACCTAATATTGTGCAAAATAATGTTTACATTTTATGCATAGTTGCAAGGATATCATGATGATAATGATGTTGTTTTTGTTATGATATTTATATGTTTTTATTTATGCTGCATTGCGGCTAATATAAATGATATTTTGTTATTTTGTATGACATTATAAACCACAAATCCATATAGATATGAAATTTGATTTAACATCTATTTATTTATGCATAAAATCAATAAAACTTATATTATTTCAAAAAATAATTGTGTTTTATTATTTCTTTTATTTTAATTTGTCCTTGTTCCGTTTACTTGTTGTGATTTGTTTTTGAAGGTGATGATGCATGCATTTATGGGGAGATTGTTTCAATTGATTATGATGAGAGCAGAAATTTAATTAACAATAAAATTTATAATGATTGAAAATATAAAACTTAAAAAAAAAAAAGGACTACGTTATGAATGTTTTTTGTTTTTCTGTACATGATAAAAAAAAGATTTTTATAAAATCCTTATAATCTAAAAGACAAATCCATTTTTCAATTACTTCAGCAAATTTTTCTCTTTACATACATATTTTTTTTTTTAGAAAGGATCTCTATATAAAATATTAGACTAAACAAAACTCTATTTTTGTTACACAAAAAAAAAAAACAAATCCAATTTAACTCTCATTATTGAAGGGTTACTAATAAAATATGTACAATGTCTTGTATACCTTTAATATAACATCAAATAGTGGTTATGTAATCATAATAATGATAATAATGAAAATTTATGAGAAGAATAAATTTGTTTAAAAAGAAAATGAGAGTGTTTTTATATTTATTATGTTTCTTTTACAAAGGATATATTGTACTTTGTAGATTTTATATAAAAAAAAAGCTCTTTCGGATTTGAAAAAAAAAAAATATTTCAAATTATTTTATTGTTTGACGTTATTACGTAGGATGTGTTGGTCTTATGAGATTTTCAATTTTACATAATTCTTAAATATTTTGTTGTTTTTTATTCCGTTTTTTAAACACATAATTGTACAGATTAAATAAATTTATGGTAAATAAGATTACATTAAATGATAATTATCATTTAATTATGTATTTCGTTAAACGATAAATTGAAATTTAATTTCATAAAAAAGTGTAGATTTTATTTTTTTCTTTTAAAAATGAGCAAAAAAATATAGTATATACATATATGTATGACTTTTTAAAAGTTCAATTTAATTTTGAAATTTTTACTTTTACAACAATTGTTGGATATGTTAAAAACAAAAAAAAAGTTGAGTTATCCTTGTGTTGAAAAATAATAAAATAACACATATTACTTCTGAAAATAGGAGAAATTATGAAAGCTCAATTCTGATGAAAATTTATAAAATCAATTATTTATATGAAGAAATTGTAAATCTAGGTTGAAGCTTTTCTTATTTAGCGCAGTAGCAGTTGCCATTTTGATTTTTTCAATTTATAAAATTGACATAACGAACAATAAAATAGTGGGATTTTTTCCCCACTATTATCTGTCCCAAAAAGTCGTTTCTTATACTTTTCATTAGAACTATAAAATGTTTCAAATGTACTTAAGAAGTATTTCAATTGAATAAAAATTTTACTACTACATATACTTTTTCTTTTCAAAAAAAGTTAACTCCAACCATATCTGTTTAACCGCATGTTTAACTGACCGTGTTATTTTTTTAAATTTCTCATAGTTAAAAAAAATGCAGTTTACTCATTTGTATTTCATGGTGGAAGAATTCATTTATATTATCTTTTTAATTAAATTCATGATAATTAAAAAAATATATTTTGATAGTGAGTAACAAATTCAAGTAATTAAAACTGAAATAAAATATAACATTTTTAACGATTATCTATTAAAATTCTGCATATTTTTACCTTTGACCTTTTTTGCAAATAAAGTTGAAGATTTTAAAAGTGATTTCAATATGAATTCTTAGTTGTATTTACAACTTTCATTATCTGAAATTTAAAATTTTTTTTAAAAAACAAACAAAAATATAAATAGCTTTCTGTTTATTTTACTAAAAGTTCAAAATTTCATAAACAGTTCTTCCTTCTATGCATTCATATTTAAAGTTTAAAAAAAAAACTCCATAATCCTTTGATGTATTTCATAAATCACGTAACATAATCGATTTCTATAAAAAATCACGTACTCAGAAAAAAAATAAAAAGTAAAAAATAAAAATAACTGTAGCCTAGTTAAAAGTTTTAAGTTAAAATCTCGAATATATGTCACATACGAGAAAATATTCAGATTTTTTTATTTATATGTAGTTTTTGTACCTTATTTTTTTCTTTCTCTTTTTTTTTTTCAAGTAAAAAAGACATTTTATTATTGTACTGTACATGCATTAAATATCTATCATATAGTCAATGACTTTCATTTTATTATCATTTTAAAAATTTTCAATACACTATTTTTATTCATAATTCATTATCATAAGAAACGTGAATTGGAATATTATGATGATGAATTTGACATAACATTTTGCAAAATGTCACATAAATTCTTCCTTAATACCTTAGTTAGAAAAAATAATAAGCAGAGCATAAAAAAAAAAAAAAATATTGCAAAATTGTGTTTTCATAACCTCAATAAAAGTTATGAATTTTAAATTTTGAAATGATATCATAAGAAAAATTTAACAAAATTATATTGACATAAATGCAATTCAATGCAATTGCAATATTCTTTAGGAATTCATGAATACATGAATGTCAGTAACCTAATTACATATATTTGATAATACATATTATCATTATTCTTAAGGTATTTGAAGTTATCTAGGGTGTCATACATT
This sequence comes from Bombylius discolor, assembly GCA_939192795.1. Taxonomy (NCBI): domain Eukaryota; kingdom Metazoa; phylum Arthropoda; class Insecta; order Diptera; family Bombyliidae; genus Bombylius; species Bombylius discolor. The sequence goes on along the minus strand of OW584238.1, from coordinate 43,207,926 downwards.
ATATACGTATGTACATATGTGTGTTGTATAATTTGCTCTTGAAATTTAATTGTTTTTTTCTTTGAAGTAATTAACATTTAAGTTAGAAATGTTACAGAATTCATTTTTTAATTTAAGTGAGCCCCAACACGACCTACGGATATTCATTTACTGTACTCTTGATTAACATACATATGTTACATCACTGACGTATGTCAATATGAAATGGATGGGATAGAATGTGGAAGAAAAAAAATATTGAATGAGAGAGTGTTATAATGAAGTAATTAAAAACTCATTTAAAATTTTCATATCCTTTATTTAGAAAATTTAATTGCACAAAAATATGGTGCATAAAATTTGTAACGATATATTTACATGTGTATATACAAATATGCTCACCTATTCTGTTTCATTTTAATTCTGACTCCGTATGGGAATTTATTTCTTTTCTGTTAATTGATCTGAAAATTGAATTATTTTATTGAATGAAAATTAAAAATTATTGAAAATTTTAGTAATAAATTAAAAAATAATCAATATACATATATATATTTTAATATTGAATCATTTCGATCTAAAAGACTGTTAAAGTTCCTTATATCATTATAAATTTCTTATATATTTTTTAAATCACATGCGGAAATAGAAAATATACGAATATTATTAAATTATATAAAAACTTAACCTGATAAAAGAACCTGAATGAACCTTATTAATTTTTAAATTAATTTCAAGAGAGAAAAATAAAATTGTTTTTTTTTTTTTTTTACAATAATATTTTCATATTAAAAACCAATTAATTACACTCTGAATAATAATTATAAAATTATAAATAAAACTTCTAGAAATTTAATGACCGTAAAAAAAAAAAAAAAAAAAAACTATAAATTGCACTCTTATTCTGAAAATTTAATTAATATCCAATTAATATCCACGTTAGTAAAAAGAAAAAATAAATATCAAATGTAATAGTCTTTAAAAAAAAATTTTATAATGCAATTATAAAATCAATCAGAATTATTTATTTAATTATATAAATTTCAATGAAATTCATGTATTTTTAATATATTTTATTTTATGTTATTGCAATTCATTACTATGAAGTACACATTGATTTTAATTTCTCATATCATCATAATTTTTCTTTAATGTTTATGATTTATTTACCTTTCTTTTAAAATAAAATAATAAAATAATAAATAAACTAAAATGTTTTTATTACAACTATAAATGTGTGATTTAGAAAAGTTAATTTATTTCAAAACAAGATAAATTTACAACTAACACAGCACAATTTAGAATATATGTATATGTATATTAATGTAGATAAATACTATAGTGTAGAGTACATACACATATAATGTGTCAATAAAATAAATCTATATGTACCTATGTATAGAATAAAATTAAAACCCTTTTTTTTTTTACATTTATTCTATTTTATATATTCACTTATTTGCTGTATACACTTTTTGTTTTTTTTTTCTCATTTTTGATATTTTGTACAAAATAATACAAAATGATATAAATTTCAATTGTCATATATGTAAATATAACATTGAATACATACGTATTAAGAGTATGAGTATTTGTTTGTGTAAATATAAATAAATTCAAGTCACAAACAATTCAAATTTTGATAAAAAAAAAAAAAATTTAAAATTTATGTTCATTTTAACATTAGAATGTCAGATATAATCAAAAGATTAGTTAAATTTGATACTTTCAAAATGAATATATGTATATATGTATGTAGGTACTCTTTTTTTTATTTTTTTTTTTTATTTTATTCAAAGGTAGAGAACATATTAAATGATAGAGGGTTATAATATACTGATACAGAAAAATATACCAAGTATCTATATGTACGTACAATTCATTTTCATTTCTAATGTACATATAACGTTTTAAAATTGTATATAGTTAAGCAAAAAGTTACATACATTGCTACATACATATATTTCATAACATTTTATTTATTATATTTTCAATATTCAATATACTATAGATAGATATATTCTATACAATAAAGCATAGATTTAATTTCTTTCGTAAATAAATGTTTAAATATGATTCGAATATTGATTTATATTTATTTACATATATTTGTTATATAATTGATTTTAATTAGTATGATAAAGTTTAGGAAAAATATATATGTATATGCAGGAAATGTCATACCATACCAAAGATAAAAAACTTTTAGTTACTTTCATAAGAACAAAAAAAAAAAAACGTATTAGAGTATATTTTTTAAACAGAAAACATTTTAAATTTTAAATATCTGTTCGAATTGTCGATTTTTTTCGTATAATTTTTCAAAAGATTAAAATTGTATGAATCCCAAAAACATTCAAAATATACATTCATTCTTTTTTTTTTATATTGTTTTGCTTTTTTGAATTAAAAAATAAAACCTAGTTCCATCGAATCTGTTGAATCCCAATGAAATCTTGTCAAAGGATTTATTAAATATACATTATCGAATATGAAAATAAAGCCTTTTAATCACATCTCTTTAATGGAGTTTTTTTTTTTTTTTATTAAAAATTCTTTTATTATTTAAATATTTAATTAATGCATGAATTAGTTTGAAAAGAGCATATTTCATATTATTTAAATTTCATATGACAAAATTGTTCCCTATTTAATTTTTTTTTTTTTTTTACATAATAATTATGCAATGTGATTAAGATAAAACAAACATTCATATTGGGGGAAAAAAAAATCAGATCAAACAAAAATATGCGTTTTACGTATTCTACATGAACAGATAATTCTTCATTCATGAAAAATTTAAATTAAATTGACTTTGCGTAATACACACAAAATGTATTGAGAATTACAACAACAACAACAACAACAAAAAAAAAAAAACAAAAAAAAAAAACAAATTTTAAAAATGTCACTCAGTCAGATATTTCGAAATTTTAAAACAATATATATTTGTAAATAATTTTGCTATTTAATAGCCATACTATTATTATGTAAGCACATTTTCTGAATAAATATTTATGAAAATAAATAAATAAATATATGTCATCATTAAAATATTGTACCAAAATAAATTCGTGACTTAACGTAATACATATGTACATATATGTATGTAAAATTATAGTTGTAACCAAAATTATTATCCTTATATTAATTTGGAAAACTAAAGCCCATTTTATTCGAATAAAATTTGAAATGCAAAATTGAATGATTGTTGGTCATCCATGATGACGATGTGTATGAATTCATTTAATATATTTTATCGTTTCATTTTTTTTTTTTTTTCATTAAATGAATAAATAAAATTTACCCGGTAAAATATCAATAAATACACATAATATACATATAATTATGCTATTGTGAATTTCTTTAATTTGTTATTTATTGAATAAAAATAAAAACAAAAATCAGGAAGTTTAAAAAAAAAATAGTAGATAAATAAAATAAATCCTGAATAAATAAAATAATGATAAAAAAATATGTATATTTTAAAAATCTGATAATCGTGATATCAAGCTAAAGGATTAAGTGGTGGCTGGAAGTGAGAAAATTTTAGAGAAAAAAAGAATATACTATATAGTAAACGCTTAAAGTTTTTACATTTTTAAATTTTCATATTTTTTTCTTACTTGAAAAGTGTCTTAAGTCCAGAAATACTTTGATCAATATGTTGTTGTTAATGACACCTTACTATGTATTTTGACCTATTGAAAGATTTTGAATTTATAAGCAAAAAATTTTCCTATAACTAACTGTTCAAATTTTCTTAATGTGCTTCGTCTTCAAAAGTTTTCAATTGTAAATTAGATTTTGTAGACGACGAGCTCTTTTACCGTAAAAAATGTCGAAGATTATTTTTAAAATAAAATCTGTACACCAAATGTGAGAATTTTCATTTTTCATGAATGAACGTCTAGACTTTAGACAAACGATGATGATATCCGAAATGATGGCAATTGCTTCAAATTTCAATTTGTTATGTCAATATGACAAGATGTGCACAAGATGAAATTATTAAATTCATGTACAAAGTCTCTTACATTTCATGCAACAACAAACAAAAAAAAAAAATTCAAATTTTAGAATTTATGAATAAATAAAATGCGAGAAAAAAAAAACCATTTACTGTATAGTACTTTTCTTGGAAAATTTTCTACTTAAATATTAAATTTATTTAAAAAACAATTATTCGAAGTTTGTTTGAAATAATTATTCCGGCATATACAATAGTTCTTCTGTTTAAAAATTTACTTTTCACAAATCTGTAATATCGAAAATTATACATTTCTTCAAATTTTTTTCCAAATAATAATCTAATCTTTTTCATGATCAAAAAACTTGATATCATAATAAGAAATTCAACGGTTACTTCCTTGTATTTCAAACTATGATACTTTGATGTAGAATATTTTATGATAGTCTATCATTTTTACCATCATTACCATCAATAATTATCTTATCATTCAACTCGATTATAATTTCAAATTGTATGAAACCTCATTATTTTGAAATAACCATAATACTTTACCTAATTATTATTTTTTAATGACGTTTAATTTTTAATTATTGGATTAAAATTATTTGAAACTCTAATCTGCTTGAATTTTTTAACGATTATTACGTTTTTTTTTTTTAAATATTTCTTTTAAATTCAATGAGTTACATAAAAATGAATTTAATGTAAAAACAAAAAAAAAACAACATAAAATCATGTTTTCGTTTGTAACTTATGCAAATTAACCGAATTTAAACAATTTCTCAAAAATAAAATGTAAGTAATAATGATTTTTTATTTTTTAAATTCTAATCAAAAATTTTCCCCAAAAACATAAAAAAAAGGTGGTGATTTTTTGTTTCAGATTTTATTAAAAATCCAGATAAAGCTTTATTACTTTTACCTTACATATTATTCAAATGCGTACTATATTCTTCTCGTATATGATTTAATTTTTTGAATAATTTTTTTTTTATGTATTTTATTTGAAATCATATGTATAAAAACATTATACCGCATAATTGTATTCACATAATTTTTATTCACGTACTACAAAAGAAAAAATGTAATTAAATGATATTAATGAAATCATAACAAGAAAAGTGCATGAAAATTGTTCAACTACACAAAAGTGAACAAAAAATTAATAATAATAGCAAAAGCAAAAAAAAGTAAAATAGGAATATACAATTATGATGATGATGATGATGATGATGTTATAAAAACATGAAATGAACAAAGAATCCTTATGAATGAAAACATAAAGAAGAAGAAGAAAAAAAATTAAAAAAAAAAAAAAAGTTGAATAATTGTTGAAAGGATAATAAAAACGAACAGCATAATCATTTCAGAAAAAGATATTTTATCAAAAATGAATAAAAAAAAAAATCTCGATTTATAATTTTTTTTTTTTTTTGTGTTATTGCATACCTAATTTTCTTTTGAATTTTTTCGCGTTGATTCGTTTTGTTATTAATTTTTAAAAGAGAACCACTATGAACTCTTTAGCTCTTTACAAAATACACAAAAATAAAAATAAAATAAAATAAATACTTAACGAATCAGTTTTATTTAATTATTTATATATTTATTATGACATCGATTCATTTTAATTTGGTCTCTCAAGAATTTTATTTATTGCAAAAAAATAAAAAATAAAAAATTTTGTATACACTTTAAGTATCAATTTAAACGAAAATATGTTGAATACTTATATTTAGATTTTATATTGCATTCAATTAGATTTTTGTCGCAGATTTTTTTTCACTTTCGACTGTTTAAAAAAAAAGTCATAAAAAATCATTGAGTTTTCCAAAGAAATTTTATGAGAGATTTTAAAATTTCAGGAAAAAAAAAAATACAAATTAAGAAATTCTTTTTATGTTAAAAGTGGAAGTTAAACTTGAAAAAATTATTGAAAATATTACTTGAAAAATAACAAGAAAATGTAAAGGGTGTTTCAAACAAGAAGTGTGCAAGAAACGTATAATTTTCTTGGATCCTTTGAAAGAGAAATATGTATGTATGTTCATGATACATATAGATTGACTACTGGAACACCACATAAATAAATAAAAAATTTTTTTTTTTTCTAAATTGAAATTAAATTGAAATAAGGAATAAGGAATTAAAATAAAAAATTTATGGATCATAAAAAGTGAGCACACAATTAAATTTTGTTTTGTTAAGCAAAGTATTTTGATTAAAAAAATTTTTTTTTTTTACCAAAATAAAAGACAAAAACATAACTGAAATATAAAAAGTTAAAAGTTTCTTTTTGTTACTTCTTTCCAGATGTTCGTTCTTATTTGTTGAAAGCAAATGTGGTCATTTTTATTAGTTTAGTTTTTTTTTTTCTTAATTATATATTTTTTAATGTTCTTTCAATTGTTTAAGAATTTAAATGAATTTATTTAACAATTAAAAATGTTAAATAACCCATGACTTAATGGAGGTCTTTTAATAACTGAAAAATTTCCATTAGAATATCTTATGATTGCATGACAAAGAGAAATCTTTTAATAATTTTTTCTGCTTCTAAATAATTTAAATAGAAAATTTTAAAGTATATAAGTACATACAAATAAGCCATATATGTATGTATGTAATTAAGCCATATTCTGTTCATTGAATGAATTTATTTGAATTTTTAAAGACACTTCGTTTGTTAATTAATTTTTTTTTTTTTCAAATTTTTGTACTATGTATGTTCTAATTTATTATTTAATTTGTTAATATCTTTTACTTAATTTCTTAATTATTTTTTCTTAAAATCTAGTCTATGGTAAACGAGAAAACGAGAAATAAATTTACTTGTTCGAATAATCCATGAATGTTTTTCTTTCGTTAAGTTACTGCGTTTCTATACATATTTCTACTTTGAAAATATTTATGTGAAAAATTCAATTTTCTAGCTAATGAACAAAAACTTTTCAATTAAAATAAATTTTAGTTGTTTTTTATTGTTTAATTTTTTTTTACGAGTACACATGGAACATTTTTTATTTTGTATAATTTTTTGTCCATAATATGCTTGAATATATATGAGTATATATATTTTTTAAATAATGGAAAACCAAAGAAATACTATTTTTAAGTACATATTGTTCTTTTTTCTTTTGTTAATTCTTTCAAAAAAATTTTTTTTTTTTTTAAAAGCTTATTTAATTAAGAATTGCAATCAAAACGAATGAAAAAAAAAAAGTAGGAATAAAAAACAGAAACTTTGAATTGAACATCTATTTTTATTAATTTTAGAAACGTTTTGTTTAAGAAAAAAATGTTGTACATTTTGTATGCTTTTCGTATAAAAATGTGAAAAACAGCAAAAAAAAAAAAAGTACTTTATATGTTCTCATTTTGGTATAAAAGGATTTCGTTTTTTTTTTTTTTTGGAATATTTTTTTCATGTTATTGCAATTTAGCTAAATGGGATTAATGCAATTTGCAAGAAAATCTTATTAAAAAAGTAGAAAAATTAGAGAAAGAACATTAAATTAATAAAATAACGTTTTTAAAAAAATTAAATCCAACACATTTTATAAAATCAAATTTTATGTTTTTTCAATATGAACGCTATGAGATAATTGGAAAAATGGTATATTCAGTTTTATATTTTAATTTCATTTTTCTTTCTCTTTTTTCTTTTTTTTTTTTTAAATTTTTTAAAAAGAATCTGAATTGAATAATAATAAATCCAGACAATATAGAGAACGAGAAAAAAATGCTATAAATTTTCAAACAAAAAAAAAAAAAAATATTCTGTGAATCGATTTATCATTAAAGTTCATTGGAATTTTTCTCAAATTCTGGTACATGAGTTTTCTACAAAAAAAAAAAAAAAAAAAAAGGCTCAGTCATAAAGTTTCTTCATTGTGTTATAACAAAAAGGATTAGGTGTTACGAAGGACATTTATTTTTTGCTTCCTCGGAAAAGATTTAAATTTTTTTTTTCAAGATGAATTCAAATAAAAAATTTTAAGAGACTTCATAAAAATGTAATAAAAAATTGAAGAGGTCCTGAAAAAAAAGAAAACAAATTATGCATATGAGAACTATTTGAAAAAGGATATAAAATATTTATAAATAAGTCTTTTGACCAATTGTTAAAAGGCTTCTATTTTATGGCACCGTAAAACGTTTTATAACCTTTTTGGTTGGAATGCGTAATGATAAATAAAAAAATTTTTTTTTTTTTTTGTTATCTAAAAAGATGTATAGGTATTTTCGGTTATGAAATATTTGATGAGAAAAAAAAAGTTTGGAGAAAATAGTTTGAGTCAATTACTTCATAAGGATGAAATGAAAATAATATGAAAATTAAATTTCCTATTTTATTTTGTTTGTTGTACAGCTTTGAATATGAATTATTAAAGAAAGAAAAAAAAAATGGAATCTTAGCTTCAAAGTATATATTCATCATTATAATTATAAATTATAAATTTTAATTGCACACGTACTTATTATTTACGATTTCTAATTGTACTATTAAACATTTTTTTTAATAAAAGCCACAATTACAATTAAACAGTAATTATATGTGTATAAAAAAGTTATTGAAACTTTCTGAAAAAAAAAGAAAATAAAGAAGAAACTTGTTTTTTTTTTTTCACATTAACGCGTTTTACTTCTTTGATACCTATCGAGTAAAAAAATTTAATTAAAGTGGTTTATAATGAAGTTTTTCAATTACACTTTCATACATGCACTCAAAATTGTAATTAAGAATAAAGTGTTATATGTAGGTATACTGTGTAAACTTTGTTTGCAAGTAACAAACTATAAATTATGTAAAACATATAAACGAAAAAGAAAATAATAAATAATAAAAAAAATTTTTTCAAAAAAAAAATAAAAAGGAATTTTTTTTTTTTTATTTTTTTTATTAATTAAAAGTTAGAATTACACAAAAAACGGTTATAATTTTTTGTAAAATAGCGATTCTCTTGTAACAAAAATGACATTTTTTGTAGATTTTATGTTTAAAAATTTTATTGTATTTTAAAATGTAAATAATTTATATTCTGTTATTTTGTACATAACAGGTATTTTTTAAAAATTATAACATATTTTCCTAAATATTTCAACTAATTTTAAAAATATTTATAAAACGAATGGTTGTAACGAAAAAGAATCTTTAGAAAAAAAAATAGTCAAAATAAAAACAAAAAATTCATTAATTTGAATACTTTATACAACAAAAATTTAAAAAGAAAAATTCAAAGTAATTCATTAAAATGTATAAAAATCATCAACAAGGTATAATTTTCTTAATTAAATTACCCGGAAATAAAAATAAAAAATAAAATAATTATACAAAGAAAAATATACTCTTTAAAAACAAAATCAAAATAAATCAATATAAATAAAATTTTGTTCTTCTCTTTTTGAAGCTTTTTCGTTTGAAGAAAAAAAAACAAAAACATTAGAACTTTTTATAATTAAAAAATTTTCAAGGTAATTCAGAAAATTTAATAAAAAGAAAAATAAAAACAAAACTTTACTTTGAATTGAAAAAACATTGGCACACAATAAACATTAATGATTTGTTTTATTCACTAATGAAGAGGAAATGAAATGTTCATGATTTTAATGAATTAATTAAAATAAATTTCAATAGTTGAGAACTGTTATAGAAATTCAAATATTCATTATGATAAACAAAATTTTAATTCTATAAGAAAAAAATAAATAAATAAAAATGTACAAAAGTTCAAGAAGTTCTTAAAAACTACTGAAGGACATTGAAAAAAATCATAACTGAAATTGAGTATCCTGTAAAGATTTTGTTTTTTTTTTAAAATTAAGAATCAATTTAATTAATTGATCATTCAGTCAAATAAAAAAAAATCGTATTTTTAAGAAGGAGTGAGTGTATTTTTTTTTTTATTTCATGAAAATACGTGTATTTAATTATAAAAAGAAAATTAATAAAAATTGAAAAATTCAATATATTATATTTTATTCTTATAAAGTAAATATATGTATGTATACATACATGTACATACTCGATACTGTCATATGTACAAATGTAATCTTTTATTCTTTCTACATTTTTATAATTGGAATATGTATCTATGTATTTTTTATAATGTAAATTTTGTTCTTTTTTTCAACTTAATTTTAAAAGTGTTATACAAAGTTATAAAAATGAGCTACACTTAGCGAAATTGCGCTCATTTTTACAGAAAAGGAAAGTTGTATTGATAACAAACTGAAAGCATCATCTGAAAAGATTTTCTTGATAAAAGTGAAAATAAATAATTTGAAAATAGAAAAAAAGCTTTTTACTTTATCAATTTTCTTCTATACCTTTTCTGTTTTTTTAGATAGATGTTTTTGTTTACAATTTTTTATCTATTGAATTTCGTATTTTTTTTTCCATGAAAAGTGATAAGGGACTGATAGGGTAGAAAAAAACTGTCTAAAAAGAGTAAATTTTCTATTCAGTAATTAGATTTAAATTTTTGTTTTAGTTTACTTGATTTTAGAAAAATGGTTTTCTTGAAAATTGTCCTTTTTGTTTTTTATATTTATAAACCTGGAATTCAGTTTGTTTTTTTTTTCGGATGGGTTCAATCAAATAATGTCCCTTTGGATTTGAATTTTTGTGTAAGGGTTGAAATGTTATTATTTTCGGTTTTGTTAATTATTCATAGACATTAGTCAAGTAATCTTCCGTTTCTTTTCTTTTTCCTTAATTTTTTAGAGAAAAAAAAAAGTAAGAATGAAGAAAAAAGAAATTAACGTTATTCTAAAATCTTCATAGCGTTGAGGTGAATGAAGAAAATTTTTTTCATTTTCAGAAAGTAACTTTCTTTAATTGAAGGAAACAACAAAAATAAATAAAAAAACAATCACATTCAAATGGTTTAGATAAGATTTTTTTCCAGAGTTTATGTCTGTCATTATGAGCTCTTAATTAATTAACATCTCAAACAAAATAGAAATAAGAGCAATAATCCAAAATCATTATGAGATCAGCACACTTATCAAAATGATTAAAATTATCATCACGTGATTAAAATGAATCTCATTATAGAGAAGTGTTTAATCGTTGTAGATTTCATTTTAATTGCACATCATTACATACATTTTGTAATATTTTTTTTACTTTTCTAGAAAATTATTGTTGTTTTTAGGAAAATTCGCAAATAGCATGATTATTTAAAATTAAAATTGAACATAAAAAGGGTGTTAATGATAATGAAATAAGACCACAGTTCTACAATTATTTTTGAAATGTGTGTAAGAATAACAGTAAATGATATTATTTTAATATAGAAAATATCATAAAACATTATAAGAGTGTCCTTTTACAATCAGTATCATCGTATAAAATGAAATTAACATTTTGGAAAATTTTAAATACATCCGGAATACAGGATCCATAAAAAGTGTATAATACAAATCTAAAGGACGAACGATTTTCTATATAATAATGATGATGATGATGATGATGATCATTTTGATGAGCCTAAGGGTCTTATATTGCAGATTAAAATTATATATTTTTGTTGTATTTGTTATACACATATCAGATACATCAGAGCAATTTATTTTTGTTTGTTATTATTTGTTCATTTGTTGCTTGTTATATTTTCTGAACACCATTTTCTAAATATTATTTACTTTGAGAACTATAACACAGAATTGAATGCTTAAGGATATTTTTGATGATAGAATTTTGTTATTTTATTTTGCATTTTCTAATATATATTTAATCCTTTTTATAAAACAAAAGCAATCATAAAATATATTTCACAATGCACATAAAATATTGCTTGTATTATATATGTAGGTAACCACTTTTCAAGTGAATTCTTGTGTACTATATTTTTGAATACATATATTCTACTATGAAAAAGTTGAAATAAAACAAGAAAAAAAAACACACACAGACACACATAAAGTACTGAATTGTGCGGTTTTCCTCAAGCGGAAAATTTTCTTTACTAATTTTAACTTTTGTTCTTATTTCTTTAAATGAATTAAATTTGTAATTTGTATTTAGTTTTTTATTTCTATGTTCTAAAACAGTCAGCGTATTTTGTTTTTATTTTTTGAAATTCTATAAATTGTGAAAATTGAAAAAAAAAAAAAAAAGTCATTTAGAAATAAACTTTTATTTTGTTTTTAAAATTGTGAGAAAAAAAAAAACAACAAATAAATAATTTTTAATTAACATTTTTATATTTTGGATTTTATTTCTTGATTTGTATGAAAAATTCATGTCAAATCTCTTTTTTATTAAAATTTCAATTTTTCATTCAAAAATAAAAACAATTACTTGACAATTCGTGCTCAAGTTTCAATTTAATTTCCTAGTTTTTATGGTATTTTTTTTTTCTACACTTTTTCAAAAACTCATATTGATTTCAAACGTTCTCCCTATGGATGGGCTGCTTCGTGACGACAATTTTCTTCTTTTTCTTTTCATTTCGTCACCCTTACCACATCTTTTAAACCTTATGGCTTTTTTTTTTCTCTTTTGCCTCTTGTAACTACAATAAGGAAACAAAATGTCCAACAAAATGCTTAAACATTAATCACATTTTTATTCAACTAATTCCGCAAAAAGAAATAAAAATATTCTATAGGGATTTTTTTTTTTTTGTAGTAAAAAATAATAAAAAAACAGTAAAAGTGAAAAATGAAAAAAAATAAAATAAAAAAAATAAATAAATGAAAAAACATTTAGAATTGTAGTAAGAAGATAGGAAAAAAAACGCTGAGAAAAAAAAAAATCTAAAATCTCTGATTGATTTATTGTGGAAAATCGTACGTGAATAATTTTTTTCTTACTTTTTCTTTTGGAAAATTACATGGTTCTCTGCATGGGTAAACAGCATTTAAATTTTATATGGTTGATGATTTTTTGTAAAAAAAACATTTTCTCACCTTGAACTTTCGCTTCTTAAAAAACATTAAAAATTTTAAATTTTTTACAAAAGAAATACAATAAAGTTTATGTGATGACAAAGGTGAAAATGTGTGAACTACATGTGATGATGTTAATTCCTACATAAAAAATTATAAAAAAAAAAAAAACAGACAAAAAAAGTATTTAACATTTTGCTAAAAATTATAAAACGTAAAAAACGTGAAAATTCTGCAATGCTTTTAAATAGAAAATTTTAATTCATAACATAAATATTTAACTTTAATTAACGAGAATACTATTTCTAATTGCTTGAGGAAGATAGAAAGAGCATTTATAATTTTTCGTTAAACAAAAAATTACCTTGAAAATAATTTTCGACTTTCTTAATTAAAAGTCAAAGGGTGAAAAATCATTTTTTTAAATTTGCTTTTCAAGTTTGCACTCTTGAGTACCTATACTTTTAATTATTTACTTAACAACTTGATGTTGATTCATTATGACTGACGCCAAAGAATATGACAATTTAAACTCTATTTAAAAAAAAATAATTTTCTTGGTCAAATTGCCAAACAAAGTTTAAAAGGAAAAGTTTTTTTTATGTTCCAAGTTTCAAGTTCGTTTAATTTGAGTAAAATGTAAGACAAAAAAAAATGTCGACTGTTAAAGCACCTAAAAATACAAAATCTATCAAATTTTTTAAATCTTATTTGCTTGTAAAAACCAAATTTCTTATCCCTTTTTAATGATGTGGGTCGATCCAATAGATTTATTTTGATAAAAACTGTGAAAAAAAAGTGATATTGTATGGTTTCTTTTTCTTGAAAAATGATTGTTTAAACGCAAATTTCTTTCTTAATTTTTTTTTTTATTTTGAAAAACGTCTAGTGGGTTTTTAGAATGGTGCTTTAATTAAAATTAGGGTTTTGTAAAGCCTTAAAAAAAAACTCAAATTTAATATAAAGGATTTCTTTACAGTGATTTGACGTTAATATCCTTTTAATTTATAGTTATACCAATAAATTTTATCTACACTAAACAAAAAGGATACTCTACAGTTGATTTAAGTCCAACTTTTTTTCTCTTCTTCATAAACGTTAATTCTTGGATATTTATATTGTTCTTAAATCGCGAAAAATTTTCAATAAAAAAATTTTTTTCGGAAAAAAACAGAATGAATAAAAAAAGCAAAGGAAAGAAACAAAAATAAAAAAATATTAAAAAAGATAAGTAATTTTTTTATTATCCTTGTTCGTTTGTTGACACTAAATTAGATGGTCCATCGAATAATGAAAATATTACGTAAAATGTAAACAATGTAGAAAAGAAAAAACATTTTTTTTTAATGTTTTATTTTTTTGCTTGTTTGTACATACTTTGACTGGATTAGAATTTTTGAATACATAAAAACTAACAAAAAATTAAAACAAAAAAAAAAAAAAAATGAACTAAGACCTTAATACGCAATTAAAAAATAAAGAAGATTTCTTTTATTTTTTTACATATTTTGTACTTATAAAAATTACGAGGGTATATAAGATTCAAATCTACCCTCGTTAATTTATGTTTGCTTTTACTCTTCTTCCTCTATTTATTTTTGTTCCTCTATCTTTTTTTTTATTTTATTTTTTTGAATTTAATTGAAAAGGTATTGTACAGGATAATCTGATAGATGAGTTATTTTGATTGAAAACGTGATTTGATATTTGTAAAGGATATTTTTCCATTATATTCGAAGAAATGAAAAATAGAAAAAAAAATAAGCAAAGAAAATTTTGTATGTTTTGAAAAATTTTGTTTAGAAAAAATATAAAAACAATAAATAAAAAAATATTCATTTTATTGGAAAATATTTTTTTAGGACTTAAATTTTTCTTCGAGTTCTCAACTTTTGAAAATTTTTTATCCTTAAGGACACATGAATTTAAAAATGTTTTTTTTAAAGTTTTATCATGTCTGTGATTTAAATTTTTTAACGTCAGATTTTTTAAAATATTTTGAAAATACATATGTATATTTTCTTATTATGTACATTTTATATTCGTATCTTTCGAAATAAAATGTAAAAAACTTAAAAATTTCATTCACCACCACAAAAAAAAAACCACAAAAATGTATTCATTTAACATATAAATATAAATAAGTTATATCCTGATAGTCCAGTTTTGACCTTTTACAGTACACATATACACAAACATTCACACAATTTAAAGCAATTAAGATGAAATCCTTTTAATGGCTTCATCCATGAATAAAGAAATGAAATCTTTATCATATAATACAGTTTTATATAGAATATTTACTCATACAGTTATTATAACAAAAATTTGTGTATAAGAAACTGAGATTATCAAGGATATACAATGTAAATGTATAATCCTTTTTCATTTATAAGTATTTTAAATGAACATAAAATAACATAACTTTTCATTATTTCTTATGATGATAACTAGTATGATTATCACCCACCAACCACTATTATAATTATAAAATTTCTCTTGTCCAACATAAGGATCACCACATTAAAATTGGAAACTTCCTTTAAAAGCATTCATAAGATGCAATTTCATGTGTAATTAATATTAAAGGAATTAAATTAAAATACGTATACAGTATACAATAATAATAATAACAATAATAAATGATAATGTGTGTATATTGAAAATTTTACAACTAGCTAATTAAAAGATGAAATTTTAAATTGAACAAAAGAATTTCAAGAATGTTTTGTTTTTATCTAAAGTATTTTATGAATTTTCAGATTATAAGAAGATTATCGAAATTATTTTAGTTTTTTATCTTATATTGTTTTTGAAAATGTGAGTTTATAATTATATGCAATTAATATAGATATGTTCATAAATATTGTATAAAAATAAATAATTCATTCTCTATTCTCATTCTATTTACCACACAATTACAAAGAATTTTAATAAAATGATAAAAAGTGCTATTAAAGTTATACTAAATTGAAAAATTTCATTACTTTCAGATATTTGTCTTTAGAAGATTAAATTTTGTGACTAACAATATTTATCTACTACATAATATAAAATCATATAATAGAATAATATTGATTTTGTCAATTTTCTATATGCATAATTTTCTATAATTTTGTCGATTCTAAAAGGAAGTCAATGTAATTATTTCCTGTCAATGGATAATGTCAAATTTTCAAATTATATACTATTCATCATTCGTTCTTTTTTTTTGTTTTTCTTGATTTTCTTTTACTTTGTTTTTTTTTTTTTGTCTTTTTTTTTAAACTTGTTTCTTGTGTTTCTAAAAATTTAAATTGATTACATTTCATAAAATCAATTATTCTTTATCAAGATCATCATCAAAATCATTAAATTTTGTCACTTCAATAAGTAATCCTTTTTCTCTTGAATTTGAATAACAAAGGATTTACTATATTGCAACAGGATGATTGAAAAATTTAAAAAGATAAAGTTTTTAAATAAAATTTTGTAAGGATATAAATTAAATTTGATTCTTTTTTGTTCTGAGGAAATAGTCTTGAGATATTGAAACACTTTACTGGCACACAAGATAATAATAATATATGTAATAAAAATTAAATACAAATAAATAAAAATTTTCAGACATTGAGATATTGGTTTTATTTGAAGAGACGAATATACGAACTTTTTTCAAACACACACATGAGAAAACATGTATTCGTAAAACCATTAATTAAAAAAAAAAAATAAAATTGCCACAAGAGAATTATACATGTTATTTATTATTTTGAAATTTATTACGAATGAATATTAAGATTTTTGAAATTGTTTTGCTTATGTAATAATGATTTTCTATTGAATAATTTCCAAAATTACATTGAATAACAGAAACTATTGATTTACTATTTCTGAACATTTCTAACATTTCAAATGTTCGTATTCTTTATTCTATCATCCTGTTTTTTTATTTGTTATTATTCATCTGAGTATTTTGCAATGCATATATATTGCAAAATATAAATTTTTTAATTATGCACATAAAATTGTTTCAAAATATTTAAAATAGAAATTATTTTTAAACTCCTATAAAACAGAATAGAAAACAACTATATGAACGTAGTTTTTAATGTTTTCCACACCAAAAAAAAAAAAAAAAATAAATAAATAAATAAATAATAAATAAATAAAAAATATGATAAATAGAATAAAATATAAAAACGTAGAGAAAATATAACGTTTTAAATTTCTAAATTATGTAATAGTTATTTTAAAAATATTTTATTTAAAATTTTCCATCATTTTTATTTTGTTTATTTATATATTTATTTTTTTCATTTTTGCAGTGCATAATATATACATATGTTCAATATTTTCTATTTTATTTTTCTATTTTGATAATTGAATATTTACGTACGTGAAAAAATAAAAACTAAATCGGTATGATGAATGAAAAATAGAAAAGAAACAACAACAAAAAAAAAATACAAATAATAAATTTTGAAGATGTCCTTCTTTTATGAATCGTATACACAAGTATAATAAAGTTTTTAAAATTTTTGAAGTTTGTTTGTTTAAAGTTTATTTAAATTGAAAATTTAAAAAAAAAAAAAAACAAAAAATATTATTTGAATTGAAACTTGTTCTGAAATATTTTTATTTTCAAATACTTTTTTTTTTTCAACAATAACTTAAAATTTCGAATAAAATTTGAATGTTCGATTGAATTAATGTTTATTTTTGTTTAGCTAGTTATTTAAAGAAAAAGTAAAATAGAAGTTTTTTTTTTTATTATTTTGCTGTTTTTCAGAAACATAAATTTTCTTTCTCTAGAGAAGAGTACAAGTTTTTTTTTTTTTTATTTTCATTAAAATATATGCAAAACAAATAACAAAAAAAAATGCAATAAAATGCAAAAAAATACAAACTTATATCTCAAATATTAGTTGCAAGTTCCATCTTAAAGGATATTTTCATTAAAAACTTAAAATCATTCTATTTAAGTAATACAAAAGAAAATTATGTGTTAAGTAAAAAATTGCAATTAAATTAAAAGCAATTTTTTCTAGAATATATTCTAGACATCATACAGAATTTCATGAAAATATTAAATTTCGAGAAAAAGAATTTTTTTTTTTTTTCAAAAATTATTTCTTTAATAACTCAGTAAAAAGAAATTGGAAATCTTTTTTCCAAGAAAACTTATGTGAAACTTTTTTCCTCGTTCATGTCATGTTTTTTTCAAATCCCTTCGTTGGAAATAAATACACACATATATAAAATAAAAACAAAAAGAAAATAAGAAAAAAAAAAATGCTGTCTTAAAGTTGAAGATAATGTGCATGTACTAAAATAAAGTTCAAAAATTGAACGATAAAAATTCTCCTTTTTCTCAAAGAATTTATTACTTTTTCCAATGTAAATTGACGTACCGAATTATTTCGAAAGAAAATCATTTGAAATAAATTTTTCGTTCAACTTAAACTTCTTATGAAGATTTAGAATTTTGTTTTTTTTTTGTTTTTTTGCTTTAAAAAAGAAGGTATTAAAAGTTTTAAGAAAAATCTTTTTTTTTTTCTACAGAAAATGAAATAAAAAAGGAAAAACACAGTTTTTCAACAAATTTTTGTACTCATAAATTTTCCTTTTTTTTATACACGAGTAAAACACAACCATAACATTTTTGGTTGTCTATTTTTATAATTTTAAAAACGTATATACATGTGTATATATTTGTGTATTTAATATGTTCTTGTTTTTAGTTCTTATGTATACACTTGAGTGCCATTATCATAAACTTTCATTATCTAACAGGTTGTCCTTGAAAATGGATTATGTAAGTACAGCATAAAGGTGAACGTGAATTTTTTGTTTTTCATAATATGATTTTAAAAACTAAAACAAACAAAAACATGAAAAAAATAGCTTCTCCTTATAAATTTAAATATTATAAAACATAAAAGAAACATATAAATGATGTTTTATATGTGAGTATTTTCTGATGTATTATATATTAAATTAATGTAAATGTATTAATGGTAACTAGGGAAACATAACATATTTCTTATAAATTTTAGGCATAATATGATGACAAAACCATAAAGTAAAAGAATATGGTAACAAAAATTTTTTTTTTTTTTAAAAAAAAAGTATCCTTTCTGTTTTCAAGTCATGTTCAAGGTTACGAATATACATACATATGATATTATAAAATTTAAAAGAGGAAGAAAAAGAAAGTTTATGTAATTGTTTATTGTTTTTAATAAAATCAATTATCAAAGTTCGACTTTAATAAATCCTGACAATCTGAGTGGTGATTTAAAAACAGAAAGATGTGCAATTCATATTTTTCTGTTATTGATTGTTGTACGTGCAATTTTAAATTTCACAAAGAAAGTATGACTTAACGTATAGAAAATTATATCAGTTTATAAGATAATCGTATTTTCAAATGCTTTATTATTTAGAAAAATTAAAACTGAGAATATGTTTTCTTGCCATACACATAACATATACCCGCACTCACGTATTCAATATATTACATATATGTATAACATACATTATATAAAATTTACGATTATAAAATGTAGAGAGAAATATAAAGTAACACATAGAAAAAGTGAAAAATAAAATATTTTCACATGAAAAAAACGGTCGATATTCTTAGATGCTGCAGTAGAATTTTTGTATCTACCAGTTTTTAGCTTTCGACCTCATTATGTTCATTTTACCATCAAATAATGCTGTATTTTCTCTGTGTTTTAGAATTTAATACGCTTACTTTTAATAGGACATTTTGACAGCAGCAGCTGTTTTGTTTGTTTTTTTTTTTTCATCCTTTTTTTCGCTTTTATTTCACTTTTATTCATTCATGCTTGTTATTTCTATACCGTGTGTTTTAGACTTCTTTGTAATCCCGGAAATGTTACAATGTTAAAACTTTTTTTTTTCTGTTTAGAAACATTCGTATAACTCGTACAAAGTTAAAACCGAAATACAATGAGTTAAAAAATAAAAGAGTAATAACGAAAAAAAAATACTAAAAAAGTGAATTCCAGTTAACTAACTAAAAGGGATGCACTTTGTTAAATTTAAAATAAAAAAGCCGCTTCTACAATAATGAATATCCTTTTAGTCTCTATTCGGTTTTCTTTTTTTCCTTCTTTTTATTTGTTTCTTTATACAGAAATAGAAAATTCGTTAGAAAATTCTGATTATATGGGAGCGATAAAATGAAACACGACATTTTGAAAATAATAAAATTTACACTCGTTCTCGAATAAAACTGAACAATAACAACAATACGTATTTATATACAAGGATAAATGAGATCATTTGTTATATCTTTTTGTACAATTTCACCGTATATATCTTTTAAATCTTATGTTTTTTAGTATATGAGATTTTTTTGGTTTTTTGTGTTTTATTATATAAACGTACCTAAAACAACATAATGTACATACAATATGTTCGTAACATATAAATATATGCGTTTTGTATTTTATGAAACAGAATGTGGTAGAAATAAATTTTATTTACGTGACATATTTCACTTTGTTTTATGTATTTCATGATTATTGGAAAGTATAAAGGATAAAAGTCAAAGTAATCACATCGTAAGTATTATATGAAGAAATTATTAAATGTGTGGGTTGAAAAATATAATCTTATATAATTTTAATATTTAAAGATACAAAATATATATTACAATTCGTCTTATTTTACTTTTATCGAACTTAATTTAACTTTTAATCAAATATTTTTCAATCACAAAAACTTCTTAATTCAAATTAAATGTTTTATCTTTGACATACATACATGTATTTACATATGTACGTTAAAATATTTTCATATTATATAGTATATTATGTTTTATTTGAATTATTCTGTAATATTCATCATTTCATATTAGATATTATGTCACCTACATAAATTCTATAAATACTGAAAATAAACTTTATAATTATTTTAATTAATGTATTGAATTTGAATTGAAAAAAAAAAAAAAGTTAAATTAAAGTTTATTTACATATGTATTATTATGTCATAAAGTCATGATAAATTACACATTAGAGACAAATGAATGAATCTAAAATTATAATTTATTGTAAAATATAATTAATTTATAAAATTCTGAAAAGTATTTTAATAATCATACCCAAACATGTATCTACATATATTATATCTATTGTTGTGTACATAGTATAAGTAAGTAAGGGCTTTACAACACTATGCATACTTATATGTATACATACATACATAAGTAGAGATTTTATATTAGGAACAAAATTAATATGATTTTTCATAAAATATTTCAATTTTCAAATCAAATAATAAAAGCAACAACAAAAAATTGTAATATAATACAAAGTACAAAAAACAAAAAAACAATATTTTAAAAAACATGAAAAATATACATATGTATATAGGAAGCTTTAGTAAGTTCAGTGGTAATGAAGTGTAAGGATTTTTGTTGTATGATATAATAATGATGTAATGGTGTGGAAAATTAATACTTCAAAATCATTGCACACATTAAAATGTTTTTTTTTTTTGTTTTTTTGTTTTTTTTTTTCTTCTTGTTATTGTTTTTGTTAACTTAAAAAAATGTATTAAATATTTAATAAAGTTTTAAAACTAAACCATAAATATGTTTTAAATATAATTAAAAATTAAAGTTTAATTAATTATAAAGTAGTTTCATGGTGAAAATATGTTTTTATTTAGTATAAAAAAAAAAAAAAAACTTAAATAAAAATAGAATATGAAGTAAAAATGTAAAAATCAATTGATTTATTGATTTATAATAAGCAGCACAAAATGAAAAATTTAAAGAAATATAAAATTACAATTTGCTGTCAACAAAATCAATTTAATTTTCTTTTAATTAACATAATTATTCTTAATTATTTAAATTAAAATTACATTTCATTTTAATTTGAAAAAAAAACAAAATAATGTAAATAATAAACGGTAAATATGTATACATTCATTTTAATGTGAAGAATGTAACTTATTAACAAATTAAATTATATATCTAAATATATGTATAAAGAAATTTTTCGATTATATGGTATATGATGAAGAAACGGAAACAACTTTAATATTATTTCAGGTATAAAATTACATTTAAGTAGAATTAATAGAACCGCATCAGCAATACCACAAATTGAAATTAACCTAAATAATGCATTGTTTAAAATACATTCAAGTATAATATTATGTTTTTCAAGATACATATATATGTAGTATATAGACATATTGAATATTA
This sequence comes from Bombylius discolor, assembly GCA_939192795.1. Classification (NCBI taxonomy): domain Eukaryota; kingdom Metazoa; phylum Arthropoda; class Insecta; order Diptera; family Bombyliidae; genus Bombylius; species Bombylius discolor. The sequence goes on along the minus strand of OW584238.1, from coordinate 43,185,844 downwards.
AATGTACAGTATACAAGGATCATATATAAACATGAAAATTATTAATATTGGCAATATCATAACACATAATGAGATTAATATACTCATATATGAAATTTACCTAGGATCTCTGAATTTTCATTCAATTTTATATATTTTAAATTGGAATGCAAATTTGAGGTCTATTGGCACATATATACGAAAGAATGCAATTATAATTATTGTCCTGATACCATTTATAGATAGATACATGCTTGTACACATATTTCTATATAGTATATACATGTATATACATATAAATAAGAGGCAGAAAATGTTAATTGTCGTGCATTCTGTATTATAAGTACGTTGGTAAATAAGTTTAACCTCAGGATATTAACTGACATTATAAATTTAAATCGAATTAATTTACGTAAGTAGACAAGCCTAAACTATTATATAAAATGACATAACTAATTAGGTTTTTAATAATAATTATTATACAAAATTTAATCAAATTATTTCGATGTTTAGTGCTTTTGTTTTAATAAAAACAGAGAAAAAAGGAAACAACAAAAATTCACTCTTTTAAAATTTTATTTAAATTTAAAAAATTCTTAAGAAAAAAATTAATAAGAAAATACGAAAAAAAAATCGAACAACAACAACAACAAAAAATAATACCGAAATAAAATAACTCGAAAAAGTTTTACTCGAAAAAGATTTAAAAAATATTATGGTTTTCTCAATGTAAGTATTATAAAAAGATAAAAGATAAGTATTTGAAGTGCTACAAAGCAAAATAAAAAAAAATTCAAACGGATTTCCTTGAAAGTTTCTCAAGAAAAATAATTTCAAAATACTACATGATTTTTCTCTTACATCAAAAACATAAGAGAAAAAATTTGAAATAAAAGTAAAATTCAAAGAAATAGAAGAAGAAAAATCTTTATAAAATGCTTTTAAAATCTTTCAAAATGTGTTTTATATTGAATGCAATATACAAAGAAGTAAAAAATAAAAAATAAAAAAACTAAATTTAAGAAAAAACAGAAACAGGAAATAAGAAGATAAAGTGTATGAAAAGTAAAAGATGATGCTTAAAGATTTTCCTTCAATTTGAAATGATGGATAAATTCATTTCAAAAAATAATTTCTCGAATTGAGGAAATGATTCTATAAGTTAAAAGTTTATACAAAAATAATAGTTTAGCTGTTACTGCTTCATTTTCTCACAAATTAAAGAAAAAGGAAAATAAGTGGGCTATAAAATCCTTGAATTTATAATTTAAAAATTTTAATTTTCCATTAGTATAATTCTCTTTGCTTATTTACTTACGGTCTTCAAAAAAAAAATAAATAAATAAAAAATCGTATTTATAAATTATCCTGTTCCTGATGATGTCTTGCATAAGAAAAAACAATTCTATTTTAAACAATTAGAATTACGATCATAAATTTTATTTTCCTGACTTTTTCTTCCTCTTTATTGTACATTTATTATCATCATCTGTTTTATATGGGAAACAATTCTTGTCACATAATTCATTATGAAATAAAAAAAGCATTGCTAATAAACTGATCAGCATACATTCATGTGTTGTTGTAGAGGTAACTGGCAACCAACTGTGTGTGGTTCTAAATTTTTCACCATTGAGAAAATGATAAAGAATTCTAGTTAGTATGTTTTTTTTTTAGATTTTCCACCATGAAAAATATAATACTAAATTCATAACTTCTATCTTCATTCTTTACGCTCTTCTAACAATACCATAAAATTTATAGATGTTTAAATATCCTTAGGCACTGCAGAATTGTAGAATTGTAAAATAATAATAATAATGAATAGACTTGTATGGAATGTGTTTGATTTGAAAATAGTTTTGTGCTTTGAGTTGTATTTTAAATACCTTTGAGATATACATAAATATATTCAAAAAGTGCTATAGATGGTGTTGTATATACAATATCACTTCGATTAACTCATTTCTTTTCGAATAATTGAATAAATTTGATTTTAAATGTGAAATAAAACATAAAAATTAAACAACAAACTAAAATTTTTTTTTTTTTTTTTGAGCTTTCGCAATATCTGAACCTAAAGTTGAACAAAGACAAAGTTGTGTAACACATTTTGTTTGGTTTTAGCTTTTAAAAAACTAATTTTAGAAAAAAGAAAAAGATACATACATATATGTATGTAAAGTTCTGAGAGAAATTTTTTATCTTCTTAGTCAATCGTCACAATTATACTTGGAAACAAGTAAAATATTTATGTTACATTACTTCACCAGCATAAAAAAATAATCAAGATATGTATATGTTTTCATTTTATTCACGTGGAAAAGTTTTTTATTTCCAAAGAAAGAAAATTACTTAAAAATAAAAAGGACAAATAAATGCTGAAAGCAATAAAAACACAAAACACATGTCAAGAAAATCTTTTTCATTATAAAATTGAACAAATTGGAAAGTTTTTTCTTCAAAAGAATAATCATTATTTAATAACTTAAAAAAAAATTTGAAAGGATTTTTGAAAAAATAAAAATGGTATACATATTAATTTAAACTGTAAGGAAAAAAATTTATATTTTTTATTCACAAAGTAACAAAGTCACAAAGAAACAAAAATCTATTTTATTTGTTAAAAAGACATAGAAAATCCGAATTATCTTTTTAAGATAACATACATGGCAACAGTATCATTAGATTTATTTCTTATTTCCGGGAATAAAGTATGATTGATGAGTCTTTGATTGTTTTTTTTTTTTTTTTCGTTTATAAGAAAAGAAAAATGAAATTATGTAAAGGTCGTTTACTTTTCAAATATTAATGAAAAATGGCATAATCTAATGTGAAAATAATCACTTTGTGTATATGTATAGAAAAAAAAAAAAAGAATCGTAATTTAAGGAAAAAACCTAAAATAGATTTTTTTTCTTTAAGAAGGCCTGAAAAAAATCGAGTAACAACAGTTAAAATACGAATTCCAAACCCTTTGCTTTGCGTTAACATTTATGAAACTTTAAAAATTAACATAATTTTTATTTGCATAAGAAAAAAAAGTTCAAAAAACCTTTAAAATTTTCTTTCTGAAATTTTCATTTGCAAATTATTTCATTAAACCAATTATTTTTAAATTGGCAAAAATATATACGTTTAGCGTCAGACATACATATAAACGTTTAAAAAAAATTGCTGATTCGTATTACTTTTATAAAAAGTTTAATTAAAGCGCAATATAATGATAATAATTTTCCAGAATGAAAAAAAAAAATGTACATATGTATGTGTATCCAACTATGTACGAATATGATTTCACATGCTTCTTTAGCATACAGAATAATTAATATAATTGAATAAATAAAATATTAATATTATTTTTTTTAAAAATAATTAATGTATCCCAAATGTATCGAATCATTATACTTTCGAAGGTACTCTTTATAAAAATTAATTAAATTTTTTTTGATAATGATTATATTTTAGTGATAATGATGAAATCTCTTTAAACTTTTTAAGTAAATTTGTCGTAATTTTATTTAATTTTTTTTTTCATACATACTTGTATATAATTTATGACTTATAAAAAGAAGGTGTTTAATAACTCATGAAAATGTTGTATGAGTTCTGAGTGTGAGTTTAATTACTTTTTTCGCTAGAAAAAAAAAATTAAATGAAAAAAAAAAAAGAAAATATAATAAAAAAAAAAAAGAACAAGACGATTTTATAAAATTTATGTAAATTATGCAATGTCTGTAAAATATCTAGACGCAAGATGTATTAATTAATTAGGTATATACATATATATATATTTTCTTTCCCAAAGGGAAAATTCTTCTGCTTTGAACACTTTTGTCTGCTTGTAATTATTTAACTTTAAAATCAACTTTGAATTGAATTTTTTTATTAAATTTATTTTTAAAATTGAAACATAATTATTTTTTTCTTTTTATTTTTAATTTTCTTATTATCTTTATTTTTATAAGTTAATTTGTAGAAAGAGTCATTGAAAAAAAAAAAAAATTAGAAAATAAATTTCGTCTACCTAAATTTTCTTACAAAACATAACTCTCATATATGTACATATGTATGTGAATACCGTTGGTTATTATCAGGAGCTTAAAAAAGAAAGAGATTTTTCCTTCAATTTTTTAACCTGATTCTGCTTTGAAATTTCATCATGGACTGCTTTTCTGTAAAATAAGCAGAACTTCAATCATGCATATATCTACATATGTAAACATAATAAATCCTTGTGTATTTTGTTTTTTTTTTTGTTTGTTTGTTTATATGTTCAGATTTCGGGACTTTATTTTTTTCGTTTTTTATTTTGTACCTGAAATTGTACAACTTGTGTTAAGTTCTTTCTTCGAAACACAAAAATAAAATATTTTTCACCTGAGAATATTCACATAAACTTTAAAAATTTGTAAATATCTTGTTTATCAAGTATTTGCAAGTATGTACCAGGTAATTTGCTATATATCTTCTTCTTATGTCATGCTTTTTACAAATTTCAAAATTTTTTTTCCAAGTTTTGTTATTATTGCTGTTTTGTAGTACATATTTACAATTCCATTGTCTATATAGAATAGCTAATCTCAATTGATTTTGTTTTACCTTTCATTTGTCTACTTGTTCGTATTTATACATACATGTATATATAGTATGTATATATACTCGTATATATGTATTTTTATATGTATAATACATATTTTGATTTTTCAGACAATTTCTTTTAAATTGACAATTTCTCAGGTGTGAGAATGACTATCGTAAATTGTTTATATAAATTTAATTCAATTTTCTGTTTCATTTAAATTTTTGTTTTGGAAATTTTGCTAAAAGAAAAATATATAAAAAATGTATTACATAAGAAAATTGTTTGAAAAAAAAAAAAACAAAAAAAAACGTCTACAAAGTCTATAGAATTTCGAAACAGATACAAAATAATAGATTGTGTTTATTCATTTTATAAAGTAAAGATATTTTTTTTTCTTAGAATTATTTGAATTTCTTTTCGATATACAAGTTTTTGTATATACTTATTTATTTTCTAAAACAAAATTTTATAAAGTATGAGAAGAATCTTGTGTGTGAACGAACAAAGACCTACCGTAAAAAAAAAAAATAATAGAAAATATTCATGTTTGTGTAATTTTCTTACCTATTTAAAAAATAATTCGAAAATATTTTTGTTCTAATTTTCATGATTTTTTTTTTCCAATTAAATAGAATTGGTTTCTCTTGAATCTACCAAATATTTTTTTTTTTATTTTAGGGTTCAACAGGTAAGAAAATAAACTGAGTCATGTATATCATTTATTTTTCTTTGAATATTCATTTGAAAAACAAACTTTTTGTTTTATTTATTATATAAATACAATTAAAATTATTTATACAAAAAAATCTTAGATACAGAATTTAATTATTTTTTCGAATTTATATTTAACATTATACAATATCAAAAGCATTAGATAATGTACTCACAATTTATATTTGTATAATATGTTTTCAACCTTATATATGTAAATTCATTATATTAAGACACTTTATTCATTGATCCTGAACTCTGAATAAAATTTCTAACAATAATAAATAAATTCTTTAGAATATACACTTGCAGTACAATATTGTATGTATAGTAAAAACCTCATTCAAATAGCAAGGTAAGCAAACAGTACAATCTCTTTTCCACGATTTAATTTTCAAAATTTAGATAGTAACCATTGCATTGGGTAATCTAATGATGATGAATAAAATTGTTGTCTGACCGACCCTGGTATTTGTATTGTTGACGAAAGATTATCATCATCGTTATCTCTGTTATTCTCTATACATCTGTATCTGTTAAACTGTTAAGGTAAATAAAAAAGATTTGTTTCAGAAAATACTGAATAAATTGGCAATATAATAGCACAAAATTTTACATACGATAGTACGAATCAAGAATTACTAGCAAGCAGGATAAAAAAATTTTTTCTTGGTGAAAAAAGAATATATTTACAATATAATGCATTTCAGTCAATCTGAAAATCGATGCAAATGAATAGAAAACAAGATACCTATTTCAAACAAAACAAACAACAACAAAAAAAAAATGAATACAGAAAATTTATTAAAATGAAAATTTAGAATGAATTGAAAACGAATAGATATACCTATCCATTTAAAGTATCTTTATTTTGCTAAACGTTCACACTTTAAATATTAAATTTTCATTCTTAATATTAACAATAGAGAATAATGATAAAATACATTTTTACATAAATACATTAAAATAAAATATCAACTTCAGGAATACTAAAAAAATACAAAAAAAAACAATTACATATACAAGAATTTTGATAAAAGGATTAGAAAATGACCGGAATTTAAATAACAAATGGTAAGGAAATAACCATGAATAAATTTTAAATATTGTATATAAATTGTATAAGTTTTCTACCTTTGTACACAATTATTTTTTAGCATTCTATTAAACTTACATACATATGTACACACATATATGTATGTAAATAACTTTTATTTTGCATTTTTTATACAAATTAAAAATTTTCAAATGCAAGTAAATTATTTTATTTCGAACTAAATTCAAACCTTAAACTATTTGTATGGGTGTTTGTGACAAGATGATTTTTTAAATAAAAATTCAAATAGTTTTAGTAAAACACTTACATATAATGTATATATGTAGAAAAAGTTTAATTTTTTAAGTATAAAAAAAAAAATAGAAAATAAATAAACATATTTATTTGGGTCGATTGGGTCAATTATATTAAATTTTATGAGAACGAAAACTTTTCGAAAGTTTTCTAAAGTTTTATAAAATTTTATTTTAATTTACTTTTTAATTTTATGGTTTTTCGATTAAAATACATACATTGTTTTAAAACTATAAAAATTTTCTAAATTGTTATATTCTTTGAATAAAACTATAAAACTATTTTAGGTGATAGTTTTTGAATAGATCTTTATATTTTCGAACGTTTCAAAGTTGTAATTTGTATTAAATGAATATGTTTATTGAACATTAATAAAAACGATAGTTTTTACCAAGCTCTCAAAGGATTATAAGCTTATGGATTACTAAATTTTAATTTTAAAAAAATATATATATAGCACAAAACTACATTTTTCTGAATTCTTAAATCTCTAACATTATAATAACAAAAACTGTATAAAAATTATGTTTCAACCGTAGTTATGTTTTTTTTTTTATTATTAAAACATACAAAAATATACATATTTTGTTTGCTTAAAATACAGTATCAAAATTCATATACACATCATATGAATTGTTTACGTGAACTAATTTTACCATTGTCTATATTTTATTTCTGTTAAAATATAAATATGAATTTATTTTCATGAAAAGTGCAATAAATATGAGTTAAATTTATTTACTGTATTTATCTTTTCACATATACAAAAAAAAATTTTATTTGTACGTAAATAAATACAGAAATTCATTTGTACATACACATACATATATAAAGAAAAAAAAAGCATTTACAATGCAATGATCATTTTATGAAAGAAAAAAAAACATAAAAAAAAACAAATATTGACTGCAAAATGTCTCTTTAGGATTTTATAACAGAATATTTAAAGCAAAATACTTCCTGAAAGTCAAGGCAAGCGTAAATACTATTTACACTAAAAAAAAAACAAATAAAATAATGTACGAAAAAAAATAATAACAGGATATCATCATATGTTTATCATTCATGTGTATATGCGATATAATAAAAATAAAAATATTTAAAAAAAATGATAAAAAATTTATTATGACCTAAAAATTTATCCAAATGAATAAATTTTCAGGGATTTACACTTTACAGTTAAATTGTTTAGTTGTAGATACATAATGAATTTTTCTGAAATAAAAATTAAATCAAAAGAAAACATAAATAAACCCGTTATCACTTCTTGAAAAAAGAAGAAGAAAAAATACAAACAAATACAAAAAATACAAAAAAATTTCAAATATCAATTTATTTGCATATGTATGTAATTCTTTTGCCTATACATATTTGTTAGTAAATTTTAATTAATTTGTAACAGTAATACAGCTTCTAGAAAAATTTTATTTGTTTTAGTATTCGATACATTTACCTATATGGCACGTTAATTGGTTTGTAAGAGAAGGTCTTCGCTGTGTGTCTCATTAAAAATTAATGTTTAGATTTCATTTGAAATACATAGGTAAGTGAATTTATGAAATGAAAACAAGAATAAAGTTTTAGACTGGAATATACTATATATTTTTGTATTTTTCATTCAAAGCAGAAAATCTGATGTATTATACTTTTGTGTTATTTCGATCCTTTCTATGTTTCAAGAATCTGTTTTTCCTTTTTTTTTCTTAAAAAAAAAAAAAAAAAATGTTTCATGGCTGAACAAAAATTTAATTACTTTTTATTCATTTGATTTTCTTTCTCAAAGATTTTTGTTTTTTCCGCAATCTTTTAATATGGAAAATATAATTGCATTTTATAAATCTGGCTTTACTAAAAATTTAAAAAAATATATATGTAATGTATATCGTTCACATATTGTACAAAAAAGTATAAAGTAATCAAGGAAAATAAATTGCTACCCAAATTACCAATAAGAATGTATGGTATAGCGAGTGTAATTTAAAATAAAACATTTTAGTAAAATAATCCTTTCGCAATGATTTATTGATACGTGAGAGAAAAAAAAATTGTTATTATTTCAAAAACAAAAACATAAATAAATGAAAAAATATAATAAAAAATAAATTCGGAAATACATGTGAGAATAATAGCTATGTAAGTATTTTTGTATTTCTTTTGCTAATTACTTATAAAAGTATTTTACCTCAAAAAAAAAAAAATAAAAAAAAAAATAAAAAAAACCTGAAAATAATACCAAATGGATTTTCATATGAAAACATTTATCATTTTCAATCAGTAATTATTTTTCGATATTACGTGAAAATCCTTACATTTTTACTATACTACCCTCACTTCAAAAACGAAAAATAAAAGGAAAAAAAAAATATATAAATCATGATTGCGATTGCTACAAGGATAATTACAAAAATTTACCAGAATAACTCAGCAGTTTTTTTTTTTTTAAATGTTTTCTGTGAGATTTTCTGTATTTTATTTACTTTTAAGAAATCTCCCAAAGTTGTTTTTTTTTTGTATGTATTTTATTTTTAGATTTAAATTAAAATACAACTTCCAAAAATAAAATTGTAGAAATTTTTTAAATAGTTTTTCTGTTTTATTTAATGAATTTGTCAAGTACAATTTTATGTAACACTCTAATTTATCACATTTCTTGTGCATTCATATTGTCATTTGTTATCTGTATTTTTCTGTATTACTTTAACAAATCCTTTAAGATTTGTTAACATCATTTCTTTAAGAAAATAAATAACATGAGAAAATGTGTTTATACGTTATTTAATGTTATTGTATGTTACGAAAAAAACATATCAATAAAAAAAAATTAAACGAAAACAGACAGAAAAGAAGAAGAAAAAAAGTGAAAAAAAAAAAAACGGATAAACACAAATTTTCATCGCACTGACAGTTTTGTTGAATATACTCACAGAATGTTATCACATTATCGTAAATGCAGTCGACTGCAAATAATGTCCTAAATTTTTCTAATTGGATAGTTTTACGAACAACATTAAAAATAAAGGATAAAAAATATGTACGAATATTTTTTTTCTTTTAATGTTTTGTGCAATGTGTGTGTTTTTTCTCCTGATTTCGTTTAATTCTCATAAAAATAGCCTTGACATATATGTATACGTATGTATGATTAAAAAACAAAAACAATTGATATAAAATTAAGGACATGAACTAAGTTCACGGAGTATTTTTTCAAATTGTTTCTTTATTTTTATTTTTAAAATATTGTTTTTGTGTCAAAAACATTAAAATTGTCTTTTTGTTGTTTGTTTTGTTTTTATTTTTACTTATGCCAGAGTCTTTTAATTTTTATGAGTATGTTTTTTTCAAAAATTGCAACTTAAGCAAAATTGAAAAAACAAAATAAAATAAAAATAATAATTACTAAAGTTTATGATCAGATGAAAAATAAAATCACAACTATCTGGGCTCGGTATTAAATTTTTTCTCAACATGTTTTTTTCTTTTTACAATCTCCACCACCGTACAATAAATCGATGAAAGAAAACGTGAATTTCACATTGAATTCATAGCTAATAAAAAACATATTTGTTCATAAACTAAAAAAATACTAATATCTCGGCACTCAATCCAATTTACGTACTTTTTATTCAATCTCAAAAATATAGGTACTTTTCAAAAACGTCAAAAATTTGACGATCACATGATTCTATTGGCATCATTGACATGCCGTTGACAAGTTAAATGCATCACAATGTTTTTGCATTACTTGACGTTTTTGAAGGCTAAAAAGAATTGCTAAAAGTCATTTTTATATTTTTTTAAATAAAAATGGACTAAAAAATTATAAAAGAAGTTCTATTCACCCAAATATTCCACCTATTCATTTTTTCCTCTTTTAAATTTCTTTTTACTTAGACCACATTCAATCTAATATAATTTTGACAACAGCAAATTTGCAGTAACTTAAAACTGAATGCTTTGCTGCTCAAATATTTGCAGTCAATTGCAAAGTCATCGAGTTTTTGAATTTTTGACGCATTCGTCAAAATGTTTATGAATTATTGATTTTCGTCAAAAGACGATCATCTGACGTTTTTGAAAAGTACCACATGTATTCATTTTTTTTTTTTTTCATAAAGCCAAATTTAGTCCGAATGTTTCCCTCCTAATTTACTTCGATAAAATCCACTATTATCTCACCATAACTAATACAAATAAACACTTTATAGAAATATCATTTTGAATAGCCGAAAAAAAAAAAAGTTAAGTGCCTGCAAATGTTTACCATTATTAAATTTGATTAGGTTTCATTACGAACAAAAAAACAAAAAAATAAGTAAAAACTGAAAATACATTTGTCCTATTTTGTATGTCCATTATCCACACTCTATTTTGAGATATCAATCTAACTACTTCAATAAAGAATAAAAAAGTTTTTTTTTTCCATATAGCTAATCAAACACCATTTTTTTTTTACCACGGTAGTGAAAATACAAAATACAAAAAAAAAAACACAAAAGAAAAAAATTAATAAAATTCAACTTTTGTATCTTTTTTTTTTTTTCGTCTATATTTTATTTTGACCTCAAAAATTTGACCAATATTACGGATAATTTAGTATGAAAATTGAGTTTTTTTTTTTTTTTTTTTTTTTGATTTTACTATGAACTTTATGATTGTATATTATATATTATGTATATGGGTATATATACCACACCATTTAATATTTATCAATGATTAAGTGGTTAACCGCTATTGTACACAATGCACACATTTATTTTTCGATGATAAAATGAAAATTTTATCATTGGGCAATTTGAAAATGAAAAAAAAAAATAAATAAATAAAATAAAATATATTTTTGTATTAAAAAAAAAAAACAAATCCTTCCTTCAATGGATGCGGTACATTAGAAAAAACTTAATACAACAACAATAAAATGCACAAATATAAACAAAACATAATAAAATTTTATATATCATCAGAGACCAATTAAATGCATTGAATTTTTGAAATGTTTTATTCAAGGATTTTGTTTTCTTTTTTTTTGTTTTTTCCGATTTGAAATTAAATGGAACTCTCTTATCTAATAGCTTTATAAATAAAATAAATCAGTAATTTAAAATTTTCTAAAGTTTTTGAAAATAAAAAACAAAAACTGGTATTTTAACGTCGACTTTCATAAAGATAAAATTTTACAATGAGTTCTTTCGTTTCACATCATTGCAATATACATATCTCGTGAAGAGCTTTGTTGTACTCAAGAAAATTTTAGTTTTTCATGAACTTTAAAAGATACCAAGTTCGTCGACAGATAACAAATTTTTTGTAAGATAGGGTCAGGTCAGAAGTATTATTAGATGAATACAAGTATTTATTTTTATGTTGTAACAGAGCAAATATAAAATTGAACATCTAAAGCCACTAAAGTCAAAAACCTTTCGCTTGTGTTCTTTTACTTTCTTTTATTATTTTTTTTTTCTTTCGAAATTTCCAAATCATTGAAATCTTTTTAGTTATTTTCGAATTTTACACCTTACGTGTATTATTCATTCAAAATATTATAACTTAAATAGCAAAACTAATGATTTCATACGAAACATTATCAATAAATTATGAGCTACGATACTTACCTTTCTTGTTGTACAAGTTTATTTTACGTGTGCCAATATACCTTACAATTTGTCATGTAATTGAGTAATCGTAAATCATTTACTTGTCAAATGCGAGGTTTAATAAAAAAAAAATATTAAAAAAAACAACAACAAAGAATCATTGAAGCTTATAAAAGCGACTACAATATAATTTTTGGATACAAATTAGTTTCTCAAGTGAACTGAAAACATAATATTTTGTATGATGTTTTCTAGAGTTTTTATAGTTTACATAAAGTCACAGAATATATGCTATGATTAATAATCAATTTTCCGCTCTCTTTCCTTTATTAATACGAAAACAGGGTGTTGCTTTGAATTTTAACAATAAATAATTTGTCCTAAAAATCAAAGTTATGATAAGTACTTCTTATTTTATAGTAAAAGTATTCAAATGTAATCCATAAGATCAGTTTCTAATTTTCTGGAATCTAAAAGATCCTTGTTACTATTTTAATTATATAGTTCGAAAATTCTATAAAAAAATAGAATAAAGAAAAAAGACAGATGATGTAAAAATTTTCATAAAGGTGAAAATAAATTTTATATTTTGAAAATATACACGATAAAATTTCTGATAAGAAATAAAATGTTTTTCAAATCATAAAGAGTTTTCACAATTATATTATACGAGTATATAAAAATTAAATATAATCCTTATACACACTGTGATTTAAAATGTGTGATAGATTTTGAAAGATGAAATATTATATAATTTATGATTAAACTTTGAACTTTTGACTTTTATATATTAAAAACATAACATATGTACATATATGTATATTTCTTATATGTATATTGTACCTATATATATACTCGTACATATGTATGTATGTATGATATTTCATTTTACCTGATGAACAAATTTACATAACATAACGATGAACATATTTAATAGGTAAGAAAAATTTGTAGTTTCTTTTCGACAACAAATAATTTATCAAATAATTTTTGGATTTTTATATATTAATGTCTTACACATCATTCTTCATAGTATACTTATTATAATATGTGAAAAAGGATATGTAACAGAAGAGAAAGAAAAAAAATACAACAAGAACATTATAATAAGAAAAAACAAAAAATGTATATAATGAAATTTTCGAATATTAAGTACTAAGAAGAAGTTTATAAGTGAATAAATTAAATGAAAAAAAAAAAAAAATATGGTTATTCATCAAATTGTATATTTGTATGTGTATATGGTATATAATTAATTGCATTTACTATAATATATATCACAATATATACAGTATATACAGTTATTCTTTGTATGTTATTTAATATGAAACTTTTCATAATTAATGTTCTCAATATTAATTTAATTTCCACATGTGCGAAAATTAATGACTTCAAGTAAGAATTTTGAAAATTGATACCCATTTATTCTGTTCCTTGTTTTTTTTTTCTCCAGTCTTTTCATGAACTTACTTTTTAATCATACATATACATAATGAATGTACATATGTAAATACATGTATGCATTACGAAAATTTAAATAGAAAATCTTTTAAACGAAAGAAAAATTCAAAAATTTTGGTTTGTGTGTTATTAATTACATTTTAAAAAGTTATTGACTTTATTAATTTATATTTTGACAGTAAGAAGTGTTTAAAGCCAATTTTTTTTCTCAGTTAAAAAAAATTCTTGTAGAAATTTTTAAAAAAATTTTTGGTCACAGATCTTAATTTAATTTTTGTAGAAAATTTATTTAAATTATAAAATAAAAAAAATCCTACATTAAATTTGCATCTTGTTTTAATTTTTTTTTATTGAATGAAATTTTTTTTCGATTATTTTTATTTTGTATAATGTGTGAATGAAAGTTTTTAATTAATGACTGACTGTTTATTTCCTCTTAGAAATATCTTGAAAAGTATATAATTGACGATTATGATAAGTGTTAGAAATATAAATTTTAAAATAAATGATAACTTGACTTTTTAACGATGCTTTTGTATTTGTTATTTAATGACAACCAGACAGGTAAGTTATGTAATTGAAATCTCACTTTTTAAAGAAAAAAAATCAAAAGGCGTATATTAGAAAAAGTTTTTTTTTTTTTTTTTTTCTGTACGATACATTTTATCATTGTCATATATCCTACGTATTCTGAAAACTTTATCTTCAAGTAGAAAAGTTCATGGGAAAAGATGAGGCTTTTTCATTAATTAAAAACTTCAGGAACACCAGGATTTTTTTTTTTCACATTTTTTTTTTTTTTCTATTCACAGAAAAAGTAAGATGTATGCTTTATAAGATGTTAATTTATGTTATATGGTATTCTCTACTCAAAAACAAAAACAAAATATTAAAAGATGTTGGAAATGTCATCATACGAAAAAAAATGATAATGTATACATATAACTTTTTGAAGCATTGACTGCTTTTTTCATTTAACAAAACACAATTTTTTTTGTTTTATTTAAGTATAAGTGCGAATATTGTGTAAAATTAAAATTTTTAACTTACCCCTCTATTTATGTTTCATTAAATAGAATTTATGTTCCAGAATTTTTCTTTGCAGACATTTTTATACTCTTGAAATTTTGTTGGCAACTGAAATACAAAAATAACAAATTGATTTAACTTTATCTCGAATTTTCTATTACTCATGCCAATCAAACTAAAGAAAGTGAAAAATAAAAAAATAAAATGAAAATACCTTCGTGTTATTTATATCGAAAAAGAATATATATATGTATATATATATTTATAATAAGCACACATCCAAAGACAAAAGAAAATAAAGAATATTTCGCAATGATGACAGATAAAAATACTCAAGTGACCAATAATTCAATTACGCAATGAAATACTGCACAATATTTTCATTGTTTTCTTCTTCTTTTTTTTTTCTAA
Source organism: Bombylius discolor (assembly GCA_939192795.1). NCBI lineage: Eukaryota > Metazoa > Arthropoda > Insecta > Diptera > Bombyliidae > Bombylius > Bombylius discolor. The sequence goes on along the minus strand of OW584238.1, from coordinate 43,170,726 downwards.
AAGATAAATTGTAATTCTATATTCAATATTCTTATCGTATATTTCGTTTGACTTTATGTTATTTTATTATTTTCATGATTATTTGGTAGTAGGTAACAATAAAAACATAACTCAGAAAAATATTGATTTTAACGGTATGCTAGTGTCACCTGACAATAATTTAATAAATTATGTTTTTTGTTTTCTTTTTTTTTTTTTTTGTTTCCTATTCGTACACACCTACTTATTTTCCTTTTTTTTTATTACCTTTTTTTCGTCTTTTATATTTTCCCAATGAATAAAATGAAAATATGTATGTATGTATAATGTTTATAAGATGAAAATTGTTGTTGTTGTTTTTGTTCTTTTCATATTAATACCACACATTACTTTCACTGATTTAAAGATATTACTTTAATCTTTAAACGTACAATATATGATGTTTGTATGTAAGTTTAATTCATGAGAAAAGAAAAATAAATAAAAAATAAGTATTTTTTTCTCTTGAAATAAATTAGATAAAATTTTTCATAAAAATATATAAAAAAAAAAACAAGTAAAAATAAAATACTCTAGAGAATTTATTTTACTTTTCATGTAAGATTTCAAAAAAAAAATATAAAATAAAAAAATAAAAAAATTAAAGAAAAATATAATCATAGAATTTATAAGCCCACAAATTGAAAAAAAGAAAAGAAAAAATCAAAGTAGAAAATTATTAAATTGAATAAAATGTGAAAAAAAAATATACATATTCTTAATAGAACATTATGCTAAAATACTTTTCAAAATAAAGAACTTTTACATGAATTCGTTGAACACAAATTAGGAGGATTTATAAATGTGTGGGTGATGAAAAATTTTTATAACAATAACAACAACAACAAAAAAATACTTGAACATATCCACAAGTAGAAATCTTTATTGCCAAGGATTCCTTTTCTTGTTTATTTTTGTTTTTAAAAAACTACGAAATAGGCAAACAACTTTATCTTCTGTTTTTTTTTTTCATTTTTAAATTCCTTTTGTACGTCATTGAAAATAAGAAAATATAAAACTAAAGCCTATTAAAATATTGCTTATTCTATCAAATTTTTTTTACTTTATTCAAGTTTAACGTAGTACAAATATCGTGAAACGTATGAATCAAAGTCACATGATATTGTTGAGTATGCAATTTTTTTTTATTTTCTACCTTATAAGGATGTCTTTTATTTAAACCACGTAATAAACAAATATCAATCAAAGTGAAAGTGCTTACGCGATTTGCGTTTGAATAGAATGATTATAAAACACACGAAGAACGAATAAATTGAGTTACCTTTATTGAAAAAAAAAAGCCTTTGAAAAACAATGTAGAGGTTTGGAAATTGTAATTGTAAATAAAAATGAAATTTTCTTAAAAGAAAATATTTTGAGAAAAAAAAAAAAAGTACAAACTTATAACAGCTAATAAATTTTGATAATAAAACAAGTTACCAACCGAAAACCTTAAATAAAAGATGGATTTTGTAAATATGTATTTTCTTTTTTCATCAAAGGAATTTTCAATATTAAAGAGAAAAGGATCATTTGATGAATTTTTTTTTTTATAACATAAGTAAGTGATTTTTTTTTAAATTTATTTTATATTTCTAAATAATTCAAAAAAACCCTGCATTAACCACCACCCATCAAATAATCATAAAATCGATTTAAATTTCAAATTTTTTTTTTTCCTTTTTAGTTTTACTAAATGTTGTTAGTGTATTTTATCCCCAATAAAATAAAAAAAATACTTAAATTTACAAAATAAAATTTAACATATATACTGTATACATGAAGAAAAACAGTCGGAATGTGTATAAGTACAATAGGTTTTCAAATTTTCATTTTGTTTGTTAGTTTTTTTTTCTTTTTTTTTTGAATTGACTTTCTTTCTAAACAAAAATGTTTGCGATAGAGATTTGTGTAACAATATTGCTATTTTTTATTTCCCTGTGTATCTTTAAAAAAATGAAAAAAAAAAAAAAAAAAAAAAAGGATATTCAATAGGTTTTTGACTTCAGTCATACACAGTCAGTCATTTATGAAAAAAAAAAAATTAATGTTTTTTAGATCTTCTTTTCCTTCCACTTTGTTGATCTGTTTTTTTTTCTCCCGATTTATGTGCTTTCATTTTATTCTTTTTATTTTCTATTGCAAAGTGAAATCCCTCAAAATCCTTTTTACATTTTATGATAGCAATATTATAGAGCTATAGAATACATCGTTCAATATTTAAAAAAAAAAATAAAAAAAAAGACATCTAGACATTTAAATGGTGTGTAGTGGTTATTATTATACACCAGAGAAATTGACTTTTAAAACTTTCCAATTTTTACTTGAATGCATATGACAATTTTTAAATTGCATATTTTAAAAATATTTGGTTGTTATAAAAAAATGTTTAACAAAAAAAAAAAAAAAAAAAAAAAAAAAAAGAATAATGCATTTGAAAAGAAACGTTTGTGAAACAATTTTTAACAGAGAACTTCAAAATGATTTTCCCTAAAGAAACTTTATGTACTGGGACCTTTTCAGTTTAAAATATTGTAATTTTTGCATAGAAATTCAATAAAAAAAATAAGTTGAAGTTCATTTCAAAAATCATCAGGACAATTAGGATTTTCGAATATTATTATTTATTTTATTATTGATCACATACATATTTACAATTTCACAAATTTTGTTGAGAAGTGTTAGAAAATACAATAGAACGGAAAAAAAAACAATAAGAACGACAATAGGTTTTTATTGATGTAATAAAGTATCAAAAATAAAAACAAATTATGTATAATGGATCTGAATCTAAACAATGACGAATGTAAACAAAATAACAACAAAATATCATTAAATCACATTCAAATCGAATTGTATTGTTACAAATTAGCGGAAAAGGAAACTATTGAAATGGAATGAATTATTTTTCATTTTTATTCCTCAATAATGTTTTTTTTTTTAGAAATTTTTTATTATAAAATTTTTTTTCTGTCATTCACTGTTCAATTAAATGTAATTTTTTATTTCTTTCAAAATTAACTCTGTATATTATTTTTAACACTGCTCTTCTTGATGTTTGTTTTGTTTTATTTTTTTTATTTTTTATTTTTTGTTCAAAAAATTCAACTTTATTTGTTATATTTAGTTGTTACGAGCTCTATAAACTGTCATTTAATTACATTCTTTAAAATAACTTTTTGTTAACTTTTGTTGTTTATTGTTTTCATTGTTTGTTTTCTTTTCTCTCTTTGACAATAAAATAAAATCAACAAAAAAAATTCACTAAAATTCCAAAAAAAAAAAATTGTTGTCATTTTATACACGAGTAAATGAATACACATAAATAGTACCTATTTTGTCCTCGTGTTGCTATTGGAAAAAATCATCCTTTAAAAAAAAGAAAAACACAAAATGAACAAAACCAAAATAGAAAACAGATAACAATAAAAATTGAGAGAAAAACTGAACAAAAAACAAAAAAAAAAAAATTGCATGAATAAATTTGCCTTTAATGAGTCCTTTTTTGTTGTGTCAATGTTTTATTGTGGTTTATTTTATCAAATAACAATAGTGAATGACATTTTATTGTATAATAAAAAAAAAAGTGAAAAATAAAAAGATAGAAAAATATAAAAACGAATTACATTTTGTAAAAAACAAAATAGTCTTTTTTTTTTTTTCAATTACAATATATAAAATTCAGAGAAAAATAAAATTCATTTATTTTTTGTTGTTTTGTAATAATAAAGAAAATTATCATTTTAAATTCATGCTATTCAAATTAATTAAAAGTATTCTTCTCATACATTTTTCTTTATTCATTCCGCTCAAGAATGTCAATTATGTAATCAATTTTCAATAAAAGAAAAGAATATACGGAAAAAAAAATATTTTTTTTTCACCTTTCATAAATTTAAATTTATATTTTTTATTGACAATTAAATAATATTAAAAAATGAAATAAAAATAAAGAAGAAGAGAAAATCATTCAATTTTTTTCGCAATTTCCTGATATTTTCAAATTTTCAATTTTAAGAATGAAAAATTGTTTTATAACGTAGATATTTTTATCTCTGATCATCTGTCAATTTTTGAAATTAGCTTCTTATTTTCAAGTAATTGTATTTTCTTGTAAATGTCAGAAATATGTAAAAAACAAAGAAAAACAAAAAAAAAATTGAAATATGTTTTCTGTTGTACTATCGTAATTTTCATAACTTTTATCTTATTTATTTTTCTTAAAATATTGAATTTTTAAATTGATGACTTCAAACGATAGAATTTTTAATAATTTCTAACGAAATAATTTTCATATTTTTCGAAATTCTAGGAAGATGCTGTCATTTTTTTAATGCAATTTATTGACTGTTTATTTTTTTTTTTAAATGTTAGTATAACAAGAATAATTATTCGTCTTGACGAAGTAAGTTAATTTTTAAAAATTAAATAAACACAATGAAAAAAAAATGTTCTAATAACCCAACTCACTTCAAAATTATTACATAAGTTCTTCATGTCAATTTCCTCTTCTTTTTTTTTTTTATTCTGTATAATTATACATGAAATTTCTATGAAATAATTTGTAACTATCACGTATGTATAAATTTTTTTTTATTAAAGTAAATAATTTCACTATCTTTTTACTAATATAATATAATTAATTTCTACTATTCTCATATTCTATTCACATATTAATTTCATTTCAAATATTACATACACTTGTCTTTTTTCTCATCATCATACTTAAATTTTATGTTTATTTTTCATTTTCTGGACCCTAAATATATTAGCTACATAACTATATTTGTAATCTGTCAACCAAATGAAATAAAATGAAGAAATAAAAATAAAGAAGTAATAACAATATATACATACATATAGTATACAATTTTAGCTTGTGTGTGTACTTACTTATACAATCTTTACGGTACGTTAAGGACATTAATATTTTAAGTATACATTTGTACATAGTAAATTTTTATATGAGTATCACTAAACTAGATTATGTCGAAGACAAAAAAAAAACTCATATTTTCTTCTTTAAAAGAAAAAAGAAAAATATCCTTTATCATAAGAAACCTTCTTGATATATTTGTAGGTTTTCATTTGACATATTTATAGAGCTTTTTCTTATTTTTTCTAGTGTGAAACAAAATATGTTTGCCGTTATTTTAAATTTTCAAAATAGAAAATTACATTAAATTTATCATACCTTTCGCTTGTATACCTTATAGGAGTTCCTTAAATTTTTTTTTTCCTTAAAGCTTTAAAAAATTATGGAAAGTTAAAAATTACAAACGCACATATGAGTTTGGACTTTCTTCATACATGTGTGTATTTTTGACTCAGAGGAAAAATGTATTAACTAAATACTTTAAATAAATTATTTGAAGAAAAAAAAAAGTCAAGTGCTTTAAAATCGGAATTTGTTGTTTTTTTTTTTATCCTAATCCTAATTTCGAAATGATGAAATGCGACTGTTTAAAATTCTGCTACAGATTTCTGGATTTTATGTTTTTACATAATTTTGTAATTTGAAGAGAAATTGAACATAATTTTCTTTTTTTTACTAATATTTCCTGGTACTAAGAGAAAATAAAAGCATTGAAAACATCGTCCGAAATTAAACATCTGTGACTTAATGACACAATAAATATAAAGAAAAAGGTTACCAATCCCAATTGTTTTATTTTGGATTTTTCCTCATTTTTTAATGAAAAAATAAAAACAAAAAAAAGTTTGATGTAAACAGGAAAATTTTAGAGGTTAATATCCTATTATTATAACATTCAGCTCATCCGAATGCCTAAAATCACGTTCAAAGTGATCTAAAGCAAATCATATTAATAAGGACTAGTACACTTTTTATTATAATGAATTTTTATTTAATTTTAACTTCAATATTTTTCATTTTAATTTCAATTTAGATACATATTTCTGTTAATGTTATGAAGAAAAAAAAAACGTAAAAATTTACCAATCACCTGCTCCACATTTGTTATTCCCTACATATTATTACCACAATTTTACTAATTACACTTTAATCATACAGGAAAATAAACACATAATTTTAATGTTACTTACAGGACAAGTTACAGGATAATCACAGCATCTTTAAATAATGTATACAAGGTGTAGATTTGAATTGTATTGTATATTATATATCAATGTAATCAATAAATTAAGCATTAAATGAAATTAATGGATAATAATTTTAAGCATTATTAAGAAAAATTACTATCTTTCTTGTTTGAATAATTAAAAGAACAAAAAAAAACAAATTAATTTCTACTGATTATTCTTCGTAATTTTATTTTGTCTAAGAAATTTTTTTAAATTATTTTTATTTAATTTCAAAATTACTATTAAAGTATGCGGCAAAATAACACTTTGAAGTCCTTTTAAAAAATTTAAAAGTATGCGCAACAAAACGTTAAATCGAAGAATAAAAGTGACGACAATTAAAGATTAAGCGATTTCTGTATAATTTTGTGGCATTCTTCATAGTCATTTAGGAACGAAAAGAAAATTTTTTTTTTTGCTTTTTATGCAGGAGTCGCGTCTAGTCACCATAAAACAGTCAATCGTTCGTATAAAATAAATTAGTTGAATACATTTGACTTTTAAAAAGGCTTTTATTATACTATTAAAATTTCTTTTCATTCTTTGGAAGAAAATACAAACTAATTGAATTAAAATGATTTTTCAGGCATATTCCATAATAAGAAAAACGTTTATAAATTTTTATTCACTATATTTTCTTTATACCTTATATGTATGTACGAAATATACGTTTTGCTTGTGTTTTCTTTTACTACAAAAACAAAAAAAAAATTACCCACAAAAATTACAACGTATTACAAAATTCCCATTTGATTTTATTTTATTTTGTATTTCTTGCAAAAATATCACGTATTTTATCAAGTATTTGATTTAACATTTTCCTTCAAACAAAATTTCATGTACAATTTATGAGTATTTTGTGTCATTTAGACGACCTACATTTGGTAAACGCATGTAAAGACATTTTTCATGATCAGCGATATTGTTTTTTGATTTTTGTTTTTTTTTTTTAACTTTTTCTATTTTCTGTATAACTGTTTCCTCAAGGAATAAACATCAGTCACATATGTAAGAATCATGTTTAAAAATTTTTCCTGCGATTACACTTTTGAAAGCATTTTTCAAAATATATAAAGTGAGAGATAAAAGTGAAAACAAAAATAAAAATCAAATTTGTTCACTAAAGAACTCCCACACATGTATCATATATTTTTTTTTACTTTATTGTATATTTATTATTAAATTTCAACAACAAATAGCAAAAGAAAAAAATATAACACAATAATATTGTCAACTTTTTCTTTTTCTTTATATGTATGTATGTATATACATACTATAAAATGCAAGTGATATATTTATAAATTGCAATTGCACATTTCCTTATAATCGAAACCTATCAAGAAAATAAATTGCATACCAGTTTAAATCTGAAAAGTAAGAATTTAAAAAAAAAAAAAACAAAAAAAAAAAAAACATATCTACATATGTATATTAAAAATTGAAAGCTTTTTTACTATAAATAATTTATTTCCAATATTAAAAAAAGTGAAAAAAAAAATAAACCAGTCAATACTGTATATCCTGGTAAAATGCAATTACACATAGTCGACTTTATTGTAGTTTTATAAGTACACACACATATTGTGTATATAGTAGAATCAATTTTATTGATTCAACAACACCAACAGTAAAGTAATAGAAAGAAAATTCTACACATATACAATCATTATTCAACTTACAATAATCAATATAATATATATTTTTTTTCTCCATTGAACACCCCAAAAAAGGTACCACCAATATGTTTTTGGCATCTCATTCATTTATCCAAAATTGCATACTTCATGTTGCACTTGTATAACAATATTAAAATAGTTTGCAGTAAAAGTGAACAATATGCAATATATAAGTGTATAAGAGATAACAACAACAACAATCATGTACACCTTTATAGTAATTTCGAATACACGTACAACACGTAATGTATTGATCATCGTAAACGAAATATCCAAGTGAAAATTATAATGTTTTGGAATTTTTCATTACAATTTTTCGATTTTTTCTCATTTTTTATTCCTTTTTCAATTTCTGAATATAAAAGTTCAATTTATCAGTTTTTGATGCAATTTACGATTTTATTTTCTCATTATTTAAAGAAGAAAAAAAAAACAAAACAAGTTAGAGAATTTTTTTTTTTTATACTATAAAATTTTTAAGTAAACAAATTTGATTGATCTTGTAATCACATTGAATTTGTTTATGTCCGTCGTAAAATATGACGATGAACATTCATATTTTTTATTATATCAGAAATTTTACTTTTATTTTATATGCACATAAAATAAATAACTATACATAGACACAAAATGTCCTTCATCAATGACTGTGGATGTTTGAAAAAAAAACAAAAAAAAAACATGAAATAAACACAAAAAAATTAATTTACTTAAAAATAACAAACAAAATAATTTCACCATTTTATATATATACACATACATATAAAATTTGCATATCGTAAATGGTGCAAAATGTGTGCATAATTCATTCAAAAAAAAAAAAAAAACTGTTATTTTTCATGATTAAGTAATAAAGTTATGCAAAATAATGTCATTTACTTTTCGAAAATAATCTGCAATGACCGAATTATGAGATCACTTATATGAAAATAAGCAATTTTACTGCTATAATAATATTACCCATCCAATCCCAAAAAAATTTAACATCTTTTACCATATTTCCATATTAGGTATACTTCTTTTTTTCTTGTTTGACTTTTTATCTGTAACAAAAAAAAAATAAAAAAAGTTATACTAGTGCTCTTGTATTTTACTATTAGCATTTAGCATCCTCATAAAAAAGAATTACTTACTCTTGCTTCTGTAATAGGTTACGATACGATATCATAATATAACATTGAACGTAAAATTGTATTAAATTGAATTAAAAAAAGCCAGAAAAACAGGACAGGTAAAAATGAAAGGATAATATGACATTTTTTTTTTTCGTATAGCTAGAACATGTTTCGTGTATGTTAATCAATAAAAATGTTTAAAAGTTATTAAATGTCAAATTTTTTTTCTCTCCCGTTTTTTTTTTTTGTTATTGTCATTTTTTACCTTAAAGATTTTATAATCATACAAAACAGGACAAACATTGTACGTTCATAAATCGAAATTGAATGATCTGCTAAAAACATTTATGGATCAGATTAAAATTTATAAGAAGCTAAAGATATAGAAAAAAAAATAGATATTTGTCCTTTTAGTGTGATTTTAAATAAATTTAGAAAAATAAATTTATCACGATAAAATAAAGGACACAAGAAATAAAGTTTATGGGAAAAGTAAACTTTAATCGAAATTTATGACAATATGAGCGTGTCAAAAGTTTATAAATAGATACCCTTTTGTCGAGAAAAAAAAATAAATAAAAAACAAAAACAAATACATACATTCATATATGAAAAAAATTATATGTATATTCTTTTTTCTATTTTTATTCTCATTCACAAGACGATCCCACGATTTTTCAAATTTAGGACAGACTTGATAATTTAGTTTTGTATCTGTTTTTTTTTTTTAATGTTATTTTGTAAACCACATACATATTTTGTAATTTTTTTTTTGTCATTTCTTAGCCTTTTATTTGTCTGTTTAAATATGTGTCTTCTGTCTTGATAAATTACTTTGTAGTTTTTCATAAAAAAAAAAAGAGAGAAAACAAAAATCCGAAAACATCATGACCACCCACAAACAATTTATTTCCATGGATTAATGGTTGTAATTGGGTGTTGGGGGCTTGATATTTTTGACATCAAATCGAAATTGAAGTGCCACAAAAAATAAAAATAAATTCGTAAAAAAACAGAAAAATAAATAAAAACAAGTTAGAAAAAACAGTTGAAAGAAAAAGTTGAATGAAAATTAGAAAGAACGAAAAAAAATAAATAAAACGAAATAGATAGTATGTGCAAAACTAATATGCTCTAGATTTTCATTATTTTTATTTAATTTTTTTTTTCTTATCAATTAAATTGATATGAAATTTTATCAATATTTTTTTATTCATATTCAAAATGCATATGAGAAACGTTCAATCAACATTGATAAAATATTAATTTACATTCGTACTTTTGTGTTAAATTTTTCAAAAATTCAAAATAAAATAAGCATATTCCATTTATTTTTTTTATTTTTTTTGGCTTCAAAATTTTAAATAATATTTAATAAAAAAAATAAATAAATTTCACAAAAATGAAATAAAAATTAAAAGATAAAATTTTCATTAAAACATTTTTGAAATGAAAAATATTTTAACATAAATCCACAATGTTTCCATCGAGAAATATAATATTTTTATTAAAAAATTCCATCCATTACACTATATAATTTTAATGTAAGAATAATTTTAAAATTTTTTAAATATTTTCTCTTACACATTTTGTAATAAAATATATAAGTTACGAGTATATGTAGCTATTTCATTTAAAATGCATTATTAACCAAGAACCAAAAAAAGAAAAAGGAGAAAAATTTTCAAGCCACAACAAAAATACTTGTAAATTAATTTTAAAAATTTTAAAATGAAAATTATTATTTTCATATTTTTTTCCTTACAGAATATTGTAAAAATATTATGAAGTAAATTATTTAAATAGGAATTTATTTCCAAGAATTTTTTTTTTTTTATATCATCATCGTTGTTTCTATTTAGTAAATTGAAATTTCATGCATTTTTTTAAATTTTTTTCTTTTTTTTTTTTCACCGTCGATCGATAAAAAGTATCCTGGAAATTATGTAAAGGTATTTAATGCAAAAAATTCATTGTGATTTTAAATTTATAACAAGAAATTTAATTGGCAGAATATTTTCCTCTTTCTAATGATTAAAAGTAGGTTGTTATTGAATAGAAGTTAAAAATTTCATATAACGAAGATATTTTTAATCAATTATTGGTAATCAGTAGTTTTTTTTATTTTTTATTTTTTTTTAAAGAAAATATTAGAAAATTAATTAATTTTTTGTTTTTGTTTATTTTTTTTCTATGCAAATTAAACTAAACAAGTATTCAGTAGTTTTGTGTTGAAAACAGTTTTTCAAAACTAAATTCAATAGAAACAATTCTATTCAGTTGAGTATGTTGATTTATCATTTTCAATTAAATTTATTAATTCTCGTTAATTAAAATAAACATATTTTTAATTATTTCATGATTTTTTAAATTTCTAAAGGATTTCAAGAATTTATAAAAAAATCACGATCCCATTTATAAAAAAAAAAAAACAACAACAAATATTTACATATGTACTTTTTTTTTCAAAATAGATTATATTTTCTACAGTAAATAAGTATTAAAATCTAAAAATAGCACATGTAGGTTGATGATTATGTGGTAAAAGAGTTTCCAAATTTTCAATTTAAATAATCATCGTCGTCAACGTTATCAATACAATTACTATGGTAATAATTGCTCATGTTATTAATCGTACGAGATAATTTTTAAAGGTTTAAAGACGAAAAAGATACGTTGATTTGAGTTTGAAATAACTTTCTTTAAAATCATTTCATTAAAATTCACCTGAAAATGTTTTTTTTTTTTTTCTAAACTTTATTTATCATTTTTTTGATTTCAATTGATAAAAAATTTTTTATCAAAACTTTACACTTTTTTAATTTTCAGAAAACATACTGAGTACACGCATGAATACTAAGTAATTATACCTTCAGCATATAATGTATGTATGTATACATTTTTTTTTCTTTTAATATGCGACTTAATGATACTGCTGTTGATGATTTTTCATATTTCAAGATAAGATCAAGACATTTCCTTAGGCACCATTTTTTTATTTTTTTTTTTTTTATTTTGCCAAGTACAAAAGGAGAAAGGATTTTCAATTAAATGGCGACTATATAAATAGACTGAACAAGAAAAGATGACTTATTTTTTTTTTTTTTTTTTTTTTTGTTTTTTACACTTTTCATGTGAAGATTTGATCTATTTTCATTTAAATTTCAAAACGATAAGATTGAAAAAGAATAAAAAAAAATATATACATATTTAAAAAAAAAAATAATAAAAATAGAAAAACCTACACGCATTTTATTGATTCAATCTTTATCAATTCTTTATAGCTTTTTTTTCTAGTTTTTTTTTTATCTCCCCTTCATTTTCAAAATAAATAATAAAAAAAAAAAATAGAACAAAAAGATGTTGAACAGAATATGAAATTCAAAACAGCATCAACATCATCATCATCATCATCATCATGGCATTTTAGTATTCATGAAAAACAGTTGGAAATCTATTCAAGTGTAAGCAAAAGAAAGATTTATATCAGATGTGAAAAAATGCGGAAAGTGTATAGTTTAGAGCTCAATGGTGAGATATTCATTTTTTTTTTTTTAAAGTGATCATTTTCAACACAATTCATGAATAAAAAAAAAAAATGGAGTCAAAATATGAAAAGCGTGGAATAAATATTAAAAAAAATAATAAAAGAAAAGAAATAATAATTTTCAATATACTTGTATAATGTTATCGAAAAATGAAAATAAAAAGGGCGTTATTTTTCTTTATTTTTTTCTTTTCTTGACAATTTTAATAAATTTTTAGCATATTTACTTTTGATTTTTGTTTTCCTCTAGAGATAAGATTCAATTATATTTTTATGTCATATCGAATGTATTTTCTTTTTCTACATACATTTATACAAAAGATTATTAAAATGTACTTTTTTACCCTCTTTTTATTATGAAGTTTTCTGTTTATCATTTTAATTTAATTTTCAAATTCAACCGAATGCAGATGCATTCTATGTACATATTTAAATAAGGATTTCATAAAGAAATTTTTCTAATGAAACAATGTATTGTAAAAAAAATTATTTAAAAAACAAAAAATTTTTATTTGAAAACGAAAAGGTGTTAATTTAATTATGTAGGTATGTATAGACTGAAAATAAATGAATGTCTTTTTTTTTTTTCCTATTTAAATTCCAAAGTATCTAAATTTTTACGCTTGAAAAAATTTTATATTCCAGACACCTTTTAATTACAAAATTTTTGAATAGGAGAATTGGAAAAAAAAAGGAAAAAAAAGATTTTTAAAAATTAAATTACTTATTTGTTCAATTATAAGTTACAATATAAAAATTGGTCTCTTTTTGTCTTTTTTGCTTTTTAATTCCCACCATGAATACTTTTAATTTCTATCTTTTCCTTTTTTTTTTTTTCTCTTTGTATAAACAAATTCAAAATCATAATAATTATTTGATCTTTATGTAAATTTTCATTGAAAAATTAAAAAGAAAATTATTATGTTGAATATTTAGAAAGGACAATTTTTACATTTGTATGTTGTTTTTTTTATTTTTTATTCTACCCTTTACTTCTATTACAACTGTTATAGTATGATATAATCATACTGAAGTTTACCTACTTTTCTTTCACGTTTAATAAGCGCAAAAGTACAAATGCGAAAAGAAAAAAAAAATCTTGAAAAATATATCTTTCAATGAGAAGATTATATACATTTATTATAACAATCTTTTTTTTTTTTTTTTCTTTTGTGGTGAAAAAAGGTCAAAATTGAAAAAGAGAAATAATATAAAAATTAATATCATAAATAACGTTATATTAAAATGTAGAAGAATAAAAGAAAAACAAAAAAAAAAAAATTATACGAAAATTTAACTTTGATCAGTTATAATGTCTTTTAATCAAAAAAAAAAGGTTATTTTTTTTTACAAAAAATTAAATTTTTAATTTGTTCTCTTCTTATAATTTGGTAAAGGTTAAATTTACTTTATTTTATTTTTAATGCTTTTCCCAGAACGAAAAAAAAAAAAGAAACGAAATGTATTATGAAACAGAAATATAATAATTTAAGGGTACATACATACATTAAAGTATTCAGTTTTAAATAAAGGCAAGTTTTGTAGAAAATTTTCACCTTTAAATCTAAAAAGTTATTCAAACAAAAAAAAACAAAAAATTAATAATCTTAGATATAAAATTTTTATGTGTAAAAATAAAAAAGCTCTTGAATTTCTTTTTTTCTCATTTTCATGGAATATTTTTTTTTATATTATTTATGACGTAAATCCATTATTAACCAGAAATTGATTGGCAAACAATAGTTTTCTGATTTGCTTTTATAAAGGATAATGAAAAACAACTTTTTTAATATATTTTGCTTCTTTTTTTTTTTTTTTTATTAATAAAAAAATTCCATTTCTTTCCAGAACTTTACCAACGTAAGCTCATCAATAAACTTACATTTTTCTTTTTTTTTATTTTCTTACCACTACAATAATCACAATATAAAAAAAAAAAAATTATATTATACAGTACTATTATTTTATTATAATATCCTTTGAACAATAATAGTAGTACATCATGTTGGTGGTCTTTTAATAAAATGAATAAAAGAAAATTAATACGATATAAAATTTGATTTTATAGTATTACCTTTTAAATAGGATTAAATACTTTCACAAATAAAGAAATTCAATATCAAAAAAATTAAAAAATAAAATAAAATAAAAAAGAAAAAACTCACATTGAAAATATATTTATTGTCTGAAAGGAAATATGTATATGTAAGTATATTGTCTATTATATTTTTTAATATGTATGACAAAAAAAAAGGATCACTTTTTTATGATATTATTACAATTGCTTCATTCAACTTATTTTTTTGTCAGTTATTTTTTATTTTTTTTATTTTTTTTTATTTGTTCAATTTTGAATTAAAATATTTTTTGCCTCATATTAAAATGTAATCAATGCTTTACAATATAATAAGAGCACTAAAATGTTATTATTACAAAAATAACTTATCAATTGAAACAAATTTAATACATTTATAAATTCCTACTTTTGTCCTGTTCAAATAAAATATACATACTATGTACGTATTTTGTTTTTTCTTTTTATGAGAATAAATGCTTTATTGAAATCATAAAATTGGTTTTGGGTAGTTACACAATTATTAAAACCTTAATTGTATTTATGTTTGTGACGTAATGAAACAAAAAAGAAAAAAATCTTTGTTATACATACATAATATATGTATATATTTTTTTAAATATTTAATTAGAATTGAAAATTGTGTAACTTTATTATTATTTTCAACAAGAGGAGCAGACAAATTAAATAAAATGTCGTTTTACTCACACATGAAAAAAAAAAATGAATTCCTTTGTTTTGACAACAGACAGTATAAAGCATTATTCAAAAAGTCATACCCCTTAATTAATAATTAAACTAGAAAATTCATTTGGTATGTTTCCATGTTATAAATCGACCCAACCCATATCAACATACATACATATGTATGTAGATGAACATGAAATATAAAATTCCGAATTTATACAAACATAAATTATCTAGAGATTCGCTGCAGAAGGACTATTGACTATTGTTTCATTTATTTGAATTATTAAGAAAAAATATAAAAAATTTTTGAATATTAAAATATTATGTAAATTTCATTCATCAATTCGATAAAAATACACATTTTTATTTTTCAAATTAAAAACTTCTAAATTACTTTGGAAATTTCCAATCAACAAACTTTAAACAAATTTTAAAGTTTATCACTTAACAACAAGAAAAAAAAAAGTGAAAATAAAAAATTGATTTTTTAATCCTTAAGGCGTGTAAGAAAAAGAATTATCACAGGCTTTTATGTTGAAAAAAAAAATGTTAAGGAACTTTATTCTTTTAATAACACTTTATTAAAAAGCTATTAAAGGATTAAAATACACGTGCTTCACACATACAAAACAATTAGTAAAAAATATTTCTTCAAAGGAATAAAGTTATTACAAAAAAAAAAAAAAAAAAAAAAAAAAAAAAAATTTCAATTTTAAATGAAAATGTAAACACAAAAAAAACAAAAATACCGATTACATTTTTTTCTTAGAAACTAAAGAAAAAAATATCATTTTCTATTCACAAGCCAAACAATTGGTTGAAAATAAGGCTTACTACGTTACACACGCACGTTACAAAAAGAAAAAAAAATATAAATTACATAAAATTACACACGTTTTCGGAAATATTATTCAAAAATGAAGAAGAAAAAAACATCAGGAAATACACTTTTTAGGTAAAGGATATGTGATATTTGATCGTATTTACCAAATCACTATATACGCAAATAAATTTATTCAAAGAAAATATAAATCTATACCTATATGTGAATTTTTACGTCTTAACGTAATATGTGTATCCTTTAGATATCCTGTCCGGAAATGTATGTATATCGCATTGAATGATTGTATTTTGAATGATTGAAAATGTATTCCACAGAATTGAAAAAACAAATTTTTTTTTTATTAACATTTGATAAAGAATAAATGTATGTATGTACTCGTACATAGATTTTTTCTCTAATATTTTTATTTTATTTTGATAACATAATTATTATAAGGTAATCTGTATAGAAAGAGAAATTTTATGAAAAACAAAAATTGAAATATTGAAATGAAAATACACGTAGCAACTATTTTATTATTTCAATATTAAGTACAATAAAATAATTAAAAAAGAGAAATAATAAAATGACAAGTGTCCTTACAAAATGTTCAATAGTAAATTGGTAATATTGTTTGATCAAATACAATTTATGAAACAGAAATATTATATACATTTCGAAATTTGACTGATTAAATCATTTATAATTAAAAACTGTAAAGAATAAAATTTTGTGAAATTGATAAAATTGTGCATTTAATTTTAACATCCTTTTAATTATCTTTTATACAATCAATTTTATAAAATTATTCGATTAAAAAAAAGGGTACTATCAAAGATACTAACTATAATATGCTTGTAAAATATCATTTTAAAAATGTTCTAATTAAAAATTTTTAAATTAAATTAAGTATGTAAAATAAGCGTAATATCCTTAATCCTTATCATTTAAATTATAAAAAAAAAAAAATAAACAATTAACATTATTTAACCTACTTGCCTCTTTCGATTATGTTTATAAAATTTGCATGCGTATATAAATATGTACGTATACATAATTTTAACTTTTCTGTTTTATTTATTTTAATAAACAAAAACAAAAAAAAAAGGTCTGATAGATATGTTTATATCAAATAAATATGTTCATAATTTAAAAATGATCTGCTTTTAATTGTTACGTATCATTTACTTTTTTTGTATTTTTTTTTTGTAGGTTAAACCTTCTACAAATCATAAATCACACATCATTGTTTATTCAAGAATTATTAATGCGCTTGTGAAATTCATAAGGGATTTTTCGTTTTTGACGTTTTGAGAACATCAGCATAATTTTTTTAAAAGAATTATGAAATTCTGCACCGAAAATGATTTCTTAATTTACACAAAAAATAAAAACAAAGGGAAAAAAAAAATTGGGGTAATTTAATAATTTTTCTTTTGAAAAGAAAAAAAAAAGCCTAAAACAAAACAAACAAAAAAAAACTTCAATGTTTTTAATGAATACGTTTTTAATTTAATTCTTACAAAGAAAAAAATGAAAAAGTATATTATATTTTTTTTTTTTTTACCTTTGTAAAAACGAAAAAGAAAAATTCACGTAAATTCATTGACATGAATTTTATATTATTCCTAAAGGCAATTAAAATCATAATCGTTGTTTTTATTTCAAATGAAACATTTTTTTTTTCTTTTGTTTTGTTGCTGTTAATAAAATATCCTCTTTAAAATTCATAAAGAAAACATTTGAAAATTTAGAACAGGACCTAAATACGCGATAAAACAAAACAACAACAAAAAAAACGTAAATGTATATTCATGATATGAGAACACACAAAAAAAAAAATCTGTTGAAGGTACGTGACTTTAAAATTTTTTACATTTTTTCAGTATATGACAACAGCAATAGATGCCATTTATTACGCTGCATAAAAGATACATCTTAAAAATAATGATAAAAACTTGCGAAAAATAAAAATTGAATTTATTTAATTTTAATTTGTTTATTGTCTATATATGTGAAAAGTATATATTTTTCCGTTTTTTATTATTATTATTTTTTTTTTAATACGAAAAAAGAATATTTTATTTAAAAATAAATTTAAATTTAAATTTAAAATATTTTTTGTACAATTTCATTAGTATTTTAGAAAATCGAAATGAAATCTTCAATAATTTCATCTTTTTCACCAGTTTTCGAGTAGTTTATGACGTTATTTAATTAATTTTCTCAAATTTCTATTTTTCCTCTTTTTTTTTTTTTTTCAAACTTTATACCAACATAAAACTATTTTATAATAACATCCTCCTAGGAATTTCTATGTCAAGTACATCAGCTTTGTTATTTAAGTAATAATAATTACCGGCACCATCGAAAAAGCTCTAAGACATTTCAGAGAAAAAAAAAAAAATCAAATATATATAAAATGAAAATTAAGATAAATTGGACTTTAAAGTATTTTATATTAAAAAGAAATTGAAGTTTATACACTTGAATTTCTTTCAAAATAACATAATTTCTTAATTAAATGAAATTGCTAAATAAAATTTATATAAATACTTGTCAAGATACTTGTTGTACATAATATTTCATCATAAAAATTAATTGGAATTCGAAATGAATATCATTGAAAAATATTCATTTTTTTTTTCCAGTTATTTGATTCTATCATAGATTCATTCTACTAGAAATTTCTAATTAAAGTGTTATTAAAATTTATAAAAAAACAAATTCTAATTAATGAATAATGTATTGAAAATTTTGTGTTACAGAAATTTTATTTTTATATGTATGTACATATATATGTACATTTGGCTACGAAGTTTTATACCTTTCAACTTTAAAAAACATTTATTAAACCACAACTGAGAATATATTAAAACCACTTCAAACCATCTCATGAAATTTTAAAAACTTCACTAAAAATTTATTCTTCAATGTGTTTAATTATTAAAAAAAAAAAAAACAAAAAAAATCCTTTTAAGTATATGAAGATATACATATGTATGTATGGTAATTTATTGGCTTATTATAAAATCCAATAAATGACAAAACATGATTTTATTCTCTTTAGAATTTTCACATTAGTTTTTACTAAATTTTCTATTTATTTATTTATTTATTTATTTTTTTTTTTTCATTTTTGGTAGATTCTATTTAAAAATTGGAATTAAAGTTTTCAAATAAAATGACACTTTTTTTTACTCTATAGAATTAAATATCCAAACTTAATGTTATGATTATGCAGCAAAATTAAATAATTTTTTACATATAATCATTATTTTATTCTAAAGGACCAATCTGTGAACTTTAAAAAAATAAATAGATAAAATTTTTATGGTAATTTCTAACTATTAAACATACCACAAAAAATATTCTCATGTATTTTTATTTATATTTTATTTTGAAATATATTTTTGAAACTAAATTAGAAGAGAACATTTAAAAAAATCACCTATTTACTTTTTTTTTTACAATGGTATCAAAAAATTTGAAAGTCATACATTGAAATTGAAAAATTATAAAAAATTTTGTAGAACAATAGAAAAATTTTGGCTTTATTCTATTTAAATCGTTTTTTCTAGAAGGTCAATTTGTATGAGAATATATAGAATAAAACATCATTTTAATATTTGGCACTCGGACTATTTCTTTCAAAAGTCGAAAACATCCCTTAGTTCAATTAAAACATATTTTTCTAAATAACCTAATTTATTGTAATAAAAAATTCAAAATATTTACAGAAAATTGTCTTTAAAAATTATGAAAAGGAAAAATTTGTCTATTGTTCCGATTTTTTTATTTTTTTCCTTTTATAAAAACACATTAATCATTTATTCAAAAGGAAAATTTATTATTTTTCTTTTGTTTGTATTTATTACTATTTACTATTATGCTTAGCTGATCCTTCTTAGTTCATTTTATACTGTCTGATGATTTTTCAAAAATAGCTATATGTATATTGAAAAAGTTTTCAGTTTTTTTGGGTGAAAATATATAGATATGTATATATGTATATTTTTGGTTTACATAACAATAAAACGTCCCTTTCTTATTATGTATTTGGCTTCTATGAATTTTATGTTAATTTTTGAATTTTTAATTGACTTGTTTATATACTTATTTTGTCCATTAATGATGATTATTGTTTTTTATTATTATTATTATTTTTTTTAAATAAATGATATGAAAAATGATAATAAATAATAGAGTAAGGTGAAAGTAGAAGAATGTCCTTTTGTTATATGAATCAACATCATTTACACAAACATATTAGCAAATTTCTCTTATTTTCTTTATTTTTTTGTCTCCTATTTTTAAAGTCAAATTTCAAGGTCAATCAAAAATTGCTTCTTTAACAGCTTTATATTTAGTCAACAAATAAAATGTTTTTTAGTCTTTTAAAAATTATTTCATTATTAATATCTTTTCAAAATTTAAAACAATCAAATTTTATTATTCATAAAAATTCTTAAATATTTACAAAGATTTTCATAACAAGAATTTGTTTCACAATTCTTTTTTTTTTTTTTATTGTATTAGGTATGGCATTTTCACCCACATTAAATTTTCGTCTGTAATATTGTACTTTTGTTTTCTTCTTTCTTTTTCTTTATAAAAGGATTTAATTTTCTGCTCAATTAAATGCAATTATTGTCGACTCTGCTTTATTTTCGTAAAAGAACTCAAATACTAAGGATACTTGAAAATATTTTATACAGACTTCAAAAATGTTCTCTTGAAACCCTTTTTTTTTTTTAGTATAAAAACGGCAAAATTTTTATAATAAAAGATTATGAACTGTCAGATACTAGAAAGTTAAATAAAAAGCTTTCCGAAATTATTATGATAAAAGCACAACAAAAACAAAACAGAAAGAATTATAGTCTCACGAGTTTTTTTTTTTTTCTTCTTCTTCAAATAAAAATTATGAAATCATATCAAGTGTCTTTTTGCACCTTGAATTTCAATTTACAAAAATTAAATTTTTCTAATTAAAAAAAAAAAGATAATTTATTGGTCGGTTACTTTTTAATTTTAAAAAAAAATTTAGAAATTTTAACGAATATTTTAATCAAGGACAAAGTACAAATTGAGATTAAATTTCTTTGAAATTTTTGTATGTATAAAAATTGTGTAATTGCAATCATAAGTAATTTATTGTGCAAATGATTTTTCACTCAAAATATAGGTCAAGTTCTGTATACTTGTAAAAAATTCTATCTGAACTTTAAATTTAGAGAAATAAGAAATTCATTGAATAAATAACATGGCAATTAAATCAAACGTTTACTCTGAAAGATTCTTTTAATTAAAATTGAAATTTTAAATTTGTTTACAAAATTATTTACATATTTATCTTTTTACATACATACAAATCCTTTTAAATATATACTATTAACGAGGTAAAACATTCTGATTTTATACACAAATTAAATGTGTTCGTTCTTCAATAACACATAAAAATTTAAAAAAAAAAAAAAAAAAAAAAAATTAAATCCTCTAAGAAAGCCACAAGGCAATCACTTACTCTATACGCTTCAATAAAACGATGAATAATGTGCACAACTTTTCAATATTTCAATGCAAATTTTATTTCGTCTACAAATATTCGTGCTTAGTATGTTCAAAAATAGAATACATACATACATACACATATCTTATCTTACATAACCAGCATCTAACATATTTGTGTATTCACTGTTTCTCAAGTACCATAACTGATGTAAAAAAATCTTTATATTTACAAGAAATGCATATCTATGAAAATATTTTATTCTATCATGTGTTGTAAATCCTTTTTTAGTTCAAAGGAAAAATCCTTAAGTGTGGCAAAAAAAAAAATGAAATCATAAATCCTTTTTGCATAAATGTAGTTTTATCAAGTCTTCAATTCATTTTTCTTTTCTTTATTTTCTCATGTATTATTTTGTTTGGTTGCGGAGAAATTTTATTGCACTTTGAATAGCATGGAATATGTAAAAAAAAAAAAAAAAACTCATGAGTATAACACGAATTTTATTTATTTGTTTTTTTTTTTTTTTTTTTTGTTTTTAAAAGGAAAATAAGATATAATTCTACGATATGTGTATTCGAAAAAATTAAGTTAAAAATTTGAAAAAATACGATTTTTATAAAAAAATAATGGTTCACCTTATTATTAAAAACTCCAACTATACATTTACTTTTATCTCTCCTATTTACGTAAGTTACAGAAATATTACGAAACTTCTACTGAACGACGAAAAATTTCAACTGAATCCAGAAAATAAATCTGTTCAAACTATTTAAAATTTACAACAAAATTACTTTGAAAGTTTCAATTGCTAAAGTTATATTTTTCAAAGAATAAAAATTTTCAAATTTTCAAGAAAACTAATAAATATAAACTTTTATATTCCTTAACAGCAAAAATTATTTTCAACCCACATACATGAGTTTAAGTAGCACAAAGAAGAAGAAATTTAAAATTACTTAAAGTAAAAAATAAAATTAGTAAATTACCCAAACAAAACATATATAGTACATAACAAAAAAGAGAATAATAGTCCTGTTTTAGATAAATTTTTTTTTCTTTAAAATTTCACACCTTTTCATTTTTTTTTTATGTGAAAAATACAACAGTCCTTTTTTCCTTGTTTTCTTTTCAAAATATCTCAACAAAAACCATCAGATAAGAATCTACAATTGTGTTATTTCATTGTATTGTTGGAACAGAACTTATGAACATAAAATGTGATGATATTTAAAGTTTTATCACAACTTACATTAAATGCCAAGAAAATAGGACTATTTTTTGCTTCTAATTTTTCCTTTTGTCCTTTTGTTTTTGGCTAATTTAATGAATTGTATAAATATTTTCTTGAAGGAAGTTCATTTAAAAGAACTTATGTTGTTTTAGAATAATTGTTATATGGTTTTTTGTTTTTAACTTGACATACACACAGTGAATAAATTGAGGAATTTAGAATGAAAAAAATCCTTGAAAAATAAATAAAGGATCTTCATATATGTCCGTGTATATTCTCCTTATAATAATTATTATTCCATTAATTATCACAAATTTTGGAAAAGCAATGTGTTAATGTTCTTAATGCAAAAACGAGAAAAAAAAAGATTCTTTTCCCCAGAGAAGTACTTATTTAAGTTAATAATACTGCATATAATTCAAAATTGACTTAAATTTATAAAAAAAAACTCTTCCTATAAACTGTAACAAATAAAACTGCATTAAAATAAATTCGTTTTTTAAAAAGCAAAAAATTTTAATCCTTTAATCTTAGTTTCTAGTTTAATTTTTATAATAAATCTCAATTTCACTGTATATTTTTTTTCTTCATTTTTTTAAATTCAATGTACCTACTACAGTAAATTTTTTTTTATTGATTTTATAAAATACACGAAAATGGACAAAGACTAAACACAAAAAAAAAATATAGTGACAATATAAAATCAAATAAATTGAACATGGATTTTTCAAACTAATAGAAAAAAGAATGAGATTTAGTTTATCGATTACGATCGAATGTACAAAATTTATTCAGTGAATCCACCAATAAAAATATTATTTCCTCTTTTATATTTTTTTTTTTTATATTCTAAATCACAAGTTTTTTTTTTTTTTTCAACTAAGGCACCGTTATGATATCCGAAAAAAAAGCAACTCAGTGAATGTGAAATTAGAATAAAAACAAAGAAGAATAAAAATGATCATCAATTGGCAAAATCTTTTCAACATGTCGGTAATAAAAATGGACAATTACTTTTTAAACTAAAAAAAAAAAAAAAAAAGATTAAATGCGAGTATTTATGTGCATACATTGAAAATAAGGGGTGTGCATTTTTTTCATTGACAAAAAATTTTAAACGGAACCAATTGTTTTTCAGGATATTCATTGAATTTTTGTTTTTTGTTTTTTGTTTTTTTTTTGTTTTACAGATACTTCAACTACAGAACGTGAGTTTCAACGAAAATTCTTTTGAATCTAATTATTTTAAAATTTAAATAATAAAAAATTGTGACATTTTAAAAATTTTATATAATAAATTTTGTCAACATTCCAAACAGCTTCTTTTTTTTTTTCGTTTTCTTCCATTTTGACATACCTTTATAGTAAAGCTAAAACATACATTTACACAAAACTTTTTATTTAATCTTTTCTTTCTATATGAAAATAAAGCAAAAATAAAATAATAAAAAACCTTCCTCATTTTCACATCAAGGTCATAGTTCCTCATAAATTTTATTTTAAACTTTCATATGTAACTCTTTTCTATATACAAACATATACAGTATCTGTACAGCAACTTCAACCAAAGTCATTTGAGAATTTTTTGTTATATCTGCAGTATATTCTCACTTCATAATATCCATTATCTGAAGGTATTCATACGGGCCAAAAAGCATAGTCATGTAATCAGTCTTATTCATGTCTAGAAGGTGTAGGTGCTTCGACTTAATACATCGTATCATATACTTCACATATGCTTGTATATAAGTAAGAGTATATGTATAACTGTATATCCGATACACATGCATTAAGATGAAAGTATAATGTAAAACAGTATTCTAGTAAAGTTCTGCAATCATCAGTTTCTCTATGTTCTTAATTTTATCCTAATCCTGAAACCAATAATGTTGAGAATCATAAATCCTGAACGGATGCTTGTACAATGCATAGCATATACATACATACATTATATATACATACATAGGTATAGATTAAAATAATTTTATAAAATTCATTTATGTTTTAGATGAGGTAAACATAAAGTACAGAATGATGTACAGGTGGTTTTAAGGATATGGAAAATTCACATCGTTCATGGTAGAAATATTAGAAAAATGGAATGATGTAAAACAGAAGAAAATTAAAAAAAAAAAAAAGAACTACACAAACAAAATTTATTGCTTGTATGTAATTGATTAACTGATAATGGACTCATCTGAACTTTTTCATTCTTTCTGATGATTTTAAATTAAAATTTATAAGACGATTGCCAGAATTTTGAAAAAGGGTTATCGTTGACAGCATGTATAGTGTCTTACCTCATAATCTGTAATTCATGAATGTAATATTTTATTGTCTTTGTATTTTTGTGTAATAAATATTAGATAATTTTTTTTTTTCGAACAGAAACATAAATAGCACAATCATTTTTATTGATTTTTAAAGCTTTATAGAATAAGAGAAATATTAACTTTGGATTAAAGAAGTTTAAAAGTTAAATAAAAAATAATAAGAATTACACTTCCTTATAATTTAACAAATTTTAACTCTACAAATATTAACTATAAGTCCATTTAGCTAGGTATGTATATATATATAGAATTAAACATGCCTGGTAAAAGATAATTTAAAAAAAAATTATTAAAAAATCCATCGCCTTGCCATTAAAATTTGTATTTCTTAGATTTTTCCTCATTCCACCCACTGTCTTCTTCGATTTTTCATAAATTTTTTTTTAATTTGACCTTAAATTTTTATTCTAAAATAACAATAACTTTTTTTAAAGCAATAAATAAGACATATTATACTTTTATAAGTTCCAGAATAGTAACTTTCACAATAATAATTTCCATGAAAAATCGATACAAACTTGTTTGTAATACAAAAAAAAAAAAAAAAAAAAAAAAAAGATACATATATATGTACATGAAAACCTCATAAGACAGCGAACAAATAACGCTTTTAAAAAGATTTATTATACCATTTTTAACTTCTTCACATTTAAACATAAAAACGAAATTAAAATTCACAAAGTCTAACTTTAAATCGTTACCAATACATCTTTAAAATATATCTACTTACCCGTATGAAAAGTGTATCTTTAAATTTAGTTCATTCCAAAAGGTTTATTAACCAGAACTAAGAACAAAATAAATAAAAAAGCAATAAGAAACTGAAAAATTACAAGTAACTACCACGATGTTACCTCAATTTATGGTTAAAGTGCAATATTTTTGTATCACTGGATAATTCATTTTCCAGTGAAAAAAAAAAAATGTACATACATAAAATAAAATAAAACACAACGATTAAATTTAACCAGAATTAAAATAAATTATTTTGCAACATAAAAATACATGAAAAAAATTGTACGTGAAAGATAGTCATTGTTTTTTTTTAATCATTGAAAATAAATGAAAAAAGAAAATATTTAGGGTACAATTAAAAACATTCAGATTCTTTGAAATCATCTTAATAGTTCCCCCTTTTCAAACGAGTTTTTGAAAAAAAGGGCTTTTGATTATTTATTTTTTTTTTTTTATATTTTTATCTAAAAAAATTATCGTTTGCATCTCAATTCATACTTGTTACTTTAATTTAAATGAAATTTCCTCTCTATCGTTACATTTTTTTTTTTTTTATAAATGAAAAAAACATGTGAAAAAATGAACCAGGAAGAAAAAAATTCAAAAGTAGACTATGCCATTCAGAAATTTGAAATTAAAAAAAAAAAAAAAAAAGATCTTTCGAGAAAGTAATAACAGTAAGGAGAATCTTTATATTTTGGAGTTCATTAATTATTTCTTTGTAATTTATAAGGGAGAATAGTAATTATGTTATTCATGTGAACATAGTATGAAATGGTAAAAATAAAAAAAGATATAACCTGGAAATAATAATGTCGTTTTCAAGTTCTTAACCTTTTCAATGTACCTTACTTCACATATTTATACTAAATGAAATTTAAAGAATATATAAAATGTAATAACATCCGCAACAGAACATTTTTATTTTATACTTTGAATTAAGTTTTCTTTTTTGTATGAAAATTTTCACCTTTTCATGAAATCTTAGGTATAGGGTTTAGATACATTTTTTCAAGAATCATTATAAATTATGACAAAAGAAAGTAAATTTAAGAGAAACTTTATACTCAAGGAAAATCAATAGAAAATTTTGAAAAAAAAAAATTAATTCAAATATTCTGTCATCAAATATATATTTTTCTCTTTAAATCTATCTTAGTTTTGTGTCGAATTGATATTTTCTATAACCTTTCACCTTTTTTTAGAACTTTTTTTGACAAATTGTCTTATGTTATTTGTAAAAAAATAAAGTAAGGACTTTTATTAAAGTTTAGTTTTAAATTTTCAAGACACAGCAGAATTACTTTTAACTTTCTTAAAATTTATTACATCCCTTATCGGTAGGTTATAGAGAACAGACTATACTATATAATAGATAATTAATTGATATAAAATGTACATTGTAATATTATGGTAATTACACGTACATATTGTTGCCTACTACAGTTACAATATAAAGATAATTTTGCTAATATCGACACATGTATTGATAATTTTTAAACGATAATTAATTAATTCTAAAGAATTTCTAGAATATCTCTTACAATAATGATGAAGATTATTAATTAATCATCAATTTAAATGTGACAGACACATGTAGGAAAAATATGGTCGTGTGTTTTTAAATTTAAATGTGACAGACACATGTAGGAAAAATATGGTCGTGTGTTTTTAAAGAACTAACTAAAAACTTTTTATTAATTTAATTTTTCTTTTATAAAAAATAAATCTCTCTTTCAATATAGTAAACTTTTTGAAGATTCAATTGTTATTTAGTTATTACATTACTATTTCCTGTGAATTTTTTTATTGAAAAAAAACAATCAGGTCAATTATTATTGACACGTGCAAAAGTTTACGAAATACAAAGTAAAAACATACAAAGTTCAAAATTTCATTATATTAGTATAAAATAGCATATTAAACAATTACGATATATAATTATCGATATTTCAATGAAAAATTAAAAAAAAAAAAAATCACAATTAACATTGACATAATAACAATAATGTTAAAAATAAATGATGGTTTGTATAATTTGAAAGAAAAAAGAAAAATAAATAAAGTTTAATAAAAAATATTTTCAATAATTATGAAAAAATTAAAAATGTAAAAAAAATTTTTCAAATTCTTAAAATCACATAAATCAACTTTTAATTAAATCTTCCCATTTTGTATTTTTTTATTTATTTTTTTCTTTGTTTAGTTAATTACATAAGATAAGAGAAAAACATTAAAATTTAATTAAAGTGTTTCTTCTAAGATTTTTAATTAAGATTTTTTATTTTATTTTCTTTGAAAGATCTAATTAACATTTGATATTGTTTTTTCTTCGGTTTTTTTTTTTCCTTTTCTAAAATTCATAATATGTATATACAATACATATATTTATATTTATATTTAGTAAACAAAATATATAAATAAATAAAATATTTTAAGAAATTTTCACATCTAATTACTTTGTTCATTATTCTGGGATTTTTTTATTTTATTTTATTTTTAATTTTTTTTTTTATCTCAAAAATACTACATTAAATTAGTCAAATATTTTTGTTGTTATTAATTATTATATTTTTAATAACTATTTAAATTTCGTTATCAATTTAGATTGAAATTAAAAAAAATATATACATATAATTTCAGTTTTCGATTAATAGAACTTTTGCCATAAGTAGAAAAAACAAAAAAAGAGTATCTTCCTTTGTTGATTTTCGTTTTATTCTTGTTTATAAGGTTATAAAAGTTTGTGAAGGCCTATCAGCTATCTGTAATAACTTTCATTTAAGATGACATTATTTCGTTTATTTTTAACCAAAATTAATTTTTGGTTTTGATTATGAAGACATTGAACCGAAATCTTATAAAAGAAAAAGTTTAAAATTTTATTATCTTCTTTCAATTTTTCAAAAAGAAAAAAAAAAAATTAATGTAAAAATAAAAAATGAATTTTGACTATATTACCAAAAATGAATCTTAAATTATCATAAAAATATAATTTTTTGTACTTTTGTTTCTAAGATTCTTTGCATATTATTTTGTTTTATTACTCATCATTTTTCTCAAGTTTTTTTATTTTTTTATATTCTATTAGTCAAAATTTATTAAGAATTTTGTCAGACATCATAATGTTGTATATACGTATGTATGTCTTCATTATATTAATGAGAAAAGTTTTAGATTTTTTTTTTTGTTGCTTTTTTTCTTCTTCTTTTTTTTTTGTCTGTATGTGTTTTTTGAAAAGTCACTTCTGGAAGAAATAAAATTTGACATTGTATGTCTTCATTGTGACTGTATGACAAATTTTAAGAAAACAGAAGGATAATAACTATGATCATACGTGTATATACTAATAAAAGGAGTAGGCAATTTAATAAGAAGAAGAGAATATGAAAGCTTGTAATAAGAAAAGGTCATACTTTTATTTCCAAGACAAATTTATGTATTCAAATTCATTTTCATATGTAAAAGACACATGAAAATGGAATAAAATAAAAGCAGTATTTTTTTTTTTTAAACTTACTTACAGAAGTTTCTAAACAAATTACTTTCAAATACAAAATCTAAGTGAAAATGAGTTGTGGAGGTAGACATATGTATATTTGCATATGTATATGAGCTCCATATTTTATGATTTTTTTCTCTTTGTTTTGGGAATTTTTCAACTTTTTTTTAAAGAATTTTCATATAATACTTATTGTATTAAAACTTTATATAAGTATAAAAATCAAATTTCGAAATATGAAATATATTTTTAAAAAAACATAATATGTGTAGTTTTTGTGTGTGAATGACAGGCATTAAGTTTTCTTTTTTTATTTTTTTTTTTTCCAACTTAAGAAAATATAAAAAATAAGTTTTCATATTTGTTTTGTTTTTAGAAATTTATATGAAAGTAGAAGGTTTAATTGAAAATTTTTTTTTCAATAAAAAAAAAAAAGATCAAAAAAGGACTTTCAATTCAAATAATAAAATATTAAAACAGAAATTGGAGATTTCTTATTAATGTTTACCGTTCAATTTCAAATCAATTTTGTTTATATCATAAAAATATAAAATGAAAATTCTAAGAATTTTTTTTTTTTACTTTGATGTGTATGTAAAAGTAAACATATTGTATTTCTCTTTGAACAATAAACAATTTTTAGTATTCAATTTTGTTTCCTTATAAAGAAAAATCCTTTGATGTATATAAGATATACAAAATACACATTAATAAAAATAGCATTTAAAAAGAGCAAAAAATAAATGAAAAACGAATAAGTAGTTACAATGCGTATTTTTTTAATATTTTGCCTTTATTTTTCAGAATTTTGTTTTCCATACATAATTTCCCACATAAAGAACAATGAACAACTTGCGTAAATCCAAACGTTAGTATAAAATTGCTAAAAAAAAACTTGTTTTTTTCCTGATCCTGAACAATCTATAAGAAGAAAAAAATAAAATAAATAGTATAAACAAATAATTTTTAATTAAATTTGAAAATACAGTTTGAACATTTTCAGCGTAATTTTCAAAAATTAATTATCATATCATAATTACAATGAATAAATTTGAGGATCAAAATTTCCGACAAAAACCAAAATAATTATTTTACTCTAATTAATTTCTAATCATTTCAATCATATTTCCAAAAACAAAATATATAAAAATTTTAATATTTTCTTTTTCTTTTTCATATTGAAAAAAAAAAATACATTTTAATAATTAATGAATAAATTTTTCCACTAGCAATGGTTTCTTAATCATCGAAAACACTTCCTGAAATTAATTTTCAGTCAATAAACTATGTTAACATAATTTACATCCTTTTTAATGTCCTTTTTCTTTAATTAGAGATTATAGAATGATTAAAATTCTCTTTATAAAACCTTTTTTATTTTTCCTTTTTTTTATTTTATTCCTTCGAAATTTATTAGAACATTAACAGTACATAATCACTTTAATTGAAATTCTCCATGGTATGTTTACACAAAGTGTCACTGAAGGACACTCACTATAAATGTGATGTACACAATATATAATACCTATACTATAGAAATACTAAGAGAATATTATAGGTACATACATACATACATACATAATTATATACGTTCAATATTTGGAAAATTGAAAATGAAAGAAAACATGCATAAACCGAGAAAAATTGTTATAAACTAGGTAGAAGAAGAAGAGAAAAAAGATAAAATCATAATGGACTATTCTCGTATAAAAATAAAATAAAATGGAAGTAGATATTTTACAGAACTCAAAGTTTAAGTGAATATTTGGTGAAAGAAAACAATAAATTAACCTTTCCTCTGATTTATGGTGGCTATTATTTTAATAAATCAATTAAATTTATTAATGTAGCTAAGAAATATTGAAAGAAAGATTCTATAATGAAATTAGTGAGCTAATATTATTTTTTTTACAAAAAATCTACTTAAATTAAAACTAATTCTTATCAACTAAAATTTACTTGAAATTCTTTCTAATATCGTTCTGCAAACAGATTTCAGAATCTGTTTAAATTCTTAGACTTTCACCGTAATCTTAAGACCACATACCATATGCCACCAATAATTCAATATCATATTTCACAATTATAAAAATTCATATTTTGGTATTCTTAGTTTTAAGTTTTTTTTTTCTTTTCATTTATAATTTTCTCCAACTTTTATTTTTTACATTTTTATCTTTTGTTTATTAGAATTCAACTTTCAATTAATTAATCCATTCAAATCTTAACAATTTTCTTATTTTAAAAAAATCCTCAAATCCATATATATTTCCTACCGTACCTACATCTATAAAAATAATTATGATCATGCATAGAAATTTTATAACACTTCACATGACCTAATTAAACTTCTATTAAAATTATCAAAAACCATAAATCATTTAATTTTAGTACATACATACATAAAATAATTGCTAATGTCAAATTACAAAATGAATTTTCTAAATTAAACTCAAACTACAATTACAAAACAAAAGTACGTACAAGAAAAATTTTCATTTAATATGTCAGTATGATTAATAATCATTATTAGACTTTTTTTTTTCTTCTTTTCACAAATAAGTATAACAAAAAAGTATAAAATAAAGCCTTTTTGTTTTATTATTTTTTTTTTTATTTTTTTTTGTTTGTTTTTGTTTTTTTTTTATTCATTTATTAAATAACCTTCAAAGTTCATATACATTATTAGTTTAAATATTTGTAAATGTCATTGTTTCAAGGATTCATATGTGTGTTTATTACCAGAAAGTATAAATTACAAAATAAAAATGAACGATTATTTTTTGATTAATACTTGACCCTGACTTTCTTTTATAAACTCAACCTTACAACAAAGTTTATTTAAATAAAAAAAAATTTTCCTCTTTGAATAATTTGATGTCAATCCTTTATTTTCCTTAACAATTTTTTTGTTTGTTTTGATATTGAAATTATTGTGTAATTAAGTATTTCAATGAATATGGTATGTAGAATCAATTATTTTTAATTATTTTACACTCTAATTATATTATTAAGTAATTAATTTTTTTGTAGGATTTTCGTATATTTTCGAATATACTCTCATTTATTGAAATAGATACGAACTTTTTAAGGATTTGTACATATTTTAAAATAAAGGAGATACAGATATAATTTAAACAATTTTTTATTATTTTCCATTGAAATTAAATTAATTCAAGCACACATATACGAACAACCTTTTCTCCTTTTATTTAACATAATTTCAAATGTTCTTATGTCCTTTATTTAGAAAAAGAAGAAAAAAAAACCAAGCTATAAGAGCTATAGAAAAAACTACCCTCTAACCACTTAGCTTTTTGTGGCCTAAATGCAAACAAAAGGTAATAAAATAGAATAACAAATACAAGTTAAAAATACGGAAACAGTGTGTATTATGTACACAATAGTACATAGATCTTATAACGGAATAAAATTAACCCACATGTAAACTAAACATAACATATGATATCATATATGAAAAAAAAAAAAAATTTTTCTGATCATGTTTGAATAAAAATTGGCTAATTCGTAATCCAATTTTATTACTTTTTCTTTTCAAGCACGAATTTTTTTTTTTGTTTTTTTTTTCTCTCATATATTTCATTATTTTCACGTCGCTTTATAACAAATAAAAATAAAAATAAATAAATATTGTGTACCTGTAGGTATTTTTTCATTGTTGATTTAATTTAATTTCTACACTCATTTAAAACGAAAAGCTTTCATTGTTTATTTATTTATTTTATTTTTTTCAGATTTACTAGAAAATAAATAAATAATTGAAAAGTGTAATATTCATGTGAATGGACACATTAATAAAATTTTTATTTTATTTAAAAGTAAACAGGATTTACAACAAAAAATGTATTATTTATTATTTTTCATTTAAAAATTTTTTTTTATTTATTATAAAAAAAAATACACTCTGAAATTTTATATATTTTTTATTAATTAAAACAGAAATGGTAGATTTTTTCTGTTGATAAGATTCAAAGTACCTTTTGCAAATGGTATGTATTGTATGTGTGGGTGGTCCATATTCATCAAGGATCTTTTTTTTGAAAAGTATATAATTAAAAAAAATTTCCTAATAAACCTACTTCGAAAACACAAAAAGTCCTATAACCAATTTATACGTGCAAAAAACTTAAAATATAATTTTTTTTCATTAAATAAAATTTCATAACCGCAACATTCTTACAAATAATAAAAAAAAAATTTTGCGTTTCATTAAAAAAATTATTAACATTTCGTAAGAATTGGTTAAATTCCTTTTTAAAGTTTTAAGAATTATTTAAATACGGCATTTTGTATTAAAAACGAGGAATTTCTTTTATCTTTTTAGTTTGTTTTGTTAAAAATTTAATGTTTACAATTAAAAAACCACATATTTAATTTTCTAAAATTTAACAAAATACCACGTGTAGAAGTTTTCTTAATAGAAAACTATAAAGAATCATAAATGTATGTATGTATGTATATTCAAATATTTTAAAAATAACTTTGGCTTTTCAACTAAAACACAAAAACTGATCCTTATGGTTTAATATCTCGTCTAAATTATTTTATTTTTCATTTTAATAAATTTTTATGTAATTTCCTCTTAAGCATAAAGCATTTAGAAAAAATAGTAAACAATAATCCTTATTTGTATGTATTATATAATTTTTGACTTTGATTAATATCTTTGTTGTAGTTTTGATATGATTTAAACATGATGTACACATATTGACTTTCATACTTTGAATACATGAAAATGTAAACAACTACACACGTATACATATATCTACGTATATATTTTTCATAATATACCAGACAATAAATATTTTACAGGATGTTTTCTTATAGAACACACAATAATATTACATTTCATACTCTTACAACACCCACCTAAAGTATTTACACATTTTCATGTAATAAGCGCATGTTTAATTAAATTTAATATGTGAAATTCATTTAAAAAATAACGTTATAAAACAATTACAAATTGCTTAAGGATAATGTATAACAAGTAAAAAATTAATAACATTCTTGATTTCTACTCTTATAAAATTTATTTTAAAAATCATTGTTAAAAGGTGAAATCATCTTCAGTACTAAATATATATACTTATTAAAAAAAAAAAAAAAAGCCAACAACGAAAAAAAAAAAAAGGCAACAACGAAAAAAAAAAAAAAAGGAAACAAAATATTCTATTCAAGATCCTTTATGGTTATAAAAGTGAACTAGCTATTCCGCATCATAATCATTAATTTAATGCAGAAAATTAATTCTGTCAGATGTTTTTTTTTTCTTTTTTCATTCTACGTTTTCTTGTTATTTTATGGTGTTTTGTTTAGCTTTTATATATAATCGCCGTTTTTATATTAAAATTCTTTTGGTATATCCTCACTTTGAATGTACTCTTGAGTTTTCACATCAACAAGATTTATTCATCCAATAACAAACACACTTTGGTTTTGCCTCTAATGATACACTATAAGACGATATTATAATAACGTCGACGTCTTCTTATGTACTGTACAATATAATTTTATACCATTTTAAAAATATCATTTTCATTTAAGATGACATCAAAAAGGATTGAGAAGGAAATTATAAAAGTGAACCTTGCAAATTAAACATTAATTTCATGTGTGTGTATGTATGTGTATATGTGTTAGTTGTGTTGTGTTGTGTTGTGTGATGCGGTTCAATTTTAATATTATTTTAAACATTAAACGTTTAGTTTTATTGTTTATCAAAGTGAAAACTATAAGAATATTATGAAACAGAATGAAAAATGAAAATTATTTGTTTGTGTCATTATGTTTCATTGTCTAAAGACGACGATAACTAATTATATAAGCTTTACGCAACACTTGTTCTTGGTAAACAGTTGATGATTATGATTACGACAGTGATCCTTTTCAACATTTAAAACGGAAGATATTAATTCGTGTTAAATTTAAAACAAAATGTAACAAAACTTTTTAAAATTAAGAAAAATTGTTAAATAATCTTAAAAATAGGTAATTTGAAAAATATTTATTGTTTTCAGAGTATTTTTCTGTTTTTTTTTTTTTTTTTTTCTTTTTAATATTCCTTGTTCAACTTATTTAAATGAAAAAAAAAAAATACATCTCATGCGGTATTCTTCCACACTCATAAATCCTATTGCATAAACTATTTGAAGAAAGGCAATAAAAAACATCTCCTGAAGGGTGGTAATATGTATATAGTAAAAAACCAATAATTACGTAAAATGTATAAAATCATGCAAAGTTTTCCTTTAGGCCATTTACAGGTATTTATCACTAAACAAATTAATAGGATACTTGTAAAATATACATACATATATACAATGTATTGTGTGTAAACATTAACTAGTTCATCCTTTATCAGAGATAAATTGATTCTAGCTAGTCAGACACAATTGATTGTACTATTTTCTTACATCATCTAAAAAGGACTTAAAATAGGTCGATGGACGAGAACTTTATTTGAAATTGAAGCAAACTATAATACAAGCTGACCATTTCCTTTACTAGTTAATATTCATATGTATGTACATAAATACATACATACATACAGAATCTTGTACATACGAGACTACATATAACATGTTAAACATCAATATAATATATGTATTTTATATTTTACCGGAAGGACGATTCATTCATTCAATTCTTTCCGGACTTTATATTAAGGGCAAAAATGTAGAATGAACGTGATTGATATGAATTGCTTTGATGTTTAGTTTTTCATCAGTATGTTATTTGTGGTTAAAATGAATGGTTTAATTATGTGGTATCGTGCAAGTTTTTCATAATAAACATTAGAAGGAAATTACTGAATATATTTAATGAGATAGAATTTAAATGCGAGGCTGCAATAAAAAAAAAACATTTTCTTTCAATGCGAATTATTTTGTCATTTTTCTTTTCTTGCTATATACATACATATTATGTATGTACATAATTGCTAAAACCATCATTTTGTTAAATCACCTGCCAAATACTAAATCTTTAAAAGCTTTTTTTTTTCAAATAAAACAATTACCAAAGCTTTTTACGTGTTTCAGATTTTTAAAATTCTTTTTTTTTTGTTTTAAAAAAAAAGCTTCTACATTAAGTTTCTAAAAAATTCACCAGCGTCGTCATAAAGGATACTCGCTACACACAACGACAACAGTATATTTCGAATTCTATCGAGGAAGAAATGTTTATTATTTTATTTTTTAACTAAAATTTTTTTTCGGTTTTAATAACATAAAATAAATTTACAAAATTAGTTTACCACGGATAAAATTTACATTTTAATAGCTTTAAATGAACCAAAGAAACTTTAATCACCGCGTTTAAAAATCAAAACAGGTAAATAAAAAAGGTAATTTTAACGATTCATGTTCTTACTTAAAAATTAATAAATTATTATATTTAAAAAAAAAAAAATAATTCATATCCTACTTCCTGTTTCTGCTTTTAAAATTTTCTCTTTGAAAAATTTTTTTTTTCAACTTTAAATTTTGTTTTTAAAGAGAATGAATTATAGGCGATTATCTTAAATTTACTGTGACACCTGTTCTAAATGATACTAATTTCCTTCTATTATACATTTTAGCTTTATAACAGCACTTATAGAATACATTGTCATTGATAACAGTTTCCTTTACAAATACAAAAAAATAAAAAAATCTCATTTTTATGAAAAATTACTTATAGGATGGGGATATTGTATAAGAAGAAAATAATATGTTTTTGTCAGAAATTCAATATTGTAACGTACGATACATATTTATAAATTGACTGATAATAGAGTGATTGATAGTGACATTTAATTGATTTTCAAAAAATAAAACAAAAAAAACACAAAAAATATAATGTACGAAGATGATGATGATAATAAAAATTGAATATACATGTAAGTAATATTGTTGGATGAGTGATAGAAAATATCTACCTGTTGATTGAAATTTGATTACGTTTGCTTTTTAGCAAAGGTAAAAAAATTATGAAAAATGAAGTGATGATATGAACTTTTTTCAATTGTGAAAATTTATCAATAAATTTTCAATATTTATTTTGAAGAGGAAATTATTTTGAAGAATTCAACTATAAATGATAAGCATTGACATTGATATGATATACATATATTATAAATAGTCATATTCTATTATTTTTATTTCTTAAATTTATCTACTTATATAAAATCCGTTTTAGATACCAAATTTTTTATTTAATTAACAATTAAAATTTTCGTTTTATTTATGAGGATTTTTTATAATTTTTTTTTAATTTGAAATCTCACCTGAAGGTTTGCTTTTATAAAAAGAATAAGTAAATAATTACCAATTCATGAATAAAACATATTTTCTCTACCGAAAATCCTTTCTTTTATGCTTTTATTTAAATTGTAAATTTGTAAACAAAATTTAATTTTTGCTTTTGTCCATATATTTGTATAAAATGAAAATATTTAAAATTTTTAGAAGAGAAAAAGAAGAACACTTTTACATAATTGAAAAATTTAAATTTTTAAAGTAATTTAAAACTTAGTTTCAGGAACATTTCTAAATATTGATTTACATAAATGTTTTTAATTAAATTTCAAATAATAATTATCATACCTGACGTATAAATGTCACCATCACTCGAACATAATTGGATTGATATTTTTTCAAATAAAGAAATATATCCATTTTACATTATTTTATACTTGAATTACATTTTTTTGGAAACTTAAAAAACACAAGAGAACTACTATTACCTAAATTCCAAATAAAAGTTTTCAAAACTTTAAAAATATCATAAATATTTCAAAATCAAATAAAAATTAAAGAGTGAAAACGAAATTCTCTATGGTATTACATAAAAACTTTGAACTCATTAATTTTTCGAAATTTAGTATTCTATTATTTTCTATCTACTTTAATTTTCTTAAAACTTCTAATTACTTTTCTTTTTTTCTTTTTAAGTATGTCAATTAAAAATATACTGGCCTAATACATATTTTTAAAATATACATCACATTAACTCAAAATATAGGACACATTTTACACTTGAAACTTTTACTTTTTGAGGCATATAATTAAATTTTCTAAGAAAATATCAAAACATTATTAAAATATCATTAATAATTTTGATTGAGATTCCAATTAAAATAACCAGAAAATTGCTTAGAGATTTTTATTCATTTCCTAAAGGAAAAATTTAATTTTGCAATGTTTTCAGTTTTTGATTTATCATGTTTAAGTATAAAAATAATTTCATTAAATGACACAAATGAATGATTTCTTAAGGTATATAATCGTGTCACTCAAAGTAATAAACATTAAATTAAAAAAACAATCAAAACAAAACAAGTAAAGAAAACTGTTTATGTCGTTAAACAAAAATGAAATGATTATTATTTAATTTTTTTAAACTGCAAAATAAACAATTAGGTACTTGAACAATAATTTTTCTTTAATCTGAAAATTATATTTACATTTTTCCTTTCGAACTTAATCAAAAATCTTGGTACAAATTTTTATAATTTCTTATCGTTTTCAATTTAATATAACAACAAATAACGGAACCATTTAATTATAAATAAAGTAATTGCATGTATTTATATATAAATACAGGTACACTCAGCTTAGAAAATTTTTAAAAAATATAAAAGACTTTAATAAAAAAAAAAAAGGAAATAATAAAAATAGCAATATATACAATAAAATGCGAGGAAAAATATTATTACGTTTGCGTGTTTCTGAACCATCATATTTCTTGAAACACAATGATTTAACTTTTTTGTTTCTTATGTGAATTATTCACAATTTTTTTTTTTTTTTTTTTTTTTTTAAAAACCAGGATTAAGAATAATTGAAATAGTATTTTTTTTTTCCTTTAAATTTTTATTGTCTTTAGTTTTTAGTCACGTGAATTGTGAATTTTAAGATTGAAGCTAATCAAACATAATTTAATTTTAAATACATATTTATGTTGAACTGAAGATTTAAAATATTGGGACTTTTATGTCCAAACATAATAAAAAAATTATTTTAATTTTTACAAGCCTAAAAGAAAAATAGATTTAATTGAAAAACAATAATTTATATATTTTAATTAAAATTTATGAATAAAAATATTCTATTTCGTCATAAATCCTGTTTTTACTATAAGTTCAAATTATTATTTTCCTATTCATATTTAATTTTTTTTTAAATATATGTATGTACATACATGTGTACCGTCTTGCAATAAAAATGTCCTATGTGTATAATGACCCATATAAAAATGACAAAGGCTTGTCAAGTATAAAGGAAAGAAAAAATAAATAAAAAATAAAATTAATTTTGAATTTAGCCCAACAGGCTTTTTTTCTACATACATATACATATATGTATATTCACATTCTCACAAACAATAATAACATAAAGCCTCGAGGATAACACAATGGCGAAAAAAAAAATAACAGAGAAAATATTGTGGGGTCATAGGTTATTTGACTTCATTCGTTGGTTTTTTTCTTTTTCTTTTTTCTGTTTTTTTTTTCAAGTATTTTTTCATATAATCCTTTGCTGTCCTGAATTTCCGTTGTTTTTTCTTCTCCTTTTTTTTTCTGTTTCGTTTTATTTTGATTCCACTTCATTTCTAGTTCACTTTAATAAAAGCAGCACAGCCATCTGCTACTGTACATACTAGCTTTTACGATGTCAAAAACTTTAAATATTGTCTCATTTATGTTAAGTATTAACGCCATATCACACACAGACAAAATAAAATATCGTCGTGCTGTACATACATATTGTTTATAATTACTTTTATATATACATATATGAAAATTTTCCAACTAAATGTCAAGTTGTAAAAAGACAAAATAAAATACAAAAACAAAACAAAAAAAAAGGAAAATTGTTCAAGGAAAACACACATACCAACATATGTATATTTTAACTCATTCATTTGGTCATTCACATGATCTACTATACTTCTCTTATGTTTTCCTTTCATTAAATGTTGAACTTTTTCATAAACTAAAAAGGATATTATACAAATACATTTTTTTTCCATACATGAGGTATACGTGACGTTGCGGATATTCATTAAATATTTTTTTTCTCAACCTAAAACAAAAGAAAGAATGAAAAAAAAATCACACACATACATACATATATACTAACAAAAAAAAAACCTAGTACAAAAAAACCACGATATCTCCGTTACAAGAAATTCAGAACATAATAGAATACAAGATGAACATGTGCTTTAAAACTTTAAGGATTTTTTATTTTATTAATTTTCATTGTATCCTCAAAAATAAAAAAAACAGATGATTTTTATATCTTTTTTAAATATTCTGTTTCAATTCTATTGTATTTTTTTTTTATTTAAAAAAAAAATTTTTTTTATGAATTTCAGATGTAGAAATAATTTGGTTCATTTTTATGAATTCGTGATGAATTTTAAATTTTAAAATCGCAGTGCAGCATGAAACTTGTTGAAACAAAAGGATTTAATACCTCGTGATAGGTCTTGATGAATGTTTACGAATTATGACAACATGAAATAATAAAATTTTAGTTAATTTAAAACAAAAAAAACAAGAAAATATAAATGTACTTTTAAACACATCACACAAAAATGTTTGCTTGGTTAGTTTTTGTTTAAAATATTTCGACACGAATCAAATTGTTCTTCCACTTTTAGATCAATTACATGATTAACCTTTTTGAAATGAATATAAAAGTGTAGGTACATCTGTTGAATTTTCTTTATTTTTAGTGTTTTCAACATTCAATTAATTTTTTATTTTTGAATAATATCTTTTATTTAAAGAGATTGCAAAAGATTAAACACAAAAAAAAATTGAATTTAGAAAATTAAAAAACGGAAAAAACGAAAGTTTGAAAATGTAATTGTGACCTAACGTCAAAAATAAATTTGTCTATTTTTATTTCAATGTCAACTTCACTTATTTTTCTCCAGATTTTATTTTTTAAATTAGTTAGTTTTAAATTAAAATTTGTTTAATTAGCAAAAATATGTACATAATTATTAACAAAAATGTTTTCTTCTTTTAAAAATTCAAGAACATCATTTTACAAAAGCTAAACATCAAAAAAATTGAAAAATTATAAACAAAGTGGAAAAATGAAAGAAAACAAAATTCAAGGACCGTAAAAGCGTTTTTTTTTTTTTTTGTTAAAAATACATAGTTCCATAGAAAATAATATTTTTTATAAAAAATAATAAAAAATTTTATATAAAAAATTTATGTTGTTTTCTTTACTTTAACATCATTAAATTGAAACAATTTTTATTAATCCTTGACAACATTGCTTGGAAAAATAAAAAACGAGAAAAAAAGCTTCATCATAACTTAACACTTAATAAAATGATAATTAAAAAAAAACTTAAGAAGCTAGTCAAAGGATTTTTTTAAAAAAGAAGATTATAAAGGACATCCACAAAGCATAAATGAAAGACATTTTTTTTCTTTTTTTGTAATTTTCAAAAGCTTGTTATAAAACAACATTTCAATGAAAATATAAAAAAAAAAAACAAAATTTAGTTGTTTCAATTTCTGCAATTGCATAAAACATGCATTTTTTGCCCTTGTTTTTGTTTTCTGCTCAACATAAATATGCCAATCAAGTTGAAGATAATTCATTGCTGTTTAAATTGTCGTTCAATAAAAAATTATAAGCTTTTTAATTTTGAAATAATAAAATTATTTGTATCTTTAATAAAACATTCACTTTTATAAACTATAAAAAATACATACATATATTTCAACTTTGTAATTTTTTTATTTGTCATTTTAAAAGAATAAAAGATGTGTGAACGTAGAATAAACACATAATACTCTCTTTTTATTATGTTTGTTGTTTTTGTCAACTGAATTTTAAAATTTATTTAATATTCAAATTAATTTTTTATGCTCTAATTATTATGAATTTATTTTAAAAAATCATTCAATAAAATATAAATTTAAAAAATCGGCTTATAAAAATATTTTTATTTAATTTCACATTTTTAATAGCTATTTAAAAAGAAACCATAGTCATTGAATTTGAAAAGATTTTATTGAGAAACAAAAAAAATTTCAAATTTAATCTCTTGATAAAATTTTGCCTATTTCTACAAAGGTAATACATACATTAATTACACTTTTAAAAAAAGCAAATGAAATGCATCTGTTTCACATATAGAAAATTGATTTAGTTTTTATTTTATTTTTAAAAATAAAAATTTAAGTTTCGTTCATTTCAATTTGGCTACTCTTTTTATTTTACGGTTTTTTTTTTATTCCATTTTGTTAAAATAAATTTTGTATGAAACTCGTAAATTTATTATTTATAATAAACCAAAAATACTTCCATTATTGTCACAGATAATATAATATACCTACATACGAACAAAAGAGAGAAAAAAAATATCAAAAGCATTAAATAATACTAAATGATTACATATAAAATTAAATTAAATTTATATTGAATAATAAATAAATTTTTAAATATGAAATTTATTATGCACAAGTTTTTATAGAGTTTTGTTTTTTTTTTATTTTATTTTTTTTTTTTTTAGTTGAAAAAATCATATTTTCCACTGCTATTAACATTTGACATTATACAAGTCTAAAATTAAAAGCAAAAAAAAAAAAAAAACACTTTTAATTTCAGCATGTCTGTTTGTAAGCTTTAAACTGAGCAAAAAAAAATAAAAAAACAACAAGTTATTTAAAAAATTAGATATAATATTTGTTCTATAAAATCTAACCACATTTTATTCTAATTTTTAAAATTTTTAATATTAAAAAGTTTATTTTAAAAATTAAATACAAAAACATTTTAAAATTTCAAAAATCAAAATTAATAATACATAAAAAAAAACTCAAATTTCAAAACAAAAAAAAAAAAAAAATTAAGATACTTTTTATTTTAGATTTTTTACAAATATTATTCTTAATATTCTTAAGAGAATTTGAAATTGAAACAAATTGTACTTTTCAAATTCACAACACACAACATTAGCATTTTTCAATTAAATTTTATATATTTTTCAAAATACAAAAAATATTTGTGACGCGTTAAAGCATGTTATAAAGCAAAAAAAAAAACACTAATAGATTTCTTAAGAATGTTAAGAAGTACACTTCAAAATACCTACAAAAAATAATAATTTTTCGTTTAAGAGGAAAACAAAAATTATTTTTCATAAAGTCTCTATTTTAGGAATTTTTCAAGGACGTATATAAAATAAAATCATTTTTTTTATAATATTTATTCAAAAATATATCATAAAAATGTCCATAACAAATATTTGATCTAATTCAATTTAATTATGTCAAAGTAGGTTCATGTAATGTATACAAAATACATACATACAAATATTATATTTCATTAGAATTTTTTTTAACAGTATATTGAATTTGACGTATAGTTTTCGTATTAATTCACATCACATGTGATTCTATACTATATCGTTTTAATGTGTTATATAACATAAAATCCTATTATTTCCTTATTTGTATATTGCAAACATGTACACACGAGTATATAGTGTGTACAATTATAGATTTTATAGAAAAGTTATCTGAATATCCCTCAAGAAGAATGAAGAAAAATAGAATCAATATATGAATGCGTACTTTATTGGTTTTATTCTATTATATATGTATATTGTATATACATAAAATCTATGGATATGGTGATTGGTGAAGTAGATCTTTTTTACTTTAATTAATATAGAGAATATTACATTGGGTATATCTTTATTTCACATTGCCAATTGGTTCAGAATTGTATGATATTGTATATGTTAATGAGATATTGTGAGTCAGAAAAAAATATACAAATATAAATATATAATGTACTTATATGTTTTTTACATTACATTCATTAACAATTTTTTTCTTTGAATTTCATATTTAATTATTCTATTTGATTAATAAGAAAAAATTAAAAAAATAAAAATTATAAAAAATTTAGTTCATCGTATATTAAGAACTAAAAACCAAAAAAAAAAAGAAGAAGAATAATGTTTAAAATTATTATTAATTTTGTCTTAACAGAATATGAAATTTTACACTAAAATTAATTTAAAAAAAATAAAAGGACTCAATGATTTTATAAACCTTTTTTCTTTTAAGAATTTTAATAAAAATTTAATATACTGTAAATTTTAATAAAAAATAATTTGGTTTTAATCATCGAAAAAGAACAGAAGCAGATATAAAATACTTAACTGGACAACGAAACAAAATATTATGAAATACTAAGAAAAGCAATTCAAGAGAGTGCAATAAAATACTATGACTAGCTATACGAATATTTTTTTGTATTTTTTTTTT
This sequence comes from Bombylius discolor, assembly GCA_939192795.1. Classification (NCBI taxonomy): domain Eukaryota; kingdom Metazoa; phylum Arthropoda; class Insecta; order Diptera; family Bombyliidae; genus Bombylius; species Bombylius discolor. The sequence continues at coordinate 43,126,043 of OW584238.1, read as the reverse complement.
CCTATATTCGCAGTACGTCTTGTTTTATAATAATTCTTGTTTTCTTATAGCAGAAAATAAATTCTTACATTTTCTTCCTTAAAAAAATAAAACAAAAAAAAAAAAAAAGCTTATTTCCTTTTATTATTCCTCCTATTTTTTTTTAGTTCTTTGAGAAAAAATAAAGTTTATCATCGTCATCATCATCTTCTTCTTCTCTTAGTACAGTATATACAGTATCCTTTTAACATTAATAACTTAATTTTCTTGAGTACTTAAATTTTCCTTATAATGTTTTTTTTTCTCTCTCAAGTTTCGAGAAAAAAAGGAAATCAAGTGCATTTAAGCACTTTTTTTCTCAACTTATTTTTCTGTTTAATTTTGTTTTCCTCTATTTTTCCATCTTTCTTTTGTCAAACGACAACATTTAATTTTTTTATGGATAATTTTTTTCTTTAATTTTTTTTTTTTTTTTTCAGTAAGCGCATCAAAATGAAAAATTTTTATTAAATTTTTACCATCATCTTATGTTTATTATCAAGACGAGAACAAAAATTTGTCCTTCTTGACAAAAAAAAAAAAAAATAACGAAAAATTTATATACTTAAACATATTTATAGCTATGTACATACAAACCGTACAGAACTCACAATAAAATATATCAAAAATGACTTTAAAATGAAGAAAAATTTAAGGCATTCAAAACGAATATAAATTCTTTAATATTATACAGAACAATATTCTATAAAAGATTTTTTTTTTCTTCATTCACCAAATTATACTTGGAAATAAAAATATTAAATTTGTATATAAAGAGAGATTGTGTAAAAAAAAAAGACGGTTTTTTTTTCCTTCTTATTTAAATATAGAAGAAAATTTTCTCATAAGTTAGTAAGTAAAAATAGCAACGACTTTTCATATTGCACTACATGTATATGTATGTATTTTTTTACTTAAATCATGAATTTAAGATTTAAAAATTTTTTAATACAAACAAGAAAGGACATTTAACGATGATTATAACGACAGAACATGCAAATGACTACAAATACCGTTCCTTGTTTAGTCAACTTAATTAAATATTCTTTGCTCATTTTATTTTGAACAAATGGAAAACGAAATAAAATTAAACCGTATTTAAAAAATAAAAAAAGATCAAGAAAACGGAAATAGGGGAAAAAAATCAGTCTACTAGTTGAGATAAAGATATTTTTTTATCACACAAGAAAAACATATTTTTCATACAAAAATGAAAATCAGTAGACAGTAAAAAAATGAATAAATTAAAAAGTAGTATAAAAAATTATTTAATCTAAAAATGAACGGATATTGTGTGACTTCAATGTCAATTAAAAAAATTAAATGAAAATTTTTGAAAAAATTTAATAAAAAAAAACAATGAGCTTTATTATAAGGATTTAGTGTGACAAAGTTGACACAAAAAAAAAACCAATTTAAAAGCCTACCGCTTCAATACAAAGTATCTGAAATGACTACAAATTAATAAAAAAAAAATTAATTAAATAAATAAATAAAATAAAACTTTAAACTTTTTTCGAAGCTTTAAATCTTCTTAAGTTATTCTATGAGTTTTCCTTCTTCAAAGGACTTACTTAAATTTTGATTCTTCACAGGAAATGACTTTTAATTGACACAACGCATGGATAAATTTCAAATTAATTTAAAATTTTCTTCTTTTTTGTATCAAAGTAACTGATTTCCTCTGACTTTTAGATATAATAAGTCCTTGAAATATTTTTATTACGTAATTTCCTAATTGAATTTCTTCTTCAATTTTTTTTTAATTTTATATTTCTATTGTGTTTGAAATCTTTTAAAAAATCGTTTAACGTAAATCATATATGATTTTTTTTTTATTTATTCTTTAATTTTTGTTCACAAGAAATGTTTAAGTATGTAAATAAATTTTCACTTAATAAAAAAGAATAACAACAAAAAAGTACAATTTGTCTTACATAATTCTTGTAGCAAGTTCTTAAAATTTAAATTTTTTATGAATTTTCTTCATTTCTAATACACGATGAATATTATAAAGTTTGAAAAAAAAAACAAATTTTACTTCTCACTTCTACAATTTATCAAGACAAAAATGAGGCAACGTTGGAAAAAAAAAATGTTAAACTTAACATTTATTTCTTTTTGTTTGTAGTCCTTAATTTCAATATGTCTTTCTCATTTTTGAAAGAAAACAGTACACGAATAGCATACATGTGTTTAAGTATGAGTATTGAATGTCTTCATTGGATTTATACATATACATACATACTTATATACAAAAATTATGTTAATAAAAGATAATTTAAACAAACAAACAAACAACAATTTCTTACATACATAAAATCAACAAAAAAAAAAACAAAATTGTACTTTTTTTTTGTATTTTTTTAGGTTTTAATGTAATGTTTTGTAAATATGTAGAAAGCTTTTCGTACCTTTTCTAAATGTGGAGGGATTTATCTCCCACTTTTCAAACACAGTTCTTTTTATATTTTGTTCATTATTAGAAAATTGAATTAAAAAATGACGCAATTATTTAAGATTTATTAAAATATAAAATGTCAAGGATGTCATGAATGTATGTGTGAATTTCAATTACTTCTTGAAATTGTTTAATTTAATTTTAAAATCATTAGAAATTTTTTTTTCTTTTCTTTAACAAATCACGCAATTTCTGTTTTTGATAATATGCCATCAATCAATATGACATTTTTTAAATTTTTTCTCATTTTTATTTCATAACTCAAAGAAAATTCAAAAAAGTTAAAAAAAAAGAAATAACATACTTTGACATAAATTTTTTTTTTACAAAACAACTATTTTTCTAAAAATCCTAAATCAATACGAAAAAAAAAATAAAAAAAATTAAATAAAAAGAAATTTTCCTTGAACCATAACCGTAAATTGAAAAACTAAAACACATCTCACAACCACAAAAAAAAAAATATATATATATATATATATATATATATATATATTGTATATCTAAACAAACAAAAAAAAAACACCAATTTTTTATTTTCTACATTAATGTTGAAGAGACCACTTTCATTTCTTATCATACACATATTAAAGTGTCCTGATCTCAAATAAATTTCATATTTCACAGAAATAATGTCAACGATTATTTGTCAACATTTCGGTTCATTGTACAACAACATTCACTTTTGTTTTTTTTTTGTACATTTTATTTATTTTTTCAGTGTGTTCTTTCAGGCCTTTTTCAAATATTTTTTTCTTTATTTATTTTTATATTGCTTTAATATCCTTTTTTATTTTGTAAAAAATTTCGGTCATTTAAAGCTGAAACTAAAAGAAAAAGAAAAGAAACACATCGAATTTTTATGAATTTTACAATATACATATGTATGTAGAGTCAAATTTTGTGAGTTTTTGTAATTTTTAAAATTTTAGAATTTAATTAAAAATTTTGAAAGTATGAGAAAAATCAGGAACAATAAACATAAAGTGTGAACTTAATGGTTTTTTTTTTCTCTTTAATTAAAAACCTAAACAATTTTCTATTTATCATTTAAAAAACAAAAGTCCTTAAAAACTTAAAAAATCAACTCTATGGAATAACATTGATTTTTTATAAAAAAAATTTTTCGTTTACAATGTCAAACATAATATTTTTTTTGTCTCAATTGAACTGAACACATCCCGGTTAATGATATTAGTTGTACCATGCTACATATTAAAAAATTGTTTTCAACAAACCAATTTCAAATATCACATTAAACAAATGTAGAAAATGTATATCACCCTAAAGCACTTTGATTAAACATTTTACTTCTTTTTTAAATGTAGTTTTCCTGCATTTGAATTCTATTGATATAATTGATGGTGTTTTAAAATTTTTAAGTACAAGTTTTCGATTTGAATTTAATTTTTTTTATGTGGTTTTATGTATTTGTCCCACATGAATGAAAACGTTTTAAGAGCAGAAAAAAGATAAGATTTGAAACGTATTTTTTATAGACAAAGTAAAATAAAATAATTTTAAAATAAATAAAACAGCTTAAGGTCATAAAGATGAATACCATAAGAACTAATTACATAAATTCTTGTATAATTTTTGTTCTTTTATCATAAACAACAACAATTTGAAATACAAGTAACCAATAATTAATTTTAAATTTATTCGATATTATAATTAATGCATTTCAATTTAATTTATTTATGCAAATTTTATTATTCATTCAAAGATAAAAGTAAAATGTAAATATTTATTTAAAATGTAAAAATATTATTATTTCTCTTTATAAACATTTTCATTTACTAAATACTAATTTTCTAAATGTCATTTCTAACACTTTCAATTTATTTAAATGCAAATTAAATTAATGATGCAAATCCTTAGTATTTTATTATGTATATAGCACAATGTACATATTTCCATTGTAAAATATGTTTTCTAATTAAAATGATATTAATTTATTTCTTTGTAAAAAATGAAGATATTTAAATATATACATATATACAAATGAATATTTTAAACAAATTATTTAATTTTGAAAAGGAATTTTTTTTCTTCTTCTGAAAAATAAATACAATTTTCTCCAAAAAAAAAAAAAAAAAAAAAAGTTAGTAAGTATATTCTCTTTTCTAAGCATATAAATAAGTATCTTAAATTAATTACATTGCAATTTTATAAATTAAACTTAAACAACATAAAGTAACCATAAAACAAAACTATTTAATTAAATGTAAAAACCATAACAACAACTAAAATAGTAAAATTTACAAAATCAACAAAAACTCCTATTTAAATGATTAGTTACTATAGCTTTTATTAAATAAAAAATATAAATTCGAAAATGATAAATGCAAATACAGCATATTATTTTGAAATAATTTATCAATATGCAGTTTTGTGTGTGAGTTTCTAGGATAGAAAAAAAGCTCTTAAGAATCTTACAAAAGAAGAAGCAAAAAAAAATCTACAATTTATACTGATTACCAACAGAGTGATTTTTGTTTGGATTATGCTTAATCGGTTTTATGCGCTTGTAAAAGTTCATTTCCAGGACATGAATTTTATTTTTCTTGATTTTTATCTTAAGTACAAAAGACATAATAAGATTTGTTTTTTTTTTTTTTTTTTTTTTGTTATTAACAAACAAAATAAGAGTATTGATGATTTTGGAAATTTCACTAAATCATCATCGTGTCGCAATATTGTTACAAATTATGTGACATGTTTTTGTTTTAATGTTTGAATTTATCTTTAGTCATTTATTATAAATGTTTAGTCAATTGAAATATAGAATATCTGAATTATATGCTGCTAAGTATTCTTTAATCCTAAAGGGATTATTACTTTTATTTTTCTTATTTTTTTGATACTGAAGAAAAAAAAATATACATAGAATAATTTTTGAAAAGACTATGATAACCTAATGTGAGCAAATGCCGGTCTGTATTAAATTAGAAATTGAAAAAAAAATATTTACATGTTTCAAAAACGTGCCTTAATATATACCCCCCATGATGAAATTGAAAAAATTTAAATTTATATCAATTACAAAAAAAAAAGTCAGTGAGTTGTTTGTTTTTTATTAATTTTCTTTAACAACTTCTAAGTAAATCCAAATTAAATAATTTTTGTTATTTTTCAGTAGTGAAATGTAAGTGAATCTACTAACACCATTAATTTAACAATTTTAACAATTTAAAGGTGATTTCTAGTTAAAAGGTCGTTTCTAGTACCTACCTTGAAATTTAAATTATTTATTTTCTAAACTTTATATTTGAATACATTCATTTATTTAAACAAAATTTCTCTATTGTTTTCATTTTGTATACCTATGTACTCAATAAATATAATGATGACGTTCCCAATTTGCATATAACCCAATTGCTCAGGTAAATTTACTATATCGTTATATAGACAAAATAACCAAAAGACCATTATTATTATCATCAACAACATAGTCATCATTTTGTATAAAGCATGATAAGATGAACGAACAATATAATTTAATTTATGGCATTGTTATGGAATGAACAAAATACTTACTATGGCAATAATATTTAAATATATATATGTATGCATGTACAAGTAGCTTTATGTATGTATACAATACATTATATGTATATTTATAAAGTTATTTTACATAATATTCTTGATTTTTTAATAAAATTTTGAAAATTAATGCTAGAAATTTTCTTAAGAGATATAGAAATGATAGATTAAAAATTAATAATGTTCAGATTTTTATCAAAAATTATTTGTTTTCTAGTTTTGAATCACTTAATTTAAAATGAAAATTCTTTATACAAATTATTTAAGTATCAATAATAAGTAATATCATATGAAAGACAACCTAGAAATTAACTCGTAATATGGTTTTTCCATCTGCACAAAGCATCTATGAAATTTATTTTTAAATTTCATCTTTAAAAAATTTGTTTAAATTTTAAATTTATGTTTAAGAATTTTGTAAAATCTTATTTGAATAATATGAAATAATAACGAAAGATGTTCTGTAAAATTTTTAATTAATTTGAATAACACAGATAGTTATTTTGATTTTTTTTTTAAAAATTTTAACAATTTTAGATTATTTTTTTATTATTTATTTTTTATTAAGAACATCTGTGATGTAATAGCGTGATTCTGAATTTTTTTTAATTTTTTTTTTTAGTTATTCATGCAGGATTTTTTCAACTACTTGTTGTTTCATCAAACTAGATTTTTGTTTCTACGACTTCTATAAAAAGGAAAGATAAAACAAAACTCAGACAACAAATTTTCATTTCAATCGATTTAATATTTTTTTGTTTTGTTTCTATTTCCATCAATAAAATTAAAACTAAGTGTTGATTAATATTAAATTTTTTTTTTTTTTTGTTAAATAATAATCACGCAACTCTTTTATAAAAATTTATTAAACAGCTAACAGTATCTGGATAATTAAGTAATTATATAATACATAATTACTTTTTACTTTTACACTTTGAAAAATTTTGAAAAAATTTAAAAAAAAAAAACAAGCAAACAAATAAAAAATAATAATCAATCAAAAAAAGTTTTATAATATTAAAAAAAAAAACCTTGTTAATAAAAAGTACTTCTAATTTATTTTGAATTAATAATGGCTAATTTAAAATTTTGTTTCTGTATATTATTCTACGACAATGTATTACACTACAATATGCAGGCCTAAAGGACAATAATGTTTTTAATAAATTTTGATTTATTATTTTTTTTTTCTCATTTTATCGCATTAAATTGTATACGGTGTTTCTGGAGGCCTTTTGTATTTTTGACATTTTTATTAAAAGTTTAAAAAGACATATACTTTTTTATTATTAATACTATAAATACAGTGAATTGTTGTTCATCAGAATTAAAATGAAATTTTTAATTTTTGAAATGTTTTGAAATGTAAAAAATTTAAAAAGATATATATTTTGTAGTTGTTATTTTAAATGGAAAAAAGTAATGGAGTAAAAGAAAAAAAAAAACTTACAAAACAGATTTTTATTATTCTGTAATAATATTAAAAAAAAAACGAAAAAAAAAAAAAATAACGAAAAGAATAAGTCACGCGATTTAAAAAAATTTTCTCAAGAATACATTATAAAAAATGTATGCATTAATTAACAGTCTCAAGTAGGCATGAAAATTACATTTATAAATAGTTAACAAGATATTATTCTTTTTTCACACGCATTATATAATACTTTGGTTTTAATGTTGTTAATTTTTATTGTAAGAAATAAAAAATTAGTTTAAGGAAAATTCTACGTACTTTAAAAATGTTCAAGGACATCTAGGAAGCTAATCTTATATGTGTATATGCAACGAACATTATGATTATTACACATTTTTAAAAAAGAAAAATTATTAAAAATAATTTTCAAGCAAAATCACAAGATAGAAACATTTTAAATGTCATTGAAAAAAACTTAAAGACTTCAAGATTTTTAACTAAAAATAATAAAAAATAAAATATTTTCAATGAACTGTATGCCAAAAAATATGTAGGTAATTGTTTTTGTTTCTGTTTTTTTTTTGTATTAAATTTGTCTTTAAATTTAAAGTTTATTAACAAAAAAAAATAACAAAAAAAAAAAATGTCTATGGAAACACACAAAATTCAAATGAACTTCTCATATATTACAAATTTTTTTTTTTTTTTTTTGACAATAAATTATTCAATATTACTTAAAGGATTCATAAAAATTTCATAATTTAATTTACAAAATTTGAATAATATAACGGTAATTAAAATATTCTTATCATTAGCATGAAATTTTAATTACATTTCTTGTTTTTGTTATACTTTCTCATTGTTTATTTTGTGTTTTTTGTGTTTATTTTTTTTTGTGTGTTATTAAAACCCACACACAAAAAAGTTAATAAGTAAAAAAAATAAAAAAAATAATGGTAATGATAATGGATAAATGTCAGTGACATAATAAAGATGAAAATTATTTAATGGATTAATTAATAATTGAAATAATGTGTACTACGACATAAATTTTTTTTTCTTCAATTACTTGTATGTGTATTTGTAACAATATTTGACTTATTATTATTTTTAAAAAATTAGAAATGTGAATTATGAATTTTTTATATTATCACAAAACAAAAAAAAACAAAAAAAACAAAAAAAAAGTTATATAAATCAGAATTGACAAGGGTAATAATTTATGAATAATTACGTCTTGTAAAATATGAAGATGTCTTTTATGAACCTGTTATTATAGGGTGTATGAAACAATTAATGTTAGATAATAAAAAATATTCCAAATAAATGTATCTCTTACCCTCTGAATAATTCACCAGAGACTGAAATTTTTTTTTATTGTTTTTAATAACTTCTTTTATAAAAGGAATTCTCATGAATTTAACATTGCATAAATTTTTCATTTTTATTATAAACCAAATGACCTCTAAATGTCAATTGAAATTGACTCATAAAATTTATAACTTCGTTTACTTTTCTTTTTAAATAACTATCAGATAATATGCGAAAAAATAAGCTCATATTCAATAAAAATGCTTTGAAACCTTTAAAATTTCTTTTTCTTTATTTTCTGAACATTTCAAACCTAACGATTTTTTTATGTAAAGAAATTTGAATTTCAAATCAGATTAAAAATATTTTGATATCTAAAAATATGATATTTATGCTACACATATGGAATGTTACCTACTATTAAAGATCATTTTGTGGTTCATTCATTGCGTAACAAATATTTTTTTATGTATAAAATTTTATGATCTTTACAAACGATTTTAATATACAACGAAACACCCATCAAAAATCTACACCACATTTCTTAAAACCAAACAAACAATAAAATCATATCTTCAATTCCCACATATTGAACACATGAGGCAATCAGAACAATATTTTGGTGACATATGCAAATTGATTTAAAAAATATAATAAAAAGTACAAAAAAAAAATGAAAAAAAAACATTAGATCCTTATAGTACAATATGTATTTTACATATACATACATAAATGTATATTAGATACGCATATTTCTGAATTATATATAAAATTTTATTATTAAAAATTTTACGCTTATATTATATCTAAATTTGAAAAATGAAAAAAATAAAAAATAAAAAACAACAATAAATAGAGAAAAAATCTGAAATTTTCCTTCGTTTTTTTTTATTCTGATTGCAAATTGTCTATAATATTAAATCCATATGATTCAATCAATTTTTGATATTGAAAACAATTTTTATATTTTTATCCGTTCATTTCATTTTTTTGTTTTCTACATTTACATTTACAATTTGTTTATTTATTTATTTTTTTTTTTTTTCTTATTTTTTCTTATTTTTTTTATAAATGTATTTTTATTTTTACGTGCCATTTACAATCCATTTTAATATTTTTAGGTAATCAAAATAACAAATTGCTTTTGATAACAAGTCATTTTAAGGGATTTGATTTTCAATATTAAATCTATGTGAATAATCGTAGAGAAAATATTTTACATATTTGAATTATTTTTTCCTCTGTGAGAATGTGTGCGTAAGTTAGATATGTTGATGAAAAAAAAAATTTTTTTTTTTTGTTTTATTTCGTAATAGGATTAATAATTTATCATTTACCTGTATCAGATTGCGTCAATTTTTATCGTTATTTATTAAATTGAAATTCTATTTTTTTGTTTTTTTCTGTTTTGAAAAAATATTTACCGTTAATTTACTAAACTCAAAAGGTTTATTAGTATTTATATGTATATTTTTGTTTTTTTTTTGTTTTATGTGTTTATTAATAAATCATGATAAATTGTTCAGTTAAAGAAAAAAAAAAAGACTTTCAAGAAAGATATCAATTGTATGTTTAGAGGATTTGATTAATTTTCAACACACTACACAATCAAAACATTAAACATTGAATTTTTTGTAAGTAAAAGCATTTTTGTAGAAAAAATAATAAAATATCGGATCCTCAAGAAGATTTTTTTCAATATTATTAAAGTTTGTGACTTTTAGATAGAAAAAATCACACGACTAAATCCACCTTAATATTCACAATTTATTTTTTTTTTTTTTGTTCTAACATTTTAATTATCTTTTCAATTGCAAGTATTAAAACTAAAATTCATATGAAAATATTATGAAATTATTTTTAAATCAATAACTTCAAAGCATCCTCATAATTTGTTTTTATTTTTATCTAACTTTTACAAAAACGTTTACTTTAAGAAAAACTTTACAATCAACCACACAAATACTAAGAACTTCAAAACAATTTTTTTTTTTTGTTTTTTGGCTCTGGTTAAATATAATATAATTACAATTTCTATCTAAAAGCAAAACTTCATTTACACATTAAAAGCCACAAGAATCTTAATCTTTTAGTAAAATTTAACATTTTTCTTGTTTATTTTTTGTTTTTTCGATAGAAGTGAAAATTTCTTATAAATAAATTTTTCTATATTATACATACATACATATGGCAAATAATATACGAATATATGTATGTATATATACCCTTCTTCATTCACATGCATGCTATAGTACATATGTACCTACATATATTCTCAATTATATATATGTAGGTGGTTTTATTCCAAATGAAATAATTTAAATTACTCTTGAATAGTTTGTTGAAAAGCTTGTTATTTTTTTTGTGTTATAATATACATACATATTTATAAAGAACAATTAATTCCATAGTATTTAATTAACACAAAATTGTATTGAGGAATTAGTTTAAAAATACTTTCTATTATTATTTTTACTATGTTATATGTTATATATATAGTAGATATGTATATTTACTCGTATAGCCAATGAATAAATTATTTTTTTTTTTTTATAGATACATTCTGTGATATCTTTATTTAATTGGTATTAAATATTTGACATTTTCTAAATCTCAATGTGGTTAAAAGTAGTTCAAAAGTTTATATACAAGATATTTTTTGTTTGTTTGTTTGTTTCTTTATTTGTTTTTAGTAAATGAAATATTCAAGAATTTATATTTAAGTATTACATCTTCTCTACTCTTGTATTTAGGAGTTTAATTTATCGAAAGATTTTCAATTTAAATAAATGTTTTAAAAAAAAAAAAAAATTATAAACTTTATAAAACTGAATATGGACAGTAATTAAAAAAATAAAATTAATTAGAATTGAAGTTGAAGCCTTTCATCGTCAAATAATAATTTACTTTTACCATTTGAAAAAAAATTCCTATTCACTCTTTGTTGAAAATTTTTTAAATCAAAAATTGTTTCAAGTGAAACTTAAAAAATTGCATACTGATGGTGATTAAAAAAAAAAAAAGGTCAATTTACAAGGATTTTTCAAACATTTCAAAAATAATTGAAAAGAAAGAAAATCATCAAATACAGATTTGAAGCAGTTGTTGTAACAAAAAAAAAAAAAAAAAAAAGGATTATCCTGTAAAGCAGCACATTTCTATATTCTTTTTAAATGAAAGCAAAATGAAAATAAGTAAAAAACAAAAAAGCTATCCAGCACATTATCTTGCACATATGACGATAATACGATTTGCAATAATACTGTGCAAACATACAGAATACTTAAAAACATGAACCATTTTATTCTTTTACATACATATATCCTTGCAAACTATTATCCATTTTTTGCAAATGTGCAAATGTTTATTTGCATCATCATCATCATTATCATCATCATCACCAAGTTATATTTGTACGTGTGTATGAGAATATGCTGCACATACATATAAACAGATAAACACATTTGATTTTAAATTTGGATTTATGACATTTACACAATGAACATAAGAATCGCATTTTAAATACATTTTCTTAAAATGTGTGTCACTAGAGTATCCTCTTTTCCATTTTTGTAAACACAACACTAGAAAGTTTAGTTCTGCTAAAGATACAGTAGATATGTACATATGTATTTAGAAATATAAAAAAAATAAATACAGAAAACAAAACTACATACTTATGCATATATATTTACATTATATATGTATGTATATATTTAAACAATTTTTGAATTAAAACCACAGGACATCAAGGATATAATATAATTGTTGATGTCATCATGGTGGTAATCAATTTATTATCAGGATAAAACATATAACGCATTGTCAGATAATCATATAAATATTGTATACACATACGTATACATACATACATACATATGTGTATTTATACTTATATGTACAAAACACTAAGCCTGTTTTTGACATATTAAAAATGCATGAAACATTATGGGAGATTACACGTATCTCATATCCTTTCTTATACATATACAATATATTATTTACAGTTTTCTGTTACTGTCATTATTATTATTGTTGTTGTTGTTGTTTTTGTTGTTACTTTTATTAAAATTATAATCATTATATCATACTGTGCGGTTTCCTTTTTTCTATTCTCTTGTCAATCAACAATAGCTATAAAACAAAAAATAAGAAAAAAAAAACACTGAGAATTTAACAAAAAGACAAAAAAACAAACGAAATTATGCAAAAACAGAAATAATATGTTTTTTTTTTTTAAATTTTTTCATAGTTGAAAAATTTGTAAAATATATATTTTGTATTCTCACACATATTAAAACAATATAGAAATTTTCTTCTAACATGTTTTACATGTTAATCATAAGAATTAAATTAAGTACAAATGTTGAAAAAAAAAAACACATACACACACACAGTTTTTCTTTCTTATTAAAATTGTTTTTGTTTTTTTTGTTTTTGTTTTTCGTTTTCTTTTACATAATCATGTAAAATGAAAATTAAATATTCATTCAACGTTTTTGACGAGAAGTAAAAGTTAATTCGATTTTAAAAAAATTTCAACACACACACACTTACAAAGAGAGGGTGAGTATATGTTAATGTATTTGTTTGTGATTTTAATTTAAAATTTTTTACAAATATACAAAAGAATGTTTCTTTTTCTTTACAAAAATTTATTGCAATAAAAAATTATAGACAGAATGAAAAATTTTAAGTAGATACTACAAAGATTTAGAATTGAAATAAAAAAAGAAAAAAAAAAAAACATTCAGATCTTTTTATGTTCTACCATATTTTAATTTTGATTTTTTTATTTATGTATATGATAAATTTTAAAAAATACAACAGTCAATTAATTGGGTAGAAAGAAAACATTCATGACTAAGAAAAAAATTTATTATCAATTTATTTCATGAAAAAATCCAAAAGTAGATTGTATTAATTTTCTGAAATTTGAAGGTTTTTTTTTTTTGAATTAGAAAATAATAAAAAACAACTTTTATTAGCCCAAATTTAAGAACAAAACTTTATTTCATTCTGAAATTCTGAAAACGTTTATGTATCATCCACTTTAATTAAACGTTTTCCGTTTTTTTTTTTCGAAACTCTCTCAATCGAAAAAATCGAATCCGAAATACTTTTAATCAAATTATAGTTCATTTTTTTTTTTAAATTACTTAATTCCAATCGTTTTGTATTACCATTCGTACATTCATACGTGATATTAAGTGGTTATGGTTGAATTGTTAAATTCCAATATAAATATTGTTCAAAATAAAGAGTAAATAAATATTTGTTTAATATCTCTAATTTTTATCGCTTGTTGTTGTTTTCAAAATAAAAAATTACTTTTTTTTCATTCCAATAAAACTGAATGTTAATTTTTATTACTTTTTTTTTTTTACAAAAAAAAAAAAATGTAAAATTTCACTTACATTTTGTAGTATGTAAAAATTTAATTTAATATCTTTAGTTGAACTCTGTATTTTTATTTCATTTTATTTTCAAAACAAAAACAAACAACTTATACTTTTGAAATTCTTTTGAATACAATTTTTTAAGGAAACAAAAAGGATTACATTCAATAAATAATTAAAATTGTTGTGGAAATCTTTATATGATACTTTAGAATTTATGTTTTACTTATTTTTTTTTTAAACCTTACAGAAAGGAAAGTAATAAAAGGAATCTATTTTTCATTCTTTAAGAAATACTTTCAAGTTGATTAAGTTAACATTTGAAAAAAAAAAAAAAACAACTTTTAAAAGAAAGAAAATCTCGAATTTATGAAAAAATAAAAATAAAAATTATTTCTTTTCATTTTATATACTTTAACCATTCTTTATCGTGATGGTCATAATCCTTTTTTTTTTTTCAAATTCATAAAAACGAAAACCATAAAAATATATTTTTTTTTCCCCCTAAAAAGAATAAAAAAGCTTATATTTCTAAAATTTTTACTCTTCCTTTGATGTCTAAACATTGAATTTGAGAAGAAGAAACAAATATACATATAAAGAAAAAGTAGAAATGTATAAAAAATGAATGCTGAACAAACAGAAAAATTGTTTTTTAAATACCTTTTTTAATACTTTTTATTTTGAGTTTTGTTTTTCTACTTTTTATAAGAGAAATTTGTAAACTGGTAAGTTTAGGATATATTATTTTCTCAAATAAAAATGAAGATATTTATTGTTATTTTTTTTTTTCATTCTACTTTAAGATACTTTTTAAAATAAACAACTAAGAAATAATTTTTTATTTATTCTTTTTATCTTGAAAATATTGTATTATTGTTAAACAAATATAAAACAATAATCATTTGTTTATTATAATAAAAAAAAATGTATTAGTTTTTTCAATAGTAATAAATGTTAATAATTTTTTTTTTAGTAGAAATTCATCAAAAGATATTTTTATGTTGCAACAAAATTCTTCTTTCAATGGCACTACAGCCCAAATTAAGCCTTGGCCTTCTCATTTAAGATTTCCTTGACAATTTTTCTATAACATATTTACCTACAACTTAAAGTGTAATGTGAACCACTAAATTCGTTAGTAGAGAACTAATTTATTCATATAACAAAGCTTGGACTGATATTTTGTGTATAGATGTTTATGTACTTGTTTATGGTGAATAAGCAGAGGCATCAAAGTACATATACTCTAGTACCGAACACTTATACCCAACTCAAATGATTTTTTTCTCATTCAAAGCTGAGTGAATTAGGTGGACTCGAATCGAACACGAAAGTCGAAACCTTCAGTATCAGAAGCTGAATCATAATCTGAACCCTGTCACATCTACGTACATACAACATATGTAAATATACATATGTATATAAATTTATCAAATTTATAAATAACTGATGCTTTGTATTGGAGTTTGTAAAATTTAAAATAAATATGTACCTACATATAATATGGAAAAATTCTTTGGACTTCAAGATACTTTGCGTTATCTCTAATATAAAACTTTTCATCGTATTCTTGTAACGAAATCATGATGTATAATTTAAAAAAAAAAAAAAAAAAAACCAAAGTTCCTCATCTAATTTTTATGCATTTTGTACCTAAGTTTTTCTTTTTTTTTTTTTAAATTAGATTTTTTTTCAAAGTAAACACAAACACAGATTTGAATATTTTAAAATTTGGTACAAAATATATTCAAGCATTTTTGAATGCAATAAAAGTGAGGTATGATTTAGCTTTTTTCCTGATTTTTCTTCTTCAATACATTCTTTTGAACTTATATTGAACTGAACTAGATTTTGCATTTTATAAATTTATCTATTTTTTTTTTGGAATACTTAAGATGATATAAAAATCCGTACATTATTTATAAAAAAAAAATATCCACTTTATATGTACATATACATACATATCATATATTATATATACAACATGAACAAGTAGAGTAGATAAATCTACATTTTCATATGAAATGTATTCGATCGGAATTTCAAGAATTAGAATGTTTGCAAAACATACTTGCATTCAAATAATACAAAACAAAACAAAGTACAACTAAAAAAACAAATACATACTTTTACCATTATTTTCATTCAAAATATTTTATTTATGTTGTAGAATAAATTTTGCAACTATGAGATTTTTAAACAATTTGGAAAAAAAAAAAATATTCTATTAATTGCTCAATTTTTAATTACATAATTGAAATGAAACTAATTTACCTAAGTGAAAATTGTTAACCTAAATTTTTTGAAATATTTTACAGGGGCTTATTATTGTTATTTTTTATTTTTTTTTTTAATTTTTAAGTACAAGATTTCTTTGATTTTTTAGAAACAAAACATACATTCTACAAATAATTCAAAAAAATAATCATAAGTGATTTATTTTTTTTTAAACTTCAAAATCAAAATAAAGTAGTTATAAAAAATCATTCCAATACGAAAAATGATGATTTATTACTTCATTTTGAACGTAGTCCATTGAATCCATTAAATTTGTGAATACGAAGGTTAAACATAAAAATACACTGGAAAAAAATCATATTTTACATTTTAAAAATTTTAAAATAAAATTTTCTAATTAAAATTATAGAAAAATTTTTATCGGAAAAAATGGAACAAAGAAATAATAAAAATGTTTAAAATTACATTTTATATTATTTTACAATCATCAAAAAAGAATAAAAATTTAACTAGAGCAAGTAAAACTCAGTAAAAGAAAAAAACAGAAAGCAATAAAAAATAAAAACAATTCTTTTTTATATTTTTTACGATTTTACTTGTTTTTTTTTATAAATTAATTTTATCCAATTTTAGTTTTCCTTTAAGTAATTAAAATTTATATGGTACTTTCTTTCTTTTTTTTTATTGAAAAAAAAAATGAATAAAAGTAGTATACATATTTTACATTTAGAAAAAAATTTAAAAAAAAAAAAAAAATTTTTTTTGTTCGAGAAATTCACTGAAAACAAAATCCTTTTAACCTTGATCCAAATTCCAACACAAAATAAAATAAATTCCGAAAAAACAAGGAAAGTGTTTTACAACATATATATACTTAAACATAAATATCCTTTTTTTTAAACTAGTTTTTCACATTTTAAATATTTAGGTTAATATGATCTTTGAAAGATTTTTTTTTTAAATTCAAACTGTTCTTTTTTACTTAGTTTTCATTTTTTTTCAGTGTTAGAAAAGTATTAATCGTCTAGATATGTAAACTTGCTTATCCTTGATGATTCTCTATAAGTCTATGTCTATCTCCATGTACGTTCATACATGTATGGTTTTATTACTTAACTTAATCCTGAATTCATCATATTTTTTTCTTTGAATTATAAAGAAATAAAATTATGTTCTTTTTTATTTTCAAGTGAAATTTGTTTCAGGGTGATATTCAATTTATGAAAGAAAAATAGGAATGTTTGATGAAAATTCACTTTAAGAACACACTGCAATATGTTGAAAATAAATTTCGAAAACAGGAATTATTTCGATTAAAAACTATAGGAGTATCAAAAATAATATTTTCAGTTTTTTTTTCTATTTTCGAAATAATTAATATTTTTTTTTTCTGATTTACAGCAACAAAACAAATTTAAAGTCGGATAACAATGTGAGTTACAAAAAAATAAAATGTTAAAAATTATAGAATTGAAAAATTTTAATTACACATTTTTCATAATTTATTTTTGAATTAAAATTTTAAGAAACAAAAAGTGGAGAGAAAATTTAGAACAATAAGAAAAAGTTGAAAAAAAAAAAAACAATTACCTTGCAATTAAAATGTTTTTTAATGTCATGGGAAATTATCGTCTTTACAAGAAAAAAAGATTAAAATGAAACGAAAAAAAAAAACACAAATTGTTTAAAAAAAGTTGTTGCTAAACATTATTTTTAAAAGTGCAAAAAAAAAAAAAATAACTATTCACTTAAAAATGTAAATTGCAAACAAAATAAGAAAAAAAAAAGAAAAAAAAACAAATAAATACTTAAATGGGAAATAATTGTATAGAAATGTAGAGATAAAAATGTATATTTACATTATTTTTTTTTGTTTTTGTATAAATATAGTTGTTAACCTTGTGTGTATGTATGTAATAATTAGGAACTCATTTTTCATATAAATCGACTTTTAGAACATTTTTTTTCTTCTCTCAAAATAAAATTTGTTTTCAATTGTTATGTATATTGTACACTCAAATTCGTCGTCATTATCATATCGTCCCCATTGATATAAAAGTTAGATTTATGTAAATAATATATTCAAAAAAAAAAAAAAAAAAAGTTTTAAAGTCGTAAATAACTTGATAAAATTCGACATTTATTAAGAAAGCACATTTTCTTTTCTTACTTTTCTTTTCATATAGAAAAAAATCACATTCACAAAGAAACATTTTTCATGAAAAGAAAAAAAAAATAAATAAGATACTTTCTAATATTATACTTTACTTTTTTTTTTTTTTTGGAAAAATAAAAATGAAATATCATTTTCATATGAACAAATATAATCTTGGCATACATAGCATTTTTAAATTATATGTAGAGCATATATGATAATATAGGTATATATGTATGTATGTATGTAGGTACATAAATATAGCAACAATATAATGTGAAGAAATGGAATATATCAGAAAAGTGGATATAGGATCTGGGATATCCCTGTTGAATTCACATAGTATTTTTTTTCTTATATACATATGTATGTATGTATATATTACATATATTGTACATATGTATATTTATTTCGGGAGAACGTTTTTAATTTTTTTTTCTCCTTCTTCTTTCATTTTTCCTGATACACGTACACAACAGAAATTTGCTTATACATATAATAATAAAAACACTTTAAAATTTTTCTTCTCGAAAAATATATGTAAGTTTTTGAAAAGAAAAAAAAAAATAATAAAAAGAATACAAAAAAAAATCAAATAAAATAAAATAAAATTGTCAAAAGTTTTTCCATTTGTTGTAGGATATTATAAAAGCATAATGATATCAAATGAATTCTCAAATGAAATAAAAGTAAACATTAAAAAAAAAAAAATACAAATATAAGTATGAGAAGAAAAATTCGAGAAAAAAAAAATAGAAAGATAATTTCAAAATTCATTTGCCATTTTTATTCTAGTTTGATTTTTTTTTTTTCTATGGTAAGATATTTTATTTCCCTACTGAATATTTTTTGATATGAGTTTTCAGTACATACTACAACATATTTTGATTTGTTTTTCATTTAATGTATTTCGATTTTTTCAAGAATATCTATAAGTAGAGCAAAAGTGACAGAATAGCAATAATTTCTTCTGCTCACACGAATATTATGATTATTCAAGAAATTCATATTTTTATATATCAATTCAAATAAGAATTATCGAAATGGAAAGATTTATTTAGTATAATATGCATATTCGAATATGTACCTATATATTTCCTACTAACAAATTTTTTTACATAAATCCTTTTAAAAATTTTTTTCAAATATTTTTCCTTATAACTTCAGAATAAAGTTTCAGAAATTTTATATCTTTTACACTTGAAGATCAATAGTCGGATGTTACGGAGAATACTTATATTATCTCTCATGAAATAATGATATTTCAAAGAAGAAGAAAAAATATTTAAGACAAAATTTAAAGAGATGGTAAGCTTTATTTTTCCATACAATTTATCTCTCGCAGATACACTTTTTTTTAACTATTGGTATTTTTCTTTTTAAATTACAATCTGCCATTCTCTTTTCATCATAGTAAAAAAAAAAAAAGGGATTATTATTTTATTTATTTTTTTTTTTAGAAGATACATATATGTTTGATTCATTTCATTTACCACTCCATCTAACCCAATCTTTATTCAAAGTCTCTAAGCATAAACTTTTACGGAATTTTCGTTTGTCCTTCGAAATCTCCCTTTTAACATATTTGTTCAAATGTAACTTTTTTATTAGCTTATTTCAAATGGTGTTTGATGGTATGTATTCGTCATAATGTAGTTTAGGGTAAGGTAGTTTGAGAATCAAATAAATACAAATTTAATTTTATTTTTCGTTTTTATATCATGTTGTATGGATCCTTATCATGTCCACTTTGTATACTTGTATATATTTTTGGTCTGATGATGATCACTATGGAATTCTAATAAAATTTTCCCTTCTTTTTTTTTTTTTTTTTTTCAAACATATGTAATGTTGAATGTACATACATGTTTCATGTTATTTTATATCTTTTAAATAGCAACCAGTAACACTTTCTTTTTTCCTAGAGTATATTGCCTATAGTCAAAAATCTAATCAATATCTAGGGAATTGTAAATTTCAATATATACATACATATGTAGCTATATAAACAGTTTTATCAAGTTATAATCAGAAATACAACAATAAAAAAAAAATAGAAAAAAATAAAATAATGTATGTATGTATGTACAAACATTGTGCACAAAACACAGTTTAAATGATATAATGTGAATTATATCAAAAAATAAAGTATTGAATAAAACATTATTATACGAAAAATATGGGGGCGGAATAACTTTTTAAATAGTTTTTTATTTTTTTTTTACAAACATTTTTTATTTGTGTATAACTACTTTTAATGATATACCCAAAGTTACTGTTGTCTGTTCAGTTTTATATAAATATCTTTTATTTATGTATATTTGAATTTCAAATTTTTTGCATGTGACTTATATGAATACAGTTTTAATTTAATATATACATACATATACGTCATGTTAGAACTTAAATTACTAAGAAATTTTTTAGATAAAATTTTATGAGTATTTTTCGAATAATTAATTTATTATGCATTAGCTTGTTAACTTGTTGCTATGTCCGTGGCAAATTAAATAGATTTCAATTGCAAATTGATATCATTGTCAGAACCAAATAAAATAATAGCTATTTCGAAACAAACTTAAAAATAAAAAAATAATTGATGTGGAACACATTCGAAACTAGTTACTAACTAACCAATCTGCTTTTCTATTCATTAAATTTAAAAAAAAAAAAAAAAAAAAAACAAAGGAATATTTTTTTATCAAATTTTTTTCATGGAAATATACAGAGATACAGAATATCAAATATCAACAGATTTTTCAGAAGAAAAAAAAAATTGCAAATTTTATATGTGAAAAATTGTTCATGTATACAAAATTGAACATTTTTTGTATTTATTTCAACGTTTATGGACACAAGAGTGTTGTACAACAATGCCGATTTCAGCAAAGTCAAATAGCAACAGAGGTATATCATCATCAGCATTTTTTTTTTTTTAAATAGAGTATTCTCAACTATCATTTACAATTTCGCAATACAATCCTTATTTAAACGAACAATCGAATGATACATACATACATGTTCTCGTGCAAAAAATCTATATCATATTTGTAATGCAGATATATTAAATAGAACAAAAGTAAAGGCAAATGAATAAGAAAATGTGATTCTGTCGAAAAGAAAATAAAGAATTTTATTTCTTTCTTGATTTTATTTTTCAAATCAAATAATTTGAAGAAGAGTAATTTTATGCTAAGCAAAAAAAAAAAAGTACATACTAAAAATGTACAAAGAAAATTCAACAGGATATAATGTTGTAGACAGAAAACAATTTAACCATCATCTAAACGAGTAATAAAAAAGTAAAATGTTGATGATGATTGTCTGATGATTTTATTATTACGCCTTTAACATGTTCTTTACTTTTTGATAAATTGCCATGTATTACATCTTCGAATATACAATTCATATGAGAATTTTATTAAAGAAGAAAAAGTGATTAAGTTTTTGTTTTCTAATTAAATAGAAATATCTTTTAATTTAATTTAATTATTAAAGTATATTTACCTGTATGAAATCTTGTGTTCTCAATCATTTTTTTTTTTCATAACTGTTTGTTGAAAAATTCTAATTAATAATGAAAACTAGGGAACCAATTCTTTTACGAAATTTTTGCTGTTTTACATTTTATACGAAATTTAAAAATACGTGTTTAAAATTATTTTAAAACAGAAAAAAATAAATAATTTTCTTTTAAAAATTAATTACTATCATTCTAAAATTTTATTAAAAATTCAAACGTTTCAACAGCACATATGAATATTTTTTGTTAAATGATTTTTTGTTTTGTTTTTGTTTTGTTTTTGTTTTTATTTTTTTTTTACTAAACAGCTTCAAGCATAAACATGATAAAAAGATATTCTATTTATAAAGAATAAAACAAAACAAAACAAATACAATGTTCTCACACACCACAAGAGTAAAAGTTCACATTTCAAATAAATAATGTATAACATTTCAAAATTAATATAAAACAAGTAATGTTTTTTTTTTTTTCTCTTGTATTATTACATACCCGCAAAGTACATCTAGAAGGTATATCCTTAAAGCAAATAATATTTTTCTTTATTTTTTTTTTTTCATTTTCCATTTTATTCATATCGACGCAGACAACATTTAACAATTCTTCTTTACTTATGACATTTTATTATTATTTAAATAAACTTTTTTTTACATCATTTCTTTTTTTTTTTTATTAAATGAAAAAAAAAATCTACTTTTTATTACAAAATTTTTCCATTTTTTAATTTATTTTATTTTTTTACATATTTAATTTTTTTTTTATTCAATGAAAATACGATAAAATATCATCAAGCATACCTTTTACAACTGAATAAATATTTATTTATTCAAATTAAACTGAAAAATTATTTCATGAGAATGTACAACAAGAAAAAAAAAAAAAGGAATATAATATGTATATGAACTTAGAAAGAGGATATAGATACTTACTTGTATTCACCATACAAGTGCATCTACCACTTAAATGCATATTTAGGGGAAATAAAATAATTTAAATTTAAAAATTTTTTAAAATAAATTTAAAAAATAGAAATGAGAAAAAAAAAATATTATTCTCAGGTATGTTATTATTTCTATTATTTTTTTTTATTGATTTCATAAAAAAAAAAAGTTAAAATCATACTGGTTATTTTTACGAATTCCATTACATACACTTTCACAAAAATTCGATTGAAAAAAAAAAAAAAAAAACATAAAATCATTTTTAATAGTCTAAAAAATTTAAATATATATCATTGAGCATAACCATTTCATTTATCATTGCTTTATTGGTACTTTATGACACTCATCCTATACTGAATTGCTTCATTACAACACATTTTTATTATTATCATCGTCAGTATACTTACAGATTTTTCTTATTTAATATTTACTATCATTAAATTTTCTACTTTGATTTACCCTTTCTCTATATTATTCATATTATTTTTTTTTATTTCGTCCTTAAAGCATGTGATGTTCCGTATAGCACTGTTCTTTACTTTCATCTGCTCAACAAATGCACTTTTTTTTTTGTAAAATAACATCATCGTTTAATAAAAATAACCAACGATCGGAATTTTATATGAAATATACATATATGTAGTTCATATACCATAATTCTATTTTATTCTTCTTCTTTTTTTTTTTTTTTTCAATTTAAAAGATTTTTTTTTCAATTGCAATCATTTGTGGTATTTTCATTGAAAACTTTTACATCATATAAAACGTATTTATCCTTATTCATATAAAAATTACTCTATGGTTTTTTAGAGATTTTTCTTTATTATTATTTTTTTTTTCTACAATAATAGAACAAGTTTTATACATTCAATCAATTGACTATTAAAAGTAGATACTTATATAATCTACTTACATTGCAGATACTTATTGGTTATAGGGAGCAAAAAAAAACAAAAAAAAAGAACAATAATGAGAAATTTATGTTCAATTGAACACAAATCAGACAAGAAATGGACATTATGGGAATTTTATTAAAATTGTAATTTTTGTTGTATTTGAAGATTTCAAAAGTGAAAAAAAAAAAATCAAAATTGATTTAAATAAAACTAATTGAATTACTTTGAAAATATTGTTGTTTTTTCTTTGTTTTTGAACACAGAGTACAATTTGAAAATATATGGATATTTTTTTAAAGTAATTTTATTTGAAAGATAATTTATTAATAAAAATTAAAAGTGAATTTATCTATAAATACGAATATATGAAGTAAAATTAAACAAAAGATATTAATGAAACAATGATTTTTTAATCATATATGATTGTAAGAAAAAGCATAGAATTCAAACTTTTTTAAATTCCTGACTCGAACCGCGTTCTATAATGTTTGTTTCTACAATAAATAATAATCTAAAAAACTTTATTCTGTTTTGTAATACATATTATGTATGTATGGCAGTTTTATATAGTACTAAATGTTTGTATGCATAATATACGTATATTCATATGTAAGTGAAAACTTGTAACCTTATTTTCTGTTCATCGGTGAACCAATTCATGTGTATTCATTTTTGAAACCTATAATTTGAAAAGATTATTTTTAATTCACAATTTACATATGTACATATGAAAAAAAAAAATACAAAAATAGCTTTAATTTAAATTTTAAAAAGAAATTTTTTTAAATACAAAAGCGGATGTAATATTCTCTACAGAAGTAAAAATATTTAATTGAAGCAAAAATAACTAAAAATAAAAAAAAAAATGTAATTCATAATTTTTTTATTCGAAATGAAAAAGAAAAGACTTAATAATATGGTATCCTGATTGAGAACACACACAAAAGAAAACACACATACTTACATGATTTATTATGTATTCGAATAAAACAGGAAAGGAAAAAGAATAAAAATAGGGAAAACAGGAATTAAGTTGAAACTTGAAAGGTATCCTTTTCATATGAATATAATGAACAGACTTAAGTGTATAAAATAAATTTTTAATTTGAAAAAGAAATAATAAAAATTTATACTTTAAATGCATATATCTTTAAAAAATATATATGAAAAAGGAAATATTAATATGTAAAAATATCCCTGAATTCAGAGAATTTTTAAATTTTTTTTTTTATTATGCTTCATAAACACAAATTTAATTTCATTTCAGATAAAAATAAAACATAAATGTCAATAAATAAGTTGGTAAATAAAGCACGAAAAAAAAATGAGGATGAAAAAAAATTAACATAAAATTGACAATTTTATTTCATAATTTTTCATTAAAAAACAACAACAAGAACAAAATACTTTTTTAATTATTTTTAATTCCATGAAACTAAAAGAAAATACATTATGAGAGAAAAAAAAATTTATGCAAAAACCAATATATTTACAAATTACGGCTTTGTAAAAGTAAAAAAAAAAAAAAACAAAATTCTTCAATAAAACAAGTAAAAAATATGAATAATTAATGAAAAATTTAAAAAATTTAATTAAACATTTACCTGCTCTTTTTTAAAAACAAAATAATTATGTCAATAATTGTATACTGTGTTTTGTGCCTTTTTTTTTTACATTAAATATACGAAAATTTGATTTCTTATTTAAAGACTTTAGTTTTGAATTTTCCATAAAAAACATTATAAAAAAAAAATACGCAAAAAGCAATAAACAAGAAAAAAAATATATAAAAAACCCTTAATTAGGAGTTGGTTCTTCAAGTTTCACAAAATAAAGTAAATTTAATCGTTTAATAGCGAATAAAGAAAATTTATTTTATATCGTATTTTTTTTTTTTTCTCTCAGAAAAAGGTCATCATTTTGTAATCATTTAAGGATATTTAAAGAGAAGTTAATTGATAATTATTATATCATTACATTTTTTTTTTACTCTTTTCTTTTTAATTAAAAAGTATAAAGTTTATGGAAACTAAACGAAGAATAAAATAATTATTAATTTTTTTTTTTTCTGCCTCCGTTTTTTCATATCGAGATTCATGCTGTTTTCATGAATAATGTGATATATTTTTTTTTTTTTGTGAAACCAAGAAAAAAAAAATATTAGAATTTGAATATTTAAAACTAGGATATTTTAAATATTAAAGGATTTATTTTTTATTATTTTTTTTTTTATTCAAAAGTGTTAAAATTAAAATTAACAAAATACTTTTTTACATAAAAATTCCAAAATGGATTATCATGAAATATATTTTAGGGCATATTAGAAGTAATTTTACGCTTATATAAAAATTTAAATTTATCTAAAATTCCTTATAATATACTTCTTGTACAGCTAATTTTAAAATTAACCTAAAAAATTTTTTCTCATCACAAATGAAATTTGTAGAATTTGTGTTGGTACAAAAAATTAACATATGTAATTCTAAAAAAGTATATTTATAGATTTGTGAGCAATTTTTTCATAATTTTTTCATTTATAATTTTATTTAATTCTTATTTTTAAAATTCACATGAAAAATAAATATTATCTGTATTTAATAATGTAAATTATAATACTTGTGTAAAGAATTTTTTTTTTTTCAATGCTTATTAATCGTTTTTATTTTCAATTTTTCAGTAATTTTTGTTGTTGTTGTACAATATTACTTTAATATTCATATGAATTGTAATTTTATATATAAAATTCCATTAAATAAATAAAATATGAATTAATTATCTGATAATAATTTCATTAAAAGAAATTATCTTTTTGTTCATTTACTTTTTTTTGTTTATTCTCACTTTCAGAAAATACATAAATTTATATTTTCATTTATAATTTAATTTAACCCAAATCTCTTCAAAAATGAGATTTAATTTTTATACTAAAATAATAAATTATAAATAAAATTTAAAAAAATATGAATTTTAATAATTTAAATAAAATACATATATACATATTTGAAAATAAAGTCTATATGCTCTTATTGAAATAAACTTCGATATTCATTTAATTTTAAGTGTTATCTATTTCTCAGTCTTTTTGTTTTTTTTTTGTTTTTTTTTTCAATTGTCTAGAAATACGGAAACCAATCCAAACTATGATGTTTTTATTCTTTTTTTGGCTTTAATTCAAAAAAATTATTTTTTTTTAACACTTACTTGATTTTCTTACTTGTTTGGATTTTGAAATTTCTCAACAAATTTCATGCTCAATTCATTTTTATATGCATTATACAACAATGCACAATTTATATGATAAAAAAAAATAAAAAGGAAGAAAAATTGTTTTCTTTTGAATTTTTAAGACAATCGTCTTGCATGATTCAACATTTTCCTGTTGTATAGTATATGAGGTACTTATACAAGCATAAAACATAAATCAATCGAAATTTTAGTAGTGAGTGGACTAACAAATAGCATCTCAGCATGAACATTTTACATAATTTACATGCAACGTACAGTGAGAATATGAATTGCATTATACATGTCGAAAGATACCACACCTTCTGCCCACACAAGAAAGGATATATACTATATGTATAGACTATAGACTATAGTACATACATATATGCACATATATATCATACATCTATGAGTATTCATTTTGCTTTTTGATTTTCATATTTTATCAACCACCTTAACTCTGACATTGTGTTGGCATTTTACAGTTACAGTGTGATATTCATACATACATATGTATGTATATTTATTACATGACAAACTTGAACTCTCCTTCATTTTTATAAATGGACCTCTTTATTCCTTCTTTAAACATAAAATTTACTATATATTTGTATTTATATTCATAAAAAGGATTAAGGTGTTAATTTATTAGATTTTAAATGAAGCCAAGAGAAATTATACTATCAGCAAAAAAAAAAAGGGGGTTTTATGATTTAGTATTGACATTATATGACAGATGAGTTTACAAAATCATGTTAACGTAAACTATTTGTGTACAAAACAATAGAATACAATTTATTGAATAAAATTTATGAACAAGCTTATTGAAAAGGATTTAACATGTTCTTATTATATTATATGTATTATGACAAATTAATTCAAATGAATTATTATTATTATCATTTGTAATGTCAATTTACGATATTTTATTGATTATGACAATCCTGCTAGAAATAATTTCTAGGTTTCTTGTTATTTGAAATCTGTAATTAAATTGAATTTGAAAATTTACAATTTTCAGAAAATTATAGTGTCAGGAAAACAAAGTTTATTTAACAAACAAAATTTGGAACTTTATTGACTTATTTGTCAAACCTCTATGGTATATTTGATTTTTTTTCTAGAATAATAATGACGTTAACTTTTGAATTTCAAAAAAAACAAAAAAAAAGGAAAACAGGTTCATTAATTCCATTTTTAAAAAAAGTATACATATTACAATTTTTTTTTAAACTAAACAAGTAAATATAAAAAACACAAATAGCTAACAAATTATGTTTTTTTTTTTAATTCTTATCACAAATCACTGATTATTTAAGACTGAGTTCATTTTAAAAGATTGTTAATCAATTTTAGCTTTTTATTAATTTTTTATTTTTGCTTATTCAAAAAATTGTTTCTAGTCACGATATTTTACAAATATCTATAAGGGAAAACTCTATTATTTTTCCATTTGAAAAGAAAAAACGAAATAAAAATAAAAATAAAAAAATATAACTTATTTATATATTTATAAAAATTATATGAAGTTTTTATACATAAAAATTAATTGAAAAAAAAAAAACAGATATAGCTAGATATCTTTCTACTTAATTTGATATTATACGTACATTGTACATACATACATACATATATTTATAAATCTCCTTAATTAAGGTTTTTTTAATGTACGCGAAATATTGTATATTGAAAATCAATTACAAAATATGTATAGCACAGGTTCAAGGACATTAAAATATAAGCACGTGTCTTGTAATAAAGCTTTTTTTTCTACAGCTATAGAATACAATAAAAAATAAAAATGTTTTAAGAGAAAAGGTCATTGAACATGAAAATGTTATATTATAGAATGAAAATTTAATGAAACCTTTTTGCTTCAAGGTGATTAAATGATTAGAACATTTTATTATTTGTTTTCAATCCGAAAAATAAACAACAAGCAAAAAAGTAATTCTTTGACGCCTACGGAAAAAAAAACACGCAATAGAACATTTAAAAAAATTTTTTTTAAAGTAAAATTATTATAAAACGAAAGTTCATTAAATATGTATAAAAATTTTATGTCTTTGGGGGAGTTAAAAAATTTGAATTCAAGTCACTTTCAATCATATTCAACTTGTAATCCTTATTTCTGTTGTGGTAGACAAAATCTGAAATTGAAAATTGAATTATAACTGTTCAAAATCATGACAGATTGGTAAATACAGAGTTAGAAACTACTTTAATTGCATACAATTTTTCATGTATTTTTTATTTATTACCTGATATAATATGTATACATACATAAATTTTGAAATAACATTGAAAAAATATTTTAACAATCAATTCAAATAAAATGTATATAAATACAAATAAAATCCATATAAACATGTATAAAAACAATAATTCGATATATTAAATTTTATTTTAGATCGTTTTAATTCCATCTGCCAAAATAAAAATATATTTTTGCAAAATTTGCACATACATATATAGTACATACATAAATTGTGAATAATAATCGAACATGACATTAACACAAAAATTTTCAGCAGTAACAGTAGAATCAAAACCATGTGTACATACAACCTACTAGTATACATATATGTACATACATATATGTAACTTAGCTTTTAACATGAATATATCGCTTCAAAATCACATAAAATATGAATACATAAAAATGTGAAATAATAAATATGAAAAGTTTGCTAAATTTACACCCTATTTCATTTTTTTTTACGAGAACAAAAAAGGAAACATATTTTTGTAATATTAACTACGACAAATACAAGATGACAAAAATAAAAAAAATATATAATAATAATAATGTCAATAATTTTTATGGATTTTCACTCTTTGTCCATTACACGATCCTTTTTAGTCAAATGATATAATATTATTTATTCAAATTTATTATATAGTCTAAAACATATGACATATTTATGTACATACATATTTATATGCTGTGCGTATCTCATAACATATTGGACATTCAAATTTTAAATAATAATAATAATTTGTCAAACTATTTATCCATATATGTGAACATATACATATGTATGTATATATGTACATATGTACAATATATCACTTATCATTTTCTGAATCTACGTTATACTTAGAAATACTTTCACATACAATTTTTTTATTTTTTTTATTTCAATAAAATCATATAATTTACATGATTTTTTGATAATATTATGACCAATGAGTATGTAATTTACTCTTTTACCTTTTTTTTGTTTTGTTTTGTAGAATGAATCATATCATATATGTTTTTTGGTTAGATACAATCGAATAATGATTATTATGGTGTTTTTTTTTTTCATTATTTTATTACAAAAAAAAAAGCAAAAAAGACACACTCAAAATAGTAGACGATCACATATTCATATCACGAATATATTATTATTTTTTATTATACATATATCGATTTATATATTATGTGAAAGGGTATAATATATAAAAGGTCAAAATCTCATAAATAGATTGATTTTGAATAAATACAAATATAAAATTCAATATTATATATACATACATATATGTATATATACTTATTGTGTACTTCAGAAAATAAAAATAGAATTTAGAAGAGTAATCATGAAAATTTAAAAAAAATAATAACGAAAATACATTATCATTATTTAGAAAATTACATATATTAGATATGGTAAACTATGTATGTATGTATTATATATATACATACTTAAAAAATTCTAAAACTACAATTTAATTGAAAATTATTGAAATCAAACAAAATACTTGAATTAAGATTCCCGCAAGCTTAAATTGTAATGCGTCTCTGTAAAGCCCTCCTGTGCGTGAACTTATAACCAAAAACTCAACAAATGTCATCGATCAATTTATCACAAATTTTATCTGGCTCCCGAACTCAAGCTCACTTCGGAAATGGCAAAGGCGTCTTGAATCGATTAAAACGATAAAGAAAATTCACAGAAGTTCAAATCAATACCAGCTTCAGCGTTTGGAAAATATTTTGAGGGCTGTGTTAAGTGTTGGCACACGTGTGTTGCATTCAACGCGACTCACTTTGAAGACGACAATTATTGGATATTATATTAAACAAACTTACTACACACAAATAATTTAACAAAACAAAAAAAATTTCCAACTAACATGACAACTATCATGCCAGAGTTCTACTTGTATGTATCTCATCTTGCATCATGGAAAAAATATTTCTTTATAATTCTGATTTAATGCTTGTGAAAATAACTATTTTACTTGACATTAAGAAGAAAAATAACAAAATTTTTTTACACAAAAATTAACATAAAGGTACTTTACTTACATTATATAATCTTCCAATGGAACATATACATACATAGTTCAAGAAACATATGTCAACCATGTTTACCGCAATGATATATGACACTCAATTAGATCTATGTGATTAAACTTGTATTTAAACTTGAATTTATTCAACACATACATTACATTACAATACATTATAATATTCGTACATATGTATTTAAACAAAAAATATATAGTATGTATATGTATATGTATTTATGTATATATGTATGAAAATTTCGCGTCTGTTGATTGTGTATATAATATAACATGACATATAACTTAATTAGGATGTTGGCTCATAAAACAAAATCTCATCCTTTTTATGTTTGACAAATGTTACTATTCAAGAAGTATTTTAGTTATAATTATACACATATTTACATGTATTTTCTATCCTTTTTTCTGATGGTAATGTTACAAAATATTATACTTTACAAGTATACTTGAAAATGTAATAATTCACTCGATGACATGTCTTACATTAAAATTCAGAAACAAAAGGATTTTTCCTTACTTTTTGGTCCTTCTAGAAACTTATTTTAATAAGAAATAAACAAAAGAGAACTAAGAGTTATATATTATTAGTAGATATTACATACACAAGTATATTTACTTATTTTTGTTGAAAATTTATTATATTTTGTAACATTATTTATTTTGCTTTTCACAAGTAAAATGTGGTAAAATTAACAATTTTTTTTTTTAAATTATTGTACAAATATCTTTGTATCCATTTTGAAGGAAATTTTTCCATTTATAATAAGAAAATTGCATAGAAAAAACTAAAACATGAAAATCCTTTTATTTTATTTGAAATCAGCTTCAATTTTTCATTTAAAATTCAACTTTTCAATTCAAAACAACAAAAAAAAAACCATTATTTCACTTTTATAAAATTATTCTAAACTAAAACTACAATTTTTTATTACAATCATGTCCAATTCAATATTCCATAAAAATTACATTCCAATGAACACAAAATATTTTCTATATATACACACTCCAAAATTACGCACATTTATATAAAACATGAGTAGATAATATTTATACCCATTAGCTACATACATACATATGTATGTATAGTATATAAAATAATGTCTAAAAAAGGTTAATAGCTTTTTTATTATTATAATCTGTGGTCCATTTATACAGAAAATCATAAAATTCTATGGTAAAGGATAATAATTTTATTTAACATTTTTTAGTAACTAAACACTTCGCACAGATATGATAACTATTATACATACCTACGTATGTATATATGTATATACAAAAATTATACATTAAAGTTAAAATTCTACGTGTTCTACACTTTTAATGATACACATTCACTTTATACACTTATGAAATTTTAATTTTATCATTTAGGTGACTGCATTTGTTTTTATTTTTATTTCATTATTTTTTTTTCTTCTATTTTAATGGTTACTCGAAAAAAAAAAACAAAAAATAATAATAAAAAACTAATTGAATTTTTTTACACACAACAAAAAAACATATTTTGATCAGATATACTACATGACGACCACCCAATTGAATTTATTTTTTTTTTACTTATAAACTGTAAATGGTGTTGTCTTCAAAAGATACGGTGATCCTTTTTTTTCAGTTATCCATTTAAATTGATCACACACATCTTTCAAATTTCTTCAATTTCATTTTTTTTTTATCTCGCCATATTTGTGTACAAACAAAAAATTGAAAAATGTATAAAAGACATTTTTTTCTTTAACCTTCATTTATACAAACACACTATTTAATATTATCGACTTAAAAGATGAAATAACTTTGAAAGAGCGTAGAAAAGAAATTTAGAACAAAATTTGATTGTGTTATATGTACGTACGTACATATGTATATGCGATTATTATTAAGAGCTTATGATGGAAAAATTTCTGTTAGAATTTTTTTATGTTTTTTTTTTTTCGTTTTCGAAATAAACTTTGATGGAGTCATAAAATGGTAATATACATATAAAAAAAAAACTAGAAATCCTTTTGGGTATTAAAATAAAGGATATACATTTCGTATGCCACCATCATGCATTATTAGATTATAGTCATATTGTCATTGACTATATAAGAACATCATTCATAAAATGGGGCCTGATATAGTTGTACAAATATAATAATAAAAAAAAAACTTTGATCCTTTTTGTTTATGGTCACGTACGTAAAAAATAAAAAACTTTTTCTTTGTTCATACATAATGTGTGTGTTTGTGTTTTTTTTTTCTTCACTTCAGGCGAAATAAACACCCCAAAATAAAAGTCATGAAAAGAAATTGTGGATTTTTTTTTCTTTCTTTTATTCGAGAAAATATAATGTCCAAAAATAAAAGAAAGAAAAAAAAACATTAAAGCATTAATCCTGTTAAAAGACATTTTTCTATGATGTCAGGTGAATATTTGAAGTAATTTTTCTAAGGCCTAAAAAAACAAAACAAAACAAAAACATGAGAGTAATAAAAACAAAGGAATATACTTTTGTTTGTGTGTTGTTTTTTTCTTTTTTGGAATATAAATCGCATTAAAAAGCATGATGAAAGTTTTACATATGCTTTGAAAACAAAAATTCGAGAATTTGTAGTTGAAATATGTAAGGATATGAAGGGGCTTTTAGGGTTTAACATAGATTACAAGGTTATCGAGTAATAATATCTTTTATATGATGCGTAATTTTTTTCAGAAAAAAAAATTTTTTTTTATTATGTAATTTTTCTTATAAAATATTCTTTTTTTACTTTGTTTTTTAAGGTAACATTATGGTATGATTCAAATTGAACAAATACAAAGATAAAATATGAAATTAATTCATTTATGAATTACAAGTTATAAATCATATTTAACAAGACACCATCCGTATTTACGAGAAATTATAATAAATCATGCATTTGCTTGTTGTGTAGATGTCAATAACAAGCTTTTTGTGAAATCATATAAGCTTGTGTTTATTGCATAATATGTATATAATGCTAATTAAATTAAAATATAACGTATTTGTAATTATTATTAATTAATAGAATCCATATTTTTCTGAAGATGTAACCCTAACTCTTCCTTTTTGTATAATTACTAAAAATATATTGAATCTATACTTTAATTTATTGCAACTTTGTCGCTTTAATATACTGAAGCATAAAATATTTTTATAATTGTATTTATCAACAATTATTATTATTTTTCAACAAGAATAAATTTTCAAGTAGCCTCCAGAAATTTTCAATTCAATTACAAAATCATTTTATATAACATTTTATTTATTGAAATACGTCTTCTACATCACCTGCTACTGTTTGCATCACAAGAGATATACATTCCTGTTTTTTTCCCATTTAAAAAAAAAAAACGCCATCATCCTTCATTACTTTAACAACAGAAATTGTAAACAGTAAAAATTTAAAAAGTAAATAAATAAATAAAATTTTTAATTAAATTTTAGTATCCACCAGAGAAAAATATTGTAAAAAAACCCTTTTTTTTTCTTTCTTATCTTGAAATACCTTTATCAAATATTCTTGAAGAAAGTTTAAGAATTTTTTTTCCTTATACTAATAGTAACCACTATTATTATTTTTCTTTGTGTTCGTTTTTGCAATAAATAAACTTTATGAGTATTGAAAAATCGAAGAATAACTAAAAAAAGTAGATTGTAAAATAAAGAAAGAAGTAAGAAAAAAATACTAATGAATGTCTAATGCAAAATTTTAATGGGATACACCCCAGTATACTAGATATTGTATATCCTTCTTAAGAAAAAAAAAAAAATCTCCATTAATAAGAAACCACATTACCCTTAAGATTTTATACTTTCTTTTCTAGGAAAAACTTTGTATTTCCTCAATACAAAAAAAGGTAAAATAGAAATAAGGATAAGAGGAAAAATCCAAGGAAGTTTCTAAATGAGAAATAACATCCTTGAAGAATTCTTTTTTCTTTTTCAATTTTCGCATTTACTCTCTTGAAAACACGTCAAAAGAAATTCTCCAAGCTGAAAACATCTAAAAGGGAAAACTTCCGAAATCCTTATTAGGTAAATGTCATGCAAAACTTACAGAAGGGAACTTTAAATTTTTATCAAAACAATATATTCAGAGGTTTGTTTTTTCTATTATAACCAAGAGTGCAATTTTTAAAATAGCCAATTATTGAGACTTTCTCTTGAATTTCTTTCTTATATACGAATTTCAAAACTAGTACCAAAACTCAAAAACAAAAAACCTGAAAGATGTCTTCTTTTTTTTATATCTCATTATATAATAAATGTAACTAGATATTAATTAGTAACCTCATTATGTTTACCGTCTTTACATATTTTTCTTTTTTCCCTTGTTAATGATGCATCGTTTCATTTGCTTTTTATTCTGTTTCCTACTTTTAACGTGTTTAATGAAAGATATTATGACTAGCTTCAACTTTGTAACTTTTAACTCATCTATAATAATTTTTTTTTTCATATATCCTGATAGAATGAGTGCACCACACTCAACACCGGAAACGTTTACAACATCTAGGTAAAAGATGAATTTTATACAATTTATGGAAATACTATAGAAAAAGAAAAAACAATATGTATATACATACATATATGTATATGTATCATATAATAAAAGAGAACATATATTAATTTAACCATATTACAGAACTGAAATATTTTATAAATATAATGCACAAGAGGATGTATTTAAAAAATAAATAAAAGCAAAATAATAATAATAATAATAAGACAAAAAATGTAAAATACATACCTTTAAAATTGCATATACATATATGTATGTACATACATACACAAAGTGTACAACTGATGTACTTAGCTTTATACCTTATATTCTTAAAGGATATCAACAAAGAATTTTCTTGTGGTAAACTCAAGTATAATACAACAACGAATATACCAACAAAAAAAAAAGAAAATAATACAATTTACCATCATGAGAATGAACCTTAAGTAGCACACGTTCTTCTTCCTGAGCTGTTACTATTTTCAATGGTAAAATGAGAAAATTGTTCATTTATTATCCTTGCACAATTTTGATTTTCATTTCTTGAATTGTCGAAATGTCTGTTGCTTGGTTGCTTGCGCTTTTTATTGCATCTACAGAACCATTTTTATGGATAAAAATTACGTATAGGTACAATGCATGAAATGATAACAACAACAACAAAAATTATATTTACGTGGCATTTTTAACTCATTTTAGCTCATCTCATTTAATTTCAAATAATATATATGTACATACATATGTATATGGGGAATTCCATTTTGTAACGGGTGTGACATGCTGACTCTTAAATATTGAAAACTCGTAGAGCAATTGCACTCTGATTAAACTTGAATGTTCCTAATATGCCCTCTAGTGAAAGCAAGCGACAGCTACGATAAAACAGAAAAATTCAAATATTCTTAATCAGAATCGTCATTTTAGTAGCGTAACGGGTGTGACGCTGAAGATTTTGAATTTCACGAATTTTCGTCTATTTCACTGAATATCATAAAATTTTCATATAAACAATTCTAAAAATTATTTTTAATTATACTGTAGAAACTTGAAAGAATCTTTTGGAAAAATTTGACGAGGAACAATGCAATACTTTTTTCATAATTAAAAAAAAGAAATGTAACGGGTGTGACATATTTTGTAACGGGTGTGACAGCGAAACGAATTTCTACTGATAAGTAGGAAACATTTTGTTTTTAATACTGTTCTTCATCG
This sequence comes from Bombylius discolor, assembly GCA_939192795.1. Classification (NCBI taxonomy): domain Eukaryota; kingdom Metazoa; phylum Arthropoda; class Insecta; order Diptera; family Bombyliidae; genus Bombylius; species Bombylius discolor. Next base: position 43,088,902 of record OW584238.1, on the reverse strand, counting down.
TGATATCGTAAATAATTTAATACTAGATACACCAAAAATTGATATATACCTATCTCTACCAGCTTTATTAATATTAATTTTAAGGAAAAAAGTGGTCGATTTGCGTGGAATTCTCCATATACAAAAAATATATGAATGTACTTACATAAAATTGAAATGACAGAATAAAATGAACGTAAACAGTGACGAAAAAAAAAAATAAATGAAAATAAGCTACAGAAAATATTTATATTTTTCAAATAAAGTACAAACAAACACACACACACACAGAACAAAAAACTTATTTTGAATAGAGAATTTATTAGTTTAAATGTATTTTATGTTTATTTTTCCATTAAAGAAGATTGATTTTTGTTATACAAGTATATTGTATATCATTTAATCGCCATGGGAATAAAATTATAATGTTAGCATATGCTAAAATAATATTTTGTAAATATTATTAAGAAATTAAATAATATAATTATCTTTTTTTGTTTATTGGTGAAAACTGTATGGATACAGAAATAAAGTTGTGGGAGTTGATAATGACGACAACAGAACGTTGTTTTTTTTTTAAATAAGAAAATTATTAAAAGTTTGTGATATTAAATAATTTTAGAAGCCATATATTTTTGTTTTTGTTTTTGTTTTTTTTTTTAATAATAATTAAAGAAGAAATTGAACGTTTTGTTATGTAAATAATTATTGAATAATTTCTGAAAATTTATATTTTAATGAAAACCAAAATAAACAATGAAAAAAAAAAAGATTTTTCTTTTATTTAATAAAATCATTAATTTTCGGCTTCTATTTTCATCAAAAATTCAATTTTATTCGAATTCTTACAATTTATAATTGTACATAGTTTTATATAACGTGTAAAAATTATGTGAATTTTCTATTAAAACAATCTTCTTTTAAATTTTATTTTCCTTTTTTTATATGACAATAATAACGTCATATTTAAAAAAAATTTGTTAATTTTATATTGACTTATAAAGAGAGAAAACACGCTAAAAATCAAAATAAAAAACAATTAAGTTTTTATTTTATAAATATCTTTGATATAAAAATTATCAACTATATTTTTTTATTATATACATATACATATTTTCTTCTTCGTAGATAAAAAAAAAAAAAACTAAAATATGTATCGCCTTTTTCTTTTTCAAATAAAAATTTATTAAATTATATTCCAGATTTTTATATAATATAGGAAATAAAAAATTCAACCACAGAAAAACACTTTCAGGATAATAATTTACAGAAGTTAAATAAAATTAAAAAGAAAACAAAACAAAACTTTACTTAAATTAGCGCATTCCATATAGATTATTATTATTACAGCTACGTATATCATGTACGAGTATATGTATGTATAGTATGTGTATTAAAAATATGTACATATGTATTTGAAAATAAAAATATATTTGTATACAAAACAACACTATAAAATTGGGTTATATAAAAATTTATTTGGAAAAAAAAAATGTATACATACATATACAATTATGTGCATCTTTTATTATCCTTTGCGTGTGCAGTAAACTCTTTTTCCGTTATTGTAAGTTAATATTTTTTGTTTTGTATATATATAGAATAAAATTTACTTGTATGTACATAAAAAAATTTTAATTACTAACAGCATCGTTGAATTTATTTCCTATTTTATTCCTTAATTTTTTATTTTCATTTTTATTTTATTTTATTTTTTTTTTTTTTTTACTTTTTTTATTGTTATAGATACATATATTTTATAACCAGGCACACAGAAATACATCATCAGTACAATACAGAATATATGTATCATACATATTTTGTATTTTATGTACAAAAAAGATAAAAACAGAATAATTATACAATTTCGAAAAACAAAAACCATAATTTATAGAAGAGCAATTTTTATAGTACTTATATGTATATACGATATAGAATTATTATATTTTATGTACAAAACACTTATAGGTAAATCGGTTAAATAACACTTTTGAAAAATATATTTACTTAAAATTCACATATTCTAAATATGAAATAAAGAAAAAGAAATATTAAATATAGGAAGAGAATATGCAATGCAATGCAATTTATTTCTTTTATTTTCTTTTTTATTATATTTTATACATACGAGTACCTATATATACTTATACATATGTGAGTTTGTACGTAATGAATGTATAAATATGAAAACTATTCTATTTCTATATATTAAAAGAATAGTAATTTCTCATTGGCTATAGTTAAATATATGTATGTATGTACCTTACATTTACAATAACATATTTTATAATTTTCAAATGGAAAATGCTTTATATTGCAGATAAGTTTTTAACAAATTTCTAAAATTTTAAGTATGTAATATTGTTTGTACATATACATCTATACAGTTTTTTACAATAGTAGTGTAATAAAATGTGTGTAAAACGTACTATTTGTAGATAAATCGAAATATTTTTCTTTTTGTTCCGAAAAAAAAAAATTAAAACAAAGTAATTAAGAGGTAAAGAAAAGCTTACATAAAAATGAATTATACTTACTTATTTGCTCTCCACATAAAACATTTATATTTTTAATATATTTGCTTTACTATGACTCTGCAATTAGTATGTAAAACAACATAATCAAAAAAACTAAGAAATAAATATACGCAAAACAAACCAAAACAGGAATTCTGGATTGAAGCATATGAGGGTCATCTAAAAGTTCTAGAGAAGCAACACAAATAAAAAAGGGTTGAACAAAGAAACAGTAAACAAAAACTAAAATTATTTACCATGAAAAACGGATTTCCGAATTTTTGGATTTATTACTATGGTGCAACCCATAAAATTATATCAAGAAAAAACAAGGATTAAGAAGCATATATAAAAAAAGGAAAGAAATAATAGAGGAATTGAATTGAATGCTCTGGAGATTCTGTAATAGATTTTCACAAAAACACAAATGACTAAATAAAATCTATTTTTTCAACCAAGATTATTTTTTTGTTTTTCTATTATTGTTTTGTTTTTGTATATGACATATACTCTTATTGTACCTAGTAAATTTTATGTTCTACTCTTGCAAAGAATAAGGAAAAAACTGCAAACCTTTATAACATTAAATTTAAAATTATTATTAAATAATACTTCAAACATACTCTTATATCAAGATCTTGAGCTTTGTCATATTTTTTTTAAGCTTGCTATCAAAAGATTTCACAAGTAAATTATAAAAGAAAAAATATATTAAAAATGAGTAAAAATTTTCTAAATACTTGACTTTAACTTTGATAATTTTCACATCACTGCACTGTACTCTAAAGTTTTATTCAGTATTTCCTTCACTTTTATGCTTATTTTTCTATTTAATTCAAAATTATGAAATTTGAAAAATCTTTTAATAAATTATGTCATAATAACTCACACACATACACACAAAAGCGAAAAATTCCTTTAATTATAACTCAAATAAATTAAAGAGAACATCAAGTGAAAGAATTTCAACAACTTATGTTTTTTTATGTGAAAAAAAAAAAAAAAAAAAAAAACTAAAAACAAAACCAAAAAAACATATACTTTTTTATGAACAAACACAAACATTATATGTTTGCTTACATATTACAAATTACACTTTCAAAATTCATTTGAAAATTTAAAAAAAAAAAATAAATAAATAAAAAAATGGATACAAATACACCCACACACATATAACTATAAATTATAACTTTATGAATAAATGAAATTTTAAAATTCATTAATTTTGTTTTTTAACAATACAACAAACATCAAAATTATAACATTTTATGAAAAACAAAATTTTTCAATATCTTATTGTTCAGTTATTTTTTAAAATAATTTTGCTCCTTTCATTAATTGAATTTATATTAAAAGTACAAAATACATAAAATCAAAACAATAACAAACATTAACTATATTTACATACATATGTATGTATATGTAAAATATATTGCAATAATATAGCAAACGAATATATAAACAAAAGGACCAAAATATCATTAAGTACATGAAATATAGCAAAATTTAACTAAACACATATACATGTATTTATATATGCATTTGGAGAATTCCACGCAAATCGACCACTTTTTTCCTTAAAATTAATATTAATAAAGCTGGTAGAGATAAGTATATATCAATTTTTGGTGTATCTAGTTTTAAATTATTTACGATATCACGATGAGGAACAGTATTAAAAACAAAATGTTTGCTACTTATCAGTAGAAATTCGTTTCGCTGTCACACCCGTTACAAAATATGTCACACCCGTTACATTTCTTTTTTTTAATTATGAAAAAAGTATTGCATTGTTCCTCGTCAAATTTTTCCAAAAGATTCTTTCAAGTTTCTACAGTATAATTAAAAATAATTTTTAGAATTGTTTATATGAAAATTTTATGATATTCAGTGAAATAGACGAAAATCCGTGAAATTCAAAATCTTCAGCGTCACACCCGTTACGCTACTAAAGTGACGATTCTGATTAAGAATATTTGAATTTTTCTGTTTTATCGTAGCCGTCGTTTGCTTTCACTAGAGGGCATATTAGGAACATTTAAGTTTAATCAGAGTGCAATTGCTCTACGAGTTTTCAATATTTAAGAGTCAGCATGTCACACCCGTTACAAAATGGAATTCCCCATTTATAGAATATATATACAACGCATTATATATTCATAATAGCAGCATAACATTGTTAAGTTTTAGCTTTTATGCTTTGGAAATTTACATAAATAAATTGAAATCGCATTAATTACTCCAAGATTTTAATTAGGATAACGTACAATGAACTCTCGTGCTGTTTATTAATAATTTATAAAAAAAACAAAAAACATGAAAAATATTTTTTTTTTTTGTATAAAAGAAAATTAGTAGAAAATGTGAATAATTAAAAATGAGTTAAATTTTAAAATAGAAGAAAAATTAACATTTTGAATTTTTTTCACTTCAAAAATTTTGTAATTGTATGTTATTTAGAAAAGCAAAGTAAGTGCAAAAAATATTTTCATTAATTTAAATTGGAAATTTTGTTAAGATCTTGTAAATAATTTAGAAATTTAGAAATTGAATAGAAAGATATAATAAAGATGTTGAGGATTAAAGGTCATGAGAAGGAAAAATTTTTGTTTCCAATTATTTTGAATTGTCAATAAAGTGGAATAAAAAAAAAAATTGTTTAAATATTTCAAAAAGGTATACAAACTTTTATCTGACATTTCTAGACAACAAAACCTTTTCCTTATTTTTTTTTAACGTCATTTTTTAAAAATTTTCAACATACATACATACATATATCCTATTCATAATTTATTCAGGTTTATTGATAGCAGTTGACAAATAATAATAATAAAATATTATAAAAATTTGTATCATTTTTCTTGTCTTTTCCACCTACATACGCTTTATCTCAGTATATGTTGACAAAAATTCATCTTCACTTAAATAAAATTTAACATTTGCATATTTCAATCAAAAGACTATCCATGACAGCTACATACAAATAGATTGATTCATACATACATACACAATATGTGAAAAACTGACATTTCCAATAAATTCATTTTTTTTTTTTTATTTCATTTTTGCACACCACATTTATGTCAAGTTATGTGTTTTATATAATTTTAATATGTGCACCAGACAACATACAAAATCCATTATTATTAGCTTCAACAATTTGTATCATTTATACTTTATTTTACGAATCCACGTAACGTACGAGGATTACGATACATAATGTGTTTTTTTCTTCTTTTGCTTGCAGCTGACAACGATAATTCAAATTGCTCACGAAACTTCTTGTATGCATTTTGTTTATGAAAACTGAATGATGAAAAAAAAAATGATATTACACCCTCTTTGTGGTGGTATACTTATAATTTTGTTTTTCTCGAGGGTTTTTGTTTCCCCTAATAGCTACATACAAACAAAAACTTCCTTTTCACAGCAAAACAGATCAGACCTATGACATACGAGTATTATAAGGAAAAATTAAATAAAAATAAGAACTTGTTTTTTTTTAATATTAATTTTCGTATTCTAAATACGTGTAACACCCATTTCACTCATAAAATTCTAATTGAATGAAACAAATAAACGACATACGATTATACATGATGAAAATTGACATGAATATGTGAAATGTTTCATATGCAGGAAATCCGTTTTATGAATTGTAAGTGAAACAATTTCCACATACCATCATTTTAACGTAAAATAAGCATAGCATAACGTAATATGACAGACATCAACATCAATGTATACATACATATTTTGCACATTACTCGTAGATTTTTATTTTACTTTCTGTTTTCTTTATGAAAAAAAAAAAAGAACTGAAGAAAGTGCAGCATATGCAAGAATTTCAAGACGAAAACTTTATAAATTTCATGAAAAAGGATAAAAAAGAAAAGAAAAAGTATAAATCAAGAAAAACAAAAAGAAAATAATTGAAAAAAAACTAAGAAAAGTGATATGAAAGTATTTAAGGATATGTAACATGAAAAAGTTCATATTTTTAATGAATTTTATGATTTCTTGAAGTAACGTACTAAAAGTAACATGAATTTGCTGTTACTCTTTGTGTTCTTTAAATATGTATGTACGAGTATATATCATCTCTATTGCAGCTAATAAAATTTTAAATTATATTTCAAAAAGTTTTCACTTTTTGTTTTTTTTTTACAATTTGTAAATGTATTTGACATTATTCATTATATTATGTACATACGAATACATCAAAAAATATACATATATTATATATGTACGTATTTTATCATCGTTTTATTCATTCTAATCATTGATTTTTTTAAAAATATCCTAAATTTTATGGATCAAAGAAATATCATAAATGTCACATACAATTCTAACATTTCAAATAGAAAAAATCGAATACATATTAAGATACATAATTTGAAAAATAAAAAACCTCAAAAACATGAATCAAATCATATTAACCTTTAAAATAAAAATTGAACTTTAAAGAAAAGAAAAGATGAAAACAAAATCCACTTTTTTTCATATCTATCATATGTCAAATTTATTTTCAAATAAAATATAAAAACGTCCAAAATTTTCTTTTCTAGTTTTTTTTTTTTCTTTTTGTAAATTTTTTATCTGTTACTTTTCTTTATTTCATTTATTTTTAAATCGAACATCAGCACAAAAAAAAATAAATAAATAAATAAATAAAAAAACACACCTCTCATGATGACATGCATTTTAAAATTAGAAGTATATATGTATGTAGGTATATATTATAATAGACTTGATAAAGGTTAGACTAAATGTCATTTACATTCAAAAATTAACGATAACAACAGCAACAAAAACCATTCTTTTTTTTTTTCTCGAAAAATCCAAATTTTCAAGGATATATTCAGAATTTAACTGACTTATCTTTTATGTATTATCATCCTTTTTTTATATCAGATCAAGATAATATATTACATATGAGTAAACAATTTTACCCTACTCATTGTTTCGTCATAGAATATACATACCTAATTTTTTGTCATTTTTAATAAAAAAAAAAATAAAGTGAGTATATTGATTTAAATTATATGAAATCATATCTGACAGGGTATTTGAAAAAAAAAAAAAAAAAAAAAACGAAATTGTATAATTTCAAAACAACTTTACAAATTGCCATTAAGGGACATCCTATTTTATGTGATCTCCTCATTTCCTTACACGAAAACTTTTTATGAATTGAATACAAAAACCGAGTATAAAAATTAATCTAAAATATTAAGCACACACATTTTCCACACATGAAAAATATTTAAAAATAATGTCTCGTGCTTACAACACTTTGTTAATCCTACTTCTACCTCATTTATTTTTATTTATTTTTTTTTTTCCAAAATTCACTTCAGTTTACATTTCTAAAAAGGATAAACATGCAAAAATAATAAAACAATACATATAAAAAGAAAAATAAAAAGAAAAATAAACTTATGTCAGCGGTATTATTTTATTTTTGCTGCTCAAGTATATATTAAGTGGGGTGACCTTACAAAAACCAAAACAAACATGAGAGAAACAAAACAAAAAAAAGACATAAAGGTAAAAATGTTATAACATATGAAAAGCCTGTTTTCAAATGATTTCTTTACTGTTAAGCAGAACGACAAAACATACTATACATATCAAAGTTATTTTACACGGGTTACGCAACACGCATATATTTTTTATTATACAAATTCCAAGAAAAAAATAATAATAAAAATACAAAACTCTTGATATTTTTATAAAAGTAAAATACATATGTATGTATGTATATACTTATACCTATATATTTAGATTCGAAAAAAATTAAATACATATTTCACAAATTTTGATTTTCTCGAGTGATTTTTTCATTAAAAAAAAAATTTAATACATATTTTTACTTTCGAGTATGTATGTGAACCGGTGACCTTTCTCTAGAGAAAAAAGGGTTTAAAAAATGAAGAAGAAAAAATTTATGACGTCAAATATTCTAAAAATACAGAAAAGTGGAAAAGAAAGCATCTTTATTTGATAAATTTATTTTTCGATTATGACATTTATGAAATAAAAGTATCTACATATATTTTGATCAATTTTTGAAACAATATATTCTTTCGAAGAATATCATGTTAAAAATTATAAAAACTTAATCTTACTAAATTTTTCAAGGTAGATTTAATTTGGACATCTCAATAAAATGAATTATCTTAATTTTTAATACAAAATGAGATTTTAATACAATATGTATTTTATAGAAAAATTTCATCCTTTAAAATTAAACATAAATAAATTTACTCTTATCACTCACTTTTAAAAATCAACATATGTAGGTACATGTGTGCCTTATACCTATCGAATATATTTACACGAAAAGGCATTTTATTATCTGTGAAAAAAAAAAAAAAATTCTTAGAAATTCATGAGTAAACAATACTATACACATTACACCTTCTTCACATTCTTAACATCGATCAGATAAATTTCATATTTTTATCTTTGTAGGAGGAAAAAAAAAACGAATAGAAAAAAGTTCTTAAGAAACTCGTCTGAATTTCTTTTTTTTTTATTTTGTTTCGCTTTGTTTTGAAAAAGCTTTAACCACTTTGTTTTTCTTGTATGTGGCAAAATAAAAAAATATATACATACGTAGGTAAATACGTGCTTATATATACCTACATACACACAATAAATATATTTAGAGACATTCATTTTACCTTATCATTTTTACATAATGTATGTGTAGGCTTTTCATATCATATTTTAGTATACAACAAAAAAAAATGTACCTTAAATCTTTAAATATTCGTTACATGATACGTCTTAGTTGTAACACAATGATAAAATTTTTAGATTTTGTTTTTATCTTTTCAAAAATAATCTCCTTGTTCAAATTTTTTTTTTTTTTTTTTTTTTTTTTTGTGACAAATTACATTATTCTTGAAATTTCATTATTTTCAAAATTAATTGAGCATTAAAATACAACAAGAATGAACGGTGTTGGATATAATGTATGTGAATATGTACTTTTTTTAAAGCATATTTTGTTTATATATGAACAGGATTAAAAGAAGTCTGAGTAAATTGAGTAAATGAAGAATAAATTATTTTAGTGAATTTTTTTTTTACATATACATGGTAAGTACATGTAAAATGATAATCATTACAAATAAATCAAATGATGTAATGAGAAGAAATCAATTTTACTAAAGTTTTTTAATAAAAATAATGTGAATTTTAAGGTACTTAAATTACATTAGTATTTAGATGTATGTAAAGAAATTGATGACATTATTCAAACAAATCAGCAACAACAACAAAAAAAAGTATGTAAAATTAAAAGCTATATAAATTTAAAGAATTTGTTTTTTCTACATCCAATTGTTACATTACACAAATTAAATCCTGCTTTCAGAATTTATTTAATATTTATATTAAAAAAATAAGAAAAAAAAAATATATTCTACCTTAGAATTTATGCGATCCGTTTTATGATTTTTTTAATTTTTATATTAGAAGAAAAACATTATTATCATAAAATTTAGAGATCAAATGAAGCTTTTATGTACTCGTTAATAAATGAATGAATAATTTTAATTTGTTTTTTACAACATAAGATATTACAAAAAAAAAAAAATTGTATTAATTGTGTTTAATTAACTGAAAAATTAATCTTATTATGGAGCACTTATATTTTTTGAATGTATATGTAATATAAATGCATTAAATACATATATATTTTGTGTAATTTATAAATTTTAAAAGAAAAATAATCCTTTTATTATGAAAAACTATATAATAATTTATTTTTTTGTCTTTCTTCTAGAAATTAAAAAATATGAGATGCCCTTATCAAATATTCGGTCAACCAAAAAAAATATACCCGTTCATTGCTTATTTTTCATTCTTTTGTTATCTTATTAATATTTTCTTTTATATTATACTTTTTTTTTTTTCATTTCCATCACCAATCTTTTGTGATAATTTGTCTTTAATTTAATAAGTTTATTATCACACTTTGTTATTTCTTTTTTCTTTAAGTTTTTAAGTACATTTTACTTACACCAACACATTTCTTTCATTATATTTTTCTCTATGAAGGGTTGAAAAATGAAAAAAAATAAAAATATAAAAATATGCAGTCTGATTATGTATCATTTATTCCTTGTGGGATTTATATTCTTCGTTGAATTTTCTTTCATTTTATCTCTTTCATTAAAAAAACAAAAAATTATAAAATAATAGAAAAAAAAAGGTGAAAATTAATTACATAATTTTTTATCTTTCATTTCAAAACTCAGGTACTTTTTGAAAAGATTAAAAACAATTTTTTCATATCGTTATTCATTCATTAAGTATATGTAATTTAATTTATGTATTTCATTCATTCAAGTTTTTTTTTATTTTCTTAGAATTTTTTCTCAACAATGTTACACACTTAATGTTAATTCAGGAAGAAAAATAATTTATGAAATGATTTCATAGGAAATTTATAATAAGTAGGTAGTTATATACATACATACATATACATATACATATATGTAGTATATATATAGTTTAAATACAAAAATAAAGCATTTCTTCTACTAAGAAAAAGTATATATGTATACTCTAAAATAGGTAATATCCATTACAACAATAAATATATGTATATCTAATAATAATTAATTTTCTTTCGCTTTAAAATTATTTTTCATTTAATTAAAGATGGTAGCCTGAACGATTGGAATAAAATGTTAAAGAAAATTCAATAAAAACAACAAGATGACAATGACGTTGACGATGATGAGAAGAAAAATTAATCATCCTTGGAAAAATTAAAATTTCATTAAATTAAATTTTTTTTAAAAATGTATAGAGAACTCAAGAATGAAGAAGAAATTAAAATAAAATAAATGTAAAAGATGTTAATTAACATGAAATACTTTAAAGTATAAGAAATATGATTTAATATTAATTGTTTACGCGAGTAAAATAAATTAATTTACTGATTTGAAAAGTACCTATACTTTACGCCTACAAACTTAGAAAATTAAATTTACAATTAGATGGCCTGGTAATGGTTGTTTTCTTAGATATACATACGTTCTTTCTTACTTTATTTTAAGTGTTATAGAAAGTATTATATAAGTATATTGAATTAGTAATTTTCATTAAATTTTACATAATATGTCCACGAAGATAATAGAATTAGTTCAATTTTAACGAAAAATAAATATTATTAAATTTAAAAGAATTTAATTCAATTATTTCAATTCGGCACTTTTTATGATTTAATACGTATTTTCATTTTTCTAGTATTATTTTATACAAGTGACATACATAAGTATGAGTATAATATATTTAAAAATAATAAAAATTATTAAAACGTCCTTTTAAAAAAATTATCTGAGAATTAGTTAGCATTGCAAAGCAGGAAAACTTTAACAAAGGACATATGGACGACATTTCATTCAAAATTTTTCAATGATTTCTAAAATTATTCTGCACTCTAAATTTTTGTAAAATAATTAGAAGAGTAAGAATTTGAAATTTTACAATGTCTTTCCCACAATAAAAATGTTATTTTTCTTTTTATTTGAAATATAGTAACTTTTTTAAGAGGGTTTTTTTTTTTATTGTGTAGTTTTTATTTAATCTTTATCCTTCTATATTCTTCTTAAGCAAAAAAAGGCATCTTCTTAATTCCTTCTCATAGAAAAACTGCTCAATCTCAACAATAATGAACCAAAGACTATCACAGGTTTTTTTATTGAGCACTGTCCACTTAACAATCATATGACATACTAAACGATAGACAAATGCAGATTTTGCAAAGAAGCCAAGAAAATCTCAAAACACATTCTGTGTGAATAAGTGAATCACTGGAACCTAGAAGAGAGAGCGTTCATCAGCTTTTCCTCAAACCCGAAGAAACTTAAAATATTATAGTAAGCAAATGTAGCATAAAAGATCTTCCTAGGTCAAAGTGCAATACCCTAAAAATCTATCTATCTATACATTTCTTAATCTTTTAAAACAATAAATCTAAAAGGAAAATGTAATAATCCTTTAAAAAACATTTAATCAGAATTTTTTTACAAAAAATAAATAAAATCCATAAATAAAAGCATTATGCAAATTTTAGAATTAAATTTGTACTTTTTTTCAATTCAAATATCGTTTTCTTTTTTTCTGCTTGTATGCTGTTTACATGTTTATCCTTTTTTATTTATTATTTGTTTTTTCTGTTAGTTATTTTTCTTTTTTTCTCATTTCGTGTTATTTTTTTTTTTGTTTTGCTTGTTTTTTACTTCAGGTAAATAAACATTTTTTTTTTCTGGACCAGAAGTATTTACTTTATTTACTTTTTGTCAACAACTAGATGTGAAGGAAACACAAAACACCATGATAAAATGTGTGAATTCAAGGTATTAGTTTTATTTTTTCCTTCTTCTGTGTTATTTTTTTTTTTTCCCAGAAGTAAAATATTTAACATTTTAATTTTGTTATTTTTGTATTAAAACTGTATAAAATGAAGAAGAAAAAAAAAAAGCAAAAAAAAAAAAGGAAAAGTATATAAAACTCTATAAAAGGAAAATCAATGACCATTCTATTTAGTTTTAAAGGATTTGATCAATGTTTTGCAATCAATTTAATAGAAAATGTAAAGAATTTTGTTTATATTGACGAGTATTTCAAATATTTAATTTTTTTTTTATTCCTCTTTCTTTTTTTCGAAATTTATTTAAAATTCAAATTTATTGAATAAAAATAAAAAATTCAAGAATATATTTACAGTTAGTAAATTTCAATAAAATCTCATCAATTTCAATTTTCTGTTTCATCATAAAATACAAATTAAATTCAATTATAAGTATAGAAAGAAAAAAAAAATTCAAAGAAAATGCATCATTTAGTGATTTTCATCTCCATTTTTTTTTTCCTTTGACTTTTGTCTTTAATTTTATGATATATGTCATGAATATCCTTTTTATTAGCATTACAACTCTACAAATTTTTTTTTTTTTTTTTTTTTTTTTGTTCTAAATTAAAGATGATGACATAAAAGTTCATTGATGCAAGGAAGTACATTTTTTTTTCCTTCATATTTTTATGTTTATTATAAAAATCATTTTGATGTATCATACTACATATTGATGCAACGTATATGAATGTTATGTAAAGAAAGTAAAAAATATACATACATATATATTATGTATATCATCATTATTATATGAATATTTAATGCTGATGTTTGCATTATAAAGTTTTCAGTTAACTTTTTTGCTCTCTTTTTTCCATATCAATAGTTTTAAACTTTTGCTTACAACATACCTTTTTTTTTTTTATATTGTAACTTTATCTATTGTATTCAATATAAATAATGAAGTAAAACAAGATTTGTTCTTTTTATTTTATTTACTTAAATGATGACATTTTATACCTTTTCTATGCACAATAAGCAACATGCATTTAAACTTCAATAGAAAAAATGAATAAAAATATTTTAAAAAATATATAAAAAATCACATACTTATATAAAATCTACAATAAAAATTCAATAAAAATAAAGATACTACTATGAATGATATTTATATTATTATATAAATTATTTGTGTATCATAAGATATAATCAATAAAAAAAAAACAAAAAAGTAAAGTACTTATTATTATTATTATTATAAAATCAATTTTTCAATTTAATCCTTAAAATAAATAAAAAATCTTCTTATTTCCTTTTCAGGATATCATCATAAATTAAGTATTCTAGAGCAAGAGCTGGGTATCATCATCTGAAAAATCTTTTTATTCGATAAATTTACTTGAAAGATAAAAGTACATTAATAGTCACTTTAACATATCATCGCATATACAAGGAAAAAATCTAAACAAAAAACAAAACAATAAAAACAATTGCGAAAAAAAAAACAGCGAATCTTATTCAAACATGAAAAAATAGCTTTGAATACTAAAAAATAAAATAAATTCCTTAAGACAATAGAGCTTTTCTATAAACTGTTGTAATAAAACAAAAACAAAAATAAAAGTCAAAGAAAATCTTTATGGAATTTTAACTTGAGTGTATAAAGTAAGAATGAAAAACAAACTAAGAAAAAAGCATTTTTTTCCTTCTTTATACCACCTGTTTTGTTATTATCTTTTTTTTCTTCTTTGTTTTGTTTTTTTTTTTTTAATATTTGTTTTGTTTTTTATTTATTGCTTTTTTCAAGTCTATTCTTAAAATTTTTAGAATGACATAGAAAGAAAAAATTTTTTTTTTAACAACTAATAGACATAAGAATGTAATAACAGAAAATAAATAGAAAATTTGTTGGGGTTTTTTTTTTTTAGAGAATAAAATATTGAACAAAATATTGTAGACAATTTGTATTTTAAATTTGAACAATAATAATAAGAATAATGAGGTGGACCAAACAATTTTATATATATTTTCTTCTCTGTTAAAATACTTTGTTCTTATTTTGAAATTATAGTTTAAATGTATTTTAGGCATAAAAAGGATCATTGATTTTATTTGACTTGTATAGCTGTTCAAAAATAAAATATAATCACCATTTCATTTAAATTTCAATTTAAATGATAATTTTTATCTGTATTTTTTTTTTCTTTTTAAACAAAATTTATTATCGGTTTTCCACAGTAAAACGTACACATATATCTTCCACTAAAAATACTTCACCCATGAGTATACCTTATATGAAAATTTAACGCACACAAATTTACCAACTACAATCAAAAATAACGCTTTTTCACCTCTAATATTTTCTATTGTAAACAATGTAATATACATACATATATAAAAGAACAGGTGCGTTAACCCAATTAGGTAATAAACCATAAACCAGAATTTAGTCCTGACAAATGTCTCGCCATTGTTAAATTTTAAGTTATTTTCTCTATATAATCATCATCATCATCATCATCATCATCGTCATCATCATATATAATTTATTCGACAACAGATAACAATTCACCATATACATATGTATGTATAAAAAATTATTATAATATATTCACTGTCACTAAAAACTTGTTTTATATTATCTACATTGAATATAATGATAATTTTTCCTTTTGTAAAACAACAACAATAAACCATTAAAATTTTTTTTTCTTTACGACATTCAACATAAAATAATAATGAAAAACGGAAAAAAATAAGTGCGAGTAACGTGTAATTGAGTTCAACAACTAAAACAGGAGTGTGTTATTAGAATGAATATAATATGTATGTATTGTACATATAATTTTTATGGGTACATACACTAACTTTCTATCTTTTTTTTTTTTCATGAAATGATATAAAACAAAACAAAGGACTACAAAAACAAAATAATGCGTAAAGAGTGTAGAAACAAAATAAGTATAAGCACTTAGTTCTACAATATATGTATATAATAAGGACAATTCAAGAAAAATGTCGTACGACAAAATGTATTATCCTGAAAAATGAAAAGTATAACAAAATAGGATTTAACTGGTGTCTTTTTTCTTGTGTAACTTTTTTTTTTTCACTTTCTTTCTTACTTTCCTTTTAACTTCTTAAATTGATCTTAATCCTAGAATTTTTATATTAGACAAACAAAAAAAAAACAGAAAAGAAATAAAGCCTTGATAATATTTATAAAAGAAAAACCTTATTATAGTCACTTTAAAAATGAAAAAACAAAAAACAAAAAATAAATAAGAATTGTAAGCCATTATCCTTACGCGCGAAACATTTTTCAAAATTTATTAGCTTTTCACTTAATGGTTGAGGTTTCTTATTTCAAGTTTTACTCTACGTTTCATTCATTTAATATACACCACAAAAAAAAAAAAAAAAAAAAAACATAAATAAAATAAAGAAGAAAATTTAGTCCTTTTTTTATATAAAGAAAAATTAACAAAAAAAAAAAATAAATAAAATAAATATTCTATAGAGTATCTTGAGTAGATTATTTGTGATTGATGAAGGTACCTTATACCTATTTCAATTTTTCAATTATAGAAAAAAAAAAAAAAAAGCTAAAATAAATTTCATAAAACAAATTGTTTTTCTGTAAACTTAAAATCATTAATTTTTAACTAACCCAAAAATTAAAAAACAAAAATAAACATTGTTTTTCTCGTTCTTGTTAAAACAATAACAAAAAAAAAATGTCATGCCCTAGTTTTCTAGAAGTTATGAATTTTTAAAAAGTTGTTGAACAATTGCAATGTTGATAACATAAAACAACAACAACAAAAACAACAAAAATAATATTATTATTTTCTGGAATTTATTCATATCATTTCACTATTTTCACAGAAATGAATGCATGTGTAAATAATATATGTACTTAGAAAAAACAAAAATCACTACTTATGTCGTAAACAATTCTATATATGAAGTCAAAAAATAGCAAACGTTAACACAATCAAAAAAATTGTATTATAAAAGTAAATAAATTTTTTAAATTACACAGTATAAGTAGAATAAAAAAAAAAATGAAAAGTTAAAATTTTCATGACAAATTTACAGTATAACCAGTAAAATAAGCATTTTCCTGTAACTGATATTTTCATTTTTGCAACATATTTATATTTGAAATATTTGCTGTTGTTTGTTTTTTTTTTTTTTTTTTTTTTTTTTTTTGTAATATTTATTAAACTACGAATATTTTACATTTTAAAAAGTTTGAGAAATTTTAATGTAATTATTTTAAATAAAACAAACTAAATGGAAACAATGAAAAATATTTACACTTTTGTAATATTCGATATATGATTATATTTTTTCAAAATTACCTCATGAACTGTGTATTTTTATTCGTCTTATTTCATATATGTTAACAGTTTTTTTTATTTAAATTTTTAAACAGAAATTTCTAAATTTTGTAAACTTTATTTTAAAATACAAATAAATTTTTTCATGGTTAAAATTCCTTTTTGTAAATAAATAAATGAAGGGTAACACCATATAGGTAAAGTTTAATACCTTCATCATTTTCGACATAAAACATTCTTGAAGTATTTTTTCACTAAATTTTCCTTCAATTTTTCAATAATTTTATTATCAATATCATTAGCATTTAATTTTTGTCGCAGGATCAATGACACCTCTATCTATACACTTATGACATGATGTATAAAATGGGATATACTTATCTACATTATTTAATTGTACAATATATGTATATGTATGTATATACAATTTTTTTTGTCAAGATTTGTTCAAGTAAACACAATTTCAAGATACAAGATAAACTAATAAGATTCAAATAAGTTATTCTCATGCTCCTCATTTTTTTTCTTTTTCTTAATTTTGTTTCAGATAAATATAATAAACTTATTTAAAGTTCTGTTTATATTTCATTTCTAAATGCACTAGCATCGCATATATACGTACATATAAGTAAATACAAGATCATACAGTCCATAAGAACTTTTATTTTTCCTTCTTGTTGTACCAGAATTTATTTGCATATTTTATTATTCAAAAATTCAAAGCAAATAAAAAACTTTTTCACTATTTTTTATTCTTTTTTTCTTCTTTGTTTTCTACTTTCTTCTTTTTTTTTTTTTTTTTTTAATATTCAAAAAAATAATTAGATTCAATTCTTGTAGATATTATTTTATTTTTTTTTTCAACTTTTGTAACAGATATAACACAGATTATATTAACAATGACGAATATTCTTAGAATCTTAAAAATTTCTCAAAAGAATTCCAACACAATAATAGTCATGTTTTTTCTTTTTTTTATGATTGTCAATAATTTAGAGTTTAATTTAATTTGATTGATAAAATTAAAAATAAAAAAAAAAATACTATTAAAATAAAAAATTTTCATTTGCAATTTTAATTTGTGCCCTAAAATTGTCTCAAAAGAATTTATTTAATTTCTGAAATATTTTTTTATTCTTATATTCCATTTAATTTTTACAACCATTTTTTATTTCTTTCTTTTCAATTATAAAATTCAAAAAAAATATATATACATATGTATACTATATATATATATAAATATATTCATTTCATTCTCCATTTTTTTTTTTTTTTTTTTTTTTTGTCAATTTACAATTTATCTCTGTATCATATTCACAATAACAAAAAATAAAATTTCATTTCAAGTAATGCGCTCTTGAAAAAGTGAGTTTCTAAAAATTTTATTCAGCTTTTATAAGAATTCAAAAAAAAAAAGCAGACAGTGACATTGAACTTTTTTTTTCACACTCTTTTTATTAACACATTTTTCATCTCTACTCCTTCATTTATTTCTTATTTTTTTCTACATTTTTTTCCTCTTATTCATGTAAAAAAATGTATCTACAGTATTTCACTGAAAAAAAAAAAGAAAAAAAATTTTTTAAAACCATTAGTAAAAAAATGTTTAAACTTTTTTATAAAAAAATATTTTGTTACCATTTTTTATTTTGCTTAAATCTGAAATTACAAATTCCATTTTTTGTGAAAAATGAAAAAAACAGAATTAAGAATAAAAAGAAAAAATCAGAGCAGCAGTAACAACAACAAAAACATCAATATAAAAACCTAAACTTTAATAACCCAAAGGCTTTTATTCTCTCACTTTAAAATTCAATGAATTGTGGTTCTTGTTAGTGATGGGTAATACCATCATTAGATGGGTGGTTGGGTGGTTTTAGTTTGTTATCTATTTTATACTTACTTGACGTATAATTTACATTTTTCATGACCAACTTCATTTTCATCAACATCATTATCATCATCACCACCATATTATGTATTTTAAAATTTTTTTTTTTTGTTTCCTTTTTCTTTTAAATAAAACCTACACAGGGAGAGAGAATCCTTCTTCTATGATACCTACTTGTGTTTTTATTGTACATAATAAGCTTCATCTATGATCATCATCGTCATCATCATCAGCATCATTGCCTCTTAGTGTTATATGGATGGCCTTTAAGTATGAATAGCATTTTAAATATTTGAATAAGTCTTTCAGTGTCAGAGACTAACAGGATCATAATAATAAATGTTGATAATGGATACAAAAATGTAATTTTAGTAGTAGTGGTAGTAGTAGTAGTGTGGGTGGTATATGTATGTTATCTTAAAGTTGAGATTTATATTTTGCTTTTTTGATTTTCTTTTTTTTTTCGCTATATCATTATCGTCATCATCAGAATCATTCTAGACTTCAGGGATTTTGGAGTTTTTCGTATTCATTCGAGAGTCCTTTTTTCAAAATTATCATTATTGAAGAATATATAAACATATACAACATATAAACACCCGAAGAAAGAAAAATTAATATCTAAAGGCTATTTACAAATGGAAATGAATTTTTTTTTTCTTATTCTTATTATTATTGTTTTTTATGTATACTTTCTCTTCTTCTTCTTCATTTTCAAGGCAAAATATAAGAAGTTTGGTAAAAGTTGAAATATCATGAATTTTTTATAAATCATACATTCGTACGAATATTTGCTTTTTATTATTTTTTTTTTTTTTACTTTTTTTTCCATTTTTTTCTCATTCTCAAGTTATTTAAAAATAATAGAAATATAAGAAAATGTTCTTACCCATTTTACTTTTATTTTCAGAATTTTAAAAACAAGAATAAAAAAAAAGAATTTTCTGTATTTTATCCTTGCTTTAAAAGTAAAAGGAATAAAGATTTTATTTTTTTTTTGTCCTTTTTATTTTCTGGAATTGTTTTTCATCTCTCAAAAAATAAACCAACAAATAAAAATTGCTTCCTTTTTTTTTCTAGGTTGATGGCTATTTTTATCAAAACGACATAACATGAAAACCCTTATCGTTTTTTATCTGTTTATATGTTATCGTTTTCATTTTTATCCTGGCATTACGATAAATGTATTGTATATAGAGGCACATATGAATTTCGATATACAAATATACATACATACATATTATTTATATTGTAAATACATATATATCTAAAAATAAATATAAAAAAATGATAAGAATAAATTGTCACACCTTTACCATCTTTCAATTATTTTTTGTTTTCATCTTTCATTTATTCTACTTTCTTTTTATGCTTTTCTCTTATGTTTTTTTCTTATACATATTTTTTTTTTTATATATATATTTTTATTCTTGATGATATGACATCAAGATTCAAGATTCTGATCTATTAAACTCTATTTTTTTTTTTTTTTTTTGTCAACTTTTTTGTTTTTGTATCTATTTTTATCCTTTTCTTGTTTGATAAAAAATATTTGTTTGTTTTATGATGACATAAATAAAAGTTGAATTATAACAAAACAACGATGTGACTTTATATTTTGTATTTTCTACTTTTCGATGTATATTTTATATGTTCTTATGAACATGAAAAAAAAATATTAAAAAAAAGGAAGATAAGATAATCGTAAAGGTATATTCAACAAAAAAACTTATACGTTACGCACTTTATTGATTTTAGCTTTCATTTCTTCTACTTATTGAAATTTATTTTTTTGTTTATTTTTTCATGAATGAAGACATCATCATTTTGAATTTAAAAATAACCTGATAAAGTGTATGTTTATATTTTGTTTTGTATATATGATATGATATGCAGAATGATTTTTAATGAATAAAACAAAAAAGAAAATCTAAAGAAAAATAGAATAAACAAAATAAATATAATATAGATTGCTTTTTACTATTTCTAAGGGAATGACTTTTTATTTAAACAAAAAAAAAGTAAACTTTCAAAAGGATAACATAATAGATAAGAGCTAAATTTAAAGATACTCAAAAGTAAAATTTCAATAAAATAAAACAACATTTTAGTTTAAACTTTTTTATGTTTGTTTTATTCAAACAATTTTTCTTTTCTTTTTATTTTTATTATTTTTGAATAAATTCTTTTTCAAACTTAAAAAAAAGTTCATTCTCTTATTATATTACATTTTTTTCTCATATTTCCTTTTTTTCTTTCTTTTTTTTTGTCTATTATTTCTTATCCATTTTATTAATATTATCATTATTTTCCTAATTAAATAAATATTTTTACAAGTACTTACTAGTACTTTCTCTTTCAAATTATTTACACTTAGATATTATATTGTTTTTTTTGTGTTTTTATGTAACTTTTTTTTCCTCCCATTTTTCTTCTTTTTTTTCGTTTTTTTTTTTTTAGTGTTTAATTCTATCAGTTTTCTTTTTTCTGTTTTCCTTTATCTTGAGACTTAATTAAATTAATTATATTATTAATAATTATTATTAGATTTTATTACATTATGATTCTTATTTTTTTTTGTTTTTTTTTTTTTTTTTTGTAGTATTTATGGGTCATGAATGCTTTAAAAATTATATAACTATAATTGAATTATTATAATGGTCACATGAATGTTCTTAAATAATTAATGTTTTTCATTCGGTGTTATAATTTCTTTTGAAATTTTTTTTTTTTTTTAAATGTTGGAGTTAAAAAAATTATGAATAATGTATTGATAAAAAAAAAAACATAGAAAGTAGTAACATGTATTTTGTCTTTGAAAATTCGTAATTACAAAAATAGAAATAAAATATTTTTTTTTTATCTTTGATTAATACCAAGAAACACAGAGTTTCTCATTTTTTTTACCTATTTATTTTATTTTAATCATTATTTTATAAGATAACTAATGAAAATTAAATTAAATTATGTATTTAACCGATTACCATAATATACTTAAAATTAGGCCTGTTCAATAGTTTAAAATTAACTTGAAAAAAAAAAAAAAAAAAAAAAAAAAACATAATTAATTAAAATTTAATTCAGTTGATGTTTGTTTTAGTCTCAACTGAAAACAAATGAAAACTAAATATAAGTCTAATATCATTGAAAAAATATAATTTCAAATTAAGGACTTCTACATACAACTCCATAACAAAAATATATAATCGTAAAATTATATGTACATACTTGAAAAAATATCAATAGAAATTTTGAAAAACAAAATATCCTTCAATCATTTCGTTCAATCATTCAAATTTTAAACAACAGTTGCTTATTTTCATTTTATGAATATATTTTTTTTTTTTTTGGAAATACATTTTATGTACGTACTTTTATTATCCTTTCAAATATACTCTTAAAATTCCTCACTCCTCCTTTTTTTTTTTAATATTTTTTTCTTTCAATTCACTTATAACATATCCTATTTTTGCTACCATTATCATTATCCATTATTTTAGTTCCAAATTACAAAGTTACATTATTCGGTTTTTTTTTTCTGTTTATGTATTTATTCTTAAATTTTATTTATTGATGTATCTTTCTTCTTTTTGTTTTTTGTTTTTTTTTTTGCTTTTAAGTTAATTTATTTTTATAGATAGAGAGACACTTTATACACAAAATGAATGAATGTAATGTATGTAATGTAAATAGTATATTATAAATAATTATTATATAAATGCGCGCACTTTTTTTGTTTTCTCTTGTTTTACTTAATTTTACATAAATATCCTTTTTTTATACTAATTTTTATTCTTATTTTTCTTCATTTCATTTAAGTATATTTTTGTTTTTAAATATTTTATTATTATTTTGTTTTTTCTTGATTTTTATCATTAAATACTTATTAATTTTTTTATTTATTTATTTATTTTTTGTTTTTGTTTTTTGTTTTTGTTTTTTGTTCATACTATTTGTCTAGTTAAATTGTAATCACCTAATGGATGTAACTGCAACTAATGTAAAAATACCAATCATTGACCAATGTGATGTCATCATATATGCCATTAAATGTTGTAAATGACTTGTTGTTGCTTTTGATGTTCTAGATACATGTATTAATGATGATAATATACTGTTAGCACTACTATTACCATGCTGCATTGCAGCTGGATGTTCACCATTTATAACATGAACCACAACACTAGCTGAATCTGTAAATATAATAATATTGTGTATGTTGTGTATTTTCGTATATTTTATAAATGTATATAGATACAAAAAGAATATTATATATACGAGTATAATAAAATTTTTACAATAAGCCTCATTTTATATTCAACAACATTTTGTATTTTTATAAATAAAAAAAAACCTATTTTTTACACACACACATACACACACACTATACTTAAATGGGAAATATTGAAGAAGAAAACATTTTCAAGTGCGAAAAAAAAAAAATATTAAAAATACAGAAAACAATTATAATGAGAAATAAAAATTAACATAGAAACACACATAGAATTTTAAGCAAAAACTAAAAAACAAAACAAAAAAAAACATAATAACAAAAATAAATTATAAAATAAAAAAAGAAATTTAGGTGAAAAATAAAATGATTCTAAAACAAAAAGAAAAAATATAACGAAATTCTACTGCTGCATGAATAATTGTTTTTTTTTTTTCGTGCACCACATTTCTCATGACTTGACTTCAATATTTCCGTATTTTAACAGCAGCTATATAACGACAACAATAATTCTTCTTATATATTGTATATACAAATGTATGTATCCTTTTTTTTTTGTAAATCATCAGGACAATTTATATACCAACTATTTTGTTTTAAATCGTAGAATGTTATAATGGTAAAGCTTTTCAACTCTATTACACAAAAAAAAAAAAAAATAGAATAAAACTTATGTGAATATGCATTTAAATTGTAAAAGAATTTTTTTTTTTTCAGAGAAAAGTTAAAAACAACCACCAAGAAATACGAAAAAAAAAGTCAAAAATAGCTTATAACTTTATACTATTATAAACGACACAACATCAGTTGAATTTTCTCGAAAAAAGGATATTCCATTTTTTTTTTTCTAGTCCTTTTGTTTTTGTAGGTATGTCTGCAATTCTCTTTATTTCATTTGTCCTTCATATATACAAGAGGTGTATATACACTTTTAAAAACTAGATGACATAAAAGAACATAATGTTTTAGTGAAAATCTTTTTAATTGCAGTGCAGATAGAACATTTCTGTGATATATAATTTTTTTTTTTTTTCTTAATTTTTATGTTTCTTTGTATTTTATACTTAATCACTTGGATATCATCTATGAGATAACAGCAACACATTCTTTAATTTTACAACATACACGACAAATAGCTACATTTTAAATATAGAGAAAATAATATTATTTTTATGTCGTATTTTTTTTTTTTTTTTTCAGTTATTCTATTCATAGAACATTGTATAAAAACTCCTACGATATTCTACATTATTTAAAGTTGTTTAAAAAAAATAATAAGTAGGTACTTAGAAATAGAAAAATCTTATTAAATGCCTTGAAAATGATACAAACAAAAAAGAAAGAAGAAAAAAATTTGGATGAAAATAATAAAAAAAGAAACAAACATTTTTAAAAGGAAAACTTTTGTCTTTATAATGAGATTTTATGAAAATTATTATTATTCAAATATTATTGTACATGAAAATCTTATTTTATTAAGTCAAATATTGACGTAATTATCTGAAATAAAAAACAAAGAGAAGACAAAAAAAAAAAACAAAAAAAAAAACAAGAAGTTTTCATAAAGTTTCTTTTAAACTACATACTTATAACTTCAGTGGGAAATTTTATAAAATGTATCATTTGTTCAAAATTATCATCATTATTTTCATCTATTTTTCAAAAAAAAAAAAGAAAAAAATACAAAAAACAAAAAAATCTTAATCATTTTGTTATTCTTAATTTGGAAATTTAATGAATTTAATTTTTAAAAATAACGTCGAGAAAATATTAGATAAAATTTGTGCAAATTTGCAAGATTATTTTGAATTTATGAAAATTTATTACGTATTTTAAAAATAATGTACAGAATTTAAGCTCTAAAACTTAATTGTAGGAAAAAAAATGACTTTTATTATTAAAAAGATGGTTTTTTATTTTTCTTAATTAAAATTTAAGAAAAATATTTTGCTAATTTGAAAAAATCTATCATTTTGATATAAAAGTTTCATTTCATAATGTTTTCTTCCTTAGTCTCATATTTTCGACAAAATTTTAGAACACTTTACGCTCCGCCCCAACTTGTCATAGAATTTTCTTTTGAGACATACATACTTTCGAACTCCATAGTCAAAGCTTTTGGAATCATTCTAGTTTTTTTTTTTTCGTTTTCAAATTTTTCAACAGAAAGAAGAAAAAACTAACATCGAAATATAAGTTTTGAAACAAATAAAGATAATGTATTTTATAAAAAATTCTAAAAGTCTAAATAGATTCTGCCACTTAATAATTTCACTTATTGAAATTTATATAACATTAAAAAAAAAAAATAATTATTAAATATTAAATTCATCCTTTTTATGGCCACTGAAATAAAATTGTGCTTCTCTTATTTTATTTTCTTCAACACTGAAACCAATTTTCTTAAAAGCCCAGACACTTGTTCGTATAACACAATTTTTTTTTTTTTCTTCTATATTTTTTTATAACTTTTCCAAAAAAATAATAAAAAAAAATAGAATAAAAACTTTTTCTATACGTGCTATCTTTATCCTTAATCTATATTATCCTTTCATTATTATGAGAAAGTGTTCATATCATGTGAATCAAGAGAAAAAAAACTTATTCATATAAAATTTTCACATATTATTTTTTTAATACTTGATCTAACTACAATTTGATAAAAAACAAAATTCATATAGAAAAATTTCAAAACTTTTATTATGATGAAGAATCATAGCTTTTTTTATTTTTTTGAAAGTTTTCCTTTTTCTTTTTCCAAAACCATCAAAAAATTGTTAATAACAATTTGAAATATTCATACATAGTCAAAAACTAATTTTTATACTTAATATAATTTATTCACACAATATGGATTATATGTATACATACATGATACATACATATGTATGTATTGTGATATAGATACACTAATGATAAAATATTTAAGGGGTAACAAAAAAAAAGGATGAATAAAATTCTGTCGACAATGTTTGGTAAAAACTTGAAAGATACCATCAAAAACAACTAGAAAAAAAAATTTTTGTGAAACTACACTTTTTATTACTATATTATGAGACAATTTTTGATGTACATAATATGTATCTACGAATATAAAAATGAATACCATATGTGCGTTAGAAATATACATAATATGTATTATGAATATTGTGATATACTAATAATTATGTTAGTTAGGTTTAATTGATTAAGTTAAATAATGAAAAAAAAAATTTTTTTTTTTTTTTTTTGACTTACCTGAACTACTTGGTGAACATGTATAATTGCCTGAATCTGAAGGTGTTGCTTTTGCTATCAATAATTTACTTGTACGTGTTTGTCTTTCAGTTATAACATTAATACCACCACGTTGTGAATAATTCATAACACGTTTACCTTTGTACCAATATATAAATGATGGTGGGATTGGTGATTGCATTGCTAAACATGTTAAATTTATATCACTACCACTTTTTATAAACAATTCCGAATTTCCAAGGATTTTAGCTCGTGAAACTGTAAATTTTCAAAAAAAAAAAAATTTTTTCAATTTATAGATATTTTAAAAATGGCAAAAAAAAAATTCTTTTATTATTAAATAAAAAGAAAAAAAAAACTTATATTATACTTATTTAATAATTTATAATTTTGAAAGGCATTTTTCATGTTTTTTTTTTTCGTTTTTTATAATATTTAATGATATAAAAGGCTTTGTAATATTATTCATTTTATTTGAATACATATTAGAGAGAGAAAGTTTTCTATTAAATCAAAATACAACATTATGTTTTATTCATTCAAAATTCAATTTAATATTTGTACATGAAAATCGATTACAGGTAATTTATCAAACAACAACAAAATATTTATATTATAAAGGCAAAATACAAATTCTGTGTAACAATCAAAACTTTTTATTCGTTTTTCGTTTTATTTTTCTAACTTAAATCATTGAATAAAATTCAAAATGTTACTATAATTATCAATAAACATTCCAAAAAAAAGGAATAAATAAATATAACAAAAAAAAACGAAAAATAGAGAATGATACACAAAAATAAGAAAAGAAAAAAAAAAAACGTAAACTTTTAATAAATATTACACAACAAACGATGTTGAAGATACTTTTTCTCTTCTTTTCATTTTTTCCTTTAACTTGAATAGAAATACAAATAATCAGTGACGTACGGAAACAGATTTATTCCAGTGAACTTTTTCAAATAATATTTTGCATTTGAATTTTTGTATATTATTATTATTAATACTTCAAATAATGTTATCTAACCTCGCCCCAACTTAAGCTAAACTTTCTGAAAAATAAATATAAAAAGCAAATTCATTTCACAGTATAGAAAAAAACAAAATAAATTAGAAATACAATTCTGAGAAAAATTGACATAACAAGAATTACAAGATTAAATTTTAACTTGGAAAATTAAATATCAAATTATAAATCCTGATTTTATCTTACATTACCTAAAAACTTGGTAATTTTCTTCTTACTTGAATAATAAAAATCGAGCTGTAGTTATCAACCCATCTCAAATTTTTTATTCTCACGTACGCCTTTGTAAAAAAAAAAACAAAAAAAAAACAATATCTTTCGATTGTAAAAAATCGAAAAATAAATTTTTTTGTTCTGAGCATCTTTAAGATTCACAAGCAATTCAAATGAAGCAAATTGAATTACAGTTTCCTAGAATATTACACTGATTCGTTTCTTTACTATCTGTGGGTACCTCAAAATAAAATAAAAAATAGGAAAAAAAAACCTATCGAATCGAATAAATTTATAAAAGAACATAGTAAATCAAATAGATGGATGAAACCAGGAAAAAAATTAAATTGAATACACAAAAATAGAAATAACAACAATAAAATACAGTAAAAACGAATAAAAAAAAATATCAAGGACGTTTCGAAAAAAAAAAGAATTTTTATGTAGAAATATATTTTCCTTCTGGAGACTATCACACTATCATGAATTCTAAATAACAATTGTACGAGTATTTTTATAAATACGAAGAAGATATATTTTGTAAAAATACATCCTTTATTTTATTTATTTTTTTTTCATTTTTTCCCCATGAACTTGATATGTTTATCAAAATGAAAATTTAAGTTGAAAAACTCGTAACTAAAGTCTGGAAATAAAAAAAAGGTTACACAATTTTACCATTCATTTTAAATCTTTACACAAACTTAACTTAAATCTAACTTTTATTTTATCATTTTTTTTGTATTTTTTTTTTCCTTTTAATTTTTTGTATCTTTGTTTTATTAAAATAAAAAAAAAAAAAAACAATCTCTTTCTTACTTACTAAAAAAAAATAATATTTCAACTTACCAACAACATTCAAACGAAACGCTTGACTTATTTTTGGCTCTGTTGAAACTTGACATTCATATGTACCAGAATCTCTTGGCTGTGGAGATGATATCCTTAATGTCCATTCATCTGAACCTTCGGTATGTAAAGATTGAAATCGTTGATCGTTTGTATATGTTAAAATTCCAACAGTTAGTATATGTAGATCTCGTTTTCTTATCCATGAAACCTTTTTTTTTTATATTTTGATATATTTTTTCCATTTTATTAAGTATATCCATAAACAGACAAAAATGGAAATGTAGAAATGAAGAAGAAGAAAAAAGAATAAGACAAAATTGTTAAAAAATCAAATAAATATTTTGTCAGTACAAATTGAACAATTTTTCTGCAAAATATATTGTACACGTATATTTTGAATAAATGTGAGAAGGACAACAAAAAAAGGATATCACTTTTAAAAAATGGACTTTCAAAAAAAGGATATAAGTCTAAAGAAAATGTTTATACATTTATTTATTTTTTTTTTTTCTATTATGTGAATATAAATCTGATGAAATTTTCCCTGTAACCTAACATAAAAACTTTTTTTTCCTAAAGGACACTATGTATGTACCATATACATTACTGGAGAAGAAATATTATACAACAATATTGTGCACAAATATCATCTATGTACATATTTTTGTTGCCATACAATACATACATATATCCTGTGTATGATGGTCAAAAACTATTCTACTTTATTCTATGTATTTTTTATTTTTTAGATTTTCTTTTTTTCTTTCCTTTCGTTTAGTAAACAACAAGCATTATTCATATCTGAAAAATGATAGATCCTTGGACTTTAAGAAATTTTTTGAGAAAGGTTACATTACTTTATCATACAACAATATTTATTATTTTTAAGATACAAAAATAATGGAATTAAAAATGAATAAAATATAAATGAAAAATTTCAAATAATAAAAATAAAAATTTGCCATTTTATCATTTTGAAAATTTAAATTGCTCGTGTATTGCAAAAATATTAGATATCCTTGAAAAAGATATATAGAAGATATTTCAAATACAGTGATTTTTAGAGAGTTTCTTTTAGAGGTTATTATTGTTCCATTTGTACTAATCATACAAACGACGATAATTATTTTAAAAAACAAACAAAATCAAATTTTATAATGTACTTACCGCTCTATCACCCAAATTTCTAACTCTACAATGTAAAAGTGCTGCTTGTCCAACAGTTGCTGTTACTTCTTTTCTAGTTGAATTATCAAAATATGGTTGAGAATATGGCGTTTCCCAATAATGTGGCGGAACGTCTCCACAATATGTTTGTGTTTCTACGAAAAGAAAATAAAATTAAAAGTTAGAAAATTAGAAAATTTATTAAATAATAAGAAAAGAATAAAAAGTTCTGAAAATATTATTAAAAAATTGTATAAATTCTTTTATATCCCACATTAAAGAAGGTTTTCAAGAATTAAAAAGGATCTGCACAAAAACTCATTAACTTCATTTTTAATATTATGAACATAATACTCACATATTCGGTTTATACGAGTACGTGCTGTAATGTTTCTAGACAACTTCTGAAAGATCAATAAAAAGTTTATTTTTCGAAATGGAGTGAATCCTTTTAAAAGAATATTATATTTTCTCACAACCTATCAAACAAAAACAACAACAAAAAAAACCAATGAAGACATATTTAATGAGTTTCTAATAGTAATAATAATAGGGTTAACCCTACGTCGCGGCTTATAAGAAAAAAAAAAGAAGCAATAATTATGTATTATTTTTTGTAGAATAAAAAAACAACAACTTTTCATATATAATACATATGTAAGTATGCTTTGAAATCTCAAAACAACAATATCAAGAACTTTTAGGAAAAAAAAAACAATAGACAGCATTTAATGATTTTTCAAACTAATAAAGAATGTTTTTTTGGTTTGTTATCTTTTAGCTTTACCCTTGAAAGATATTCTTATGAAAAACAATAAAAATTTAGGTTGGTTTTATACATTATGTAATAACTTTCACATCATTAACCTTTTTTAGTTTAGCCCTTGAAAACATATACAAAACGCATAAAAACTAATTAGTTTTTTATTGATTTTGTAAATCACGCAAAAATTTTTTTTGTTATTTTTTGTTTTTTTTTTGTTTTTTTTTGTTTTTTTTTGTTTTAGGTAGTTGATTTTGAAATGAAATCAATATTAGATACTTCTGAAAGACCAGATAGTAGAAGAAAAAAATAAAATTACTTAGCATTTTGTTCTATAATGAATAATAATGGAATATTATAAAATAATTAAATCTCAAGAAGTATTAATTCGTAAAACTTTAATAACGGATTAGAAAATTTCTAGGATTTTATATTAAATTTGTTTTTCTTTTCATGATTTTATTTTTCTATTTTGTTTCACACTATTTTTTTTTTATGTTTCTCGTATCAAGTAACAATTACTATTTCGTCACGCATGAATTTGAAAACACATAAGCTTCTTGTATATTTACATATACTCGTATGTACATGTGTACATTTATTATTAAAGAAACCATACTGAAAATGTATCTTTTACTGATAAACCACATAAAACAATTTTATTTTATTTAATTCGTTTTTTTTTCTGTTTTTTTTTTTTTTTGTTTGTTTCATTTCTCTTCTTATATTACATACATATAATAAATAATGAATACGTCAACTGTTCTTAATTAATTTAAATTTATCAAAGTCTAATATCACGTAAAGTAATTTCTCATTTCATTTTATTTACAAAAATTATCTACACACTCACATATACATATATGGTTTTATTATTTGTTAAGTTTTTTTTCTTTGTTTACTTAAAGAATTGTAAATCTACCAAAATTATACCTTTAATAATTTATTTTTTTATAGACTTTCAAAAAATCACGTAGTCAAAAAGGACTCCAAGGATTCTCAAATAAAAGATTAATTGAATTCTAAATAACCTAATACAATACGAATTAAACATTTTTCAATGCTGCATTTAATTTGAATTTAAAAAAAAAAAAAAAGGAAATCATTTTTATCTAAAATTTCAAGTTAAATCGATGAAATTCAAAACTTTGAACAAATTAAAATTATAAATAAAGAAAAATAAAAAAAAACCGAATAAAATAAAATAAAATTTTATTCTTTGTGGTGTTTTTTTTTTTAAATGACTTTTATTTTGTACAAAAATGTGAAATTTTTATGATAAAATCTGTTGTTGCCTAATGGGAATTACTTTTGAAAAAAAAAAAAAAAACGTAATGGGAGTACTGGAGAAAAATTTTCTTTATATAATAAATTGTGAAATATATGTATTTGTAAATGTTTGTATACATGTATAATTTTAAAGTCTCTCTTCACTTAATGTCGTATTAAAAATTCATGAATGTAATTTTCGAAGAGAGAATGCTTTTAGCAAAACTGATTATAATTTATGGTTTTATATCGTGATTTTACATTTTTGTATAAATATTTATTTTCTATGTGTTTTTTTTTTCTTCAAACTTTTGTAAATAAAAATAATTTTTGCACGACTTAATATTAAATTTATGTGTATTTTCTTCGAAAATAAGAAGAAAAAAAATGATATTTTAAATGTAAAAAATAATATGATCTGTAATTTGAAAAAAAAAAAGTCTCACGATTCTACAATTTCATTATTCAAAATATTTAAAGGAATAAAAAAAAAAAAGAAGAGAAATATTTAACTTTTGACATTTTAATAGATTTAGTTTAAGGCATTTAATCTTAGTCTAGCAAGAAAAAAAATGGAATTTAATATTTAAAAAAAATAAATAAAAAGAAAACAGTAGTGGAAAAACTGAAAATATATTGACTCATCAATCATTCGCTTTGACGCAATTGAAAAGAAGTATAATGTGTTATCCTGCGGTTATACAAAGTGCCTAAACAGGCAAACTTAAATATAGTATGTTTCAAATCATGTAATAATATTTATTAAAAATTTAGAGCAAATTGCCGTTTTTCAAACGGAAAAAAAGTTTAAAGTTAAACTCTTTTTGAGATTTTTTTGTTTTCTTTAAATTAAATTAAATATTCATAAATTATGAAAAAATCTTTCTAAAACACTTAAACAACTGTTATTTACGTTATGAAAAATTGAAATATTAAATATAGAAAAAGTAAAGTTACTTTTATAAAATATTCTTTATCTTGAAATTTTAACAATTATTCATATTTTAAATATGTATGTAAAATTATTTTTCTTGAAAATAGTATCTTATTAATATTAAATTGAAAAGTTTACTTACAAAACGTTATTATTCTAATTCATTTTAATTACAAGTTATATATATATAAGTTTTCTTCTTTTATAATTGAAAATTACGCAAAATAATAAAATTTAATTACTGTATAAAATTAAAATTATACCTAAAAAACTATACCTTTTAATACAAAAACCTAAAAACATGAAACTTTTTATTTTGTTGCAGTTTACAAATATATACATATATTCATATACATACTCATACATAGGTTTTTTTTTTTTCTTGAAAATAATTTCTTTTCTTATTTTATTATAATTTGACTTTATTATTTGTACTTATATCTAAAAAACAAAAACTCTTGTTTAAAATTTATATACGTATGTATATATATTTTTTTTTTTCAACTTGTGTATAAGTGATTACAACAAAAAACTCTTTTATACAATATCCTTGCGTCTAAAAAAGTTAAATTTGAATTAAAACTTTTTAACTGATGTTAGCTGTGTATGCAAGTGTAGCTATGGTAAAGACACGTTTTTTTTTTCTCTTTCTTTTAGTTTTATTTTTTTTTTTTACCTAGATAAAATATAAAATAATGGTAACAACGAGAAAGTTATATATGTATATTTGTTGTATATAGAAAGATTAGAATGTATTTCACATTTAATTAAACTTTTTCGAAC
This sequence comes from Bombylius discolor, assembly GCA_939192795.1. Lineage (NCBI taxonomy): Eukaryota > Metazoa > Arthropoda > Insecta > Diptera > Bombyliidae > Bombylius > Bombylius discolor. Next base: position 43,055,316 of record OW584238.1, on the reverse strand, counting down.
GCTTCATGAATTTCGATTAAAAAACTTAAATTTACCTTCTTTTTCAGAGTATACCATTTTCTTATATGTATACATATATGTACATATATACATATAATATGTATATAGATTATTTCTACACAGTTAATATTTTTTTAAAAATTAAAAAAAAAAGAAAAAAAATTAATAAATTATATTTTATATCAAAATAATATCACTTAAACAATATTAAATAAAATAAAAAACAGAAACAAAAAATTTCTTTTAAATTTATAATATAATCAGTTTTATTCCTTAGAAGAAAAATAAAAAACAAAAAACAAAAAAAAGAAAAAAAAAGAGAAAAATATCAATCTAGAAAGTTATGCCTTCTTCAATAAAAATCTATAAATTTTTTAATTCTATAAAAAATTAAAAAAAAATTGAATGACGTGTAATTTAAAAGTTTTTTATTTACTGATTCTATTTGGGTTTATTCTCATTCTTACAGGATGTTTCAAAACAATTGTAAAATAAATTTAGACTTTATCGAAAATCATCAGTTAAGTTTGAAAAATCTATTAGACAGAAAAGTGTGAAAAAAAATCGTCATGAGAATAGAAAATTATCACATTCAACAACACAATAAAACCTTTAAAGTGTCCAAAAGAGTTATCGACCGAGGACAATCTGGAAACACTCAATTCTAGACAAAACTAAAAGATCATTTAATAAACTTATAAACTTGAAAAGATTTTATAAAATAAAAAACAATTTAAAAATCCTTACTATATTTCTTAAATCAAAAATGTTAATAAAATCTACAATGAAAAAAAAATACCCTCTATAAATTAAATTTTTAAAAAGCATACAAATATTATAAACAAAAAAAACATAAAACACAAGCTAAAACAAAACAAATTAATTTTTCAATTAATAAATAAATATAAAAATAATGATATTATACTTTATACATTTTTTTAACAGAGAAACTTTTTCATCATTTAATCATGCGATCTAATTAATTTTTAATTTTTAAAATTTAAGTTTTACTACAGACTGACTTTTTGATAAAAAATTTTTGTTTTCTTCTTCTTATTGTTAAAGAAATTAAATAAAAAGTAGCTTTCATGAAACAAAATATAAAATCTATATTCAGAGAGAGTATACAATTAATTGTACATTATGCTAACGACTAAAAATTACGAAAATTGCAACATAACAAAGTTTCATTGAAAGGAAAGTTTTTTTTTTCTTTCTTTAAATAAAAATAAAAATATTAAAGAATTTTATAGTACCTATATATATTTATTATAGAGAAAACAAATAAACTTTTTCTTTTCCCATTTTTGATTTTTCTTTTTGATTTTTATGTTTTATTTAATTTTCTGAGAATTCTTAATAAATTTACTGAAAAAAGTTTATCATGAAATTCAATTTTTTTTTTCATTGGTATATATTTAAACAAAAAAAAAAAAAACGTCAAAAAGTAAATTAATCAAAAATAAAATATATGTATTTATTTTTATATGACTGGCAATAAATTTATGAAATATTTGAATTTATTGTTAATTTGTTAACTTCAATATAATTTAGCAAATAAACAAGAGAAAAAAAAAATTATTCTAATAATACAATCTACAATTTATTAAAATGCATTTCTCCACCTACTATCAAATATTCTCACGACATTTAAATTATTTTGAATTATTTTTGAATATTTAATATATTTTGTAAATAACTTTATTTTATTTATAATTATAATAAATTATTACTTATACTATTTAGTTTTTATTGTTATTTCAAAACCTCATAATTTACTATTCAAAATATTTTATTTAATTCTTTTTGAATAATGTTCTTGCGATATATGTACATATAATATAATAATACAAAAGTCATGATTTTCAATTATAATTAAATTTACACAAAACATTACTATGGCTATTCAACATTTCATTTGAATGACTTTATTTCAAGTGACATTTACAAGTTCATCGATGTAATCATAAAGCAAAAAAAAAAATTATATAATATGAAAGGAATCATAACATAAATCTGAAATAGTTATTCCTTTCTTCATTTTCCGTATTATACATAATGTATTTTGATTTAATTCATATATACATTTAAATATCTAAAATCTAATTTTTGTGTTATTTTTTTTTCATTTTTTCCCCATAGAATTACCAAATTACAATTTTATTACAATTTGTATGGGCAGAAGCAATATAATAACATTGATAATATTACCACAAAATTTTATTGTGGAAATAAATGTAACGATAACATAAACGCAAATATCACAAAAGCGATATAAACAAAAAAAAAACAGTTGAACAAAAAATGAAAGGTAATAAGGAAATTTCTTTATTTCATTTTTTAATTTAAATAATTTCAATTTTGAAAAATATTAATTACATATTTGATAGCATTACATATTTTATTCTGTCATAAAACTGTTTTAAAGATTTTTGTCTTATTTGTTTGTTTGTTGTTTTTAAAATTGTGGCTTTTCAACAATATTTTAAATATGTTTTTAATTCCTTTTAAATTTTTTATATAATTTCAGATTAATTAATTTTTAAAAATATATTTTTTTTTGGTGATAAATCTTCTTTAAATTTAATTTTTATTTCAAATAAAACCGTATTTGGCTTTTAGACATTCAGGAGAAAAAAAATAAATAAACAATGGCATGAATTTAAAAATTTTTAGGAAAAATTTTTATAATAGTGTAAGGAAAATATTTTATTCCAAAAGCTTTTACTCTTTTAAATGAAAAAATATATAGAACAAAAAAGAAATTAAACCTTTTTTTTTTTTAGAAAATCCAAACTCGACAAGAAAAAATAGAAAACAGAAAATTCCATCATTTTTCTTAATTTTGGTCGGGTTTCAGGAAGTACACATATACCATTAACATGAAAGAAAAAAAAATGTTTTTCCTTAATCAAAAGGATATTTCAAGAGTTTTCTTTGAAGCCATAAAACAACAACATTATAGAAGAAAAATTTGCCGTATCGTCAAAATAATGATGAAAATAAATTTTATTTCCCTCATTTCTTTTTTTTTCTAAAGGTTTTTTTATCCTTATCAAAAAATGTGTATGTTCTTTTTTTTTTTTCCTAAATGGAATTTAAAAATTCTTTGATCTTCTACACCGATGATGAAAATTTAATCGTTTAAAAACCTTTTTTTTTTTTTGAAAAAACAAAATTTTAAAAAAGAAATTTCTAAAAAATATTATTTTAGAAATGGAAAAAATATTTCCGCCACATAAATGAATAGATTAGAAATTAAAAAAGAATTAAAGTGTAAGTAAAAATATTATACAGATACATATTACAAATTTATCAAGAAAGTTGTAACATTTAATTTTTTTTTTCTGAGAAATCATCACAATCATCAAAAACATCCTAAATACTTTATCGTAAAATTCTTTCATTCTTTTTTTTTTTTTTTTTTTTTTTTTGTTTTTTTTTTTTTTTTTTTTTTTAGAGAAATAAATTACACATATAAATTTTTTTTTTCAAAATATTTTTTAAAAAATCTCTTTTCTAAAGAAAACATTTCAAACACAGAATTTTCATTAGGAAATTAAAATTGTTTCTTAGAAATATATATATTATCCTGAGAAAAAAAAATTTCTTAAAAAATTTGTAAAATTAAAAACAACAACAAAAAAAAATCTTTGAAATGTAACAGCCACAAACATTAAAAATATTTTTTTAGGAATTCTTTTAGATTATTTCAAAAGAAAACTGTACTTTCTAAATCAACATTACTTTAACAAATTACTCCATAAAATTTTAAGAGATTTCTTTACAGAAAAATAGAGCATTTTTTTTTTTTTTTTGAAAAAAAATTACTTTAACCAACTTGAGTTTCCTTTAAAAAAACATAAAATAAAAATCGATTTTATGTTTATAATTTTGCTCATATCCTTACATAATTATTATTTCACATATTATCATAATAATAATAATAATCAATATAAAATCATTTATAATATATAAATTTTTCCATAATCTGAAATAACTTTTCAATAATCCAAAAAAAAAATAACAAAACACATCACAATCCCCTTATACAAAAGATTATAACAGAATGTACGAAGAAGCATTTTTTTCTCTTCCTTTTTTCAATTTTTCCTTAAGAAGGCAGAACTTTTTTCTTCTTACTTCCATCACCATTTTTTTTTTTTTTCGCTATATAATTTTATATCCTTTTTTCAATAGAAATAAATTTTACAACACATTATATTGATAAATAAGTACAACAAAGTACAACAAACTACATATATTCATTCACATACAAAATTCCTATAATATATGCTACTTTTCAATTTACTTATTTTTTTCTTCTTTTTTCTAATAATGTTACACACACTTTACTTGAATATCCTTTCATTATTTTTATTTTTATTTTCTAATATAATATTATACTTATTTTAAGCTTTCGTATTACGAAAAAAAAAACTCATTTTGTAAAAAGGAAAAAAAAAAAAACAACCTATATTAGCTATTTATTGTCATGTTATCGAATAACAATTTTAATGTTCTTGTTATTTATAGTTTAAGTACAATTTTATTATATTTATGCACAATAATCAAACATCAAATTCGTTTATTTTTTTGCTATAAGGATATTGTCTATATTTTAACACGAAGTCTACATATTACTACACTTGTATATATGTACGTATACAAAAAAAAAACAAAAAAAAACAAAAACAAAAATGACAGGTGAAACAACAATGAATATTATGTAGCTACAATTTTATGTACAACATATTCAAACAACACACCAAAAAATAAAACGAACTAACTAAAATTATATTTTATATATTATTTTCTTTATATGTCAAAAAATAGAACATAAAAGAAAATTAATACAATATAAAATTAAATTTTATGGTTTTCACTTATATAAAGGAATTAAAAATAAGAATTTTGTTTTTTAGTTTTTGTACAAATAAATATGGTCAAACAGGGTTAATATTTAATAGTGGTGTTATGCTCGATATTAATTATATGTAATTTAATATGTATATTCTATTTACCTACATAAAATGTAATTTATATCATCTATCCCTCATACACATAATCCTTAACACATATGAATTTATAATAATAAAATGTTGTATTCATTCATTTTCAATTTGTACTTAATAGTTTATAATTACAAAAAATAATAATGGTTTTTCAATATACTTATATACATACATATAAGCAGTCACAATTAAAAAATAAAATATTCATTTAAATTTTAAAAGTTCAACCACCTAAACCATATAAACGAAAATTTGAATATGAAATTAACGAGGATAATTCAGGAAAATATTTTTAAAAAATGTTTTATTATTCAACAATAAAAAATTTAAATAAAAATTAAACTTTTTTCAAGATTAAAAATATTCAACCCTGAAAATTGATTAAAAAAAAATCTATTTCAACATTTCAAGCATAATAAATGAAAATTTTTTGATTTTTCCTTAACACTTCCTATCAATTCTCGACCGTTTTCGTCAAAATTCGGTTTTCAAAGTTAAATATCTCGAGACCCTGTGGTCCGATTGACTTGAAATTTCTGCACAGTGTTAAGCTCGTCATTTTCTACAAAATTCTCTTTGGTACTAAAAAGATCCCTGCAACAGGGCGCGAGTTACAAGGTGCTAAATAAAAAAGTCACGCCAATCAATTTTAAGTATCAAAATGTTACATATTTTGACTCCTTATAAAAGTATGTTCCCGTGGGACTAGGGAGCTGAAATTTGGCCAGGATATTCCTTGAAGCCTCTAGTTTTATGTGAATTTTAAACGGTAAAGATCCGTTCACTAGGGCAAAAGTTATAGGGTAAAATACAAAACAAGTCATTTTTCGAAAAAAAACTTTTTTTCCCCTTATATGGGGCCCTTCTGATTTTTGTACCATGACCCTCAAAAAAAGAATGCATTTTAATTCTTGGACTATTTTCTGACCTATTGCATTTTAATTGACTCAAATCCGTCTATTACAGCCCGAGATATAAGAGTTCAAAGATGGAAAGTCACATATTCTTCCATATAAAAATTTAAAAAAAAAAATAATTAAATATTTTTGAATTTTTACATAAAAAATTTTTTGTATGAAAAATATGTGACTTCCTAACTTTGAACTTTTATATCTCGGGGTATATTGCACCGATTTGAGTCAAATAAAATGCAATAGGTCAGAAAATAGTCCAAGAATTAAAATGCACTCTTTTTTTGAGGGTCATGGTACGAAATTTTTAAGGCCCCATACAAGGGAAAAAAAAGTTTTTTTTCGAAAAATGACTTGTTTTTCATTTTACCCTATAACTTTTGCCCTAGTGAACGGATCTTCACCGTTTAAAATTCACATAAAACTAGAGGCTTCACGAAATATCCTGGCCAAATTTCAGCTCCCTAGTCCCACGGGAACATACTTTTATAAGGAGTCAAAATATGTAACATTTTGATACTTAAAATTGATTGGCGTAGGTAAAATTTAAAATTGATAGGAGTGTTAAACATTATCCTTTTCTTCAACATCAAAATAAATTTAATGCTAACAAAATACTTTTAAAAATATTCACATATATTGGATAATGAGCTTTAACGCCTTCTATCAACATTTTTTGAAAAAAAAAAAAAAAAAAATTCAAAGAAAATTTAAGGTAAAACATATACCTAATCAGAATACAGAATCATATGTATTATATATACATACGTATTGTATATAAATATGTATGTATAGTACATAAGTACAAAAATTATATTAGTAAGTTTTTTTTTTTTTTTGGACTTTGTTATTTTTTTACGCGCATACAAGTATAATATAATCCTTAGCACCGTGTATATAACAAACTATAAAATATTATGCTTATCTTCCTGAAACATGCAAGTTATGTTTCATTTAAAATAAAATATAGTAGAATGAAAAAATAAAAAAATATATAGATTAGTATATTATATGTACATATGTACATACATACATATGTAAAACTATATTGACTGACTCTATGAGTTTATATTGTGTTATTTTTTTTTTCTGCTAAAAAAAGAAAAAAAATAAAATTCTACACTTTCAATATAAGAACTAAACACCAACAAAAAAAAGAGTCAAATAAAAAATTATACATACATAAATACATATGTATGTATGTATATAAAATAGTCATATTATAGTGCCTGACCTCAAAGCATAAAATCATAAAACTTTATGCAACATTAAACTGTGACCTTTTTTTTCTTCTCTTGTTTTTATATGCCTTTTTCTGTTTCATATGAATATACATACATAAAAAAGCTAAACTTATGTATAATATCGAAAAATTAAAGAGAATGTATGAAGACAGACCTAATATAAAAAAGTACAATCATTAACTACGGTACATATTGTACCTTTTTTTTCTCGTTTTTTATACATATGTATATACATACATATACATATGTATGTATTTATTTTACATAGATCCTTGTAACTATTAAATTTCGTTTTTTATTTATTTTCACTACATGCTCTTGTACTATATAATGTATTTGAAAAAAAAAAATGGAAAACAAATGGTCAAGAGATTCATTGGGGAAAAACGCTTGAGATCCTTTAAAACAAAAAATGAGAAAAAAATTTGAAAAGGATAAGAAAAAATGAATTATTCATTTTTATTAAAAATTTAAATGTATTTTTTTTTAAAATATTTATTATTTATTTGAAAACAAAAACTAAATAATTTTTTTTTTTTTTAAATAAAAACTTTTATTACGTTAATAATCGTAAATTAAATTAAAAACCAATTAAACTTCATAGCATATGTACGTATGTATGTATGTTTAAAAATACATACATATATGGTTTTGTGTATAATTCAATTCAAATAAACAATATAAAACGGTGCTTAAAAATAGAAAAAAAAAACAACAAAACTTATTAAAGTCAATTTTTCACATCATTTATCTCAAATGAGTCAAACTTAAATTATCATCCTCATCATCATCATCATCATCACCAAAATCATCAGATGACTGAGCACTTGTGTCTGTCAAAATACCAATCAATTTTAAAAACATTTCTCATATAAAAAAAATAAAAAATAAAAAAAAATAAAAAATAAAAAAAACATTAAAATAGAAAAATAAGGATACAAATTTTCCACAAAATATATTAGTTTTCACTTGTCTTATTTGTATGGTGTAGTCCTTTTTTTCTATTCTGTCACGTTTTTTTTTTCTTTCTTTGTCAAATTTATAACACCTTAAATACCCAATTACGATACTAATCCACGTGAAAGAAAAGAAAAAATATTGTTATAGCAGATGGAAAAAATAATTTTTCTTGTTTGTATTTTCCCAGATATATGTTTGTATGTTTTCCTTCTTTATTTTTCCTTTTCCTAAGTAAACTTGTTAAGTAATCCATCAAGGTTCATGAAGTTTTTTAAAAGTATAAGGAAGAAGGAAATTAGACATGATCAAATATAAAAGAAAATTGATCAAATAAAGGACTTTTCTACAAAATTTATAAAACTTTTTTTCTTCCTATTTGAAAATGAAAAATTATTATCAACAATGCGTACACAAGCAAATTTTTCAAGTGTTAAGCTACATAATGTGAAACTTAAAGAACTTGAATGTACCTACTACATATGTACATATGTATCAAGGTCTTTATCCTTTTTATTATTACTATTCTTTTGTTTTCGTTTCTTTTAAAACAGCATACAATGTATTCATAGACTTTTACTTTTTTTCAAAACTACATCATCAACAGACATTATTATTATATTATTTGTTCCGTGAAAATTATCTCATAATCTCTTTTTCCTTGGAGAGCCTCTGTCACTAAACTTTTCATATACTAGAACAAACAAAAAAAAAATCATTTACACAAAACGTAATATTATTACATTTTTTAGTCCTTATATTATCAAATAACACAACCAAATACAAATTTTCATAGAGTAGGTATACAAGGTAGGTACCTATTTTAAAATAATTTCTACTTTATGTATTCACATGCTACGGTATACAATAATCCGGTGTTAAGGTTCAAACACAAAACTGATAACATCACATTGAATATTTTGTATGTTTTTTTTTCTTTCACCTGATTTTTTTTTTTTTTTTTTTTTTTGAATAAAATTTTCAGTAAAGTTTTCATTCAGTAGTCCTAAGTAAAAAAGAAATTTCTTTTATAAAATGAAAGACGTCTTAACAGATTCTAGTTCGTTTATTTTTTTTTCTTTGTAATGTTTTTTTTTTAGTCTCATACTTAAAATATTGTGTATGTATGCCTAGCAAACATACTTACATATAAACCGCGCTACTATTTACATGACTTCATTTCACAACCATAAAATGCAAATCACCATTTTTTTCTCTCCGCTTTTTTTTTTTTTTGTCATGTTCAGCACTTTATCCTTATCCGTCCGTTATAATACATTACATTATAAATATTATATACTTAAATAACATGGAAAATGCTTTCTATAATTTTGTTCATATAGTTTAGTTTTGTCGTATGTTTCAACCTTGTTCTCATTGTGTGTTACAAGGATATAACGTTTCATACCTGCCTGACTACCTATGTTACCAACAATTTTTATGATATAACAAAAAAAAAAAAGGAAAATAACACAATAATAATCTTATAAAATTGGAATGGTAAGTTAAAACAACAAGAAGAAGAAATTAGTGGAAAGACAAAAAAGAGAAGGTGAAAAGCCTCATCAACCAGGACCTCAGCCTATATATCTCGCTGTTAGCTATAATATAAAAAAAAACAAGGACGACACCACTAACAATTATAATAACAAAATAAATTTATACTTATGTATAGTATTAACAACTTGATAACGCTGAAAATTTGTTGTATTTTATAAAAGATACCGACAGGTAATAGTAGAGGGAGAAAAAAGGTCAGATGAACCATTATACCAGAAAATATTTCGAATATAAAGCTACTTGTGTTTTTATTTTGTTTTTCATTTTTTATTTATTTTTTTGTGTTACTACACTATAACAGCCGAGATACAAGCGGATATTGGCATTATGACTGTTATAAATAGTTATGTAAGTATGTACATACATATGTATGTACTTATGTACTCTTTTATATAAATGTCGCTTACTGATATTAAATTTACGTTGAGGTATTAAAAACGACGAGTTTAGTAGCAAACGTCGGTTTTTTTTTCTCCTTTTATTCCTCTTCATAATTTTATTACTTAATCATGCAATATTTATGAGATGCAAATTTTTTCAACATTTAAAAAAAAAAAATAATAATAATAATAAGAATAAAAATAAATACGGAAAATGAACAAATTAAATTTGAAACAACACAACATATACGAAACAACCAACAACAACAGCAGCAGCAAAAACAATTCATTTTTGTTGTCCTTATCGTTATCATCGTCATCATTTTATTCTATTAATCTTCATAATTGATTTTAAATTTTCAAGCGACCGATTATTAAGCTCGTTTTTCATTTTAACCAACTTAATTTTGGAATTTTATTATGTATTATTTTTTTTATTTTGTGTTTTTTTTGTCCTTTCACTTATTTGTCGCATTTTTATAGTACGTTTTTATTGTTGGTATAAAATATTACAACCATTCAGAGATACTTTTGTACCGATGAAAAAATTTTATGTAATTGTACACCCTCTTTTATTATGAAAATGTGGACGACATCCCTTTAGAAAAGCCTTGTACATTGAAATATGCAAATAGCAAAGAATAAATGATAATATCTGTCGTTTTTTTTTCTTGCCTTGTTTTTTTGGATTTCATGAAGATAATTATCAAATTTAAATAAATTTAATCCACAATTTTTTTTTTTTTTTTGTATCTTTAAATAACATAATTATACTCTTTAAATAAGTGTGCGTACTTTAATGAAATTTGTTTTAAATTTGCATATTAAAATATTTCATTCAATCAATAAATTCCTAGTACGTAAAATCTATACAAATTCATACTAAGCGCATATACATATTATAAAACCTTCTATTTTTCAAATATATCCTTTTATTTTTTCTTTTGCTTATGTGTGCGTAAAAAGAGAATCAAATTTAGAAATAATTTTTTGATAAAACCCTACTGGGAAATTTCATTATTTTGTTTGTTTTTATATTCCTATCTTTCGGATGATGTTTTTTTAGAGAATAGAAATTTTGACATATTTGTTTTGTAAACCACCCACATCTCATAATAAAAACGAACAAAAAAAAACAATTGTTTTTATATTTTATTCATGAATTGTTTAATATTTTGTTTACCTTTGCGACTGATGGTCAAAATTTTTTTCTGAATTTTATTTTTCATACAAAAACAAAAATAATCCTTAGAGAGAGAAAAATATTTTGTTGACAAGATGAAATATAAAACATTAATAAATATGTTCTCATTTTAATTTTATATGAGATTTTACACAGAAATAAAGGAAATTTGAAATTACAATTTAACAATAAAAGTTTCAGATGAAATTAATACAATAAACTAATAAACAAAACTAACAAAAGACCTACTCTAAACATAGTATGAAATTTTGTCAATATATGCCCGTAGTTATGTATTGTATATTATTTGTTAATTCACAACTCTTGTATTATTGAAAGAATCACAAATTCACAACACAAAACTATTATTATGAAAATCCTTTAGAAACCTTTTTTGTTTGACCCCAAAATCTAAACTTTATTTCTTGAAAGAAAGAAATATCAAAATTTATATTTCAATAATAAATCACTCTAATCTTATTTTGTAGTATATATTTTCCCAAATGATTTATAAAATTATGTGAATTTTAAACATATTTCACATATGTTTTAATCAAGAAAACTTTTCTAATTTATATAGGAATAAGATCTTTTAAATAATATACAAAATAACCACATTTAACATTAATTAGGTTGTCAAAATTTTTTTTTTTTTTTTTTTTTGTATTTATGTAGTTAAAATACGTGTGAATTTTGAGAACAGAAATCTCCTCTGTTTACAAACCCTATATATCAATTCTATTCAGAAAAGTTTCAGAGACAAGGTCTCACAAAATTATTCAAGACAATTCAAGACTAATTTAAATATTTATAAGAATAAAAAAAAAATCCAAAATTAATCTACAGATGCTTTTAATTTAAAAATTCAAAATACTCGTATAAATTTGAAACTTCTCATTCTTTATTAAATAAAATACACAACATTTTTCCAACATTTTTCCTTTTTTAATTTGAATATTTTTTTCTCTTTTCTATAAAATCATGTCCTAGATCACTTCAAATATTTTTAAAAAAGTCATTTATTTTACTTTACTTTTCATTTTCTGTTCCATCTCATTTCAATTTCTTTTTCAAAATGAAAAAAAAAAAAAATTAAATTCTAAATGTAAAAGTAAAAGCAAAGAAGAAGAAAAAAATTACTCCATAGGTATATCGCATTTCTAATTTAAGTGAAATGAAAAAAAATATTTATATACATACATAAATATGTTGTATACTCGTATGTATGTAGGTAGGTATATTTAATACAACAGTGAGTCTCTCTACCTCTAGTATTATACTGTTTCATATCGCATGATAAATTACTGCGACTCCCAAAAGTCATAAATCACCATTGCTGTAAAAATGTTGATACATAAAATCGTTTGTTTCGTTATTTTATACATCATCAGCGTTCTAGGTTCTATGCTGGCTGATTCTAGGACAAGGGAAAAATTGTTATCAAAGGATGCAAAAAGTCAGATATTTATTCAAAAAAAAAAAAAAAATAAAGTATACACCAGAAGTAACTTAATTTAATTTTTTTTCACTCCTATCGTTTTTACGTCTTTTTTTTTATCAAGACAACCTTTCACCTTATGCTCTATATTCTCAAAGGTCCCATCAACTACATTATCTTCAATTATGCTCCAAGACCCATCCAAAAAAAGATATTTTTCCAACGTCCGTTTTTTTTTTTTTTACATTTTAACATCTTAAATGGAAATATCTTTTCATACAAAAATATTAGACGACGATAACAGATGCCAAAATGACGAAAAGTCTTTAGTCATATTTTTTACCATCATTTACTACCTATAATAATACAAGAAGAGTGTATTTTAATCATCGATATTATCTTAAAAATTGTGAATTTATATCCTGCCTTATTACACCTATTCATACTTTGCATTTTTTTCAAAGGTATTTCTTTAAATCGATTAAGTGTCATTATCAATCACTCCAATACTAGATTTTCTAGGGATTATTGAATATATTTTAGCTTTTTAGCGACGATAAAAAAAAAAACCACACCTTCTATAATGTGCAAATTTTTATTCAGTTAAAGTATCAAGACTAAAGAAAAAGAAGCTTTAAAAAAAAAATATTTAAAAAAGCGGAACAAAATGAAGAAAAAAAAAATCACAAAATAAAAACAAAAACGAAAAAACAATGTTCACTCACCTAAAAGCGTAAATACCAAAAGGTGGGCGCACAAGATTAATCCATTCTGTTGTTGCCGAAATTTGTATTCCAACAACATTGTGTCATGCAATTAACACCAGGTGTTTTCACTTGTTATGATTTTATTTTCAATATGATTTTTTTTTTCTATTTATAAATTTAATATATTTGTATTTTTATTTTTATTTTACACCTGACTAAAATTTTAACGTTTTTTTTTTCCTAATTCATTTTGTGTGCTAAATAATATCAATCACAGCAGAAAAACAAACAATATAAAGTGAAAAATCATATATTTGAAAATTAATCAACAATTCAAAAATATTAAATGAAATACCATTGTAGCTTTAATTTTATTCTATATTTTTATATTTTTTTGTAATAATTTTTTATTTTTTTTTATGAAATTTAAAAAATTGAAACCGGAAATACGTTTTCGACCTAAAAGTAATTAATATTTTCAATATTGAAAATTACCATTTTCATCATAATAATAAAAACAATAGCTCAGAAAATTGAAAAAAGTTTTTGTTATGATAAAATAGATATTGAGTCGATTATAAAATGATGGAAACAATGGTGATGACAACCATGAAAAACGAAAATTTCACACACTGTTTTTGAAGTGTTTGTCTTTGTTTAAGCTTTTTTTTTTTTGTAATCTTATTTTATTTTGTTTATTTAATTTTTTTTTTTAAAAAACATTCAAGCACTCTTTTTTTACACTTTCATTGCCATAAAATCATTGACACCATTATCAATCTTCAATTGATACATGCTTCCACTCAATATCAACATTTTTTTTTAAATTTTAATTAACACATCAAAAGCAGGAACTTAATTTTAATTTTTTCTCCCTTTTAAATTAAACTCTTTTTTATTCCAACCTTCAGTATTTTTCAATACTTTTATTGCTCTTATTTTCACATGCACAATCATTCAAAAAGCATATTTTATACTTTTTTTAAGCATTTTCCAATTTTATTAACTTTTTTTTAAGTAATTTTATTCTCATGATTAAAATTTTTTGAAAACAATATAAACATACACTTTACATAACCTTTATATTTTATATTGCGGTAATTTATGTTCCGCAATTAAATTTCTACTTTTTTTTTTTACTATATAATTAAAAATTTATTTACAATTAAAAATATTTAAAAAAAAAAACGAAATAAAAATAAAAATATTAATCCTTAGAATTACTCGTTCCAAGCAACAAAATTACTTTTCATACAACAAAATACGTTATTAACTTTAGGTTGCATACACATCCTCTCAACAAGGATAACCCGTGAAAACTGTCGAACTTTTTGTATATACCACATAATCTGTACTGTGTGTATTAATTTATGGTGAATTCTAAAAATGTGTACAATAATTTTTTACAGAAAAAAAGCTTTCGTTAAATAATAGAAAATTTTTCGGAAAGAAAATTGTTTCATTTCTCAAAATATTTTCGTAAAAGGATTCAATTACAGTTACTTTTATTTTCATTATGTTGCTGCATGAAATTAACGTCTTAACTTTATTTCATTTTTCACAATTCCTAATGAATGAAAGCTTTAAAGCTTTCTCTCTCAAAATTTTTTGTGTTTTGTTTTCTCTATGTCATTTATGTCGTTCTTCTGGAGAAATATTTTGAAATAGAACGTCCTGTTTTTTTTAATTACTCACCACAAATTTTCCTGGTTGAAGCTTTTATTCTTATATTCTTGACAGTTTTAAAAGTTATTTAGATTTTTTTATTTTACACAGCAATTCTTCATATAAAATTTCAGTTGAATTGTGGTAATTTATTTTCAAATTTCAATGAAAAAAAAGAAGCCAATTTTGAACCTTTTCTTTTTCTATACTTACACGTGTCAAAAGAAAATTCTTATCATTATTTTTAAATAATAAGAATACTTTTTCTTCAAACAATTGTCAAAAAATATTTGGATCAAATTTTATCAATTAAAGGCGACGTAGAATAATTTTTTTTACAAAAAAAAAAAAAAATAATAATAATTAAAAAAATAAAACAGAAAATTTTTTTGAATAAAATTCAATTACAAATTACACTGAAGTTGAAACAATATAATTCATTGGTAGAATTTTGCACTCTGATTTGAAGTTTAATTAAAATTAAATTCTTTTCTAGTTAAAAAATTGAAATAGAAATTTTCTAGAATTTCAATACTAAGAAAATTCGTTGTTATTCTTATTGAAATCTTTTGAAAACGAAATATTTTAATTTTTTCAACATAAAATTACATAAAAGAGTACAAAAATTAAATTAAATTTTTAATTTAAGATACAAGTTCATTGAGAAATTATAGCTATATATAAAATTTAATTTTTTATAAAGGAAAATAAAAAACAACAAAACATTTTTTTTTTGTTCAATTTAATACTTAATTTCCCGGAATTCTGTACTTTTTACTTATACTTTTTTTTATTTGTTTTTCAATTTATATTTCTTTATTTTAAATACTAACATTTTTATATGTTGTATTATAGTTATCCCATATTAACTCAAAGAATTTGCATCTGACACTTAATTCAAATTGAAAAACTTTTCCTTGAAATAAATTTCAGTGTCCACCTTTAAAGCAGCAACAATAGCAACAACAATACATATTAAATAAATTATATACCAAATATGTATACCAAAAATTTAGGTCAAATGATGCAAAAACAAAAATAAAAATACCTGATACACAAAAATTTTCTTTTGAAGAAGTTTTGAGTTTTCCTTTTTTTTTCTTAAGCTTTCTCTATATGTACATATATGTATGTATATATGTATAAATAGAATATTCAACTCAGAATATGTAATATAGAAATTGTATTCTACATGAAAAAATAGAATATATGGATGTTTGAAATATACAATATAAATGATAACAAAAACTAATGGAACAGTCATTCACAAAAATTTTCAAACTCAAAAACATATAAAAATTTCAAAATGAAAATCATCTTAAACGGAAAGAGTAAACATTTATTGAAAGAAAAAATAAAAGTACTTTTCTTGCCAAAAAAAAAAAAAAATGAAAAAAAAAAAAAGAAATAAAGAAAAAGTTTCTTATTAAGTTTTAGTGTTTCAAGTATGTATATGAGATGCAATACAATTTAAGTCAATTTTCAAAGTTCCTTTTTTAAAGAAAAAAACAATTTTTTTTTTTTTGTCAAAGTTTCTTTTTTTGGGCATTTTATGCATGTGCACCAGAATTATTATGAAATATAAAAAATGAAAAAGTGTGAAAAACTAAAGTTTTGATGATAAATCTAAACAAAGTTTTTCAACAATGTTAAAAGGAAAATGTTACACAGCATAATATTTATGAGGAAGGTATGTTTTTTTTTTTTTTTTAGATTTTAGATCTTTATTTTTAAATTGTAAATCATGCTGACCCACAGTTATTCAATCATCAAAATAAATTCAGGTGAGAATTGAAAACAAAAATATAATTTTTTTATGTTTCGGAAATTTAAAGGAAAGATTTTTTATTTTTAACAGAACATTAACTTTTAGCACCTAATTTTTAATTTTTATATAAAACTTTTAGTAATTTTTTCACTAATTATCCTTCAGAAGAGAAAATTGCAATTTTTATCTCAACAGTAAAAACAAAAATTATTCTTTTAGTTTTTCAGATTTTTTTCCAAAATTTTTAAAATAAATACCTTTTTTTTTTTTTGCTTGAGTTTTTAAATTAAATCATAAAAAAATGAAATAAAAAAAGATCTATTTTTTTCACCTGAATCTGACTAAAGCATTAAAATCAAATTAAAAATTTAAATAACACCAACGTAATCACTGGTTACAGAAAATTTAAAATATTTATATCAGATTTACAGTAATATACTGTAAATAAATACATATTATCTGCACAAAAAAATAAAACACTAAAACTATCATTTCTCTAATGAGAATTTCCAGAAAAAAAAAAAAAAAAAAAAAAAAAAAACAATTATTTACAAACTGACATTTCCACATTACTGTTATTATTTTCAAAGACCGACCATAATAAATTTTTTCTAAAACCATTTTAAAAGTAACAATCTGGCATTTATGCTAAATACTTATAAAACCTGATGGCTAAAACCACTTCTAATATTTGTATTAACAAAATATTTTATTTTCAACAACAACAAAAAAGCAACAACAACAATGATTTTAACAACATAAAATATATAATTACTATAAAGATTAGATAAAATTTATTTAATTTACAAAATTCAAAATTTAACAAATTAAATATATTATTTTATGTTAGGTTTTAAATTTTAAATTGTTTGTTGTTGTTGTTGTTGTTTATGTTGTTGTTGTTGTTGTTGTTTTTTATCCTTTTTTACATGAACAAAATTCAAATTTCCGATTTCACTAAAATATTAAATCGTAAACCAACTCATTCGTTTTATATGTGTGTTTTAAAATCAAAATCAAATGAAAAAACATAATAACAAAACAAAAAGAAAAGGAGAAAAAAAAAACAACAACAAAATTTATAAAATGAAAATAATACAAACATACGGGTTTTTGTACATAATGTACAAATATACATACATATAAATATTGCATGATGTTTTTAATAAATTTATATGCATTTTAAAATTAGTTTAAGGTTTTAAAAGGACTAAAATTGTGGCGTTATAAAACGCGAATTGAAAATTTTTGTTAATGTTTTATACAAAAAACAAAAAATATTACGGAAACACATATGTACGTTGGTATTTTCATATAAACATATAATCTATTTTAAATTTATTTGAAAGTTCACCCATGCTACATCCTCTATGTATGTAGTATGTAGGGTATATTCATGTGTATGTAACATTCGTTATTTTTAGTAAATGTGGAATAAAATAATACTGTGTGAATTTACGTTTAATTGCTTTGCATCCAGGATAGATTAAAAATTTTCTAACGTTTTTTTTTTTGTTTTTTTGTTTTGAGCTTTTATTTTTCATCTTGATTCTCATAAAATGCGTTTACTCAGAAATTACAATAATAACATTCGCACATTACATTCTTATGAAATGAATACAAAAAGAAATAAGTAAAAAAAAAAAAAAGAACATAACATACATATAAAGCACCTTCACTTCACCAAATTTATTTTCTATCAACACCCACCGCCTATACTGTTTTATGCACATCAATCCAAATTCATTCTCTTTTTTTTTTCTTTTCCTATTTCGTATTTTACTTTATATTTTACATACATACATACAAGACCCGGAACGAACAGAGAATATATGAATCATTTTTCCGGTAAAGTATTTTTACTCGCTTTTTAATATATAAAATTAATATATACGTACACATAAGTACCTATTTCATTCATACCTATACCTTTTCTTTTCTTTACACGATAAAATATATACACGAAATGAGTATGAAATAATTTGTAATGAAATAACATTTAACCAAAAAAACCTAAACCTTTGACTCTGTGGTATTACTCTCTTTTATATACGATCCCTTTTATAAAAGGTTTTATTGTTGCATTTTGACCATAGAATGATGTATAAAAAGAGGGTGAAATCAATTCGTCTGACTAAAATCCATTATTCTTTTCTGTTTTTTTTTTCCCATATGAAGGGTGGACTTTTGGTTGTCTGCATACACAAAAAACCATTAATTCTGTGCACAATGATAAATACCTGTAAATGGCCTAAAGGAAGAATTTTTTTTTTTTTAATATATAGTGTAAACGATTTCTTTACAGTTTCATATGAACATTAATTACTACATACATACTTCTTAAAATACATTGCTTATTCATTTTTATTGCTTCTTGTCAATTAAATGCCTTAAAGTATATTCGTGAATATTTGTGGATAAAAACTAAATTAAAATAAAATGGTAATTAATTTTTAGTGATTAAGAAGATTTACAATATACCTACGGCTTTCATTTTAAAAATTATATTTTTCTCTATAATTATAAAATTATAAAAACGACAAACATTTTCCACATCAAGGTTATAATTATCATTCACCATCATCATAACAGTCATTATCGTACATACTGATTCACTACCTGAAAATAAGTATACTTTTAATCATTACAAAAATTAGACAAATAAACATCATATTTGTTTCACAATATCCCTTATTGGTTCAATAACAGATAAATTTCATAAAAAATATACTCAAATTATTTGCACATGTATATTCTCATACACAAATATTCAAAAACATCAAATAACAATTTCCTAAAATTCTCTTTAACCAACTTTTCTTTTCATCCTTTTTAATGTCATCTTAACGAAAATGATATCGTTTAATGACATAAAATTATGAATCTATATCTGAATCTGAATATAATACAATATCATAATCATCTTTAATGTACTTTATAAATACTTATATTAAAATGAATAAATCTGGATGGATATGAAAAGCCAAACTATATATTAGTATACATACTTAGAATAGAATTTACTCGTATAATATATCCAGCGGAGCAATTTAATAATAAAATTAAAGAAGAAACATCAGTTGGCGGTTATTTACTATCATGATAATGGGAACATCACTAAACAAAATATTTAAAAAAAAAAACACAATCTCTCCCCCACAACATCTGACAAAATTAATTTTTGTAAAAAAATTATAAATAATTAAAAAAATAATAAAAATTCAAATTGTATTACGTAAATCGTAAATTCAATTAGATTTAATATTTATTTGACTTTTTTTAATCAAAATTAAATTTATATTAAAAGAAGATTTGCACCTTTGTTAACGTCAAAAATATTTTAATTTCTTCTATTATTTTTTTTTTCCAGTTTCTTATGTTTCTAATTTTTTAAAATTAATAAAAAAAACTAATTAAAGAAAATTTCTAAGACTTACGATGTGTGTGAAATGAAATTTCTTAAAAAATATCTTTGTATTAAAATGAATCCAAAATAAATAGAATGGAAATGTTGAAAAGTATTTGTTTATCAATAAAATGTACGCTCTAGAGCTTCTTTCTTTTCTTTTTTTTTTTTTTGAAAATACAGTAAAATTTCAAACTAACACATCGCCTTAAAAGCCAATTTTATGATTTTATCAAACATAAATTTACACTTAAGTACATTCACGTCATTATCAAAATCAACATTGAAAAAAAAAAGTAAACAGAATTCACAAACTTTTCGTATGACAATTAATTTTCTGTCGATACCAATTTCTGATATACAAGAACAATAAATAATAATTGTTTTCACTAATATAGTCTTGTTGATTTCCCCCCCCCCCCTTTTCCACCATTCATCCATAATATAACCATTTTTCAAAACTTCTCCATCAACTAACTTGAATTCCAGCAATTCAATTACAAAGTGCCCAAATTAAATCTTGAAAATTTTCATCTGTATATATTAATATGTATACGTATATCAATAAATATATCAATACAAGTATGTATGTACGGTAAACTAATGATTGTTACTTCCTCATTGATTAAGAAAATAAAATGAAGAGAAATAAAAAATAAATAAATAAAACAAAAATACAAAAAAGAAAAAACAACAACTAACTTTTTTCTCTTCATTTCTTTTGAGTTAAATTGATGATAACAATAACAGTAATTTTTGATAAAATGAATTTACCATCATCATTTTTCTTTCTCTTATTTTCCATTTTCTTCATCGTTTTTTTTTTTTTTTTTTTTTTGAAATTTTCAATCAATTATTGAAACAATAAAATGTGATATACGAAATTCTGGTATATAAATTTGTGTATATGTTTTTTTTACAACGAAAACAAAATAGGAAGAAAAAAAAATAAAATAAACTGAAAAGTTAACAAAACAAAATTACCATCGATCTTTCTTTTTTTTTTGTTTAAATATTAGAAGAAGAAAAAAAGAGAGTAAAATTGTTGGCGATTTTCATTGAAAACAAAGAGGAAAATGAAAGGAAAGGGCGAAAAACAATAAAAATGTATTTCCTTTTTTGTTCTTGTAAGGAAAAAAACAAAAATGAATAAATAAATAAATTGAAATTTAAAGAATGTTTACTTAAAGATGTAATCAAGTAATATATTATTTTAACTTTATCATCAGGTATATAACGCAATAATAATGATAGAATTTATAAAAGTTAGTTACATTTCACATAATCAATTATTAAGAACTTGAAATATTTCATTTATTATGTACAAAAAGAGTAAAAAAAACATTAGAATTAGAATTGGTCGGTTAATGGCCGAAGTGGTAGAGTACTTGATTCTGAAGTTGGAGGTTTCGAGTTCAAATCCGCTTAAATTCACCAAGGCTTTGAATGATTACCAATTTGAATTGGGTATAAGTGCTCGGTATTGAATTAGTTGATGGCTCTGCTTACTGACCATAAACAAATACACAAAACCAAAGCTACATAAATATCAGTGCCACCCCTGTGTTATACGAATAATTTCATTCTCTACCAATGAATTTAGTGGTTCGCATTCAAAACTTTTGATGTATGTACATACCAAAGTTTACTAGATTTCTTTTTTTCTTTTTTTTCTGAATCTACGTTTACCTAAAATATGTATAATCCAACCGCCCATCCCCATATTAAATATGTTCACATATTATTTTCACCAGCATTAGTAACTGAATCCTGTTACATTTTCTGAAAATTGCGAAAATCTTCCATAAACGTTTAGGGCTTCACTATAAAGTGAATAAGCTAGAACAGGATATGAAATTTTATCTTTAAATATAAATATCTTAGAAACTATAACAAGTTTTTCGTAAAGGAAACATAAAAATTTTACTACTAAATCTCTTATGTTGGATTCCTGGAAAATCTTTCTAAAATAAAATTAAAAATCTTAGCTATGCTAACTTGAATGAAAAATTTTTATTAATTTTACTTTTTTACTCTTTTTACTTTTTGTAATTTTTCACGGTACAGTTTTTAAAACGAAACAAAAAAACAATAATAATATAAATTTCAAAATCTCAAGAGAAGGGAACTAATAATTGGAACATGACTAATTTAATTTATTAAATTAAATTACATACAACAAAATATTTTTTTAAAAAAAAAATTGTATGTTATTTCTTATTTTTCTTCCTTCTCTTTTTTTCACTTTGATTTTTTTTTTTTTGCTTATAAATTTAATACAATTCGTTCCAAATGACTACACCATAAAATAGAAAATTTACTATGTTTCATCTATTAAATGACAACGAACATTTTCTTGTTATCGAGTTTGCTTTATAGTTTCTGCTTCTGTTAAAATATTTTTAGTTTTTCGTTTTTTTGTTTTTTTTTTTTTTGTTTTTTGTTTTTGTTTTTGCTAAAATGGCCGTGGTATGTTGCTGTTGCAATTCAGTTCACAGCTGCAAAAATTCATTATTTAAAAAATATCTCATACATCCTGTGACTGGACATAAGATATTATTATAAAATAGGATCAGAATATACTAGTAAAATATACAGAACTACCAGTTAGTAGCGCAAGAAAAACAAGTTTTCGTTTCAATTTGTTGCTGATGTCGATTTAAAGTGGCAATAAATATTGTAGCTATGGGATTTGTATATAAACATATATTTTTGTACTGTATAAGAAAGTTATAAAATTTTTATGTTTTTTTTTTCTCTATCTTAAATTTTATACTCCTACTGAAAAACCATAACATAATAGTGTTGTAAATATATAGATATACTATGTATATAAACTGATGGTAATATAGAATGAATTAGAAAAGATATCATCCTTCAATTTCTGTTATATCCAACACCACACTATGATATTATACTCTATTATAAACTTTATCTGGTGTTGTGTGTAGTTTTTGTTGTTGTTTTTTTTTAAGTCTTCGATAAACGCATGTTATGCCTCAATTCTTGAGGGATATAATGTATATTTTATAATAACTTCATATAATGTATAAACAGGATATATGGTTGGTTTTAAAACACATCCTTTTCGTATTATGTATAACATTATTATTATTTTTGTTTTTATAATACATAGGTTTTCTTCTTGTTTTTCTAAATTCTTATTCTAAACTCTTGAAAATACACCATATATTCATAAACATTTGTACATACTCATAGATTTTACAATATCATGTTTCTATAATGAATATTGAATGCATCATTCATTTGATTTCACTCTCTTCTTACTTCTATTTTCTTCCTAATTCTTTAACATGATTTCAACTTCTGATATGTTTACTACAAATCCTTTCCGGTTAAAAGGAATAAAAAAAAATGCCTATAGCATAATTTCATCTAGTTGCGGTATATGTAATTTATATGAAACAGATACAATGCAGAATTTATACACTACACTCTATAAAGTTGTTATTGTACATTTCGCAATTGATTCATGTTTTTACAATATTTGAAAAAAAAAGCAAAAATACATCATACATCACACACACATGTACATATACATATAAATATATTTATATGTATGTATATATTATAAAATAACGATAACGATAACGATAACAATATCAATACAAAAAATATAAATACCAAAACCTACGTACATTATTTTATATATTATACATACATATATTGCTTATGTTTAGACTATAAAAAGGATAAATATCAAAAAAAAAACCAGCCATAATTGATGTAAAACACAAAAAAAAAATTTTATATTTATTAGATAGGAAAAATATATTTTTCATTGAAAATAACAACTTAGATTTTTCTCTTATATTACTCATTATTATGAATTTAGTGTTATATACTGTTTGTTATACATATAGTACATATAGATTATTTGTGTTAAGAAGATACATGTTGTAATAATGAAAAGCAATTTAAAATATGAAAATATTGTGTTTTAAAGTTATATGTATCTAAATAAAATATTATGTGTATCATTATTAAGTTAGAAATTGCTTGAAAATATGTACAAGATACAAATTTTCACATAAGTTATTTGATTTATTTTTATTTGACTCATAAGAGACATTTAAAAGGAACATAATATAAATATTTAAAAAAAAAAAAAGCTCATTTTAATTACAAAAACTATAAAAATAGTTTTATCAGAAAGCAAAATTTTACATTGGTTTACATAATTTTTTTCAAGGATATTTTGTGAAAATTTAATGTGAAGTTTCCTTTTTATTCACGTCCTTTCCTTGTTTAGCATTCTAATAATAAAAAAAAACTATATAGGTACTAATTGATTTTTCTATTTCACGTTATTTTTCAATTTTAAATTTATCTTGTTTTTAGTTTTTTCCTATTCTTAAGGGAAAAGTATTAATTCCAAACCTTCAATCAATTTATTTATTTATTTATTTATTTTATACTCAAAAGATACAAGATATATACTACATTTTTTATTATAAGTAAACTATTTTAATTTCTTAATTTGTAATTTCTTATCTTTGAGCATGTAATACGAAATAAATTCAATATATTATTTTTTGTTTTCTTGTCATGATGGTATAAATTATTCTTTAATAGTATTAAAGTTGAATTCGATTGAAATTGTATGTATAATAAATTTATTATTTAAATATAAATCTTTAATACTGCAGGCAAATATTATTGAGCATCTACATACACAGATACAATTTATAAATTGATTTTATATACTTATTATATTTTCTTATAAAAATCTATTGAAATAGGTACAGGGTAAGAAAACATAATACAATTTTCAAATAAATCATTATATTTTATGTATAATATCTTCATGTATGTATAAAGTTAATGTACATATAGAGTAATACATGCTCTCTCAAAATCTAATAATTAATTTCTAAAAGGAAAATAAGTAATTGATGTTCATCATAAAGAATTTAATATGAGAAAATTATTATTTTGTTGTTTTAGTATACTCGTACAATTTCAAATATGAAAAGTAGTATAATATCTTTATCTAATTCTATTAAAAACATTTCAAGATATTGTTTGATTGAGGATTGAAGCAATACTTGAAAAAAAAAACTGATGATACTCTTCAATGTAATTGCTTTTACTTTGAATTTATAAAAGATTTTATATACATATGTATGTTATTTGCACAGAAATAAATTACCATAAGCTGTCATCTTATAAATAGGAAATAAAATGAAATACATAATTCCTAATATTGTGTGTTTATTATCAACAATGTTTTCATTCATATTCTTCTTATTTTTCCCTTACAAAAAAATATATACACACAAACAAACAAACATATATAAATGTATAAATGTATATAGTATATAGTATATACATATGTATATACAAATAAAAGCACATTTTCTCAATAATCCTAATCATCACAACATCTCTTATCATCAGACGTCAATATTTAATCAAATGCAATTCAATATGTGTATTTGCTCATTATACATATGTATATCAGTCTCCCATATACGAATATGTATGTACGTTATTATAGTTCAATGTGCTTTAAAGTATTTTTTCTGCATGAAATGAAATATATCAAACAAATGTCGAATTTAAAAATCAATTGTTATTTGTAATTAGATTAAAATGGAAAATAAATGATAATTAATTGTAACTGACATTTGAAACATATCAATTTCAATATAAAATTAATGTTGAATTCTAATAAAGCAGACATTTTAAATTAAAAATAATTTTTGTTTTTAATTGAACATTTACTAGAAAATAAAAACAAATAACAACAACAAAAAACAATGACGTATTATTTTTGAGAATTTATAATTACTATTTTGTAAAATTTCAATAATTACATTTCTCTATTGTTTTAAAATTTTTCATTCATTTCTATTAACAGTATAATAATAACACAATTGATGCATACAAAACCATGCATATACAAATTTTTTTTATGTATACCTATATTTGAAACACAAAATAAGAACAAAAACTAATTTTATAATAAAATAATTATTTACAATAAATTAAATGAATTGCAAAACCAGCCAATATCAAATTTATTTGAATTGTCTAGCTTTTGTAATATCGCGGAATCATACACACACACAAAAAAAAAAACAATAATTATTATTTTTATTTTATATATTCCACCTTATGTTGCACTACTATAATAACATAACATTCTAACTGACACATTTATACATAAAATTGTGAATTTCAATGCATTCATTATGTATCTAAAAATATGCAACAATACAAATACATATACATACATACATATGTACATACATATTTACTAAAAATAGTATATAGGCATTACAATATTGGACTATGCGTGCAATTAACTAACGAATATCATAAATTATAAGAAAATCTGCTGGAAGCACTATTTAAATTTTTAATATCCTTGTTCTCTAACGGTAAATTAAACTTTTATAAAAACACTGTTTCTACATCGAAAAATATAAAAAAAATAATTGACCATATTCATGTGTGTTATATTTAATTATTTGCCTACCTCGACATTTTGAATACAATATGTATTAATCAACTATATATGTACATACATATGTATGTAATGAATATGAGTATGCCTAACACATTACTATTCCCCATTAATAAATATATAGTTTCTTAGAATAGAAAGTTAATAACTAACGATACCTACGATTATTCGTCCCTTACATATTTTTATACACAAACGACACACAATTTAGAGATACATTTAAGCAACATCTGTTATATTTCTATATAATTTCATACCCTAATCATACTCTAGCATTAATAAAGAGATTATATTCAAATAGTAATATAAACAACAATTTTCAGTACATTATTATTATAAAGGATAAGTAAATTTTCAACAAATACCAAAGAAACGGTATACTATAAAATATAAAAAAAATAAATAAAGAAAAAATAGACAAAATACAAGAACAAAATGTAAAGACACCCCATAATATCGTAATTTTCCTTTAACAGTTAAACAATAATAATAGCTCATTGAACATTTATCGTAAAACTAATGCGAATTGTATTGCCGTTATTATTAGGTATTTTTGTGTATATGTTTGTGAGTATGTATAAAATTGCTAAATAAAGCTTAATAATGTGCAAAAATTCCGGATAAGTAAGGAATTAGAAATGAAAATCGGTTTTAAATTGAAGTACCATTTTATTTTATTTTCTTTTGTCTCCTAGTTATTTTGTACATCATAAAACATGAAAATTACACTTTATATAGAAAAAAAAATAAAACATTCAACATAGAATTTTCTTAACAAATCAGCATATAATTTTCTGTATAATTTAAAAAAAAAAAAAAATTATCTTTTAAACGACTAAATAGATAAATTACAAACAAGGCCAAGGGAGAAAAAAAAAGTACATAGAAAAAATAAGATAAAAAGGATGTCTTTTAACAGGAAATTACGATCAAGCGAAATTTTATATCCTGTTATAACCAACAATATATACAAAACAAAAAAATAAAAAAAATAAACTTTAAGAGAAAGAGAAAAAATACGGCATACAATTAATTGCATGACCTTTTTTTGGTATTTTTTTTTGCTTCATTTTTTCTCATTTTCTTCTTTTTTCTATTATTATTATTTTATCTTTAATGTTTGTGTTACATTTTAAGAATCAGGACAAGACATCATCGAACACAAAAAACAATACAAAAAAAAAAAACAAGTAAAAGAGAAGAAAAAATTATGTATTCGTTATCTTAATGTTCTTGGTAACCATCCAATTAGAAAAAATTCAGAACATTATGTGCACTTGATTGCATTTTCTGTACTTTTTCATAATAGAAAAAAAAATTGTTTTTCATAGAAAAATAAATAAGAGAACATTTTATATTCTAACACTGAAGTAAATACTACCACCTAAGTTATAAGATAATTTTTTTTAATGCATATGTACATCCATATAGCTATGTAGTATTTGTATGTATATCTATCTATTTTAAATGCATACCAACAAAAACATCAACCACCCATAATTTACCATCCCCTAACAAAGAAAATTAAACGTAAACTGTGTACATACGAGTAAGTCCACGAGAAAAAAAATATTAATAAGAAAAGAATATAAAATTTAACAGATGACCAAAAATATAAGAATTATGAGTGTTGATTACAAAATGATAGCAACACATTGTAAATCTTTTTACACAATGATAATAATTTTTTTTTTTAAATGTTGTGAACCGTATTTCATTTGTTCTTTGGATTAAAAAAATAAAAAAAGGAAAAAAATTATCTATAATTGTAGTACGTGCAGTTTTTACTAATGAAAATTAAATATAATGTGATGAAACATAAAAAATAAAAATACATGTACCAATATATACACACACATACATAAATAACACACAAAAGAAAAAATAATGGATTTTCATTGCATTCAAACGAAAAATAAAACAATATTTTTTTTTCAAAAATATGTCAAGATAAAAAGGAAGTAAACTTTTTCTTTTATTGTTGTTGTTTTTCTTCGCAGGACATTAAAAGAGTTGTATCATTGTAATGTTAACAATGAAAACAAAACCTTTCATCATTTTACCTTAAAATTTTACAATGCACGGGGCGCCTATATGACAATTCTGAGTTGAACAAGTATTTAGCTTTTTTTTCTAGTAAGAAAAACAAAATTTAATTTTTAAAAAAATATAAAAAAAACTACTTGACACAATCTGCATAACAAAAATATTCTCACGCAATTTTCTTTTTAAAATTGTCTAGGGTAACGATTCTAGTATCGGACCCTCTTAAAAACATTTTTTGAGCTAAGGTAAAAGGAACTTTTAAAGAATTAAGATGCTCAGAATTGATTTCTATAGTGAAATGTTGTTTATAGCTCTGTTGTTAATTGATAAACATAGATGAAAATTCTAGAACAAGGATATCCTAGCCTGAGATTGGTGTGACTGCCCTATATATGTATGTACTGTATATAATAAGTACTGTAAGTAAAAGTCCCTTTTGTTTAAAAGTTAAAAGTAATTAAAGTTGAATGAAAATGAATTTTTTAGTTGTTTTTTTTTCATGAATTTTTGAATTGTGGAAAAAAACATGTGACATGTACATTTCAACAACACTGTGCTTTTTAAGTATTTTCTTTTTCCTTTTATTTTATTTAATTTTTTTTTTCTCTTTTCCACTATCATTATTATTTTTTTTTTTTTACACATGACGATAAATGTTGCACATCAAAACAACATGCAATTTTAGGTAATACAGAATGTAATTTATAAACTCTATGAAGAAAATAATTGATGGTTGTATACCAAAAGAAAATTAAAAAATAAAAAAAATCTCTTCTGTATGTATGTATGTATATAACAGGTAAAACATATGTGAACATGGATATAAAAAACAAAAACTAAAAATAATAAAAACTAAAAATCTAATATTTTAAAAATATGTGAGTGGAAAAAAACCATAACTTTTAGGTATACCATAAAACTTTCATATAATACAATTTTATCTTACACAATCAATAAATCAAGTTACCTGTAATGAATGAAAATAAAAATTTTTCAATTTTAAAAATTTAATTCTATAATAACATACCCTGAATGCTATTTATTTTCTTGATAGCTTATAATATATTATTACATCAGAACTAATGCGCACCTAAGTAAATAAAAACTATGTACATATATGTATGTATACATCCCATATTACATCCGTATACTATATACAATTTATTGTTTTTCTCATATCTTTTGGGTTTATCGTGACAAAAAAAAATCGACTATAATCTATAATGCATTGTCATCAAAATTACTTCAATTATTCTTTAAAAGAAATTAACTGAATTTTATTTTTTTTGTAATAAATAAAATTGAATAAAAAAAAAACAAACCAACATGAAAATCCTTACTTGACCAAAGCCAATCTGAATATATTATGATGAGGACCAATCCATAAGCGTCTACAAATATTTTACGATTCATTTCAATTTTATGTTTCTCATTTTTTTTTTTTTAATTTAGACTTGAACATTATTTGCTTAGAAAATAATTTAATAAGAATAGAATAGAATAGAATAATCAAATAGAAGTTTTTTTATTTCAACCTACATACATATACATTGAATTCAGTAAGAGGCCTTGAATTGTCAAACATTTGTTTAAAATACAGACTATAAATCCTAAAATATTATTTTCTGAATTTTGAAAAATAAAAATTTTTAAGCTTAAATTTCTTATATTAATTTTTTTCACATTTGGAACAAATAAAAACAATCTGAAAAATAAAAAAATAAATACAAATACGAAGTGTGTTATGATATACAAAAAACTTTTATATGTATATGTAAGTATGATACAATATTATAAAACTGATTTTTTCTCAAAAAAAAAAAAAAAAAAAAAAAAAATAATGGTTGTCATTTAAGGTCATTAGCAACTGTAAACAATTACACTTTAATATATGTATATGTAGATCTCGACCATATATCTAATGTCCTAGTTGTAGCTACATAAAGTATATATCGTACATATGTACATTTATATGTATGTATTTACATTTATATAGTTTAATGGAAAACTTTTATTTTTATAGTAAAACATTTTTCTTTTGTAAATATTACATTACATCATTGCAATTGTGTCCTTTCTCATGTACCATTAATGTAATTACCTAAAACTAGCTGCTGGTGTATTAGGATAGACTATACACAAAATGTCCGTTAATTATATTTACATGATCTCATGTGAAT
This sequence comes from Bombylius discolor, assembly GCA_939192795.1. Taxonomy (NCBI): domain Eukaryota; kingdom Metazoa; phylum Arthropoda; class Insecta; order Diptera; family Bombyliidae; genus Bombylius; species Bombylius discolor. The sequence goes on along the minus strand of OW584238.1, from coordinate 43,024,363 downwards.
TTAATTCTACATCTGCTATTTTATTTTCTATTTTTTATTGTTATTTGTTTTTTTTTTTTTTTTAAACATTTTTATTATTTTAGATAAGATGATAATTTGTTGATATAATGTTTAAAAAATTACATGATAATTAAAAACTTTAAAAAAGGAAATAAACAAACAAAAAAAAAATCAGCAAGTACAATTGTTTCCTATTTTAGTTTTTATTTCAATGTAATTTTTAATTATTTTTTATTTTTTTAATTTTAAAACATGTAGGAAGAAGAAAATAAAAAAAAAGTTTTTATTTTATAAAATAATTATCCATTTTTATTCATTTTTTAAAAGTTGAAAAAAAAAAAATGAATATCCTTTTTATTAAAAATAAATTTGTGTATAAATGGAAAAAAAGGATAAAAAAACATTAAAAATTGGGGGCAGCAACAGCACAAAAAAAAAATTTAATTTAATGATGATTTGGAAAGATAAAAGAAATGTATCATTTTCATTTAGCACACGCCTATTTCAAAACTCAATTCAAAAGGAAGAACAACAAAAAAACAATGAAAATACACTATTTTTAGTTAACTACATATAGAAATTACATTTTATTTTCTTCGCTTTCACAACAGACTTTTATTGCTTTATTGTACTCAAAACAACATATCAAAAAAAAAAGAAAATAATGTCTATAAGCTTGTTTTTTTTTTCTTGCAGACATTTTTGCCGAACAATTGATAAATTTTTCATCTTGTCACACGTATCTTTTTTAATTCTTTGTTTTTTCTTTTTTATTATGGCTTGCTATATTTTCATGTTTTTTTGATTTATTTGCGTGCGTGTATTTTTCACGTGATTCTATTCTCATTGTTCTATTAAAAAACAAAAAAGGAATAAGAAAAAAAAACAAGTAAAAAAGGTAAAAAAAAAAATATTTAATTGTAACAACAGAAATAGGAGAAAAATTATTTAGCTGATGTTATTAGATACATACTTATATCACAGAGCAGATATCTATAGAATTTATATTGTCATTGCTTATATACGTATTTTGTTATTTTTATTTTTTTATTTTTTTTTTTTTTCAGATACCTATAAAAAAGTAAGGATACATTCTAAAATTTATTGACAAAAAAGAACATTAATTTCCATGACTATCTTTCCACTTAGTACTTCAAAATTAGAATTTCGAAGTTCCAAAAAGTTGTTTTTCCTTTTTTTCAAAATGAAGAGCTTATGTATATTTTTTTTTCTTTTCATCTCATATTTATTAGGAAACAACAAGGATATCTCCATGAAAATGAAAAAAGTAACAATAAATGAAGAAAAAAAATACATATTATGAAAATTTTTTCATATTTTATAATAATAAAGAAAAAACCACAACATTTCCAATAATTTGGTTTTTCTTTTCTTTATTTTCTATTATTATTCATTAACTAATAATATTGATTACAGCTCCACGTGAACAATATTAAATTCATGTACATACATATATATGACTGATTTTCAGATATACATACATATGTATGTATTATTTTTTCAAGTTGGCAACAAATTATTGAATAAAAACCCATATTGTCTTATTTAATAAAAATCAAACAGTTTTATCCTAATTTACAAGATAAATATTAAATCTATACAATGAACGGATATTAATGAGAATATAATATAAGCCTATATCCGTTTTGATTTTTCTTTTCTAGTTTGTTGTTATTGTATTATATAATATAATCTCATTAAATATAAAATTCAATGAAGATAAAATAAAATTTAAATTAAAGAATCGTTATTATTGTTTTTTATTATTATTTTTTGTTATTTTACATAAATTTTATATCGAAATGAAATTTTTACATATATTTTTTGTGCCAAATTTTAATTGGATCTAGATATGTATACGAAAACAAAACCAAAAAAAAAAAAAAACAAAAAAATAAAAATAAAGAATAATAAAAAATAAAATACAAATAATTGAAGAAAAAAAATTGTTCAATTAATTTGTTTTAATGATCATCCCTCAAGGTACATTCAAATGACATTTAAATTTATTTTTAAATAAAGTTAATTATTTATTTTTATCCTTAAAAATGAATGAAGTAGAAAGGTTCTTTTAAAGAAAATAAATAAAATAAAAATAATAATGAATTCCAGTTAATCAGTCCAATTTTTAAATTAATTTAAAAAAAAAAAATGAAATTAAAAGGAACACGATACAAAATTGTTCCATTTCACTTATTAAAAATTCAAAACCGTAATTTAAATAGACATCCTGACGTCCTGATGAAATGAAATTCAATTATCACTCACATTTATTTTCTTTCGTTTTTCAATTACACTTCACCGAATAATTTTATTTACAAGGATTACAATTTCCTTTTTTTTGCATTTCAATGATTTTTATAAAGCTTAAAAAAAATCATAGCATCAACAACAAAACAACAAAAAAGAATTCTCAAAAAATGAAAATAAGAAGGAAATAAACAAGATAACAAAAACTGAGAATATCATTCAAATAGTAGTTATTACGTAAATGCAAAATAAAAAAATTTATAAGAATGAAAACTGTCACTATTTTTCATTCTTAAAATTTGTATTATATACAAATGTACATACATATGTATGTATATACTATAGCTACCACACTACAATAATAAAAAATTTCCTTTTCATAAAATGCATTTTTTAGCATTTAATCAATATGAAAGCTTTTTAAAAAAAATCTCTTAAAATTCAAATGACAAAGGAAATTATATGCAACGAAAGATAATACGACTACGAAATGACTACGGTGTTGTTATAGCAATAAAAATCAACCATAAAAATTCATATATTGTACAATTTTATAATTATCCTAAAAGAAATTCAAATAAAACTTTCTAATTTCCTTTTCAAGCAAACAAAATACTTTAATATAAACTGAATACACTTTTTAAATCTATGTTTTAAGTGAAATATTTGAAAATTTTCTACAGACATAAACTTTAAATTTTATCGAAAAAAAATTTTTTTTTTCTACTTTTCAGTACCTTGCTTTTTTTTCTTCAATTTTTCATTTTTATTTTTAGTAGCTTCTTTTCTCTCTTTTCAATTTAATTTGAACAAACACAACAAAAAAAATTTTAAATCTAAAGTTTTGGCAAAAAACACATATACACACACAAAGAATATGAGAAGTTTAATTTTAAGAAGAATAAGCAGTAGTAAAATATCTTCTAGCAAATTTATGAAATACTTTTATTAATTTTATCCTAAAGAGACTTGAAATAAAAGAACGAACGAAAAAAAAAAAACAAATAAAACAAAACACAAAATGTAGGTAAACGATAAGAAAACCAGTCAAATAAAAAAATAAAAAATGTGAATGAACAATTTTATATGTGACATCTACTTAAAGTGTACTATGTACTTGTATTATATGCGATTATAAAAATATGACAAAAAATATAAGATAAAAATAGAGGAAAAAAAAAAGAGTTGAAATGAAAATAATAAACGAAAATTAAACTATACTATATGAGAGAACTTTTAGTTGAAATTGAAACGAAAATCAGGTGTGTAGAAAGGTAAAAATATGATAAATATATTCTCATAGGGAAAAAGAAAAGCTACAACATTGTTTTTTTTTGTTTTTTTTTTTTTTTTAGTTTTTTTCTTAAGCATTCAAGTATTGAAATCTCAGTCAGCAAAATGTTTTTACGTTGAAGAAAAACCGCACGTGACATTTCTGCAAATGAAATTTGTGTATTATCATTTGTATATATTAGAAAAAATAAAAAAGACAAAAAAAAAATATTTTCTTTTTACTTAAACCTTCTTGATTTTCCCTGAATCTATACGGAAAAGAAAAGAAGAAAATCCCATTAAAAAAAAAACAAAAGAAAGGAAAATAAAACTCATATTATACTTGAATTTAAAGTCAACATAAGAACAAAAGTGTGAATATGAATCTGCTTGTTAAAAGTATAATGCCTTCTTTTTGTAATCCTCTTTATAAGAGAAAAAAAAAATAGTAATTGTCTATGATATGGAAATTTCTTCAACTTTTATTTTTCGAAAAAAAAAAAAAAATGATTTTCCGAGACGGTTATCATTTGAATATTTTCCCTTCACCGTATATTTTTGTAAAAAAAAAAAAAAAAAAAAAATCAAATAAAAAAAAACGTACATAAATGTTTTCTTCTCTTTTTCTGGCAAAGAATACACAATGTTTCTTCAAGAAAAATATAATCCTTCAAATAATGTGAACTCTTGAAAAAACATTTTTTTTTTTTTAAATAAATATTTTCCGTCTTTTTGTTTTCTTTAAAAAAAAAAAAAAAACGAGCAGTAGAAAAGAATAAAGTAATTTTGTATGTGAAACACTTGATTAAATCTGTTGTACTTTTTTTTTTTTTTTTTTTTGTGTACTTCCATTGTAAAAATACACACAGAAACAGTTGGTTTTTTTTATAGGAAAAAAAAAAAAGGAATAAACTCTGACATTTTTATTGATGTGATGATATGCAAATGAAGAAAATAAATCATACTAAAAAAAATACATATGTATGTATGTATATAAAATCTTATACTTTTTAAGGAGCATTTCAAACTGATGTTTAAGACATGTTATTTTCTTTACAATGTAAATATATAGTTTAACTTTTTTTCGGAACCAAAAAAAGTTTGAAAAAAAGTAATTTTCATCATGAAAACTACAATATATTTTTTTTTTCTTAAAAAAGTTTTCAATTTATATTTTTGAGTTATAATTAAAAATAAAATCAATATAAAAATTTATCAAAAAAAAAAAAAAAAACTTTTGCAAACTAAATGTACAAAAAAAAGGAGAAAAAAAAAACCCTAAAAAGTATTTAAAAGAAGGAAAATATTTTATGAGGGTGATTCTGGCGAGTTTGTCTTTTTAAAAAAATTAAAATTCGTATCTAAAAAATTTTAATAAAAAATCAATTCTAAAATATTTAATCCTTTTTTTTTTTGTATTGTTAAAAAAAGATATATGTTGTTTTCTAAAAAAAAAAAACATCTTTAAATAATTGCAAAATTTTCAAGAATACACTGAGCTTTTCATCAAGATTTAAATATAAAAATAATATTTCAAGATAATTATTAACATCACATTCAATGAAAATGCAATTATAGTCACAATAATATTGTTTTATCAATAAAAATTTATTTATTATAAAATGATCGCAACAGAAATTGAAAAAAAATAATACATAAATATTTTACAGGACATTCATTTTGTTTAATATAGCAAGAACTACCTAATATGTAAACGTCATGTAAAAGAAAAATAACAAACATAACTATTTGTCATCCAAACAATTTCTATATGACATCAACTCATTTCTATTATTAATACGTACATATAAAAAATTTTCTTAGAAAAAAAAAATAAATAGGTATTTATGTAACTAGCTATTACAAAAAATAAATAAAATAAAAGAAAGAAGAAAAACTTTATCCACAAATTTAACTCTAAAAATTTTATAATTCAATTTCTAAGAATGTCTTTTAGGACTTCAGTTATTTACTAAAGTTTTTTATTATTTTTTTTTTTTAATTCAATTCAATTTTTACTCTTTTTTTCTTCCTCTTTCATCCATTTTATGGTTACTTACCTTTAAAATTAAACACAAAACTGCAAAGAATAAAAAAAAAAGTAAATAACATAAAAAATATATATATAAAAAACGAAAGATTTTGTATTTTTTGTATTTTTTTCTGTTAAAATAAATTCTAAAACATTTTTCTAAAATATCCTTATAAGAAACTTGAAAAAATAAAAAATAAAACTTCTTTCCACTTTCATTTTGGTCTAATATAGTTTTATTTTTTTTTTTTTTTATACATATGAACAGAAACCATTTAAGTACATTTATATACCGAAGATATAGAAAATGCAATATATGTTATATACATACATTCATGTATGTATTGAAAAATATATACAAAAATCATGTTTTATAGGATTGCATTCAATTTATTTTAAAGTTTTTAAAAACTTGAAATTTTTTTGAAATATTTTTACGATGGCAAAAAAAAAACATATAATATATCTTATAATACCTTTTTTTTTTAAAAAAAAAAAAAAAAAAGTAAAAAACAAACTATAAAGTTTTTAGATTTATTGCACTATTTCAATGAATAGACTCATGTAAGATATTTTTCTTGTAAAATAGAATGAAAAGAGAATTAAATGTATGTTTTGATGGTAAACCGAATGTATGGATTTTTTGTAAAATTTACTCTAATTTTTTTCTTCTTAAATATTTGAAAAATTTGACCAAAAATAAATTTTTCTTCGTTAAAAATTGATTTTTATTTTCATTATACTTAAATTTTTTTTATAATGAAAATTCTCATTTTCTATCGTATTTTTAAAAATAAAATTTCAAAATAATATAGTTACTAAAATTTTCTAACATTTTTATTTTCTATTAGCATTACCAAATTACCAATTTTAATGCCTGAAAAAAAAATCTGTTTTTTTATATCTTGTCTTTCTACGATATATTATTTATTATACTATACATACGTATATATGTATACTTGGAACTCATGTAATATTAAGATTTCCTCACATCCTTTATTACAATGTAAAATAGATTGAAAATTGAAAGTTAAAAAAAAGATTTTACATTGTTTTTTTTTATAAAAAAATCAATTTTATTATCATATACGTAAAAACAAATAAATATTATATAAACTTTGTTGACAGATAAAATAAATTAAAATTTACTACGTTCTTCTTATTTACTTTTTTGTTAAGCAAAATACAAATACACACTTTTACTTCGGTAACACTTTAGAAAAAAAAATCGAATTATGTTACCTATCAAATATTCATGAAAATTTAGAAAATACAAAACAAGAAAGTATCTTTTTTTTTCACAAGATTAAAAATAAAAATAAAATTTAGAATGAATAAGGTAAAAGAAATTTCCTTACTCATTTATCAAATTATTTAAAAATGAAAAAAAAAACCAAAAAAAAAAAAAAAACAAACTATTATTTTCTTCAAATGTTCTACTTTTAGTTTTTTTTATTATTTTTGTTTTTTATTTTTTTTGTTTTGTTTTTGAAAGTAATATTTTTATATTTTTAGGATAAATTTATTCTTTTGTTCTACAACTTTTTCTTTTGAATAAAATTTTTTATCTTAAATTTCAAAGAACACAAATAAAAAACTTCAAAACTAATATAATAAAAACAAAATACTTATATTTTTCTCCTTATTTTCCATGTCATAAAAACTAATTTAAGATGAAAGTTAATCAAACATGCAAACTACATATATCTCTTATACATACATATTTGTAGAGTCATGCAAAGTTCAAAATCAAAAAATTGGAGAAAAAAAGATTGTAAAAAAAGGAAATAAATTTTAAAAAATCTTATTTATTCATGGATATTTATTACTGATTACATTAGGAAGTATAGGTTCTTTGTTTAACAAAAATCATACACCCTTGTAACTCAACCTGAAAAATAGATACAATAATTTTGAATTTGTGATTTTCAAATTTTTTTTTTTCCTAGTTTAAAATTCTAACAATTTGTATGAAAACAATAGTCCTCGAAAAATCAAATATTGAAAAATTTTCATAAAATCAGCCTTTAAACATGAATCAAAACAAAAAACAAGTGAACAAAACGGAAAAACAATTATTTTTTCCAACATACAACTGTCACAATTTTCAAATATATGTAATTGTAAAGGCTATGTAATCACGTATTGGCTTTTAAATAACAATAAAAAATATAAATTCAAACTAAATAAATAATTTATCACTTTTTCATTATCCATTTTCAAAGTAACATTTCCTATCATATTTAACAATCATAATAACAGTTACAAAAAACTAATACCTATTTTAAAATTAGCGCAATATAAATCGCGTGTTTTGAAATTTAAAAGCAATTTTACGTAAGTACATGCATTTTTTTTTTCTGTTTTAAAGGAAAAGACTAATAAATTTTTCATTATATTTTTTACTGAATTGTTTTGTAATTAATCATAATACAATTTACACAATTCATTTGGTGTACATTATAAGGATATTATTAAATTTAAAAAATAAAATAAATTCTACAGTAAAACAAAACCTTATATGTCCATGTCATAAATTTATTTGAATTTTTTTTTTTCTAGTCAGTTTTTTTATCATGGAATTTTATTCAAAAATTAATAGTTTTCTTTAACATCATATCAAAAAATAAAATCATACAGGAAATCAAATAAAATCAAGTTACTTGAAAAAAAAAAAACGTGTAAAAAGGATTACAGAATAACTTTGAAAATTAAAAATTATTTCTTAGGAAAATGTGTCATGAATGAAGCTCTGAAGAAAAAAAAAAAGAATTTTTATTCCATACATCAGTTTTTTTCGTATTTTTTGGTGATTGATTCATTATATTAGCTTCCTCGTCCTATTTTTGCCTCTGCAACTTTATCTAGAGAACCTATTTTCCAAATTTCATCGAGATCGCTCAATACGAATACGATATTATGAATGAACGATTTCTCCAAATTTCCAATACATACATATGTACATACATATATCATTTTTTTAAAGTTGAAGTTGAAGTCGAAGATTTAATTTTTTTTTAAATTAAAAAAGTGACTTTGTCTTTGAGGATGGAGCGGGGTGGTATTTTTGCAATATAAAGTAATAATAAATAGAATTTGGTATTTTACTTAGTTGGATCGGACCAGTGTTGTTAGATTTTTGTTATCGTTTTTCCCACAAACGTGCCTCGTTTTTCCCTTTTTTCCCCTTTTTGCAATGTTAAAATTCCCTGGAAATTTCCCACATAATTTTTTAAATAAAATGTACAATATTTTTAGGCTTCAAATAGTTTTTATTTAGTAATTCATATATAAAATAATATATAACATAAAAAGTCTACATTAAATGAAAATTCAAATTAAGTTATAATGTTAACAAAAAAAAACATAACAAAGTGTAAAAAACTAAACAAAAAACAAATAAAAGTCTAACATTCAATTATATAAATTTTTTGATTCCATTAATTGTTTGTATATTTCAGTCGGTTGAAAAGTTACACAGTCCATACCTTGGTTTTTAAAAGCTTTTTTTAGTTTTATCAAGCCAAGATTTCTGGAACACTTTTTTCATTTTTTTACTCCCTTCCATCTGAAATAATATTTGAAGTAAAAACAGTATATTTTCCTTAAATGTATATAATAAAAGTATGAGATTCTTATACCTTTAAATTACATATGATGACAACAAATTTATTTGCAACAGTTTAATCAAGTTCACTTTAAAATCACAATACCGCACCGCCATGTCAAAAATAGTAGAACTGACAGTCCTTTTTAGTCTTTCTTTATCTTATCATAATCACATCGCAATTAAAAATGTACTAGAGTAGAGGTAGACATAGTAAAAAACCTTTAGGAGCTTGACAGATTAGAAATTCAAAGATTCGAACACAAGACAAGAAATTTCCCACAATTTGTTCTAAGGACCTTATTTTTTCTCTTTTTACCATATTGCAAATTTCGGTCATGAAAATTACCACGAAATGGGAAATTTCCCACAATCTAACAACACTGGATCGGACTGGCTTCGGTTAGTTTAGCTCTAGGAGTATTCTAGTAGGACCTCTTCAGAAAGGTCTTCGAAAAAAAAACTTTCGTTAAAAGCTTCAGAGGAAAATTTTTTCTGTAGAAGCTTCTTACGTTGAATATAATCAATCTTTCATTTTCTTTTATTTTTAAAAACATCAAAATATTAGAAAAAAAGAAAAAAAAAGTATCTTTTTCGAATATTTCAAATATGTACCTATGTATTTTTTTTTTCAAACTTGGAAAAAAAATTTAGATAAAAAAATAATTTTTTATCCTTCAAATTTTTGTCATGTAAATAAGAAATTTTTGAACTTTTTCCTGTAATACCAAAAATACATGTAAATGTAACTATTTTTTATATATAAGATAAAAATTAAAATAAATTTATTTTTTATTGTTTTTATTGTATTTTCTTTTTTATATAGTGTTCTATAGTGTTTTTTTTTTATTCTAACACCTTAGTTTTCATTATTAAAGAAAATATTGTAAGAACTGGTTACTAACATTCTTAGGCAACTAGTAAAGAGTACATATGTATATGTACTTATGCTTGCATAGAAAGTTTCTAAAAAAAATATAAAAAGATCATTTATGTACATTTAATATTTCAGAAAATTTAGTACCCTTCATATAATTTTTATCTTTTTATTCGGCAAAATGAGGAAACTAATACTTTTTTTTCTCGTTTTTTGTTGTTAAATTTCTATTACGTTGTTATACCATTTATTTATATCTTGAAGGCAATTATTTTATGACCATAACTAAAAATAAAAATGAAACATAAAATTTTGCATTAACTTTTTTCCTTTGATAATTTATTGTGTTGCACTATTTTTTTTTTTTTTTTTCTTTTTTTTCAAATGTGTAGAAAAAGTCATTTTATATATTATAAAAAAGGACTTGAAGTAAAATTGAAGTTATATTTGTTCTCGTATACTCTTCATCATTCATTTTATTATACTTTGAATATATGTAGATACATCTATATGTAGTTTTTCTTCTTTCCTATATTATTCTTGCCTCTGGTTATCGTATGAATATGCAAAGCGCAACGAAAATAATACCACTAAATTATAACCATACCCAAAAAGAAAAATGTAAAGCAAAATATAACATATAACATAAAAAAAAAATTTAAAATAATAACGCATTATAAGGATATTTTTATATTATTATAATTTTTTCTTCCTGTTGCTTTTTTTCTTCTTCATATTCCTCATATTATTATTATACAAAATATTAATATGTACAACATGCTAAAACTCCTTATCGAAACTTATGCAAAACATTGTAACCGCCGGAACAAGTATGAAAATATTATTTTTTTCGAAAAAGAAAAACAAATTCTTTATATTTTACAGGAAAAACGAGAAACCTCTTTTTTTTAAAAAAAAAAAAAACTTTTTTGTTTTTGCGAAAGATAAAAAAAAATGAATAATTTTTCGTTGTTGCAATATGCACTACACTACGTGATGAATGATGATTTTTATTACATAATTTTTAGAATGTGCTTCAAGGAAGTTTTAATATATAAATTTTACGCTTATGCAAGTTTTTTTTTTTTTTCTTTCATTCTTTTTCATCTTTCTGCATGCATATAAAAAAAATTCCATTTTTATTATTCGTCTATTTTCTAGAAAAAAATATTTAAAAAAAATCAACCAAAAATATAAGTAAAATGTGATTACAAATTCATGCAACATATATAGTACAAAAAAATATATCACACACATATACTACACACACACACACATAGATTATCTTATAGGGTATTTATATATCATATAGAATATATGCAATAAAAAAAATTTTAAAAACAATAGAAGAAAAAAAATTCAACAACAAAAAAAACAAATTCCACTAACATAAATTATTATGTTATTTGTGTGTAGAATCTAAATGAAGACATTAATTGCTATTGTAAAAAGTTTTATGATACGGAATGATATCCGCTACCATAGACAAAATACTATTAAAGATTTTCACAAACGAAATTTTTTGAATATAATTTCGTAACAATTTAAAAATTTCGAACGTTAACGCTAGCTGGAATACAAAAATTTTCATTATTTAAAAGCTTAGAATCATATTTTTCTTTGATAGTTCTACAGTTCATATAGACCAAAGTTTATTCGAGTTAATATGAGTTTTGTCAAACTATTATTCTGTCTGCCTTTTACAGTTTAAAGTGGAATGTGAATCACTTAATTAAATAGTAGAAAACAAATTCATTCGTATGACAAGGGTGACATTTGCATCTACAGGTTCAGAATAATACACCATCAAATTTTTTTTTTTTTTAATTCAAATGTTGTATGCTCTACTTGTATATTATAGATAATCGTGATAATACACTAAATATCTATCTATTATTATTTTATCTATGTTCAGAAGTGAACATATGACTAAATAAAGCAAAACCAAAGGAAAACAATTTTACGTATATGAATCTCAGTAAAAATCTTTTATCTTTATCTATTTTATATTTGTTTTTTGTTTTTATAAAATCCTTCTTTTTTCACATATAATACATTGTTTAATCCTTACATCGTTGTTGTCATACAACACAAAAAACTAATCATTACATACATAGTTAAACACGAACAGATGTTATGTGAGTTGAAAATATAAAATTTTAATGACGGTTAAATTGTTACATATATAACAAATCGATTTGATATCTAAGTAAAAAAAAAAGTAAAAAAAAAAAAGATCATAAATAATAACTGCTAGCAAAAAAACAAATTTAAAAAAAAAAAAAAAGAAAATGTTAGAAAATATTTAATTATAATGCTACAAACAAACATACATGAATTCAAGGTAAAAAAATGAATTTCTTTTTTTTAATGTTATTAAAAGATTTTATAAAATAATGAAGAATAAACGAAAATTATTATCATTTTATGATGATTTTTTTTCTTCTTCTTCTTCTTTTCATTATTTTAATCATTACAAAAAATTTTATATTAAATGAAAAATAAAATATTTAAAAAAAGTATTACAGGAAATAAAAAAAAAAAAAAGACGAGAAACAAAAAATAAATTAAAATTTCACCTCAAGGAAATTGAATATAAAAATGAATAAAAAATAATGAGTAAATGATAATAAATGTTTTTTCTTCCAAGAAAGACAAAAAGCAAAAAATAAAAACCTTATTAACGAGGTTCCTTTTCTCAATATTATATTATATACCCCATTTTTTGATATTACAAAAAAAAAAATAATAATAAAATAAAATCAAAAAAACTAAAACAAAAACAAAAATATAATTATTTTGTCCTTTTATCTTCCTTTCTTGGAAAATTTTGAAATGACAATAATATTACAACCGCTTGATTGTCATAGAGCATAAATTTTCATTATATTTTGTCTTTTAAAATACATAATAATATTGTTTTTTATACATGTCAAATTTTTTCTTTCAGATTCTTTTTCATTATTCCTTTTCCTTTTGTTTGTTTTCTTGTCATAAAACAAATTACAACAAAAAAATCACTTAAAGATTTAATTAAATATTTTTTCATACCATTAACGAACAACGAATGACGAGAAACAAAAAAATAAAAAAAAAAGAAAAGCCACTCCAAAATCAAGAGGTATTTGAAAATTATAGGAAAACCATCATCATTGAACCCAAATCGCATATATTCTGTCAAGGACATTCAATTTATTTAATATTTGTGTGTTTGTACATTTGTATTTTTATATATTATATATTTTTGGATGTTTATAGAAATTAAATGAAATGAGAAAACGATAAAACCATTGCGGACAACGTAAATTGACTTAAAATCGATTCAACTAGAGGATACTTTTCCCTTCTACATCACACTTTTTTTTTTACATCTTCTTCATTTTTATCCTTCAAAACTACCATTCTTATTTTTGATTATGTTATAGGGTCGTCATAAAAAAATGAAAAAAAAAATGTATAGGACAGGGAGAAGGAAATGAAAAAAAAAACTAGAAAATTTTTATGACCATTTACTATTTGTTTGTATGTACATATATTTTTGTATATGTGTTTTAGTGTATTACTGGATAATTCCAAAAGAAAAAAAGGATATAAAATTCCTTACTTGTCATATAATATAATAAAAAAAAAAAAAAAAAAAAAAAAAACAAAAATATTCTCTTGTGCATCAGAGTTTAAATTGTTACAAGTTACAACGTGTGCAATGAAATTCTTAAATATAATCTTTGATAGTGATTGGATTTTTACTTTTTCCTAATAAAAAAAATTTTTTAAGAGGATAAAAGAATGTAGAAAAAAAAAAATTGAACCACATTATAAAAAGTAACAAAGTTTATTTTATGTTGTTTTATAAGCACTTAAAAAAACAACGGTTTATACATTCATCAAAAACAAAAGAAAGAAACATTTTAAATACTTTTCAATACAAAGTAGTATAGTAGTACATAATTTAAAAAAAAAGAAAAAAGAATTATGAATTATATTATTATAAAAAACTTACTTTCTTCGTTGGAACAAAAAAGAAAAAAATTAATAAGAATAAGGATGAGGAAAAAATAATAAAAATGAATTTTCTTGATGATGAGAAGAAGAAAACCGATAAGATAAAAACTTTTGTTATTAAAAAAGTTAATGGAGAGTAATAAAGAAAATTAAAGGTTCCTTCGTGATTACAAATTCATTCACTTGATTATTAGATTCTACTTAATTTTCACGAATTATTTTTTTTCTTCTTCCTTTTTTTTATTTTAATGTTAATAATATAATGAAATAATTACCAAATAAAAGCTAATTTAATCGTACTTATTTACCTATTTAAAAAAAAAAAAACGAAAACGGTGATCTATTTAAAAACAAAACAAACAAAAAAAACCCTAACTCAAACTTTAATTTTAATCCTCATTGTAGACGCATAAATTTCAACAGGTCACGTATAAATTACATCAATATATAGCTCCATTAAAAAAGTTACATACAAACTTAATTTATTGTTAATTTAAAAGGGCATCAATTTAATTAAATAGCACGTATAATGTATCTGATAAACCAGTCGAGAATATTCATTTTCTAAAATCAACTTTAAAAAAACTTGATAAAAATTTTTCAATAATCAACAAATTAAATCTGACTATAAAACGATTTCATTCTCATAAATCAAAAACCATACAAAGAAAAAAATCAAATTAATTTTACTTTTCTTTTCATTGGTAAAATACCCTCATATCACACCCTGTTATCATACAATCACACCTAATTAACTTCAATTTACCTTATAGGCATAATAAACAAATTTTAAATAGTAAATACAATGAACGCAGGCCCGGCCCTACCATAGGAGCAGCTGGAGCACTCGCTCCGGGCGCTAAAACTTAGGGGCGCTGAAAATAACTGCTCACTTATTTAAATTTTGTTTAATAAAAAATAACATAAAAGAGAACAATTTTCAAAGTTCACTAATTTAAATACATATACATATGTATGTATTATGTAATATGTATATTCATATTAGATTCTTATATGCATAACATTTCTAAAAAGTACCTTTTATTCGACGCACTAATATTCGCTGTTCATTTATTTAAAAATATTACTACATATGTATGTATGTACATACTTGCATTTATTGTTACTATTTTGTGTGTTAAGAGGAAATAACGTCAAAACAGAATGCGACTGTATATAGGCATCAGCTTCAATTTCAACTCATGGAGCAGAAAAGCTTTTTGCTCCAACGCTATCAAAATTTTATATGGTAAAATTTATATCGTTCCTTATCGCACAAACATTTTCTTTAAATTTTAATATGAAACTTGCGTTGAAATGGTGCAAATAAAAAGTTTGCACCATCGCATCTCTAGTTCTTGATTATGAAAAAATTATAACGAATTTCATCGCATACTCACTTTTATTCTCTTTTACAATGAAACTTGCGTTGAAATGGTGCAAGTAAAAAATTTGCACCATCGCATATCTAATTCTTGATTATGAAAAAATTATAACGAATTTTATCGCATACTCACTTTTCTTCTCTTTTACAATGAAACTTGCGTTGAAATGGTGCAAATAAAAAGTTTGCACCATCGCATCTCTAGTTCTTGATTATGAAAAAATTATAACGAATTTCATCGCATACTCACTTTTATTCTCTTTTACAATGAAACTTGCGTTGAAATGGTGCAAGTAAAAAATTTGCACCATCGCATCTCTAATTCTTGATTATGAAGAATTTAAAGCTCGCCGTGTAAATTTGAAAAATAAATGAACGATAACTACAAATTTATTCATTAAATAATGTTTTTTGCTAAGGAAGCTACTTTCAATACTTTTTTAAAATTTTTTCTATTTATTTAACGTTTTATTATTATTATTTTTTTTTTGTTTTGCTAAGAAGACTGTTTTGAATAATTTTTGTTTAATTTTTATAACTACTATTGGTTATGTTATTGTTTTGAATTGTTATTATTATTATTTTATTTTATATTTTTTATTTCTTTTCAAGATACAATCACATTTTTTTTCAAATGGAACAAAGTAAATAAATTTTTTAGATTTTAAATAATTAAAAAGTCAAGATCAAACGATAATTTTAAAATAATCGATTAATATTATGAAAATATGTATTTCAAGTAGCTTTGAAATATGTTTTCATTTGAAAAAATATGTTGAATGAGGATTAGGCCTATAGGGGATACTTCTTTTAAAAAAAAGGGGCTTTTATGTTCTACCTACAGGGTGGCGCTGAAAATGAACATGCATTTATACATGTACGTACATTTTTAAAAAAATTTCATAACGAAGGGCGTCAAAAATTATAAGTGCACCGGGCGCCAAAATCATTAGATCCGGCCCTGAATGAACGTGTTCAAATATTAAACTGTATTTACTCATGCAAACTCAACTTAACCTCTTCTACTAGTTGTAGCAACGTTACATATTTAAAAAAAAAAATGAAAAAAGAATTAAAAAAGAAAAAAAAAACAAAAAGTTTCCCTTAAAACAGAATTTGTCCACATGAAAATATAATAAATTCTGTATATATGTATGTACATAGAACCACCACAATAAATCAATCACATTGTGTGAAACATGAGATTTCACACTTTTTTACTTAAACTTTTACACCTTCATAACCATCACCTCAAATAAAACATATAATACCAGCATCATTATGTGTAGAAGAGCTATGTATGTATATGCTTATTTTTGAAATTTTACCACTACTAAATATTATTAAATGTTTCCCACATTATAAACGAATACTTTTGGTCAATAAATAAACAAAAATTTGATTAATTTGCAACATTTTATCAAAGGATACTTATTTTTCCTTCTTTAATATTTATTACTTAAGAAATAACAAAATAAAAATATTAAAAAAAAGTGCTAAAAGTTTTGATTAAGAACAATGTCCTTTACAATTGTCACATTTAGATGTTTTTTTTTTTCTTTGGTAAAAATTTCACAATAAATTCTGTTTTAGTAATACAAAGAAAACTTTGATGAAATTAATTACAAATTCAACAACAAAAACAAAATGAAAAACATACTTTTTTTCTTGTTTTTTTTTTTTTTTCTAGCACAGTAATTCATAAGTATTATCATCAATTACACGTTATTTTATGTAAGAAAAACGGAAAATGAAATGAAATAAATTAAATTAAATGAAAATTGTTTGCTTTTTTTTTTTGTTTTCAGTTATTTTCTTTTAAAAAGAGAAAGATGAAAAAAATTACAAACAAATCGAATATAATTTCGGAATTTTAGTTCTACCATAAAAGTCTTTTAAATTTATTTCAATGACATCCTCTATTTCATCTCTTTCTGTTCTTGAATTTTAATTAGAGAATAATTGAAATTTAAAAATTTATTTAAATTTTACAATTTTAAGTGCGGTTAAATTTTTATTTTTATTTAAATAGCTGTCAAAGTTTTTGTTCGAGTTGGTCTTTGTTTTTTTTTTTATTTTTTTTTTTTTGACGACTTAACAATATTAAAAGACAAAAACATTAAATACAATTTTTTCAACAATAAAAAAAAAATAACGAAAAATTAAAATTCAAACTGTAAAAAGAATTTTTTGTTGATTTTTTTTTTTTTTTAATTAAATTAAAAAGTAAACAAAGTCATGGCTTTATTAAAATAAATTGTTTGCTTTGGTTTGTTTTTTTTATTTTTTTATCGTGTTAAAAAAATAAAACAAAGAAAACAATCTAATTATACTAATTTTGATGTTCTTTTACAAACTTTTAAGTCACTTAGAAAAAAAAAAACAATGATATATTAGATAAAATACCCGTATTTTCATCACCTCATGCAAAAAATTATAATTAACCAAGAAAATTAAATTGTAAAACAAATCATAAAAGAAAAAACTTGTTACAAACTTTAGGAATTTCATGAGATTTTCTTTTAAATTAAAATATAAGTGAATTTCTCTTTTAAAATTTTTATTTTATTTTTTATTTTTTTATATTTTATATAAATAATAAATTTTTTAATAAATTTCAAAAATAAAAAAATCGAATGTAAATCAAATTTCAACTTAATAATTAACTTAAATTCATAATAGACTATTATTATTCTTGTGAATTTTTATTACAGGTAATTTAAAACATTTTTTTTTTTTTTTTTGACAACAACAAAAAATAAAAATATGGTAGAATACCTACATAACATTCATTGTAAAATTGCATGTTAAACTAATGACTTTTTGATATGAATTTTTGATACAATGTGTAAAAAAACTTCATTCAAAAAAGAAATAAACATTCAAAAACATCTTTTTCTAATTATTTGTTAATGCACTTTTACATTATACTTACTTACTATATGTACTTTATAAATTTATTATTTTTAGAACTAAAAATAGAATAATTACGTTTTCACGTCGTTTTATACATTTTGTATTCTAAATGTATTCTTTCATTAATTTTACGTTTATGAAAAAAAAAAAAAAATTTTTTTTTATAAACAATATGCGTAGGTGTATCTATAAAAAAATTTTTATACTAACATAAATATGTATGTAATATATTTCACATAAAAATATTTAATTAATTACACAAAACAAAAACCTTAAAAATGTAAACATCATTCCAGATAATATTGTGAAAAGAACAAAAATCAGCATTTTTTTTAAATATTTTCAAATATAATCTTTACTTTTTGTTTTATTTAATTAAAATTACCTGAAAAAAAAAAATCAACTATGTATTGTTTGTTTTTCTTTTTTTGTTTTCAGATAATAGGGATTTCAACATTACATACTTTTTATTTTAGGTATTAATACGTAATTACGTATTAAACGTATAAAACTTCCTGTAATAGAGATTTCAATATAAAAATTAAATACAATGAAAATCCTTTTTATTTACTTTTTTTTTTTGTAAGCAATTACTACTTATACATTATTGAATAGAAAAATGAGAATTAAAAATACTTAAATATGAGTAAAATTGTTAATTTTAAATTGATTTTGATTTTTATTGTTTTTTTTTTTGTTTTTTTTTTGAGTTTAATCTTTTTTTTTTTCAATTTTTGTATTGTGTTTCGTTTAAAATGAATTATAATTTAGGAAAAAAAATGTGATGGAAACATTAAATTGAAAATTCTAAAAAAAAATCTGACTTTTTAAAATAAAATTATAGATTTTTATTTTATCTTCTTGTCCTTTTTTATTTACTTCTTTTCAAAGTACTTTTATTTTGAAAATCATTAATATGATTCTGATTTTTAAACGAGTTTTCCAAAATTTCAAAATAACAGGATTAAATAACAGACGTACATAAAAATGTTTTATTTTTCAGCCACCAGGAAAAAGAAAAAACGAAAAGCTTCATTGAAAATTTAAATTTAATTATCTTTAATAGTTTTTTAGATTTCACATATTCAGACTAATAAATTACATGTAACATAAAAAGTCATAAAAAATAATTTCATAATATAAAACTTGTTGCCTTCACGCAAAATGAAATATTTGATTTACACATTTTTAATAGTACAAACATACGCATATATACATATGTACAAAAAAAAAAAATAAATAAATATCCTTAAAAAATATATTTCTCACATATATTTCACTTTTTCAACAAAACGAAACGTCTTTAAAAACCATTTCGATATATTCAACAACCCTACATATTTTTTTTTTTAGTCTTTTTTTTCATATTCTTTTTCCAATTACTCTCATATTTAGTTTTTTTTTTTTTTTTTTAAATTTAATATAAAAAATTATAATATACATATAAAAATAAAATTTATACACAAACATAAATATATTACAAATTTTTATATGTATGTGCATTATAATATAATAATTCACCTTATATTAAAATAAAACTCATGTATTTTATTCATTCATAAATTTTCTAAATAATGAGAAAATAAATTTTGAAAAAAAAAAATTCACTCTTCTTTTCTCTCATATTTTTTTCACTGTAATAATTCTTATTTCTCCTAGTTTTTTTTTTTCTCAATAATTTTTTTAACCAAATTTTATACATTTTATCCTTTTTTTTTTGTTAGTAAAAATAATTTATTTTATATGTTTTTTTTTGCTGTCTAAAAGCGTACACATAATTTTAAATATCAAAAATTGCCTATAAAATAAATTTACTTCTATCGTATATAACATTAAATATTTTAGTAACACAAACACATAAACATTTATTTATGTTTAAAAAATATACAAAACAAAACCAAAAGTAAAAAAAAATAAAAAAGTAAAAACTGGAAAATTTGGAAAAATATATATTTTTTATAACTGCAATTTATTTTCTTTTTCTACAAAAAAAAAAATTTCTCTTGAAAAAAAAAAAATATTATTTTTTCCTTTATTTTTTATTCAATAATAAATTTTTTTTTTCTTGCTATAAAATGTCATGGTCACGAACTTTTCACCACATTAAAAAATCATATGATTCCTTTATGTACATGTATGTAAGAATTTTTAACTATATAACAAAAATAAAGAAAAATAAAAACAACAACAACATCAAAACACAAAAATAAAATAAAAACCTAAGAAAAATAAAAACAAAAAAGAAGAAAATAAAAATTGTTTTAAAGGCTTAATAACGGTCGTAAAACATTTATATGAAAGTTAAAAAATAAGTCGTTATAATATTACCACCCTATCACCATAATCAATTTTTGTTTTTCTCTATCTTTGTTCCTCTATCCTTGTTGTTGTTTCTTCTTTGGGGGTGGCCGATATTTGTTAAATTTTCTCAAGAAAAAATAAAAATGATGAATAAAAACAAGAATATGAAGCAGAAGTAAAAAAATGATTATAATAATGATCAAATAAAACGCATTTATCTTACATACATATACAACTACACACAAAAATGAAAAGTACATTAAAATCACGAAAAATTTAGCTACAACGATGGTACTCTTTTTTTTTTTTTTTTTTTTTTTTTTTTAAGAATATGTCGTAAAAAAATATACTTTTGCACCTGGGTAACGCGAAACGTAATCATTATCGTATCGTTAATAATAAAATGATTGCTGTAAGGATGAAGAAAGATTGAAATGAAAAAAAAAAATAATAATAATTTTACAAGAATGAAAAGAAAAATGTATAAAAAGTTAGACAAAAAAAAATGTTTATATTTTTTATATCATGAAAAATTTGCTGATTTATTTTGCAAGTGTTTATCTTGAAAGAATATAAAAATAAAAATATTATGGATCATGAATTTTTATCATTACACTAAAATTTTTAGATATGTACGTCATTTTATTACATATTTCCGCTGATACAAGTAAAAAAAAATAGAGGAAAAAAATAAAATAAAAGTAAAACTAAATTCAATTATCTATTAAATTGCATGTAAAATTATTTTTAAAGATACTCAATTTTATTTCATCCGGAAGTTGTAAAAGAATCTTTTCAAAATAATTTTTTTATTTTTTCTTAAGTGAAATAATGAAATCTTGTTAGTTTTATAGCGGAAGGACGTACTGAAGAACTTCTTGAATTAGAAAAAATAATTTGAAATTTAAGAATGAAAATTGAAAAAAAAAAGGCAGAAAATATTATATAAAAATTAAAATTGAATAGTTTTTATTTTAGATCCTAAAAGTATGCTCGAAATATGCAATTTTTTTTAAAAAATAGATTATAATAATTTTTTTATGAATGTAATCAATAAAATAACATCAAATCATATACCATTACGTAAATTATCATTTTTTATTCTTTATTCTTCTCTTGCATTTATAAATAATAATAAATATCCAAATAATCATGAGCATTATTACTTTCACAAATGTCATGTATGTAGATAGAATGCAAAACAATATATTACATGTAAAACGCATTTATGTTAGATTTATACCTTGGTAATGTGAAATATCTATTAATATTTTAAAAATATATAATATGTTTTTAAAGAAAATAAAAAAATAAAAAACTTTTCACAAAACAATAAAAATCTTTTTCTAGTAAAAAAAAAAAATCAAAACAAAACAAAAAAAGACAATCAAGCAAAACATTTGAAAAACAAGAAAAAAATAAATCAACAAACCTGACAATCATAATCCCGATAAAAACAGCTTACAAAATAAATCCCTTTTTGAAGTCATGCAACATTGTCATTATATATATTATGTACATACATTATAAATATCACATATAACATCATACATTCATGTTTTGTATAATATGCATGCATCAGATACATAACAGGATGAAAATTATCCATAAAGAGTACATTTAACATGCAACTATCCTTTATTATTATTTCTGTACGATATTTGTTTAAACATTATACAAGTTATATCACAATCTGGTTTAATACATTTCATCTTATATTTATTTATTTAAATGAAAAATGTCCGTAAAATAGCAGTTACATACAATTATTTCGTAACATATTAATGTAAGTCGAGGGTTAACGCATTTACTATATTGTGTGTGTGTGTGTGTATGTATTTTTTTTTATTGTATTTTTTCATCTTTGTTTTATTATTATTATTTTTTTTTAATTGTAATTTTCAATTCAAATTATACCATATATATTCTCGATATTCTATGCTTTTACATAAATATAAATTTTACAATACTACATATAATACCTGTATGATGAAGGAAAGTAAAAATATACATGATAATATATCCCCTTTTTATAATGTACGCTTGTTAAAAGGATTCAAAACATCATATCATATGTAAAATGTAATTCAACATTATAATAATAATATGAACGATATTCATACACATATATGTATGTACATATATGTATATATGTATGTATGGCTGCGTAAAAAGCATAATATAGCGTAAGCAGTAGGTGTGTTTGCTGTCACGACATGCAAAGGAACAAAGTTATTGTTTTCACTTTAAAATAAAATGTACAAACCAATATCTATATATACATACATATGTACATAAATATTACAAATATGTACATACATATGTAAAATCATGAAGAATATTTTACAATGATAAATATGAATTAAATGTATTGTTTATTAAATTAATGCCTTACAATTAGTTTGAATATTATTTCGTGTATACTTGAAAACGTATATTACTGATTTTTATTTTTCTTCTATGTTAATTTTTGTTATTATATATTATAGGACACCTTATTTATTTGTTATTACATATCAAAAACATAAAATAAAATAATTAAGTATGTACAAATTGACATTGCATATGACATTAAATATTTATTTAATTTTTTTCTTAAATTTTAATTATAAAAATGATTATTTATTGTTAACACTAATTGGTAAGTGGTGTTGTCAAACATGTATGAGATTTTTTGTTTTTCTTTTTTTATGTTTTTTTTTTGTTTTTTGTTTTTTTATTGTTTCTTTAGTTTACTTTGTTTTGTAATTAAAACTTATTTGAATGGTTTGAAATGAAATATTAAAATACCGTAAAAATTGAACATAAATATTTCACATGAACTTTGAACTTTGACCCATTCAATTTTAACATATTTAATTAAAATTGTCAAAATCATTTTTGCCCTTATCATATGTCATAATGTACATTCATTTTACAAAATTTAATTTAAATTAGAAATTAAAATTCAGAAAAAGTTTTTTTTTTCCATTATAGTTTTCCTGTTCCTGTTTCCGTCAACTCTACCATCAAAAACACCCCCAACATATTGTATTTCAAGGATGTTTAAAATAGATGTTTATAACTTATTTATATGTATTTATTCTCTCTTTTATCTTGTTTTTAGGATTTTTTTTTTTTTGTATCCATTACCTTTATTTTTTTTTTTTTTTATTTAAAATACCTGTTGTATTTCAAACTTTTATCTTTCAGTTTTATTAGTTTTATTAGAATCTTCAAACTAAGTAAACACGATATACAATAAACTTTTTTTTTTATATCATTACCAACTTTTTTTCTTTGTGTGTTTGTAAAGCACATCTCGATATTTTACAATATTGTCATACATGTAATATTATGTATATAGATACAGACAGATCAAAGCAAATTTAAAAGTTTTTCAAACAAAATCATGAGAGCAAAAAGAAAAAAAAAATACTGAACTTTTCTTTTAATTTTATCGACAATTTTCTCAAAGGAAAAAGGAAAAAAAGTTGTTCGTGTTTTACGTTTGATTTTTGTATACACTTTAATTTTTATCTTTTAATCTGTAAATAACAGGAAAAAAATTCAGACCGTAATTTGTCTTAAATAAAAAAAAAAAATTATTTTGAATTCCTTTTTTTTCTACAAATTGAAGAAATAAAAATAAAATAATAATAATGCAAATCACATCCTTTTTCTGCAGCTAGAAAAATTTTATCTTTTTTATTTCACATTTTCCAGATAAATCGAAAGGAAAATTATTTTTGTTTTAATTTAACAAAAAAAAAAATGTTATTAAGATAAAATAAATATTTCAACAAATTTCCCATTAGAACAAAAATAAATAGATTTTTTATTGAAGTTCTAGATATAATTTTAAAAGCTGTATTTCAAGGCAAAAATATATTAAAAGTCAAAAACTTTTATTTTTAATTTTATTTTAGAAATTGAATCAGAAATATTTGCTTCTTTCTTATTTCTAGTTTTTTTTTTTTTTTTTCATTAATAAATTTGATTTATTGATCCTTTCATTTATAATGGCATTTCAAGGAAAATAATTTGAAATTTCACTTAATTCTGTGACGTTCCATTGATTCATAAAAATTACATAAAAAAATTTAATATAATCCAAATAAATTTTTGCTTTATAACAAAGGAATCTAGAAATCACAAACTAAAGAAGAAAAATTGTATATAATAATAAATGAAATCTAAATTTTAATAAAAAAATTCTTCAAAAAAATATTCAATAAAAACATTTCAAAAACTTCATTCTTCCATGAAAATTTTGTGTTTCTTTCCTAATGATTTTCCTATTCATATTGTATACAAAGATTCAGTTAAAATTTCTCTGTAAAATACTATCTTTTAGTAAAAAAAACAAACATTTTCTTATAAAATTAAATCATCCCATTTTTGTTATACACGAATAAACCTCATCTAAAGAAATAATCATAAATATAATTTACCACCACCCCTTGTCACACCATTTTCGCAACTTACTAACACTTATACATTAAACTTTTTCGCAAATCTTCCAGGTACGAGTCTATAAACATTTTATTTGCGGCTTATTTTTAGTCAAAAAAAAAAAAAAAACAAAAGAAATAATAAAACAAAAGGAAATTATTATTCGCGTTAAAATACAAATGTTCTACATAAACAAAATGAGTACCTATTAAAATTCGTTATACACACACAAAAACCTAATAAAAAAAAAAAAAGCAAAAACGAAAATATATAAAGTGTTTTTAGAATCCTTTTTTTTCAGTGTGTAATTATAAGAAAGTTAACAAATGTTATTTTTAATTTATAATTAAAACAAGAAAAAATTAAACATGCAATACACCTGTGTGTGTGTATGTATAAAAACAAAATAAAAACAAAAAAAAAAAACGAAATATGCAACAAATCGTTTATATAAAATTTAAATTTTCACCATATTGCATAAGTTAAATGGAAAATCTAAATATGTATGTACATAGTATAGTATAAAATTTTCTTTATATACATATATTTTGTCGTCTTTGTAAGTTTGTATAATTAATTTTAATTATCCTACTTTGTTTTTAAGGAATCTAAGTTTTTTTTATCTTAATATTAGTTTTTTTTTTTTTCTTTTTGAAATTTTTAAAGGTAAAAAGTATAAAATTAAATTAATTTAAATTGATTAAAAAATAAAAAAAAAAAAAAGAGAATTTTTAAAATAGAACAAAAAAAAAACACAAAAAGAAAAATGAAAGTTTAGTAAATACAAAAGAATAAACTTTTGAAAAATTTTTCTCATAAATTTTAAAAATTAAAACTTTTTTTTTAAAAAAAAAAAAAAATATTTATTACACTTTTCTTATAGAAAACTTTTATAATATTCGAACTTCAAAAAAAAAAAAAAAAAAAAAAAAAAAATAAGATAGATTAATATTACTTGAAACG
This sequence comes from Bombylius discolor, assembly GCA_939192795.1. NCBI lineage: Eukaryota > Metazoa > Arthropoda > Insecta > Diptera > Bombyliidae > Bombylius > Bombylius discolor. The sequence goes on along the minus strand of OW584238.1, from coordinate 42,998,304 downwards.
ATAATTTTAAAAGTATCCTTTTTCATACTCCTAAAGGACATTTATTCAATTCATTTGTTAAAATAGAATAGAAAAATGGAAAATAATGTGCATCCATCGTTTCATCATACAAAAGGTTATTATTCTTATTATTCTTATTATGAAAAACTAAAATTTATTACGAAAAGTTCAAGAACACATCATCATTTTCATCATCATTTTCTTTACTTTTCAATTCATTTCTAATATTTTTCTTCTTGATTTTCTCCTTTTTCTTCTTTTTTTTTTTTTTAAAAATAATTTCACTCTTTTGTATTTATATACGTATAACAAATATTATACATGATGCAAGTAATAGAAAAACATTCAATATTTATGATCGTTTAGTTTTCTTAAAATCTCTTTAGTTTTAACTTGTACATATATATATCATTCATTCAACCCTATTTTACAATCCTTAATATTTTCCACTAGAAGAAAAATCTTTTTAAAATGTTACAAGTTTCATACAATTTACACAAAGAATTTTATTAAAAGTAATTTATCTTAAGAACTTAAGAATATTTTAAGAATTATCTATATCATTTTAAGGAATCAAGTATTTGTTAGTTATTCTTACATATTTATAGTGTTTTCAAAACATTTTATTCATTCATTTCATAGCAATCATTGTGTACTATATGTATACAAACATAACAGAATAATACATACATATATATAATAAGAAATATAATGTGCGGTATTGAAAATTCTTAGACAACAAATTTCATTAAAACTTTTTTAAACTTCATAAGAAAAACATTGCATTATTGTTAAAAGAGAATATTTTATGATTTCTAATGGGAATATAGTATATATCCCATTTTTTTTATTATTATTATTATTATTAGTTTTATGATCTTCTAATAAATTGAAGATTTTTTTTTTTTAATTAATTTTGTTGCATTGATTTTTCCATCAGAAAATTTAATAAAAAAAAAAATGAACATAAAAATATCAAATAGGAATTTATGGAAAAAATGTGTGTTATATTACAAAATAAATTTTATAACTACGATACGATAAGATTTTAAATAAAATTTTGTCATAAGAATTTCCTAAACAAAGTAATTAACATACGAGTATGTAGGAGGTTTAAATATTCTTCATCAATAATTAGGTGGTAACTGAGGAGAACAGCAAGCGACATGGCATTCGGTAGCTCAATGGTTTAAGAGCATTACTCCGACAAGATAAAGGTTCCGTGGTTCGATTCCCGGCCTATTCGAATGTCGTATTCATGTTTTTCAGTTACTACACATATTTCATATATTTTTCTAGATTTATAGAAAGATCTAAAATATAAAATGTATTAAGAAACATTTAAAACTAAATTTTATTTTATTTTCACTTAAATTATATTTTGAAACATAAATAAAAGATGACGTTAAAAACAAATACAATTAAAAGTAATCAAAATAATTTTTGTTATTTTTTTTTTTTTTTTCATTTTTTTTTTTTTTTTTTGTATAATTAATTAATTACATATACTGTTCATTTTACAGGTGATATTTTCTATTCTAACTTAATTTAACTTAAACTTTTCATAACAAAATTTTTTCATTTATTGAATATCCTGTTACAGACATAGCTTAAAATACCATGTTACATGCAAAATTTAAACTTTCTGTTCAAAACTGTTATTTTTTTTTTGTGTGTGTGTGTGTATGTGGTTGTTTTTTTTTTTGTACCTATGTTATCTTAATGTTGTTTACTTCGTTGATTTCCTCTCTAAGGGATTATCTTCTTTACATGCATATTTTCAACAAAGTTGTTATATATGTACTTAGAAAAAGTTACTTATTGTTTTCCTGTATGTTGCATAATTTTACCTTTATTCTCTATACATTTATCTAAATAAAATAACACATTTTATCGTATTCGTATTTATTTTCTTCATACCTTCACAAATATATACTAAGTGGAATTTTGATATTATGGAATTCAAATTTTACTTTTAATTTTAATCTAAAATTTTTCATTTAATGTACAATAATACAAGTGTACATAAATAAATTTTACACATTTTTTTTTTTCTTTTAAATAGAAAACTTTATCGTATGACATTTCCGAGTTGATTTTAATTAAAAGACAAAACTCTTTCCAAACACATAGATTTTGTTTTATTCGGTTTATGTATGCATTTCAGGTTAACGAACATATTACATATATGTATGTATTGTAATTGTATGTTACATTATAGTTTCAATTTTATATGTACATACATAGTACATATATATTTCCTTGATCATCCAACTATTTTAATCCATATAAATTTGCTTTTGGAACAGCCTCATCCATATATAATTCAAATTTCGAAAAAATAAAAAAAATAAAAAAAAATACCACAATATTCATACAAAATAATTCACTACCGCATGACAGGATGTTGTTTTTTGGCCTCCAAAAAAATATGTACGTATATACCTATATTTTAATATGTATAACCACAACAAGCTATCCATTGCCAATGCCATTGCCATTGTATATAATATTCAAAATTTTATTTGAAAAAATAAAAATAAAAATAATATTAAAAAAAATTAACAACAAAAAAAAAAATAAAATAAAGTAAAATTCAACAATAAAAACCTCCCTTTAAATAAAAGATTATGCGGAAATATAATATAACCATGCAAAATTTATGGGAACATTTGTTCTTTATTTGAGTTCATACCATAGTAATAGTATACACGTACATAATATATATACTATTTCATATAAGGACATTTATCATGTACACTTGAATAAAAATAATATAAATTTTCTAAAAAATTTTTGGAACAATTGGATGAAATACACTAAAAATATAACAACAATGAAAAATTAAAAGAAAAAAAAAAAAGTAGTAAAAGATTTATGCTGATGCATACTTAGCCAATTTGGATTGCAATTTTTTGATTTTAAATTTATGACCATTAGTTTCTTATTAACACATCTGACGGGCGTTATATAGGATGTCATTTTAAAAAAAACAAAAAAAAAATGAAAGAGTTGATATATATTAAATTTTATCCTTTCTTTTTAAAGGAATTTGACTCACATAATTAGAAAATATAATTTATTTTTATCCAACTATGTATTCAAGATTAAATTCCTAAATTCCAAATACAAATTTTTGTTAGGCTATACGATGACAGTGTCTTTCTGTATTTTATTGACTTTTGTTTTGAAAATAAAATATTATGATAAACTTGCTCAAGCACTTTTCTTGAATTTTTTTTAATCATTTAATAGGTGGAAATGCCTTTAAATTTTTTTTTTTTTGTTTTGTATTTTTTGTAAATAAAAACAGAAAAATTAAAAACTACTTTTTTGATATCAGTTCCAGTTGGTTCAGTTACCTTTAGTATTTCGTTTTAAGCTCAAGATAGGTATGTTGCATATTTTCCCATTCATCTTTTTTTTTTTTTTCTTTTATTCATTTTTTTTTTAGTATTTTATTTCAAGCTTTGTATTATTTAAACAAACTTCAAATATTCAACTTTATTCCATTTTAAAAATATTATAGGTTTTTTTTTATTTTACCGTTGCAATAGTTTTCAAACGGTACAATACTCGAATATATCAAATAAGACAACAAAACAAAAAAGAGCACCACTATCGAATTAAATTGAAAAAATCAAAGGTAACTGACCATACATCACAGCAAATGTTTACATCGCTTATTATTATTATTATTATTTTTTTTTTCGTTTTCTTGTTTTTGGTCATTTTAAATTTCACGTGTGCATTTTCATTATCAAACATATATTGTGTGTATACATTACCTGTATTCGTATTGTGTCATATTACATATTACAGATTGATGGAATTCAGTTCAAGATCATGCTTGTGTTCACTTTTATTTTTATTATTATTTTTTTTTTTCTTAAATAAAAGATACAAAAACCAGCTGTTATAAAGTTTTGTATTTATGTATGTACATATACATACATTATATTTAATTAATCAATCATTTTTATACAAGGTTTTTGTACATTTTTTTCGTATAAACTCATGCAGTATAAAATTTTTAAATTTCTTCTCGTAGGTATTCAAATTAATTAAATGAAACAATATTTTATTTTACTTTACAGCCAAATTTATTTTATTTACTATTTTATTTTGTATTATTTTTTTTTTTTTTTTTTTTTTTTTTTTTTTTTTTTTTCAAAAGAGTACTTAAAATGTAATTTTCATTTTATAATTAATTTCTATAATACTCAATTTAAAAATTTATATAAATTCTATTTTTAATAATAATTATAATTTTAGATAGCGTGATATTGAAGGTAAGGTATAACAGGTAACCTGGAAACATATTAGGATTGTACCTATAGGAGTTAGGAGAAGGGAACCTGAAGCTGGGGTCCAACAGTTATCATTTTCTATTAATTTTATTCTGATAGATCTTATTAAATAAGTATTATTTTTAAGGTTTTTCTATAGTAAGCACCTCCACAAAGGGAATTACCAAATATAACTAAAGGATAGTGTGTAAAAAAATTGAAAAAGGTGAAAGCTAGCTAAATTGTAGTCAGTTCAGAAATGAACAAAATAATGTGAAGGAATAGTTTTTGGTTTTAAACAAATTAATAATTACTTTTTATTTTCTTATTTTGGTAATTTTACATATTATTTGTTTCTTTCTTTTTTCTTATCGAATAAATATTTTATCCATTGGCACTTGAGAAAATATTTTATTTGTTATTTCACGAAATATAAGTCCAAAACTTTTTTCATAACCAATTTTCAATTCATTAAATACTATTTCCCAATTTTCATTAATAAAACGATTCATATTATCTGATAATGCACGATCACCAAATAAATTATCAAAATGCATATAAACATGTTTTGGTTTTAAATCAATTTTATAATCTTTTAATACCATATATAATTCACCATTTTTTTCAATTGGTTCACCAATTAAACGATGTTGAATATCTACATTAATAAGTGTTACATTTGCTTTACCTTTACCAACAATCGGTAATAATAATATTCTTCCAGACATTTCATAATCACCAACAACTTCAAGACGTTGACTAATACTGTCACATATTATTAAGTGTTTATTTAAATCAGTTCTGTAAAAATAAAAATTATTATTTATTTATAAAGTAAAAAAAAAATGATATCAAAGAAAGGATATTACTTAAAAAAAAAACATTTAAAACATATTTAGAAAAAAAGAAATAAATAAATATAGAGAAAGTAGAATAAAAAAAAAAAATTTTCAGGATATTAAAAAAGTGTGTATGCCATTCAGACAAACAAGTAAAATGCAATTGTAATACGTAACATTCCTTTCTGTGTACAGGGTGTACATAACATAAATTCAGTGTATAATTATTTTATTTTAGCTGATAAAAAAAAAATGTTACTCCAAAAAACTCTTAGAAAAAAATCCGTTGTTGTTTTTCCTTGTTTTATTTTCAAAACCTATGTATGTATCTGTATGTAATTTTAAAAAAGAAATTATACACTTTAGTCGCTGTACACCCTATATAATTTAAATCAATTTCTGTTATTGAGAAATAAAAGTTACAAATTTCTTTTTTTTTTACAAAGAAAAAGCGTTTATATTGGAAAAATAAAAAAAAGTGTTATGTACTCATAGCACGATTGTAAATAGTTTCTTGTGTTTTTCTTGTTTTTTTTTTTTTTTTGTTATTTCTTCTTCTGGCAACTAGTATACACAATACACTTACATATATTAAATTTTTTTTAAATTTTCTTTTGAAAAATTTTCAATTTCAATTTGATGTTCTTCATGCATTTTATTATTATTAAAAAACTCACCTGTATTTGATTATTTTACTGGAACCAATCAAATCATAAACTTTAACATTTTTAAAAGTTTGTTTTAATGTTATCGGTGAATTTGATCCAGTATCGATGATTAAACTTTTAACTTGTAGTGGTTCAAGTGGTGGTATACCAAATTCTGCATTACCTGTTTAAAATGAAAATTTTCAAAGAAAAAAAAAAACACAAATAAACAAACAAAATTTTAGTTTTCTTCTTTATTTCTTTTTTATTAATTTTTTTTTTCTCTTATTATTCAAAAAATTCTACTAAGTTATAACTCCTTCAAATGAAAGAAAAATATTTTCAAAACTCATCTTTTTCGAAGTGGGTACTTGTAAAGAAATTGAAGAAAACAAATAATATAATAAAAATAAAAAAATAAAAAAAAATATTCAACGATCATTTTTCATGCAATATTGATTTCAACATCATTTTTGTGTTTTTTTTTCTTTTTTTTTTTTTTCATCAATTTAACTCAACTTTTTTTTTTAATAGTTTTTTTTTTTTTATTTCCATTTGATTTTAAAGATTTAAAGATTTTTGTTATTAAAAAAAAATAATAATAATGTGTAATTAATATTACCTACTTACAAAATTCCATTTTGTAATTCTTATATTCATTCATTTTTTTTTTTTTTTTCACAATTTTAATTAGAACATAAATTTTATTTTATTATTTTTATTATTATTGTGTTACTAATTGGATAAAAATTTCACGATTTAATTGCTTCTAAATTTATAAAATATATACTCATTAAAATATAATCTAAACAAATAACAAATCAGATAATTAATATAATTTTGTATATCGTACGTACTTATTTTATTTATTTGATTAATTAAAAAAAAAAAAAATTTCATTTTAATCTGTGTTTGTAGTGAAATATATCCGAAATTCAAATTTAAAATTACATACAATTTTTTTTTTTTTATAATATTATACTTAAAAAATTTATAAAAATTCAAAATAAACAACAACAACAAAAAAAAATATAAAAATAAATTCAAAGCATATATTCAATATGGTTTTATAAAATTTAAATAATACTCCTAATAATTTTGTGTTTATTTATCGAAATATTTAAAAAAAAAAATGAAAAATAAAAGAAAAAAAAAAACGTTAATAAATTTGAATGAATCAATGATTTAGTTAATAAAAAATATTTATTTAGTATATATGAAAAAATACATAATAAGTATATTTTGTTAATTAATTAAATATGATATGATGGCATTAAGAATTTGCAAATATGAATACATTACATATGGGATATATAATTATATTCTATGGACAATTTTTATGTGCAAAAAATTTCTATATTTTATAAATCAATTTAAATATTTTTGACAAAATACAAGTTTTTTTGTTTTTTTGCTTTCTAATTAAGAATTAATTGCTATTTTATTATTTAGCTAACATAAATTCTGTTGATTATTGGAAAATAGAAAATATTTAAAAAATAAAAATTATGTGATAAAAGTATATACATAGGTTAAAAAACTTTACATTCTATACCTAACAATACATTTACATAAAATGTATGTATGTATTATGAATATGTTTTTGTTGCATTTAGAATCATAATTTTGAATTATTTAAATAAAAAAAAAAATTAAAAGATAATTTTTGAGAATTTTACTTTCACTCAGATCTTTAAAGAATATTTTTTATTTTAAAATTAACTATAATTATGTGAATTTTTTTTCCCTTTAATTTGAATTTAATCTCCCACACATTCAAAATTTTGTTTAATTAATTCAAAAAGCAATAAAATAGATAACTTTCTATCATAAATTATGATTAACATAATTTCAAAATTAAAAAACTGACACGTTTTTCATTTTAAACAATCATTATGCTCACACGCAATTAAAATTATAAAACTAGAAATTTATTAGTTTAAACTTTAGACTTTTTTTTATATTTTATAGTAGGTACATTTAAAAAGTTAACAAAAAATAAAAAAGATTTCTTTGTTCTGAAGAAGCAAGTTATAGATTCTAAAAATAACATATATAGCAACAAAAAGTTGCTGAAAAGATACATTTTATGTTATCAATTTAATTTTTTAACTCGTTTATTTTAGTCATTATTAATTTTTACTACTTTTTTATTTCTTAAAAATGATTTTAAAATTCTTGAAATTATAAAATTTATTTTTTTCCGGAATACATTTTTTTTTTTTATGAGAAATAAATCTACATTAATTCTAGTCTATATTATCCTTTCACTTATTGAATGTTAAACCTTAAAACATATTTTTCAGATAATTAATTGTTTCTTATTAAATATTTTCCTCATATATCATTTCACATTGAATAAAACAAAAATATGTATATTGAAATTTTAATAAAACAAAAAATAAAAAAAACAAAAAAAAAACAAAAACTATATTTGCATTTTTTTTTTTAATGCAATAGTATAAAAATTACTTACACATCACATTTCACTACATTACATGTCGTATAACATATTAATAAAGTACATATATACATAATATGTACTTATGTATATATTCATTTTAAACAAAAACAAAAGATTAATACAAGAAACGTTTAACAATCTAAAAACTCTCAATAAAATATTACTTTTTTTTATTTTTTTTTTTAATTTTTATGATGATATGGATGTCTTCCTGGTTAATTGATATGAAGAATGTGATGTGAAAATACATGTATATATTTGTATATATAAAAAATAATAATAATACAAAAACATTACTATAAAATTGTAGACTATTCATGATACTTGCAATATCTTCTGGGTTATAGATTTTATATTTCTTTACTTTTTTTTTTGTTTTTTTTTTTTTTTTTGTATTATGCAGTTGATATATGTTTTTATGTTTTGTTTTACAAATCAGTGTGCTTGAAATATAAATTAATTTATACACGCACTTCATTTATTTTTCCACCTACTGCACCTATAATATACATATACAATACATGTCTGTCGAAGAACAAAAACAATAAAAAGTAGAAAACTAAAACATGAACTACCGTATATGAGATAATTAAAAACAAATATGAAAAAGTACAGAATGTGAAAAAAAAAAAAAAACATTTAAAAATTGTGGTGACAAGATGATAACGATACGATGATGATGATAATGATGATGATATGAGAACTTTTGTGTAACAAGTATCTACGTATGATTAATTTACATATACATATGTATATACACAAAGTTTTAATTACAATTAACACTGAACACATATTCATTTATACATATTTGAAAAATATTTATAAGTTTGTTTTACTAAATATGAAAAATAAATAGGATTCGACTAGAAATCCTTTAGAAATATATGAATATTTTATGAAAAACATACATATATGTATACAAAATGTATATAAAAATTGAATTTTTTTTTTTTTTTTTTAATTAGAAAATTAATTGATTTGCTGATTTGAATTCTAATTAATGTAAAACTATTGAATTGATTAATTTGAAAAAACAAAAAAGGAAATTTCCAATTAAAAATTGCAAAATTTTAAATTTTACAAAATCCAAAGTGATTTAATTTTTCAACTGTAAAAATTTTCGATTTTTGAAAAAAAAAAAAAAATATGTACCTTCTACATTTTTAAGTACTCAGTTTATTTATTTAGATCGTACATACACATTTAATCTACTTACCTTTCTTTAAAATTGGTAATACATTATTAACTGCATCTGCTAAACATTTATCAAAATTTGCATCCCTTTTGCAAGTATTAAAGTTTTCAGCTATAAACAAAAAAATAAACAGTATTCAAATTAAAATAAAATCAAATTTTAATAAATATTTTTTAAATTTTTTATATTAATTTTCATTTGAATTTTTCAAAAATTTTATTAATTATTTAATCAAAAACTGAAAATTCGTAAAATCATTTGTATTTTTTCTTCTCTTTTTTATTATTAAAACTTATCAAGATCAAGACTACATTTTACCAAAACTACACATATATGTACATAATGATTATTTTTTTCTATCTTTATTGGTAAACAATTTTTTTCTGAATTAGTTTTCGGTTATAATTTTCATCACGTAAAAAACAAAAAAAACAAAAAAAAAAACAATTTCATTATCTTTAGATTTTTCCTTTCTTTCCTTGACTATACAAATTTTTCTTTTGTTATAAAATTACTTTTTTTTTTTAATGAAATTGTTAAATAAAAGAAAAAAAAAACAAAATACAAAATACATAACACAAATAGGTGAAAAACTAAAAACAATATAAATTATATAATCGTATAACTGTATAGAAAACATCTTATCTATTATTTAATTTATTTACTATTTTTCTCATTTGTAAACCACAAATTTTTCATGTTTTCAAACATATTCCATAAAAATTGATTGTTAATGTAAAATATTAATTTCACTCATTAACTACATTTTATTACAAAATCAATAAAAAAAAGAAAGAAGATATTTTTTTTTTTTAAATTTCTTTTCCATTTATTTTTTTTTTAAATTTTGTTTAAAAAGAAATTATATAATGAACTTGTAAACCGCATTCATTCACTTCAAGTACATGAATTTTTTTTTTTTTTACCAACTTTTTCCAACAACATACCAAAAATATAAGAGTAATATCATATTAGTATTTCCGATCCGAATTACCTTATTTTTCTTAATTACTATGTATCTTAAAAAAAATTATTCATATCTACTTGTTGTTATTTGTTTTTTTTTTTTTAATTCTTCAAATTTCATTTAATAATAATTTAATGTTACTACATATGTACATATATGTATGTATAAAACCAAATAAAGATAAACTTTCATTCAAGGTATCTATTTATTAATTCAGTAAGACAGATTTTTTATTTTTTGTATTTACATAAAAATAACATTTTATTGAACTTGATTACTAAATTAAAATAATTTTTTTTTTTATATATTTGAAAAAAAAAAATATATATTAGATGTATACATACGTAAATCTTTTCCAATTGCTAATGATATAAGAATACAAAAAAATCCTAAAATTTTATTTGAAGATATCATTTTTACAAATTTTTAAATATTTTACACTAATGTTTTTTTTTGTTTTTTTAAGTTTTGTTTTTTATATTATCTTTGCACTAAGTCTTGAACAGAAATAAATTCAAGTTGAAAAGAATTATTTAAAATTTAAAAGGTTTAGATAATTTATCAAAACAATTAAAAATTTCACTTAATTTTATTAAAATTACTGAGTTTTTTTTTTTTTTTTTTTCAATTTATAATAGAAAAAATATTTTAATCTCAAACACTTAATCAAAATAATCAAGAACTGACTATCGATTGAACAGATCGAAAGAAAAATATTGTTTACACGTTAAAATCTTTTTACCGTCTGATTTTTAAACGTCATTTAACATCACTTTTTATACATTATTGTAACAAAATATTTCAATACATACAATCAGTTAAATTTTTTTTTTTTTCTCATTTAATATTTTGACCAAAGTCTTGGCTTTTTTTTTTCTTTCTTTTTTAATTCAATACAATTATATATTTATGTAAATTCAACCTCATCAATCCATCTTTTCATCTTCACAAAGATGTTTTTAGATTTTATCATTTCACACATACACAATAGAATGATAAAGTTTAAAAATGTTTATATGACTAAATACGATATTTTGCAACATAAAAAAAAAAAAAAACCAATTTAACATTATCAAAAGATACTTCTGGTCAGGATCTATGTATGTATGTAGATAAATAGCACTAGCGACAGCAACATCAATAGCAATTTAGAAGATACGATGTAGTTCTGGAAACAGATTCATTTTATTAATAAAAAACCTTGATTTTTGCTAATTACTTTTATTTAGTTTTTTTTTCTTTACATGTGTTTTTAATCTAATTACCGACACGAGTTTATAATATACACATTATCATACTGAAGAAAATAATAGTGGTATCTAAAGTCTAAGCAAATGTTTATGAGCACATTCACACTTACCGACTACATTATAACTTGTACAATGGTTTTTTATTTTTTTTTTAATTTTTGATGTAAAAGTACATTCAACTTCTTTGAGATTTTTTTCATTTACTTTTTTTCTCTTATGATGAATGGAATTTTTGTATTTACAATTTTCATCACCTAAAAAATTCAATCTCATCCGTTTTTAAAAACTTTCAGATATGCAAAAAAAAAAATAATAATAAATAAACAAAACTGATGTAATTTTGATTGATTTTTTTTTTATTTTTTTTTATTAAAGAAAAAGCAGAAAAATTTAAAGGTCATTACAACAAAAATGACCCAGAAATTAAAAATTTTTGACATATTTTTGTTTTCATTATGATTAATAACAAAAACAGTAAATAAATTTAAAGAAATGGAATTTCTACAAAATTTTTCAAATTTTTCATCAAGAAGAAAAAAGATCAATTTTCAATGTCAAAAACAAAAAAAAAAAAATTAAGAATTTCAAAAATTAAAATTCCTAAATATTTCTTAAGAATTGATAATTAAATTTTTTTTTTTTTTTATTTCACAGTAAATTTCTTTTTGTAGTTTATAGTCATTCAAGGCATATAAAAATAAATGTAGTACGCGAAGAAATATCTTATTGATTTCTTTTTTTTTTTTTTTTCAAAAGTTAAAAAAAAAAATAGATGCCAAAGAAAAATAAAATGAAATGAAAGAAAACTTCATTTTTCTAACACCCTCAAGATACCATATAAAAATTTTTCTTTTTGTAAACACACAAATACATCACATAACGTTTTTCTTCCAAGTGAATACAATAAGTCAAAAAAAAAAAAAAAAAAACTATAAGATGATGGAAGAAAAACCTTTAAGCGATTTCTTAATGAGATTTTCATTTTCATTTTCAATGCATCAAGGCATTGAAATCAAAGTGAAAAAGAAAGAAAAATAAATTATATTTAAGTACAGAAATTAGATCAATCTGGAAAAATTACTATTTTTTTTTTTCACTTATTTTTTTCTTTTCCTTACAGACGGAAACTCATAAGGATAACAATAGACAGTAAACATTTTCTAAATTAAATCACAAAAATAAAGTTCTAGTACAAAATATTATGAATCATACACTTAACATCCAAAATGTAATATACATAGATACATACATACATATACAGCACATGAAATATCCTTCATTTATTTGAGCAAAATAATGTTGAGAGAAATGGTTAAGTAATATAGAATTGCAAAGTGATAACAAAAATTCTGATAAAATAAGAAAAAGAAAAAATTTATGATAATAGACTTTATATAAGATGAGGGTCAATGGATGGCCATCAAAAGTACTTTTTTTTTTCCTTTTTCTCAGTAGAAAGTTGTTAAATAAGAATGAAACTTGTTTTGTGTTAATCTGGAATACATACAGAGCAACATTTTTTCTAAGTATTTAATAAGGTTGATGATAAATTTGGGAAAAAAAGTTTAAAACTAGCTTCTCTTGACCAAAAATACAATATATACATGAACTTTTTCTTTAAAAAATTTTTGAATGCGTTTTAGTAATATTCTTTATAAATGTATCTAATATTTTTCTATTCTTCTTTTTTTTTATTTCTTCTATTCTTAGTTGTTCCATTTGAGAACATAGAATTATTTTTCATTATAAGTCATTATGTGAAATAAAAGACAGAGTGAATAAAAAGAAAATTGGAAATATGATGTAAGGACGCCAACAAGTAAATTTAATATTCTATAGAATATATATTATATATTTTTTTAAAAAAAATAGCCAACCATTCTTCAATATAAAATATAAAAGACGACGACATAATGTCCATAACAAATTGCCTTTGAAAAAGATTGACGATTATGAAACAAGCAAAAAAAAAAATAAATTAAATAAATTAAAAATCATTTTTGCACATAAATTTTGTGAAAGAAATATTGAAATAATTATTCATTTAGAATAATTTCTTTCTTTTTTTTATTTTCTATGTTTTAATAGGCGACTTAAATTTCCAATTAAAGACAAAAACAAAATTTTAAAAATAATTCAAATTTTTGATAATTTAATTCCATTTTTTTTGCTTTTGGAATATTAAATGGAAAAGGATTAGAGGAAAAAATTAATGAATAAAAAAAGCAGAAAACATACAGAGAGGAAGATCTGATCAACAACGGATTAAAAAATCACACGAAATAGTCCACAATTACAGTTTTAAAAATTATCAGAATTTCTTGATTTCAAATAATAACTCCACTTCTTATTTGCAGCAATTTATTCAGCATTTAGTAAAAAATTTCAAAAAATTAAATCTCTGTTCATGTTTACAACCGCAGATATATTATAGACACAAACTACAAATCCTAAGACATGAGGACCTCTTCAGCTTATCACATGTACTATTGTTTTTTTGTTAGTAGTTAAGCCGGATGTTTTGACTACTTAATGACATCTTAAGTTATGTTACCGTTTCTTCTAGTTTTTGGTTGCCAAGAAAAAATTTACTACTGTCATATTGGAATTTGGAATGTCAAAATTGTCACTACACTTCAGTCTGTCAGTGACAGCAAGATTTTCGCGAGTGATATTTAGTTGATGTTGTTTTGTGAATTAGTTGTTATTTGGATCAAAATTCAATAAAATCTTTTGGATATTTTAGTTATAGAAAACATTTGTCCAAAAGATAAATCATTATAAAAAAAAATTTCAAAACAAAAAATAGTGAAATAGTAGTAAAAACCCATCACCACACCAGCCATGGTACAATAATATCATCGCCCCAAATAAAAATAGGGCTCATTTTTTTTTTTGTTTTTCTAATAAAATTGTTTTTTTTTTTACAAATTTATTTGTTTTTTTACCAATCATATCATAAAGTAATTTATTAATTTTTTCATTATAAATGAGATTGTTTTAAATTTTCATTAAAAATTGTTTATTGTAGAAAAAAAAAATTAAATCTGTAAATTTTTTTTTCGGAATCCCGGAAATATATTTAAACAACAACAACTTGTAAAAAATAAATATACCTATTCAATACTTCCAGAGTATGCGTACTATTTGCGTACTATGTCTCTCAGATTCATAATATCTGAGCTCATGAAGAAAGTTTAGAGTTTAGGTGATAAAAATCAATTGAAATTAAGTAGCTATATTTTTATAGTTATGTTAAATAGTGTCTGCTACAGTTGATAATGCAAATTTTATGTTAACTATCATCTAGTGATTTTTTCTTGTAAATAATTAAAAGAATTAAAAACGACCTAAGGTAATATTTCCACAAAAAATCAATTACAAATTTAAAAAAAAAAAAAAAAAACAGTGTACTAATCAATCAGTTTGTAAATTTGATTGATTTTTGGGATTGGTCAACGAATAATGTGTCCCTAATGGTTTCAAATGTAAAACAAAATAATAATAATGAAATTCAGTTCCTCAATAATAAAATAATAAAACAATTAATTTAAATGATTTCTTCAATAATCATCCGATGCTATTAATTATAAAAATATCACCAGTTATACTGGTTAAAATTTGTGCTTACATATAATAAAGTGTATGCCAAGAAAAAATTAAAAGAAATAAAAAAATCTTTATTACCCTTATTGTGGTGGTGTTCATAGTGTTATATATAGTTTAAAAAATAATAATAATAATAATAGTGCAACATAATGTTTAATTTTATGAAAAAAGGTGTTGGGGTTGGTGGTGGTGAACGTAGTGATCGTGAAAAATCTGAACGTGAAGAAAAAGAAAAACGTAAACGTGAAAAAAAATTAAGAAAAGAAGCAAAACAAGGAGTATCTGGGAGCATGAGCACAGAGGAATTACTTCGATTAGATGAAGTAAGTACATGAGTACCTGTAACCATATACATAAGTAGCTACTGTCTAATTGTACAAGTGTATTTTTAAATAAATTGGTACATATCTACTTGATTAAGAAAATTTTCTAATAATTAAAAAAATAAACAAGAGCACCTAGCAGTACTCTTTAAGTCTGGAATAGATAAACAGTTTAGTGACCTTTTTTTTCCAGATACCTATGTACATATACATACAGATTGTCAATTTGGTATTGATGCTATCAAAAACAATAAAAAAATCTTTAAAACGTGACATCCGTATTGAATTGTCATACTATTGTTAAAACTTATTTATTTGCTTACCTTTGTATGGGCTGAATAATGTGATAATAAGAAGCAGATTTTAAACACAAGAAATATTAATCATATCTTTTTTGTTTTACAACATCTTAAAAAAACTTGAAAGGAAAAAAAAAACAACTTTCATCGAAATACAAATTAATGTGCCTAACCCAAATGTCATCTAAGAATTATTCTCGTCATTAAACAAAAATTCTCCTTGCTAAATAATAATCAGATTTTAAGACTTTAAAAAAACAACAACAACAAGAATCAAGGTAAGGTGTCCTAAAACAGAAAATATACCGTTGTTTTCAAGCTTTGCATACAAATGTGAGATATTTTTGGAATCTGTCATTTAACTATGTTTTTGTTGTTTAAATTTCTTCTTTACCCATTTCAATTTCTACACCTAGTAAAACAAGTAACACCTTGTTTACCTTCATTCATTTTATTGCCTTTCTCTACATTTTGCTTTATTACTAAGAGAGGCAAACATTCTGAAAATTTGTCGTCATCATTTTACTACTTGGTTACATTATTTAATCATATTTTTTGCTTTTAGAGTCATCATATCCCATTCTAATTTTAAATTATTATTAAATTATTTACTTAAATTCATCTCAGGTGTAGAAGTGAGGTGACATAAAATTACAATAAAATCAAGTTTCTTGATTTTTTTTTTTTTTTTTTTTTTTTTGATTTTTTTTAAAAAGCACGTAAATGCTTAAACTTGCTATGTATGTTTGTTGAAAGAGTGAGTGAGTCACGATCTGTATTTGCAGTTTTTTTTTGTTTGTTCAAATATATTATTATTAAGTAACCTCCTGTGTATATTGATTACTACTAAAGAATGCGATTGATCGATTCAATAATTTCCATTACAATAAAATGTTAGTATAAAAATAACTAAATATGCACATATTAAACTGATAATTATAATATGAAATGAAAAGAAGGTAAAAGCAGGAAAAAATAAATAAAAAAAAAATATGTGAAAAATATTTAACATACAATCACATACATTAAGATTATAACATGCATAATATAATATGGTTAAAGTTTTGGACATAATAAATATGATAAAGAAAAACAGGGTCAACCACTTGACCAATATGTAGTAGGTATAATAGAATTTGTGAGTGTGTGTTTTGTTTGTTACCTACATAAAAGTTAATGTTATAGAATTTATTGATATAACAGAAGAAAAAAACAACAAACACAACACCAAAAACAATTAATTGCATATTAATAAGCATTTTTTTTTCCCCCGTCAAACTTACCATCCAACCATTGTTCCGTTCCATTAAAAATCTTTTTCTTAATACGAGCATAAAACTATATGAAAAAGTATAAAAACAATAAATAAAAACAAAACCTGTACCTACTCAGTGTGGTATAAAATATATTATTTGGCAATTGTTTGCTTCTAGCATTATATGCACACTAATTTTTAAAAGCATATTAAAATGTTACCTACCATATCATTTCTAGAGGATTTCGGTCAAATAAAAAAACTAATAAACTGTGGGTATTCGTAAAAAAAAAGTGTAGGATGCAAGCTGAAAAAACATGTGGCATCTTGAACGCCATCACTATCATCATTCCTATAATCTTTATTTTATTTATTTTTTTATTTTTTCTCTTTTGTATTTGATTATCTTATAAAATAATATGGGGAAGACAGAATCATCATCATCGCCATTATCGTCATCAATTTGAAATGAATTGAAGTAAAACACCTGCTTTAACGTTTGCATCTGTAACTTCACTGAAACCACAGCGGATTTAAATTTAGATTCACATATGTATGACGATTGACGATGATGATGGTATACTTAGTTAATTCTAAAAAAGTTATCACAGCTTTTTGTTTCGATTTGGCATCAAGTAAAATATCTCAAGTTCTTTTTTTTTTTTTTTTTTGTAATATGCTCTTGATTATTTATTTATGAATTGTAATTATGATGAAAAGAGAAAAAAACAAAACTAAACACATAAACTTGTTTTTCTAGAAGAAAAAATTAAACAAGAAAAAAATGTTTAAACTGAAAACCTAGTTTTGCAGATCTTCATATATGGACGGTGAGAGTAAAATAAAAATCTTGTATGTACTTCATAAATCACGTTTGTTTTTTCTTTTTTCTCAAAAATTCAATTGTACCTGGATGTATGAATTATATTGTACTTTTGTAGTTTTTATATTAATTTTTCATTATCATTGTTATTCATCCAAATGAAAGTGTTCTTTTAATATTAAAATGATTTATTATACTTAGGTGTTTATTATCTGCTTTAAATACATTATTGTTCCGTTGATTAAGTAATTCAATTCAATTCACGGAAGTATTTTAAATAAAGATCTAGTTTTAAGTACCTTATGCCCTTCAGTCTAAATAAGGTGAATTAGAAAAAGACTTGTAAATTAACATGAAGCCGTATTATGAATGGTAAATAGAAAGAAAGAAATATAAAAACAACAAAATTTATTTAAAAAGAAAACTAAATAAGTATTCCAGTTATATACATAGGTATACTTGTAGTTATGCAAAGAAAACATAATTAAAATACTTAACATTTAATTTTGACTAGTTACTTATACATATATACAATACATACAAATTGTAGAATGTAATTGATTGATCAATTTCCACTCAATAAAATAAACTAATTGTCTGCCAAGTAAATAAATAATAAATATAAAATACGTATTTTAATTAGCGTGATAGTCAGTGATCATGATAGGTAGAATTTATATTTAAATTAATTTAAACATGAAAATTAAAAATCATAAAAGAAAACAATAAAAACATATTTACAGTCTGTTACAAAATTGTTTGCACTAAAAAGAACAAAAAAAATATTAAAATTCATTTCAAATTTTAAATATTAAATATAATATTTGAAAATGCATTACTTAATTTCAAAATTATTCTTAAAATATATACATACTTGAAAATCTAAAGTATGACTTTAGGTTAAAAGTCAATGACATTTGTTAATTTTCTTTGATCTTTACTCCTCTTAATTAACTTAACCATGATGTCTTTTCTAGTTAATGACTAAAGTAGATAGACTTCATTGCTTTAAACGAAGTATGAATGCAGCTAGAAACAAACTTAATGTTATATACATAAAGTACACGTATGATATATGTATGTATGGATATATGTAACATATCTATAATAATTGTTGTTTATAAACCAGCTGCATATTGTTTGTAAATATACTTTGATAATAAGCAAACTGTATATATACCTATGTACATACATACATTTAAATACTTCATACTTTAGCTTTATTTAGGTAAAAAAAAAAAAAAAAAAAATCTTTTAAAAAGTATTACGAATTGATTCACGAAAGAGTGAATTATGCAATTTATACGTTTATCCACCAAAACACTATTTCGTTTTTTTTTATTAATATTTTAGTTAGATTTGACCTAAATATGATTACTAAAGATATTTACATACTTACTGTTATCACATCTTTGTAGGAATTAAAAATAAAACCAGAAGTAAATAGTTAAAAAGAAAAACAAAAACTAACTATAAACAAGCATGAATATAAAAAGTACATTTTAGTTATGCATTGAAAATTCTGTATAATTTAAATCTTCAAAATTGACCTCATGTACTGTTATTTAATATATTTTTTATTTATTTAGATTTGCTTTGTTTACTTTTTTTTTTGTTGTCTTGTTAATGTTGTTCATTTAAAGAATGCATTTTAAGCAAATTATTATTGTTTACCCTTTTTTTTATTCGATGTTAATTTATGAATGTATTAATATGCATATGTATATACTATATAGCTACATGTATAAAAATAAAAATTAGATAATTAGCTACTTAGATAGTAGGTATTCTTCTTAGTAGTACATACCACCCTTGAGCATTATGAAAAAAAGAACACACCACAAGAAATGACAATGAAAGCGTCAGAATAAAAATAAAAGAAAAAAAAATTCTTTATTTACTTTTTTTTTTTCTTTGCCAGCAGCTAAACAATAAAAATTTAGATTGTTTATAAGTCAGATTTTAATGTATAGAAAATAATAAAATAAAATAAAAAATAATTGTAATCAAAATAAAATAAGAAAATAACAAACACATAAAAGAGTGATTAAAATGTGTAGTCAAAGTACTAATTTGAGGTCAAGTGTCGTTTACATAATACCAATAAATTGGAATTGTTTAATAATTAGAAAAGAAAAATAATAAGTGCATATTTAAATATATACGTACATATGTATGTATATGCTGTATATAATAATATGCTTTTAGTATCTTTGTTTTATTGCCTTCATTACACTTTTCTTCTTTATGTATTTCTATCAGTATTCTCATACATATTTTATGATATACTCTTATAAGATTGTTACTGTATACTATATACTTAGTTGAATACATAAAGGAAGTACCTAGATGTTACTCACCTTTGTGTCTTGATGTTGGGTGCGACACGCACCACAGGAAAAACGATAAATAAAAGGGGAATATGTAATAATTTTACATTTACGAATAGTCTAGAAAAAATTGAAAACCGGAACTCGGAAGTAAAATTTAAATTAAGAGCAAATTTACAAAAAGTTTAGCAAGTGTCTGCCTATGAAATTGCTAAATAAAAGTCTACAATATCGTCTAGAAAAATATAATATAGTATTTAACTATATTTTGTATCTTTCAACGGCTGTAGATACAGTTTTAATAGAAGTATTTATTTTTAGGTTTACAGCAACAAAATCAAGTTCATTCATCTGGCACTTTGCTTGCTGTTTGTCAATTAAAATAAACTCTCGAAAAAATAATGTGAAAATAAAAAGAAGCTTACATATACATGTATGTATATACTTACTGTATTTTATTTTATTTTTCTTTTTAATTAACTGCTGACGATGAGGACGAGAAACTAATGGAAAATATTCATTCTGCTAAATGAGTTGTTTCATTATTATTATTACTATTGATTCGATGATGGAGTAACTATAGTTCAAGTTCATTGACAAGGCTAACATGATGATAATGATGATTAACTAAAAATATGTACGATATGTACAGATGACAATTTCATTTTTATTTTAAGGGAAATGATGATAATTGGACATTTGCGTGTTTTCATTATCATAAGCTTATTTACAAAATCTAAATGATTTGCGTGAAATTTGAAAGGGTAGAATATTATTGTTCTTTACGGAATCGATGAAGTAAATATGTAGCATACCTAAAAGAAATTTCGTGTTGATTGAATCCTAGATAATTGATAAAATCATTTATAGACATACCAAATAAAAACCAATAAAGAACGTGATTACTTATGAAATTTTTCTGTATAGAAAAGCATCAAAGGCTTCAGTTTCAACAACACAAATAAAAACCAATTCCCTATCATAAAACGCTTTTAATATATGTATTTTTAAAAAATGAATATGATTTCAAAAATCAATCAAGTTTAACACAATATATGTATAGGTAGTTAAGTTACGTCTATAAAGTAGATACCTTCTTGAGATTTTACAATGCGGTAGTGAGTTAAATTAAAGTATTGATTCAATATTATTTTCATTATAAGAATCATCTAACATACTTATATGTAGGTACTCATAGCACATACATAGCTACGAATTTTTGATTGATTTCGCTCAATACTTTAAACCACAGAGAATATTGCATATTCATAGTTTAATATATTCGTTTATTTATACTTAATATAATACTTGAGTTTTTAATCTACTTTACAGGATGGTTTATTTTGCCCGGTGTAAATTTTTCCGAGGTCTTACACTACGTTTAGACATTTTATGTAGTTTCCGAAATATGTACCTGCTTACAACATTTAAAAAAATAAATAAATAAATAAATAAAAAATAAAAAACACCCTATATAAAATTCTACTCATTTTGTTATTTGAACAATATAGTAAATAAAAATTTTATCTAGGAAAACCGCAAAGAAAAACGCGAAACGTCTATCAAAAAGAAAAACATTCAATCAGTAATTGAGGTAAATCTTAGTCAACCGTAATGGAATTCGTGCCAATAAATAACTTATATTAGTTGCAAATCAGACAGATTAGAAATATCAGATAACAATTTATTGTATCTAACTTATACTCAGTTTTAACAGTTTTAGTTATAGTTACATTCATAGAAAAACAATCAGCCTTATACACAAATCGCTCAGACATCATTGACTGTTATCCAGCTGTGTGAAATCTAAAATAAAAATGAATAAGAAAAACGAAGAAAAACTACAAAATATCATACAAATAAATGAAAAATAAAATGTTGAAAACATGATGTTATACATTAAAAAATTTTTACAAAATAAAAATAAGATACAAAAAATAATGAACTCGCAATCGACTATAACTTCTTGAACAGTCCTGACCAACGACAATTTTAAAATGCATACTTTGAAATTTTATTTTAATAAAATGTCAGATCACCCACGGCTTAAAAAAACAACGATTGCATTATTGAGATACTTTTAAATACCAAATAACTTGAGCTAAGTACAAACTATAGTTGCATGTATGTATATACATATATGTATATGTATACGAATATGAATTCATTGTCATTGCATTTAAATTCACTTATGCAAATTAATCTTTTTAAACGGTATTTATTCTCAATTTTTTAAATTCTTACTAATTTAAATATAGTATATATATCAAGCATCACTTATGAAACCTACATATGCACCCATATAGTTATATGTACATATGTACAAAGATTGTGGTATTTATTAAAATCTATCTAGCTACTTTTAAATGTCGCTTGAATACTGGAAAATTTTTCAAATAAATGAATGACATCTGCAATGTATTATAATTTATTCTAATCTTCCCTTTTCTTATTTATTTTTATTTTTTTTTGCTTTTATTTTTTTGCAGGTCAGAAGATCTTTAAAAATTCGTGGTCGTCGTAAAGAGAAAGAGAAATTACCAAGTGGTATAACAGCTGATTATAGTGCTGAATTTTTTGCTCACCTGGACATTGATCGTAATGCAGAATTAGATCGTGGTACTGAAGAAATATTAGCTTCAGCAATAACAACAACAAATAGCAGTATAGATTATTCAAATGGTAGTGGTAGCGGTGGTGGTAGTTCAATTACATCTACTTATATGTCTTCAAATTTTTCATATGCTAATACTTCATCACCCTATAACACATCAAATAATATTTGTAATTTAACTGGTATTCCACAATCAGATAGTTCTGAGACATCGGTACATTCCGGTAATAATATTAAGGTAAGCTCAAATAAAGTATTAAATATAAAATTATCACAATTTCTAGGGAAATTTTCCATTTTTTATAAACTTTTTTTTTTTTTTAAATTTTTATTTTATTATTTTTTTCTCCTTGAACATGGTTATCTTATCTTGAATTGTGAAAAAAGTTTAGCATGTTTTTTATTTATTTTATATTGTTTTACTGTTTTTTTTTTTTTAATAAGAAAAAAATTATCTTATCAGATATTTAAAAGTACTTACTGCAACGAGCGATATTTATTTCAACATTCAATTCAAAGAATAACTAAGCAATATCTATTTTTGGTATTTGATATAAACAACGATCATATGAAATTTCTTTTTTAAACTTTCACGCTTTTGTATTTCATTGATTTTCTCATCATAATCATCGCCATCATGAACACAAATTTTATGCCCAAAAAAAATTACATTTTCCTATTACAATAAATTGTCAGTGTCGGTTACAAACAATAAATTTTCATTTTTCTTGCATCTAATTTATACATATACTTATGTATATGTAATCTCCTTCTATGTATCTAAAAGGTGCCTTTTTTCCGTTCATTTTTTGTCCTAAAAAATAATTAAAAAAAAAAAATACCAAAAAAATATTGAAGGTCTTTCTTCTTTTATACTTTTCCACACTGTCAAAAATAAAATGCATATGTATATTTTTGCGGACAAGAAAAATAAACATTGTAATTCTATAAAACTGAATATCTACTTAGTACGAGTATTCCATTTTATATGAAAATTTTGATCTGAATCATATTGGTGGTATAAAGAACAGTAATAACAGACCATAAAATTTATTCACCCATTCAATCAGTTAGCAGTCATTCGCATATTTTATCTAAAAACAGAAAAAAAGGAGTGAATTTCGAAAAACAAAAAAAAAACAAAAAATATGTATTTAGGTACAAAGAAATGGCTTTGAACTTCATTATTTCAACGTTCAAGAAATAAAACGGTAAAGTCAACTTCCGGAGTTGATTTTTCTTTTTTCTTATTATTATTTTTAAAAACAATTTTTTTTTTCTTGACTTTGAATTCAAATGCAGTCAAAGATATCGAGATACACTTATGTAAACTGTTATGCATATAACATCAACTGCGGGGGGTGAGGTCGCCACCTTTTATGGTTCGTGTGAAGTTATTTCATTTTATGAGATTCTCTATTGCACATACATACATACTATATATCAACATATGTACATATGTAGGTATATCGACGACGACAACGACCAAAAAGTAAATCGTGTAGTATATTGCAACAGATAGAGAACAGACAGTAGACATACCATATAATAAAAATTGAAGAGAGGGCATATAAATATAGACTAAATAGTTGTATCTATCTACTATCTATTAAATTAATGCAGAAGGTGATCGACTGACTTTTATGTGAATGCAAATAATCATAGTAAACTAAGTAAATTAATTCCAACAACAACACAATACAAGTTTCTATCTACATAAGTATACTCTCTTTCTAAAGTTTTAAGTTATACATACTTATATGTATCTTGACTTTAACTTCCTCATCATCTGATCCACACTAGTTGAATTGAAAAGTCAAACAAGCACAAGCAAGAAAACAAACAACAACACTTACAAGACTCTTAACACAACAAGAAAAGATTTGCTTGACAACCTTAGGAATTTATGTTATTATTCACTCAAAGCGAGATTAATGGAATAAAAGGTCATCATCATACATTGTTTGATTGTTTGCAATTGAATATATATACATAAAATGAATGTAACAATTAAAATTTATGATAATAAAAGATAATAAATATAATTCTTTCTCATTACAATTGATCACGTGTTATTTGAATGATGCGTTCTTGTGCGTGTGAAATGGTTTTTTTATTTTTTAGTTTTGTAATTTACAACTTAAATTACACTTTCACTTAATTGATTGAAATAAGAAATGTACTTAGTTTTAATTTTTGTATTTTGTTTTTTTTTTTATATTTTTAGTCTAAATACCTACCTCCTGTACCACCAAAGCCACCCAAGAGAGGAATTCTTAAGGGATCTCGTGGAAATATTTCAAATATCCATGAAGAAATCATACCACCACAATCAGATTCTCGTGTTGTACTCATGATGAATACTCTTCAAAATGAAATGTTATTTGAACATGGTCAAAATGAATTTACATCCGTTGATAATTTAACAGACATTGATGGAAGTGGAGTAGGAATTGGTGGTTGTGGTGGTGGAGGCGGTGTTATTATCAATATGAACAATAGCGGATTTCATGGATTAACAACAACAGGAAATTTACCACTTAATAATCTTCATGTAATAACATCACCATCTCCATCAGCTGAAAGTCTTACAGATACGACAAATTCATCATTTGCTACACCACCATTCTCATTAAGTCCAATCGGTGAATCACAGGGTATTTATCGTTGGTCAAGAGTTCATAATTTCGAAGATATTGATTTACCATTACCACCAATAAAATTAGTTAAATTACCATCAGCACGTGAATTCATAATAAAACGGCAAAAAACACCAAGAAATGATTTTGGTTTTAGTTTACGTAAAGCAATTTGTTTAGATCGAAATGATAATTTAATTGCTCCGACATTTAAACCTGTGATATTTGCTGAACCTGGAGCTGGTGGTGGTGCTACAGGTTTATTACCTGGTGATCGTTTAATTAAAGTTAATGGCACATTAGTCAGTGATTTATCAAGAGAAACTATTATTGAAATGATTAGAAATAGTGGAGACAGTGTAACTGTTGAGGTAAAAAAAAACTATTTGATTTTCATTTTACTCATGATGATGACACATTTTGAATTTTTTAGGTTCAACCTGTTGCTGAATTAGTTGAACTAAGTCGACGATGTATGGATACTGGTGTGAAAGGAGATGAGACTGATAATAGTTCTCCAATATTAAATAATTGCAATACATTGAGAAGAAGTGCTAGTAAAAGATTTAAACAAGATGTAAGTACTTGAATTTTTTAAAATTTAATTAGCAATTCAATTCCATATGTATAACAGTTAACAATTCAAATTATACGAATATAAAAAGCTAGTTGTCTTGGATATAAAGTATGAGGTTTGTACTCCAACTAAAAGCTTCGAATTGAATTGGAAATGAAACAGAAATTCGTTAGTTTCATTTGAAACGACTGCGTAACGAATTATTGGAGTCATAATTATTACCACTGAGATTTATCTCTTACCCTTTAAATAAGGGTGGATTTTTTTCTACTTTTTTAAGAATCAATTAAAATAATTACAACATTTTTATCCTTGAATATTCCATAAATTAACCATAAAAAAACAGAAGAGAAAAAGTTAAAAATAAAATAACCAATTCCCACAAAATACATGAATTGCTTAATTATATTTTGACTTTTGAACTATCAGACACTTTGATTATTTTTATCTGAAATAAACACGAACTTTAAGATTTGCAAATAAAATTAGATTAAGAAAAGAAAAAGCAATTGATACTAAATTTGGCCAACAGAAAAGAAAAAAAAATACGAAAATTTACATTTATAGGAAAAGGCCGTAATCATCATTAGAGTCTTGAAATACTAACAAAATAAAATTTTTGTCTGTGTGTAGTGTTAGTAAAATTTATAGAGCACGAATTTATATTTATTTGGTTGATCAGTTTAGATCGATAGGTTTGTAAAAGTTGTAAAAGATACAATAAACTTTTAGGAGGTATGTGAACTTATTACATAGTAGCAAAACAAAGTGGCTAATTGTTGGGTATTAAAACATTTTAGGAATTTTTACCTTTTCCCAGCAATAAGTAAAATCATTGTATTGTTTTTGTAATTTATTTGTTCATAGGTACTTAGCTCTCTGTGTGTCATTCGGTATAATTGAAAAAGGAATGCTAATTGTTTGGGCGTATAAAATATTTTCCAATAGTACTTTGTTTGTTTTTTTTTTTTTTTTTTATGTTTACCACTTTTTCTTGCTTATTCGATGACAACTTGCAGCTGTAATTAATTTCCAATTAAATTTTGATTTTTTTATTAGATTTTACCTTTCATTTTTTATCAAATTATTAGAAATTTATTTCAACATTTTTATTGAACTCTGACTTGAAATATTCATTTATTTGTCAATTAAAATTTAAAAACAAAAACAAAATAAGAAACTTATTTTTAATGTTAAAGAACACGTGTTCCTCGAGAAGAGTATATTATTTCATTTTTCAAAAAAAAAAATAAATTCAAATGAAAAAAAAAAAAAATAAGTAACTACATGAAGTTACATTATTAAAGAATTTCATTAGCACGAATATCTGTCGTTTAGTCAATAAATTGTCTTCTTGAAAATATCTAAACTACACAAAAACAAAACAAAAAAATATATAAGAAGAAAAAAAGTGCAATGTAATGATTTTTTTGTTGTTCGTTTTCTTATTGCATTTTATCGCAGGCGTACAATCAGTTATGCTTGCTGAATTTATAATCTGTTGCTGTTGATATTGCAAATGTTATGTATATTACGCAATTCATAAAGTAGCATGAATACTATATCTATGTGCACAGGTAATATTATTAACTATAAAAAACTAATATATGAGAATTTAAAATCACAAAGTATTTAATAGTTTATAGTTTATTTATTCCCTTACCTTACCTTGATATGAAATAATGAAGTCCTATTACTCTCTCAGAAGACAAATCTATGATTGTCACATACAATGAACAATATTGAATATATACATATATACAAGATACAAGTTGTTGACGACAAGAAACTACAACAACAACAATGACCAGATTTTATTGTAAGTAGGTATTCATGTTTCTTGTCGAGATTTTCTTGAACTGTTTTAAATAAAATCTTATACAAAAATGAATTCATTGCATAGATATTAATATTATTATTATGAGTATTTAAAATGCATTTCATATTTCATATTATGTATGAAAAAATTTACAAAAACAAAAAATTAAAAAAATAAAATAAACTATAAAAGATATTTAAATATAAAGTAAGTTATTTGTGGTGTACAATTTCAAATGTTTTTTATATGACTTTAAATATTTATGAATTTGTAGTTTGTGAATTATTCAACTTAAATTTTTTTTTCCTATTTATTTTATTATACATTTTTTAAAGAAATTAATTCCTTCTTAGAATTATTTTTCCCACAGTTTTTTTTTTAAATAGAACCAAAATTTCAATTAAATCAATTGAAAGACATTAAACATAATTTTATTTTTTAATTTTTTTAATTAATTTTTTTTTTTTTAATTGAATATTTGAATTTTTTTTTCACTACATTGACGCCCTCTGTCAATTAGCTCCTGTTTCCTTGATTATATATCACTACTTCATTAACCATCAAACAATTGTCAATTAAATGATTGATATGTGACAGTAAATTGCGCGCGTAAATTGAAACTACATATATATGTACATACATATGTATTTATAGCCACTAGCCACTTTTTTTATTCGTCTAAAAAGTCTGCTTTAACTCCGTTTTTCCATAAATTTTTTTTCATATTTTGAGTTAGTTTTTCATGAAAATTAAAATTGTTAGTGAAAACTTAAATAATAAATTTCGAGTTAACAGAACATTGTAAAACTAATAAAGTGAATATTAAATTAACTACGAAAAAAGAAATGAGAAATTTTCTCACTTTCATCAGTCGTTTGTTTTTAAACTGAGAAGTTTTATATTTTCAAGAATATTTCTGAGCTCGTGCTAGAATTTCGAGAAAATTGTGAATGAAAATTGATAATTGTCGTTTATTGGGACATAAAAAAGTGAAAATTTATAAAGTAAACGTGAAAGTAATTACGAAAATCAAGTTAAAAAAGTGACGAAACATGTAGAAAAAAATACCATCATTGTAGGATCTCTTTCAAAATTTGGAGGGAAAAAGAGGGTAGGAAAAGTATAGCTTACTTCTAAGAACTTCTTTTAGTTTTTATTGTTATTTGTAGTTTTTTTTTCTTTTTTTTTTAAAACAAATATAAAAGAATTAAATTTTTTAATGTGGGAGAAGGAACAACTTGACATTAATATGAGAAATTGTAGATGTGACATGATGTATAATATATAACATGCATACAACCATAATGACAAGATCTAAACTATATATTTCATTCTGATACCAAACACTGAAACACATACATACATATTACTTTAGTACCTATGAATAATATAGTAAAAAAATCTAAACATGCTAGGTAAAAGAACATAAAATAATCTCCAAAACCAATCTATATAAAGGATTATCCTTGAAATCAGATCAAATTTCTTGTCATTTTCTTGCGCTTTTTGCACTGCTGCTGCGCTACTACCTATATTCAGGTCAAGAGTTATGTATACCTATATGTCCAAATATTAATTGAAATATTGAGCTTTATATTATTTTTTATTATTATTATTATTATTTTTTTTTTTTTTTGTGGTTAAACATTACGTGTACTAAACAATAAATATATGTGTAGGCTGTAATATTATAAAATGAACAACATAAAACCACCTACACATTCAATTGACACTGACAAAACAAATATGAAAAGAATTGAATTTTTAATAACAATAAAAAAAAAAATAGAAAGAAAAAAAAACAGAGGAAAACAAAAATTCAATGAGATTTAATTTAAAAATCTTTGATCTTTTTATGAGATTCTTATGAAAACAGCAAAGTAAAAAAATCAAAGCAACAAAACTCTTGAAATCTTGTAATGCTGTATTTTGTTGTACATATTGCTGCTATTGTTGCTCTTACGACCTAGTGTAGTAACAACAACATTTAAAAAAAAAAATAAACTTAGAAACCAATCATCATCAACAGAAGAGTGCTATATCTGGAATTAATTAAAAAGATTTCGCAAGAGGTAACAAAATAAATAATATAAAAAAATACATTTTTAAGCACATTTCATTTTATTTCTATAAGATATCTTAATCCTTCTTGAAGTTGCTTGTATTAAAAATTTTAAGTGTGAATTCTACTTAAAAAAAAAATAATAAAAGTGGAATGAAACAGAAGAAAATTATGCCGAAGTGATGAGAACATGTGCCAACAATTTTCTATAACACTTTTTATTTTTCTACATCATTATCATTTGTTGTTTTTTTTTTTTTTTTTCTTTTGTTTTTTTGTCTGTTTTACACAACACGAAACATTTGCAATCTTTTGCAATAATTAAAAGTCGTGTGTACACATATTAAGTAACTTTTTTTTTTATGTCTTTAACGCAGTATCATCATAGTCATCATAAGAAAAGACCACATTTGGTTAAAAGTAAAAAAAATAAATAAAAAAAATAAGTAATAATAATAAAAACTAAAATATGAGATAAATAATAATAAAAGTGCGAATGAACGTCCTAAAAATCTGTTAAAACATTGAAAAACACGACAACGTCCGTGTAACAAACAAGTCTTTTTCTTAAACTTATTTTACACGTTTCTTGAATACTTTTCACAGTATTTCTCATTTGTTTTTTACTTGTTAATATCATTACACCTTTTTTGTGTGTTTTTATTTTCTTGTTAATTTTTTTCCTTGTCTCCTAAAGTCTCCGCATATAATAAAGTTGCGGACACGTGGGAGAATTGTTATGATATTGATTGTTGAAATTGATTCGATTGCAGTCGATCAAGAGAACAAATTTAAAAGACGTAAGTAAAGTTTAAAAAAAAAAAAACAAAATCTCAGGTAATGTGTGTAGGTGAACCAGATGCATTGAGCTACCGCAATGAATAATCTGACTGATCGACTGACTGACTGACTAATTTTTTTTTCCTTACTCGATTTTTTAACTTAATATAATTGTGGAACGCCAATAAATGAAATTCAAAAGTAATCAAACTATATATAAACACCAACCATGTATAATTAAAATAAAATGGAAAGAAAAAAATTATTAAAGAGTTAAAAAATTTGTAGGTCTTTAAAAATATTGTGTTATCAATAAAATTTCAATTGATTTATTAAGGTAAAAGACGATTTGTTATTTTTTTATAATGATGCATAATGGTGATGATGCGTTAAAATACATTTGATGGCCAACAATCTATTTAAAGTAAAAACATGAAAAATTGATTTCGTTTATTTTTTTCTTTTTAACAAAATTTATACTTTTTTTTATTTAAAAGGAAATGTATTTAAATGGCGTTAACAAACACTTGTCATTTCAATCACATTTAATTCTTTTAAATCTTTCGATTTTTCATTCGTTCTTTCTCAGGTATTTTTAGTATAAAAATTTCTAAAACTGGAAACTGAAAAAAATATACATATATAAAATTCTTTTTCAATAAATAGTGAACTATTTTTGTGTATTCAATTTACTTTCTCAGATCTATTTTAATCGAATGTCATTGACCTTTCGTTACAGTAAAAATTTATATCCGTTTTATCAACATAATCTCATCATCATCATCTAAAAAAGATATTTTATCAATTCTTGAAAGGAAGTTTAAACTTTCACTTTAAAATAACTTTTGCATGTTTTTAAAAAATTTTTATTTATTTATTTGCTTGTATTTATTTACATTTTTATATACTTACACACAATGAAAATTTGCAATTGCAATTATTGCAATTGAATGAACACCATAACATAATATTCAAGGCGATACACACCTTAGGAAGAGAATTCTCATATATTTTTTGTGTAAATATTTTTATGATAATGTTGATGATGATAATGATAATGATTAAAAAGTGCAAATAAAACACGCAAACTTTATGTTTAGATATAATTTAATGAGTTCTTGTGAAAATTAAAAAGAAAATTGTAAAAATTAAAATGAAAATTGTAAAAATTTCAAAAGAAATGAAAACATACTATTTAAAATATTAGAAAAAAAAAGTGCATTAAATAGAAAATTATTGATGCGTTCATTATTTTTTCAAAATGTTAATTTCATTTATTTAAAATATATCTTTATGAATAAGTAAATTTTCCCTATGAATTTAAAAGATATTAATTCAATTTTGAAAATATTTTCTTTATCTTTTATAGTACTTTTATTATATTTTTCTTTGATAGCTTAAAGCAATATGCAATAATTCTTGAACTTTTACCTTAAAATTTTTCCAATTATTCATAAAATTAGATTTTTAGATAAAAATTTTATATTTTTACTTCATGATCGCCTTGAGTTTTATTTTATTGATGAAAAAAAATACTAGATGTTTTTTTTTTTTTATTCGTTTTTCTATGTGATATCTTTTGATGTTTTGTTGTAACATTTGAAAATTTCAACCTACAAAAAGGTTATCAAAATAAGAAAACAAAAGAAAAATGATGCATGACTTACATTGAAAATCATTTGTCATATTTATTTTATTTTTTATTTATTTATATGCCATCAGCCACTGATTTTTATTTACATTATTATTGTTTTCTAATCAAGAAAATAAAAATAATTAATCATAAGCCAGCACATTTTATATTTGTTTTTAATATGAAAAAAAAAAAGATATGATTTCAATTAAAAGAAAGAAAGGAGAAAAAAAAATCAAATAAAAGTACCTAACTGTCGGCCCTTTTTTGTTGTTTTTTTTTTCTTTTCTTTTTATATTTTATTAATTTGTTTTAATTATATGCATCACCTTTAATGACTTTCTTTTATTTACTTCTTTTATGTGTTTTTATTTTCTTTCATTTTCTTCAATATAATTTGTTCTAAGAACATATAATAATGGAAAAGACATGATTCTGATTACTTATTCGCTGTTGCGGTGAATGAACTGTACAGTAAAGATTTTTTTTTTTTTTTTTTTTTTTTTTTTTTTTTTTTTTTTTTTTTTTTTTGTACGTGAATTGATTCTGAACAGTCTGCATACATAAAAAATTACATATTATTATATACTCTTCTAATATAAATTGTCACAATATTTAAATAAACAAATACATATAATGTATCTTTCATATCATCATGATAATAATGATTGAATTGAATGCACAATTGAAGCAAACGAAGACAGAAGTCAATCAGATAATATATTGTATAGCCCTTATGAAACCGGGCCCATAATAAATGGTAATATATTATTATTACTACATATTCAGATATACAGTTAAAGAAGATATCCCTCAAATTATTTCATATATATATATGTATGTACATAATATATAATAATTGTGTCGAGGAAGCAATTGAATGATGATTAAATTTGTTATGCTTGCATTCACTTTTTAGACAACAGTATAGAAACTAACTAATAGTATAGATTTAGATCAAATTCATAAAACAGAACAAATAAAATAAAAAGTTCTTATACGCAATAACTGAAAAACCAATGTGAATTTGAATACATATGTTTCAATGACCGGGTATCTGGGTTCCTAAAACTAAACTACTTTTAACTTATGTAGGAGTTTAAAACTTATAGGACCCTCTTCGATATCCTTTGTTTTTTTTTTTTTTTTTTTTTTTTTCTAAACAGAAAAAAAGCCCAAAAATTATTTGATTATCAAGGAGTTACAACCAGAAAAATTTTTTATGATTTCAAACATTTCTTTTTCTGTTGTGACAACTTAAAAAAATCATGGTCATTAATATATACAA
Organism: Bombylius discolor; assembly: GCA_939192795.1. NCBI lineage: Eukaryota > Metazoa > Arthropoda > Insecta > Diptera > Bombyliidae > Bombylius > Bombylius discolor. Next base: position 42,964,602 of record OW584238.1, on the reverse strand, counting down.
TGAAGTACAGCAAAAGGGAGAAATCAATGAACCCAAAAAACAAAACAAAACAAAAACAAAAAAACCAAGAAAAATAAAAAACGAAATAAAAATTATATGTACTCATCATTTATTATAAATAGGTCTCCCTACTCCCTATATGATACGTATTTTCCTCACTTGTATATCTGCATATCTTTCACCACACAGATTCTAATTAAAGGTAATATTATAATGTGAGTCTTGTTTAAAACATATATCATGTTGATATTGGGCAGGAAGTTAATGGGACGGAAAGCCAACTACAGTCGTTGTTGTTGATTGATTTAATGATACTAACAACAAACACACCACCAAGAATAACAAGAATATTAACAAATAGTATATCATAGAATTTAATATTACAAATGTTTCAAATGTTAAAGTGTTGAACTAAAATATTAAAACAAAATTCATTTTTAAAATCCCACACAAAATATAATTTCTTAGATACTATTTATAAGTTATAATTCTGTAGTCTTTTTATGGAAGGTTTTTGTCTTATACATTTTTTTTTTTAGTTTTTTATTGTTTTAGTTTTAGTTTTAGTTTTTTTTTTTCTGTAAATTCTTACACTAAATTGTTTATAATACTTTATTATACTATTGTAAAAATATTTCTGTGCAAATATTTTGCAATATTTTTAATTATTACTATGCAAAAAAAAAAAAAAAAAAAAAAAAAAGCTTTTTCTCATTTGTTTTGGAACGTTAAGTGTTATGATGTCAGTATTGTTAATTTCCTGTCAGTAATAGTATGTCTCCTATATTTCTGAGACCTAATAATATTCTATCATATACCTTATGCAAGAAGTCTTTTTTTTTTTTTTTGAGTAATTTTATTATACAATTGCACTGCATTGCAAAAGAGAAAATTGAAAACATCAATCATACAATGTATTATATAGAATATCAACAACTTAATTTTCAATATAATCAATCTTTTATATGTTTAAAAAAATGAAATTATTAGAAAAAATCACTGTTGTATATGTTAGTTGTATGAATTTTGTATGAAGATGGCCTTCAACACTTATTCTTGTAATGATGTTTACTGAATGAAAAAACTAAGCAAACAATCTTTATGCCTAAAATGAAAATATTATATATTCATATTATCAATATCTTTTTAGTCATCGTTTGACGCCAAATTGCCGAGAGTAATATTCATGTATGAGTGATAAAATTTTATCAAATATATCTATACGTACATATTGTATACGTACAATATGTTATGAAGAAAATAAGCCAAATTTAGTTTTATGGTTAAATGCACTCAATAAACTCAAAATGTCTTATTACAATTTTCTATTGCACTGACTGATTTTAATCTGACACTTACTTACTTTATATAATGCTCATACGGTTATTATCTGAATTGGATGTTGCATAGGTAAAGTATTTAAAGAGTTGAGATTTACTATTGACTACTGTAGTAGTAATATATTGTTGTTCACTATACAGTTGTCACAATTTCCATGGCTCTTAAAACACCTATTTCAGCACCCAAATGATAAAGGTAAAGAATTTGAAAAAGAAAAAAAAAACTCAGAAAGATCCAATAAGATTTTTTATGTATGTAAAAAATTTAAAGTCAACAAAGATATAAAGAAGAAGAAAAAAAAGTAACAACAAAAATACATATTCGTAAGATATTTAAACTTATTTTAATTCAATTCAATATCTCATTGTGAAGTACTTTATTTTGCTGATCATATGAAGTATACCATATTTCTTCAAAATCTAGTCTCCAAATAAGTCTCCAATTCTTTCAGTATCGATTGTATAGTATTTTTTCATTCAAGAAACTATCAAAGTATTTTGTGCATTTTTGAATATAAATACCAACATAATACTGCCTATATATGTACATATACATATATATAACTATACTATATATTAATCTAGCATTTATCTCCATCAGCATGTGAGACTTGAGAGAAGTTCACTTTACACACACACATACTTCTCCAGCAGTTCCATCAGAGTTGGTGGAGCCTTCTACTTCAATTCAAACCAACATTTTTCAAACTAGTCAACAATAAGCATTGCTAGAGATCGTGCTTAGAAATTTTTATCGGATCCGTAATACAAGAAAAGATATAATTCGTGTTGTTTCTTATAATATCTTTTCAAAGATAGTAAAAAAAAAAAAAATAAAATAAAAGAATTATTTTTCATCAGGTACTTAAATTTCATCAAGAATATATTTATTCGCATAAAGAATTAATCAAATGTGCTGTATATAATATGCAATTAATTAATGCGAATAATATAAAAGTTTTGAAAGGGGATAAATAGTAGTACTTTTTTGTATATTCTTAAGCTGCTGTTATTTTAGAGTTCAACACCTTCTGATACGCGGAAATTGCACATCTTTATTTTATTTTATTTTATTTATTTTTTTTTTTGGAATACCAAATTAAAATGAAATGTGCGCGTGACATAAGTGTTAATTGAAATGTAAAATAAAACGTGAACGAATCAAATGTGCCATTGGTAATTTTAATGCGATTTAACGGTCATCATCATCATCATCATCATCATAAACAAGAATTTCTACTAAGTGGGTTCAATTTGTAACTAACTTATTTTGAAAGAAAAAAAAAAATTCAAATAATCAAGAAAAATAAATAAATCCATTAGTAATGTAAATGTGTTATAATTAGTGTGCAACAAACTTATAAATGATCGTTAAATATAATATGTATTAAAAATAGAGTAAAATTCTATGAAATGAATAAGGACTAGTATGTAAATGTGTAATGTAATAAAAAAATTTTCTTCATGTCTTCTTATTGTAAATTATTTACCATTAACAAATCAAGTATAACTAAATAGTTTAATATAACGTTTTGTTTAACATTCTTCATTTTTAATGAAATTATTGTTAACCGTATAAATTTATCAGTATTATAATATTTGAAATGTTTTAATACGTTTTTCCCATTTATTTATTTATTTTTTTTTTTTAATTGTTTATTAGTTTATTTGTTTACGTTATCAGATATATGTAACAAAAGACCTCTATTTTAGTTTTCATATTTTCTAATTACGATTCATAGATTTTTAACAATAGAATTATATTAAACTGTGAAAAGTGTTAAATTGATTTTATTTAAAAAAAAAAAAAAAAAATTTCAATTTGTCTCACAAATTCAATGTTTCTACTCAAGGAAATTTCTCAAGTAAACCTTAAGGCACTTTTAACTATGAAACTCGTTCAAAATTAATATCTGATTTGTGTAAGGACATCAATGTGTTTTTTATTTTCTCATTTCAAACACCATTTTTACTGTAATCACAATTCCTATGGGAAATACAAATAGCTTACAAACTAAAAACGTATAGAAGTTAAAAAAGTTTTTTTTTTGGATTATATTTTTGAAATATTCAAATTTTTAACCTTTTTTTTTTTTTAAATTGTAAATTTCAGACTCCAACTAAACGCTTTTATTTAAAAAGTGTTCGCCATTATGAAGTGTTCATAATTAGTATACATAGCAAATTTATATAGATTTTTTTAGATATTTATATGTATTTTAAATCAAAGATTTGATTTTATCTTATTTTCAATTTAAAATGTTAATAATGTTTTCGATAAACAATCTTTTTTAATATCAAAAACACTTAACATTTTCATACATACATAAGTATATATTTTTATTGTAAAATAGTTCTCTTATCTTTTTTGCATAATTTTCGAATAACCTAAAACCGGGCCTTTTAATTCAGATAATTTAAGAAGAAGAAGAATAAGAAAAACAACAACTAAAAAAGCAATAAAAAATATAAAAATAAATTTTGCCAATAAACCGAAACCGAATTGAAAATTTTATAACAAAATAAAATAAAACATTTTCAGAAACAAAATATTTACGAAAATTTCTTTTTATCTTCTTTTTTAATTTTTTTTTCATCATTTTATTACTTTTTTTTAAAAAATAAAATAATAAATTTGGGGTTTTTTTATTTTGTTCAGCCCCATGTCATCTAACAAGATGTCATTCCAATCAGCTAATGATATTAATTTAAAATTCACAAATCCTCAAATAACCTATAGAAAATTTATAATTAACAACTTATTTGGCAATAATTTGGTTTTTCTTTCATGAATAAATTTGCAAGAAATTATGTTAAAAGGCGCTTTTAATATAGTTAATTTACTTTTTCGGTGGCGATATTTCCAAAAAACAAAATTATACATAAATATTAGTTATACATATCTATATACCTACAATATATGTACATATATATATATATATGTAAATTTTTTTTTGTATAATCTATGGTGACAGACAAAACAAAAGAAATCGTGTGAAACTCTTGAATCGTTTTCATTAATATTAATTTGGTGTTGTTTTTTTTTTTCTAGCATTTTAAAATTTATTAGTTTAACGACCAAGCCCAAATAAATTTTTTGACTTTGAACTAAAACTTTTTTTTATATGGAAAAAATAATTTTGTAATTGCTATAAATTTTTTTTTTGTATTAGAAAATAAAAGATTTTAATGAATCTTTCAAAGAAATTTTAGTACAAAAAAAAAAAAAAGAATCTTTAACGAAGGGATCTGTTAAATTGTAAAATTTTCAAAATTGTTAATAATATTATGTAACATGAAACAGAGATCAACAGATAAAAAAAAAAAATTAATAGCCATATCTAATTAATATTTCAACTATGAACTATGAAAAATTACTACATATGTATGTATATAATCAATTCATTTTTTTTTTCCTATTTGTAGTTACTTGGAATTCCCTGAAGCTACAAAAATAATTTTTATTTTTTCTTTTGAATTAGTATAATGTAAATTACAAAAGTCTTTTTGGTTTTCTATTTGTGATGAAGATTCATAGAAAATATCTAAATACAAAACAAAACTATTAATTTGACATCGCGAATAATTTGCAAAATTTTTCCATTAAAAGAGTAGATATTGAGAAAAATAAAAATCATATAAATAAGCAAAATAAAAAAAAAAAAAAAAAGATGGAAAAAAAATTCACTTTCTTAAAACGTTTACTGATCATGACTTGAATTACTTAATGATTACATGATTTTCATACAGTTTGCCCTTGAGCATAATAACTACTCATTTGTAGATATAAAATACAATCAGTACCTACCTGTATCAGTACATTTATATTCCTGTATTTAAAAAATAAAATCTATAAAAGCTAAAATATGAATATGAAAAAAAAATATAAAATAAAAAAAAAAACAACATTAACACCTCCGGAATATTACAAGTAAGAAGTAGTAGTAAAGCAATCGCGATAATAATGTATGTATGATGCGAATCGTCATAATCATCATCATCATCAGTTTTACATACATCCTTTTCAATGTAAAAAGAATACAAAAAAAAAATTTTTTTGCTATTTTTCATTAATTTTTTTAAAACTTTAACTTATCGTCATCTTAATAAGAATGTATGGAATCTTTTTTTTTGTATTTTTTATTATTTTTTGCTGTTTTTTAATTGCTGCGGTTATATGAATTAATTTGTGGTCTTAACGTATGTATTTTTTTTTTTTTAGTCTGACAAATAATCTCCTAAACCGCAATTATACGTTTTACATTATTATTGATACCCAATGGTTAATGTAATAATAAAAAATATACATAATAATGAATACATACATAGGTATATATATACATTTTGTGTTCATATACACATAACCACAAATTTATTATAAATCGATTAACCTTTCATAACAAGAGATTTCGCTTTCAAAAGAAAAAAAAGACAACGATGATTATGATGAGATAAAATCACTTTTAATTAATGAAAAAAACTTCAATATTGAAAATTTTTTTTTGTCCGATTGATTGAGTATAGAAACAAGAAAACAAAAGCTTCGAAAAAAAATCTGTATAGGTTTTTTTTTCGAAGTCTTTCAATCCACCTTACACGCATTTTTTAAATCATTGAATTTTACATATCATTTGATCTTATGGATAATCAGTGCTCACACATCATCCGGATTTAAAAATAAAAAAAAAAAAAGAAAAAAAAATATCATAATTAATTGACACAATGCTAATTAGTAAATTTAAAAATTTGAAAATAATATTTAACTTGTTAATTGATTATTGAAAAATAAATTCATTTGTTGTTTTGCTTTTTCTTGATTATTATTAAGAAGCGAAGGAAAATCGAAAGGGATTTACAATCTTGTTGAACATGCAAACATATTCGAAATTATTAATTTATTCGTTCTTTGAAATCGTTCAAATTTTTTTAATATATAAAAATATCATCGAATCTTCATACATATAACCTTTGAATTTTATTTTTTTAAAAAATTATAAAGGAAAAAAAAAAAAAAGAAACGTAAATTTCACATAGATGAAAATGTAAATAATATATGGAAATTGAAATCATTAATTCAAAATATTGAATATTATAATGTTTTTTGTTTTTTCTTCTTTTTTTTTTTTCAAAATGAAAAAACAAAGAGAAAATAAAAATCAAAAAATTAAATATAATGTCCGTTTTGTAATGGCCTCATCACGATTTACCTGTTGTAAATATTATTAAACAAATGATACCTGGTATATTATACTCTTGTATAACTCATTCTAAATGAATTATACTGAATCATTTAGCGATTAGAAAACCATATATCAATTGTTAGTTGTCTTAATAGATTAATTTATAATCCACATATACATAGTATCAATCAGCAATATTTCATTAACACATATCATAAAGTTTTGCATATTAAATAATTTTCTGAATTAAAATGTATTACCTATACATGATAAATATTTTAGATTGTTTGTTTTTCTGTTGTATATTTAATCAAAACTAAGAAATAATTTGCTAAACGGTAAATAAAAAGAAATCAAGAAAATCAAGACTAAAAACAAACAAAATTAACAAAAAAAAAGTATTAAAAAAACGGTTACTCCTACCATATCATTAAATACTTATACATATTCAAGAAAAAAAAAACAAAACAGATAAACTTGATACACGTATCATATATTATTTCTTCGTTGTTTTTTTTCTTTTCTTTTTTGCTATTTAATATTAAGATCATATCAAGCCAGTAGTTATATAGACATACATTCATTTTGTCATATGTGTAGGTATCATTTTCATTTTAAAATGCGTCATCGTCATGGATTACATTTTTTTTTTCATTATATTAAAAAAAAAATTAATATAATTACATTCACACTGTCAGTTATGATCATCATCTTGAAGTTATCATTTTTAATTCATAAAATTTCAACTGAACAAATCTGTCAGCAATCAAAAATTTATAATATTGAAATCACACACATGATCATGATTGTAAATATTCTAAGATGAAAGTGAATGAAACAAATTTTAAAAATATAAGGACCAAAATTCAATTATTCTAGAGAAGAATTTTTAGAGTCATAAGTATATGATCAATATTCAAGAAACATACGAGTATATACTTTTACTGAAATCTCTAGAATATTCTTTTAATCATAACTGTGATCAAATGCCGACATAATGGTAGAATTTCATTTTTTTTTTTCATAAAATTCAACCTAGAATCAACTGTAAACTAAAAACGTTAAAAACGATTAAAGCAAAAAATATCATTTAATGTGAAAATATTAAATTTACTCGTATATTTAAATAAAGTTCTTGGGAGTTCCGTATATAAAAATATTAGACATAGATGCACTTCACAGATTAACCATTGCAGCATATGTTTCTTTTTTTTTTAATGTTTCATACATTACATTGCTAATTTGTTTTTTTGTTTTTTTTTAAATCTTTTTTCTTATTTTATATTTTTACTTGAAATGTATCTTATAACGATTCACTCAAGTGAATATTATTCATGGTCAAATATGTTGTATTCTAATATTTTTAACACTTTTTTTTCCCTTTTAGAATAAAAAAAAAAAAAAATTATATTACCATGTTATGTTCACGGTTAATAAAATTAATGCACACATAACGACGACAACACCTAACATGGTGTTTAAAAAGTTCTAAAAATATTATCAGTATATGTATACATATTATGTGTACAAGTACATGTATACCTACGCCAGAATTTCCTTTCATAGATGTGTTATATAAACAATTAACTTATCTGTATTAATTAACATGTATATAGTAGAAAATTGTTTGTTTCATATCAACGTCATCACAGAAAAAAAAAAAACAATTATTGTATATGTATAGTATATTTAAAAAATTAATTAGTACTATTGTGCTCTAATAACCAATTTAAAATTAAATGATTTGTCATCAAAACAACAATTTTATTTATGTGCGTGCATTTCAAAAGGAAATATTTCTGTAAGATTTTCTGCGAAGCTAATTAATAAATTTACATCATTCTAAACAAACACAGGTGTAATAGAAGAAAAGCAGTTTGAAAAAAAAAATACATATTAATAAGAGATAAAGTTTTTTTTTTTTTTTCAATATTCAATAACAAAACATCTTACATTATTTTAATTAATGACAAACGTATCATATGACACGACGTATTTCACAAAATGTTGTAATTAAAAATACATACCTATTTTCTTTTCTTTTTTTAATTTCTTTGTTTCTTTTATGTAAATCTTATGCTTTTTTCTTCCAAAGCGACAACACATTTTTATTTATTTTGCATTTTACTAATACATTTTTGTCATAATTTAAAATGTTGTTAGATTAAAAATGGGTGGTAGTACATATTTTTCCGTATCAGATATACATATACATATGTACATACATATTTTCCTTCTTTTCATATGTAGCTCAATGGTTTCTCATTTATAAATCAAGATTTATTACATATTTGTGGTTTTTCATGTATCACAAAAAAATTTTCAATATTTTTGATATGATCACGTCTAATTCAAAACATAACATTTTCTCTGAAGTATCTATTTTCAAATGTTAGGTGTTTTATGACACATTCTTGTGGGAAAAAGTATTTTTGCTTCACATCATGTATTTTAGTTGGTATATGTTATCCGAAAAGAAAAAAAAAAAAAAAAAAAAAGCAAAACTATATGAATATTTAGTTGTTGTTTTTTTTTTTTCGTTTTATAGTATCTAGTCAACCATTTAATTTAAAAAACAAAACGGCAACAATAATTTCAATAAAAAAAATCTACAATCAAAATTTTATTCCAGATTCTAAGAAAAGATCCTCAAAAAATTAACAAAAATAAAATATGAACAGTGTCAAAAATGTCTAAGCAATTTTGTTTAAAAACTGAAAAGTGAATTTTTAAAACAAACACGCACAGTCTGGTATTAAATACCTTTCATGTGTGTATTTTAGAACATTAATTTTTTTTTTCTCAAAAAACGTTGAAGGAAAAAACTATATCAATGTATCTTCTACAAAAATCATTTGAACAATCTCTTCGTTCACCGGTTGTAACAACAAAAACAGGATCACCATTAAAACCAGAAATTCATCGAGGATGTACAGGTAAAGCACATGCATGCGGTACAATAAAAACAAAAATTGTTACGATCAGATCGCATGATGAACATCATAATCATCATAACAATAATAATCAGAATCGTAATTCACCTCACGGCAGTAGTGGCAGCGGTACAACAACACCTCAACAACAAAATAATAATCACAGGAAAAATAGTGTTAGTTCAGAGACCATTAGTGATAGTGGATCTGAATTATCCTCATGGAATTCTAATGACTTGAATAATCAGCGGAAACAGAAAAAAGGTGAAACAATTACACCATCACCATCTTCATCGTTAACAAATCAAAATGGAGTTAGTTCTGCAACAGTATTAAATACACCAACACCAAGAAGAAAAACTATTGGACCAATTGGTAATACATCATCACCAGATGATGTTGACAATTCAAAATCACCTGTATCAATGTTGAATCGAACAAATCGAAGGGTTCGTTTATATAGTGATGGAGATAAAGAATCCAATAATGCTTCCAATGATATCGAATTAAAAAGTAATTTTCAACGTAATAGAAGCTTCCGTGTAATTGGTAGTGGTAGTACAACAAATAAACATATAAATGGTAATGGTAATATCACAAGTGGAAGTACTAAACCACCATGGCAGCATGTTTATTCAAAAACAAAAGTAAATGGTAGTTCAAATGGAAAACAAATAAATAGAAACTTATCAATTGGAAGAAATGGAAGTTTCAATAATCGTTTCAGAAGTTCAATACGAAGAAAAGACATAACAATTGATTGGAATTCTGTATGGGATAAATCATTACAATTACGTAATGATGGACAAATATTCAAAAATTATGACACATACATTAACAATCAAAATCAGGTAAACTTTTATTTTTTCTTTGTGTATTTTGTTATCTTATCAGTTTCATCATCATAAATTTTCATGATAAACTTTAAAAAAATTTTTAATAATATTCCAACTGATGAAACTGAACTTTACATAAAATCTGTTTTGTTACATTGTGCATCTTTAATTAAATTTCTCATTTCATCACATTTTTTAATACTAATCTAATTAAAATGATCAAACAAGGAAAAACTTAAATTTAAAAAAAAAAAAAAGTTTTTTAGATTTGAAATATGTTACAATATGATGGAATATTTCATCATTACCATCATCATCTTCAGACTGTGTGGACAATATTTTGATTATCATATAAATTGTGGTTTTTTTTTTTTATTGAATTATTTCTGTCAAAAATTATCTTCATGAATAACAAGTTAGTTAATTATAAAATCAGTTCATAACACTGACATTTCACTCTTTTTTCTTGACTATTTTTTCTATTTTTTTTTTTTATGTCTGTATTTCTTTTTCTGTAACTTCCTATATTTTATGTTTTATCAAAAACCTATTCATCTTGATTAGCATAATATTAAACAAATCAATATCATTTTGTCATTTATATTCTAAATTATACGACAATTAAATATTGTTTTGGTCTTCCATCAATATAATTCGTTAAGGTTTAGCTTATTGATCACAATGATGACGTCATATAGCATAATAAATCCCTTTTCAATAAAAAGAAGAAAAGAAAAAAAAAAACAAATTTATTTCTCAATATTCCAATCAGTCAGTCAATCAACTCACCAACAAATTTAAAATATTCAAAAAAAAAAAAAAAAATGTTAAAAAATCAACTACCAAAAGAGCACGACCGATAAATTATTTTATCTATTGAGCTCTTTAAGTTTTATGATTTTTCATATTTTTTTTTTTCCTTTTCTTCTTTCTGTTGAGTGAATGTGTAATTTATTCAATTAATCAAAATAAAATATAAATTTAACGCTGTATATTGTCGATAATAATTTATTATTATATTATTGTTATTATTTAAGCATTTGAAATCAATAGAGCTGCAACATATTCATTTAAAAAAGATACAGATTTATCGTTTTCATTTTAAAGGTACCTACATATATCATTTGTTACGCTGTTTATTTGCGAGGTCATATAATATACTGAATTGTGTGAGATATAGATCTATATTATGAATATTTTTTCTGCATTTTATGTGTATCTTAAATTTGTTTGCAGTAAACAAATCAAAATTAAGATTACAATCATCGTCTTTTTTTCTCTTTAAATTAGATACACCATATGATTTGTAGTCCATAATAATGCAAACTCAAACAGAATATTAACAGACGAATATCTATATATTCAAAATGTATCTATGGGAAATAATTTTTTATTAGTTTTAACTTTTTCATCTTTAAGTTTTTTTTTAATTCAAAGATATTGTTGCATTTTTCATGTCGCAAACTTCAATTGACCGTTCAAAGAAAAAGTTCAACAATAAAATTTAGAGAAAAAAAAGATTCTTACATCAGTTTTTATTAAAAAGTCTCATTTTTTTTGTATCTGACTAAAATCTAAATATAAAAACAAAGAAAAGAAAGGTAACTTAAGTAACTTCGAGGCATTTGTTCTTAAAACAATATTCCCGAGGTATGACTTGATTTTTTTTTTTTTTGATGCAAGAAATCGTGACGATAACATTTGTAACATTCAAAATATAATAAAATGTACATGATAATAACGTAAATTTTTTTGTTTGTTTTTGTCTTATTTTAAGCTTTTGTTTTCGTGGGAGGTACCAGATCATAGTCAATATATAGGCGAGATAATGTCACGAAATTTTTTTTTGGTTTTTTTTTAAACACAAAGAACCAATTCTTGGAATCCCCCTTTCATAAAATGTTAAATATACTCTTTCGACTTTGAATTTCAATTTAAAATTTGTTCATCTTCCTTGTTTTTTTTCTGTTGTTTTAAAAATGCATTAAAGATACACTTGTGAAGACTTCTGAAAAACATTTTATCTATTTAAAAAATAAAAATTTTAAACCTTGAACATACATTTTTTTTTTCATTTCATATTATTTTATTAATTCATGCGTGTTTATTTATTTATTTATTTATACTAATGTTTCCGGACCTCTGTAGCACCTGATCAATTTTTCAAATCAATAATTCATTCATAAAAAGCATATTCAAATTGAATAATTCATAAAAAAATTAATTTATCTATCGTAAAACGAAAAAAAAAACTTCACTTAACCTTCCTCATTGATTACGAAAAAAAGCAAAAAAAAAAAAAAAAAATTAAAATAGCTAACGACGACGATTGATGTTTTCTTGAAGGCGTACACTAATTGGACACTGTTAATATTAACTTTTCGTTCATCATCATCATCATCAACATAATACTTACCTGTTAAATAATAAATTTTAAGTGTTAGTATTATAATGTCAAACTGATATGTAAGTATTTTAGATATGATAGATTTTTTTTTTTTTAAATGAAAATCTAAGACCTCAGCATCATATTTAAGTACCGCGTGAGAATTAGAAGGCCAGCCACCTCGCCTATATAAAACTACAAAGAAAACAACTACCATATAACTTTGATGATGATAATATGTACTATAATAATGATGATGATGATGATGATGACATTATGTTGCTATTTCTAACGTTAACTGTTGTAATCTTAAGATTACAACAATAACAGCAACATGTGGCGTATGCTAAAAAAAAAAAAAAAAGTTAAATTTTAGAGTAAGCACGAAAAAAAAAAGTTACCTAATGAAGTAACATACATACATACATACATACATATTTTCTGATTACATGTCGCAATGATATTCAATTGTAAAGTAATAAATACCGACATTAATAATTCTGCACACCCTATATTCTGTATATTGAATTATACTGTCGTATTGTCGCCGTATAACTGCAAAATATATGTATGTGATTATTAATTTAATTGACAATTAGAAGGTGGGAGTGGAATTTGGAATGTATACCAATGCTCATATATATTGTATATATTATTTTTATCATCATGAAAAAAAAAAAAGTAATTACCATTAAATTTTTTGATTTCTTTAAATAAACAAAACTAAAAACACCTTCAACAATAATTTACTATAATTATTTTAGTTTTTTGGTTTACGCTTTTTTATGTTCATTTATGAATCAATAAAATCATAAATATATTATGTACTCTAGATCGTGCAATTAATGACACGAAATACATAATTTGATAAGTGCACATGTGAATTGCTACTTTGTTTACAAACACTTATAAATTGCATATGGATTTACCCTAATTATCCAAACCAGAAGGTTATAATTTTGAAATAAAATTGTGAATAGATAATCTGTCTGTTTTCTTAATATTTTTTTTTTTTTAATGTTTTCTAAGTAAAGAACGAAATTAGAAAATTTAAGTTAAACTGACATACTTAAGTATGCAGATTGTTTTAGAACAAGTTTATATACATATTTTATGAGTATTATAAAATTCAATTTTTCATTCTTTACGTTTAGTCTTCAGATGTAATTTTTCCAAATTAATTATTAATCCAAAACCTTTTAGATTTTTGAATCAATCAATATAATAGACCTTCTGTCTAATAAGAAATTCAGCTTCGTTTTATTTTATTTTCCAGATAAATTGTCTGAATTAAAATTATTAATTTAGGAGACTCGAAATCCTAGACCTCAATTTAAATCAGATAAAAATTTGTATACATATAATCAAAAAATTATTATTACGTTTTTTTATTTTCAAATGAAATAAAATGAAAAAAAAATAAAAATAAAATAAAATCCAAAATTGTTTTCAATTTAAATCTTTAAACGAGGCATGAATATAATGTCTGAGAAAATGTGTACACAATTCATTTAATTCAAATAAAATCACATTGGAAAAAAAATAACATCTTATAATGCATTCAAAACAATTTTTTTTTTTTTTTCAATTCTAAATTTGTATTTTTCCTCTCTTAATTGAGGACACACATGAAATAAACAAATGTCCGTCTGTTTTGTTACATGTTATTTCACACTAATAACTTAATAAAATTCTATTAAAGTACAAATGCAGTTATAATATTTAATCATTTATAAAAATAAATCATATTTATTGAAGGTAAGGTGATAGAAGAAAAGTGACCTATGTACGTAACCTATTTGTAAATCAACAAAGAAAAAAAGAAAAAAAAACACAACAAACAAATGACAAAATGAAATAAATAATAACTTGTTTGCTTTTACCTTCAAAACATATTTTTATTATAAAAATTTTTTTTTTTCGTTATTACTTTCATAAAGAAATAAATAGATAATATTCTAATCTAAATAAAGTACATATAAAATTTGTATTCCATCACATATAAAGAAAAAAACATTTGTCAAATGACACAATACGCAACAAGTATTTCACCTCACCTGTCGTCGTCGTTGTCGTTGTTGTGTTTTTTATGTTTGCATAGGTACCTTGAGGAATGCTGTATGTTACATGCAACACCTTAATCTTGTATATTTACACACTATAAATTCAATTTCATCCAGGGTCTGGCCGGAGTATTAAATCTGTCAGTAAGTAGATATTCAAATTGCAGCTTAGTTTAAATGACGTTTACTGGCATGCACTTGTTGAATATTGAAGGGAAAAAAATTAGGTATGTAATAATAATTTATATAGACGTAATGTGAGATAAACGTAAAGAATTTTAAATCTGAAATCTTATATCATTTTAAATCTTAACCCCTGGAGTTGGAATTTATTATTTTTCGTTTGATCTTATTTTTAAAAAAAAAAAATATATATATCCTAAAAATTTAACAACTACAACAATAAAAATTCTTTATATGATTCCTTGAATTCATAATAATTAATCGGCTTATTAGCATTTTGTATTTTTTGTTAAATAAGTAAACCGCACAAACCACAATGTTTAAAGTATTTTTTTTTTTTTGGCTTTTTTATTTTCAATTAATTTTTTAATATTATATAAAACAAATTTAAGATTAATGACATTCGATTCATTCAATTTAATTTGATGTAATAATTAATGAATTGATTCAAATATACATACATTATTAAGAAGATAAGAAGATCAAAATGAGAAAAAAGAAAACAAGTTTTATTTCTTTTTAAAAATGAGCAATTAGGAGCTTAAAATAAATTAATCTATAAAAACTTAATTATACATAAACATTTTTTTAAGTATAGAATAGAAAAATGAATGAAGCAAATTGTTTTAATTATTTTTGTGGGTTTTTTTTTTACTAAAGTTGTAAATTTTCTTGAAAGGCAAAAACAAATTTAAATTGAACTTGAAAACTACTGGAAAAAAAAGCGGCAAAATTAACATTTAAATATGTATGTGTAAAAGGTAGAATTACCAAAATAAAATTGTAAAAGATTAAAAAGAAAATATGTAATAATAATAAAAAAGATACAAAATTTATAATAACTGTAATCATAAAACATTAAATAATAAATTCAGAGCAAAAATATAAAAAAAAAAAAAACAAAATTAAAGTTTAAAGTCAAAATATTATGTTAATTTACGATTTTTGCAATAATCACCTTGATAAAATGATAATTAACTTGTGGAAATCCTGTTTTACGAATTATTTCTCTTTTATCATTCTCATCTTGATTTTAAAAAATATATAATTGTTTTTTTTTTTTTTCAACAAATTCAAAAACAAATTAGTTAAAATAACTTACTATAAAAAACAATCTTCGGCCATAAAAAGAATAAAAATAAAATATCTTTTTTAATAAATTTAAATGAATTAATTGCCAACATATTTGAAATTTTCACATTTCTCTTTTTTTTTTTTTTACTTTTTTATTATTTTATGTTGTCGTTTTTATGAAATAAGCAAATAAGATCTTCTTAAATTTCAAAGAATTATAAGTTTTTTATTTTTCCAACGGATTTTCAACACATAAAATAAAAAAATTCCTTTACACTAAATTAAGAGAAAGTAAATATTCTCCATTTCACAATATAAATGGCGTTTAATGTATGTTCAATTAAAATTTTCATAATTTTTCATAAAAATTTTCCAAGAATTCATGTAATTTCCTATTTATGTTGAGAATTTCGAAATGACACATGTCAGGAAAAACAAAAAAAAACAAAAATTCTCACAAAAACATAATCAAGAAAAAATTAAACATATGCATATCAAAAAAAAAAAACAAATATTACAAATTACAAATAGTCTGCATTTTAAATATTCATATAATTAATATAGAACAAAAATTTTATTTTTTTGATTAGTTTCATCATCAGACAAACAAATAACATTAACATTCAGAAATGGTAATGTCAGAAAAATTAAATTGTGCGGAAATTTAAGAAAAATCATTTGTTTGTATACAATATTTGGAATTTATATTAAACATACGAATACATATAGTAGTGTAGCACATGACATGAAATTAATAAAAGGAGTAGTGTACGTAATTTGACTTCATTGAGAATCTGTTAGTATAGTTTTTATGTGTACATACAATATCAACAGCATTCTCAAAACTTAAATATTATCATCATCATCATCGTGAGCTCCACCATCAAAGAGAAATATTTCAATTCCAAAATTAGATTCAATTATACAGTAGCATTAGTAATATCATCATAGATAGAAATGTCGATGATTTATTTCTGGACATTTGGAGCATATATAGAAAATGAAATTAATGCATATAAAACATAAATTTTTATCTACATCTTGTACGTGCTCATTTTAAAATAAAAATACAATTCCTGCAATTTAATGCACATACATACGTGAATATATAATTTTAGTTATATGTATGTATTATTCAGTTTTGTTGATGATGGGTTCAATGTTCGTCATCTGTTCGTTTCCATATCTTTCTTATTGACTTATTTAATCGTAGTATTTTTCAAAAAAAAAAAAAAAAAAAAAAAAAATCATATTACAAGCCCTCAAACATAAACAAATTTAAAGATTTGTGGAATAAAATCAGCATCACAAAAATATTATCTATCATCATCATATAATTTTCCCTTAGTTTATTCATAATAATCAAATGTATATAATTTTACTTTTAAAGATTATATAGGATTATTTTTTTTTTTTTTTTACCATGACAGATTATATCTCTCTATTGTTGTTAAATTATGGTCTAATTTACAGTCAGCAGTCAAAAGTATGTATGTAGCATTTAAATGCCATCATCATCATTATCATATTCTGTGTAGAGAAACATAAAACATCTTTATTTCATATGTGAATTTATATTGCAATAAATTATGATTTAATTTTTTTTTTTTTTTTTTTTTTTTCACTTTTCTAAATAAATTGAAATCTATATTCAAATGTGCATAGGCGGTTTTTGAGGCGTTTAGGAAATTGATTATTATTGAAAAATTTTGAAAAAAAAAAAGTTTTGTTTTTCTTTTGAAAAGAAAAGTAGAAAAAAAAAGTACCTACATATTTATGTTAAATGTAATAAATCAAAAATTATTGGTATTTAAAAGAAGATTTTTGGATTTTAAATGACGGAAAAAATAATAGGGAAGTTTTAAAAATATTATGTACAACACAAGTTTGGTTTATATTTTTTGGTGCAATAAACTATTATCTACAATAATAGCTTAAGAAAAACACAAAGAAAATTATTTTTAAGTTCAAGATTATTTGAAAAATTTTTCTTTTATATTTTTAATGTTTTTAAAATTATTTTATGTGTTTTGAAATTAATTTGATATTCTATCTCTTTTTCTCATTTTAATTGCCAATAAATTGCTTTTGAAAATCAAGGTAAATGAAAATCGAATTAAATATTTAATTCATTGAAATTTTACCATATTAGAATAAGATATTATAATAAATTCTAAAAAAATTTCCATATGAGTTACAATTTTTAATAAACTTATTATTTTGTACAAAAAATTTAAATTTCAAATTAAACAAAATACATCAAACGGCGCCATAAGAAATTACAAATAAAATTAGTTTGAAATTCTCTTATCACAAGAGTAAAATATATCTAATTGATGTTTTTTTTCTTTTCTCAAGGTTTATTTATTTATAATAGTATATTATTTGTTTAAAATATTTACATTGCAAAAATGTTATATATATAATATTGTGTAATCAGTCAGGTTCTACCAATTATCATGCGACAGGCATCACATTTGTATCACCACACAATAATAATTTTATTCTATTTAATCGATGTATTTAAATATTTTTATTCTCCATTTATTGCTGAATGACCAATCATAAAAATACAAAAAACAAAAAAATGTTATGGCTACTTGTTACCTGTATGAATAAATAAATTTAAATTTAAAAAGCATCATGACACTTTTACATTTATTATTTTTCAACAATTATTTTTAACACTAAATTCCCTTTTTTTTAAAAAAAAAAAAAAAAAGCAAAAAATAATGGAAAGCACACATTATCAGAATTCGATCGCCAATCATAACTTTGAATCGTGCTATAATTTGCATAAAATTTCGTAATACAATATTTACCTTTTTTTTCTTTTTAAGGTAAAAATAAAAAGTATTAAAATTAAAAATGAGAATATTTTTCGATGAAAAAAAAAAAAAAAAAAAACAAAATATTATGGTTTCACAATATTCTAAATATTTTGTTGCACATAATTATCATGTCATAAAAAGAATTTGCATAAAATGTAATGTATAAATTTTAAATTATCAGAAATTATGTTTTTTTTTTTAAATAAATAAATAAATAAACAAAAAACGTACATTTGAAATCATTATCTTTTATGTTTATGATTATGACATTTTTTTTTATCACCTGTTGTGTGATGATTTCAAATTAGGTATTACACCACAAATAAAGCTCTAAAAGATAAACACAGTACCTTAGATTTTTCGGTGTGTGTAATTTCTATTTTTTTTTTTTTTTCTTATTCTTTTCACTTTTATATTTTTAGTTATAAAAACAGAAGTTTGGAAAATACTCCCATCTCTACCAAATTTTTTTTACAAAGTATGAAAGTATGTAAAACACAGTTCCTAAACTTTATTCAGTTCAGGTTTGCTCAAAAAAAAAAAAAAAAAAATTACAAGAAAACTGACAAAATTTATTGGTGAGAATCTATTTTATGAACTTAAAAGTATATAAATTGGAAACGCTTTTTTAAAGGTTTTATTTAATAAAAGCTTTTTGCGCTGGACGGTTGTGACTTTTTTCAGAGAACCTATATGCTCCAAATTTCACCCACATCGCTTAATATGTAACGGAGGTATTACGGATTGAACATTGTTGTCCATTGTATTTTTTTTTTTTTAAATTATGGTACATATTACTTTTTAAAACATCCGTTGGCTTTTACCTGATGTTTACGTATGTACATATTACGATATGTATGTAATACATGAGAAACAAAATTTTTATTCGTTTATGATAATTATCGATGAATTTTTTTTTATAATTTTTATACAGAAATTTGTGGTTTGTCTAAATGGAATTTTTTATGATTCTTATGTCTTTTTCTTTTGAATTTTGGAATTTATTTTTACAATAATTAACATTCAGTTTATTTATGGCCTTCATTTATTTATTTATTTTTTTATTTAAATAAAATTATTTATCTTAAATTTTATAAATTTAATTTTTCAGTTTTTTTTTTTTTTAAATTTAATTTTTTGTAAGTATGGTTTGTTAAATCTTAACACGTATGAAGTTTAAATATATTATACATAATTTCTCTTTCTCTTGCATGCCATTATCTTCAGAAACAATTTTGGGGAAAAATTATGAACTTTTTCTTCGAAATTTTAGATTTTAACAAACATCCGAAATTCAATAATTTCTATTTTTAATTAACGTCAACCTTTTACACAAAAAAAAAAGGTTAAAAAACCTTTATCATTTAATTATTTTTAACTTATCAATGATAAATTTTTTGTTTATTTTATTTATTTTTTTTTAAATTATGACTAAAACTCACCTGTGTTGTCATACATACTGCATTATAAAATATTAATAATAACTAATAAATAAGATTTTTTTTTCTTTTAGAAATAATAATTAAAATGATAGGAAAAAAATGTGCAAATAAGCTATCAATCGATCAACAAACACACCGCTATGATCAAATAACGATAAAGGAAAAATTATAACTTGTTGTACATTAATGTTAACATTATCGTTAATTTATACTTATATATGAAGTTTTACCTTTTTGCTGTTGTTTTTTTTCTTTTTTAATTGTATTTTCTTTGATAATTATGAATTTTATAATAGCTTTAAGCGTAATTAAAAGTATATGTGAGGTCCGATATACATATAAAATAATATAATCAACCAATTACGTTCACTTTTCTTTGAATAACAATCTTTGTGTACATATTATTTTACCTCATTGAATAAATTATTATTCAAAATTAAAAATGACCGATTCATTTTAAAAAATGCACTTGTAATCTGTGAACGTATGTGACAAAGCTGTTTAACACAAAGTACCTACATAGAAAAATACATTTCATTTTTCTCTATAGAAAAAATAAAAATTACAATAAAAAGGAAAAAAACCCAATAATTTTTTTTTTACATATAAAATTAATTGGGTGTGACAATTAATTCTATGAAAAGTTTGAAAAAAAAGTACATTAACTAACATCGATTAAAAAAGATAAAACCAATCCACAACGTGGGCGGTAACTCCTTATTGTTGTCATTAAAAATAAATTTATTAATGCATTATCATATTTTGTATTTTTTTTTTTGTTGTTTACTCGATGAAAAAAAAAACACAATCAATAATTTGTTTTTCAAATTAAAAATTGCTTTTCAATAAATTTTCATTTGATTTATTTTGTTTTTCATTTATTTATTTGTTTTTTTTTTTCTTTTCTTTTTAAGGCTCGAATTGATTGTGATGATTCTCAAGATACATTATCATCATATGAACATGTATGGCTTGTACATCGTGGTGGATTTACAGCTGCTATTAGATTACCACAAAAGAATTCATCATTATCATCATCATCAATATCAGCAGATCAAAATGGAAATTCTGGTGGAAGTGGTAAAGTGAATATTCAATTAATACATAATGGTGAACAAATGACAGTTGATGAAGATGATATCGAGAAAGCGAATCCGTCCTCATTAGATTTAGTTGAAGATATCTGTCAATTGAAACACTTAAATGAGGCATCGGTATTACATTGTTTACGCCAAAGATATGCAAGTAATTTAATACATACTAAAGCGGGACCAATTTTAATAGTGGTCAATCCAATGGCGCCACTTTCTTTATATTCAGAAAAGGTAAGAAGTATATATGTATGTACATTTTGTGATTACACTTAAATTATACATCATAGATGAAGAAAAAAAAAATAAAACAGAAAAAATACATAGGTAAATAAAATATAAAAAGATACGCAACTAAGTACAAAAGTTAATAGACAGAAAAGATCAATGACTGCTGATATTCAATATGTGCAAATATCTATATACATACATTTGATAAAAATTTAGATTTTCAATTGAAATTCAACTTGTTACGCTTTATTGATGTGTAAGCAAAAAATCAAAAATGAGTAAAATAAAAGAAAAAAAGAAATTTCATAAAAGTATAATTTTTCAAATGTGCGAACAAATTGCAAATATGTACCTATTTAACTACCAATTTTATGAAAAGCTTGAGAAGAAAATATGTTTATTCTTTCTTTCTGTTTACGGTAATTTGATTTTCAAATAGAAGCATCCTTGACCTCTCCAGTATAGTATTCGTCTGAATAATTTTTTTAATTCAAGATAATCCTAGGAAACACAAAAGTACTATGAGTAAAATTCAATTACAAAAAAATTAGTACTTACCTAATATTTTTCAAATTGAAAAACTCCCATCAACCTCACAAAGGGTTAAAATCTCGGTGATATTTATTTTACGATAAGCTTTAATTAAGTTACAAAGCGAAAGCGCTGATATATTTTGTTTTTAATACATACACCTAATTTTATCTTTATTAGAGCGCAGAATTCATCTATCGATTTCTTTATTTTATTTTCAAAATAATTCACATATACGCGAAGCCCTACAGAATTTCTGTTGCATTTTAAATGAGAAAGAAAACTATCAATTTCTTTAAACATAATTGTTTAGTTTATAGTTATCAATAAACAAACAATTTTTAAACAGAACATTATTCAAAAAACAAAAAAACAAAAAAAATATCATAACATGTTACTTAAATCTGAAGACTCGAAGACTCACTCTTTAAAAACGAAAACAAAAAATTATTTTTAAAAAAAAGTTTTATTTTATTGTAAATTCTTAACACATTACACATATCTAATTTGTGTGTACTTGCAATTCTACTTATTAGTATACAAAAACTATGTTTTTTTTTTCTTTCTATATTTTTTTATGTTGAGCAGGTTGTGTCAATGTTTCGTGGATGTAAAAGTGAAGATATGCCTCCGCATATTTATTCTTTAGTGCAAACCGCCTACAGGACTATGTTAGAAACACGTCGCGACCAAAGTCTTATATTTATGGGACGTTCCGGTTCCGGAAAGACAACTAGTTTTAAGCATGCACTATATTATTTGACATTAGCAGCAGGTATGTGTTTGTGTTTATACATTACATTATTTTACACTTTAAATATTCCAATTTAAATTGTAATTCATGAATAAGATGATGATGAATTAAAATTTATTCATATCAAGAATACTCTTGACATACGATCATGAACAATCTTTATTAATGTGAAATTTAATAAAATAAATAATATTTAAAAAAAAAAAGAAAAAGCATATTAAATTAAAGAAGAAAATATGTATTTCTTTTTACTGATTATTTTCTAAAAACTTTACTTTTATAGGTTCTGTCAATAAATTATTAACAGCAGAAAAAGTAAATGCTATCAACACAATTTTAGAAGCCTTTGGCAATACAAAGACTTGTCTTAATTCAAATGCAACTAGATTTACGCAACTTCTTAGTTTAGACTTTGATCATAGTGGACAGATTGCCTCCGCTTCCGTTCAGGTAAATTTGTCTTTGTTGTAGATTTTTTTCTTCTTTTTCTTAATATTTCACAAAGTATAATAATAATTCAAAGTAAGTAACTAACTTACTGTATTATGGTAATTGAAAATCTTATAAATTGCGTATTTTAAGTAATTTTAAAATAATTTATGATTTTTAATTTTTACTATTTTTTCCATCGTGATCAGGTTTTACTATTGGAAAGGTCAAGAGCTGGTAAAAGAGTCGTAAATGAGCATACATTCCATATTTTAACAAGATTATTAGCTGGCGCTGAAGGGAATCTACAAAAAGAATTACATTTAGAAAATATATCACCTGAAGACAATAATCCATTTGTTTCATTATCTCAAAGGTTAGAAGATAGACATAAAGCAGCTTCGGAATTTGGTAGAGTTGTACAAGCATTTGAAACATTAAACATTGATACTACAGCTGTCAAAGGAATCTGGTACATTTTAGCTGCAATTTATCATTTAGGAGTTGCAGGAGTAGCTAAAAGTAATTAATATATGATGACGAGTTGTTTGTCTACATTTTATGAATTTTAATTGGTTTCTTAATTTTATTTTTACTTTTCTTTAGTTGGTACCGGTCCTACTTCAAGAATTCAATTTGTAAATCCTTCGGCAGCACGTAAAGCAAGTTTATTACTTGGAATATCTATGGAAGATTTAATTGCAGCAGCTTTCCCTTCGAGCTCATCTGGAGGTTCTAGTCCAGCTCGTTCTCCAACAGATACATCAGAGTCGGCATGGGAAAGCTTAGAAGGTTTAGTAATCGGTCTTTATTCAGAGGCATTCGCTGCAACTATTGCTCTTATAAACAAAGCAATATGTACATCAGCTCACACTATAGCTTCAATATTATTGGTTGATACTCCTGGATTTCAAAATCCTGCTAGTTGTGGAATGCAATTGGGAGCATCTTTAGCCGATTTAAAGCACAATTACTTACAAGAGAGGCTTCAACTTCTATTTCATCACATGACTTTGGTGGCGCCAAGAGATCGATATGCTCAGGTTATTTTAATAAAGCAAAAAACGTTGAAAATTTATCTAACATATTTAAATTTGTAAACTTTTTTTAGGAATTGGTCGAAGTAGATACCGAAGGTCTTCCAGAAAGTCATCCAGGCCCGCTTGTTTCTCTTATAGATAAGGCCCCACAAAGTCATGTAGTTAGAACATCACAACGAGATTTAAGAGAACAAGACAGACGAGGCCTTTTGTGGTAAGTAAATTCAAACTCACATCCGTTGTTTTCAAACTTGTTGATTGGCCTAAAAGTATGCAAACAATAGTTGATAATGCAGTTTCGTACGTTGTGTGTTACGTTTTAACTCCAAAATGTATGCAATACAAATTTTATTTTTTATCATTCTCAGGCTTCTCGATGAGGAATCAATGTATCCAAATTCAAACGACGATACATTTTTAGAGAGACTTTTTTCACACTATGGTGACCGTGAGCATCAAGCTTTAATTCGTCGAGCAACAGGAACACGACAGTTTGTTCTTCAACATCTACAAGGAACGAATCCTGTTTTATACTCTGCTAATGGTTGGCTAAAAGCTAGTCGAGAGCATCCTGCAATCAAAAATGCAGCATCTCTACTGCAGGACAGTACAAAGGATGAAATAAATCGATTATATGTTGGAACTTTGTTCAAAGGTAGCGGAGTTGTATTTTGTGGTTCAATAGCTGGCCTAGAAGGAACACAATCATTACGTCGTGTCTCAAGTATTCGTCGATCATTTACTTCAGCCGGTGTAAAAAGGAATTCAGTTATGCTACAAGTTAAATTTACTGTTGATGGAATAATCGATACTTTAAGAAGAACAGGAACACATTTCGTTCATTGTTATTTGCTACAACATAATGCAGGAACACATTCAATTGTAAATTCATCACCTAGCCATACATTACATTGTAATGAAGATATCGTTAATGTTCCTCTTCTTAGAAGCCAGGTATGTTGAAAAAAGTTAATTTAAAAATTGCTAAATAAATATTTAAAAAAATTGCTTATTTATAGTTGCGTGGCTCACAAATTCTTGAAGCAGCTAGACTTCATAGATTAGGCTTTCCAGAATCAGTTCCTATACCAGAGTTTATTAGAAGATTTGGTTTATTAGGTGATGCTCAGACAAAAGAACAAACTGTTGAACAAATTTTAACATTAAATGAAATTGATCCATCAATGTATCGAATCGGACCAAGTCAAGTAAGTACAAATAAGAATATTGAACCGTTTAAAATGTTTAATGACTCCACTTTCGTATGTACTTTTGCTTTCAATAACTATCTGATACCATCCGGTATCGTTAACGTTCAATTATTCACATAAAAAATAAAAATGATTGAGTCAAATGATCTGTGAAATAAATTTAACAACTTAAAAACAATATTGAAAACAACACATAAAAAATTACTAAGTAATAGAACTCTTTAAAAACAATCTCAGAGATGTAAAATTGTTGAATGAATGTGGCTGATTTACAATATAGAAGGTGAAATTTTTCTTGATTGCTGTACATGATGTTTAAGAATTTAGTTTAGTAGGGTCCCCTATCTGATATGCACGAATGCATCCCTCTTCAAATATTAATCTGTTTACGTTATTTTCGTCTTTTATATCTTTTTCTAAATTTAAATAATTGAAAATTTGCTTATGTTAAGAAAAAGTAAACCAGCATTATGCTGTGAAGGAGATTGTTTGATAGTAAACGCAAAAATTTAATTGTTTTACGCGCATTTATACTTTTTTTTTTTATTTGTTTTCTTTTCTTTTTCTTTTTTATAATTCTTCTTTGTACGTATGTGAATAAGATAAAATTGCAATGTAATTAGTTTTTAATCACCTGAAAACACAAATAACATAAATTTTCTTAATAGCTTTTCTCAATAAAAACAAGATTTTCTTTATGTTAAAATAAAGTGAAAAGGGAAAAATAATCTCTAATTTTTAATTGCTTTTGCACTCTTACAATATTTACAAATATCGGCAACTTTTTGATTTTATAGAAATTTTTTCCGGTCATAATTTTTTTTTTTTTCTTTCATTTTACAACGCTTGTGTATACAAGTGAATTTTATAGATAAAAAAAGAAAATATAGGTAAATTGATTTAAAATTAATAAAAGTGCATCAAATTTAAATTAAATATAGTACCGGTATTTTATAGTTTTTTTTCAAACAAGAAAAAGTCATTTATTTTTAGTGAAAATGAATAAATTTAGGGCACAATTGAATTACAACATTGGAGAATTAAAAAATTGTTTAATATGTACTCTCTTCAAAATAGTTTTAAACTTTAATTGATTTATTTGGAAAAAAAAACAAACTCAAATACGTTTTTTTTTCCTTTTAATATTTGAATAAAAGTATCAATTATTCCATAAACAAAATGATACGATCGATAAGCTGTTACTATCGTCAACAGTCATTGCCAATTGATTTTACGTGATTTATGAACACAAATCAAAAATAACCTACAATACAATGAACTGAAAATTTGTTTTTATTTAGAAAAAGAAATTGAAAATTTAAAATTAATTACACATTAGTCTCACATGCAATTTAAACCGTTTGACATATGGCATAGATTAAATGAAAATCAACACCAAATTGAATAAAGATGTTTTGTGTGTACATCAAAGAATATTTTTATTTATTAAGTTTAAAAAAGAAAAATTAATAATTAATTCAATACACATCAGATACATATTAGACGAATTTATGACAAGATATTTATATTCAATTGTTTTTTTTTTTTTTCATAAAGAAATAATAAGTAATTTAAATTCATTCCGTTAATAAAAAGAAAAGAAATAAAAACAAAAAACGAAGAAGAGCGTGTTGCGATTTTATGAAGGGTCGGAGACCTAAATAAAATCTATTTATTAATGATTTAATGTTAATTGTACCGTTTTGTATTTAATTTTCAAATTATGTGATAGCATTTTTAATTGAAAATTGTACTTTAAAACATTTAATGTTATTGTTTTGTTTTTTTTTTCTTTTAAATTTAAAGCATACAAAAATGTCTTATTACTTATTCACAAAGTTTAATCCAAATGTTAATCAATTTTCATTTTTATTGGCCAACACGGCGCTTCTAGTAAAGAAATTTCCTTGGCATCTTAGCACAATTTAGAAAAAAAATATTTTTTTGCTCACTAACAAGCAAAAAATTTCAACTATAGTTACATATACATATAGTATTCATTCAATCAACAATTTTTTCGTTGTTATTATTATGAAATAACATATAAAAACTAATTAAAAATCTTCAATTATCTGAACTTAAAAGGTTAATGACCAAAAATATTACTTAAAACGTAATTGAAATAAAACAAACAATAAACATTTCCTGATATACGACAAATGTCGTAAATTTTGTCATTTAATCGTTATTAACGGTCATTATTTGAAAAAAAGATGAAAAAAAAAATAAACTGAAAATTTATATTCATTTTTTACCAATAACAGTAAATGAAATTAACTTGAAATACCTTTTAAAATAATATTTTTTATCATTTTTGTCACAATTATATTATTTTTGAAAAACACCATTCCAAATTAAATTTTTACACCATTCATAATTTAAAAATAAAAATCTCAATTAAAGTTTTTCCATATGATGGTTAAAAACAAATAAATTATTATTTCATTCATTATATCGAAATTCGATCACAAAACATAAGTGAAAGTGAAAAAAAAAAAAAGAACACACGAATCGATAATCATAACAATATTCAGCTTACGGCAAAGACTATATCATAAAGATATCGATTTAAAATTCACTATAATTATAATTTTATCTTGGACAAAAATTTAAATTTTGTCTAAAGAATTTTTCATGTTCATGGCTACATTGCATATCATACACATTTTAATTTCTTTCTCTTTTGCAAAATTTTTCTGTTGTTTCCGATAAATTTCAGAAATCAGTTTTTTTTTTTTTTTTTTTTTTTTTTTTAAATTTAAAAGCACATACATAAATACTTTTTGACTTTCTTACTTAATCGTAATAATTAAAAATTCATAAATTCACTTGTTGTTACCCTTTTCATATTGCTTAGCAGTTAACACTGTGATAATTGCGGCAAAGCTTTTAAAGGAAGAGTGTCAAAAAGAAAGTACATATTGTTGTTTTTGTTTTTTTTTTTTCATTCAACTTTCTTTACCTTTAACTAACATAAGAAAAATGCCGAAATTCCAAAACTAAAATTCTTAATACCTGTCTGCTTGCACAATAATTTGTTTTTGCGTTATTTTATTATTATTTTTTTTTTCTCTCGATTTGTATACATGTCGTATCCATTTCACTATATACGTATATCTATATGTATTTATATACATTGTCACCTGTTAAAAATTAACCGACAGGTAGCTCTTATAAAATTTAATCGCCGCCTTGGTAACCAATCACAAAATTGATTCATTTGTATTATGGAAATGTTATTACTGCCAAAAATTTTGCTCTTTTATTTCATGTACAATTTAAAAAGTCAAAGTGATTTATTACGAATTTTTGCAAAGTAGACAACTAAAAGACAACAAAATTTAAAATAAAAAAAAAATCCTTATTTTATTATTTTTTTTTTTTTACAATTTCAACATCTGGTTTTTTGTTAAGATACTATTTTATTGTTGTTGTTATAAATTGAAATGGACATTCATATTCAATATTTTTTTTTTCTCATATATGTATTCACATAATGATGACAGTTTGATATGAAAATGAAATTTTAAAAAAAAAAATAGCTTTTTAGCAAGCAAAAATATTGTTTTTTTTTATTTTTTTATTATTATTATTATTTTTTGTTACTTTCACTTAAAAGTTGAGGTCACCGATCTCATCAACATCATTTTTATGATCAGAGCATCATCATCATCATCGTTATTATTATCAACAACATTATTACTTTTATCTGTAGTGTCAAAAAACAACATATATTTTATGTGTACCCCAAAAACAGATATGTACTTGAAATATGAATATGTGCTTGCTTAATGCTTTTGCACCTCTATCATTATCATCATCATTGTACATACATATGTAAAAATATGCATATATGTATGTATGTATGTATACAATTTAAATGTAATTCTTTTAACTAATAATTAAATGTACCATATATGAAAAAAAAAAAAATTTTCTATGTGGTAAAATGAATGTTTTTTAAAAATTATTGGTTTTCATGTAATAATTTTGACATACTTGACAGTTAAACATGAATAAATGAATGAAATGTACTGTGTAAATGTGTAATACTTGGAGAGAATATTATAACCAATTAGTCAAAAAGTTTTAAAATCAAATTTTATTAAGAAGAAAGAAAAAAAATATTGAAGTTAACAGGTAATAAAAAATTGCTTAATGTATTCATTTGCTTTTACTTGAAAATAAAAAAAAAATATACATATAATGATGATGATGATGATGAGAATAATGTTACGTGGGCAGATGAAGTACTTCACATTCGTTCAATACAACATTTGATTTTTCAATTATTAACTTGTACAATTTATTGATTTGGAATTTCGAAACATTTTTAAATACGAAGATACATTGACCATTAAAGTGTTCGTATTATCTCAACATCATTTCACTTTAAAAAAAAAAAATAAAAATAAAAAAAGTAATTATCAATTGAATTTACATTAAAAGACCTTTTAATTGGTAAATAGAGCGTCCCTAATCAACATGATAAAAGTGTGAATAGGTCTCAAATCTAAGACCCTTTCAATTACATTTCTTTCAAGAGAAAGTGTTAAAACCGGACATTACTTATTTCTTTGTTTTGACATAGTTTAGAGATATCTATGACTATTAAAAAACGGAACGTTTCAAGGATCTGTTCTTGGAGATTCAAAGTGTCACAATATTTTTAGTGTTCCATCGTTAATTCTTTTTAAATGTTGTTCACGACCTTCATGCACATTTTACAGTAATTTCTCTTCAAACACAATTAAAAATCATATTTATTTAAACAATTTGCGAAATTATCATTGCAATGAAAATATAAAATCCTGTGATTACAAGCGCCAATAATTTTCAAATCTTTAATTTAAAAATTAATTCAATTTGATTAGCTGTTGACCGTGTAAGGAGTGAATAAACGACGATACGATGATTAGAATTTATTTCACGGCAATTTTTAAAAAATCATTAAATAATTTATTTTTTATTTTTTCATGATTATCTTTAATTATTATTTGCACGAAAGTATACATTTATTTTATTTTCTATTTTTTCAATTATTTTCTAGTATTTAATTTTTGTTTATTTACTCAATTTCACATTTGAATAACGCGCTTAAATGCGGTATCTTTTTCTATGAAAACATACTCATGAACGTAAAATGTAAATTTTTTTTTTTTTTTTGAATTTTGTAAGTCATTCAAATCACGTATCAGTGCAATCTATACTGAATTCATTCATCCACTTTATATGTAATAAAAAAAATGTAAAAACAAAATTTTCTCATCATCTTCAACATCATAATCGAACATATAAGTTTTTTTTTTTTATTTTCACAAGAAAAAATGTTAACAAAATAAATAAATTATTATTAAATAGAAATGCAATGTATATACGAGCTTTATTATTTATTCAATATGTGTGCTTTTTATATGCACCACATTGATTTAATTTTTTTTTTGTTTTTGTTTTTTCAATTTCGAAAATTAAACTTAATTATTCGTAGCACTTCTCTAGTACCATTTTATTTGCATGCTATTATAAATTTAATATTTTATAGTGACTGAAAGGCAGAAAAATATGCATAAAATACATATATAATATAATGGTGTTGCGTGAAATTATGTTTATATTTTGATGAAAACTAGGAGCCTTTATACATATGTATAATACGCATCATAATTCATTCAGTATTTAGATATTCATATCAATGTGATAATTCTTGTTTTTTTTTTAATTGAAAGAGGATATACGCACACATTGTTTTTTACATGAGATATTGCATAGTTAATATTTTTTAAAATTGAATGTCAAGCATAATAAAATTATCCCAAATCAAATTTTAAAGAAAACTAGAGTTTTTTTAATATTTCTTCACAATACTGAGAACGATCAGACCACCGTTGCAATTACCTGATACAGATTCCTTTAAAACACAGAAAAATGAAATATGGATTCCATTTTGAATTTTATTATTGTACAATAGACAAGATACTATTCACATACGCTTTCGATTTCAAGATAAATTTTTCACATTTATCATACTATTATTATAACCTTGTTTTCTAAATCAAGTTATTGTTTTTTTTTTTTTTCTCAGTTATAATCTCAAGAAAATCATATTATAATATCACAAAAGATATCTACAATAATACCTTGTAGCAGTATCTGAAACTTGACTTTAAAATAAAAACAATATATGTATTTTTCTGTTGCATCTTCTACTATCTATTATTATTATTATTATACTCCACCTATTCTGTATCTTATTCATGTTTTTCTGTTGTAATAGTATAAGAATCGTGGCCTTTGCACACATGATCTTGATCTTGTACAATTACAATTGCTTTGATGCTCATAGTAATATTACACTTTGTTATTTTCTACAATATACATATGTATATAAAAATATCTGAAAATGTAAAATGCATATTATAAATTTATACAGGTAAGTAAATTTTAAAATTGAATTACTATCAACCACCACCCTTTCTGTACAACTAACTAAACTATCGGTGTAATTTTCCATCATCATATCATGGTGAAATGCACAATAAGATCTACTTATGTGCTTTAGATGCATGTTCATGGTCAAAATCAGATTATGATCTTTCAAAATACAGCAGCGAACAACAGCTCAGTTATTTGCACTCTAGGAGTCTTTTAAGAAGATACAGATACTCTATTTTATTTTTATTTTATTGTTTGTTTTTTGTATTTTCCCTTTTAATCTCAGAAACTAGTATTTCAAAAAAAAAAAAAATGTTAAAGCTTAAGATCTTGTACTCGTATTTTCTTTTTATTTATTTCTTTTGAATTAAAAAAAAATTATATACATATGTACATACCTACATATTTATTTGTAATGTTGTGATACGATGTTCAATTTAATTTTTTATTCTTCTATTTAATTTCAATTCGATCACTTGTTGTGTTAAATTTACATTATCAATTTAGAAGAAAAAAAAAGGAAAAATAAAAGATACTCAGTCAGATAAAATATATATTTATAAGAAATATTGCAAATGATTGCGTGCAATTGCTTTAATTATACAGTTGTGGTGGTAAAACGAATCATATATTCTAAAATTACAATTGACACGTGCGATTATCTTCTTCATTTATTTCTTCTTTCAAAAACAGTGAATAAATTTCAAATTTATTATTGTAACTGTGTTGTGTTTAAAGTAAATTATGCAAATGATTTAATAAATATAATGTGGAAGTGGATTCTTGTTTTTTATGGATTCATTTTCATATTTGTAAGTTATAAATATACCTATACACTTTTTTAAAAAAAAAAAAATTTATTGTAGATTTTTAGATTGAAATATCTTTTAATTTTATTATAAATGAAATTTCTATATCAGATTAAGGATTTCCTTTATGATGTAGATTCTAGAAATCTTCGTGATCTCATGAATTTTAATGATATACATATGTATGTAAGCTTTTTATATGTAATTTTCTTTTTAAATTTTCTGTTGCTAAAAACAAAGTTATTTTAAGGTGGTTCCGGCGTGGCTTAGTATACATACAGACATATGATGAAAGTAAATAAAAAAATCCAAAATAAGTTGTTTTTTTTTTACTAAAAATCACGTACTTAGTGAAAGTCTTTCTTCCTTCTTAAATGAAAACGTCAACATTGGGTGATATTGGTTAGTTGATTTTGTAGGTACTTTATGTTTAAGATGCAATCTTATATACATGTCAAAGATAAATTGTTGCGGTTATCATAGAAGAAATTTTTCATTTAAACAATAAATCTTATTTTGCTACCATCATCATCATCATCATCATCGTCTTCATCGTTATTGACGTCTTTTATATAAAGTGTTGACCACCAATAAAACTATATAATATATTTATAACCGGACTCCTTGCTATACGAATATGTATATCATACTTGATCCGTGTGGTTTATACACAATATTGAAACTTCATTTAAATTCCTATTTCTTGTCTTCTCATTTTTATGTTTTTTAATATTATATTTTTTTTTTATTTTTTGAATATTTTTATTATTTTTTAAAAATATTATTTCATATATTTTCTGTCGCTGCTACATCATAGAATATGAACAATAAAATGTCTACCTTAGGATAAGATAAAGTAGATATATTCAATGCGTATATTATTGCATATTTTTTGTTTGTTTTTAGTTTGAAAGCAAATATAAATTTGAAATTTTAAAATAAATACACATGTGTAATTTAGATGTATCTAATATTTCATAATTACTGTCGTGACATTAAAAAAAAATCGGATTTTTAAATTTTAAAATAATCCTGCAGAGAGAATAATAATTGACTAATAAAAAACAATTTTTATAGATGACTTCTTTCAAATTATTTTTACCCATATTTAAAATTAATTTAGCTCCACAAAAAAAAAAAAAAAAAAAAAAAAGATTTTCACATAAAAATTAAAGATCCAAATATCAAATTTCAGCATACATACATATTTTGTAACAATCTTTTTTGTATCTTTTTGATAAAGGCAACATCTTATTTTCAGACATAATTTTTCTGGGTGTGGGTGTGATTAGATCCGATCAATTCATATTTTTTTTTTTTGTTTCAAATATAAAATCAGTTAAATCATAATATAGGAACATATTCAAACAATTTATAAGTAATTTTTTCCCTATCAGCAAAAATGTAGGATTTCATTTATTTTAATGTCACCACACGCGTCGTATTAAAAATGTTTTTTCTTTGTTTCTTTTTATTTGATTTTGTAAACAATGAATATAGTACTTACATTTTACAGATATTTTTGTTTAAAAAAAAGAATTAAGATAAAGAAACTTGTACGAACTTTTCATTAAGCCCCCATTTTTCATTTTTTTTTCTCAAAATAAAAAAAAAAAAAGATTGTTACAATAAATAAAGTTAAAATAATGATAAGTTTTATATTAATAAATTTTAATTTCATGTAAAGTTTAATTTACAATTAGTACCTATGTATGAAAAAACAAAAATCAAAAATGTATCGGTTTAAGTAATAATTTTCTTTTATGACCATTAAGTTTCTTTTTTCATATAGCTTTCTTCGTCTTATGTTTTTGTATGTGAAGAAAATTATACTTTTATAACCTACCTATTCATCGATAAAGATTAACGGCTCGATAATAATAACAATGAAAAAGTATACATAATATGTGTTCCAGAAAAGAAAAAAAAAAGTCAAATTTCTTCACGTATATCAAAATAATAACCGTTTGGTACCCATATGTTTTTTTTTTACACCTACCTACCCATATTTATTTATAAATTAAGTATTTGTATCTTTTTATTTGTGTGTATTAGAAAAATGATAATTTTGTTTAAAAAAAATATATATACAATACGTAATATGTATGACACTCAAAATGCATAAGAAATACGTGATTTAATTTTATTTCCTTTGATTTCTTCCTCAACGTTTTTTTTTTTCTCTAATTTTTTTGTGATTAATTTATATTCACACTTTTTCTTAAATTCAAGAAAATAAGAGTAGGCCAATAAATAAAAATTTCAACGATTTTCTTATTCTATTTTATTAATTCAAATTAAAGGGACAAATATTTAGTTCAAAACAAACAAAAAAAGTGGTTTTCAAGAACATTTAACGGTATAGATTTTTTTTTCTTCTACTTTTTCAATAGTAAAATTTTTGCAAAAAATTATCATAAATTAGCAAAATTGAACTGTAAACATGAAAATAGAAATTTAGAGAAGAAAAAGAAAAAACTATTATAACTAATTAATTCAAATATTGCATGTTAAATAACAGAAATATAAAATAAATTAAAATACCTTTAATATAAATTATATTAACCGATATTCGGAGCATTAACCCTCATCCGTTTTTTTTATTTTTTTTATTTTCATTATTTTGCTAGCATACATTTTACAAATGCTTTTAAACAGAAAGTCAATTAATTTGTAATGCAAGTCTTGTTCTTGGTCAGTCTTTAATAATTTTGTTTTTATTTTGTTTTTTGTTTTATTCATTTTCTTTTTCATTCGTTTCATTAGAAAACTAATAAAAAATCAAAAATCAAATACACCTATAATGTAAGAAATAAATAAAATATTGATAGTTTTTTTTTTCTTTCTTAAACGAATATCTACTTTATTTATTATCAATACAGCTGATCGATAATCTGTCCATCGTGAAAGAAACGATTAACCGGTCCTGAACCTGTACCAACCACACGTCTTTTTGGTATGGTCGATTGGTCGGTTATTCGATTTGAAGCAATAAGATTGAATTGAATTCGATTGGATTTGTTGTTTAACTTTATAACAACCACGGATGGATGAAACAACTTAAAAACATGAAAGTAATAAGCAATTTCATTGACCTTATCCACACACTGCTTTCTCCCTTATAAAATAAATATAAATATGTATATAGTACGAGTATATACAGACTTTTTTTTTTTTTTGTCTAAATAAAATGGTATATTATGTATTTAACAGAAACTTTATCTTATTTTTAATAAAAAAAAGATGATAATTTGTGATTGTTATTGATGTTTTGGCCCATTTCCTTTTAACTGGAAATTTATTTGTATTGTCAAAATATTGTGGGAAAGAAAAAAAACATTGTTTTTCTTTATAAAAGAGTTTATTGTGAAATGAATTCATTGAAGGTACATATCTGGGAAAATTTGTTATCTGGGAAATTTAAGAAACTAAATCAAGAATTTTTAAGAATTATTGATACTTAAGTTCTACTTCATAATCTAAATTTTATTCAGAAAAGGGTACAAAATTTAATTTTCTATTTTAGAAAATTTCTTTACATTACAAAGAAAATAATTTGCTCCTTCATTTAATTTCCTAATTATCATCTACATTTTTTTTCCTCTTTTCAAAAGTTCTGATTACAACTCACAAATGTATTCCTGAAATTATAAAATAAAAAAATACATATACTCATTATTTTATTATAAATAATTTAAATACAACAAAAACTGATCAATTATTCTTTTATGGCAAATAACATGTCATATACATATATGTGTATACAAAATGCGCATATACTATAACACACACCTTTCTACTTCTTTTGAACACAAATTCCTCATTAAATTCTACTTTTTCTCCTTTTTCTTCATTTTTTTCCATTTTTTTGTTTTCATTTTACATTTTTTTTTCTCTCTTGATTTTGATTTTTATATTTTATACTTCCTGATTGGTATGGTATAACTCTCTTACTTCGATATATGTATGTAATTCAGAAGAACCTCATTTTTCATTCTATTTAAAATTCTGACAAGTATTTTATATACAAAAAAAGAAAATAAAAACAAAAAAATCACATATAACATGTTATACCGATTTATATGTTTTTAAAAAAAATAAATAAATAAAAAAAGTTTATGTATTTACAATGTGAAAAAAGAATTATAGATACTCGTACTTTTATAATTCTTAGAATATAATTCTTGAAACGATGGATGGATGGATGATGATAATGGTAATATGTAGTTTGGTTTTCAGTTATAGTTATGAATAGACAAAGTATCTTACACTATGATATTTCCCAAGAATATTGACTTTTGAGACTTTTTTTCCTTGAAAAAAAAAAATAATAATAATAAAATCTACGCTTGAATACAGTAAACAAATATACTTTGATCTTTTTGTTTTTAATATTTTGTGACAAATAATATATATACAAGAATAGTAATTGAAATTATAGACATGACTTCCATTTTTATAATAATTATCATAAAATAGAAATAAAAAACAATAACTGAAAGATATTCTCATTTGAAAATGATTAAGAATTCTTATCAGTGTATTAAAAACAAAACATTTATTCTTTGTTGAATTTTATTGCAATCATCTCATAAAAAAAATTTTTATATTTTGTTCTATGAAAGATTGATTGTTATAGGTCATATTCTCATTATTTAATCATCATAAATATCATTATTTTCATAATTTAAATTTATGAAATAAAAAAAATAATAATAAAATACAAACAAACAAGTAATTAGTACGAAACATGATGTATTTTTGACATTCGTAATTTTTAAAAATCAAAAAAGAAAAAAAAAAAGCGTTATTAATTCTTTCGTCTTATTATAGAATAAGGTCAAAATAACATACGTATCTTTAAGAATTATTAATTATTTTTTCTATATGAAAAATGCAATCAAGCAAAATTTTATTTTTAATTTACACTTCCTCTTCTTTATTTCGATTTAATAAGAAAAAGAAATACCGTCTTTTTTTAACACATCAAAATTTGTTCTCATCTCAATACAAAAAAAAATCAACGTCGCAGTAAAATAAAAGTTTTATTTTTTTTTTTTTTGTTTAATATGAAATTTGAATCTATCTATTCATTTTTCGATGAGAAATCAAGCTTTTGTTAATCAATCTTTAAATTCTTTGATTGTATTATCATATAATGCCCATACAATATAGTGCCACTTGATTCCACTTTTGTTTTTTTTTTTCTTTTCTTTCTTTTTTTTTTTTAAATTAAATTTAAAAAAAAAAATCTAGAGATAAGAAAAAAAAACGTATTTTTTTAATATTTTGGATGCTGCTGATCTTGCATTTTTATAATATTAGGCCCCATATAAAAAGTTCTTCTTATCTGTGAAGTCTCTTGTCTGGAATTTGGACCTCTTATTATGAAAAACGTCTTAATTCTTGAATTAAGAATTCTGGGGATCAATGACAATCGTCATGATGTTGATGACGACGATTATTAAACACAACCAGCCTTAAAATTGATTTTGAAATATTTTATTATTAGTTTAAATCGGGCCATTGAATTAAATGTTTGTGCTTTCTATTAAAGAAAAAACTAATACTATTTAGGTACCAGTTAGTTACATGTATCACATAATTTATGGTTAAAATATAATTTAATATTTCATTTTTTTTTTTACTGGTGAATAATGTTTTAATTTTCTTTTTAAATTTACAAATTGTATTTGTAATGTTTTATTTTCTTTTTACTGTGAAAAAAAAAAAAACAGTTAATCAATTAGTTACAAAATTTTTTATTTTTTCTTTTACTCATATCAATTATATTTAAATTGAATAAGAAAAGTTTTGCTTTCATTTAAAGTAAACATTTACATATATTTAAATTTCTTTTTAAAAATCATTACTAAACAGTAAATTAAACATAATTGTGTATAGACAGTTATTGAAACATAAAAAACAATTGCATATTGATTATATGATGTGTTTTTAAAAATATTCAATATTTGTGAAGCGAAAAAGTTGCATGTAAAGCAAGTGGTTTCTTATTATCGTTATCTTCATCGTGTTGTATCTTCATTATATTATCGTTTCAAGAAAAAATCAGTTAAAAAGGTGTACAATACTATCAAAATAACTTGACTTTAAAAAAAATAAATAAAGTACTTATACGCGTCATATTCATATAGAAATCACCTGAATAATAATTTCAATGAACCTGTACTTGCTTTAAACCATTCCACCATCAAATAAACTCCTCCAGTAATAACATAAAACCCACCAAAACAAGACAACAAAACCAAAGAGAAAAAAAAAAAAGAACCCAAATCACAACTGCTTCAACAGCACGCTCAAAGAAAAGACCAACCATCCATACTCCAAAGATTCCAGGTTGGGATCAGTTAAACGATAGACTCCAAAAGCATAACAACAGGTACCTGCTAATACGTGCGAGGTTTTTTTATTTTTCATTCTCGGATTTTTTTTTTTTTTAAATATAAAAACTGAAAATGTGATTATCTAAAAATTAAAATACAACTTTTTTTTTGTTTCTTGTTCGATTGATCGGTTTTCAACGGAGCGTAATTTTATCGTGTGACTATCAATATATTTAAATTAATATTGAAATTTAATATTTTTAATATACGTACATAAATGTATCTTAATGCTCATAAGATATTCTTTCATTAAGCGATTTTAGGAATTATTTTATATTGAAAAATAAAATCATTATCATTCAATCAGTCAATCTGTGTATAATGTGACATTAAAGGAATAAAAATAAAAAAAAAGTGAAAAAAACATGATTTTTTAACAATTGATCTTGTTACGTGATTTTAATTTCTATCTTAAACTTGAGAAAAAAATTAAGAATAAAAAAATAAAACAGTGCGATTCTTCGTCAATGTAAAATTATACACCATAAAAAATGACGCCAATATTTTTCATATAGTTTTTTTTTTGTTATGAAAGAATCGTAACCTGATTCAAGGCTTTTGTTTAAAAATAAAATAATAAATAATTGGCCAAAGTTATAAAAACTATAGAGAAAAAAAAATTTACTTAGTGCATATAGAAATTGAGATCACATTCATCATATATTTTTTGTTCTGACAACACATTTTTAACAATATAAATACAACAGATAACATAAACAGAATACAATGGAATCATCATCTGGTGGAAATAATGGAAGTGGAGGAGGTACAAAATCATCATTGTCACGTAAATTTACTGCTGGAGTAGCTACAGTATCTCCAAAGAAAGGTGTACAGAAATTTTATACAAAAATACGTCATAAAATTGAGGATAGTATGCCACCGAAGATTTCAGCTAAACTAAATAAGAATAGTACAACAGGTAATTCATCATCAACAACGAAAACAACATCGACAACAAAAAATATTAAAAATAGTTCAACAGAACAAACACGACCGACACCACCTCCTAGAGTGTCAGCAGCAAATAGAAAAAAGAAAATTTTAAATAATAGTGGAGGTATGTCAGATTCGTTAACATCATCGATATCCTTATCATCAGGAAATCAATCGGTTGTGAATAATAATGTTTTAAAATCTCCATCCTACGAAAATGTAAGAATATCAAACAATCCAAATGGATTAATTGAAAGTGACGAAGAGTGTCGGACAAATTTAAATGATTCAAATTTATCTCTTGAAGATGAAATTTTCGAAGAATTAGAAAAGGTTGCTCATGATGAGGCAAAATTAAATGCAGTTCTGAAAAATTTTGACAAAATTCTAGCAGATTTTAGTGGATCAACAAATGTCATGACAACAAGTACACCAACTTTAAAACTTTGCAAAGATAACAGATCAAATCCAATGGATAATGCACCACCAACGACACCAGTTGCTACAGAATCAAAGAATATTAAAACAAAATCAGAAGTAAAAACTCCGAACAGTCATAAACCACTTCAAAAATCAAAAACATGCAGTATAATTGAATCCAGATGCATACTTAAGAAAAGTATATCGGATTCGACCCAAAGTGATGAACGAAATACGGAGGCAATTTCAATATCAAACGATTTACAACACTTTGCAGCATTACAGGTTACAAAAAGTTTATGGAATCTTCAAGATTTTGATGCATTTGCTAAATCTGGGAAGAAATTCGATAAACTTGACTGCAGATTACCTATGCTGAAGACAAGTTCAAGTAGGTACAAACTTGGAAAATCGTTATCAAGTCCTGAAACACCATCAATCGGTTGCAGAGCAAAATCAATGAAACAAATCAATAAAGTAAGTCCAATAGACACTAGCAGTCGTTTGAAAAGTCAACTTCCAAGAGCAACAAGTGTTTGGGAAGTATCATCTGCTTCCTTGAATAACACACATCCTCTTTGCACTCGAACATCATCTGGTAGTAAAATACCTGTAAAGAAAATGATTCCACAACGATTAGCTTACAGTGGCCGAAGTAACAGTTTTTGTTGTAATCCAATGTCGAACAGTAGTATAAATATATCAACTAGTATACCATCACAGACATCGGTCATATTACAAAAAACAAATACAACAACAACACCCACGTTAACAACGACGACAACATCAGCACAAAAAACAATTCAAGTTGGGAAAGTTTTGCCTACACCAAAACGTAGTCAAGGAAAGATAACAACTGTCAATAAAATTGTCAAAAATTTAAATGAATTAAGTAGAAGTAGCAGTGATATCAGTAAAACAGACCTACTCATAAAAAGACCTGGGTCAACAAATTCATCAGGCGCTTTGTCATCGTTGGCGACAATTAAATCCACAGCCACATCAACGATAAGTACAACAAATCTTACAAATAAAAAACAATGTCGTCTTATCAATACAGCATCTTCTACATCCACACCACATTCACTGAATAAAATTGGAATTTCTGTAAAAGCATCTCCATCAAAAAGTATACTTTCTTTTACTTCAACAGCATCATCTTCATCAGCGGCTATCATAGTGTCGCCTAAAACAACAAAAACATATTTGAAAAGTGCAAATAGTGAATTATCTTTAAATACAATAAAATCTGTTCGAGGATTATCTAGCAATAAAGTTAATAATTTGACCGCAATGACAACAACAACAACATCTAAAAAAAATTCACAACAAAGTGATCTTCTGTTAAATAAATGTTTAGAAAAAGGTCAAGAAATTCTAAGAAAAGTTGAAGCATTCGGCAGTGTTACAAAGTTGGAACGTAGTAATAATGAATATTCAAAATCTGGTCATCATGAATTACAATCTCCACAACAGGTACGTTCAA
The DNA here is from genome assembly GCA_939192795.1 of Bombylius discolor. NCBI lineage: Eukaryota > Metazoa > Arthropoda > Insecta > Diptera > Bombyliidae > Bombylius > Bombylius discolor. The sequence goes on along the minus strand of OW584238.1, from coordinate 42,922,560 downwards.
AAGAAATTAAAAATGAAATTTCATCACCTGAAAATAATAAAACAACAATAACAACAACAAAAATTACTAAAACAACATCAGGTATGGTCACTATCTCGACAGGTCAAAATCAACAGCAACGGAATGACAACAGTAAAAATAAATGCATCATTGCTGTAACAACTAAAAAAGAAAAAGACATTAGTTTATTTAATGGTGTTTTAAAAATGGAAGAAAATAAAGAATACAATTTAATTGCAACAGCAGCAAAAAAAATTCCTTATTCTTCTGATGTTGATACCGTTGATGGTTTTTGCAAATCTTTACCAATTGATAAATTACAACAACTTTGTTATGCAAAAGAATGTACAATTAAATTTCCTCGTTTAGAATCATGTAAAATAATTCCACCGCTTTTATGTCATCCATCACAACAGCATGCTGAACTTTTGGTTCCTGTTAAAACAACACAACAACCATTACGTGTACATCAGGATTCAATGCTTTGCATTAATAGTGACATAATACGCAGTGAAAAAGATTATCATTCAGATTGTTCAGAAGATTCTGGTCATATATCAAATGAAAATGATGATTTAAGTACACCAATTTCAACAGATAATGATGATAAAATTATAAAGAATTCAACAAATAATACAAATTTAGATTCAACTAATAATAAGTCTCAGAAAAGTCTTAAAATTAGTGAATTACTTGAGAAATTTGAATCAGTTAAAAAAGATTCATCATCATCATCATCTTCAGCAGCAACAACAATTACTCCATTATCATCATCATCATCTTCACATAATCAAATTGATAATAATAATTGCATTTTAAAAAATAAATGTACAACAATAAAAGTAGCTGAAGTAAAACCAGTTAAATGCATCACATCATCAATGGAAATTTATCCAACATACAGTTCAGAGGTAATCATTCAGATTCAGTGAAAATGATACTACTACTTCACTACTATGTACTACTACTACTACTACTACTACCTGTAATTCCACTCAAAAACGCTACGTAAAATATAATTATACATATTATATTATACATATATGCTTTTCCTATATATTTCTTGGTATATTTTTTTTTTTTTTTTTTGTAGTTTTTTTTAAAAATAATAATTAATGCATAATTTAATATTAATAATATTCAGTAATTAATCAAATTTAATTAAAATGCTGTTATTTTTTTTTTGCACTTTTAGAAAATAGAAATGAAAAAAAAAAACAATAGAAAACACAAATTAAAAAATTTTTATTATCAAAATTAATTGTTTGGTTTATTTTCCTACTTTTTGGCTATACTTTAAATAATTCCAAATTCCACAATTACCTAAAAATAAAATTTTCCTTTAATTATCAAAATCTTATGTAGCAAAAAAAAAAAAAATGTTTGTATTTAGAACATTGTTTATTGAGAAAAATTGTATATAAAATTTAGCTTTAAATTTTTAAAATTGAGCTAAATTTGGTTTATTGGTGTAATTTATTGGTTTTTGTAGAATTGTAAAATTTTGCTTGTATTTTTGGCTTTTGTATTATGTAGCTTTTCTTGTTTGGTTTGTTGATATTTTATTTGAGAGGCTTTGTGGTATGTTATAAAGTTGTTCCCGTAAAAAAAAATTTAATGAAGAACCTTATAAAATTTTCCACTTTTTTATACAGGAATTTTGATCTTATTGATGAATTTTAATTTGTTGGAGCTCAATTTTGTGAACGAATTTCGAAGAAAAATTCAAAGTTTCAAAATCTTTTTTTTTTTTTCTTTTTGTATAAAAAAAAAACAAATCATCATTTATAATCCCAACATGAATTCATGTAGATTTTTTTAAAAATCATTCGAAGTAATGAAATTTTGGGCTTACTGCTGATGTTTTTCCACAGAACTCGTTTCTTATTGAATTACAAATTAAGAATTTAGATCGTTCAATGTATTTTTCTTAAAACTTGGCTTTAAAGAAAATATCCAAGTTATTTCAAAAACAAACTTTCTCTTTTACATCATACTGAAAATGATGGTCTACTGATTCATTTTTTTTTTAATTTGCTGAGTTTCAATTTAAAAATTATTATAAAAATCCCTGAAATTTTCTACTGAATCAAGTAACACCTTGTGTTATGAAAGTGCCCCAATTTCTTAATGACAAAATTGAACAACAAAAAATAATATAATTTAATTTTGTTCATCTCATATAACAAAAATTTCTGATTTCTCAACTCTCACTTAACTTAAATTCTGAATCTAATCGCTTTGACACGCTTTGAATTATAACTATCTAATACCTACCTAAAAAAAAAAACTCAACAACAAAAAATAAAAGATACAATATTCAACGAAAAGCCATTGAACTACGTTAATGTATTTTGTTTTTCTTTTGTTTTTGTTATTTAAGTCGTCTAATTTAGATTTAAAGAAAGGCGTCGTCGTCGTCGTCATGTCATATTGCATTTTATAGCATAGTAATTTACACTCCTCAACCTAATCTTAAAATCACAACAACACCTTTTGTAATTTTGTTATTGTTGTATTTCTTGAATTTTTGTACAATTACGAATTTGTAATGCGAATAAATTGATCTGAAATCTTATTCTTTTTTTTTTTTCATTAAATTTGCTAATTGTTTTTTTTTTTTTTTTTTTTTTTTAATTGTCAGCACAATTTGAAAATTTTTATCGTCTTATGTAGGTAAAAAAAACAAAAACAATTTTTTTTTTCAAGCTCTGTTTAATACTTAAACATTGAAAATATTTAAGAAATCTGTAATTATGGTAACATGCTATTGCTGTTAAATGTATGTAGTCTACAGTTTACTGGAATCGTGTCAAAATCAATAAGGCGAATCACCCGCATTACTATTTTATGGTTATAGTGACAACAGAAATAACACAAATTTAAAACTTGATTTTTCTAAAGAAAACAAGAAAAATTAGCTATTTCAATTCAACTAAGTAGACCCTAATTTGAGTGCTACTGAATTAATAAATTACGCGTATCAGGAGTATTTGAAAAATTTCTATAAATTCACCTTAAAACTAGACATCAAAAAAATGTGCATAATTTCTGTAGGCGTAGGCGAATTAAGACGCCTCTTATGTTAAATTTTAATAAAAAATTCAATGATTGATCTACCACATGAAAAATAGAAGAAAAAAAAACAAATTTAGAAGAAAAGTGAAAATCGAAAATTTAGAAAAAATAATATAGCTATTGAAAGAAAAACAGATTACGGTTGAATGATGTTGTATAGAGTGAACGTGATGTTTTTCAATCAGTTGAATTATTGTGGGTTGTGAATCATCTACATACATACACACCTTTTTTTCTACTTTGTTTCCATAGTATGTCATTATAGTTACATATATGTATGTATGTATATATTTTTTTTTTCGTCCAAATTGCATAGGAAATTATGTACGATGGTATGCATGCATGCATAAATATGGATAAGAAATATACAACAAGATATGCTGCAAATATTTATATGGCATTAATTTTTCTCCCTTGTTTTTTTTTTTTTTTTTAATGTTAGTTACTCATGCGCATCTCGTACAGAAAAAAATTCATTGTAATTAAAAAGACACATATTATAGTTGAACTAAAGAAGAAAGTTTTAAAATTGATTTTTCTTGTAAAATGTGAGGAAATTCTAATGCAAAAAAAAAAAAGTTATCAATCACACACTTCCATGTGTCAATTGACAAACATTGTAAAAAAATTTTTGTTTTAGAAAAGTTATCTACAATTGATGATCCGTTAGTAAATTATCTTTAATTAAAATGTTTTCTTTTAAATGTTGTAAGCTTTCATTTTTGATTAATGATAAATAATTTTACAATTAAAAACTGTAAAAAGAAATGCCTTTAAACTTTTTTTCTCGAAATTATCTAAATTATCACAACTTTTCTAGAAATTCAAGAAAAACATACAATTGAGAAAAAAATGACCAGAATTATTTTTAAATTATAAATTCTTATTTTCTTTTAATTTTAAGTCATATTTATCTTTCCTTTTTATACTCCTAATATATGATATTTAAAATTTGTATTTAATTTTTTTCTTTTTCTTTAAAAAAAAAAAAAACCTTTAGGTACTTTTCCGATCTGGTATTCTTAGTCAGTTGGAAGCAAAACGTGATGAGCTTCTATCTGATCGGATTGTACAGCTGCAGGCATATTGTAGAGGATATCTTGCAAGAAAAAGAGTGGCACAAAGACGAGTGCAGGTGAGCTTTTTTCTTAAATTGTAATAATAATTTTTGATTTTTTTTTTTCTTCTTTTTTTAAAAAAAATTCTGTAATTCATAGCCATTCCATGTTTATAAATTTTGAATCTTTACTCGGTTCGGTTGAACATTTTTTTCTTTTAAAGTTATTCTTTTCTTACCATTATCCGATGAAATAAAATCACCATTATCATCATCATCGTCATAGCATCAAGCCAACATCAACTCTGTATCTAACATAACTAAATGTTAATGTCACGATTGTTTTTCTGTCATTATCATTTTAAGTCCTCGCTTGTAATATTGCATGCATGTAATTTTTGTTTTCGTTTTGCAAATTTTTTCAATTCTTTTTCTTGACTGAAAACTAACATAAAATATGTATGCAATGAACATTTGTACATACATAAAATTATACTTAGCCATATGAAAATAAATGTATCTATTTATTATATTGTATACATGCAATGCATCCACTTTGTTGCATTATAATAACTACGCCTCAAGTTAAAAGAAGAAAAAAATGAAATGTGAAATCTTTGAAATGCAACAGTAATTGCATACATGTACAAGATTTTATGAAATCAAGCAAAAAAATAATCAAATAAAGATTATAGAGAAAATAAAACCTTCAGAAGGTTCTTTCGTGTTTTTTTTTTTTTTTTTTTTTTTTTTTTTTTTTTTTTTTTTTTTTTTTTTTTCATTGGTTTGAATGCATTTTCATTTTTCAATGGCTCATTCACAAATAATAATTTTGCTATTTCCTTTTCAAAATCAATATTTTCAATATATGTGATTTTTTTATTTTTTTGTTTGTTCTTTTTTAACCAGGAATTGGCTGTTCGATGTATTCAAAGAAATGTTAAAGCATTTTTAGCAGTACGTGATTGGCCATGGTGGAGATTATTAGTACGTGTAACACCTCTATTAAATGTTCATCGTACTGAAGAGCAACTTAAAACTGCAAATGAAGAATTACAAATACTTAAAGCTAAATTAGAGAAAATTGAAAATGATAGAAATGCACTTAAGACTGAAAATGATAAATTGGAAGCAAAAGTAAGTACCTACATACTTTTTTTTTTCTTACATTATACAATTGACCATATAAAAGAAAAAAAGCTTCAATAATGAGTATTAATTTATCTAATTATGAATTATATTGAAGGAAAATTTTCTTTTTTAACCATATTTAGAGATTTAAAAAAAAAAAGCATTTTGATAAATGAATGTGACGTCGATTTGATTGAATGAATTGAAGAAAGGTCTGAAGATAGTTAATAATTTTTTTTTTATTAATGATCAAGAAAATATGTTGAAAATTTTTATGGTTAATTTAAAAATATATATATGTATGTATTATATATGTAAATTAAATGACTTTCTTTTAGTCAGAAATTCCAATCTTTTTTTTTATGTTTTTATATTTGATAACTTAATTAAGTGGAAATAAGAGAAGAAAAGAAAAAAACAGCTTTTTATGAATTTAAATTCATTATGAAATTTCAAATCATCCATCAAGAATTTTGTGAATGAATGAGCCAAGATAAAAAAAAAAGAAAATCAAATATGTTTTTGTTTTTCTTTGCTGGCAAGAATTTTAAATTTTATTTTTCATTTAGATAATTATTAGATAATTTTAAACAAAACCAAAAAAAAAAAATTATGTTCTATCTTCCTTTTCACATTTTATTGTATATAATATTTTGCAAATTACGTAATTAGACCTGTTGACTATAAAAATACAAAAGATTTACAATGCCTAGTTTACCCCACTAATCTTGATTTTTTGTATATAAATGAAATTTAAATGAAAATAATATGTATCTTTTCTTCTTTTTTTCCTTTTATAAGTCTTATATGTCGAAATGTGTTGTTGGTACGTACTAGTATACATAAGTATGTACACATGATATGTATATACAAAATATTTAAATTATGTACAACAAATTGCATTCACCGAAATATGTATTACTGAAAATTATTATAATGATGTTTACAACTTAAAATGATAATATCTCATTAAAAGAAAAAAAGAAAACGATAAAAACAAATCAAAAACAAAAATGTTCCGCTTGAGATACAAAACGAATAAACATAAACAAGTGTTGTTGACCATTGTACTATCATAATTTTTCTTATTTCATCTTTTTTCCACATTTCCAGTGTTTAAATTATGTTTTTATTTGGTCCAGCAAATTCTCATGCAAACATGCAAAAAAGATTTCTTCTTATTTTCTTTTTTTTTTTTTTTATTTTATTTCTCAATTTAACGCTTGTGTCTGTAGACGACTACTTTATGTTGATATTTCAATATTTTATTTTGAGGTGAATTTTTCTTTAAACTACTTATAAGAGGATTCTAAAAAAATTCCATGAATTTTAAGATGATTTGAAATTCATTTTAGTTCAAAATAAGAAAACTGAACTACAATTTTCAATTAATAAAAAAATTTTAAAAACTAGTTCATCGATAAAATTTTTTTTTTAAAAAAATGACCAGATGCCTAAATTCTGAATGCTTGACAGCAAAGTAATAATTTTGTTTTCTGATAAATTTAATAAATCTGATACATCGATTACCCACTAATTTATCTGTATGTATTTAATATGTACATAAGTATGTTGATATGTGCAATATACAACAAATTTGTACGTGATTTCTTAACATGTTTTAAACAATTTCTTCAATTACGATAAAATCTCATTATTTTTTGTTGATATTTTATTAAAAATAATTTTTATTCTGTTAGCTAACAAAATCATTAGTGCAAGAAAAAAAAAATATTTTCTAGAACAGTTAAGGCGCCAATAAAAACAGATAAATGAGAAGCAAACGAACGACCTCCTAAAAAATAAAATCAAAATAATTACGGAAATTGTTGCATTCAGCTGTTGCTTCTATTTTGTATTTTGTGTTTAAAAGAAAATTGAAAATTGAAAAAAAAAAAAATAAATAAAAAATAAAATAAGTGTATTTTACAATGTGGGTGTATGACGAGAAAAAGAAATTTATGTTTTTTCAATTAACTTTGGATATAAGCCAACCTCAACATTGTTTGTTGTAATGACGTTGATTACAAAATATCGATCATTTTATTTTGTATTGTATTTTCAATACAATACAGCTCAATACTATTTGAATTTAGTCAAAATGCAATATGATGGATCTAATATTTTAGATGATACATATGTACATATAGACCACATACATATGTAGATGCGATTGCTCTAAATTATGTTACACCATTCAAACAAAATGCCAGATTACTTAATTAAATAAAATAGTGGGCTGATGCACTGTATTATAAATTAAGTTCCCATATTTGCTCACTGCTGACATATTGACCGGAAATTGCATGTTGTTGCAATTCATAATTCATAAATTTTTATCTTCAGTAAAAAACAAAAGAAATATCAAGATAAATAATTAATGGGAATTTATGTATTTTGCTGACAAATTAAATAAATTGGTTTTGAATTGTAGAAAATAATATCTTCAAGCTTTATATGAAGTCACAATGATAATTTGTTAAGACAAAGAAAAAAAAATCATTTAATGCATAAATTGCAAATTTTTTTTTCACATGGTTTTGTCTGATCTAGATCTCTTGAAAGATGTCAGGTCCATTAAGTAGTCAAAGAATTGTGCTCTCATTATATTTTTGAAAAAAGAAGAAATTATATACGAAAAATTATTGTTTTTATTCAAAATCTTTGCCAAGTTTGTTTTTTTTTATAAAATTTTTAATTTAACCATAAATTTAATTTTAATATATGAAATTAAAAATTAAAACTTCTTTATTCAAGGTCTTACAGAAATTTTCTGTAACATTATACAAAATATTCAAATTATAATCTTGTTTTTTTTTCTCTAGACAAGAAAATTCTTCCAAAAAGAAAAAAAAAAAGCAAATCATATAATAAAATTAATTTTGAAATTATGTATTTACAATGAATTTTTTGTTCTTATTTTTTATCAGAGCACACACAATAAAATTTTAATTTGTTCTATAAAATTTTTGTAACTGAATACATTGTTCTTGTTCGTGTATTTACAGTAAAAAAAAAAAAAATTTTCAAGAGGAACAAATATTATTTATTTACTGCATATAATGCTGATGCTAAATAAAAATATACAAAATGCGAAAAATATATCATTTTTAGATTCACATTCACACACATTTTGCGAAAATATTTTTAATGTTATTTTAAACAAACAACACATCAAAATCTAATAATAAAATACAAGTGTGTTTTTTATTTTTCTTTGGTCGATCCCCATTATGTTCTCTTCAGTGAGGTGCCGAATGAGATCTATTTTTCTTTAGTCATTCTCAAATAGTGAACCATGTAACGCGTCAAGAATTTTTTTTTTAAATGTTCAATTAAATTCGTACGGAAAAATTTTAGTTTTAGATCGCTTATAGATCCTTTCGTTTTTCTTTTTGAATTTTGCTGACTATAAGAAAAAAAATTTCAAATAGAAAAATTGAAAGAAAAAAACGAAACATATCAAACGCAGTCGTAAAGATCTATCCTGTACGCAGTGCTATAAGATAAATTTTTTTCTTCTAAATTGAGATATTTTTAATCAGTCGGTATTAGTTTTTTTTTTCTAATAAAAATAAAGTATTTTTCTCTAAATCGTTAAAATTAATTCTATACTATATAAGTTTATGTTTTATTGTTTTATTTGTATTCTAAAATCGATCCAATTTTATTTGATTTGTTTTTTTATTTTATTCGTTCTATTGTACATCAGACCCAGTAGCCCCGGAGTGTGTTATAAAATGCAAATTAAATTCTAAAAATATCACGTAAATTATTTTTTTTATTTGCAAATCATCCATACCCTAGTCTACGATATCAAAATCGACCTCAAGTGTTATGTTCGTTCACGTTCTGAATCAGTCCAGCATTATGTTAGACACTTTCTTGTGATTATCGTATTGTAATCAGGCACATGCAATTAATTAAGTGTTTTGTGTATATTTGTTAAAGAAACATAATATTATTGTCGTGTTCGTGTGTAAAGAATGGCTCCTAATCATCCAACAACAACTTCTGTTGATCCTACTACTACATCAGCACCACCGCGATCAGCACAAACGTCACCTGTGGTGTCTTCTATCAAAAGGAATTTCCTAAATGATCTTAACATTGACCTCAAAGCCAGTAATAATTTTTCAAGCCGATTGACAGCAACCGCCAGTCTTTCTTCTCGACCTAAACTACCAACAATTGTTAAAACTCCTCCACTAAATACTAGAAATGAGGAATATGGACGACCACCGGTCCCTCCACAATCCCATCTGCGTGTTCGTAAGCAAATTAAAGTAACACGTCCATCAACTCCGACTAATAAAAGTGTTTCAACATCCCAATTTAATATCCGTTCTAATAGTCCTCTTGATGTATCATTAAAGTTACCGACAGTGAAAAAAACAAATTCCTTCAGTGAAATGTTGAATAATTCACTTTATCGTTACGGTGGTCTTAGTATTGGATCATCACGGGAATCCTTATCAATACAAAGTTCACGTTCACCAAGTCCAAATTCTGGACGAAGCAGTGTCACAACATTATCATCATTAAACAGTTACAGTACACCATTACGACAACAACGTTCCCTGACACCACATCGCGTTTTCCCACAAACGTATTCTGGTGATAATTCCCTAAAATTATCCGAATTTAATTCACTGGAACCATCACCAGTTGTCTTTGATGCAAATTTATCATTCGTTCTGGGATGCAAAAAACAAGCAGTCCATCAAACATTCCGTCCATCACCAGCCCATTTAGATCCTCAAACTGCATCAAATTATTTGAGTACAAAAATTGAAAATTTCTTAAAACGTACCGATCATGTTATGGATGAATGGAATTCTGTTGGTCGATCATCATCGGTAGGGCGAGGAGATGATGATATGATAAGCTTGATAGAACGTCAAAGACAACGTCATATTGAAAATTGTACAATTGGCCGATCAAGGAGTGTTACAAATATTCTCATTAAAGGATATCAATTGTCAAAAACTCTACCATCAACTCCAAGATCAAGATCCACTTCAGTTGTCAGGGATTTGTCACAAGATGACGATGATGATGATCGGACAATAACAGAAGACGGTGAAGAGGTAATAAAATTTTGTAAAACATTATGAATATTATGACCGTGAATCTGTTTGGAATTAATTATCGTTAATACCGGAATGATATATTTATGCACGTTCCTCTTTTGCTTTGATAATTTCTCTGTCACGTCAAGGTAACCATAATAACTTTATTGCCAGCACCAAAGATCAAGGTTCTAAGAATAAAAATTCTCATGTAATTTTTATACAAATTACATATTCACAACGATAACGATATCTATGTGACAAATTCACCACATCTTAATATTGCATAATGTTTATACTCTCGCGTTCTTTAATACTTTCATAAAAATTTTTGCTTTTGTTTTTTTTTTTTTTAATTAAAATTTTTAAGTAAACTCATCTAAAAATAGAACTTTTCCAAGATAAAAATAGAAAACCCAACTTTATCTGACGTATACTATTTTTCTGTTTCTTTTTCATTTTGTTAATTTGAAAGATTGATTCAGTAGAATGGGATGTGATGAAAGAAAACTAATTGATGAGAAAAAAAATGAATAGAAAAGAAAAAAGCAAACAATAAACTTTTAATTTTAAAAAATTACCTTGTTGATAATTATCGTAAAAGACTACTGAATTTATTTAAAAAAAAAAAAAAAATTTACATTATTAGAAAGTAAAATACCAAAAACAAACAAAAAAATAATGTGTTTATTTGAGATTTTTTTTCATTAAAAATAATTTTTGAAAATTATAAATATGAAAAGAATTTGAAAAATCATCATCACTGATGAGAAAACAAAATAAAGTGTCAAATAATTAAAATAAATTATGAAATATTCATTAAAAAATTTCGTTTTCTACTCATCTGTATTTTTTTTTTTTAAATTATACTACAACACGGTATTTCAATAATCATAAATTAAAGACAACTTTCACAAAACTTATTATCCAACTTGCAAAAAAATTTAAAAAAAAAATGATTTTCACATTTCTTGAAAAAAAAACACAAAAATGTATGTATATACACATTTTTCAAAATGAAAATGAAAATTAATTTCTTATTTTTAAAATTAAAAATTCAATTTTTTTTTTCTGCCTTCAAAAGCAAAACAAAAAATAAAAACAAATTTTTTTTTTCACTCGTTATTTTTTTTTTTTGCAAGCATCATGTTTCTTTTCATAAGAAAAATTGGCATTATACATCATTTAAAACATGATCTGGTAGAAAATGTTATTTTAAAAATAATTTCCATATACCATGTGTGTGTGTGTATGTTTTTTTTTTTTAAATTAACATAAAAAAAAGTAATTTTTTTTTTTCAGTTAGAAAAAATTCACAACAGGAAAAAAATATGTTGAAGATATTTTTTTTAAAAAATTGTGTGATTAGGTCAAATTATGTAGAAAGGAAAAAAAAACAAGAGGAAAATATGTACATATGCGTAAATTTATTACTTTTTTTTTATTGTACAATGATCCGGAAGCCTTATGATGACTAACAATATTTATGTTTGATTAGAGCAAAAATAAAATACAAAAAGAAAAAAAAACATAAAAAATCATTTTCACTTTCAATTTCTTTGATTTTATTTTTATATTTTTTATATTTTGCATTTTTTATTTTTTTATTTTTATATTTTTTATATTTTGCAATTTTTTTTTTTTTTTTTTTTTTTTTGTAAAGAGTTAGTGACTTCCTATTTGAACAATGTTTATGACATGTTAAGTATGTTTCAAGTGGATTTTTTTTTTATTTAGATTGCAATTTTAAGAATTCTGTTAAATGAGTTCTGATAGAACCCCACTCAACATCAGAGAATGACTTCAAGTTAATTGTCCTTTAAAAAAATTTTTTGGGCGAAAAATTTGAAATTTTGTATTATGTTTTTTAACATAAAAATTGTCTAAAAATTCTTTACGGAATATGTTTTCTGTTAATAAATCTAAAAAAATGTATCTATTGCAGTTTTCAAAAACTAGAAACTTTTCTTTAAAAAAAACTTTAAGAAGAAACCAATTTAAGTAATCATTGATTTTTAAATTTCAATTAATTCAGAAACACATTCAATTGTTAAAAGGGGTGTTTTACGAGTGTATGTTATCACCTTTATTTTTTTGTTTATTGCAACAATAAAGCGAAAAAAGTTACATAATAAATGTTGTTAAAAAAAAATTATGTACATATTTATCAGTAACAACTGTTTTACCTAATTTAATTTTATTTTTATTTCCAACTTCGATACATTAAATTTTTTTTTTAATTTAAATAGAATTAGTTTCGCAGTAACTTTTGTACGATAACTTATGGCATCTTGTTTATTTAACAAAAATATGCTCTGAGTAAAAGTATATACATATGTATGTACATTGTTTAAACAAAGAAACGTAAAAAATAATAATAAGAAAAAATAAACTTTAAAAAAAAACTTCAAAGTTACAATATATCTCAGCTTGCCTGGAGAATTTCAAAATTTCATTATTGTTTTATTTCAATAAAATATTGAATTTACTGATAACATTAAACTTCTGTTTTTTGCCATTAATAATTATTAATTGATTATTATTTTACAATGGAGTATACTACAGCATCCAATTAAATAGAAATTTTTGCTGTTTAAAAGAAATTGATTAAAATAATTGAACGATTGTGAGTACTTCTTTTACTTATTTAACGGGAATAATTACAACTTTAAGAAGAAAAAGATAATAATTGTGTTCTTTAAAGAAATATTTACAAGAAATCGATTATAATGTGATCTTCAGTTCAGACCTTTTTTGAGTATAAAAATAGAATCGAAATATTAAAAAAAAATTAAATATTTTCCAACTTTTTATAAAAAGAAAATTAATTTTTTATTATATTTTTACAGTTATCCGAAATGACAGTAGATTTAGCTGAAGAAAAATCAACATCAAATTTAATAAGTGAACGTTTTGAAGCTGAAACAGCTGAACGTTTAAAATTAGAAAAAGAATTACAAGAATCACAGACAAAAGTTAAAAACTTACAAGAAACTTCTGAAAAATTAGAAATGGAATTGATTTGTGCCAAATCTGATTTAAATGGGTAAGAAAAGAAAATTTGCAAAAAAAAAACTTTTCCAATATTTGATCACGAAATTTTCTAATTTAATTATTTTCTATTTCCTGTTTTTCTTTAATTGACCATTTTTATAATTTAAATAAAATGATCATTTGCGTTAAAAAATTTTAATGTAACAACAACAACAACAGAATATCAGAAGATGAAGATCCTGATAATGAAGACAGCGTTGGTTCTGGTGTTTACAAACTAAAATATGAACGTGTTGCTAGAGAACTAGAATTTACAAAAAGGAGATTACAAACACAACATGAACATGATCTAGAACAACTTGTTGGCCTGAAAAAACAACTTGAAAAGAAGGTAATGTTGTCACATTTTTTTTTTCAGAAATAAATAAAAAACGAAAAAAAAAAATATATAATATCTAGTTTTACTGATAAGAGCCGTTAGAATGCTCTTTTTAAGGTTTTACCCATCATATAGTCATCATTTCATTACATTTTAAGTATCTGAGTATTTATTTTTTTCTTTTTTTTTTTCTGAATTTTTCTTATCAATTTCATATCCATTTAGTCAGTGACTTGTTTTTCTTGTCATTGCTTTTTGAAAAAAAAAAAAATATATATTTTCCGTTTCTTTGATATCACAACCATTTTTTTTAAATATTTTTTTGAAATTTTTTCTTGTTGATGATGATGATGAACAGTTGGCAGACGCATATGAGGAAGTTGAAGAACAGAGACAAGTTGTCGGTCAATGGAAACGGAAAGCACAAAAAATGACAAATGAAATGAACGATCTAAGAATGTTACTTGAAGAACAGAATGGACGTAATAATATTCTTGAGAAGAAACAAAGAAAATTTGATGCAGAATGTCAAGCATTACAGGTAAATACAAAAGTGTAGAAAATATTTAAAATAATTTTTAAATAAATTCATTTTGAAAATTTAAATTAGGATGCCACAAGACAAGAGAGACAAGCAAAAGATCGTCTAACACGTGAGAAGGACGTACTTATTGCTGAAAAATTCACATTAGAGCAAAATTTAGCGGTAAATTAAGAAAAATCGATTTGTGTTTTTTAGTTTATTTTTTCATATTTTTTCTAATTTAGGACACTCGTCTTGAGCTTGAACTCAAGGAAGAGAAGTTGGCTGCCTTGCAAAGGGAACTTGAAGAGATGACATTTGGTGGTGGTACTGAAGAGGAAATGGCTCAATTGAAACGTTCAAAAATGGATTTAGAAAGACGTCTTAAGGAGCAAGAAGAAGAACTTGATGAAATGGCTGGTCAAGTTCAATTACTTGAACAAACAAAATTAAGGCTTGAGATGACTTTAGAAACAATGAGAAAAGAAGCAAGAAGAGAAGCCCAACAGAGAGATGATGAATTAGAAGAAGCACGTGGTAGTGCTTACAAAAAAATCAAAGGTATATAATTCGAAAACGAATTTTTCTTACATACAATATTAACAACTGTCCTGTTTTTTTAGCACTCGAATGTCAACTTGAAAACGAACATGAAGAAAGAACTTTACTTTTACGTGAAAAACATGAATTAGAAAGACGTTTACAATCAGCTGAGGAACAAGACCGAGCTGATCGTGCTGCCGAAGAAGTTGCTAATCAAAAATTACGAAGAGATATAAGAAAATACAAAGCTTTACTTAAAGATGCTCATGCACAATTAGAACGTCTTAAAGCCGATTCACCAGGCAAAGCATTAATTCGACAACTTCGTAATCAACTCGAAGATGCTGAAACAGCTAGATCTTTAGCTGTAAAATCAAGACAAAGTGCTGAAGCTGAATTACATGAAGTCCAAACAATGCTAGATGAACTCCAAAGATCGAAAAGCGAAGCTGAAGAAAAGGCCATGGCAGCACATCGTGACCGAACTGAACTTCAAGCTCAATTAGAGGAAAATGAAGAAGAATTAGCAGAATTAATGAAAAAATACAGTGCAACAGTGAAACAATTAAATAATGAACAAAGTGCAATGTCTGAATATGAAATAAGAATATCAGAATTAGAATCAGAACGTAATTCACTTAAAGAACAAGTCGCTGAACTTCAACAGAGATTAGAAAACATTGAAAATATGAGTGACTCTTCAGTTGCAGTGCAGTCAAAACGGTAAGTAAATCGAAAGAAGCTTTTCAAATAACAAAATTTCTTAAGAAATACTTCTTTTCCAGACTTGAACTTAGAGCCAAAGAATTAGAATCACGTTTAGAATTAGAGCAAGCAACAAAAGCACGTCTTGAAGTGCAAACAAGTCGACATAAGGATGCACTGGAGAAAGTTCAAAATGAATTGGCACAATCAAAAATTCGTGAACTTCATGCCCAGGAATCACTTAAGAAGGTACAGAAAAGCCTACGAGAATTACGTGAAGAATTCCATGCTGTTTCGAACAGAGAACAAGAAGGTCTAGCGAAACGTAAAGATTTAGAGAAGAGATTAGAAACGGCAGAAGCTGAATCAGCGTCATTGCGAAATGATTTAAGATTGGCATTGCAGAGAATTGCAGATCTTCAACAGGCTATGGAAGAAGGTGATGATGATGTGACAGAAAGGTAAAAGAAATAAATCTTCGAAATTATGGATTGAAAATGAATGAATTTTTTTTGTGTTCAGTGATAGTGATAGCACAGAGGCATCTTTAAGTGATTTAGAACAAAGACTTAAACCGATTCAACTTAAACGAACATCAGTTACATCGGATTTTAATACAACGAAAGAAACAAATGGAGGATTTGAAGATACAAAATTAGTTATAAGAGAGAAGAAAAGTGATAATAGCCCAAGGTAAAGGAATTTTGTGAAGGATATAATGTGGTGTGACGATGGGTGACAAGTAGAAATAGAGAAAAATTGAAATAAAATTCACACCTATAATAAACCTTTTAAATAGCTTCTCAATGCACATAATTCATCATTATATCATCAGTTCCTCTAATTTGAATGCCTCTGATGTATCCCTCGATGGTCCTTCTTCTTCATTAAATCATATTCTGCACATTATCTTTTTTATATCTCTTTCACTTTCTTCCAATATACAAAAACAAACATGTTCAGCACGCACTTAGGCACGTACATCTCATTTTTCATTATTTTATTTTCTTAAAAAAATTTCATTAATTCATTTTTTTTTTCTTTTCATTTATTTAATTTCATAATCATCATTTTTCATTACTAACCCCCAAAATTTTTCTCTTTCATCTTCTTTTCTTCTTCGATTTCTCTTCTTTTTTTTTTTCTTTTCATTTTTAAACAGCTTTTTCTTATTATAGGATTACAGTTACATCACCTTCAAGTTCATCGATAGCAGAACATCATAAAAATGGTGATACATCATTTGCATAAAAAAAAAGCAAAAAAAAAAAAAAACTATAAAACATCATAGGGATCATAAATTTTCTAATAAATAAAATAATATTTATAAAATTATCACTGCAATAGAATTTTTTTTTCTAATTCAATTGAAATTTCATAAAAGAACAAAAAAAAAAAGCTAATCAATTGGAAAAAAAATAAAATAACGAAAGTACATAACACCAAATTTTATACATAAACAAATTTGAAAAATAAATAATCAAAAATAACATTTAATTAAAAAACAAAAATGTTTTTTTTTTTTTTCTACTAGGCAATAAAAAAAATTTTATACTGCTACCTTTTTACTACATTTCTATTACATATTTACATACATATATAGAAATAAAAAATACAATGCAAATCCTATTTAATAAAAAAATAAAAACAAAAAAAAAATGAAACGTAGATAAATTAACAATTTTAACAAAATAAATAAAATAAATTAAAAATTAATAAAAAAATTATAAAATACTACTCTTCACTATGACACTTTTATGTAATATTTGCGTCGCTTTTGTTATAATTAATAAAATATATATATAGTATATATTATGTATTATTAAAACGTATTTCTGTCAGAACAAAAAAAATCAATTGTTTACAATATTATAAGATTAGAAGAAAAAAAAAAATTTAAGTAAAACAACAGAATATTTAAAATATTACTTGTGTACATGTCATTTTAGTTATATTTTAGAAGAAGAAAAAAAAATCATAAATAAATTTTAATTTTATTTGCCAACAAAACAAAAATATAATTAAAGCAACATAACATATCTTTTTCTTAGAATACATATACATACATATTATTATTTTTTTTCTTTATTATTAATAGCTAAATAATGTGTAAAACATATTTTTTCAATTATTTTTATTACCGTTTTTTTTTTCAATTTTTTTTTACAACTGATATTTTTCATTGTATTTTGTTTTCATAATTGTTTTTTTTTATATTTATCATTAGTTTCAATTTTTTTTTTTTTTGTCTCCATAACTTTTAAGATTGTGTAAAATATTTCATTTAAAATATAAGAAAAATAAATTTATTATTTATCAATTAAATTTTTTTTTTTTTTTGATTTGAATTAAAATGTATTGGAAAGCAAATCAAAACTTTTGAAAAAAGAAAATTAAAAAATAGGAGTATAATTTTTTTTTTTTTTTGTAGTTAAAATCAAAAAAAAAACACATTAATCAAAATTGATTTGTTGCCTTAATAAAAAAAAAATATTTTTAAAAATATATTTTGATTATTATTTTTTTTAAAAAAAATTATTGAATTCCCTTTTTTGCCTTATTATTTTTTTACTCATTATTCACTCTACCCCAACCCCAATATGTACATCTATTTTTTTTTAATTGATGTTCTTAATTTTATGGTGTTCATTTGTTTTAGTTTTTATTTTATCAATTCATCTCTTCTTTTAGATTTTGTTATGTTATTTTCTTCAATTTTTTTTTTTTTTTTTTTTTTTGAATATTTTGATTTTTACTTTTTCTCTTCTTGGTCTCTTTTGATATCGTGTTTTTACTTTTTTGCTGAAAATTTCTTTTATTAGAATATTTTTTTCTTTCTAAAGAAAATTTCGATTACTAGAAAAAAAAAACAAATCTTTATGATTTAAAAGAAAAATAGTCTTGAAAAAAAAAAAAAGAATTTTGTTTTAAATTATAAACGTAAATATTCTTATAATAATAATAATAATAAAAAAATTAAATAAATTATTACATACTTAATTGTATTTATAAAATATATATTCATAGCAATAACTATTATTATTATTATTATCTTCGCGTCATTTATAATATAATGCATAATATGTAATTAGAATTAAGTATATTAATTGTTGTTTTTTTGTATTATTATTATTTTTATTAAATTAATAATTATAATCAAAAATTAAATAAATATTCCTTCATTTAAATTGAAAATAGAAAAAAAATGAAGTAAAGAATGAATATTACACATTAATGCTGTGTAATTATTTTTATTATTTAAACAAATAATACGTAAATTTAAATATTCAGTGTGTGTGTGTGTGTGTGTGAAAAAGATTTCGTTTTAAATTAACGGAAGACATACGCACACTTTTTTTTTAAAAATAAAAAATGTATTCAAATACTTGGCATAATTAATAAATAAAATAATTTTTGTTGTCTAATTTTATTTACAAAAATTAAATGGTTGTTTTATTTCTAACAAAACCTTTAATTTTTCAGAAGTAACAACTTGGTTCCATTCCTTTGTTGTTTTTTTTCTCATCACAAATTAATAATTCCTTTTACCAATTTAAAAAAATTAAATAATAAGTTATTCCACTAAGTAACTGAAGAAACACTTCAAAATCACTTTTCTTAGGGGGAGAAAAAACAAATGAGATAAGAATTTTTCCTATTAACACGCAAAATTCAATTTTTACATAATAAAACTTTCACTTCATCCTTACATACAGAATATTGAAAAGAAACCTTGAACGTAACCCTTTCCCTTTACCTCGAACAGAAAATAATTTCTCATATCGTTTTTAAATTCAAAGTCAAGTAAGAAACAATTTATCTTTTCTTTCAACATTGAAAAACACGCTAAATACTGTTAAGACTCTTTTTTTAATCTATAATAATCAATTTTTATACTTTCATTCCATTACTAAAATGCACAAGGATAACAACTTGTTGTTCCTTATTTACTTTTGTGCTATGCATGTGAATTGTGATGCATTCATTCATTAAAATCAATGAAAAACGAGGTTATTTCTCTTGAATGAAAATTTGCAACAGGTGGTTTCGGTTTCATTCGTTATTCTTTTTTTTTTTTAAATTATTTAGGGAATCCTTTTGTTTGACAACAGCAACATCCTTGTTTTTGAAAAAAACAAAATCTTTTTTATTTTTTGTTACTATGTGTGCCATTTATTGATCAAACAATTTATAAAAAGTTAATAAAAGGAGACCATTCGATTAATTTTCATCACAGTTTCAAGTTAATTTTGCAACCCATACGATGTGTATAGTTTACAAATATATAATTTAAAATTTTAGAAAAAAATTTGTATTTTTAAATATTTTTATTGTTTTTTATCTAAAACAAAAATCATGGATGATCGTACAATTGATCTTATATTTGCTGGATCTTTGGAATCTTTACCACCTGTCAGCTCTAAAATTGTTCGAATTTTTACTAGTTCAACATTTACTGGTGAGAAATTTTTCGGATTTTATCGGCTATCATAATTTTACTTGTTAATTAACCGATTTAATTATATAATACCTATGTATGTTTTTCTTAAATATCTTAGACACAACCATGGAACGTAATACATTAATGGCAAAGTGTTATCCAAAAATTAAAGATTATTGCCGAGAGAAACATGGTTTAGAATTTCAGGTAAGCACTTGTGTTAAAAAAATGATAGCTATTATTGTGAAATTCAAAAATTTATGACGTAAATTAATTTTTTTTTTTAATGCGCATAATTCACCATATAACGGAATATATTATGTAGAGCTACATACATATGTATGTATGTAGTATAAAATTTTTTTTTTTTCAAGTAAAGTTTCCTTGTAATTTATGCTCGAAAGTTTCTTTATAACGGATAAAATCTACAATAAATTTGCAATAATAAAATAATAATATGCCTATCAAAATAATGAAAAAAAAAAATTAAAAGTTATTATACTCGTATGTACCTACATACCTAAGTACATATACATATGTATATACCTTTTTGGTACCATCAGAAAAATAAATAAACTTAAATAAAAAAATTTATTCAGTGCCAGTTTCCAGCGTTCATATAAATTATTTTTACACTGCTATTTTTTACAAATAAGGGTGATTTATGAACTTTTTTTTACCTACATACATATCCAACGAAAATAAAAAACCTTGCATGTTTTGTATTATTTCAAATTATACAATAATATATGACACATATGTTAAATTATAGATATTTGTATCGAATAAATATGTATGTACATAACTATACTTTCACTATTTGAACACATTAACAATAATTTCAGTTTTTCACATGTAAAGAACCATATTTCGGTTATAAACAGGCCTCTCATTCCATCTAATGAGAAAAAAAGAAAAAAAAAACAATATATTGAGGGCAAATATCACCTACATAGAATGTGTGAAAGTTCCTTTAATATTTCAAAATAATGTTAATTTTTTGAACATACATGTACATGTAAAATTTTTGTAAGGTTGTCGATATGAGATGGGGTGTTCGTGATGAAGCAACTGATGATCATATGACAACAGAACTTTGTATGAGAGAAATTGCAAATTGTCAACGGCTTTCAATGGGTCCAAATTTTGTTGTTTTCCTTGGACAAAAATATGGTTATCGACCAATACCAACATACATTCTCTCATCGGAACTACAAATTATAAGGTAAATAATTTTTTTTCCTTATTGGAAGATGAATTTTTCAACGATTTTTCAAAATTAAAAAAATATATCCCTAATCACTCATACACATAAACAATTTTCAATAATACATTTCAGAGATGAATTAACTGCTATGGGAATTGATGGTATCCTTTTAGATACATGGTATAAAAAAGATAGTAATGCAGTTCCACCAATATCTGTATTACAACCTATTTCATCAATTCTAATAAATTTTAATAATAAACGTGTCCCAAAATTACAAGCAGAAGATCAAGCAATTTGGTGGGATACACTTACAAAAATGCAAAAATTATTACGAAAATCTTCAGCATCATTACATTCATCTGGAAAATTTGATAAAGAAACAATGCATAATTATTTCATGTCGGTAACTGAACGTGAGGTTATTAATGGTATTTTAAGTGTAAAAAATACAAAAAATCATTGTTTAGCCTATGTTCGATATATAAATAATATAAATTTACAAAATTTAAAAAAAGCTTCACTTTTTGTTGATATTATAAATCGTAGTCTTGATACAGAATCAGCAAAATTATTAGCGAATTTAAGAGATGAACGACTTCCAAATAAAATTGAATCATCGAATTTACAAAAGTAAGAAAATATTTAATATTTAATTCACTTTTAATTTCAAAAATTAAATTACCAATTAGATACACTATAGAATGGATTGGACGTGAAGGTTTGGACATTGAAACTCATGAGGAATACTTAAATCATTTTATTGCACATTTTTACAAGAATATTGTTAAGCTTGTGGATCGTGCAATGCGAAAAGAAGATAATAGTGCTCAAGGCCAAATTGTAACAGAAATTTTACAGCATTTACATGCATGTAATAATTCTGTAAAAGTATTCTATGGAAGAGAAGAAAATTTGGATCATATCAAACGATATATGCAAGACGATTCGGATAAACCACTTGTTCTATACGGTGAAGGTGGTTGCGGAAAAACATCTCTTCTTGCTAAAAGTGCTTCATTAGTTGCAAAAGAATGGTTCATTGGGAAAAGACCAATCAATATTATTCGATTTCTAGGAACTACTCCTGATTCAAGTGCACTAACTCCAACCTTGATTTCCATATGTCAACAGGTAAATCATAATCCAAAGATGCATCCTATTGAATTAAAAAAAAAAAAAAAAACTTTTTTTTCCCTACAAGATTTCTTACAACTTCATGTTACCTTATGAAAATATTCCGGACGATTTGGTACCTTTAACTGCTCACTTCAAACAACTTTTAATGTATGCCAATCAAAATCAACCTTTAACATTATTTCTTGACTCTGTAGATCAATTAACTGGTGCTCAAGATGCAAACAAAGTTTCTTGGATTCCAACTCGTCTTCCACCACATTGCAAGGCAAGTATTTACGATTGAACATACATCTTCTATTGAACTCATTCCTGATCTTACAGATTATACTTTCTTGTGCTTGTGAGGAATCTAATCCAACAGTTTCCCAGGACTATCATATTCTCCGTAAAATGATTGATGTTGAAGATAATTTTATTGAAGTTACAGCTCTTGGTGAAGATTTGGCAATGAATATTATAAAAATGTGGATGAGAACTGCATGTCGTGATCTAAACAATTATCAGTGGCGTTTAGTTGCAAATGCAATTAGTAAATGTTCTCTTCCGATTTTCATTAAATTAGTTTTTGCTGAAATTTGCCGATGGCGAAGTTATACGAGACCACAAGATACCCATTTGGCATCAACCGTTATGGATTCTATTATGTTGTTATTTGAAAGAGTTGAAAAGCAACATGGACGAATTTTAGTATTTCACGCTCTTGCATACATAACAGCAGCAAAGTCTGGCTTATCAGAAAGTGAACTTGAAGATTTGATTTCTTTGGATGATAAAGTTCTTGATGATGTCTATCAATATCATTTACCACCTGTTCGAAGAATACCTCCATTATTATGGACAAGAATTCGAAATGATCTACCAAATTATCTCAGCGAACGCGAAGCTGATGGAGTAAATGTAATGAATTGGTACCACAGACAATTTAGGGATGCTGCCAAAGAAAGATATTTCAAGAACATGAATATGGCAATGTATTTTCATTCATCCATAGCTGATTATTATTTGGGAATTTGGGGTGGCGGTATTCCAAAACCTTTCAAGTACACGGAAATTCAAAGGCACAGGTAAATGTGAAATATCTAAAAGGATACTTGTCTCTGTTCATTTGATTCAATCAATTTGTTTTCTAATCCTTTTAGATTCAATTTGACTGACAAAGAGGGTGTTGCTGATCGAAAAGTCCCTATACAACCATTAGTTTTCACCAACAAAGAAGGAAAAGTTACCCGCTACAATCTGAGAAAGGTTTTTTTCACATTTTCTTTTAAATATTTTTAAATAGAAAACGATCTTCTTGACAGTTTGGTGAGATGCCATTTCACATGGTTCGATCGCGACGCTTCAAAGATCTTTTCGTTCATGTCCTTTTCAATTATGATTGGTTGCATGCGAAATTATCCAGTTGTCCACTACAAGCAGTTCTTGCTGATTTCGAAGATGCATCATCCAATATTGATGATAAAGAAGCGAAAAGAGAATTAATGTTAGTAGCTGATGCCTTGAGATTAGGAGGAGCTATATTAGGAGTGTATCCAAATATGTTAGCACCACAACTAATTGGTAGACTACTTCCAGAAATTGGTGGAAATCCGAACATTAATATGTTACTTCGTGCATGCGATAAATGTGGACCCAAAGATTGTGCTTTGATTCCAGTTAATCATTGTTTACATACTCCAGGAGGACCTCTGAAAGTAAAATTTCTTTGTGTGTTTTTTCCAAGTGTATTTAATTCCTTTTTGATTTTTGCTCTTAGTATTCCTTGGAAGGCCATCAATTTGCCGTTTTCGCATTCTGTTTAACTAGTGATTTGCGTTACATGGTATCCATTTCAACACGTTTCATAACTTGGGATCTATCAACTTCTGATCTGACAAGAGATATTAATCCCGGCATTGAAGGCATAATGCAACAATTGGTCTTAAGTCCTGACAACAAATGGGCTGCTGCATATTCAAATAATAATCAAACTGTTCTATTGAACATGCTTTCCAGCGAGTTTGTAATTATAAACAATCCATTTGGAGCAGGTGAAGAAGTTTGTGGAGTATTTTTGCTAAATCAAAGGTTTGTGAAGTTAGATTCTCTTAAAATAAATATCTACCTTACAACTTGAATTTTTCTTAAGTCTTTTCATAAACACGAAACTAAAATGGACCCGATTCGATATGAGAGGAAATTTAATTGAACACAAAAATACACCATCAGATACTGAAGGGTGGAATATTTTATGTGAGTTTCAGTTGTATTTTGGTTATTTTAATTTTCCAACGACTAAATTTTGAATTTTTCAGGTATGGAATTCTATTCTCCGAATGATTGTAACATTGTGTATTGGTCAGGAAAAATCAATGAAACTCAATTACGAATTGATACTATCCGTGGAGAAATACGTGCTTTACCAGTTTATTTTCATAGTGCAATGATATTGAACAAAAAGAAAGATACGCTTTATTGTTGTACGAATGAAAATAATTTTCAAGTAATGTTCCGCTATACCGGAATTTTCTTTAAAAAACTAATGAATTAATTGTTTAATTTTAAGGTTAGCGTTTTCAGTTTCGAAAAAGATGAAGAAAATGGGACAATTTCTTGGACTTATCAGCATGAATTACCTCGTTATGTAAATGATGAAAAAGAGATGCTTCTTCAACTGAAATTAGAAAAAAAAGATAGGATGCTTCTAGGGACAACTGGTAAAGGTTTCGTAATTTGGGATTTTTCTAAAAATAATCCAATCGGAGAAGGAGCTATTTATTTAAGTTTACCACATGGAGTTCGCAATATTACAACGAAGATGATGCAATCGAATTCAATTATGGTTAGTTCGAAATTGAATTATGCAGTTGCTGGTGTTCGCAAAAGTCTCTATGTTTGGTGTTTAAAAACTAATCAATTAATGAAAGTTCTTGATGCTCATTTTGGACGAATTATACAGTTAGAATCGTTAACAATTGGAAATTGGAACTGTGCGATAACTTCGTCGATTGATAGATCTGTTAAAGTATGGAATATCAATAATATTTTTGAAAAAGTTCACGTTATTGATAGACATGAACTCCAAATTGATAATATTAGGTGAAATAATAATATATGCTTTCTGAACATGTTATTTAAATAACCATTATTCTATTTATAGTTTGTCCGTAAATTTAGCAGTGACAGTAACGAGAAACTGTGTGGGAGTTTGGGAGACTCGATCAGGTCGATTATTATCAAAATTAGCTGATAGTCCTCTTGGAGCAATCGTAACACATGCAGAAATCACACCTAATGGTAAATACATTGTATCTGCAGAAACAGGGAAGATTTTGATTTGGAACCGAGTTTCGGAACAAGTATTATTTCGTGATGATCAGCCAGAAATTCAGCAAATCACTTTCTTGGAAGACGGTGCAAAAGTAATGACGGTATCCTGTCCCTTAATCAATGCCGAAGATGTTGGTAGTGACGAAGCTAACCGTTTAAGTGCAATTACAATTGTACGTACTGTCCCAGAAGGAGCACATCAGTTTCGTTTCGATTTCCCTATGAGAATGGTTCCTGGATTACCATTCCGAAAATCTGTTGTATCTGCTGATGAAGCTTTCATTATTGTTTGTACAATCGACAAAAGCAATAAGGATTGTATAGGAATTTACAATGCTTTAAATGGAAATCATGTAACGAAAATTTTATTAAAGGGATGCTATATTAAAGTGAGAGAAACTTGTACCCTTGTAAAATCTTAGTTTGTTTTTCTAAATTCACTTTTTTCATTTTCAGGAAATAATTTCATTGGTTCCTCTGCCACATAAAGCTCAACAAGTTGCAGTGATAAGCAGTGAAAAAGGTAGTATCATTGATATCCGGTCGAAAAAACATGTAAGATCCATAATGAAATGGGGAGGTAATGTTACGAAAGATGGTAAATATGGTCTTTATGCTCCCTCCAGAGGTGGATTAGAACTTTTAGAATTACGCAAAGGAACCACAGTGAAGACATTTATACCAAAAGTAGCAGAAGGTGTATTTTCTGTCATTTGTATGTTCACTGAGAATGATGAATACGTTTGTTACTATCATAGTGGAAGAAAAACAATTCGTGTTTTTCGTACATCAGATACCGTTATGATTGCCAATTATCGATTACAAGCTGAATTAACAGCAATTAAAAGTAGTAAAGATGGACAATGTCTTGTATTAGGAACAGTTGATGGCTGCTTATCTGTATTAGCAATTGCTGATCCACAAAATGAAGAAATGTCACATTTCTTGGCAGAACTTCCATCACGCGATGAAGAATGGAAAAATAAATTGGCAAGAATGAAAGCAAGGGTTGGTTTTAAAGCAGCTGTACGTGTTGCAACCGTTTCAGCAAGATTTGATGCAAAAAAATCAAAAAAATCTGCTTCATTAATAATTGATACGAATGCCAATCAAGATGGTGAACAAAAAAATGAAATGAAAAATTTCACTGGGGAATAAAACATTTTTTTATTGCTAATATTTGTCTTTTCAAGTTTTTCAAGATATTGTTGAATTTTATCAAATAAATTTTAATATGCTTGTTTAAAAAAAAATGTGTTTTTTGCTTTTTTCTAAGAAAAAAAAAAGGAATATCTTTACTTATTGTTTTAATTTATTTTATTAATTTTATGTAATATTATCTCATGCGAAGCTCATTATCGTCTAAAAATACATGTTTTTTTTTTTAAATTTTCTATTTACATATAATTTTACATTTTTTTTATTTTATTCTAAAGTATCAAACTTCTATGTATCATCTTTTATTCGATAAAAAATATCATGAAATTTTTATTAAATTAAGAGTATTCTGTGAAATTAAATCAAATTTCATAACAATTTTAAAAAAAAAAAAAAATTGAGATAAATATATTATTGAGATTATCAAATACAGACTAAAATTATAATTTTTAATTAAAAAGATTAAATTATAAATTTTATTTTGAAGACACTGTGTTCATATCATAGGGGACAATGAAAATAATCTCGAACTAGAAAATTTATATTGTGCTGTTTTCAAACCAAAAAAAAAAAATTGAACTAAATTTATCATTCTAAATTTGAATTTTCATTAAAATAAAGAAATTTAAAATAAAAAAAAAAAAACAATTTAAATTAATAATTTTTACAATGCAGAACATTAGGTCTTATTCTGATTGCTATCTCACTTGAAGCAA
Organism: Bombylius discolor; assembly: GCA_939192795.1. NCBI lineage: Eukaryota > Metazoa > Arthropoda > Insecta > Diptera > Bombyliidae > Bombylius > Bombylius discolor. The sequence continues at coordinate 42,895,107 of OW584238.1, read as the reverse complement.
GTCAACAATTAAAATAAATGGCTGCGTTTCAGAATTCAACATTGGTGAGCATCATATCATTATGGTGATTCCATTTTGGTTGTGTAGGTTGTGTTTATTGGTGGTGAAATATCGAAATTTCAAACTGTAAAATTATTTATTTCATTTTTAAATTAAAATTTACTTCCTAAAATTATTTCGTTTATGTCAAGATACGATAAAATTACCAAAAACATTGAAACGGAATGAGAAAAAAAAATAAAGAAATTTCTTAAGTATTATTAATTTTTCTATGATTACATAAGAAACATATCTTAGTCTAAAAATAATTATTCAATATAATATATATATATGTATGTATATATGTAATAAAATTGCTTAAAAATTATATATATTGGAATTTTATTTTTAATTGTATATATTATATATAAGACCCATATCGTAATACAAGAGCACCAATCGTCATCAAAGAAATCATTTTACTGAGTTTTTTTGTTTTTCTATATTTCGTATCAAAAAAGGTTCCATATTTCATGCATCATTTTTTTTAAAATATATATGTATGTATGTGTGCTTCTTATACATTTTTTTTTTGTCAATATATTGTCACAAATATCTATATTTTTTATTACAAAACTACAAAATCAATATAAATCTCAGAACAATTATGAATTATTTCGAAAAATTAATTTTCAAATGAAAATGATTAACAAAAAAAATCACTTTTATTTGAAATTAATTTCCAACAGAATTTCGAGTTGAACTGATTTGTCTTGAACATAAAAAAAAAAATGTATGTAATTGTGTAATAATAAAAATTTTTGTACTCTATTTAATTTATTTTCTATCTACTACATAGTATTCAAAAATTTTAAATCAAAATAGTTATTTGCAAGCGAATTTTCGGACAAAATTAATATATGGCATATATGGCATGTATTTCAATTGTTTTTTTTTTTTTCCTTTTTTTCTCTATGAGAATAAAAACAATCTCATTACGGTATTATACTGATATATTTCATAAAATTTTTGAGTAATTCTTGTAATTACAAAGAAATTCTCGTAAAATCGATAAAAGCATAAAAGCGCCAAAAATAAATAAATAACGAAAATGCAATCGCATGCAATAAGTAATATGTGATACAAAAAAAAAAAACAAAAAAAAAAATGACTGATGTGGGTGGCATAAGTGAATAAAATTTTCTCATTTGAAATAAAATAAATTATCTTTATTACGTATAAAAATTTTTTTTATTTTTCTTTGTTTTATATATAAAAAAAAATTTTTTTAAATGAGTGTTTACAAACTATTCGAAAAAATTAGAAAAATTATAAAATAAAGGACAAAATACACAGTAGTTATAAAATGAATAGATTCTTTTCATATTTTTTCTTACACTTACTTCTTTTTTTTTTTTTCACTACAAATACAATTCACAATGTTTTATTTTTTGTTTGTTTTAATATAAAAATTGTTAAAAAAAAAAGTTAAACGAAAATTAAAATTAAATTAAGAAAAAGAAAAAAAAAGAAAATAATTCTGTCTTAAATAATGCATAATAGTAAAAATGTTAATAATTTTGATGTAAGTTTTTAATGTTATCGAAATGATATGAAATGAAATGATATCTTCAATTTTTTTTTTTTTTTTTTTTGTTGGAAAAAATAATTTTGTACGAGATTCTGGAAAGGAAGAACAAAAAGGTAAAATAAGAACAAGTAGATAGAACATAACAAGGAGCCATAAACAAGCGGCAAAAAAAAAAGGCAATGAAAGGAACAATGGTTAACAAATTTTTTTTTTTTTTCTTGGAAAATAGGAAAGCTACACAATAATTCTGTATTTTTTTTTTTTTTTTTGTTAAAAAATATAATTAAAAATAATTATAACGGAATCTTATCTTCACTAGGACGTTTTAATTATTTATTTTTATTAGAGATAAATATTATTTTGAATTTCTAAAACCTCTAAAACCAGTCAGAGGATATTCATTTTATAAAAAGGAAAGAAAAAAAAACAAAGCGTAGATAAGATTCGTTTTTTTTTTTATTATTTACGTTATTATTTTTTTCTTTATATATTCTGTGCTATGTTTATTACCCTATGTAGAAACTGTCATGTAAAAGTTTATTATTATCATTTTTTTAATAATTTTTATTTTTTTTAACTTAGAAAATTATATTGTTGCTTCCGTTGTTTATTCGTAACATTTATTTTGTTTTTCTAATAACAGAAGTTATGTAACAGAAAACTGGTGATAAATTTTTATATATGTATATATTTTTTTTATAATGATAATAATATTATATTAATTTTTAAAAATTAAATATAAAAAAGACAATTATAAATTTAAATTAAAATTAAAGAGAAGAAAAAAAACTTAGTACGTGTGAATACAAACATGATTTTATGTTGTATTATTTGTTATTCCTTTCAAATTAATTTTTTTTTTTTTAATACTAACGAAATTTTTGTTCAATTCAATAAATAGGATTTCAGCATTATCATAACTTGGTTATAGTTTATTTTTTATTTTTGTCAGAAAATTTTAGGTATGCTTTTGTTGTTTTAATTGCGCTAATTTTTGCTGTAGGTGCTCTAATCGATTTGGTGATAATTCAGGTTTCTGTAATACAAAAAACAGTTTTTAAAAATAAAAAAACATGATAACACATTTAATTATTAGATTAAATAAAAGATAGTATTTTACTAGCCTCTTTTTTAATTATTGGTGCTGTCTTTTGTGATATTTGATTTAAATTTAAATTTTCATCAGCGACTTTATTATCCATCATCATCATATTTGATAATTCTTGTCTAGATGATGCTAAATTAGCTTTTGCTTTCAAATAATTTAAACGATCCATCCAATAATCTGGATCAAGTTTATTACCAGATGAATCAGTATTTGTAACAAAATTTTGGGCTAAATAGAAGAAATAAAAAAAAAAGATTATTATTAGAAAATAATAATTTAAATATTTTGTAAAATATTTCTTCTCTAATAAATATACAAACCAAATTTTGTATCACCATTTGTTGTTTGCTGATTTTGTTGTTCTTTTTCAATTTCAGCTAAACCATCTTCAATGAATTTTAAAAAACTTGGACTAGCTCCTTTAAGAAATGGTACAACATCAACATCAGGATTTGATATCTAGAAGAAGAATAAAAAAACAGTAAATAAATTAAATATGAAAAAAATAATATTTATTTTTCTACTTTATAATTTTACAATAAAATACAATTTAATTTAAAAAAATAAATAAATAAATAAAAGCAATATTCTGAATGTGATGCTCTTAATTAATCACAAAAATTAATGGAAATTCTGTTCTTGTGAATTTAAGTGCGAGATAACTAAAACAAAATTGAAAATCTGTACGCAATGCAATGATTTATTGCATGCAAATGAAATATGTATACTATCTAAAAAAAAAAAAAAAAACAGACGAAGAAAGACAAAAAAAATCAACAAACTATCTTTTAAGAAAAAAAAAAAAAACAACTTAACAAAAATTAAAAAAGAAGAAAAAAAATTCAATAAATCTCATTCGAAACTAAAACCTTATATCGATTCTTGATTTCTTCAATCAAATACTTAAGAATATTTAAACGGCTTTTTGTTTCAAAATCATCTTCTGGGACCTTTAATAATTTTATAAGGTAGAAATTTAAAAAAAAAATTATTTAAGAAATAAAAAAAAAATAAGTGTTCTTAATCCTAAATTTAAAAAGAAAAAACATGTTTTTTTTTTTTTTTTTTTTTTAGATTTTCAATGACTCACCTTGAATTCATACAATTCAATTAAACCCTGTCGACTAGTTTCTTTATGTGAAATTAATTTAAAAATATGTGATATTTTTTCATGTGCTGTCTGATTGAAAGTCTTTTTTGTTGTTGTTGAAATCTGATCTTTAGTTAAATCTTTTGCAGATGATGAACGATGTGTTAATATACCAGTACCATTTTCATCTCTTTGTGAATTCTAATGAAATAAAAAAAAAATAATAATAATTTAAAATTAATTCTAATTCTGAATTTCATCACTTTAATTAGGAAAAAAAATGCATTTATAAGTGAAAAATTACTACTACCTTCAATACTTTTATTAAATATGCATGTAATTCTGAATGTGTTGGTATTTTATTTAAATGTTGTAATATTGAATTTCCTTTTATTTTAGCCATATTATGTATAACTGTTTTTATTGTACGTAATGGTGTATCAGATGGACGTTGTTGCCACCATGTTGATGGTAATGCTAACATAAATTCATGTACTTCATATAATACAGCATCATAATCTAATTCATTAGAACGATCTGACATCATTTTAACATTTCTCCATAAGCATTTCATTGATAAATCTGTGAATTTTGGTAGACCAGCACTTGGACATGTCTCTTTTAGTAGACGTATTAGGGCACTGTAAAACAAACAAAAAAATTAATAAATAGATTTTATTTTCAATAAATTCATTGATTTTTTTAAACGTACCAATTTAAATTTGTAAAATTCGTTTTATCTAAGATTTTTAAACAAATACCATTTAATACTTTTTGATATTTTCCATCTTCACCTTGTGATAACTTTTGATCAGCCATTAAACCTAATAAAACTGACATAATATTTTTCAAACATGATATACTTAAAGCTTTTCCAAGATTTCTTGAATTGAAAAATTCAAATGTAATTGATAATAATGGCTGGTACATAATTAATGATTCTGATTGTGGTAATTGTGAAAGATTCTTGAAAAAAATAACAAAAAATTAAATTTATAATCTTCGTTCTTTTTTTATTTTAATAAAATTCTTTTTTTTTTCTACCTTAAATTGTGCTAAAACACTTTCAATGAACATTTCTTCATAATCTCTTAATACAGCCTGTTTTTCTGGACATTCTAAAATATCAGTTAATTCATTCATAGCTGCTCTAGCTGTAACACGATCTGTACTAGCCATTGATTGTATCATTCGTGTTATATTTGGATCTAATTTAGGTAATGTATCTGCCAAACTAAAAGAAAACAAAATGAAAATTATTAGAATTCAACAAAAATTCGGTTTGATAATTTAAATAAAAACTCACTTATGTGATATTTGAGAACTTGGCGGTGTCATTATTGATCTTGGAGAATGATGATGATGATGATTTTGATTATGATACATCATAGCACTTGGTGGAACTGGTGGTGGTGGACTCATTTGATATGAACCACCAGCAGCTGTATTATATACACGTAAACGTGATTGTGATATTAATTTTTCAAATTTATCAGCTGGATATGATACACCATTAACTGGTTTTATTTTAATTGGTTCATATAAAAATGATACATCATGTTGTGGTACTTCAATTTGTTTCATTTGATCAACACGTACCCAATCTTTTTCAATTTCAGCTACAATATCTGGATCTAAACCAAATGGACCAGATGGTTTTGTTGGTAATTGTGGTGCTAATATTTGTGGATTTGGTTGATCAAATGTTCTGTAAAAAAAAAAAAAATAATAAAAAAAAAATAAAACCAAAAATAACAGACAACAAATACAAATTTATCAAGTAGAAATTTTTTAATTTTATATATATAAGCAAATAATTTTTTTTTTAAATAATTAGCGAAAAAAAAAAATTTTTTTTCTTTTACTATTTTTGTAAAACATAAAACAAAAACAACAAAAAAAAGTAGTAATTTGATTAATTTTAATATGGTCCTTTGTTTAAATGAACACACACACAATTTATTTTTGTATCTTTTTTTTTTCTCCAAAATATCATACAACATGAAACATAATATGAAACAAATAAAACAAAAATTATCCACAAATTTTCTTTGTACCAATGTATATATGTGAAAACTGTATTAACAAAAAAAAACGTGATAAAAAAATAGGAAATATGTAGTTTTTTTTATTCAATTCACCACACACCAATAAAATCATGATGTGTAAGACAAATAAAGTACTTTCTTTTTTGAGGTAAATATTTATTTAAAATTTTTGTTTTTTTAATTGAAATTTATTATAATAAAAATTTAGAAAATAGCAAATAATTGATTTTTTTTTTCTAATTTTCAAATAACTTCAAATTTCATTAAAAATTTTATTTTTTTTCAATTATTCCATTTGAATTTTATAACTACATTCTTGATTTGATTTAAATTTTTTCTTATGCAGATTTTTTCAAATTCCACAATTTCAATGTTTTGGTTCTGTATTGAAAAAAAAAATTAAATAAATGAAACAAAACAAAACAAAAAACTAATCATAAAAAATTGAGAGTAGAATTTTATATAATAAAAAATAAAAGATAATTCAGATTGTTTCGAGATGTACACTGAATATTAAAAAGGCTATCAGTAGATTTATTACAAAATCGATAAATGTGATGTTACATACTAACATATCGATCTCAAAACATTCTAGCTAAGTTTTACTTAATTTATATGTAATATGTCTAGAGATTTTTCCATGATAAGCAATGTAGCGGATGTGCAAAATTTTTGATTCCATAGAAAAATGACGAAATATCAATAAAAACTTTAAAAAAAAAAATTTATCGAAAACCTTAATCTACTAAAATTCCATTACAATTAAATTCTATTTCACACTTAATCGAATTTCTTCATTTTTCATGGAATAGTTTTTGACCAATTTCAAAAAAAGCACTTTTAAAAAAAAAAAAAACAAAAGCATTTTCCTGAATTTATGAATAATGTATTTTATTTTGGTTGGACTTGTAATTAAAACTTTACCTACACAAAAAAAAAATTTTACTTAACAGGTGCATGCAATCTGTAGTGTGCAGCAGCACCCAAAATACATAATATGAAATATTTTTAGTAATCCTTTTTTTTTAACGAATTTTCAGATTTAAAAAAAAATAATAATAATACAAAATAAACAACAAAAACAAAAATATGATCCTAAGTTTATTTTTTGTGTTTACATGATTATTTTCATTTTGTTTTTACTTTACGAGATAAGCAGGCAACCCTAATTAAACGACTCTTTCCCAATTTATGACGAGAATACACTTTTTTTTTTTTTAACAAAAACACTTTCACCAATTAGCCCCTAACTAAAAACATTATTTCAATTTTCCCAATTATTTAAAAAATTAAAAGAAAAAAAATAATAAAAAACAATTAAAAAGGCGTCAATTTGTTTCGAATAATTAATTTTAAAATAAAATTTTACTTTTTTGTTTTGAACGTGATGTGCAAATAACTTGGTGCTTCTCTATTACAAAAATTTGTTTAAAAAAAACAAAAAAAAAAAACAAGAACGACAAATGAACGCCTTTTAACCAAAATAATAATAAATAATAATTAGAAATTTTGCATTTAAACAAAATAAAATAAAAAATAAATAAAAATAAAAATAAAGCCTCAAATTACGCTTGTCTTATAAGTTTTCCTGGTACAAGATTTCTTGCTTCATCAATTTCAAGATGTTTTTCACCATCAGTTTCCATCGTTATCGTTAAATTCGAACTATAAAATTTGAGTAGGAATTTATTGTTTTGGTTTTTTTTTTCTGGCTTTTTTATTTTTTATTTTAAAAAAAAATTGTATTGTACTTTTCAATTTTTTTTTTTTTTTTTTTCTTTTGTAATTTATTAGTATGAACAATTTAAAGAAAAAATAATAATTTTGTAAAATAAAAATTAAATGAATTTTGCATATTAGGTATATAATACTTTCGAAAATCGAAATTTCATTCAACAAAAATATAATCAATTTTTTACTGTTTCAATTTTCGAAAATTCGTATTTTTAAATTTATTTCTCAAAAATAAATTCATTTTTTCAATTTAATTTAAAATATCTTACCTTGTCACAATTGGTGAATTATTTTCTTCTGGTGGTGGTAATTCACCATTATCACCGTTTGTATCTTCAATTTCAATATTATCTTGGCTACCAATACCTCCTGTTGTTGTAGTTGCTTTAGAAATTTCAACTGGTGCTGGTGTTGGTTTTTTAGTTTTTTTTGCACGTTTTATTCTTTCATCCAACATTGATAAATCTTTTTCATTTAATTGTCCAATTAATTTATAAACTCTTTCACCTTGTAAGAAATATGCTTGTACTACACAATTTAATGCAGCATTACGTACAGAATTATCACGATCAGATATATGACGTGCAATTTCTTTTAATGCAACTTGTGGTGTTGGTTGACAAACTGTTATACCATATGTTTCAATTAAATAACCTAATTCATCTAAACATTCGGTACGTTGTCGAGCATTTTTAGATTTTAATCCTTCCATAATGTACATGAAAACTTTTGTAACTGGATATACTAAACAGATTTGTCTAATAAGTGATCTAACTCCATTACGTACCGTATCCTTTGGATCACCAATCTAAATGTGAAAAAAAAAAAAATACAAATTAAATTTTTCTTAAATAACTTTAAAATAAATTTAACTACCTTAATTAAAAGATGAGGTACGAAAGAGCTTCCCTCATTTTCAGCTAAAACATATTCATTCTCAATTAACATTTGAAATACCAATTGTAGATATTCAAGACCCTTTAAAAGAACTGAAGGATTTGTATCATAGAAACGTAATGACAACCATTTCAGGATTAAATCAAGATTACATGTTAGTCCTTTGCTATTAATTGGCAAATCTTCAGTCAATGAATCAATTACTTTTAGATGATATCTAAAATCATCATGAAACATATTTGCCATTAAATTTTTATTTACACAAGCTGTTGTCATTTGTTCTTTTAGTAATTCTGTGAATTCTTCACGTGGTGATGTGAACTGCCATTTAAGGATTTTCATTTTTTGTTCATCAATCAGTCTCTGATTCTTTGTATTGTTTATTGCAAGCAATGGAGATGTATCAATTTCCTCCTCTTTTTTTCGTGATGTTGTAGTTTTATCGACAGCTTTTGAATTCTGCTGACCTCTTACAGTTTTCATACCACCTCCTATCACTTTTACAGGTTTTGATTCCTCCAAAATTGGAGCTTGTTTTCCTTTTGGTAATGGCTTGATTGGTAAATTTGGTCTTGCTTTGTCTAAAGCAGCTTGAATGTCTTTCTTTGAAGTCGGTTTTTGTTTATCCAATGCTTTAACCATTCCATCATAGCCTAAATGAATCATAATTCCAAGGACGGCTTCATTTGCGTTTTTTCTCACCTCAGCATTTCTGTCTAAAATGTTAGCATACAAATGTGGCAACATTGCAACTAATTCTTCTTTTGGAATTGATTTTACTGGGATATTTGGAAGTTTCTCAGCCAACCATGCCCAAACTTCTATTTTTAATGCTGGACTTCCAGTTTTAAGAGCATCAGCAAGCATTTCACCTTCAAAGAAATCTTTGAAACCACACTGTTCAACCCACACATTGATACATGAAAGTGATGCTGAACGAATGAATACTTTACTATCACCTAAACCATGAAGAAATGCTGGGAAAAGAACACGAACATGTGTTTTACATGACGGACCCATAGCAGTTGCTAATTGTTCACAAATTGCAATTGCTGTTTGAGCGATTTTTGCATTACTATCAACCAATCGTTGTACCAATGCTTGTGGTAGATCACCAATCGACGGTTTTATAAGTTTAGCATCGTTTATTATACCTTGTAATTTTGTAAGACCTTCATTTCGGGTTTTCCAATTTTTATCAGACATTTCTGCTAACAAAGATTCCGTTATTTGTGATGATATATCGACTCTTGGCAGCAAATCTGTAACATTGTAAATTTCTTCTTCTACTCCGCCATCACTGAAAAAGCAATTTTTTTTTTATATTAAATTTATAAGATGAAATGACATAAAAAAAATTTACTCTTCATTAACTGATGTTGAGCTAGCACTAGCTTTTACACCACGCGTAGGAACTGGTGGTTTCTGGCCAATATTTTTTTCAAATTCTGATTGGATTTGTTGTTTCAAAGCTGGTTTCTCATTATCGAAAAACATCATTAAATTGTTACCCATGTACATACACATCGTTCCGAGTAAAGTTATAGCTGAACTTCGAACTGTTGGATTTGTGCTTTGAACAGCTTTTCTGACATCCTCAATTAAAAGTTTTGGATTAATCTGAAAATTAAATTAATAAATTACATCACAACAAAAGCTTCTTTTTGGTATTTAATTACTTGAAAACCGAATTCTTTAATAGCTCCACTTATCCAATTTAAAGCTTCCGACTGCACTTTGGGAGATTTTTGATCAAAAACAAATTGTGTAAGCTTCAAGATGACATATTCCAATTTTGTTGCTTCAGCAATAGCTGTTAATGCTTGAGCAGCAACTAAACTGTTCTTTGGATCTCCTAACTTTTCAGCAACTTCATTTATAACAAAGTCTGCTGATATTGTAGTTAAAGGGCATTTTTCAGCAATAAGGCGAATAATATCTAATTTCACCTTTAATACTTGGAAGTTTGTGTCTTTTAAACCTGGTTTCTTAGAGTTTAATGTTCTAAATAGAATCTGAGCTGTTGTCTGTTTCGGTTCAATATCTGTAATTTGTGATAAAAATAATTCCGATGCACTTAAACGTGTCTTCCAATTTGCATCTCCCAATCCGGATAGCACTTCTCCAGGTAACATTTCTTCTGCTCTTACTGAAACTTCTTCGGGAGTCAATTCCTTTTCGGTATTAATAACTTTAGATGTACTTCCTGATTTGGAAAGAGGACCTCCTGAACTACCAGCTTTTTTCATTCCTCCGCTGCCTGAAGGTTTTTTTAAACCTGTAGCAGTTGCTGGTCTTGAGACTGGCCTTGGTTCTACAGAACCTCCTCTTGGATTAACTGCTGTTGGTTGTTTTGCTGCAGGTGCAGTAACAGGGCGTTCTTTTTTCGCTCCTGCAATTTTTATCACAATTACTGCTTTCTCCTGACATTCTTTTATTTTTGCCATTTTTAATGCATCCACATCTGTCAAGAAGCATCCAACAGTCTTTTCACCCATTAGTTTTAAAAGTGTTCCTAAAGCTTCTGCTGAATTATCACGAACCGTTGGATCTGGTTCATTCAAAGTTTTAAGAAGCGCCGTCACAATTACTTTTAGCAGTTTCTTATTCAATGTAGTTGGTTGTGTTTTTGTGAATGCACGTGCAAGAAATGAGGCAGTTTCTGCTTTTACATTGGGATTTTTATTATTTAAAGCCTCTAAAATATCCTCCTGAATAGCCTCTAGAGTAGTTGAAGGATATATAGCGTCAATAGCATCACGAAGTGCTGCTACAACATTTGATTTTTTCTCTTTAAATTTTTCCAATATCGCTGGAACACAAGCACTCGAATATGTTGAAAATCTTTTTGCTAAACCTTTTGCTAATGCTGCCATACATTTTCCGGCCATCGCTACTAGCAAAACATTTGTATCTTTTGTAAGGACTTTTTTCAAAGCTCTTACTAAATCTCCATAATCACCACTTTCTAATTTTGGATTTTCTAAAAGTTTTTCTAATGCTTCTAAGGATTCTTTTCTATCTTGCCATTTTTTTGCTTCAAGTTTCTCATAAAAGTCTTTTGGTAATTTTGATAAAATATCAACTGGGTCAATGAGATCTAATGGATCAATTTCTTCAGTTTCTCTTTCTTCTTCATCATCTCCTCTAATTTCATTGTCAATAACTGCTTCTGACACTTTTTGTGATTTTTCTTGTTGTGATCTTAAATATCTTGTTGGTTCAGCCTTTTCTCCTTTCAATTTATCAAATTCATTTTCTAATTCTGTTATAGTAACACTAGGTAAAGAAGCAATTTGTGGTTTCATTGCAGCTCCAATCCATCTACAATAAATGAAAATTCAATAAGCATGTACTTATTATTTATAAAAAAAAAAAAAAAAAAAAAAAAAAATTTAAATTTATTTACCGATAAATTTCGATTGCAAGCTGTTTTCCTTCATCTCGAACACCTTTATCACGATCACTCATTAATGTTGCTAATTTTTTTATTAGTGGTTTTACATTAATTACTTTATTACCAAATTCTTTTAATGCTAATGTTATTGCTGATGTACATGCTGCTACAGTTTTTGGATTTTTATGATCCATACCTTTTATTAATTCTTCTAAAACTGCATCTTGTTTTTCAATTTCAATAAACATTAATGTTATTTGTACAGCTAAATCTTTGGTTTTTGTTTTAGGTGCAGCTATACATTTCTGTACAATACCAGACATAACATCACCAACAATTTTACTAGCATTTGAACAATTTTCAATAAATATTAATGATGCTTCTAAACCTTTTTCTTGTGCCATTGCATTCGAATCAACTACAAATTTTCTTATTAAACCTAAAAATTTATTCCATTCTGATGATTTTACATCATCAATTTCACGAAATATTTTTGATGCTTCTTCATAACCATCAACACGTGCTTTCCATAGCTTATGTACACAACGATCTTCAACTGGCAATTTTTTATATTCTGTATCTTCTTCCATTTTATTTTTACTTAATTTTTCAACTGATGTTTGAAATGATGATGGTGATGATGATGATGGTGATTGTAATGTATCTGATGTTTCACAACTGAAAAATAATTTTTTTTTTTTTTAGTAAATATTCTTGAAAAAAATTCATCATCAATTAATATATCGATAAAATCATTATAAAACAAAATATGCATACACTGAAATATCTTCATTTCTAAAACGCATTTTAATATAATTGTGTTTTTCTATAACAAAAAAAAAAAATCAAATTTAGCAAACAATAGACACAAAAAAATGTAAACAATCAAAAAAGAGTGTATATGAAACAGATTATAGAAAAATTAATACACATAACAAAAACAATGAAAAAATTATAAATTTTGTTTTAATTTTTTTAAATTCATCTGACATGAAATTTCACAGTTGACTAGTTGCAATTCATTCACACTCCATTACCTATCATCATCATACATATCGCTTATTCGAGGTGTTTTTTTTTTGTTTTTCAGTGAGTGAGAGCCCCTTCACAAATATCTTCATCAGTTCGTGAATTGAAATTTAAAAAAAAAAAATCAACACCAAACATTAAAACAAAACATGACCTGAAATCAGATTCTATTTTTGTTTCATTAGTCTTATTTCCGGTAAGTTTTAATTAAATAAAAAAAAATATTACTCAATTTTAATAGGTGAATTTTCAGATAAATTTCGTTTTAGGTATTTATTTTCTAATAAGAATAACAATAGATACATTAATAATTTGGTTTTAATTGATTTATTGTTTTTAAAAATGAAAAATTATTTGTTATTGTACGGAAATTACCTATTTATTTTTTTATTTAAAAATTAAATGATATTTTAGAGGACAAAATTCTTAAGTAAATCAAAAACAAATTATTAAAAAAAAGTCACTCGAAATACGCATTTCATTGTTGATCTTACACAAAATATCTTGTTTTTTCCATTTTTGTCTGACTTTCATCTGGAATATTTTTGTAATAGATAAATAAATCAATGCACATTCATACATGTAGATATATACATACATTATAAATTTACCTAATGTTACAGAAACTATACCACCTACGATGAGGTCGATATGTGTGCTTCGAAGAAATTTGCATTTTTTTCTTTAAAAGGAAAAATTAGATTAATTTTTATGAAATAGATATTTTTCTCTTCTTTTTTGAATATATAGTTTTAATGCATTCGTATGCCATACATTTTTTCTTTATTTATTCAGTGTCTTAAACGAATGAAAAAACATGTCTTTTTGTATTTTAATTATTTCTTTTATGGATTATATCAGAACATTTCAGTTCAAGGTACTTTTTTTTTGTTGTATAAGAAATTATATTTAAAATTTTAAAAATAATAGAAAGAAAATTTTTACAATATTCTAAGTTGAGAAAACGTGGTATTTATTAATTTTGAATATTTTTACATAGGTACATTTTTAAAGGATTATTATTTTAAAAATGATTTAATTCTAAAGAATCTCTTCAAATAGAATTTAAGACAAAATGAGTTAATATATATTTTTTAAGCTTGAAAAAGGAATAAAAATCATACAATCAAATTAATGTTTTCTTCTATAACTCGTGTATTTTTTCGATTTTGAAATTCGTATTTTCATCTTAAATTTTTTTATTATTTTTTTTTTTTTGGAGAAAATATCTGTAATATATTGAAAATTTTGATGTAGGAATTAATTCATTTTAAAATTTATTTTACAAAAAAAGCAAGCCATCTAGGTAGTTATTTTGAAAATTTTTTTATTTTCAAAAACCTGATCCAAGTTTCCAGCTACCAGAGACCACTTTTTATTTTTATTTTCTAATCTTCACTAACAAAATAAAAGAAAAATGTATATAAAAAAGAATTAATTAAAACCGAAAAACAAAACAATTCTCATGCTTTTTATTATTCGTTCTTTTTTTTCTCATTTGTAATCTATTTTAACACCTCCAAATATAATAACTATAATAACGAAAATAAATAATAAAAAATCATTTTACTATTAGAAAATAAAATTCATACATAAAATTTCCCCCATTTGATTACACAAACTATAATTTATGATATTTTAGATAGTTACTTTATAAAATAACACAAAAATTTAATGTGATTTTAATGATTCATTTCATTTATTACGTAGAAAAAATCGACTTTTCTAAATGACATCAAGTTTTATTAGCCATCACCATAATGTAAATAATTCTAAAATTGATCATTTATTGAATTTTCAAGATTTCTATAAAAAGAATTTTTTTCGTTGTTTTTTTTTTTTTTTTTTTTTTCATTACGAGAAATTCTACTTACCAAATTAAACTACACATTTTCTTTTTTTCTTATCTATTATTATTTTCAAATTTAAAATATTCATAAATTTTCGTGACAACACACAAATATACAAATGTACATTTTTAAAAAAAAAAATAATCCATTTTTAAAGAAAATTTTAACGTTTTCATTTAAAAACAGAAATAATGAAAATTGATTTAATTGCATAGAAATTATCCATGAATATAATATCACGTCATAATTGAAAAAAAAAAATAATAATAATAATAATAAGGAAACGAACAAGCAGAAAAGAAAAACACAACAATGACAGTGGTAAAGGTTCTTGCGTATCAAAATACAAGATATTATAAATATGTACGTACCTATTTAAGTATACATATGACATACAGAGATACTTGAGGGTAGTACATAAATTTTATATACATAGTTGGATACCATTATTAATATGAAAAGGATACTGATGAGTAAAGGGTGTTATAGGATTAGTGAGAATGAGTGGTGATATGCTCCAAAACAAAAACAATAACAATCACAATTATGGTGGTATGATGAACCTTTAAAAGCAGCCACAAGTCAGGCATAGAACCTAGAATGAGGATGATTGCGCAAAGATTTTTACGTTCTATACATATATGCTTTTTTATTGATTTTTCTTTTATTTTTTCAATTTTTTATTTTTCAATATTATTTTCTTTTCTCCTAATAACACAGTTTTAATTTTTTTCATTTATTTTTTTTGTTTTTTAGGAACTAGAAAAGTCGATATAAATTCTTTGGTATATGTAATATTTTTTTTACTCAATAATCATCATCATGTCATAATATGTAATTTCTGATTCTCATTTGTCAACAAAATCATATTTTCATAAGCATTGAATTTCAGCAATATAGAGAAACATAGCATTGGGAAAAGTAGGAACAAAAGTAGTACACGATGACGATGACAACCAGAATTTGTTTTATTTATTTATTTTTTTTTTTAAATCCATCTTTATGAATTCCTTTGCACATATATTTATACATGTATGTACTTATAAATATAAATTCACATAATGATGAATTTCTTTGCTCTTTGCCTACAAAAGTTTCCTTTATATAAGATTTATATAAATGATGCCACTTTTGCATGTTATAAATTTAGATTTTCTCTCTCTGGATGATTTTAAGAAGACATAAATTTTCCAATATGCATCTTATTTTAGCAGCTATACTTAAGTGCATTTATACGAAACGATTATGTGAAAATAAACAAGAAAAAAAATTAATAAAAAAAAATCGAAGATTCTTATACCAGTAAAACCAGGTACATACTTAAATATCAATAAGAAGAAAAGACAAGATATGTACAGCAATGTGTGATATGATGCTACATGCTTCTGTTGAAATTAATGATAAAGACAATGTATGCAGAAAGGGATTTTTATTCATTTATTCTTTTAAAATTGGAATGGCCTGTGGCTATTTCTTTGTTGTTTTTTGTTTTTTTTTTTTAAATTAAGAGAGTGTGGCAGATAAAAAAAATAAAAGATAAATTTATTTTTTGGATTTACATCGCGTAAGATTATCACATTTTATATCTCGCAATATTTTTAGTCAACCGCATATAGGTAGGCATACATATATGTAAATTTTGCAGTGGCAATAGTATTATTATGGAACTGTATTTATTTTACATATGTTTTGCCTCTTATGTGCCTAGATAATGGTATCCATTTCAAATTCATTGTTATTTTTGGTTTAACATAGACATCGATAGACGACATGTGCATATCAAAAGAAATAAGAATATTATAGTACTTATGTATGCACCAAATTTCTAATTTTGAGCTAAAAAAAAATTAATTAAATAAATAAATAAATAAGATGCTCATTTCCAATTAGCTGGTAATTATACATACAATAAACAGAACAACATACCTATATACATACATTAACAGCACACAGCACCAAAGAAGAAAAAAATGGCAATCAAGTAAAAAAAAAAAGGTAACTGTAGAAAAAAAATTCCAAAATAAGACAAAGCAATGCACCATAATGATATGAAAATTATAAAAAGAAAAAAAAAACTGTAACGGTTCTAAGCATAATGTGTGAGAATACAAGAAAAAGAAAACTGGTAATTGAAATCTAGGGAAAAATAATAAAATTAAATTTGCGGTAAAAATAATTAATTACTTTTTTTACACAGAATACTCATATATGATGAAGCAATGAGAAAATAAAGAAAAAATCCAAAACAAATCAATGCAAAGAAAAAAACACAGTAAAAAGAAAACCTACTCACCTTTTTTCCTCCTTTGCTTTTTATGTAAAAATTTTTATGTAGGAAAAATCTAATTTTTTTTTTATTCACATTTGAAAAATTTAATTAAAAAACAAAATACATATAAGTAGCTAGATGGGACAAAAAATGAATTGAATTCAATCACTGACTTAACACAAAATTCTGAATTTTTTTAAAAAAAATTTAACAAAACTATTTTTATAAGTTTCTTCTTCTTCTTTTTTCAGTTCACAATTTTACAAATATTCTTGAATATTTCAAAGAAAAATCTATTCCTTAATTGTTAAATTTAAAGAACCATCAACTCGACGACGTCCATTTGTATCGAATTGAAAAGTAAAAAAAAAAAAGAAGAAAAAGTACATCATCGTAGTATAAAATATATGCGAGTTGCCATAGTCAAACTATATGGGTAATTTTTAAAAATGACGGTTACAAGTGAATTTTAAATGTCAGAAAAAATAGAAAGTATGTTTTGAAACATTACAATTAATATGAATTATTTTAGAAAATATTAAAATTAAATATTTTTTGTTAAAATTTTAAAGAAAATCTTCAAAATTTTATGAAATTACATCAGCTGATTGATTAAAAATGAAATGTCAAAATATTTCCCTCTAATATGGTACGTTAATTTAGAGCATGCGCCGGTAAACAATTTTTGATGGGAACAAACTTAAGTTTGAACCAGTGTTGTTAGTTCCCTTTGTTGAAAAATCCCACGAAAAATACCATTTTCACCCATTTTTCCCACAAATCTTATTCAAAAATCCCACGGTTTTCACACACATAAAAAACCTTCAAAAATGAATAATACTAACTTTTTTTTTAAAAGATAAATCCATTTCGAAAAAATAAAATAAATAAAATTCAATAATTAGTTTTACATTACAAAGAAGAAAAAAATTGTAAAAAATAAAATTAATCTCTTAAAAACTTAACAAAAAGAACAAACAAAAAAAAAAAGAAAATAACAAAACTATTAACAAGTCTTAAATAAGCCTCTCATTTTCATATAAATTGTTGCTGTTATGTAATTTATAATGACTTGCAGATGGTTCGAAATTGACATAGCTTTAATTTTCCGTTCCAAAATTCGAACGAATAGCGCATACAGCGCTCAATGTTTTTTCTCATATTCTGTTACGCTTTCCTGTTTTAACATCCGTGACTATTGGAAATATTGTTTCCGAATCGGCTCTAGAATGTGACAAAGCCATGCACAATTTTGCAATTTTGCATAAATTTAGAAACATATATTTATTTTGAAAATTTTTACAGTTACAATTTTGAGAATTTTTATCCCTCGTGATTTTTCCCACGATTTGGTTCAAGCAGGCACAGTTTTTCCTTTTACCTTTTACAAATTTTCGGAGGCCGAAAATCCCAGAAAAAGGGAAAAATCTAACAATCTAACAACACTGGTTTGAACATATGTTCACATGCAACATCGATTTTACTACAGGAAAAAATTTAGTGTAGAATGATATTTTAATATTTAAATAATCGGATTCAATTGTTAAAACAGTTGATCCAATTACTAATGGGCTGAATACGCCACCGGAACTAGTCCCACTTTGTTTTGGAAACAAGGAAACACCTCGAACCAACCACGGTGATGTTTGTGCAACTTCTGAGAAGTAAAACATTTTTTGTATATCTTTGCCTCCTCGTGCAGGTGCAGAACACCATCGGAAAGTATTCATTGATGCTTCCTTGATTTCCTTGTAACATCTGTTGATTGACCAATTCTGAAATCATAGATTCAATTGTGTATTACAGTTGTCGAATTAAATACGTATTTTGGATTAAATTAGGAATACAGTATAAATGGGTAAATTTGGAATTGGGATTAAAATAATACATGCAGACGTTGATACACGTATAGTATACATGTTTTCCTTTTTTCTTTTTTACTTTACGCTACACAACATATACAAAAATTTGGATTAAACCCATATAAATTGGGTTTAAACCAAAATCGAATTAGCGTGTATATACCTACATGAAATTGAGAATAAACCAAAATCCGTATTAAAAGTGAATTACGTATAAACTGTTAAAATGAGAAACGGAATTCTGAAGCTCCATGACTTCAAAAATACTCGAATATTCGGACATTTGTACTGTGCTAGTAATTTATTATATATTTCACTTCAAGAAATTAGGAAATATGCAACAGGAAATTTCAACAAAGGAAATTTTATCAATTTATAATATATTATTGTATTTTTGATTTCTTTTATGGTTTTTTTTTTAAAGCAAAAATTTAAAATACAAAATTTATTCGAAATTATTCCAAACATTTTTCAATAGAATTTTTACGCTTTAATAAAACAACTTTTATGAAAAATCGTTTTTCGGTTTTGTGTATCAAAATCACTTTCAAGACACATTACAAAAATATGAAACAATACCCACCACAACTGATTTTGAAGACGAAAAATTATTTTTAATTTCCCACAAATTACTTAAAATTCGCTTTAAACACGTAAAAGTAATGATTAAAAATCTAATAGTGCATAAATTATTCCAGTATTTATTTAAAAAACAATGCTTTATTATGGGATATTGTTTTGAATTCAAAGCTCTGTAGTTTTCGAATGGTATGTGATATGGAATTGGGATCTCTTTATTTCGCAAGCTTGAAAGATTCTCCAATTTTAGTATAAAGGCTTTAAGACTCTAGAATCAATCATTCACGAGATATTTGTAAACAAAACAAAAAAAAAATATGCAACATTCATGTAAGACTGATTTAACATTTCTTTAAAGTTTTGTATTATGCTCTTCTAATCGTTAGTTTTTTCGAATGAATTGGATGTTTTTTTTTTAAATAGTGAAGATGCTACAAGTTATATGCATTATGAATTTTGTGGGTTGAACAAGAAAATTACAATAATTGTGTTAAAAGTTATACCCGTTGTTCATTTACTCAAGCTTTGACACAACTAATCATAATTGCAAGCAACAAAATTTCGTTCTAATTGAAGTTGATGAGTTCAATTTGAAATCATCAAAAGGAGTAAGCTCGGTTCAAACAACTTTTTATTTAATCCTGTTCTTATTGTTTTACATCGAGTTCTTATTCTATATTAGAATTTTTTATTTTTTAATATAGCCAACGAAGTACCAAGCGTAGATTTCCTCTAAACTTTTACTTTGAAATCTCGAAACTACTATTACAGATTGGAAAAAAGTCTACGTTTTTGCTTACCTCCAATTTACTTTTTTACAAAATTTGGAAAATAAAAGCCAATTGAATACTAGAAAACCGATATATACTTATATTTCTTCAAACATATATTTTTCCATTAACAAAAAAAAAATGCTGTTGTACACATTGCTTCCTCATACTCCATTTCGAATTTTGCAGTTCTTTTTACAGTTTTTATTATTATTTTAAAAATTATTTCACCATAATGTAAACCGAAAAGTTTATTTCCTTTATTTTTTATTTATTCCTTTTGGAACCAGCCATAAATAACTAACCAGTTTCATTATTTTATTGCTAAAAAAATCTCAAATGAAAAGAAAATTGACAAAACAATATTCTAACCGATTACCTGAATTAAAAATTAAACTCATTTTGATCAATTAAAAAAAAAAATAATAATAGAAAAAAATAATCTAGGTAAATTGAAAAATAATATAAAGAAAAAAAAATTCTTTTTGACATAATTCAGAAATCTAGTTTGATTAGTATGCATAATGTATTTATGCAGTAACTTAATTTTTTCTTTTTTTCTTTAATATTAATTATTATCATTATTTTTAAATTAAGTGTATTATTCTTAAATTTGAATTAAATTTTAATTTTCCGTTTCCGGTGATAATTGTGGAATATTTTCATCATCGGAGTCTTCTTGTTCGTCATAGAAATCATCAAATGATGGTTTTGAGTCACCATCGTCACCACCTCTGTCCATTAACTTACTCAGTAAGTCCATACTTTCGGGTTCTAAAAGAAAAATAAATGAATTTGAAAAAAATTAAAATTAAAATTTCTATAATTGAAATTGTACCTTGTTCACCATCTGAACCTTCATCACGCCATTTATTAAAATCAACTTTTAAGAAATGAGGTTTCTTTTTATCACTGGTTAATGTTGGCCAATATGGTCCAGACTCCGCCTACGAAAACAATGATTATGGTTTTATTTTTTTTTTATTTGTGAAACAAAAAAAAAACAAAAATTACCTTATATATAGTAAATTCAAGACATCGACTAATATTTTTACTTGTCACTTTATCTGGATTTATTTTTTTAAGAAAATTTAATGTGACTTCGTGAAATTTGTTGTCAACTACAGATGTTCCTTTAAAATACATGCTATCTTCAGTAAACCTATAAAAAAAATTTCCAGTCAAATATATCATTAATTAAAAAAAAATTACAAGAATAATTAGCTATTCTTACTTATATTCAACATCTTTACACTCCACATTAACCACTACATACAGTAAGTCATTCCTTTGAGCCCAAGAAATAGGTGGTGGAATTCTAAAGTAATAATATAATGATTAAACAAAAGAATAAACCTTAATTAAATAATTAGCTATTGATTATTTTCTTTTTTTTTATTATTAAATTGCAATTTAGAACATAAATAAAGAAGAAGATTGAATAATAAATGAAATTATCATTCATTCTTCTTTGTTTTTGCTCTAAAAACATATAGCTATGGATAATTTGGTTGCCACTAATCTTCAAGGGAGAAAAAAAAACAATATAAAAAAAATGAAACTATGGCATGGCAGCACCAGCACATTTTATTTTTATATGAGTACCACTAGAACCTTTCGAGAACAAATTTCTTTAACCATGCCAATTATATTATGAAAATTTCTTGTAAAAATTACATTTGCATAATTCAATGCAAATTGTTAAACATTTTTCGAACTATTTAATATGAAATAAAAATGATTTTCTGAACAATAATTTTATTGATTTACAATAAAAGTAATAGAAAAAAATGGACGCCGGGCAAAAACACGCGCTGTCCTATTATTTGTCTGTCAAAACGGCAATATATTTCATTATAAACTTCTAGATTTTACAGTCATTAGTTTTTTCAAATTAAATTTCACTTACCCAGCAACTGGTGCCATTTTTTATCTTTTATGAATTATTAGTTATTTTATTCACAATCTATAATTATAAATTATTTAAACAGATAAATAAAAAGTTAACACCCAGGAAAACTTCTCACGGCACACAGCCTTCTAATGTAAAGTAAAAAAAAGAATTAACCAAATGAGCTATTGTAGTTGAGTGGATTTACAAAAACATCGCATCGGCCATATTTCATTCTGTTTATCTATTTTAGGTTAGGCGGAAACGTTTGCTTCACAGTTCACATTCGCATAGTAAACAATTTCCAACCTCAGTGGTTCACTTCAGTTTTTATTCTAATTTACTCTTACTGAATACTGATCTAATTTCATTTTGTAATCTTAGAAATCATGTTTTATTTAAAAGCACAAAACCTAGTTCTAATCGATAAATTAAATAATCTTTTTTAATGCTACTTAAATTCGTATACATACGTGACGTATGAATACGTATATCAATACGAATAATTTTTCTATGTTTTTAATTTTAAGTCCCATATGGCCACATTCCACATAAATGTCATTCGAGCAAAATTCAAATAAAATCAATCAAAATCGAATTTTCACGAGAAAAATTTTCTGGGTGAGGATAACGACACAGGAAAGTCGAATCTAAGTACTAATATTCCGTAATTCCTTCAAGTTTTATTTAAGGTAAGAAAAACTTAAATCCAACAGAACTTTTAATTGTATCCATCTGTAATCTCCAAATTAATGTACTAAAATAAATTTTAAAATTTTTATGTAATCATTTTTACAGAAAGAACTAAA
This sequence comes from Bombylius discolor, assembly GCA_939192795.1. NCBI lineage: Eukaryota > Metazoa > Arthropoda > Insecta > Diptera > Bombyliidae > Bombylius > Bombylius discolor. The sequence goes on along the minus strand of OW584238.1, from coordinate 42,872,204 downwards.
ATGTTGCGTTCAGTTGCTGGCCGATTGACTGGAGTCCTACGAACAGCAGCAAATCAAAGTACAAAAATTGCAGCAGTTCAAGTACGTGGTGCCCATGGACCTGCCGAAAGTGATGAAGAATTCGATCGTAGATATGAAACATATTTTAATCGACCAGATATCGATGGATGGGAAATTCGTAAAGGAATGAATGATTTACTTGGTATGGATTTAGTTCCTGATCCAAAAATTATTGTTGCTGCATTAAAAGCATGTCGTCGAGTTAATGATTATGCATTAGCTGTAAGGTGGCTTGAAGGATGTAAATTCAAATGTGGTGACAAGGAAAAAGAAATTTATCCATATCTCCTTAATCAAATTAGACCAACTCTCACCGAATTAGGTGTTTTGACACCAGAAGAAATGGGGTATGATCAACCTGAACTTGCATTAAAAACAGTTTTTGAAGATTAAATCTTAAATAACCAAATAATAAATGAAATGTAGCATATTTGGAAGAAAAATAAAATTCTTTTGGATTTTTCATAATGTACTTGAGAAGTTATGTAATCGATCAGGTGTAATTTGAGGTTATGTTACTGTTTAAATACAAAATAATAGTGAAAAAGTTTTTATTGGAACATTTTAATTCAATTTTAAATCAATAACATTTAGTTTGGAACGGATTATATTTCAAACGCAAAGAATATCACCATATAAAAATTAATTTATTTAAAAATTCCCTTATTTAAAAATGATAATAAATTCTCCCTTATTTCCAATTTTTCAGCAGCTCTGAAGCTTTCTCTAAATTATCATCTTTTTTCATAAAACAATAACGTACATAATTTTCAGCTAATGGTTTATTCTTTTCACTATAAAATGCACTTGGTGGTATACCTTGAAGACCCATGTTTTTTGTCATCCACTTTGTAAAACGATAATCACGATATTTATCAGTTTCCGACTGTAGATTGACTTTATCTTCTGTTAAAAATTCGAATGTTAAGATATTTTCTAAATTAGAAATAAAGTACGATTTACCTAATTTTGTCCAATCAGCCAACATGAAATATCCGCCTTGTGGAATTGTTGGTGTCATACCAGCCTCCTCAAGGAATTTTGCCATAAAATCACGTTTTGCCGTTAATTCAATAGGAAGACTTTTAAAATAACATTCGGGCGAATCTAGTCTTTTTAATTCCAATTCAAAGCCAATTGCAATAGCTTCCTAAAAATGCATTAGTTTCTCAATAATTCTATTTTCAATTCAAAAAGAATTAAAAATACTTGAACAGGAGTGGCACATGTATAAACACAATTTTGATGAACCATCTGAAGATTTGTCATCAAATTTGCTGGTCCATAAGCCCAGCCAATCTTCCATCCAGTTACTGAAAATGTTTTCCCAGCTGAACCTATTGTTATTGTTCTTTCCCACATACCAGGAAGTGTACCTGAAAGATAAAACACCGTTAATACTACTATTTAACACTCATATTCAAAAATTTGTCTTACAAATTCTAATATGTTCATTTTTATCAAAAACCAGCCATTCATAAACTTCATCCGAAACACATAGAACATTCCATTTATGGCACAAATCTGCAATTTTTTGTAACTCATCTCTATTGAATACCTTTCCTAACGGATTATGAGGTGTGTTGATTAAAATCATTTTTGTCTTTTCATTAAAAAGACTTTCAAGTTCATTTTCATCCAATACCCAATCAGCAGAAGACATTATTCCCTTACCAGCATCCTTTTTCTAAAACATATTTTTTAATTACATTTTTTTGATTCCAATTAATTAATAAATTTTACCGGTTTCAATGGAATAAATCTTGGTATTCCTCCAGCCATCTTAACCATTGGTTCGTAACAATCAAAAAATGGTTCAATTATAATCACTTCATCACCTTCGTCTACATGACCTTGAATTGTTGCATACAGAGCTTCATAAGCGCCACAGGTTACTAATATATCTGTTTGAGAGTTTATTTCGCGATTTACTAATTGTGAATACAATTTTGATAAGGCTTGAACTAAACGTGGATGCCCCTAAATATAATTAAGAATGATAATTCAGCACTTCTACATAACAAATTACTTACAAATCCTCTAGTATACTGATTCATTAAAGGATTTGGGCTTTGTGCAGTAGCTGCTAAAGCATCGGTAACATATTTTGGAGCTGCAAAATCTGGAAATCCTTGACCAAGATTCAGTGGTTTATATTTCAAAGCAAGTCCTATGTATTCAACCCTACAACAACAAAAGAATACATTAACCATGCAATCAGAGTTCCAATTACCTGTTTTTTAACTTACCAGACACTTGGTGTGCTTCCTTGGTATCGTTTAGGAAGATCAAATTTACCATTTAAATTACTTTGATCCATATTTGAATAATAAGATGATATACAAAATGTCCTTTTATTGTTGCAAATTTTTAAACCAAAATCCAATTGTCGTCGTCTGTTAAACCGAAAAATATAACTTATCTTTTTGGTAATCATCTAATAAGCAGGAAAATTTAATGTACAATTGTAGATAGCGAAAAAATTTATATTATCTGCGTTATTACCTGATTAAAGATGCTGATAATACGAAAACGAAAATGATAACATTTGATGAAAAACGATAGACATTAAAAAATGGCTGTATCGACAAAAAGGGGATTTTTTCATCGACAAATTGTTTTTGAAATAATAAATTAATTAAAATTTTAAACGTTTAACTAGGTATCAACTGGAATTTCTCAGAATTTAGTAAAGAAAAAAGTAAAAAGTAAAAAATAATAAACTCAAAATAAAAATCTGTTCATATGGTAGCACGTAGCACAGTACCACAAGTAGACTATACAAAGCTGAAAGTGATATATACATAGATAATTTTAAAACTGAATATTCTTCTTGCGTACCCTGTATTTTGCTCTTGCGTTCATGAAACGTCAAATTTGTGTTTTCAGTTTTCACACGTCATCGTCAATATCGGTGGTAATGTGAGGTTGATTTTTTCTTTCATTAGTGAGTCTAGTTAAAAATGTAATAATTAATCTTAAATTATATATTTATGAAACGCCTTTATGTAGATAAACATTTAAGAAAATGGATTTAACACCGATTTTCAAAGCAAATGTAAAAGCTGTAAAATTACGAAATAAAGCTACATCGTCTTTAACAGGTATACAATCAACTGTTCCAATACTAGATAAAAACAGGATACTTCAACGACAGAATCGAGATGAATTTTCAAAATTAGCAAAAGATGTTTGTCATAAAATAACAGAATTACGAAATTTATTAATTGATAATCGTGCTGCATATATGAGATTTGCACAACATTTAAAACGTTCTGCACAAATGACTGATGAACAACGAGATTTAATTGATACTGAATCTGAAAAATTTATAACATATTATACACAATATTTAGGTCAAATAAGATCTGATTGGAGAAGGCAAAAATTAAAGAAACAATTTAGAGAGCATATAGAAAATGTTATAGAATTATTAAATAATTATTTAAAATCAGTAAATAATTTACATTTAGAACAGAAAAAATATAGAATGCAACATGAATTAGAAACATATCGTTTATTAAAATTGGCATCTGATAAAAAAAGTATTCCAATAAGACCAGGCACAGATGAAATTATTAATAATAAAAAAAGAGATAAATCAAATTCAATATTTGATGAAGAAATTGAAAATAACCATCAGAATAGTATTGATAATGAAGATGATAATGATAATGATGATGATAAAAGTGAAAAAAAAGAAAAGCAATATTTAATTGAAGATAAAAGATTAACTTCTGTTCAACAAATTGCTTTGGATGATGATTTAGAAAAATCAAAACAAGAAGATGAATTAAGTCCAGAAGATATACAAATGTTTGAATCAGAAAATAATCAACTTTATCAAGAATTACAGGGTTTATCAGAAGAAGTTGAACAGATTGAAAAGAATGTCGTTGATATAGCACGATTACAAGAAGTATTTACAGAGAAGGTAACATTTTTAAAAAGAAGAGAAGTTTAGTGGTAAAACTAACTAATATGTATATATTTTTTAAAAATTATTTTTCAGGTTGCCTTACAAAAACATGATATTGAACGTATTGCAAATGCTGTAGTTGGTACAACAGAAAATGTTAAAGATGCAAATGAACAAATTAAGCAAGCAATACAAAGAAATGCTGGAGTTCGAGTTTGGGTTTTGTTTTTCTTGTTAGTAATGTCTTTTACATTGTTATTTTTAGACTGGTATAATGAATAAATCAATTATTCATAAAGATGGAAATCAATTTATTTAATTTATTTAATTTTTTTTTTTTGAAAATTTGAAGCATTTTTTTTTTATTTTCTAGTAATTATCTGTTAAGCCTTATAGAAATAAAGATTAATTAACAAAGAAAAAGGAATTATGTATTATTATTGAAAATATTTTTCATGTGTGATATATCTCATCTATGGATTTTGAAGCAACACTCTACAATATTTGAAGTATATTTGAAACACAACAAACAACACCTTCGATAGCTCAGTTGGTAGAGCGGTGGACTGTAGAGGTAAAATTAGCAGTAATCCATAGGTCGCTGGTTCAAATCCGGCTCGAAGGAAATTGTGAAGAGAATTTTTTTTAGTATAAAATATTTGTTTGTCCAGGGGTTTTTTTAATTTCTTTTATTACCACAAAAACTATAAAAAATGATTTGTGATCGAAAAAAAAAACATTTAATAATTTTTTTTTAGTAAAAAGTATTTGTTTTTTAAGGTTTTTTTAATTTCTTATTGCCACAAAAACTATAAAAAATGATTTGTGATCGAAAAAAAAAAAAATTCAACAAATTTCCTTCGAGCCGGATTTGAACCAGCGACCTATGGATTACTGCCTTTTTATTTTAACCTCTACAGTCCACCGCTCTACCAACTGAGCTATCGAAGGTGATGTTTGTTGTGTTTCAAACACACTTTAAATACAGTTAAGTTATTCCAAAACATTAAAAATAAATTTAACAAAAATTCTAAATAATAAATTTTTCTTTCCAAAAAGAACATTATTCACCTCATTCAGGCATTTTATTTTGAAAATTTTGTAACTTGAATTTCTGTGTAAATATCTAAACATATTCATATTTTCAATTATATTTTAAAAAAAATAATATAGTTCAGGTACACTGTAATAAATTGTATAAAGTTATATATTTATTTCAAAATTTTAAAAATTATTATCAAAATTAAAAGATAAATGTTTACTCTATCATAACAGCTTCGTATTCGTATAATAGGCTCGCTTTCGGGTGACACCATTTCCCACACCATTGACTGAAACAAAATCAATGGTATTTGGTATGTACATACTTTGTATTATACATATGTATCTTTAGCTTTATGTAGATCTATATAGTTTTCCATGAAAAATAACTCAATTGAATTTTCTTTTTGTTTTTTACCAGTTAGTTCTCAGTGGACCGTCGTTCGTGCTGTTTTGTGAAAATTACTGTCTGCCTGGTGAAATTTATAATTTTCAATATTTTTTAAATATTTAATTGAAAAAACAAGTTAAAATATAAAATGGCAAAATATCATAAACCGGAAAGTAAAACTGTTCAAGAATTAAAGGATATTGCTCATCGTTTAAGGATTCACAGTATAACAGCTACACAAGCTTCAAAATCCGGGTATGTTACACAGTTTTTTTTTTTTAATTTAATTTTTTATATATTTTTATGTAATTTATACTTTATACCTATAATTTGCAAAAAAAAAAAAAAACTATACATTTTGAAAAATATGCTGAATAATCGGCGATTCTAAATTTATCAAAAATTGAAGTAGAAACTGGAGAGAATGGAAGTGAAGCAATATGATTGGATGAGACATAAGACCAGAGCAGACCATTTAAACTTAGAAATAAGCCATTTTACGTGACTTTTTTAAAAAAAAAAAGATTAATTTAAAACCACGTGGTTTTTGGTTCTTTTTAGAAATTTTTTTCTGCTGATAAATTGGAAAAAACATTTTTGTTTTTCAATCTTATCGCTTAAACAATATATTTTATTTGATGTTGCATTACTATTTGTTAATATAATATGGCTATGTATAGCTTGTATAATAGGTATATTGATGGTAATAACGTGATAGTTACTTTTTGAATACTGCTAGGCTAGCAACGACCTTTTTTTGACCTCTCGAGTTTTATTAACTTGTTAGATTAAATAATATACATACTTTCTTTTTACACGTACATTTCTGATTTATAATACACAATAATATCTACATTGTCAATTTTCTGAATTATGTATTTTCATGCATTAACATTTAATTCATAAAATATTTAATCGATTTAAATATAACACGAATGTTATCTATCTATATTGAAATTCTATTTAGATACCTAATTAATAAGATATTTATATAAGCCGGAGGGTGTTATTGTTAGGCTGTTTCAATAGCGACCATAAAAGGTAAATGTTCATAAAATGTTTTACTAAGTAATTAATAAAAATTATGTTTAACAAGGTTAAAAGAGATTGTGTACTGTAGTAATACACCTGGTATATTGGCCGTCGTCGATCTAACATCTATTTTTATGTAACCGTAAAATAAACGAATATGATTCAATAAAGAGAAAAAAGTGTTTTTTTTTCAACACGATGACAAACAAGATCATATGTAATATTAACTAACTAGAAAGTAGCTATAGTACCTATGTACATATGTAAATGATTTCTAAGCCATGGTGAGTGCAGTGACCCTGATTTTGAAATACAACCTGTTGACACACACACAACCAACAACAAAACAAATTTAGAAAGAGATCTTTCTTTATGAACTAATTTTTTGTTATTAATTTTATTGAAAATCAAGCATATAATTTACATTTTAATAGTAAAAGGCGAACTAGCAATTAAATTTTGTTGCTTTCAATGAAAGTACGGATATAATTGATTTTTTAACTAGAGCACTTATTTTATTTCTTATTTGAAAAAATTCACTTGAAAAAAAAAATAATTATTCACATTATTTTTTTTCAGACATCCAACATCATGTTCTTCAATTGCAGAAGTTATGTCTGTTCTTTTTTTCCATACAATGCGTTATAAATTATCAAGTCCACGTGATCCATCAAGTGATCGTTTCATTTTATCAAAAGGACATGCTGCACCAATTCTATATGCAGCATGGGCAGAAGCTGGTCTTTTTCCAGTATCAGACTTACAAAAATTACGTAAAATTGATTGTGATTTAGAAGGTCATCCAACACCAAGATTAAATTTCGTTGATGTTGGTACTGGATCTCTTGGACAAGGTGTAGCCGTTGGTTGTGGTATGGCGTATGTTGGAAAACATTTTGATAAATCTGATTACAGAACTTATGTTCTTGTTGGTGACGGAGAATCAGCTGAAGGTTCCATTTGGGAATCACTTCATTTTGCCGGTCATTATAAATTGGATAATTTATGTGTGATTTTTGATGTAAATCGTTTAGGACAATCTGAACCAACATCATTACAACATCAAATGGAAATTTATCGTAAACGTCTTGATGCTTTTGGTTTTAATGCTCTTGTCGTTGACGGTCATGATGTTGAAGAATTGTGTAAAGCTTTCTTTGAAGCTGCACATACTAAAAATAAACCAACAGCAATTATTGCAAAAACTTTCAAAGGAAAATATTTCCCGAATATTGAAGATTTAGAGAATTGGCATGGTAAACCATTAGGAGATCATGCTAATGAGGTTATTCAACATTTAGAATCACTTATTAAAAATCATGGACCGCTTACATTAAAACCACAAGCTCCACTCAAAGATACTGCTCCTGTAGTTAATATCACAAATGTTAAATTAGCTACACCACCATCATACAAATTGGGTGAAGCTGTTGCCACACGTTTAGCTTACGGGACAGCATTAGCTAAAATTGCTGTAAGCAATGACAGAGTTATTGCTATGGACGGTGATACAAAGAATTCAACATATTCAGAGAAATTGAAAAAAGCTTTTCCTGATCGTTATGTTGAATGTTTCATTGCTGAACAAAATTTAGTTGGTGTAGCAATTGGTGCTGCCTGTCGTGATCGTACAATTCCTTTTGCATCAACTTTCGCTACATTCTTTACTCGTGCATTCGATCAAATTCGTATGGGAGCTATTTCACAAACAAATGCAAATTTTGTTGGTTCTCATTGCGGTGTTAGTATTGGTGAAGATGGACCAAGTCAAATGGGTTTGGAAGATATTGCTTTATTCAGAACAATTCCTGATAGCACCGTTTTCTATCCATCTGATGCAGTAAGTTGCGAACGTGCTGTAGAATTGGCTGCAAATACTAAAGGAGTTTGTTTTATTCGTACTTCACGACCAAACACTGCTGTCATATATCCAAATGATGAAGTGTTTGTAGTTGGAAAAGGAAAGGTTGTTAAACAATCACCAAAAGATCAAGTACTTTTAATTGGGGCTGGTATTACTTTGTACGAAGCATTAACTGCATCTGCTGAATTGGAAAAAGCTGGAATTTATGCACGTGTCCTGGATCCTTTCACCGTCAAACCACTTGATAAAGCATTAATTGTGGAACATGGTAAAGCTTGTGGTGGACGTATTGTTGTCGTTGAGGATCATTACAAGTAAGTTTTTTTTAAAGAATTTCTTTAAAAATCAAGTTTGGTAATTTATTCTTTGTTTAAAATAGAGAGGGAGGTCTTGGTGAAGCTGTAATGGCTGCTGTTGCAGATCAAAGAAATTTCGTTGTTAAACATCTTGCTGTAACCGGATTACCACGATCTGGACCACCATCAGTTCTTATTGATATGTTTGGTATCTCTGCCAGACATGTCATTAATGCTACAAATGAAGTTTTAAAATTGTAAAATAATCGAAAAAAAAAAAAAAAAAAACTAAATTATCGATTGTTGTTCAAATGTGTTTCGCATTTATGCTATTTTGTGTAAATCAGAATTCTGAGATGCATTTCATCATTAATTTTTTTGCTTGAAAGACAATAGAATTTAAGAAATTTTCATTTTATTTGGATCTTGTTGAAATGTTTGGAAAGTTTACTAAGAAATTTTGTCTAAAAGACGTTTTTCCTGTTTTTTGTTTTTTTTTTTATTCTTAAAATATTTTTTGTACTACTTAAAAATGAAAATAAAATGTAATTTTTATTGAGGAAAAACAACGGGTAATTTTTGTTTTAATTTGGATATTTTTTTTTGTTTTATGCAAGTTTTTCAAATTGAGTTTCAAAAGAAATACATACCAGAGTTAATGAAGAAAAATCAAATCGGCTTAGTAGTAATTAATTCTATAGCAGAAGTTTTTTGTCGAGAATCAAATTCTATCGACAAAACTGCACTATATAAAGCCACTTGTTTCCCTAAACAAAAAATATTTTTTATACAAAAATAAGCTGATTTATTGTTAATACATTTTTCGATTATAATGTATATAAATTTTGAATAAATAATAATTAATTTGAAAACATTTACTGGGATATGAGTAAATTATTAGATTAGACTTTTCAGTTGCTTGTAATTTTTTAGACAACAAAAACTATTATTCAAACACATCAAAATACAAAAATTATCCACATTTTCTTGCAACTGAAAAGTTGATTAACATAAAAAATATTTGATTTGTTTTTTTTTTTTTTTTTTTTCACTTTCATTCTACTATATCTCAACTTGAATACTTCGTAAAATATTCTTTTCATCATCATTTAAATGTTCAACAAATGCTTGAAAATGTTGATTACTACTAAAATTTTGCAAAAATTTCGTTAAATTTTCTTCCATATTTGTTTGAAAAATTGGATCTTTCATTAATTCTTGCATTAAATGATCATCATCAGCATTTTCATCTTCATCATCATTAAAATATAAATCTGATATAAATTTTGCTTTAGCTTGCTGCTGTGGTGATGTTTTTTCAATTACACCACCACTACCACTATTATCACCTCCAGCATGATTTTCACTTGTATTTGGATTTTCTGTATTCGTTTCTCCATCATCATCAGCGGCACCTTCATCATCATCAGTCCAACCATCTGATTCATCAGTAGCAATTGCTTTTTTTGTTTCAGTCAAATGTCCCAATTCATTAATTAATAATTTAAACATTTTAACTAATGCTGGAATTGTAATCCATGTTTGATTGTTGGCTGCTTGTGATCGTGTTTTAATTTTTGGTGTTGTTGTTGTTGCATCGTTATTTGTTATTAATTCTTTAACAGTAATAGACGTTAAACGGCTATCTTGTGTTGTAACACCATATTCAAAAAGCTTACATAGAGCCATTGTTGTTACTTTACGTTCATAAGCTCCAAAGAAAAGATTTTGTCGTGTTAACCAATTCGAGAAAACAAATTGCATTGCTGGTTCACCAGTTGGTCCAGGAACGGTATTTAAAAAATTTAAAACAGCATCCATTTGTGTTAAAATTAAATGAGCAAAAATTACAACTAAACTCATTATAACTTTAAGACATTCAACTAATTGCATTTTACTAATAACTGCTTTTAATAGTAAATCAATATTTTCACCAAGTAAATTACCCATTTTAGTGATTATGGTTATAACAAGACGTCCAATTTGACTAGCAGTAAATTCATTAGTCATTGGATTTAAAAGTAGTGTTGTTACTTGCATTATATAATTTAATCCTTCACCATTTTTATATGAACAAATTTGTTCTGGTGATACGAAAATAAAGGCACGTAAACATTCACCACCACTTGACATCACAGAATGATCATCTGAACGTAATATACAATGAACAACAGCCGGAAATGCATTCTCAATTAGATTATCAGTTAATGGAGCTTGGCAATATTTAACAATTGTTGTTAGAACATCTAAGGCAATATCTTGTTTAGAAATGTTTGTATTACCTCCTTGAACATTTAAAATACTGACCTAAAAATGATATACAAAACATGGTAGAACTTCCTTATTTTAAAAAACAAAAATACTTACTAATGTCGGGATGATTTTTTCTTGCAATGGCTGTAGACAATGAGGATTTTGGCAAAGAACTTTTAACATATCTTGAACCAATTCCAAAATAAATGGATCTTCTGGATACTTCAAAAATATTGCTATTGTTAGTGGAATGACTTTATTATGAACAGTTGTCGCAAAATTGTTATCAAACTAAAAAAATAAATTCGAAGTTTTACTAATTCTGATCTTCATAAACCTCAAATATAAGTTCAACTTTTATTTTAATTCAAAATTATAATGAAATACTTACTGAAATAATAACTGTTAGAGTTTCTAAAAGTAAAGCTAAAACTGAATTTTTCGATTGTGCAATTAATTCCATAATTCCATCAACGAAACCACCAAGTTTTGATAAAATTAACATTCTTCTATCGTCATCGGTTTTATGTAGATTTGTTACGAAACCATAAATTGCTCTACAAGTAAAATATTCTAGTATTTTCAAAAAACAAAATTTTCAATTTTTATTTATTTATTTACCTCACGGCACATATTTTCAATACAATTGGTTTATCTTGTGATAAACTATTTAAAGTTGCATCTAAAATTTGTTCAAGTAATTGAGGATTATAAAGTGATGATTTTGAATATGCACTTAATGTCCATAAACATCGACCAAGTAATTGTGGTGATGTTTCAAAATTCATTAAATTTCTAACATGTGTTAAATAATTTAATAAATCAAATGTATTTTCACTTTCTAATATTAATTCTCTAAATGTATGAACAGCAACCATACAAGCTTCATGAATTTTCCACGAATGTGGATTCCCTGATGATTTTTCTGCATCAGCAACACTTAAATGTCTTGATAATGCTTCAGGTAATGCAGAAAGTGCTTTAATACCAAATTCTTCATTTAAAGCCTAAAATTATTATTACAAAATAATTTTAAAATTTCAAATACATATTTTAATTTCAATTATTAATTACAGTTAAAACATCTTGTCCTGAAAGACGAACTGTTAAATCAACTCCAGCATCATCTTCATCTTCAACAAATTTTTCTGGATCATCATTCCATGTTTCAAGTTGTTCTTCTGATACTTCAATATAAACAATCATTATATAAACTAAATCAGTTAAAACATTTTTTATAATTGAACGAAATTTTCCACATCCAATAATGCACTGGATAAATTCAAAAATTTGTATAATCATTGTTGTGAAATTTGAAAGTTCATCTAAGGAAAAAAAAAAACAAAAACAAAATTGATTATAAATTGTTTTCCATCAATTATAAGAGAATTAAAATTTGTTTACCTTCATCATCACTTCCATTGAATGGATTTGGTTCAGTTTCATTAACAATTACTTTAACATAAATATCAGCTGTTTGTGTTAATAACTGCCAAATCGGTGGTAAAATTTGATTCATAAAAGGATGAATATATTTTGGCATATCAGTAACCAAAAATGTGAAAACTACAAAACAAAAAAGATAAATAATAATACAAAAAATACATAAAATAATGAAATTAAATTAACTTTTTTTAACTTACTTTTAACGATTTCAGTCTTTAATACAAAATTTGGTTCAACTGTACCAGTATTTATTGAAATGTTATGAATTAATTTTTCAATAAAATTTGTTAATACAGAATTCATCATAGCTGCTTGATCTTGTTTATTTGTTATATTATAACTAATTGATGAAAATAATGGTTTTAAAATTTTTATAGCACATGTACGTGTTTTAATGCTATACATTTGATCAGCTTCAAATATTCGATAAACTTCTGATATAATAACAGGTCCTAATTCTTTTATTTGTTTTTCATCGTATGTAAAATCAATTAATATTTGCATTGCACCATGTATTGAATTTTCATTACCACCTAAACATTTTATTATAATATCAAATAATTCAGTCCATACATCTGGCCAATCACAATTAGCTATTGCTGATATTGCATGTGCAACAGCTGAACGTATTTTACTATTTTGATCATATAAACCATTTGGTAAAATATTTCTAATTGTTTTTTTAGCTTGTTCTGAAGCTATAGCATTTTTTGATTGATCATCATCATCAATCCAATGATCTTCAACATATTTTGTTAACATAATACATGCAAGTTGTCTCAATGATATATCAAATGATTGATTCATTATGAATTCAGCTAAATAAACTCCATAGCCTGGAAAACAAATAATTACATTATTATTGATTTGAATTAATTGAATTTATTTGAATTAAAATATGCATAAACAAAATTTACCTTCAGTAAATTCCAATTGTTTCATTCTTGCTTCAGCCGATGTCCTTATACCGGTATCCGGATTTAGAATATTTTGTAATTCTTCAAATAGTGCTTGTTTAATTGTGTCAGCATTTTGAAATGTTAACGACATTTTTTCAAAATAATTTATTTAATTAAATTTTTATTAAGAACTCTTTATTTTGACTATAAAAATGTAGAAAAGCGCGAAAAACCGCGTGCGACTGCAAAATTTGCAACAATTTTTGACACTTCGTTGATCGTTCACACAAGAAAGAAATAAGGAGGTTAATGTTGATGTATGTATACATGACGAACATGAACGTCATTTGTAATCGTCGTATTAGAAATGTAATTGAAATTGAATTGGAAAATTTTTCGTTAATTTATATTCCGGTTCCGGTTTTTTTAAAATCTAACGGATTTTTTCATTTTAAAATTTACTTTTACTCATAAATGATAAATTATTAAAAAAAATTATTTAAAGAAACATTCTTAATAAATAAAAAAATTAAAAAAACAACAACTTAGATTTTCATAAGCTTTAAAATTATTCAATATATAAACTTTAATTGATATTTGATAAAAAATTCTTATTAATAACGACTTATTCTCATGTTTTATGACTTATGTTTTTATTTAAATTGACAACATTAATTTATCAAATTAATTGAAATACATAATAGCAACAAAAAAAAAAAAAAACAAATCTTATCATCAATATTTTATTGATGAGGAAAATAGAACTGTTATAGAGATAAGATCATCTCAAAATATTAGAAAATTTGCAAAGTAAATAAAGATTTTTTTTTTTGCAAGTGTTTTTATGATTTATTTACATACTATATACATTTTATTTTATTTTATTTATTTTTTTGGAGTGTGAGAAACAGCACCAATTGCTTATCATAGCTTTCGAAATTAATTTTTTGTATCTATAGTTACATTTTTTTTTTCTCTCATAAATACAAATTAATTTAATCTTTTTTGTTGTTAGTGCTGTTGTTATTCTATCACATTATTATCTAATAAACCTATTTATTCTAATAGAAACAATTTAGTGATATTTTATTAGTTTATTATTGGAATTTTTTTTGTCGTCTTTCTTCTCTTATAATATGTATTCACGTGTTCTATAAAAAGAATTCATTATTATTATATTATATGTATATATTTCTTTCTATGCATTTGAATAATAATTTGTAAAAATGTTTTACATTTAGTTTGATTTTATATTTTAATTAAGTTGTTTCTTTCTTCATCTCTTTTCTTATTAAACTTGATTAAATAAAATATGTAGGAAAAAAATAATTCAGTACTCATGATACTATAGAAAAGTTGAAAAGCAAAATATATATTTTTAAAAAAAAAATTAAATTGTGCTGTGTTGACAAAAAAAAAAAGTACAATTAAAAAGCATGAGTAAAGACGATGGAATTTATTTTTGGAAAAATAAAAGAATTTCTTAAGTGAATAAATTTATCAGTTATGTTGATTTTAATTTGTTTTTTTTTTTTTTTTTTTGTTGTTGTTAAAGAAGTTACTAAAAAAACATTCACAGTTCGAAAGTCATTGATAACAGTCAATCAACACTTTATTTATCAATAATGAATTTATATAAAATTGTAAGTTAGAGTAATGTTCAAATTTATTTTAATCAGTTTTACAGACATAGTCGTTTGTGTTTTATATACTAGATGATCAAAACTAGTTTGTTATTCGTTTACCTTGTATTTTATTTTTCATTAATAAAAAACACAAATTCCACAATATAAATATGAATTTAATTTAGAAAAAGAGAATGAAATCTGTGATCATTTAAAAAAAACATAAGATATCAACATAAAATTTCAAAATAAACCATAATAAAATTTAAAAATAAAAAAAAAATAAAAGATGAACATAAACGGTGAATCAAAGATCAAAAGCAACAGCACATTTTTGAAATGTTCAAAAAATGATATCGTAAAATGTATTTTTTTATGTGAATTCCATGTTACGGCTGGACGTAAAATTGTTGTTCAAGTTCCAGAAGATTATATGTCGAAAGAGAAATTTGAAACTGTAAGTCGTTATGTTATACCGCAGGCACAATTACAAAGAAGTTTTTTAAGTGTATCGTTATTGGGTGTTAAAATACTCGGATATCCAGTTCGAATTGATCATAAACAATATGCAAGAAATGCATTTTATTTTAATGTTTGTTTTGTTTTTGAACCAACAACAAGAACAATTGGATATGAACCAATTGTCAGGAAACTATCTGAATACCTGGTAAGTAAACAGTTACAAAAATATCATATGTACCTACATATTTAAGAAAAAAGCTTTTAAAACAACATTAAACTTAATACTTCAGTTAGCAATGGAAATTTCAAGTAGATTATTATCTCAACAACAAAGTGCTGTACAAATTTCAAGATTATGTAGAATTTTGGCACAAGTTCGTAACGATATAAATTCAAAAAAAGTTTGTATGTTACAAGGTAAAGTTAAATATTAATATTATTACTTATTTTTGAAATTCAAATGCAGTCATGTTATTGATAAATTTATAAATATTTAGAGGGTAGCACTCTCATTCCGTTGTGTGTTGTGCCACGATATAAGGAAACTGTTAAAGTGTATCCTCACCAAGCAGCAGCATTAACAGATGAATTTTATAAATACGTTGAAGATCAATGGGACCTAACAACTCAAAGAGTATTTTTATAGTTTTTTTGAATACAGAATTTTAATAATTCTAAATTTTTTGTTTATTTAATGGCCAGATTTTACCATACATTGACGGATTCAATCACATTAACAGAATAACCGCATTAGCTGATGTTGCTCTTGAATTAGTTTGTGATTGTATAAAACATTTAGTTATATTAGGAGTTTGTGTGCTTGTACCAGTTTTTCAATATAGTAACGTATATCGTCCAACACCAAAATTATCACAATTAGCAAAATGTAAAGAGTTACAACAGAAATGTGTTCAAAAATGTTCGAAGCCAGGTAAAACTTTCAATACATTCGAAAAAAATTTCCTTATAAATAAATTCTATTTAAATTTTTTTCCAGGAAGACAAAATGCAAATGTTCGTGATATATTTAGAATTTTTGCTTCAATGGCTCATGGAGCAACATTTGGTGAATTATGTGTACGATTTAATCCTGCTGCTCTAAATATAAATGAAAAACAAATGGTTCTTTTTGGTCAATTAGAAGGGCTAATTAGACGTGTTGATAGGGTAAAATATAATCTGTCGTTAATAATTTTTCTGCTTGTCACATCTTTATTTACAGTATCCAGTCACTGTGAGTAGAAATCTCTTTGCAAACTATGAAGATGATATAACAAAACAAAAAGTTGGTGCAACTGCAGGAATATCAACAACACCAACATTTGATGCAGCAACTGCAACAACTATAACAACCATTCCAACTGAACATGAAGAATTCAAGCCTAGAACATATATGAGATTACCAAGTAAGCCATTACCACGAGGAGGTCCAGCATTACGAGGTAGATTTATATGTAGAATACCTTCGATAATGGAAGATAATAATGATAGCAATGAAAATCAAGGTGTTGTTTACAGAAATCAACAAGAAGAAATGAATGAATCACCACCCAATCAAATAGTGACGACATCATCATCAAATATTTATTCATCAAATGAAAAACAAATGGAGAACGTTTATAATGGCTCTAAATCATTTGATGAAATTTGTTGTACAACTGGCATGAGCTGTCAACAATTAGATGCATACTTAGCGCGTGATAAGCATGTTATTGTCCTATTAAAATAATATAAATTGAATGTTAAAAATTTATGCTCTTATATAAAGACTGAAATTTTAATAATTTTTCAAAATTTTGATTATTGAGATTTTTTTTTAACCGTGTTCTATAACTTTTATCTTGTTTGTATGTAAGAAATTTAGTAAACTTTTAACTAAAATTTTTTTTTTATTTTAGATTTGTGTCATATTTTAAGTAAATGTACATATGTATATAAAAAAAATTTATTGCATTATTAATTTCATGTATCATTTATACAGAAAAAAAAAATTAAAATAATACCTCTTGATCGATTGGACATTCACCTTCATTTTGAAGACACCATTGTGGTTGTAAAGCTTCTGCATCAATTCCATTTTCTACTAATCGTTCACGATGAATTAAAAATCTTCCTTCAGCATCACGCCAATCTGTCTGAGGATTTGACCATAATCTTTCAGCTAAGGCACTTGCTCTTGGCCAAAAACGTGAATGAAGATTTCTTTCATCAATTTGTTCAGACCATATTGTTGCTTCGGCACCCAAAATTTGAGAATGAAAATCACCAGATATTTTCTGAAGATTATTCATATAAACTGTTTGCCATCCTTTATATGGCGAACACCAATTATTACCTTCTGTTACCCATCCACCGCCTCCACAATCAAAATATAAGGCATCATAGTTTGATATAATTAGTTGATATCCTCTTTTTAGTAAATCTTTAATTTTTTGATCATAGCCAGTAGTCCAGACTTGTATTATATAGCGATCTTTATTGAGATATTCATCAATATATGGTTCATCAGTTAACGTACTCGTCCATAAAATTATTTTTAAATTTTTATTGTTTGTAATTTTATCAACTTTTTTAAGTGCATTTTCTTGAAAATATCCCCATAGTTTTACAAAATCTGCTTCTTCCAATCGCCATCCTTTATTTAACATCCAAGAACGAATTCGTTCACTTGAATTCCAGCACATTATTGAAACTTCATCACCACCCATATGAAAAGTATCAGGATTTTGAAACATTTCAAACATTTCTCTATAAATATCTTCAAGAACATTGTAAAGTTCATCAACAGTAGGATCTAATTGACCACAAGGTGGTTCAACACAAAACAATTTCCAAGGCTGCATATTAAAACATGCTGTCATATTTTTTTTTTGCCATCCTTCTCCAACATGAGCTGGTGCATCAAATTCTGGGAGAATACGTATTCCTCGGACACGTCCATAATTAACTATTTCTGTTACATCCTTAGCTTTATAAACTTTTTTTGGTGAATATGCACCATATTTCACGAGATCTGGTTGTGATTTTATAACAAGTGGAAAACTCTGTGAATCTGTTATGTGCCAATGGAAAGTATTTAATTTTACCATTGCCATAGCATCTGAAAAAAAATAATAAATAAAAAAAAGAATGATTAAAAAGAAAGAAAAATTATTTTTATTACTTCACTTTAATTTACTAACCAAGTGTCTTTTTTATAGATTCAACACTAAAATAATTTCTTGAAGTATCCAAAAGAAGTCCACGATGTTTATATGTTGGAGAATCAATTATTTCTGTTTCTGCAACAATTTGTAATTCATGACGAATATCATCATACACAATCAATTGTGATAACGTTTCCAAACCATTTCGGCCACCATAGAATGTTTTCGCTTCAATTTTAGTAGCAATTTCATCTTTATTAGGCATTGATAATTTTAATTTATAACTTTCATTTGTATTAAAATCTAAATTCATATCATCCAGATCAATTGAAAATGTTACAGTTAATTTACGTCCACCTTTTTTAAAAATACCATCATTTAGTTTTGCTTGTATTTGTGATTGAAAACGTTTTATATTTTCTTTCCAATATGTTTCTTGATTACGATGTAAAGGAAGATATTTATAATTAATATCAACATTATCGATATGTGCCATATATTCACTTATTTTAATTTTTCCAGTAGGAATTGGCCATAAAGTTCCTACATTATCACCGCAGAATATTCTACATGTTGAAAGACTAACAGCACTTAATTGATTATTTTCTGTTAGTTCTACTTTAACGCATTTATTTTTTTTACATTCATATCCCCAGACCAATGAGTTTCTGAAAAGAGGAGAAAATGTATTATTGAAAAAATTAAGAATAACTTTTAAAATTCACTAATTCTATAATTGAAATTTTTTTAAATTTCATTTAGAACTCACATAAATGCTTCTTTAATATAATAATTCTGAATACTTCCATAAATTAATAATAAAGTAACGATTATTGACAAACATATTGAAATTACCATAAAATAACCCACAACATAATCAATTCTACAAAATTTTTTAAAACCCATAACGTATAACATCTTTTTTAAAAATTAATTGCACAATTAATCTATTCCTAAGAATGTCTACCTATTTGAATATATAGTTAAATAACGTTTGCTGCGGTTTGGTTTTCCTTAACAATGTTAATAAAATATTCAATGTATGTAATTAACAGAATTTGAAGCCGTATAAGTTCTTTAAAATGTAACACATGACGAAAAATATATTATATAGGAATTATATGTAAATATGTATCAATTTTAAATAAATAAAAATACTTACTCATCGTCATTAGCTTTTATTACTCCAAAGATGAAGGTTATTAGAAAAATAATTTCAACTTTTAAAAACATTTTATTTTATTTTTTAGTTTCAGTTAACAATTTACCTTTACTCGAATTTACAATTTCGTTATGATCCCAAAATTCGATTTTTAGTCATTTTTATACCAGGTTTAATGAACAGGTTTTCAACAAATTGTGTGGGAGATTTTGATTATTCCTGTTGTCATTTTATTTTATTTTTAAAAAAACTATATATTTTTACTTTATTTATTATCTCGAATTCAGTTTTAAAAATGTAAATGAGTAGATATTTTATTGTTTTGTTCTGGAGTATTTATCCCGAGATTTTCATCTATCTTAAAGTATCAAGTGTCATTCACTCCCATTTGACATTTTAAAACGACCGTAACATAAACCCCCGCGATACTGGTCCTATTTCTATATTCTGCTGCTGCTGCCACCGTTGTTGTTGCTGCTGTATTGTTTGTTCAAACGTTAACTTGTAGCTGGAAATTGGTGAACTTCCGTAGACCGTAAATCTAGACTTCCAGAACCAGACAATCTTTATGAATATAATTCAAATTTGATCTTGAAATTGTTTTTGTAAATGTCCTGTGAGTTGTGACCAGAATAGCCTTTATGAAATAAATCTTTTTTTGTCACTTTGTGTAACCACTTTTATCAAAAGAATTTTCAAAAAGTTGTTGCAAACAGTTTGAAAAAATTTAAAAAAATATATATATATATCAAAATTCCAATATATTTTCAATATTTCACTTTATAAATATGTATCTTTATTTTAAACTGAGTATACAATACACTGATAATAAATTAAAAAATTTAAAAAAAAATTTCTTTAAAAATTTGCGCTTTATTTTACTTATTTTTAATATATTTATATAGTTGCAAATTACTAAAATGTGGAAAATAGAACAAAAGCTTTCTTTCGAAGATTTTTTTAGTACTTCTTTTTTTTTCGTTAACAGATAATTATTTTTTTAATGATAATGATAATAATTTAATTAAACAATGAGATCGAAAGTGCTCCAGTTTATAACTTAGCGACAATTCTTTTACAAAAGAATCGTCTCTTAACAATGATCTCTTTGCTGTTGTTGTCTAATTATTTTATCTTATTATAAAAATTTTCTTTAATGAATAAATTCTCACTATGAAAATTCTATTAAAATGTTTTACGATGTATTGCTCTTTGTCCTTCTTCATCGAATTCACGTTTTGATATCCACATTTTTTTAAATGTATCAAGTGAAGCTAAAATTGATCCTCCCATCCATGTTGAATATAATCTTTCTTGTGGAGCAGCAATCTAGAAACATTTTTTGAAATTTTCATTTACAAATTTTAAAATTCTTTTCATATTTTTAAATTACCCTAATTTTCATGTCTTTTGTTCCATGTTTTTTAATTTCTGATAACAATCTATCACCGAAACCTTTAAAAAGTGTTGAACCACCAGATAATACGATATTTTGATAAAGCATTTTTCTTAAATCCATATCTGATTTTTCAATTGAATAAATAAGTACATCATGTATACCCTCACATTCTTCACCAAGTAAATCTGGACGAAAGAGAACTTCAGGTGCTCGAAATCTTGCTGGACCAATCTTTGACAGAAAAAAAAAAGAAATTTTGATTTTTTTATGAATTTAAATTATAAAATACATCTTACATCAATGGTTTTTCCATCTGGTAGCGTAAATGATTTTTTTTCAGCTTCTACTGAGTCTTCTTTCTGTGGATTACTTGCTAAATAACAAACTTTCTCTTTAATTGAACGTACAATTTCAAATTCAGCCGTTGTACGGAAATTAAAACCTTCTTTTCTAATAAGAGATCTATGACAAAACAAAATTATTTCAACAGTCAGAAAAATATTACTGAAACTTTAAATTTTGTCTACACACCTTAAATATCTTGATACGTCTCTTCCAGCAATATCAACTCTCATAATACTGTGCGGCATTGCGAATCCTTCATAAATAGGAACAGCATGAGTTACACCATCACCTGAATCTAACACAACACCTGTTACACGTCCTGTGGCATATCTTTAAAAACAATTTTTCTTTATATTGACTAAAATTTAGGAAAATAAAAAATTATTTCTTACAAACTAAGAACAGCCTGCATTGAAACAAACAAAGCTGGTACATTCAGCGTTTCAAAGAATATTTCAGCTGCTTTTTCACGATTCCTACGTGGATTAAGAGGTGCTTCTGTCAGGAGAACTGGATGTTCTTCCGAAAATGTTGATAATTGATCCTATTTTTTAAAATACAGGGGATGAAATTTAAGAAAGAAAATTCACATATAATGATATTTGTATTTCCGCACCTTGCTATAAATATAACTCCATATCCTTTCCATATCATTCCAATCTGTTACAATACCATGTTCCATTGGATATCTTATACTTAATAGACCTCTATGTTCTTCAGCCTTTGGTCCAACAAAAAGATCACCTTCAAGAGCACCAGCCATAACACGTACATGTTTTGGTCTACCCATACTTTTAATATGAAAAATATTATTAATAATTTGTTTATTGAATATACCTACTTTAGATTAAATTTACTTACTAATTAGGAAATCTACATTTTGGTACATGATCACCTGCAAAACCTGCCTTAATAACACCGGATCCCTGAAATTATGTACACAAAGCAATCATTGAGAAATTTTGAAGTTGCATCTTATTAATCAAATTTGATAAATTTATATTACATATATGTATATAACTTTCACGATGGATACTTTTGTTCCTCGAGTTAATATGTTACTAGTTTCGAAAAATGCAGCGAAGCACAGAAATTATTCTACAAAATTTTACACTGGCTTAGGATTACCAACAATTGATTATCAGAGATTTTCAGAAATAGATTTATTCTATCAGTTATGTCAACAGCAAAGAGATTACTATAGGGATCCATATGACAAATTAAAGAAAATTGAATACTTTGATGAACCAAAGAAAAAATATGAGTCACGTCCTGAACCAACTGAAGTTTATTTACTCCAACCTACACGATACTTTAAGCAGACACAACCAATTGTTTATAGACGGAACATAAATTTGTCATCATCTGGAAAATTTTCACTGCCTGACAAAATTAATCTTGAAGGAAAATATGATATTAAAGCTTGTTCTAAATTTAAACGATAATTTCAAATAAATCATACAAATGTTGAAATCGAAATGCTTTTGGATTTTTGGCTAAAGAAAAAAAAGAAAGAAAAAAAGTGATTTTTAGGCACGATGGTGATGTCACTTTTTAAATATCGATGTTGCAAACCCCTCCCTCTGGAATTTCTCAGTTCAATAAACAAAATGCTGCTGATTAAAATTAACTCACATTATCAATAACTACTGGTTGATTCACTATCACATCATAAGGCTCCATTTCTATTAAATTTGTTTAAAAATTAATTAGAAAATTTACTAAAAACACAACAGAATCCTCCACGAAAACACACTTTTAATAATTTTGACACTTGCCGAAGAAAGAATTTTTTTTTATTTCTTAACACACACACATGCTCATTCACATCATTGCAGTTGTCAAACTTCGTTCAAAAATGCAGATGCTGGTATTCAAACTGTTCTTTTGTATTTCAAGTATGCATTGAATTGCTGACATGTTGCTGAATAAGAAATTTTGCACTTGCAGTCTGCAGAGATCGTGCAATTTTTAGAAAATTTATATAAATTTATTAGAAAATATCTTTTACATTTGAGATACGTCACAATTTTCCATGTTAATACTTATTTTCTAAATCTTAATGTAATTTTACTCTAAAAGTCTAAAGAAAATTTATGTTTTATGCTTAAATAATTACTTTATAAGATAATACTTTCTGTGGTAAAAATAATTTTTCAAATTAAATTTTTTTCATTATTTTGAAAATTTAATGAAGTATCAATTATTATTTTGAGATTTTTATCAGGCCATATAAATTCCTTTAGAAGAGAGTTATCTTTTATTTTATTATTAGAATCGAATGTTTCTAACATTTTTTCAACTAAATCATTGGATACCATAACTTGAATCCAATAACCAAGTACACCATATGGATGTTCTTTACTTACAACAGATCCTGTTACAGATTCTGCCAGGAATGTTAATGCTAAATTTTGTGCTTTAAAAGTAAAATGTCGTCCATGTCGAACACGATCACGTATAGCTAAAATCAAAAATTTCATTGCATATGGTGCAAAAGTAATTTCAATACCTTCAAGTGGAATTACATTTGAAGGAATAGTTTGATAACTAATTGGACAAGATTTTTGTAAAGAATTATTATTAGTTGACATTGATTGTAAAAAATTGTTTGATTCAGAATCTTTATCTGATTTTTGATAATTCTCATCCAAGATACACTGTTCATTTAAACTTTCTGAGTCGATTTCAGTCTTCATTTTTGTTTTATGTAATTCACGAAATATAAATTCAGCATTAACTCCAGCTAAATCTGAACCTTCCTTTTCTAAATCATCTTCTAATTGACGTAAAGTATCAGGAAATAATTCAAATACACTTTGATGACGTTCCATATCAGTGATTAACCAATCACCACCTGTTGTAATATCACGCTTTAGCAAATTCAAAACACCTTTTCCATTCCAACGTGAAGCTTGCTCTAATTCTTCTTCAGTTACACCAACTATCTGACAAAACTCAACCCATCCAAATGGAGTTTTAGTACGTGTTAATTGCGCATCTTCTGATATTAATAAGTTTTTTATTTTAGAATTAGATCCATCAAGTGGTTTACGCCAAGGAACATTATCTCCAGCACATAGAATATTACCTGTTTGAAAACAATATCTTGCTAAAGCTTGTAATAAATTTGCAGGCCATGTAGGAGGTCGACTATCATTATCACTGCCTGGCTTTTTTATCAGCCTGTAAGGGAATTTAACTATTTAAAACTAAAATATGCATGATTAAAGTTTGTATTACCTAAATGTAAGTTCAAACCCCATTCCAGATTTGCGTTCCATATCATCAGCTGCATCATTACCAGTTACATGTACACGACCATCTCCGTGTAAATCACTCAATCCAAAACTAATGTAATGCCAATGTGCTGGTATATTTTTGGATTCATCTCCTTTATTAAAATACATACTTATATAATCCAAAGGATCTTGCCCACCCAACCAATATTTGAGCACTGTGGTAACTTGAAGGGGATTTGGTTGATCAGAATATAAATCATGGCACTTCTCTATTAAACCTTTTAAACCTGGAGGTGCAACTGCATTTTTTATATCTTCAGACATTTTGTTAAAAATTCAAAAATTTTGAATATTTAACTAAGAAAATATTGATATTTTAAATTATTTAATAAAAATTACAGTAAATAATTACAGAACAGAACACAAAATTTAATAAACAACTTGTCAGATGTAAACGAACTACAAAGATACACGATCCGTAGATCTTACGACTTACAGTAAGTAGTCAGATCAGTCGTGAAGATGGTTGTGAATTGTGATGTGATTATAAAAGTTGAAAGACTTAAGACGTATGAAAGTTGGTGCATATTTTTTTGTGGTGAATTTTCCTATTTGATCTTGACAATTGTGTTTTGGCGGGAGTGCGGAATTATTATTATTATATTATATTAATAATATTAATAAATTATAAATTAAACAACATTATATTTATTATTTGTGCTTTTATTTTCATAAAATGTATACGTACATTACATATTTACACTTGCATTTTTTAAAAACTAATTGCTAACCCCTGTTACAGTGTAGAAAAGCATAATGTAGATACTTCATTCAATTTTTTTTTTTAAATTCTTGTTTTTAAAATTGGATTAATTAAGGACTGTATTATTAAGTTTGGAAAAAAAATTCTTTGTGTTTAATGGAATAGCAATAATAAAACAATGTACATAATTTGACTTTGCCATCTTACATCTTGTGGTAAGAAATTCAATTACAAAATTTCAATTGATAAATAAAAAAAAAAATAACTTTTACTAAAAAAAAATTGAAAAGTAGCTAGATTTTTTATTTTTTGAAATAATGTTTTGATAAAATTTTATGTACAAATGCATATAAATTTTATTTCTTAAAAAAAAAAAACTATTTTCAAAATTAATGTCTTTAAAATAATTGTGATTCTTCTATTTTCCTTTATTAATTTGCAAAGTATAAGCCTATTACTTAAAACATTTTTAAGACATATCTGAATTTCATGGAAGTGGGAAAATCAATATAGATCCATTTTTTCGTTTTTTTTTTTTAAAATACATATGTTTCCTTTCAAAAAAAGGATGAATAAAAGAAAAAAAGGAACATAATGAATATTAAATCTAAATTTTTAGATAAATAAAAATTATTTTTCTTATTTGCAGAAATCGAAATTAAAATTATATAAATTTATGTACATTTTAAATTTCATCTGATTCTGTGAAACTTTCGTCATCTATTGAATCATTACATATAGAAAGTTCTGATTCTACATGATTTAATTGATTAATTACTGATGTATTATTTGATGTTGTAGGATTATTTTCATTACAAGGCAAAGTTTGTGTTTGTCGCATAAGTGCTAATCTTTGTTGTGTAACTTCTAAATGATGTTTTCGCCATTTAATTCGACGATTTTGGAACCAAACTTTTACTTGTGCTTCAGTTAATTGTAATGTATGTGCTAGATATAATCTTTCTGGTCCAACCATATATTGTTGTCGTTCAAATTCAGCTTCTAATCGTTCTAATTGTTCAGGTGTAAAAATTGTACGCACTCTTTTACTTTTTAATGATGGTTTCTTGTTAGAAAGATGATCTATAAAAAGGATATTTAAATTATATACATATTTCAATTATAAGAAATATTCAAGATAGGTTTTTTTTACCTACCAGACTTTGCTTTTTCTCGATTTTGAAAACTTAAACTGGCTTGTTGTGTATGATGTTGATGTAATTGTTGTAAGCTTTGAAGTGCTGAAGGTACACCAACATTAATTGCAGCTGCAGCAGCAGCAGCTACTGCAGTTGTATGATGTGCCGCCGCCGCCGCAAAATGATGCCGAATTTGTTGATTTTGATTAATATTTGCTGATTTCATAATAGTTTCAGAATAATATTTACTAATTGCATTATTTGAATTTACATTATCACATTCAATATTATTTACATTATTGAATCCATTACTATTACTGCTGTCATCTTTATTAATATTATTAGATTTGTGATGATGATGATTATGATGATAATTAAAATTGTGATTATTATTATTATTATTTAATGATAAATTCATTACACTATTGTAATCCTTTTGGTGATGGTGATGATGATGATGATGATGACTGTTATCAACGGCATTCTTTTGTAAACCAAGAATTGCAGCAATTGTAAATGATTTTCCAACATCTAAACTGGTTGTTAAATTACCATTTAAATTTGATCCATTAAATTGTTGATGATTATGATGATTTTGATTTTGAATTTGTTGATGTGATTGAAGTGCCAAAAAATGGCTAAGAGGATTTGGATGATATTTTGATGGAGTTTGTAACATTTCTATGATTTACAAGTAAATTGATGTATAATATAATTGTAGGCCTTTCAAATAAATATCTTATTTCATCCACTTTCATGTGTCTAAAGGAAGTGAATATTTTGAAATAAAAAAAAAAAAAATTAAAATAAGATATTTGTTTTATTTTATAATTTAACACTGTAATATTCTTAGAAGAAAATAAAATAAAATTGTCATACATACATATACTTATTGTATATGTCTTTAGATATGAGTAATTACATTATTACTAATATTTTTTCTTTTGTACTCTGAATAATGGTAATCGGATACTATTTTAGATTCATTGTAATTTCATTTTAATATGAAAAAATAAGTTTATTTACAAAGGAATTGAATGAAATAAGTGTCATTTAACTTATTTAAATTTTTTTTTAAATTATTTTGCTGACATTTCAACATTTTAAAAAATTTGAATAAAAGTTTTAGCATAATTAATAATTTCTTTTTGTTCCAAATTTTATTAGAAAAATATTTGATTAATTTATTAGTATAAGTACTCACTGATTCATCTAGACTTGTCTAGTGTAAATTAAATTAATTAAATTATATTCACATTGTAAATTTATTAGAGTTTTAATAAGTATAGATAACAAATAATAATAATGAAGAGCCTATATAACAACTTAGACTGGTCTACTTACAATAATTTGTAATGTACATTACAAACAAAAGTATTATATCAAATATCTTTTTGTTTAAAACAGGAAGTCAAAATGTATATATAATATAATGAATTAAATGTAAATGTACTCAAAATGAATAATAAGGTACATATAAGATAAATTTTATAGGTTCATGACATACGTAATGTAGTATCTATCTTTTTGTAAATTGTTACAAATGATGATGAATTGACTGAAATGTAATGCTTTGACGAAGAAAAACAATTAGAACCGAACACTTTAAATATTTTTATTATCCATATTTAAAAACTATGTACATATACATATGTATGTATATATCATATTTTTATAGACTTCTTATATACATTTCATATTCATATAAAATTACCGTATGACTAGAAGTCAAAGACATTTTAAATATATAATGTTGAAATTTAATCAAAAATAAATCTTTTAATTAAAATTTACGTTATTTAAATTATTGGAAAATGTTATTCAAAAATTTTAAAAATATGTATAAATATTCAGAAACTGAAAATAAGAACAATAAAGACATTTTCTTGAATATTTGTGTAATCTGAAAAAATTTCTTTAGGAATATACGTAGAATTTCAAAATCAAATTTTATATTACAAATTAAAGCTTAAAGTAACTTTATATGATTTGTACATTTTCTAAAACACACATTTTGAATAATAAAAAAAAAAAGCTATGTAATTTTCTTTCAATATTTATCAATGAAGTCATATTTTGAATATCAATAGTTTTTTTTTTCTATTTAAATAAGTATTTTAATCGTTAGTTTTTCATTGAAATTCCTAAAGGAATTTACACTTTTTTTTCCTTGAAAACTATCTATAAAAACATTTTTCTTACTTTGATAAAAGTGTTTTAAAATTTCACATTGTTATTAAATTAAACGATTATTTGAATAATAATTTGTTCCATAAAAAACTTGTTCATTTATCAATTATTCAATTTCACTTAAATTTTTAATTTTTCAACACCATATCCTTCAATTAAAAATAAAACTTTTTTAATTTTTTATAATTCCAAATTGTTTATTTTTATTTAATTTTATTCAATTTATAAATATTATAAATATAATAGTCACAAAAATTTACAGTTCCATTGGAAATATAAAAAAAAACATAAATTATTTATCAATTTTTTAAAATTTCAAACTGTATTTTCTGAATAATAGTAAAAACAAAGATAAAATTCACTCATTATCATAAATTATTATTATTTTTTTAAGTAATCGAATAATTTTTAATTGTAATCAAATGTTTAGTTAATTTTTATTAATTCTCTTGGGTTACAATATAGTTTTCCGTCTAAAAAGAAAAAAAAAATAAATAAAACTATTCACAGTTCTTAATTATAAAATAATTATGAAAAGTTATTGTTGTCAGTAGAACCGTTTTAAAAATTTCAATAAAATTTAATTAAATTATTTATCAGTTAAAAATTAAAGCAATTACATTTTAAACGTCCGCATTTGTATGTGAACTATTAGAAACTGATGATAATGATGATGAACAATAATAGTCCAACGGTCTTCTAACTTAAAGTAAATACTTAATAAAGCATCATATTTTCTTGTAATAAAACATTCCAATTTTTTTTTAATTTATTTATATATTTTTTTCAATGATGTTGATGATGATGGGATTGTAATCACCTCAACATTATATTGCATTTTTAAATTTTTATTTCAATCAAAATCATCCATAAAATATTACAAAAATATGTTCGTATATCTCCTCTTTTTAGCTTCTTTTTTTTTCAATGTCGTACATCACATCTTTACCATTATTTAACGATAGAAGTAAATCATTGACTTTATATCTACACCATTTATTGTGTACTCATAAAAAACAACGATAAACAAAGATACCACAAAAGTATGTGCCAAAAAGAGATAACTCGCGTCATTCTGTGTATCCTGAATCCTGTTACTGTTGATAATGGTGAACATCCTGAACTTTTCCTATAATATAAAAATTATATAGGGGGTAATTGTTATACATGATGTTTCATGTATTCTTTATTATCGCAACGTCTTTTTCTTTCAAATCATGTAAAATTATGCTATAATATAAAACATTTAATATAACAAATACACATTTATAAAATATAACTATATATTAATGTACATGTATCTATATACACAATTTGTTGGTTGGATATTCATCCCTCTTCAAATATTTTAAATCTATATTTCAGTATCCAATCACATTTGATTCCAAGGGAAACGAATTATGAGGAATCGGGGTGGAACATTTAATATTAAGTACAGAAAAGTATGAAAAAAAAAAAATTATATATACATACATACATATTATATTATATAGTTAGTTACGACTTTTATATTAATAATGATGGAGATGTAGGGGATGTAGGTTTTTTTTTGGTACCTATTATAGGGTAGACATTTGCAAAAGGAAAAAGTAAAAGTAAAATAAGGGCCACTAAATCACGCACATTTCAATCATTAAAACTAATATACCCACAAAAGTAACAACAATAAGACCGCTATTATAATGGTTATACACATCAGAATATATAGTTACTTCAATAACTTCTTTATATTACGTACATAAAAGGATAAATTTTCAGTATTCATAGAGGGTAGAAGAAAAAAAAGCGTAGGTATAGATTTATGAAATGGAGAATAAAAATTTTTTGATGAATATTAAAAAGAATAAAATTTTAACCTTTATGGGATTTTTTTACTCCCTATAGAACATGTAATACCATCCTGAATCCCACCTTCTAAAGAACTTTTATTAATTTTTCTCTTCTTTTGTTCGCGATGAGAAATGGAGTTACATTTTGGCTTATTAAAAGATAAAGTTCTAAAAATTCTTTGATAATAAATTTCAACTTTATTTTTATTTTGAATATATTAAAACAGAACGAATAAAAATTCTTCTATATTTTTTTGAGTATAGGTACCAAAAATATTCATATTTTTAAGGGTACACATTATATGTTTTATAATTTGTTTAATTTAGGGATTCTTTTGCAGGGTTGTGTATGTAGAAAATTATAAAGTTTATTCTTAGATATTAACATATTTTCATGTCTTCTTTTGTTATTTTCTTTTTAATAAAAGTTGATCAAAAAAATTGTTAAACTTTCATATTCTTAATTATGTTTATCCTATGTTTTTTGTTTGTTTGTTTGTTTTATTAAATTCCGTGAACCTGAAATTTACTGTAGTTTTTTAATTTACATTTTATTTTTTTTGTCTTAATTGTGTTTTAGTTTTTCTTTATATACTGCACATATCTGTGATATTTAAGTTAATATAGTAAAACAAAAATATTTTTGTAACCCTACACCTTAGAAAAATTACAAAAACATGTAAGTACTTCTTACAAATTAAAAAATTTCTCTAACTCATTACTTACTTCAAAAATAAAGCACCGCCTTTTTCAAACGAAAGTTTTTTTTGTTTTATTTAAAAGATGAAAGAACAGACTGTTTCAATTATGATAACTCCATTTATTTTAGTATATTAAAAAAGTTTATTTTCAATTTTTTTTTTTTTTTTTACTTTTTTGTTCTTAATTTAAATGTAATTTCATTGGTTTTTTTGAAAATTTTAAAAATGTATTACATTTCAATTAAATATTATGAAAAGCACAATAAAAGATTTTTTTTTTCTGCGTAAAATATGAGATACACTTCATTTACACACACATATTTTTTTGTTGTCGTTAATTTTCTTTTAAATTAGTTTCTTTTTTAGTACAAATTTTAGATTTGAAAAAGAAAATCTGTTTGAATACTTTTAATGGAAAAAAAAAATCAAATAAACTGCTGTGGAAGACAACTATTTAAAATTGTAAAACGAGAAAAAGTTTTTCTGATTTTTATTTTTTCAATTTTTTTGTTAACATGATACAAAAAAAAAACAATTAAATTCAAAGGTTTTTCTTTTCAATTAATAATTCCATTAACATTTATTAAATTTCTAATGAAAACCATTTATACATATGTACATATATTTTTTATGAGTGATTCCACTCAAACCTTTTTTTTCCTTTTAATTTAACAAATAAAATAAAATCTTACCTAGAACATAATAATAATAATATTATTTTAAAATTGTAATTTTCCAATTTAATTGCATTTTTATGATGCTTAAAATACATAATACAATTCCACACAATACACACATAAAAAATAAATAATTGAGACTAATCAAAAAGGATATTCGAAATAAAATAATTTTAAAACAATATTATTATGCATTAGATAAACATTGTAGTGGTTTTTTATAATGAAAAAAATATATAATAAAACAAAAATTATAATTTGTTTTAAAATATTTCCACTTGACCAATACAATATAAATATCATGAAAATATATGTAAGTATTTATTTAACTAATTAGAAATAATTTGTGTGCACATATCTATGTGTATGTGTATGTATATATTCCACCATTTTAATTTTTGCGGTTTTAATGAAATATTTTCTATATTTTGTGTATGAATTTTATTTTTATTTTAATTATTTCTATGAGTAGATAAATACTTATCATATTTAAAAATATATATAGTTTTTTTAATTCATAGAGAAAAAATTTTATTATATTAAAAGCATGTACATGTATGTATATAGATATAGAATCATAACAACGAGTGATATTATTATTATTATTATTCAATATAAAATATTTACTTTGAAAAAAAAAAAACTTATAAATTTCTAAAAGAGATAAAAAAAATTAATTTTCATTTTTATTCAAACAATTTTTTGATTTCAAATTTAAAGTTTGTTATGAAAGTTATAAAAGTTAAAAAATATATGTATAATAAATATGTACATATGTATGAAGATACAGTGTGTTTCCATATTTCGATTCATAAAAAAGACAAAAAACTAAGACATGTTATAAGAAAATCAGTCAAATTTGAATAAATGAAGATTTTTTCTCATATCTTTTGGTAAAAGTTGAAATAACCGATTTTTCATTAACATAATTTATTTTAATATTTAATAATTTGAAAGGTTATTTTGTCAACATGTTTAATACATCTAGGTCAATTAATATTTATATTTTTATTATACTTGACAATTTATACAAATTTTTGCTTGTTTCGTTGATATTTTAGATCACATTTTCGTTCAATAACTTCTTATTTAAGACGTCGACGCAAATCCTTTCTACAGCCGTTAAATGTTAGGTCTTGTATATGCAAATGAAAAAATAAAATAACTAACAATTTTTTTTCAAGAAAACAAATTGTGCTTTTATCGTCCATAGCGTCGTTATTATTCTGTTATCAAAACTAAATAGAATATTTTTATATTTGAAGTTGAATTTATATAAAATTTTCTTGAGTATCAGAATAATTTTTCTTTAATTTTCAAAAAATTTATCATATAATTTTTTAAACAATATTGAAGTTTGAGCACCCTATATGTTACATGTATGTATAGTATATAAAAATATCGACGATGGAAAACAAAACAATGATTTTTTTTACTTTCTTTTTATATATGTTCATATATATGTATGTATATTTTTTTTAAAATATAAAGAAAATAATCTCCCTGAACTTTTTGGTAAAAAAATTTATAGATACATATAATAATCTGTAAATGTATATATTTATATCTATCATAAATTTTTTAACATTTAAAAAACTTTGTACATATAATACTTTATTCAAATCGATGATGATGATGATGATGGTGCTCCATTTTGCATAAAGTTAGTATGTAGCTATTCAAGTCAGTCAAAAAACCATCCTTTTTTTTATAAATTTTTATTAAAAACAATCAAAAGGTAAACGCATGCGTTTTAAATATATAAATTTTTCCATCATCATCATCATCATTATTATCATCATAGTATCATTATTATCATCATATAATAATTTTCTTTTCTAAATTCCGCCCTTTAAAAAAAAGAGCCCATACAAAGAATATTTATTGTAAAAATATACATTTCGTGTCGTAGATTTATTTTTATATGTATGTATATATGTGTATATATAGGTATATATTATGTACTATATATCCAGTAAGCATCATCATCATCATCACTTAAACAACATTGTGGTACACCAAACCATTACTTTTATAGTCTCTAGTATACTTTTTGGCCCTCTCGTTCAAAAAATAATATTAATAAGAATGCTGCGAAAAAAATGATAAAATATGAGGGAAACATAAAAGAATATTCACTGGTTACTGATGATGATAATGATGATGCTGGTGGTGTAGTTGTATAATATATGTATATGTATATATGATAATAATTTTGAAGGATGATGACAAAAAACATAAAGGATATTGAGTATGATATTGCCTACTGTTCATCTTTATCTTGTACTTGGGATGTAAAATATAAAATTACATACATATTATAGTTATATGAATTTTTTTATTGACTTCATTTTGAAAAAAAAAAAAAAAGCTAATAATCTTTTTAATATACGAAATTTTGAATATCATGTCTATACCATATATGTACATACATCGTCATTTTAAAAAATAATAAAAATTCAGAATATTAAATTTTCAACATTTTTTTCATTTAAATTCAATTACTTAGTATATGTATATCTAACTATTAATTAACATAAATCAGAATTTAACGGTAATTAACAATTATTAAAATGTTATTTTAAGCTAATTTAAAGATTTCATGAATTTCTAACAAAAATTTATTTGGTTTATAAAACATGAGAAGAACCCTTGTAAATTATACTTTTATTTGTTTACACAGCTTAATTTAAATAAATTAATTTGTCTATACATACCTATACTGTATACATATATACGAGTATGTACATATATATAATTTTTGCTCACATTTTTTAACCCTTTTCAAAAGTTAAAAAGCCTAATTTATTAAAATAAACAAATACCTAATGACAATTAATGCTATAAATATAGTTAATTTTAACATTTTATACTTAACTAACGAAATATTATTGTTCTAATATCTATTTGTATTATATGTACATATATATGTATTTGTATAGGTATGTTTTACATTTAGGAATGCGACGTGAAACAATTCATTTAGGTACGAAACATTTTTTTTTCTTCTAAACACAATAAACCCTTCTATGAAATACTTATAAGTTTAAATCTTTGTTAGATTTTATTTTATATGTAAAAATAACTAACCTAACACTTCATTCTATTTTAGACCGTTTTTTTCAAAAATCCGTTTTCAAATATCTGGATATCTTGGACCCTGTAAACCTAATGACTTGAACTTTCTGCAGTTTGTTATTTTCTACAAAACTACCTTTAGCACCAAAAAAATCCCTCTAAAAAAGCGCGAGTTACAGGATGCCAAACATAAAACTCCCGTATATTTTCATGTAAAATTGTCATATTTTCATTATGTAATAAAAAAAGCAAAAACAAATTTAGAATAGGTATGATTGGCGTGGTGGTTCTCGGATTACATCCGAACACCAAATTAGCACTAAGAGTGCCGTTTTGATACCACACTTCGCGTAACCTTAGTTTGACAACAGGGCAGGATTTCCTTATAACCACTTTGTTTCGTTTAAGAAACATATTTTTCTGAATAGTCAAAAAATGTAACATTTTGATACTTAATATTGATTCGAGAGTGTAAAATTTAAAATAGAACGGTTTTAAAACACTTCAAATTTTCGAGTAACTTTTTCGAAAACTTTCAATCGTTTTTCTTTTAAAGAATAGCTATAGAATATTCATGGAGAAAAACTTCATTACCAAGAATATTTTTGTGAAAATGAATATACATATGTAGATACTATATACTAGTTCATGTCTAGCTATAATTTTGAAAAAAAAAAAAATGGGGTAGAAAATATCATTGTAATGGGTTGTTTTTTTTTTTCTACAAAAAAACACACGATAGAGAGTTAAAATAGTATAAATTTTCTTTAAAAATGACATGCATAATTAAATTATTTTATTAGAACATGACTTGATAAAATAGATTTTTCTAAATTTATCTAATTTAAATTATTGGAATTTTAATCGATTATATCTTTTATTTTTTTCGTTTTTTTCTGCTGTTCTTTGATTTTTTTTTCTGAATCAATTCAAAACAATATTGAATTTAAAACTTAAATAAGATGCAAAACATTCAATTACATGAGATAATATCAACATTATGTTATTTATTAGATTTTTATTGACAAAGTCACTTTGAAAAATACCCTTTTTTTTCTCTCAAGGAGAAAAAATATTTTGAAAAAATGCTATCTCACCCCATATATCACCCTATATCGGCTCTTTATCCACACATATGCTTGTTTATATAATTACATATTTAAAATTCATTTAAAAATAAGTATAAAAATAAAAGATAAAAAGCATTCCTCATAGTCATTTTGTTAGATATAAATTCTTTCGTCCTTTTTTTTTTAATTTTTTTTTTCCTTCGTTTAAAATAAAAATGACTTTTCTTCTACTTTCTCTACTCTGGTTTTGTTTATTATTTTTTCCCAAATAAAAATTACTGTAGCTAAAAATATTTGATTTTTGAAATTAAAACAGAAAAAGATAAACTTTGATACAAGTGGAATATTAAAATTATTATCAATTTTTTAATATTATTATTTTTTTGTAATTTAATAATTCAGGTGTGGGTGGCTGCTTCTAGCTGATGTAGGTGCATACAAATTTTTTTCTTCTCTTTTTTATATTCTATTTTAATTTTCAAACTGATTAATTTTATTTTAATCCTTTGATCTTTTAGAGGTGTGTGGGATGTATTTATGATGTTTATCCAAAAAAAAATTATTTCCTATACATTACGTAAATTTTTGATTTTTTTTCTATGGGTTGGTTTTTTTTATGAATTAAAACAATAAATATTTTTCATATTTTTAAGTACTTCTATTTTAGGTATTAGTTTTCGTTTGTTGGTTACAAAAAGTTATTTAAATATTGACAGAAAAAATATTATTTTTGTACTTACATTTTAAAACATTTTAATTATTTTAAAAACGATGTAATTTTGAAAATTTTATTTCATCATTTTTAGAAGTAATTTTAATGATATACAATCAAAACGTAATACATACATATATTTCTGTATACATTTATTTTCTTAAAACAATGGTTTATTCAAATTTATTTTTGTCTGAAAATAATCTGTAATAATTTCTTTGATAAAAGGATATTTCATTAAAATTTTATGTTTTAGTTATATTTAACGCGATTGAAAATGAATGACCATTAAAATTGGATTAGAATCTTTTGTAAACAATTTTAATTGAAATTTTAAATTCCTTTTTTTTGTTTTTGTTTTATTTTCGATTTTTGACCATTGTCCATTTTACTTTGTCTAATACATAATACTTTTCAAGTCCAGTCAATCTAGCAATATTTAAATATCAAAAATATATTCTAATGATGATAATGATATTTTTGAGATTATAAATTACCTAGCAACTTTTATGATGTTCATTTGGATTTTTTTGTTTTTGTTTTTGAATTTATATGAGTCCTTTTTTAAATGAAAAAATTAATAATAAAAAAATGTGATTTATTTGAAGACGAAAAAAAAAATGTTTTTTTATTTTTTTAAATCACATTCCATATATACATTTTATAGGTCATAATAAATTATGCAATGTCATTATATACATGAATGAATGCCTTGCCTAATAACAAATTATGTACATTAATGTGGTATTTGCTTAATTAAATGTTATTTCATATAATAATTTGCCCTTTTAATTTATATGTATATAAAAAATCGTCCCTTATATGAAATAGTCACTATACCATTTCTGCACCTGCAATATTATCATAGCTCTTGTTCTCTTATAAGATT
This sequence comes from Bombylius discolor, assembly GCA_939192795.1. Lineage (NCBI taxonomy): Eukaryota > Metazoa > Arthropoda > Insecta > Diptera > Bombyliidae > Bombylius > Bombylius discolor. The sequence goes on along the minus strand of OW584238.1, from coordinate 42,834,574 downwards.
TATAACTTTGGAATTGTATGAAAAATAAAGAAACATCACATCATTATTGTTTTCTTTTTTTTTAAACAAAACTCCCCCAAATTCGTTCTAGATGTCAACTTATGTATAGTTAAAGCTAATAATAAATGTTAAACATATTAAATATGGTTGCAATTTTATAATACATTGTATCTTTGAAAATTTAAAAAAAATATACATACATATATCTAGATTCACATAAAAATCAATTATTATGCTTTTAACTTTATCTGTGATCTTTGACGACACGACAACGATGATGATAATGATAGACACTTGAATGTAAATCGTTTGTTGTACATACTTAACTTAAGAGGGTTGAAAATATTTGTCATTTTATATATTATACTGTATATGAATCGTATTATTAAGGGTTGGTGGCATGACGAACACGTGTTTATTTGTAATTTGTCGAAAAACAAATCGATTATATAAATAACGAAATGAAAAAAAAAAAAAGATGCGACAAATAACTTTTACATTATTACGTTACGATTAATTGAACATTTAAAAAAAAAATGTTACAAAAAAAAAGGGAAAGAGTAAAATGAAAACGATCCAAGAGAATGTGTGTACCAAATTGGCTATTTGATGTGATTAAAGGATAAATTATTTGAAGTTATTTAGTTTAATAAAATTTTTCAATTAAAAAATTTTTTTTTTCACTTTGACTATAGCTAAAGGTACTTGAATTTTTCATTTTAAGTTATTAATTCAACAAAATATGCACTTTTTTTATATCCTCTTATAAAAAACAGAACAGGTATCAAATAATTTGAATAATAAGACTTAATTATTGAAAGGCAAAAAAAATACAAATTAAGAGATATCAGTAATAATCCTAAATTGTGGGATAGGTTATTTTCGGTATGGCTACCTTTGTTGAGTATTAACAATCCTTTAATTTTACTATTTAAATATGGTCCTTGAAGAAATTAAATTAGAAAATTTCTTTCCCAATAAACATGACTTGAAAACAAACAAACAAAAAAAAATAAAATAAAAAATAGAATATTCATTTAAATTCTTTATTTATTGCATTTAAATGTTTTAATAATTTAAATAATTACTATAAGGATACACATACATAATTTTTTTTATCTTTTTTAACTTTAAAAATTTTTTTTTTCCACATAATTACCCTATTACCAGGTTCATCATCAAAATATTTAGCTTAAATTATAGAAAATTTAAAAAAAAAAAAAAATACTTCTAATAAAAATATTTTTAAATTAAAGACAAAAAAAAAATTGTTTTCTACTTAATTTAAAGTAATAAGATTTTAAACTCGTTTGTATTTAAATTTTTCTTAAAAATAAATTTCTTGAACTGAAATTAAGTCAAAAATATGTCATAAGTGAAAGGAAAATTTAAAAAAATATCAATAAAACAAGATAGAAAAAAAATATACTATTTTATTGTATACTTATATTTAATTAATATGTAGTTCAGAATTTGTTTTTGTTTTTTTTTATATATACTATATATTTTTTTCAAATTTATAACTCGAGGGCGCACGATTATTAATTTTTTTAATCTGAGGACTTTTGTAAATCACACACACAGACTATTTATATATTATTATTACATATATAATTTCATTTAAAATATGAACATTTTATATACGATATCTTATATTGAAATATAACGTTAAAAATGTTTTCAACAAAATAATGTAATGATCGTCACAATTCATATGTTAAATTATTCAAATGATCGCGTATTCTCCTTGGAGTGAAAAGGGCGGCAGTGTCATAATATTCATTGGCATTATTTAGAGGAGCATTTTGAGTATATGATTGATTTGTTGTTGTTAAAAATGAACCATTATTTGTAGTAGTAGTAGCAGCATTAGTTCCTGTTGTAGTATTATTATGATGACTGCTACTACCACCAAAACATCGCATAGCAGCACATAAAAAATTACACCATCGCCATGAAGATGTTGTTGTGTAAAATCCACTCGATGCTTTCGATAATAAATGTGAATGATGATGATGATTATTATTATTATTATTATTTCGATTACGATTATGAATAACTGAACGATAATTTAAATTATTTCTAGTAAAATTATTATTATTATTATTATTATTCATAATATTCGAATGCGCATTACTATTAAATTCTTCAAGATTATTTTGATTTGCGCGTAAATTTAAATTTGAATTTGAATTTTTATTTGTTGTTGATGAAAAATTTCTATCGATCGATACAACTGGAGTAATTATCATAAATTGATTATTATATTTTGTTGTTGATTGTGATGTTGAAGAACATGAAGTAGTTGAAGAAGAGAATGATGATGATTTAAATTGCAAACAATTTGGTGTTTTTGAGGTTTTACTTAAACTAAATGGAAATATTGATGAAATCCCTGGTAAAGCTGATGATATTGATGATGACGATGTTGAGGATGACGAATTTTGCTGCTGCTGCTGCTGCTGCTGATGATGATGATGATGTTGTTGTTGTAGTGATTGCGATCCAAGTGATGATGTTGTCGGTGTTAATCCCACAGTTGGCATCCATCATCTTGATGATTCTTCATTTCCACTTGAACTATCTTCTGGTTTAATAATTTGATATGTTATTAAATATTCTGGATAAGCCTATTAATTAAAAAAAAAATCATACATAATTTAAATTATATTTTTAAAAAGATTCTAGAATAATAACCTGTTCTCCACGATAAACAACATATTCAGTAAAATGTAATCCACCAGCCGATGGCCTTCCGATAACTGAATGATGACCAGGTGGTGCATGAGCCATTTTCATAGCACTGTACTGTAGAAATGATTTACCTAATGCTACACGACATAACAGTAACTGTCTGTGAGAATTTAATAAAATTTAATAAAATTAATTTTTGATTAGATTGTTTTTAAATCAAACCTTGGACAAATGTAACATGATTTATCTTTATGAGAAGGACATCCAATGCCACCACCGATTCCATAAACATATTGATTACTTTTTGAACTATGTTCCGCGAAATAAATTCCTGCACCGAACATACCTCCAATGTATGCATGACGTTCATCGAATCCTTTTTGTACAATTGCATTTATAAATGGACTTCCATGAAATAGCATTCTTTCATTTGATTGATGTCCATTCTCTTCAGAAATTTCTTGTCTTCGATGAACGTATCTTTCCCATAATTTTCGGTTTTGAACTTTTTGAACCTGAAATAAATCAATTTACAAATTAATTTAAAATCCTAAATATTAAATTTTTGAAATTTTTTAAAATTTTTTACTCTAATTATATTATAACGATTGAAATATCCTCCAGCTTGTCCGTTATCTCTATGTTCTCTAATTGTTGCTTGCATTTCCTCCTCAACAGCAAGAAATTCTTTATCGTCAGGTAAAAGATCTAGAAGTAATGTTCCAGTATTTGAATTATTACCAATGCCTTTAAAAACAAAATAAAAAAATATAAGTATGTATGTCTTTTTTTTATAAAATTCGATTTATTTTGAAATTTATTTTTGTACCTGTAGTTGCTTTTAATTGTGCTATTCCTTTCAAAATTTTATGTCTAAAACCGTATGCAGAAACACCAACTTGTTTCAGATCTTCATGTCCCATCTCAGTTAAAATTTCTAACGTTATTTGTTCTCGTTCAAACAAATCAATTAAATGATCAAGTTGAAGATTTGATAGAAAACTTGCAACATTTGATACTGGCTCTTGATCATTTGTATCATCACCAATGTCTGAAACATTTGATTCTGCACCTTGTACTGGGCTTAAACATGATCGAGCTGTTGCAACTATTGGTACAGGAACGCATAAAGTCATCGAAGCACCAGTTGGTAATGTTACAGTTTCGGTTGTTGGTGAAATTATTGTGTTTAATTGAGTTTGAGAAGATGTATTGATGTTATTCAGTGATGTTTCAGATGTATTTAAACTTTGATTTGTTATAGATGCTGTCATAGCATCTTGTAAAAGGCATTTTACATCGTCTGCTGTTGCTAGTTCAATTGGAGTTTGACCTTCTTGATTTTTTGTATAAGGATCGGCACCATGAGCTAGAAGAAGTGCACATAATTGAGTTCTTCCTTTTTGTGCAGCTTCATGTAAAGGAGTAAAACCCCATTTATCAGTCGCATTAACAACGGTTTTATGCTTAATTAGTAATGCAGCAATATCTAAATGCCCATACGATGAAGCATTGTGTAGTGGAATTAGACCACCTTTATCTTGAGCATTAACGTCGGCGCCATTCTCAAGTAAATATTCAGCAACCTCATAATTATTATAACCAGCAGCTAAATGTAGTGGTGTTGAATTACGCCCCTGTGCATCTCGACAATTAATATTTTCTGGTGTAACAAGTCTTTGAACTCGTGCAAGATTTCCTTTTTTCGCGGCATCCAAAAGTGCTGAATTCCCACGTAAGAGATCTGCAACGTCTTGATCACCTTCTCTGACTAAATCAAGTGGTGTAGCACCATCTCTATTCTTTTTAGTCGGATCTGCTCCATGTTTCAAAAGTAACTTCACAATTTCATATTTTCCTTTAGCGGCAGCTTCGTGTAAAGGTGTGAATTTCCAAAGGTCAGCTACATTTACATTGGCTCCATGTTTTACCAATAATTCAGTTACTTCGAAGTGACCGTAAGAACAAGCGTTATGTAAAGGCACGAGTCCACCTTTATCTGCAGCATGAACTTCAGCACCATTCTCTAAAAGAAATTCTACAACGGGTACTCGATTATAACCCGCTGCAAAATGTAATGGAGTTGAATGACGTCCATCTAAATCTCGACAATTTACTGTATGAGGATTTGCCAAAATAATTCGTCTAACTGTATCTAAATCACCAGCCTTGGCAGCTTCTAACAACTGACATTCAAGAATATCTGTATCTGGTGGATCTTTTAAAATTTTCAGTACATTCTCAGATGCCAATTGAGCGGCAGTGTAACCTTGCAAGGAAATTATTGTTGTATCTACAGAATACGAAAGTAACAGTCTACAGGCTTGAATATTATCATCTCTAGCACATCGATGTAATGGTGTTTGTCCAAGTCCATCAAGAGCATTCACTTTAGCTCCATTCTTTAGAAGTAAATCCATTACATCGTAATGTGAATGATCTGCAGCTAAATGTAACGGTGTTAAGAATTCTTTATTCTTTTCATTTAACAATGCACCCTTACGAATTAAAATTTCAAGGATCTTAAAATAAATTTTCAATTTTTCATTTTAAAGTTTAGAAATTATAACAGAATTTTTCTAAATCTAAATTTAAAAAACAAAATAACGAACCTGTTTTCTTTTTTGATATACTGACATTGCAACAGCATGTAAAGGTGTATCACCAGTATATGGATGAACAAAATTCACTGTTTCGGCAGTTAAATATTTTTTTAATCTTGGAATGTCTGCTTGTCTACAAGCGTCTAATACACAATGTCCCTTATATTCATCTGTAAAATTATAAAAAACTGCTATTTAAAAAAATGAACTAAAAATAAATAGCTTTTGCACATACAAGAAATGCGTTCTCTTAATTCTCGTGTTGGTGCCGAATCCATAGCAGATTTATTATGACAATTCAGAAGAGTTGGATCAGCTCCTTCGCTCAACAGAAGACTGCAAACTTCAACTCGACTTTTTGATGCTGCTTCATGAAGTGGTGTAAATGCCCATAAATCGTTTGCATTCACATTAGCCCCGTGCTTTATTAATAATTCAGTTACTTCAAAATGACCATATGAGCAAGCATTATGCAGCGGTACCAAACCCCTTCAAAAAATGAAAAATGTGGCATATAATAATTATTTTTCATTTTTTAATATTTTTTCTTACCCTTTATCTTTAGCATGTACATCAGCACCATGCTCTAATAAAATTTGAACAATTCTTATACGATTATAGCCAGCTGCTAAATGAAGTGGTGTAGATCGTCTACCATCACTAGCATGACAATTCACATTTAATGGTGTTAAAAGACTCATGAGTCTATCTTCAGCACCAGATCTTGCAGCTTCAAGAAGTTCATCTTTTCGATAATCTCCTGTTAATACGGGTCGTGTATTTTCATCTGCTAATTCAAGTGGTGTCTTTTGTTCTGAATTTCGAATATTGGCATTTGCTCCATGCTGGAGTAATGCAATACAAACATCAACTTTCCCTTTACTAGCTGCTTCATGAAGTGGTGTATAATTCCAATTATCAGTTGTATTTGGACTTGCTCCAGCTTCTAATAGAAGTCTTACAACTTCAGCATGGCCAAATGAACATGCATTGTGTAGAGGATGTAATCCACCCTCATCGCAAGCCTGAATTGAGGCACCATTAGCTAAAAGGAATTCAACAACTTCACGACGACCATATCCTGAATAACAAAATTTTTTTCAACGTTATTAATTAATTTTCTTTCAAAACTAAAGACATGCACATATTCAAGATTTTTATTTTTCAACTATTTTTTTTCTTACCTGCTGCAAAATGTAAGGGAGTTGACTTTCTTCCAGCAGTATCTCTTGCATTTACTGTTTGTGGTGTAATTAATTTTTTAACTTTTGCAATGTCTCCAGTTTTACAAGCTTCAAATAATTCACGTAAGGGATCACTTGCCATTGCCACATCTAGATTTACATTCAGTATTGTTCTAGTTCTATTAGACATTATGTACAAAGCCCTTTTTCGATTTCTTTTGTGGTATGTGAAGTAAATATGTTGACCTTGTTTATTTTAATTTTTTTAAAACTTTCCTTTCACTTTATCACCTTTACAACCCTCAAGAAATTTTTTTTTTCATTTGTAAATAAAATTTTACTAAATAATTTAGAGAGAAAATACAAATAAATTATTACTTCCCATTAGACGACATTATAGAACCCAAACACTTTGTTTTGTTTCCATTTTCATTTTTTTATTTCTAAAAATTAGTGGCAAATAATTAAAATAGCTCGTTTGCTACTTAATTTATTGAATTAATTAAAAATAATTGATTTATTGAAAATTTCAATACTTTAAATTTAAAATCAACCAAAATTAAAATTATCACCCAAAAAATCAAAAAGAAATTTTGATTTTGACAATTTTCGTTTTCAGCAGATGATAAAAACCAATGTTGCCAGTGTTCATAAAAATTATGTACAGCCATTGCCACATCTAGATTTACATTCAGTATTGTTTACTGATTTACAATTCTGAGATTTCTGACTTCCTCACTTGATTAGCGTGTTTTTCTTTGGCACTCATTTTCTCTATTCGACAGATGACAATAAAGATCGCCACAAAAAATTTCACTTCCTCAGTGAAGAAGCGATGAAAATTTTATTTCCTTCAGTATTAGTTTACCAGCTGTTTTGGTGTCAAAGTATCATATGAATTGAATTTGAATTTTTTCAGTGAAATTTGTTTAAATATGTAATTTAATTTTTTAACATGTTTTTTTGGGAACATAAGTGATCTGAGCAAAACTGAAGTGATCACATATCACTTCCTCAGTTCCGCATTTTAGCTAATGATCTAGGGCTGAAATGCGCATCTTGATTGCATCACTGCGTGTTTTATGCTTTTTTGTACGTCCCAGTACACATTTCGATATACACTTTTTCGAACATAACCTTAAAAATTACGAATACACAGCACAAAGGGGAATATCCATGATCGAAATAAAAAGGTTGATAAACTTTTGAGTGACAACCCCCCCATAATTCCTACTTCTACCCTAAGAGAAACCAGCTTTAATCAGTTATTTTGTTCCACACAGGGTAAGACACATTACGTGTGAACCCAGTCATAAACAAACTTTTTTACTTGCATGCACTAAACTTTATCATGAAATCAAAATTTTATAGATCATATCTGATCTTTATGGTAAAAATTTTGATCAAGTCTGTAGAATTTAATTTCTATTGTTCATCAATATTTGTATTTTTCTAGCATATTTCTATCATATAAATTTACCCTTAACACATACCACAAATACGCTGAAACTGGCAACTCTGTTTCAAAATTTCGCAAGTATAGATTTCGTTCCAGACGACAGAACGTCAAAAAAGTCCATAGTTCACGAATTGCGGTGATGTGGTGTGTTATTTATGTTAAAAACAATTTTGCAATTTGAAATTTGCAATTTAATTTTTTTTTGTGCCTAAGTAGATTTTCTTGTTGAATAGCCTGAACTAGGCGTAGGTTAATTTTTAAACGTTTTCTGGATACCATAAATTGAATATAAAAATGGCAACGCAATTTTCTGAAATTTTCAATAAAATAAAATCTGAACATAAAGAAGTTTTAAAACTTCTAGGGTCGGCAGTATATAGTGAAGAAAATGAGAATGTTCTTGAGGCTCTCGAAAAATACAAAAAAAGCATAGTTTTAATTGATGAAGCTCTTGCTATTCCTGTACATTTACCAGAAAATGTAGAATCTGTAAAGGAAGAGTGGTATGAAGCATGTAGGATGATTCATCAATTAAAAAAAGCTAGAGCCGAAGTTCTTCAACGAATAGCGGTGATAAATAAAGAACATGAAATGACTGGTGGTGGTGACAAACAGGAAGATTGGTCTCTTGTATCATTAATGGAAACAGATTCTGGTTCTGGCCGCCTTAGAACTTATACTGAATTAGCTCAAGCTTTACGTAATATGCAATGCACTTCATGCTCATTAAATTCTTTAGAACTATTATTTTCATGTGACGGTGTTAAATTGTTTCACATTAAACCAAATGGTATCGTCACATCCACAATGGTAAGATATTTTTAATGGTAAAATAAATTATGCCGGACTTCGAAATGAACCTTCCACTTTTTATTCTTTAATTCTAGGAGGATTCTGTAATGCGTATAATACGAATGGAAAAAGATGAAGAGAAAGGTTTACAAGCAACATTTTTTATTCAAATCATAAAGTCTTCTAAAACTGTACCAATTAAGCATTTGGAACAATTGGAAACTAATGAAAACGATGAGAATCAATACAATTCAATGCAAGACCAAAGTTCTAATGATTTAGCAACAAATTCGCCAATTCTAGATAATTTTGATGGTCAGAACGATTCATCTTGGATTTATCCTTTGATTCCTGGTGCTTCACCATGCTTTCGAACTCATTATGGAGCTTTTATATTCCCAGATTTAGAATCTTCAGAACCAGGAACTTCTTTTGGCGTCATTGTTCCGAAAGATGAAAATAGGAGTGATGAAATTATTTTAGAAATCTTAGAAGCAATTCTTCATGGTGTTGTTATTCAAACAACAGAAGAAGACAAAGAAAAAGCAACAAGCGAAAAAATTTCTGAAAATATTGTACTTGGAGCACAATACATTTCACAAAATTTAGTTAGAGGTGCCGAAAAAACTGGAAAATTTATATCATATGCAACACCATATTTAATATCGAAAATCAAAGGGGCTCCCTCAGATGCTCCACCAGTTTCTGAGAATGTACAAACTACAGTACAGGTTGCCAAAAATGTAACAGGAGTCGCAGCAGGAGCAACTGGTTATATTGCTGGTAAAATTGGTTCAGCTACAATGGCTTTAGGTAGATTTCTAGCACCGCATATTGAAAAACATGGATCAACATTACTTTCAAAAGGATTAGGAATGAATGAACAAGAAGCACATAGAAAAGTAGAAAAATTTAACAATATTTTTATTAATTTTTGATTAATTGAAATTTATTAATTTTTACAGATGAGTGAGGTTCTTACTGTTGCTGCTGGAGCAGTTGAGGGTTTTGGAACAATATACGGTGGCCTTGAAGATTCAGCTAAGATATTGGGTAAAAATCTTGGAGAAAATTCTGTAAAAATTATTGAGCACAAGTATGGTCCATCAGCTGGTAATCTTGCAGCTGGAACATTTGATACAGTTGGAAATATGATAAATTTAAGCCAAAATGTGAGTTATTTTACTCCAAAAGGATTTACAAAGAAGACAGCTAAAAATGCTGGTAAAGCCATTATTCAAACTTATCAAGAACGTCATCATAATAGAGCAGGAACAACGATTCCAGCAAGTTCACTTTATCCAGATTTGACTCTACTTGAAGCTGAAGTCAAAAAATGAAAGAATCTAGAATCTCTGTTTTTTTTTTTACATATTGTATAGAATTAGATTTTAAGTTTATTATGCGTTAGCCCTATGAAACAAATATTAAGTGAAAAATATTACAAAAAAAAATAAGTAGTAAGATTTCTAGTTTAAAACTCATTACAAGAGTGATATGAATGAGAAAAATACAAAAAAAGTAATTAAACGGTGAAATGGTATGGTACATAGAGTTAAGCCATATTAGTCGAGTTTACTGCGAATCTTTATGAAGCTATTTACAAGTTTAAAAAAAAACACATAGAAATTTCCGTACCTTTTCTTTTTATTTCGTTTCTATTAGAAGAGCACTATTCAAATGTGTTTTACAATTTTAAAAATTTTATTTTATTTATTTTTTTTTAATAAAGAATTTTTCTCAACAATTTCTATTAATTAATTTTTTATTCAAATTTTTTCCATAGCACTTTTATATCTAGTTTTTTTTTTTTATATATATTTTATTTTTCCTCAAATAATTGTTATAATTTTTTTTTTTTTTTTGTTGTAATTTTTTTTTTTAAAGCACAATATTAATGTAAAAGATTAATTATTTTAAATAATTATGGTATGTATATGGATTTTTAAAAAAAAAGTAATAATAATAAAACATATTTTTTTTGATCAGCAAGTGTTTTAATAAATTTTGCCTTTTTTTTTTTATCTGGAGTTCTGATTGCACAGAAATGATAAAAAATTTCTTGGCACCACTGCAATTCTGTAAGGACAAAATGGCAGTAATAATAATGTTATAGTAACTACAATTTTTTCCTAAAATTTAAAAAATGGACAGAACATTTATTAAGTTAAAAAATAAAAAAAATGATCTATATAGCAGAATTTTAGATACATATTCAGCTTTTTTCAATGAAATGAAAATTCTCATTTTCTTTTTTTAGTTTTCTTTTTCTAAAAAAAAAAAAAAAAAAAAAAAAAATCTTTTTTTTAACTACATATTAACAAAGTTATTATTATTAACCTTATTGCTTAAAATTACTAATGATAATTTTATTTTTTTCTTGCTTAATTAGAAAAAAGATCGATGATTAACTTGAAAATGTCTTACAATTAAAATTTGAGTGAATGAAAATTTATTTGCTAAAAAGAAAAAATATAAAAGATCCAGTGATGTTCAACATTTTGGGGATGATCTATCAAGGAAATATATACGAACATTTAATATCTATTTTATATCAAAATATACTTTCGACGATTGCATATTGTTGATTTCCAAGATAGAATTACCTCATTGTCATATATATTTTTTCTTTTTTTTTTTTTAAATACTTTCTATTTATCATTTTAAAATCATAATAAAAAGAAAACTTAAAATTCCAACTAATTTTTTTTTTTTTAATATTTTATTTGTTTTTTCGTACTTTTTTTTCTTTAACTATAATTTATAAATATTTTACTCTAAAACTTTCAATATTTTTGATTCAATTATTTTTTCTCTTTATTTTTCAATTTTTAAATAACACTATAAATCGTCATCATTATCATGTTTTTTTCTTTTTCTTCCAAATAAATAAATGAAATATATATATGTACACAATTAGTAGACAATGGAATTTATTATTCGAACATAAATGAAATAAAAAAATGACCTAAGAAGTGATTATAGAATAGAACAGTTAAAATTTAGCTAAAAATAGTAATTCTATTATTTTATTGGTTTTTTTTATAATTTTTATAATTTTTTAGTTAATAATTTGTTTTTTTTTTTCTTCGTTATTTCCTTAATTCTTTTGTTTGCGAATTTAATGTATTCTTTTTTCTCAATTCCCTGTCCTGGATTTATATTTTCTTACTTGAATTTTCTCTTTTAATTTTTTTTTTTTAAATCAATGATACATACGTGCTACATATCACCCAATTGGAGATCATTTCATCTTTTTTCTATGTAAAATGTGTTAGTGTTCCATGAGAGCAGCTGGGAAAAAAACAAAACGATATATCATGAAAGTTAGATTAATGAAAATTTTCAATATATTTACGAGAAGGGCATCCGGAAGAACTATCGTTTTGTGTAAGATTTAAGAAATCCCAAATAAGTATGGTATCATCATGTGAACTGCTTACAATTTGGAATTCATCAAACTGAAGACGAAATACTCGACCAGTATGTTCCTAAAAAATTGATCAAATTAAATTTATATTTTATTAAACATTCTGCGTCTTACCACCAAAGTTTTAAGGCAAAGAGAATTTGATTGAGCACGAGGATCTAAGGCAGCTACCAAGTCCCAAACTTTGATTTTACCGTCATAGGCTCCGCTAACAATACGTTTTGAATCAAAACGAATGCATCTGACAAGCTCTTCATGACCTTCTAAAACTCTCAAGCATGCTCCACATTCAATATCCCATAATCTATAATTGAAAATAAATTAATAAAATATTTCTAATAATTTTTGAAAAAATACAAAACAAAATAACTAACCTTATTGAATTATCAGAACTACCGCTTACAACTAATCTATCTCGATATTGTAAACATGCAATTCCTCTTTTATGTCCATTTAATGTTCTAACAAATTCACAGCTGGATGTACTCCATACTTTTATTGTTCGATCACCACTTGCTGATACAATATATTTTTCATCAAAATCAACAACATTTACAGCTGCCCTATGACCAACTAATACACGACGTAGACCAATTTCAGTTGGTGATGTCATATCCCAAACAGCTATTGAACGATCTTTTGAACATGTAACCATCATTCCATTATTAAATCTTAAATGAAGTACAGCTTCGCAATGATGTATTAATGTATTAACCATTTCACCGGTATTTACGTCCCAGACGCGTACTGTTGAATCACTTGAACCACTTATTATCACTTTGTCATCATATTGTAAACATAATACGGAACCAGTATGTCCTGTTAATGTCTACAAAAATAGAATAATATAAAAATTTTAATAAAGAAAAAAAATATATTAAAATATTCACTGAAGATTTACTTTTACACATTGTAGATCTGATCTGTCCCATATTTTGATTGTATTATCTCTGAGACCAGAAACAATTTTAACATCATCATACTGCAAGCAATACACACCCTTGGAATTTTCTGATCGACAATTTATTCTTCTTAACATATGCCTGCCAGTTCTCCAATTATGTTCTATACTTTCAATATCCTGTTTATCATTGAAAATTCATATAAATAACATTCTAAAAAAAAAGTTATGGTAATGCAAAAAATAAAATCAATACCTTCATAATTCTTGGGAATAATTCACGATAAAATGAATGTGGTCTGTGCGTTGTACCAGGTCTAGGTTTAAATAAATACTGTATCCATCCACGTCTTTCGGCTAAACCACGCCATAAAGAATCTGTTCGAACTTTCCTTTCAATTAATTTTTTCCATAGCATACCTTCTGATATAACTCTCAACCATTCTTTACATACTAATTCAGCAGCTTTCAATGAATCCGCATCAAGATAAGATAGAATATTTTCAGCTATATGATCGAGTCCTTTTTCTATTTAAAAAAAAAATTAAAATTAATTCATTGAATATTTTGGCAAAATTTTAATGCAATCATTTCTTTACAAACACTGAAAAGACAAGTTTTGTTACTCTGTATACTTACTTGGAAGCAATGAAATGAAATCCCTTTGTAGCATTGGTTTCAAATAAGCATTTATGTGACCATGTTGATAGTGACACATTCTCGATAGAAGTTGTTCAACAAAATCAACTTGATCTGCTTCATTCCATTTTGCGAAATAAGCTAAACAAGCATCTCGTTCAGTTTGAAAAGTGGGTGATTGTTCTTTTTTTCTGACTGGATCATAAAGCATTGTCGAAGTAAACTAAATGGAATTAAAAATAATAATTTAAGTAAAATCATTATTTAAGATAAAATTAGCAATATTGAAAAATTCCAATACATTTAGAAATAATTTTTTTAAAATTGCATTAAATGAAAATTTTCTTTTTCAATAGTAATTAAATAAATCAATTTCATTGCCGTTTGTAAAAAAAAAACAATGATGTGTGTTTTTCACTTGCTTTCTCCAACACTCCAACTCCAACACCAATCTTTCATTGTAACACATTTGACTTTTGAAATTACAAAACAGCATTTCAATAATGAAATATTAGGCAATTCAAATTAAGTTCACCTTGTAATTAATTTTTAGTGAATGCATTAAATATATTAAAAAAAAGCACCTGTTGTTGTGAATTTGAATCATCCATTTGGGTCGTCTGAGTCTCCATTTTTTATTTGACGACACACCAGCTACTATTTTTTTTTCTACTTTCTTTTTTTCTTTAATTTTTCAAAAAATCACAAAATGCAAATAATTTTCAATATTGAAAGAATCATTAATTATTACTATTTATATTACTAAGTATTATAAAAAGAATAAATAGATAAGAATTTTAATGTATAATTGAAATAACTATGGAAAAGAAAAAATTCTCTTTATGTAAAATTGCATGTTCATGACATTTAATTCACCACCATTTTGAGAATTTTCACCAAATAATGTTAAGAATAAAAATTCCCTTAATTCATGTGATAAATTTTATTAAAATTTATTAAATAATTTTAAAAACTACTATAATACGAATAAATAACAAATTTTTAAAATTCTTGAAACAATTTATTGCCGAAAAATAAATTAATTTGAGAATACACAAACCAAAGGCAAAACCTTAACGCTACGATGATTGATGAATGTCGACGGATCAACGGATGTCAGATACGCTAATACGCATACGTTGCTGTTAGAGTTACCAACTGATTTTTTGAGAAAAAGAATTAAATTTTCCTGCAACTTTTTCATATTTAAATTTACTTGGTCTTTGGAAATATAATTATAATTTATTTAAACAATGAAAAGGTTACATAACTGGCCGAAAATGGATAAAATAAATATTACATTCTAGTGGAAAGATAAGAACTAGAAAGTTGCTTTTAATTAGCCTTCGCTGTTGCTGGTGGTAGTTCCGTCGTTTCTGCTGCTGTTGAGCATGGTTATCGCATCGTATCGCAAACCTATTTCAACATACCAAGTAGGTACCAACAAAAAAAAATTGTTGAGATTTTGTTGAGTAGATAACGGCTTTAAGGTTATCAAATACATAGTAATATTTTCTCTTAAGGGTATTTTTTATAAAAAATGTCCATAAGCAATAATTATAATTTCATGAAAAATGGCAAGAAAATTCTGGGAGCAGCTCTAAACTACCTGTAAGCATTTTAATTTATTTATGTTAGAAGAAATTATATTTAACGTTTCAATAATTTACAGGAGCATTGTGAAGGCTAGAAATGTTCCAGTACCAAAAACTCCAATTTTATTTCTTAAACCGACTTCTTCTTATATAAAAGAAAATGAAGATATAATTGTATGTATTTCTACAAATGGAAATTATGTATTCAATTCAAAACTAAAACTTTCTGTTGAAGATTCCAAAAATGTTTACAAAAGTGGCTGAAGAAGTGGAATTGGGAGTTGTCATTGGTAAAAGATGTAGAAATGTTTCAAGTACTGATGCTATGTCTTTTGTTCAAGGATATTGTCTAGCATTAGATTTAACGGCACAATGTGAACTTGTAATTATTTTTATGTGTTTTCAATACTAAAGTACTTACTACTTTTTACTACTAATTTTTGTTATTGAAAATCTTTATGTCGTCAGGCTATTGTAAGAGAAAAAGGTCAACCATGGTGCATGGGAAAAGGATTCGATACAGCTTGTCCAGTTTCACGTTTTATTCAGCTGTCTGAAATCAAAGATCCACATAATATTGAACTTCGCTGTTATATAAATAGAAAACTTGTTCAGGAAGGAAACACATCCGATATGATCTTCAAAATTCCAACATTAATCGAGCATGCTTCAAAATACATGACCTTAGAGCCAAATGATGTAATATTGACTGGTACTCCAGATGGTGCAACTCCAATCATACCAGGAGATATTGTCGAATGTACGTTAGGGGATTTAGTTAATATTAGATTTAAAGTAAATTCTGAATAATTAATTGCATCTTTTGAAAAATATTTTTCTTGTTGTTAAATTAAAATTTTTATTCATTTTTAAGCTTTTTGGGAAAACAATTTTTTAGTTTACTTCCTATTGTTTTTGTTCATTTTCTACTTTGTCCTTTATAATTTCATTTTCTACTTCTTTTTTATTTATAATTCCATTTTCTACTTCTTTTTCCTTTATAATTTCTTTTTCTACATCTTTGTCATTTATTTCTTTTTCTACATCTTTGTCATTTATTTCTTTTTCTACTTCTTTGTCCCTTATAATTTCATTTTCTACTTCTTCTTTCTTTACAATTTCATTTTCTCTAACATCATATGAATGATATCCAAGAGTTTCTAACCAATTTATCATTGATTTCTCGTTTAATTCTTTTTCAAAAATTGTTGAATAAATATAGTTTTCAACAAATTCTTTAATTATGGGTTCTTCTTTTTCCCAATCTAATGGCTCATGTATACCATCCTCACCATAACGTTTATTATAATTATCGTAATGTACTCTGTCAAGTACTAAACCTAAACCAGGTGCCATTGGAATATCTAAACGTTCTTCTGTAAATGACTTCGTTATTGTTTCTTGTGTTGTATGACCCCTTTGAACAGCTAACGACAAACCAACCATTTTTCTTATTTGATGCATCATAAAGCTTTGACCTTTTACTTCAAGTGTTACAAATTCTATTTGATTTGAAGATAAGAAAGGTTCATCACATTTAAAAGACATTATATATCGTTTTGATGAAGGATCCAAGTATTCCCTGTAAAAAGAGAAAACAATTAGTGGTTTTTAAAATTTTTGTTCTCAAATTACTTACTTTCTGCATGTAAAATTATGAAAATTTTTTGTTCCTTCAAACATTTTCAATATATTATTGAAATTTTCTAATTTATCTTTATTTACACGAAACGAAAGCATATCATTGTTTTCTTTAGCTAAAGCTGTATCTAAAGCTAAAGTTGGTAAAGTATACGTATAAGTTCTGGCATTACATTGATCCTTTGAATTAAAACCTTTTGTAACTCTTTTAACATTAAAAACACGAATTTGTGGTGGAAGATTATCATTTAAATTTTCAATACTTATATCTTCAGGTAATTTTATAGAACAACATTGTCGAGCAGCTGATACACCTTTATCTGTTCTTGCTGCTCTTTGAAATTGTACATGTTGTGCTTGATTAAAACCCTCTTCAGTTATCCATTTATTTTTTAACATTGCAATAAATAATTCTTCTTCAATTGTTTTCATACCAGGATTTCTTTGCATACCAAAATAATTAACACCAGAATACCCTAATAGAATAGCACATTTTTTAATTTTTATTCTTATCCTTTTTTCACTTGTACCAGACGAATTTGAACTTTCTTCTGTTTTACTATCTTCCCATTGACGTTTTTTCACTCGACCATTGTATCTAGATTTGTAAGGTATTGTTTTTGGTTTGGTATCTTGCTTTTGTTTTAAATTTTCTAAAGCTTCTGACATTTTTGATCCAAAATTTGAACAATATGCTCTCAAACTCAAATCTGTTAAAGAAAAAAAGTGAAAATACTACGAACAGTGCTGCCGTTCTACTCCGATCGGAGTATTTCTACTCCCTTTACGACATTTCTACTCCCCTACTCCTTAAGCAAGAAATCTACTCCTCATTTGCCATCCGCTTGCAAGAATAAAATATTATTTCAATTTTTATTTTTTGTTGCCTAACCTTTTGCATTGGAATTTTATGCATTTAGAATTTGACAGCATTGTATTTTTACAATTGATTTTAGTACTTTTATTCATTTCAGTTCATTTTTTACTTCTAGTACAATTGCAGAAATTATTATAAAGAACTATGTTGTCAGATTTTTAAAAGAATAGATTTTAATGACAAAGTGTTGAATGCCCTTTGTGCTTTAGATCCGAATAATTTATCGGAAAGTTTAATTCAGCTAATATCTTTGTTTCCCAATATTGTCGAAAATGATGATGTTGAAGAAATTGAAGAGGAATGGAAACATGTGGTCTTAATGCGTAAAAATAAACATATCGAAACCAGCAATGTGGAGCTGGAAGAGTTTTGGTGGAACGTGTTTAGAATAAAAAATGGTTTACAGGAATCAATGTATCCAAAACTAACCAAATTTGTTTCTTCATTATTATGTTTTCCACATAGTAGTGCAACAGTTGAAAGAATTTTTTCACAGTTAAATTTGATTAAAAACAAAAAGAGAAATTCACTTCAAATCGAGACCGTCAATGCAATTATGGCTTCTAAAGAAATACTAAATGGAGTTGAAGTACCGAACTGGCAATCATCAAAAACTTTAATATCAAAATATAAAAAGAATTAATATTTATAAAAAAATTTGTTTAATTTTTTTTTTTTTTTTGCAATAATTTTACATGTGAATTTACTTATGTGATATATATTTTTTTAAATAAAATGAATTACCCTATTTTGTAATAAAAAACTTTTCTTAAAAAAAATAATATTCTACTCCCCTAGAGCACAAAATACTCCCTTTTTCATGTCTATTTTACTCCGCTCACAAATTTCAAAACGGCAGCACTGACTACGAAAGAATTAAAATAAACATATTATTTACCTGGCTTTTGTATAGGACAAATAACACGTGTTATATACTTGTACATGACAATTGACAGCCCAGGCAGATTCCAAGTTCAGATTTTAAAAATAAAAATATATTAACAGATATCCACTGTGTGTATGTGGGTAAAAATTGTCAACAAATGTCAAAATGCATAGTGGAAAAAATGGAAACACACACATTTGCAAATGATTTTTCAGGGCTTGGTTTGAGTCTATCATGGGCTAGTTTACATTAGATTGACTCAATTTCTCGTACAGATGAAATGTTGCATATTTTAGAAGACAGTACTAGATAAAATATCCTTTTTTTATTAAGTTAAATATGTTTGTTTTGTGGATAAATTGAAAAATGGACATTAAATGTTTGTTAAAAACACCAGAATTTATTTTAATTTTTAATTAATGTTTGTTCCCACTGTCGTTTCTCAGTTACATTCTGTTTAAACCATAAATTAAAAAGTAATCAGCTGTTTGGTGAAATGTGGGGAATATGATCATGTGATTTAGTTGAATTTAAACACATTTATTATTTGAAGATACAATAGAGGTGAATTCAATTTATTTTATGTTATATTTATTTTCAGAGAAGTTTTTTAATTAAAAATGGATAAGAAGGATAAAGTTTGTGAAATAATTGATATTTTAACATTAGAAATGTTAAATCTAATGGAGGAAAGAGTTCGTTGCATTATGGATATCGAGACACGAATGAATAATGGTAATTTGTTGTTGGCGAAAGCTCGTTATATCGGTGGATCTCAAACTATAACTTCATCTAAATTACCAACTGAGAATAGCTCGGAATTCAAGGCATTAAATAAGGTCATTACTGAAGATGATGGTGAATTAAAGGAAAAGAGAATGACTTTGCAGAAATTCAATGTGAACAAGGAAAAAGGGTATTTAGATCCTTTGAAATGGTTTGGAGTCTTACTTCCTCAATGCTTACAACAATGTAAAGAAAGATTTCAAAATACATTAGAATTGGTCATTGAATACGCAAATATTCAAAATAAATTAAGTGCAGTTATGCATAATTTGTATAAATTAAAATATGTACATAAGTAATTATTTGTAAATTGTAAGGTAAGAGATAAATTTTGCATAAGTATTAAAAATGATTTATTTATATTCATTTACATAAGGAACTTTTTATTACTCTCATGTTCCTTAAATAAATGTATTTTGGCCATTTTACCCTGAATATGTAATATTATTTTTTAAAATATAATATTTTCCTGTTATTTTTCTTCGCCAATTCCTCCAATCAATTTTAACAATAAACTTTTTCAGGAATCTTCTCAAAGTAAAAAAAAAATACATTTGAAATATGTATGTACATATGTACGTACTAGTAAAAGGAGTCATTCATTAATCCTATTTCATGTAGGTAAGAAATTTAAATTTACAATATGTTATTTTTCAAATGTCATAATTAATCCTTATATTATTTGTAATAAAATTTGTGGGCATATGTACATATGTGTAACCACTTATTTTCATGTTAGGTATTTACTTATAACCCTTTACTTTTCAGCATTTTTAAACTTCTTAAATTAAACAAATTTCATAAATTGGGAGGGTTGTCAATATTTCTTTTGTAATTAAATACATGTGTTTCAAAGTATTAAAATGATTTGTTGCCATTCACTTATATCTATGATTTATTTTTCCTTTTATATTGTATGTGCAATAAAAGATTTTTCCTAAAGACAGAAAATATTGTAGCAGGAATTTAATTAATAAGTAAAATAAGTACCTAGACTCAGTCTCTGATTTCTGAAGTAAAAAAAAAATTCTACTTTTTGTGAAGCTTATTATAACCATCTCAATTTTCCTCATATTCTTCTTTACTAAAGGTATGTCCTGAAGTTAACTTCTTCCAATTTGGGTTTAAAAGGTATATATGTACTAAAGAATTTCGAAAGGCTTCTTTTTAAATAAAAGGATTAGAGAATATTACAAATTTATTTAACAAATTAAAGATTTGTATGCAATTTTATTATTTAATCTTTAGTTTTTCATTTTTTTTTTTTTTACAACTTTTATACAGTAAAATTTCATCTATTTTTTTATATTATTAAAGAACTAATTCTCATTCATTGATTTACGCTCCTCCAATCACACACAATTTTGTTTTTATTTTAAACATAGATATTTCTATTTTTATTTTTATTTATGAATTTTCATTTTTCTTCTAAATTTACAATTATGTACTTAATTGTTATATTCATTGACAAATTTGTATGATGATTTTCGCGAAATATCATTTAAAAATTTTAAATTATTTCAATTTATTCATTCATAATAGGTGAATTTTCTTATGAGGATTATGTTTCAAAAATTCGTCAGAGTTATTTAAAATAGAATAATTATTAAGATTTTCAAGATCATCTCGTTTCGTTAAAATCATCATTTAAAAAAAAAATTTGTCACAATGAATTTAACTTATATATTTAAAAAAGGATTCTTTCTATATGCTACATTTTATTAAATGAATAGGTAGGTATAATATGTACACAAGTCATTTTCTGTATGTGTGTGTTTTTTTTAAACTTACTTTTTATTTAAGTATTTTTTTTTCTAATAATGAAAATCAGGATTTTGGCTTTTTTTTTTAATTATTCTTAGATTATAAAATTATTACATATTTATATTTGTATATATACTTTGTGTGATATAACTCATATTTTTTTCTTCTTCAAATATATATAGTATTTTTTTGCAATATTTTTTTTTCAAATCTTTAAATTGTGATATAATAATTTTCTAATTAAAAAAAAAAAAACATAATAATATTCACTAATTTCTATGAAATTATTAACGTTTCTATATTCAACATTGAATTTTTTTTAAATATATTTTTTTTTGTATTTACAACAAAATATACATACCTAATATTTGTATGTATGTTTTTATTTAATATTTACATATAATATCAATAGTATAAAATAAAAAAGCAAAATAAAATAAAAACTTTCTCAAAATTCTAAACAAAATCACAACAAAGATTAATAAAAAAATAATAATGCATCCTTTTAATTAAGAAAAAAAAAAACAATATACCTAAGTATAGAAAATTGATTTTTGTTTTTTAAATGAAATATTTCAATAAACAAGTAATAAGTAATAATGATCATGTCTTTGTATTAAAATTTGATTTTAAAAAAGAAAAAAATATTAAAGAAATTCTTATGTAGAAAAAAATTATTAAAAAGGCAAGTATACAGTGTGCATCGGTTGTGTGTTCTATTAACGGTATTTGTAGGACATTGTGATTAATATATTGTATATATACAAAAAAAGATAACACATCACAAATAAAGTAGTGCTAGTTACTTAGAGAGCATTAAAGATAATTTTTTAATTTTTGTTTTAGAAAGAATAATTTGAAGTGAGAGTTTATTTTTATTTTTAATTTTGTAATGAGTTCTAAAAATTGTAAATTAATTAAGTCTAAAAAGAAAAAAAAAATGAAATTTAATTGCTTTTATTTAAATTTCAATAATAATTAGGCTTAATTAATTTTCAATTTTCAGTTAAAAAATTTTTTATAAGGCATTTTTTTATACTAAATTTATGATTTTTCTAAAAATTAGAAGAACTGTAAAAGTATTTTGTGGTGCAATAGTAGACAGCGAAAAAACTTAAAATAAATGCATAATTAATTATTTTTTATTTGGCTTTTGAAATTTAAAAAAAAAAAAAAAAAAAACGAAGTTAAAAAAAAAAATTAAGTCACATTAAAAAATAATTTTCAAAATAAAATAAGGAAAAAGGCTACATCGATAAGTATTTTCTATTTTTCTTTTCCGAACAACAATTTTTTTCACTAAAGTAATTTTTTTTTTTTTTTTTTGAATTTATACACGTATATAAATTAAAGAAAAGGATCTTATAATATATATTTAAAATTATTCTTGCACTTTGAAATATAATTGTATTAATAATAAACTAAATCTATAATAATTTTTGCACTAGTAACACTTTCTTGTAGAAAATGAAAACATTTTTCCTTTAAAAAAAAAGAGTATTTAAATGACATGTTTAAAATGAAGTGAACTGTTTCAAATTTCAATCTAAAAGAAAATTTCAATTATGAAAATTCATTTTGAATCGAAATTTGATACAATTTTTAAGATTTTGTAAATATTTATTTCAATTTATTTTTTAAGAAATGGCACTTTTAAAAATGTTCTTGTTTTAATTTAAAAAAAAAATTACTTCAATTTGTTTTAATTAGAAATAAAGAAATTTTGAAAATTTGATTATGATAATGTGATTACGTAAAAAGGATATAGAATACCTTTTTTTTTTTAAATTAAGTAAAAAGTGCCATTCGAAATGTGTATCTTTCGTTTGACGAAAATCACTACTTAAACATAATTTTTTGTTTTAGTTTTAAAAATGTTCTTTAGTTTTTGAAAAGTACATAGTATTTCTAGAAAATCTGATAAGAAAACAATGTTAAGAATTTTCTTAAACTAAAGAAGTAATTGCAGAATAGTTACTGGGAAAAACTCCATTGATGTTTTTGATCTTCGAAGAATAATGCCTACGTCCCAATGTTTCATTGCTTCTATTTATTTATTTATTATTATATAATAGATTTTGTTTTGTTTTGTTTTGTCCTCGTTGTTACACCATACACACAATATTTTTAATTTATTTACTGTTTTTTATTTCTTTCGAAATTTGCAATATCGAAATTCATATATGTAAATAATTTTGGATTTCATGTACATATTTGATCATCGAATTTTTCGTATTTTTTGCAAATTTTTCTTTTGATTTTATTCATCTGTAATAGTTTTGATCAGCATCATTCTCTTTAGTATCAACAACGACAACAGAAACCTCACCATTAGAATCAATTAAATTCGTTGATGATGAACATGATGATATATTATCAGTTGTTGCTGATGATGATGATATTGTAATTGTTGTATCGTCATTATTATTAAATAGAAAATTTGTTGTTGGTGTTGTTGTTAATGCTGTTGAATCATAAAAATTTGCTAATGATGAAGGATATGGAATCCTTGACGATGATGTTGATAATGATGAATTGCTGATCGGTGATGATCAAGTTGTTGTCAATTGTCTCCACATTGTGTGTCACATTGACGGTAAATATGGCCATGAAAAACTATTTCCAGATAAAAGCATGTCACGTATCAATGTTTCTATTGGTGTTTTACCGACTAGACGTACAAAAAATAGTTGTTCTATGACCTGTGTAAAATATTTTAAATGGTATTTAATTGATATTAAAAAAAGAAGTATTGAACACAAATTTGAAAAAAAAATATGTGTAATAAAAAAAAAATCAAACAGAAAATATGAAACATACTTGCGATGAAACCGTTCTTAATGATGGTAAACGTAAAAGTAATTTTCCAAATCTTGTTGGTTGATTGGGATATTGCGTCCGACAATATTCTTCTAAAGCACACTGAGATTTTTCTTGCAGTGATTCTATATGAGTTACATCTGATAGTCCACATGCATCTGTGAATAAATTTGAATTATTGAAGTTGATGAAATTTAAAAAAAATAAGAAAAGAAAGACACACAAAAAACAAAAAAAGAACGCATGTGTTAGTAAAAATCACAAAACAAACAAATAAAAAATATATTAAGTTATAATTAATGTAAAGCAAAAAATTTTGAAAACCAAAGAAGAAGAGAAAAAGAAAAAACAAAATAAATCTAAATAAATAAAAAAATATTTTGAGAAAGTATATAAAAAAAAATAAATGCATAACTCAAAAATAACTAAAGAGAAAAAAAAAATCTTTTCAACTAAAAAACTATACTGCACATTGAAAAAATTTTTAACTACAATTTTTTATCTTATTATCTTATCTGAATCTTTTCATTTCAGCAAATACATATATTATAACAATTTGAAATATATATACATATATGTGTATATATTTATTGTATGAGTATTATGCACAATTTTTTTATAAATTAAATACAAATGAAGTATTTACAAAAATTTTTACGTATAAAAGAAACTACCTATATTTAAAAAAAAAAAAAACAATTTTTTTTTTATGATGAATTAAAACTATCATCAATATTTTCTCATATATGTTAAATTGTATATATTGAAAATGTTTGTGATATTCCTTCATATGTATATATAATGTATTATAATAAAAAGGAACATACAGTATCATCAAATACATGTCTACTACATGATACAACAAATGATGATTATTAATATCAAACATTAGATACATGAAAAGAGAACTCTACTTAAAAGCTAAAAAAGATTAAGGAAGTGAAACTGCAAAGTATATTTCGTTAAAACCGGTCTTGAAATCTTCACTTTGAGTAATATCATCAACAGAGTATAGAGATAGATAAAGGTAATGCTTAGTTAAGCTTAAATATAACTACCAATATATTATACATATGTATATAAACATTTTTTTATCTACATTATATACTTATTTATACCTATAAATGAATGCATTTTAACATATAGGACAACCGCATTACTATACTGACTCCTAAGTCTATTAAAGTAAAGTCTGTCTTTTAGTAGGTACTGGTTTTTCAGTTGTATGTACTGAAAATACTATTAACTAAGGTAAAAACAATTCAAAGCACAGTTTCTTCTTATAACAGAGTACTTGAGTTTATATATATTTTTTCTCATAGATACCTTTTTTTTTAAGAAAATTAAATGTAAAAGATAGTCAAAAAATACATATACATATAGCTGTTTCCAAAAAAAAAAAAGAAAAGAAATAATACTGTTGTATGAAATTCAAATATTTTATTGATTAATAAAACTTTTAAATATTTTAGTTCATTTAAAAAAAATAAATTGAAAAGAAGGTGTAATTAAGCTCATTTTTCTTGTGAATGATTTTAATTCCATATGTATGAATTTTGTTGAAGCAACTTGATGAATGAATTCAGATTTTTTTAAAGAGTAGAATGATAAGTATGTATTAGCTTATCAACAACAACAACAAAACAACGATATATTCGAAAGATAGATGTTGGTTGACGAAGGATAAATGATTCCGAATATTCTGAAGATATTTAATTTGAATTTGAGCTTTACCAAACAAAATTCCAATGATTACATTCCATATGATTTTAATGTTAAAAAGAAAATCTATGAGGTGAGAATTTTTTATACTAGAATTATTTCGAATATGGTTGAACTAATATGTTAAAAGAAAATGCCAAAATATGAATGGAAGAATTATTAGAAAAATGCTTAATTTAGCTACTAATACATATATAAATATAGTAGATACCTACACAGGAAAGCTATTAAAGATGCATTTTTTTTAGATACTTCAAATACTTACAGTTAAGCGATTTCATATAAAAATGATTTTTAAAAAATTTTGAAAAATTTATGTAGCTAGAATAATTAAAAGCTGTTAAAAATTTTAAATATGTATGTATGGAAAAAAAACACTAATTAGATATGTAAAAAATTTTGCGAAGAGCAAATGAAAAAGCTTGCATTTTTACTTGAAGCTGTTCAAAACGTTCATAATTAGAATAACCTACAAAAAAAAATTTAATTTAAAATTTCATAATGTATTTTACATACATATGTTCCAGTAAGCTTTCGAAAACAAAAGAAAAAAAAATCGACTATATCGAGGATGTTTTTAAAACATGAAAATTTAAAAAGTACAGAAGTCAGATATCATTAAAAATGTAATTGTGTTTCTTAAAGAAAATGTTTGTAATTTTTCAATAATGCCATTTAAAAAAGTTCATTCTAAGTTTCAAGTTAGATTTAAAGACTTTTATTTAACCATTAAAATTTATTAAATTTGCCATCTGCCACCAAAGTGATACGGTGAGTATCTATAGGAAGAGCTATTTAACGATGCATTATTATTCGCATTACTATGGCTAACAAACGGTGTACTATGATGGAACATATCAAAACTACTAAAAGATCTTGGCGGTGTTTGATAGAATGGTGAACTATAGGTTCCTAAATTATTTACATTTGGATTATTAGTTGGTGAACTTGAGAAATTATTATTGCTACAATGACTTAAACTAGTATTAGTTGAACTGCCTAAATTACTATTGTGATATAATTGATTAGTATTTAAATGATTGCTATATCCAAAAGAGAATGAGGGTACAACTATAGATGATGTTGTACATGAGGATAAAGATGAGGGTGTAAATGACATAGATGATTGTGCATCCCCGATAGATATATTTGCCGATGATGTTTTCTTATCTAAATCTGAAGAACTATCAAAATTTTGTGATAAAGAATGTTGCTCATCCAAATGATCTTTAATCACTTGAATGAGCTGCTCATTAAAAGCTTCAGATGTGCTTGTATTAGTGTTATTGTTTTTATTATTATTATTATTATTATCACTTGTATTGCATATTATTTGAATTTTAGCTGAAATTTTCGTTAGTAAAGCTGGAACATCTTTATACAAGATATCCAACAGCTTACCTGTGGTAAAAAGAACTATTGCTTTGAGACATGAATATTCTGCTGAATCGACATGTAGTGCTTTCAATTTTTCAACTTGTTCTTGAAATATTCGTATATGATCCATGAATGCCACTACACGATCTGCTGCCATCGGTGATGCATGTAATCCGGCTGCTGCCAGTAAAGGTGCAACATGTAATGGCATTGAACATTGTGATGCATTTAATACAAAAAGTTCTGACCATACTAGCCGTAATAATGCCACCTGATCTGTAACCTGCAGTTCAGGAAAAAATGGGATATTTTTAGCCCATTCTACAGCTGAAAATAATAATCGTGCTGCTAATTCGCAGATATTATCAATTCCCATAATGTTATTAGGCTGCATACACTGGCCATAACGTGAAGTAGGATATGGTTCAGCTCGTAATAATAATGATATATAGGAACTTAAATATGAGTGACCATTAAAACCTCCTACTCCCATAGGATCACCATTAGTCAATTGATATTGACCATGCATTCCTGTTAATCCTGGTTGTGTAGGTGGTACTCGTCCTCGTTGAACGGCTGAAATTTTATTTTAAAATACATGGTAACACTTTATGATATGTTTGCTCTAATAAGAATGATAAAATTATTCCGAAAAATGATATTTTATTCTAATTAGAATATAAGAACTAATAAAAATATTCTAATAAAACTCAACATTTAAAATTTTGTTTCCGAATTTATTCAATCAAAAATAAGTTAACTGGTCAAGACGTGTGATTTTAAAATTATTTTAATTTTTTTTCGCTATTACATGTGCAAAGTGTAAGCACATATGTAATGATATCGTAGTAAACATGAGAAAAAAAAACATACATATTTTTATTTCATTTTTCTTGTTTTTGCTCGAATTTAATAACTATAGTTAATGTTTTTACAACATTTTTGAACTTGAATACACATATCATAGGTATGATACTTGCAATACGAACTTTGATATGTTGTACGAAGTAATTATAAATTCATTGCAAGTGATTTGATGATTTGTTACTGCCATTTAAAAACGGTTTTTTTTTACTATTTCATCTTTCTCAAGGCTACAATTTTATGAGTTAACTCTAATAGCTAATATATATGTAGTAAGTACTATAAGTGCGTATGAATATATCAGGTTAATTAATTAACGTTGATTGTAAATAACACAGCAATTTTCAAGATTCTTGTCATTGTAATATTTATTTTGAATAAAATAAAATGCTGTTTTCTAAGTTTTTTTTCAGCACTTTTTGTTTTTGTATTTTTATTTTGAGATCGCGTTTTTTTAATTTTTTTTTTTTTGTATTTTCTAAGATGTTATATGATACGTTTTATGATATTTATTTGTTTCTTTCTATATTAATCACTTTTATGTCATGTTTATAATTAAATTAAATATTTAATTTTTATTAGAAATTTTTTAAATTTATTTTTAAATTAAATCAAATTTTTATTTTTATTTTTATAAATTCATATTTCAATAATAGAATATTGAGCATTTGAATATTTACTTTGGTTCTTACCTTCCCTCCTCATGCCCATTTTTAAACATTTTCTCAGTCTGCAATACTGACATTGATTCCTATGGTGTTGATCGATTGGACAATTTCTGTTACCCCTACAAGAGTATGTTAGATTACGTCTAACTGAACGTTTGAAGAAAGATTTACAGCCTGTGAAAAAAAATTTTAATGGATAATTTATTAATAATTTTTATGTGATATTTTTTTTTTGATGCAATAAGAAAGAATTTATTAAGTTAAATTAAAAAAAAAAACAACATATTTGTGTTTATAATAATAAGACTTAAGATACTTTGTATGAAATGAATTGCAATTTTTGAAACATTTTTACTAGAAAAATACTTTTACTTTCTCAAAGGAGTATCATTCCAAGATCCTTTCTTCAAATATAATACAAAATCAAGTAAATTATTTTAATATAGGTGTCCAAGAAAATATTAAAATGTTAAAAAATGATAATTTCACCAAGATTTTTTTCCAACAAGTAGATTCTGAATTTTTATTATTGACTTTTAATTATTTGTATGAAGGTTTGAGAGATTTCTTCTGGTTTTGACTTAAAAGTATCTTGTTGATGATAAACTGATTAAAAATTATTTTCGATAAGAAAGGTTTAATTAAATAAATTTTCTTATTAAACATTATTTAAAAGAGAAATAAATTGTCTCAGTTGATTGCTGATCCATAAACATACAGCAGATCAGAGTTTATTCAAAAGTTTTTGTAAAATAATCTGGTGCAAAAATTACTAGTCTACATAGAAAACAAAACAAAAATATGAGTTAAGTATATTTTCTATGTAACGCTTCGAAACGCCTTCTAATTACTATATAATGGCTATTTACAGCTAAATAATGATGGTACGATAATCTAATTTTTAATTACAACAGTAATTTTAGAATAAACACATTACTATTAGATTTTGAACTCTGTAAGTTGTATATAAAAGTAAAATAAGTTAAATAAAAGAGTATTTGCTAATTAAATTAATAATAAATATTAGGTATTATTTTTTTTAAAATTTATATTAAAAAAGAGGATGTTAGTTCATTGAAACATACAGATAATTTGAATAAATTCTGTCATAAATATTGGGTTTGAACTAAGAATCTGAATCAAGTTTTATAGTCAATTATATGGGTATACGTAATATTTTTTTAATAACTGTTATTTATTTTTTTTTTTTTTTAGAAAGAACCAACTTAATTAAATTATAATTTGTTTAATTTATAATTTTAGCATAAAAAAAGAAAAATTGAGAATTTAAAACAGAACGAGTAGATTTACAATATTTACAGCAAGTTCTTTTTTTTTTGTTGTATTGAAAGCTTAGATTCATATTTTATAAACTAAAATAATAGATTTAAGTATATTGTAAAAAATTAATGCACTGACTGCAAATTGAGGCGTAATTGCTTTTAATTAAAATGTATAAAGACCATGGTGTTATTAAATGTTTCGTTATTTCGTTTTTATACAGAAACTAAATAATGAATGGTAATGAAAATGACATGTATTCATGAAAAAAATATTTAAAAAAAAAAAATTCAATATAATGTTGTTCTGATGTATAATCTTTTAATCTAGAGTTTTAAATTCAAAGGACTTAATTTAGGGTTAATTATTGAAAGACATATTATGTATGTACATATTAGGTTGATAATTTGTAGTTATGCTAAAAAGTTCCATATCATTTAAAAACTTCATATTTCTACTTTTTATATTGTTGTTGGTTAAATGGTTTTCAAAAAAAATGTGACGCCTCGTAAAACATTGATTTTTAAAATAAGATACATATACATAAATATTTATCGAATTTTGGAAAAAAAAACTTGCTTTCAATGATATTTAATTTTTTGGTCCAACAAAATTCTAATGTTATAATTAACTCATTTTAAAAAATGAGTACATAAAATTAAAATTATCAATCAAAATTAGATATTTGTTTTTCCAGATTTGGAAGTTATATAACTGATTTAAATTTGAGATACATATGTATGTAAGATGTGTTTTCTGAAAATTGATTAATAAGTAAGTACGTGTATAGTAAAGAAGGATACACATTATAGTTAACTTTTTATGTTCTGTCAATTTTCAGATACAAATTAAAATACGTTTCAATTTAAATTCACCCACATTTTTTATAAAAAAAAATATTTTTTCTTGAACTTTCTCATGACATAATAATGATGAAATTTTCAAATAACATACAATTCATAAAGTAGAACTTTAACTTATTTTTTTTTTTTTTTTACCACAAATTTTTATACTTACGAAGTAATTTTATGTGGTTTTATATCTAATAGAAACGATTTCGTGGTTAACTTTGTAAGTATTTTAAATTGAATCAATTTTATGAAACTTATAATTTGACGTAATAAGGAATTTTCTCACACGGGCAAATATAAATGTGTAAATATTATAAGTAATAATTTTATATAAAGAAAAAAAATTGGCAATAGAAAATAAATACTGTACGTTTAAATTTCAAAAGTGATTTTTTTGAATTGATTTAAAATAGCAAACATTATTGTTGTAATTTTGTCTGTGACCCAATAAAGATTCAAATAACGACTTTTATTTAGTTATATTTGTCAAGATGTATTCTGATCAAAACATCTATTATTTTTTTCTTAAATTAAAACTTCTGTAACGTCAACATTTATTTACTTGTATAAAAATGTAACTTTTTTATTAGAAAGGGGAACGACATACTTTATTTCATTCACTAATATAGCATCTATTATTGAAAAAATATTTGAAGATCTTTGTAGTTGTTATGGATCATTGATAACAATTAAATTTCAAGGATTGGGTAGAGTAAAGTCTTTTACTATTAGAATAAAAAATGTTCATTTCAAGATCGATGATCTTGGAAACAGAAAAGTTCGAATTCAATATATATTTTTTTTTATAGAAAATATTGTTTGGAAAATGATAATAAATAGAATTTAGTTCTTAGTAGAATAATAAAAATTTACGAATTACCTTCACATGTAAATTGTCCATAATGTTTGCCTGAACTCTTATCACCACATACAACGCATTCAATATTTTGATTTTTATCCACTTGTGAAGCACCACTGCTACTTTGTGAGCTATTTGCTTGAGATCCAGGTGTTGTACTTGCAGGTATACAATCCTTTACATTTATAATAGGACCTAAACTTCCGTTTCCATTTCCTGGTGTATTACCATTACCCCCTGACCCTGTACCACTATTACTACTCCCACTATTTGTGTGATGAGCGCTTGATAATGTTGTTAATTGTTCTTCTTTAGTTGTGACTCCTGATGATGAACCGCCGACGGCAGATGTTGGTACTGCCAAATGACCACTCAAATTGGGATCATGCCATGCGCTGGGCGGTGGTGGAGCTACTAAAGCCATACTACGTGGAAAACCTAATTCAAGGGCGCTTAATTCCGATGATTGAGAACGCGGATTAAAAAATCCTGTCGCTGTGGACGGTGAGGCGCACATGACGCCACCCCCGTACACACTTAATGAATTATGAGTAATAATTTTGGCGGTCGTATTGTCGGCCCCCCGCAACGGGATGCGGGCCAACGTACAAATAAATTAACAAAATTCAAAACAATTTTTTAAAAATTGTTTTAGTTATAAAAATGTTTTTAAACCACTATTTGCTCTTGTAATTCCATTCACTTTATTGAACCACACAAAATTAAAAATGTATGACTTCTCATTTTTTTTTTTTTTGAATATTTTATTAAATAATTCCCACTAATTTCATAAATTTCTTCCTTTATTTTTCAAAATTTAAAATAACACCTTTTTATTTTATTTTTTAACAAAACAATTTGAAATTTTCGAATAATCAAAATTAATTTTCCTCTCTATCAATGTAAATAAATGTAATTTTTTCACTAAACACACAAATATGTAGAATTTTCTTTTAATTTCTAAAAAAAATATTCTTATTTTATGGTGCGAATGAAGTTCAAATTTAAGTTATTAAAAAATTCTTCAAAAATTTAAACAATGAATATTAATGAAAAACTGAACAACGGTTAATTGAAAATTTTATAACATTGATTTTTTTGAGATCAAAAACACTCATTATTTTTTCTTTTTTTTGTTCACAAAAACGACACGACAGCATCCAAATTCAAATACTCAGCTGTCCAAAAGGCCTGAAAGAGCCTGACTGGCAAAGTAGTTGGTGCAAAAGGTACACGACCCGACCCGACTCGACTCGACCGTTTCGACCTGACTCATCGCATATTCACATTTTAAATGCCCTTACAACAGAGCTCATTCACAAAAACTCACACAAATGTGCCACACAGAACAAAACCTCTAAGCCAACCATTAAGTTATATATTTTTTAATTTTATATATTGAATAGAAAATATAAAGTCAAAGAAAAACTTATAAAAATATAAAATACATTCAAAATCTTTACTCTAAGATAATATATATACCAACTTTATTTTTGTGTACATTTCACATCATCACATAATAAGTGACATAGCAAAGCATAGAAAAGTCATCTCGAGCGCCTGAACTCGAACTCTGTAGTTGAAAGATACTTTTTACTATATGGATCTAATGGCACATAGTGGCATGACTTGAACTTTTATAAATATATACAACCAAATTGTTCAGCCATCATACCACTACACTACAAAAAGTGTCCCCACCTCATTTTCTTAACGGAACAAAATTTATATGAAGGAAAATGCACGTTACGCACACATACATAATTTTCAAATAAAATAAGGTTGGAATTTTCTGAATCTGATGGAAAAAAGTATTTGTACAGAAAATTATATTTCTATACTGCACCTCCTATTTAGGTGGAAAACAACATTTTCTTATTCTTATCATTTTTCATAGTCTCTATGGTTTTTTTTTGTGTTTCTTATTAAAATCTTTTGCTTTGTATTTTATAATCTCTTATCAGTAAAATAAAAAAGAGAAAAAAAGGTTTTTGTAGATTTTCGTGAAATTAATTCCTTTTTTTTCTTCATTTTATTCATTTTCTGTTCGTAATCACGTAGCACAAGTGACAGTATAACCAAGAATTTAAACAAATAAACTTTCATTAGAATTAGTCTTTTTTTTCCGGTATAGATATCTTGTTTTTCAATCATAATATCAATAAGAATGACTTGTTAAAATTGCCATTTGACTTTAACTGTCGACTCTGAATAAAATCGTTATTTGAATAATTAAAAAAAAAAAAGGAAAAATTGAATCAAAAAAATCTATTACATTTAATAATTTCACTTTGTATTGGAGTATGAGCCTATACGAGATTGAATATTAAAGTTAAAGTATTAAAAAAATTTTAACCTAAAAAAATTAAAAGCAAATATGAGAAAATATAAGAGAGATTCGGGATCGGGACAACGTTTACGTTTAGTGTATCTACTACATGAATATTTATATATGCGCATGAAATGTGTATAAAATTAAAATATGAAATAATTTCAAGATATAATAGTATGTATGATATTATATAAAGAAAGGTGAATTTGTGTTTGTTCAAGGGGAAATTTTTCATTGAATAAAAACGAAAAATATACGAATAGAAACACTAAAAATGTATATAATATCTATATGAATAAAGTATCTGACTGTAGCATTGTATAGATACAAGATACTTAACAATGTGTTATGTTAAATGTATATCTAAATATATGTATATGCATAGTCAATACAGTAAAGTATAAGAAAATTTATAAATATGATAAAAGGCAAACGAACTTTATGGTACCGCCCTTATTTTGAAATGAAAAAGACCTTTGCTCTTGTGATTGGACGTTTTATTTATCATCATAGGCTAAAAGTAAATTCGGTCAAATTTTTTAAGTTTTTGTGAAATGAGTGAATTCGGTGCTAAAAGTTTAGTTTGTTTTACTTTGTTGTTTCATTTGATATATAGACATATCTATAAAATTTCTTGTTTTTATTTGATTGTTTTTTCCTCTTTTTTTTTTTTTTTTTTAAATAAAAATGTTAAAGTTGAACTAAATACAATTTTGATTGTTTAAATAAAAAAAGAAATTATTTCAACTTAAAGGATTTCGGTCATTTCAAAAGAGCTTTAAAAATGTATCGAACATCAGGATATTTTTTGTATGAGAGCTGTATGTAGTGTACCCAGTTTTTTTTTCGTAATATAACGTAATAGATGTTGAAAATATTTAAAACAGAAAGCATTCTAATTAATTTGATAATATTGGCAAAATAACCCTTAAATTTTTGGCACAATGGCACTATTTAAACATTTGTTTTTAGTTTATTTTGTCATTTGTCAAAGTCCATTTGGACATTCAATTGTGCATATTTAAATAGAATGCAATTTATATATTGTCTTTTGTAGTCTTGAAGTAATTTAATGTGCTTCTAATCAATGATATAGGTATCTACATATTATGTAATTTTGTTTATAGGAAATTAATGTCTAAAAATCTAATTGTTTCTGAAATTCAATGGAATCGTTTTTATTTGAAGATTTCTTTTGACAAATACAATTAAATATTGTACAACTTAGAATAAAATATCCGTCATATTCGTAACATTATTTAGCCCCTAGTGTAAACAAGTCGATGTCAAATGTCACAATGCATATCCTTAAAACGGTAAATATGTATGAGTTCATTCACTTGACATGTTCAATGAGATTGTTAACATTTTATTGACAAGATTAATTCTGATTAGATACTTTATTCAGTTTTGTGAAAAAAGTAAAACCTCAGAACTCATAGTAGGTTTTAGACAAATTGAACAAGATTTTCTCCCTGAATACATGAACATTTGATTTTTAATAAGAAAGTGTAAGAATTTCACAATAATTGGGGAAAGTTAGCATTTAAACAAATTTCGAAACACGAGTTTCAAAACTTAGAATTCAGCGGTTGTGATAATGATTTTGTAACTGAAAAGTTTCACGTATTTTAGATTAAGGACATTTAAAACCCTTATACAATTAATATTCTAATTCTGAACTTATTAAGAAAATATCCTTTTTGTGTTAACTTTGAAATTACTCAAATATCCGCAATTTATTGTATAAAAATTGTTGAATATCTTGATTCTAAGTATTAAATTTCAATTTAGTTTTAAAATAATTAGAAGATTTTTTGAATAATAAATTGCGTTTCATCGTCACATCATTGAAAAGATAATCTAGTTCCTCTACAGTCAACCACCATCCAATTAGTGTCAGGAATTAATTTCACTGAGAAATATAAATATTATTTAGTATCTTATTTCAAAATTTTTGGTTGCTTGACTTTATTATACAAATAGCCTTTAGGAATTTTATAAAGATTAATAAAATTATTTATAAAAGGGTGAAATAATGTACCTGACAAATGACAAATAATATATACAATAAATAAGTGTCAAAAATAATTTCAGTTAGAATTTGTCATTAATTATGTAGAGATTATAGGATACTCTGAGATTTTTAATAATTTACGTAATATGAATAAACAAAAGCGTTACTGTTTCAATTTTTATAACGTCTTTAAAATTTTGAATTAAAAAAAAATTGATATAAATTTATTTTAACAAATTCCAGGAACTAATGTTTTAATTTAAGAAACAAAATTCTTTGATAATTTGTTTTTTTTTTCTTCCAAAATATATAAGAGATGTTCTTAATTACCCTTTCTATACATTATCATAATCTGTAACAACCCTCTTAATTCATTCATTTGTAATTTTTAATCTGAAGATTTTCTTCTTTTATTAACTTTCGGACTTTATTGCTTATAAGAAACTTATTATGACTACCATCGATTCCATGAGTTAGATATGAAATTTGATGTATGTAGGTATACGTACATATATCATTTATAATTTTGTGCAGTTTTTATTGAATTATTACTATAGAGAGTAGGGTGGATCTTGATATAATAGGATATAGCATCAGGGTTGCTTTAATGCATTGAAAAGGTTTTATTATAAGGATTTTTGTAATTGTTGTAATGATTTCAGTTGATTTAAAAGGGGAAAAGTAGATTAATTTTGAATATTATATGAAATAAAAGATTTTTTTTTTTGATTTTTGCTAAAAATCAAAATAGTAATTAAATTGAGAATATTTGCACTGATATTTTTTTTTTTTTTTTTTTTTTTTTTTTTTTTTTTAAAGGAAGGTTCTGATGTTAAGTTTTAAAAATTTTTCAATAAGAGAAAATATATGGCAAAATTGTAAATGTAAATGAACTGAGAAAAAGTAAAATTGAAATTTGTACCGGTGCGGTGTGGCATTGATTATTCTCAAATGATATGAAAAATCAAACCAGGTACCCACATAGATTGATTAACTGAACATGCGCATCAATTGTATATTTTTTCTTCATTTACCTATATTTATTTTTTTTATGTGTTAGATATATGTTTAATTTGAGTAGGTCACTCCCATTTTAAACGTTAAATTTAGATTTAACAACATTTTTGAACGTATTGAAACAAAGAAAATGTCTTAAAATTTGTACTTGTTTAATTTATATACATACATGTATAGAAAAAGATTAAAAATAAGAAAATCAAATGGTATGATAATAATATAATGTGATAAATTCTAAACGTTTATTTTTACACAAAAGAACTGCATAAACAAGAATTTCATTTATGTTTTGCTATGCGAATGTACATATACATATATGCGTATATAGGTACATATTGTAGATTAAAAGTGATATTTTATTTTTTATACAAAATGATTCAGTAACTGAAAATGAAAAATAAATAAATGATAAAAATAATACAACCATGATAACAACAAAAACAACAACAACAAATAATTGTTTATGTACTGTATAGAAAGGAAAAATAAAAAAAGCAAATGAGCAGGTTTTTCATTTCAATATACAATAAACAAAAAAGGGGTTGATTATCTGAATGTCAGTTAAAAAGTTACCGAGGTCTAAACAAAGATATCATCCCTCATTCCATTTAAAATTTGGACTCCAGTTATACGTTTCTAATTTTACGTCATTTACTGTACTTCCTTCTTGTTCAACTTTAAAACTTTACCTACTATTTAATACAAATACCATACTGTACCATATTACATACAATATATTCCGAGTTTTATTCAAAATAAAATATCA
Source organism: Bombylius discolor (assembly GCA_939192795.1). Lineage (NCBI taxonomy): Eukaryota > Metazoa > Arthropoda > Insecta > Diptera > Bombyliidae > Bombylius > Bombylius discolor. The sequence continues at coordinate 42,796,749 of OW584238.1, read as the reverse complement.
AATAGAAAAATGATATCTATTATGCAGCCCTACATGTTGTTTTTATAATAACTTATATTTGCCACAACAAAGCCACCCTCATAATGAAATTCGACCATAACCCAGAAGAAGTTATGTCGCGGTTACCCAGTATGTATATGATACGATGATAACTTTGATACCGAATAATTTCTTTCATCATCACATCGGATGAATTCTGTATTCACAATTTTTTTTTTCAAGGGTGCGAGCAAGTGTCAGACCGAAAAGAGGATAATGTGGTGATATGCGGTTTTGTATTGCGGTATATTTAGTCAGTCGTCAGACTGAAGAGTTATATTTAAGGGATTGAAATTGGAATCGTATAATCTTGATAGACAAAAGGGTTGAAAAAATCAAAAAAAAAAAAAAAAAAAAAAAAAAACCCATATATTTTATATAGGGAATGAAGATATAATAGCATAGATTGAGCATTGAAAAATATACAATTTTTATGATTATAAAACTCACCAAATACAATCACAGATCATTCGGAACCCATATGATGATTGTGTTGTAATCAAAACATTTTAAAAAGATTTTTCAATAGTTTGAAGTACAATTGCTGTTTTGTTATAACATGTTATGTACTTGTTGCCAATGTCTCAAAATTGATTAATTTTATACTCAAAAAGTAACAATAATAAAGTTTTAATTTGATTTTTAACAAAAGGAAAAGTTAATATGATGTTAGAAAAAATGTTTGTATACTTATTTTAAAATATATGTATGTATATTTGAAAATCATTCAAGACATGAACTGAGAGATATCATTAAAAGTTAAAATATCTTCGAAATTTTTGAATAAAATGACAGAAGGATGATTTAATTTTTCTTTTTCCATAAAAATTGTAAGTTGAACTTATGAATTTAAAAGAAAAAAAAATTAAATAAAAAGAAGAGAAATCACATTTGTAAATCAAAAAATAAAAAAAAGTCCTTTGGGATTTAAATGGATTTAAAAAAAAAAATTTGCATTTCGCGTTACAAAGAAAGTAAATTGTGTTATCAACTCAACAAATTGTATAAACGTGTCGTTAAAATGAACATAAGAACATTTTAACGCTTTTTCTAGGAAGAAAAAAGTGGAGTTTTTTTTTTTGCCTAATTCTAAAATTTTCTTGTAACTTTACTTTTTGCTATCCTTCTTAGTCCTTTTAGTCCTCCTTATATCAATGTTTCGTTGAGTAAATTTTTTATTTTTGCTGACAGCCTTGACATTTGTGGTTTTTTTTTTTGTGTTCGTCGAAAAAAGATGGTTAAGATTATTTTACTCGGGGGAAAATTTGAAATTTATTTGGAATGTGAGTATTCTTTTAAAGTGATAACATTTATATTTACTATACTTTTACGTATAATGTATATATATCAAAACTTTAAAACAATAAAATACATAATAAAGAAAAAGAAAAATAAGAAAAAAGTCATGAATAAAAAATTTTTTTTTTTTTTTGAATTTTAACATTTATAAATTCCCTAAGATATTAAGCTCATGTTGTGTAATCGAAAGAATTATCCGTAAAATTGATGACATTTTTTTTTGTATCCTTTTGTAATTACATATTCACCTATAAACTATATATAATAAATGTATTATATATAAACTAGATAAATGATGGTTTTTTGTAATATAACAGACATAACTTAATACATACAGCTGATGATATCCTTTATTCTTTTATTCATAACACTCAAGTGGATTGTTAAGCTTTTAATAGATTAAAAAAAGGATATAGGTAGTATTTGTAATGTTGAAGTTGTCTAGATTATTTGATTTAATTTGATTTGATTGATAATTCTCTTGAGAATCAAAACCCAAGAAAGGATAAAATGATAAATTATTTCACAAGCGTATAGTGAGTTGAGTTTTTAATTTCATAATTTGTTTTTTTTTTCTTTATTATTATTATTTTTTCTTGTATGGATAATATATATGTAAATATAAATACATATGTAAGTATATATTTTTATCAGAAAAAAGGTCTGAATTATTATCTATTTTCGTAATACAAGAAAAGTCTTCTGAATTATTTTTTTAATTTGAGAAGATTTTGTGTTTTTCATAAAAAAAAACTTAAATAAACTTTTCAAAGGATTCAATTTTGCTCTTATGCTCAATAATAAAATTTTTTTTAACCATAAAAACATATAAAACATCACAAAAAATAATTATCAAATTTAAATCAAAGGGTTGTTTGTATAAAATTTATAAATCGTGAATAATATGAAAATTCAAAGACAAAAATATATTTTTACTGTCATTAATGTAGATATTGTAATAATGTTGCCCTTCTTCAGAAGCTATTTAAAAAAAAATGATTTCATTGCTTTTATTGCCTCAAAATTATGCATTAGTCCAATTTTTTTAATATCTCCTCCCTTGAAAAAAAGCTATTTTTTTCTTCTTGATGATGCTTTTTAAGATTAAAGATTTAAAAAATAAAAACAATTGAAAAAAATTTCTTTTGTAGGCAAAAAAAGAAAAAATTGAAAATTTTAATCCCTTATCCAACCTAATTGATAATTTGCTGATGTTGATGGTTTAATAGCGTATCATACAGGATGTTCCTTTGAAATAATATGAACCTGATTATAAGTCGTATTTAAAAAAAAAATTTTTGTCCACCTAAGCAATTGAAAGGTGTATCTATCTCCCTGTGTATTCAATAAAAGTTAAAAGAAAATTTTTGTATTTACTAAATTGTATCCTGTTGATTTGATTTTCTCAAGGGAATAGAATACCTAAAAATAAAAAAAAATGAATACCTTTATCACTTTACCAATTTTTTTTTTCTTCTTCAAAATGATATGATATCTAATTTCACGCATACTTTTATCACTTTAAAAGAATTTTCATATAATTTTTTTCTTGTTCAAAAATCAAGAATAACCTTTTTTTTTAATTCTAAACTGTTTCCGACCCCTGTGATTTACTATGTTATATCATAAGTATAAAAATAAGATAATATTCTTTCTTTTTGTTTTTATTTTTCATGGTTTCCCATATAAATAGGAGCAAAAGTATGAGGGATATTTTATACTCCCCATTTTACACACAATAAAAAAAGAATAATCTTTCAGCGAAATTTTCTGATAAAAAAGCATTCAAACGCGATAGAACAAAAGGTTGTTGTTTTTTTTTCGTACAGAGAATTATGTTATTGCGGGAGAAAGAAACGATAAGTATGAAATCATTGCGGTTAAAAAACATTATAAAGTTAATGTATAGCCAAATAAATTATTTCTAACATTATAGAAAAAGGGGTTTTATCTTTTCATAAGTCTTTTCTATCGTACATCAGAACATAATACAAAAAAAAAAAGGTCATAAAATGTTGTTTAAGTAATGATTTTATTCATGTTGAGAAATTATGGATAATAAAATAAAATATTACCAAATAAAACAACTATATTATTTTAAATCAGAAAATGATGAAATATTTCTACATAAAATATGAACTAGAAATGACGAATTAATGTACTTGTATTATTTTACTTGAAAACAAACGAAAATATAATAATTAAAGCTGTGTCACAAGACTTACATTAAAAAAAAACAGAAAAAAAAAACATGACAACATTTTTATTTTCTTTTTTTTTATATTTTAAATTTATATTACCGCCTAAGAGCATGACCTATATCATCCTCTATTAGATACAAGATATTATTTTCTACACAAAATTCTGTATGGTACAAATATCAAAGCCATGATTTTTATTGTATACATGTGTATGTATTACATAAAGCCTAAAGATCCTATCCATTTTGCTTATGCATCATAAATCAGAGTTTTCAGCAAATTCGTGAAAACTTAATTAACTTGAAAATTTATTAAGTCTTTTATCATTAAAATTCATTGAATTTTTTCAAAAAGAGAAAAAAAAAAAATCTAAAGAAGTTAGAGTTTTGGTGTAGAAAAAGAAAAAAACAATAATAATTTTTGGTTGAAGAAAATGAGAAAACTCTTCTTTCTTTTTTTGTAAAGTAATAGTATTGTACATATACGTTAGTATGTACGTATATATAGAATGTTGCTTTAATAAGAAAAAGAATCTTTATAGCTGCTTCATAAAGATAAAATTTTTCGCGTGTACAAAATGTTAAATTAATATGCAAATACATTTTTCTTAGATACATTTTTTTTTCTTCTGTTGTTTTTGTTTTTCCTTAAAGAATACTGCTTAATCAACTTTGGACCGTCGTAATAAGTTATTTTACTTACTTATTTATCGTTGGTTTATTAATTCAATTTTTCATTTTTTTAAATTTTTTTTTTTTTTGTACGATAATGAATTTGTCATTTTTGTTATTTTTTTTTTTCATGAAATGAGCAATTGTTTGGTTTTAATTGATTTTTATTACACAAAGAAAAGCAAAAAGTTTTTAATGAAAAATAAGCAGAATACATATTTTATTTTTCGATCTTCAAGTTGACAAACTGTGATACTATCTTTAAGGTATTTCCTTGCTTAGTCCTGTAACTACAAATTATAAAATATGTCTTTTACAGATATTATGTACATATTTTTCGTTTTCTTGTTTTTTTTTTAACTTTATGAATTATGCATTTTCCTTATAAAGAAAAACTTTTTGATTTCAAAATAAGATCTGTTTTAGTTAGATACACTCGTAAATCTTATTGTAGAAGTTACTTATAATTCAAGTACATTTACAGATTTATTTTTCTTTTTGTATCTATATATTTTCAATTCAAATGTACTTTTGTGAGAATTTCAGAAAGAATAATAATTTTAAGTAAAGAAAATTAGTATGTGAGTTAAAAAAAATAATTGTAAATCTAGTCATTTTTTCAGTTTTCTCTATTTTAATTTTAAATGATTCTTAATTGCTCTAGTTCAAGATAAATTTTTCCGTAGAAAAAAAAAATTAATTTATAAAAGTATACCGACGACGTATTAAATCTACTGCATTGTATTCTGAGCCCATTATATTCTGAATATGTAAATACATATATCAGTTTTCATTCTGTAATAAATTTTATGATGAAAAATAATATTTTTATTTACTGTGCTGATGCAAAAATATAAATATAAATTGAGTATAAATTTTATGAGATCATAAAATCACTTTTATGTACAACAAAAGGTCCTTATCATCATAAGTTTAAAAGGTTAATATCATGTGAAAATTACGCGAGAATGAATTGATAAAAAAAAAATGAGGAACAAAGAAACAAAAACAAATAGTGACAAGAAAAATTAATAGAATTATTGATGACACCTGCTGTCACGGAAATGAACTACATGAATAAATTGAGCATGAATTGAAATTGTTGTAATATTTTATAGGTATATCTGTAAAAAAAATGTATTTTATTTTATTAAAACTGTGTCTCTAATTTTTTATTTTTCAATAAAAATCCTGATTTTAAGTAAAATTTAAATATAAAATAAAGAAAAAACAAAACTGACTTACAAAAAAGTAAAAAGAAAAACAAATTACATACATATGTAGTTCTTTCGATGTAGGTACATACAGCCAGCCAACATTCAAAAATCAAAGTACCACAAAGCTACTTTTGATGTGTTTGTTCTTGGAGAATAAATCAAAAGGAAAGTGGTTAGATTTATTGAAAACGTAACTAAAATTTTCAAATAAATTTAAAAAAAAAAAATTTTAGTACATATCTTCATAATTAATCCACTTTATAAGAACGACAAAGAGACATTCTTTCAACACATGACCGACAGCTTCATCTCTCTGCAAATCATATTTACTTTATATGTATCACGCGAAACTTTATTTTTCACGTATTTAACAATCACTACATTTCATGAAAATGATAAATTTATAAAAAAATACTAAAGAAAAACCACTGAAATTAATGAAAATTTTGCACACTAGTTTAGTTTTCACTTGAAATTTATCAATTTTGGCGCGTCAATTGGTTGAATGTCAAATAAAAGGAGAAAAGAGTTCTCGTTTTTTCTTTTTGATTGAATAAATTCGAACCTATGAATTTTTTCGTTGATACTTGACAGTGGTAAACGTCTTAGCTAAATTGTAGGTCAAATTTTTTTTGGCCTCTACTACCCACAAAATAAAAACTATTTCTCCTTTTATCTGACATTAAATCAATTAACGCGCCAAAACAAAACATATAAAGTTTGTTCAGTGTGTCAGATTCTTGTGTTCAAAATTTTCATTAATTTCAATAGTTTTTCTTTAGAAATTATTTATAAATTTAACATTTTCGATAAATACATATAATGATCGTTAATTACATGGAAAATGTAGTGTCGCTTGTGAATATAAATTAATTGTGATTTTCGGGGTGTTGAAGTTTTGTCGGTAATGTATAAGAGAATGCTATACATACTCGTATGTATTTTTTCTGTGTGGTGTACAGAAATCAGCATCATTGTCAAAATAGGTATGTAGTATGCTACATTGGGCCCTAAAATTAATATTTCAAAAATTTATGTAATGATTTTATTTTTTAAATTGTTCCTTCAATTACTACTTTCCTCCTTACTTTTTTTCAGTAACATCTCTTCGCGAATACCTGTTTCTGGATATTACTGTAGTTCGTGAGTACAAACTATTTTCTTTCTTATTTACTTTGTTTTATATGTACATACCTGTTTTAATTTTTTTCTTTATCCATGAGAATGCTTTTATTCTGGGATTAATATAATATTCTTTGGACTGGTCATTCAATAGAAGTAATTTTTTTTAAATTCTCTATCACAAAAAAAAAAAAAAACTTTTTTTCAAAGTGTATTACATAAAATTTCAATTTAAAAAAAGCAAAAGAAAAGAAAAAAGATTGACTGTGTAAAATAACACAAATCAATGATTCATTAAGTGTTATTTCCCTTTGATCAAACTCTTTTTTTTACATTTTTTTATACCCAAATTTCTTCCGGAAAAAATTGAGAAAATGTGTCAATAAAATTTCGCACATTTTTCACTTCAATTTCAAATTTTTTTCCAACATTTTATTTTATTTTTTTACAAATTTGCTGTTGAATTTAGCAAATTTTATGCATTCACATAAATATAACAATAGTTTTTCTCCCCATTCTGTATATTTTTTTCAATATGTTTGGTATAAATTCATAAAAAGGACAAATTTACAGAATCCGTCGCGGTCTGCATATAAATAGGCTTTCTATTTAAAATGTATCATAACTTTTCTCTACTTTTTTTTTTTTTGTAAAATTTTCTATGATGTTAAGATAAAAACATAAATATTAAATTTTGAGAAAATATCAATACTCACTTTTTAATACATGAACTGAATTGATAATGAGAAAGAATAGCTAGAAAATTTCTTTCATTTTCAGTTTTGTAACAGGAAATTGCCACAAATAATAGTAGTTTCAATTGAATAAAAGGATATGAAGAGGGGAAAAATAAATGCAAGGTATTTTCTTTATATATCGTATATGAATTGTATAACTAAGTTTTTTATTTTGTGGTGAAATATTGAATATATGAAAAAAAAAAAAAACTTTTTTATTTTTGTTTTGATATTTTCTGCCTTTTTTCATTTAATTTTGAATATAAGCTTTTTTTTCTATGATTATGTATATGATATTCAATTTGTTTATTCAATATGGAATACTAAATATGTAGTTAGTTTGTGTATTTTGATTATTACACAAGATATAATGAAGGTTGAGTAAAATTATGTAAATTAACCGTGTCTAACGAAGAATCTGTTCAACATATTAAAATAAATTGTTGTAATCCAGAAAGGGTTGGTTTTAAATTAAATTTATGATCTATTGTGGAATGAAGAAACACATATTATACATATGTATGTACCTATATACTTGTGTATATGTATTTGTCATAAATTGAATCTAATTGGAATTTTATTAAAATTTTTAATTGTTCACATTTACTATATACATAATTTGAAAAATCAGTTTTTTTGCTTCTTATAAAATTTGGAAATTATGAAAAAAAAAACGTTTTTTAAATTTGATAAATTCAAAAAGTTCCATACAAAATCAATATTTGTTTCGAATTGAATAAATTTAAATTCAAATCAATCAATACATTGACCATAAAATTTTTTTTAAAGAAAAAAATATTTATGGCGAGTTATGTAGATTCAAACTTTTTGAATCATGTCACTTAAAGTGTTAAATTTTACAAATTATTTTAGAAAATATGAAGGGAAATTATTTTGAATATTAAAATATTTGTCTTTTTTTTTTTTAAAGATAATTTATCAAATTTTCTTTTTGTCCTTTCTGAAACATATTGAAAATATATGTATATAAAATACGTACATCTATTCTTTTTGTTATACTCGTATATTCTTCAAAATTGTTTAGTTAAACTAACAATAAACATTCCAAAAATTTTTCCATACACAAAAGTTTCACCCCTAAAATTTATATATTAATTAATAGTCTTTGTCCAGTCTTATTTAAAATACAACAAAATAGTTATGTTATTTATTTTATTGTGTGTGTATTGAAGGTGATGGGTGGGTTAAGAAAGTCCAAGCATTGATTTATAAATTTGTTATACAAATAAAAGATAAAGAACAATACCTATATGAACATACATATTACATATACATATCGTATTCATAATATACATATTTTTTGAAAGTGTATATGCAAATTATTGCTGAAAATTTGTCATATTCCAGTAAAAGGTCTTGGTTTCGTTTTATTTTTTTGTTGTTGTTGCCTGAATACTTACTGAATATTTTCAATTATTAAAATGTTGTTGATTTATGTACAATCTATATAAAGGCGTTTCAGAACGTGTAATATGTAAAAACTTCTATCTCATTTTAAATGAATGTTTATACACATACCTTAATACATGTATATGTACATATACATATAACTATTATATCTGGCAAAGATTTATTGATTCATTTTTTATCATTTCCTATAAATTACAATCAAATTGCGTAAAGAATGAGAAGATATCCAAAATGTTCAAAATAATAGATAGTAAATGATAATATATAACAGTATACATATACATATGGCTTTTATATGTTAGATATAAAAAAAAATAAGTAAAAGTATGTAATATTGATGATATAGAATGATAATAATATATTGTGGTGTTTATAGGACTCCCTAAGGAGTATTAATGTCCACCCAGCTTGTTTGAACTTCATAAAAATGATAACGTATGTAATATATGAAGAATTTAATAGTTTTACTTTTTTTTCTTATGGCATTTTTTTGTTTTAATTTTCAGTAAGTTCGTTCAATTTCTTTGTTATTTAAAAAGACAAAGAAAACTTTAAATAGTTCAAAAACTAATTTTGTAATTGAATTATTTACGCTTATTTTCCTTCTTATTATTCATTGAGCTTACTGTTGTATTCATGTTTTTGTTGTATGTTTAAAAAAGAATTGGACGACATTTTTTTACTTTTGAATAATTTTCCAAAATTTGATTGTTCAGATGGCACTTTCAAATAAAATATTTGTCACATTTCAATTTCAATGCTGTTGAATTAGTAAAAAGCTATAAATGCACATAAATTAAATACAATTTTCTTAAAAGCCTTCATTTTTTTTTTTGCAAACGTTTTTTTATTAATATGTTTTTTGTTTTGTTTTTCTTTTCTTTTTCTTATACGATAAAAAGACCATAAAAAAGTGTTTCTTTAGGAGTATGGATTAAAAGAGATTACAAATTTGATCATATATCACAATCAAAGAACTTCACAAATATCCTTATTGAAAACTTATGTTGATTTTTATTGAATGTCCATTTGTTTTTGATATTTCAAATTCCGAATGTTTTTTTTTTTTTGATTCTTGTTGTTGAAATGTGAAAATAGGGTGCATAAAAATGAGAATATTGATCAATTTTATAAAAACTATATAAGCACATAATACATATTTTAATCTACTCTAGTGTGAGGTATTTTTCATTTTTGTAAGTGATTTTTGATTAATGATAAAGATTATTTATGAATTTTTCTAAAACTTTCTTTTATTTTTCTAAAAAAAAAAATCAGGTTACAAAACCACAAACTTTTTAGATAATAATAATTAAAAATCAAATTTCATTCAAAATTTCCAAATATGTATATAGAATATTTTGTATAAAACAGTATCGAATTTAAATAATTAAAATTCACAGTATAATATAACACCGCAACAAAAGTCTTTTTATAATTAATTTTTGTTATATTATTCGTTAAGGATATCCCAAAGGATATATTAATTACAAAAATATTTCTGTGTCACTGAAGAAAATTGTAAAAAGTGAAATTAAATTTTCAGAAAATTTATAAAACAAGATTGTTTTGAAAATGTTTTATAAAGTACATATATACATACATATAAGGAAACAGAATATCAATTAGTAACAAAAGTGAGAAAATTGTTACGATGATGATATTGTGGTTTATTATATAGGGAAAACCCTTTTTTTATTATTATTATTTTCTAATGAGATGTCACTGTGGAACTTTAATTACAGCAGCATCGCATAAATTGAATTTATATTAACGTTTAATATAGAAATTTGTTCTGTTATTGTTATAGGCAACAGGTATTCAAATTATAAATTTAGATATGTAAATTAGTAACGGAAATATGACTTGAGAATAGTCATTAACAATGAAATTCAATATTGTTGTTTTCGTGTAGATAAATCCCAAAATCAATTTTGAATTTATTGTCGTTATGTAGAACTTTTTATGAATTAATATTTTATTAATTTTTGGATTTGAAATAATAGATTTAAAGGGATGAGATTTTCTAGTTTTTTTTTTTTTTTTTTTTTTTTTTTTTTTTTTTTTTTTTTTTTTTTTTTTTTTAAATTGTACTATGAAATCTGCAACAGAAAAAGGGGCTCAATTGACCTCGAAAAGTTTGACTTGATCTAGTAATATAAGTTGGACTTAAAATATAAATTAAATTACATAATATCTTCACATATGTACATACATGTACATGAAATTATTGAAGGAAAATGTCAAGCAAAAAAAGTTTAAATTTATGCATTTGTTTAGTTTGAATAATAATAATAATGAATTCTTCGAGTCAAAAGACAGAAGTCAAAGCTTAAGGCAATCATAAAAATTTCTTATGTTAAAATAAATACAATTTCAAAAAAAAAAAAAAAAATGTAAATGAGTTTTTCAGTGATTTTCTCTGTCAAAAAGTTGTACAATATTGTAGTACCCTCTATGCATTTTATTTTATATGAAAGATGAGTGAAATTGTGTTAAGAGACAGCTGTTGTTTTTGTCATCATTTTCATTATATATTTCGTATTGTGGTTGTATGTAGATTTAAATATATAGTCAGTGTTAGCCTCAGGAAATTAAAATGGGGAGTGTCACTGATATTATCAATATTTTAGGAAGTTATTCTGTGTGGGGAAAATATTTTAATATATGTATGAATGTACTAAATAATTTAAAAAAAAAAAAAATCTTTAAAAAGGACTCTTTTTTCCTTTTGGTGATGATGTTAATGAATTGAAAAGATTAGATTATGATGAATGAACAGATTTTTGATACAGGAACTTTATTGTATTCAAAATATATGAAAAAAAAAGTAATAATAAAAATAAAAAATTAAAAAAGAAAAATCATTGAAATTTTTGAAAATTAAATTATTTTATATTTTATTGGATTTCTTTTGAAGAATTTTAAACAGATTTTATTGGGTCAAAGGATAGTTAAATTTTGAATTTTGATTTTTCATACTTAAAAATACTGAATGAATAATGATCCGTGAATAATTTAAACAAGGACTTTTTGCATTTCTAATATTCAATAAAAAATTTAATACTTCCTAAAAAGAAGTGTAACAAATTATGTTAAGTGTTAAAGAATTTTAAATTTACATAATTGATTTCAATTTCTTTTTAATGAAATTTAAACTATTAAATGTTCAATACATCTATCAATTATTATTTTTTGTTTAAGATATTTTCGATTTGTATAAAATATAAAAGTACTTTCTATGAAATCTTCATAATATGCTTGAGAAGAGCCGGCAAATTTATGTATATTCATATAGATGATGTTTTTTTCCTAGTTTCTTCATTTATTTATTCATATTTTTTTTTTTTTAAGTCTCTCGCGCTTACAATATTTTTTTATTTTATTTTTATTTTTTATTTTTATTGATTGTGAGTGAGAATCAAGCATTACAAATTACATATATTCTATGTATTTTTACAATTTACAGTGGGAGGTGAAAATTGTCTATATAATAATCATAATAATAATAATATGAATGAATGAATTAATGGAATATTGGTAAACTAAAAATAAAAGAAATAAAATATTAAAAAAAATCTATCTGCAATTTGATATACGTTTAACCTTAGTTCTAATAATATGCGTGAAATTGAAATCGTTATGAGATTTCCCGTTTTGCAAATAATCGATTCATGTGCGGATTGTCTATGGATGCAAAAAATTACATTTATTTTACATACATTTACAATAGCATGGATAATAAGCGAAAAAGAGATTTTTACTTACTTATTCATATAATACCATTATTTCATTTTATATTTTATTATTTTGAAATAAACATAGATTTCGATAAATGAAGTTCACGTAATTGTTATTTTGAAAAAGGTAAAAAATAATAATAATAATAATAAAATAATAATGAAATAGAGAAAATTTCGTAAATATGCAATCATATACAATTAATTAATTTTTTCTTGAATAAATAAATATCAAGTATAGATAATAATTTATTTGTTTTGAATATTATAAAGAATATGTTTTATATACACTTTAAAATATTTTATAGATTATTCTGAAAACTGTTTTTTTTTTCTTCTGCTTTTAAATTGATGTTTTTTGATAGAAGATAGAAATATGAAAATGATATATTTTTCTTAAATTTTCCGTTTCATACTGTGTTAAGTGTTTCCTATTTCTTATAATAAAGTGTGATAACCTAGTCACTAACCCTAAGAACAAAAAATGTATTTGAACATTTTTTTTTATACTGTAGCTACGTTTTTTTTGCTATAGTTTTGATATATCACATCAATATACAGTATAACGTCCCAATGGGAATCCTTATGACTTTATACACAAATGATATTTCTTAGTTTAACGTCAAGCGATTTATTTATCTCCAAAGTTTTTTTTTTTTTTTTTCGTCACTATATGTTGTCATATCGATTTATGTCAACCTTTCTCATATGATAAAAAAACATTAACTATATCGGATGTCATCTAAAATATATATAAAAATTCACGCTCTTTCTAATGAAAGTAGTGACAATAAATATTATTGGAATCGCAAGGGTATCCTCGTGTCCATTTCATACAACAACAACAACAACAATAAAAATCCTTTAATTTTCTTTTATCATTTCATAAAGTAGATTTTCTAATACGAAATTTTTTATCGACATTAAATTTTCAAGTCGGATAAATTGTATGAATTCTATTTCTTTTGTAATCACAATCCTTTAATTCTTATAAAAATCCCTTTGTTTTCATTTTTCTTATGTAAAACCAAGTAAAACGTAATGTATTTATATTGTATGACAAAAATTTCTTTAGATTTTAAGCATAGAATATAAAATTTACAGATAAAATATAAAAGGATAATCATGACTACAATTCTTTTTTGTTTTTCTTTTTACTAAATTTCTTCTATTATAAAAGGTACATTTACCAACAAACGAAAAAAAGGGTGTAAATTACCATTGTATTCTGTAAAAAACTTTTTTATCTAATCTTGATTAGTATTATTTTTCTTATTTTGAAAAAAAAAAAAATTTTTTTTTCTTTTTTACTTTATATACAATTTGAAAGAAAATTGCGGTAATGTTAGAGATTTGTTTGCGCATTAAGAAGAAATAAACAACTTGGTATAATGTATAATGTGATAAGGATAAAATTTTTTTAAAGACTGCTCAATTACTTTCTATTTATGCAAATCCTTGTTTAATGTGGTCGCGATTATGTTCTGTGTTGCGAAGGACTAAAAACTTAAAAAGATATATACATTTACGATTTGGGGATCCAATTATGTTTTCTTTCTTTTTTTTTTCAAAATGAATACATCTAACACCGAGGTGTTTTATGAACTGCTAAAAGTATGATCTACTTTAAATTATTCGTATTTGATTATTAACAGATAACAGAACTCTCAACGCATTTGACTTTTGTTAATGACATTTGAATTACAAGTACTGAAAAATAAAATAGCTACCTGTCGACATTTTTATTGTACAATAAATCCAGTTAAAAAAAAAAAAGAATGAAAAATAAAAATAAAAAAATATAATTTAAAATAAACAGTCCTTAAAAGATTACTACTTAGTTTCCTCTTCTTTTGCTATATAAAGACTCCGACTACATATTTTCATAATTAAATATCCCAAAATTTATTTTGATTTTTAATCTTGTTTTTTTAGTTGAAAGACTAATTAAAAACTCTGTGGAAGAAAGAACTACATAATTATGAATTAAAAAAAAAATTATATTATTTCAGTAATAAAGCCTTTTTAGCTGTGTTTTTTACTGGTTTATACATGTATGCCATAGTGTTTCTATGTATCTCTGTTAATTTTATACAACACGGTCATTCTTTACGAAAGTGTTTGTCAACAGTCCTTTTTTTTAACTACAGTATTTACCCAAATAATAGTCCTATAAATACATCCCTCACATCAAGTCCATTGTGATTTAATTTATTGGTGATTATCCTTATCTCATTCGACCTGGCCAAATGTTGTAATTAACCTCACACTTATTATAATTGTGCAGATGAAAAAACAAGAAGCCAGAATATAAAATGTAATAAAAAACAAAAAATAAATACGAGAAAATTTTGTATCTATATTTCTTCGAAACAATATTATTATTGTCCGAATGAATTTAAATAGTGTATCATGTGATAAAATTTAAATTAACCATAAAACAAAATTAGGTATATGGCATATGAAAGGTGTATAGTATGGTATATTTTGTATATACATACCTACATATGCACATACTTCCATATAAGGAAAATTAAATACGATTTCATAATGTGAATTGTTATTCTAATTTGAGTATATTTATCGCGTAAAGTATCTTTGTAACAAACAAGAGAGTGTTGTAATAAAATATTAAATCAAACCAAAGTTACATTTTGAGAGGGAGTAAAATAAAAAAAAATAAAAAAAATAGAAAAATAAGAAATTTATTTTCTTGCGGTCCCTTTTTTAGTATTATCCTATTTTGGATTCGTGCGATTATCTGTAAATTTTTGGTCCTGAGAAAGGTCGAATACGAAATGTTATTATTCCATTAAATATAATATAATGCTTTGACATACCAAATACTTTGTATTAGGGTTTCAGGGCATGATCTGATTACCTAAACTTATGAATGATAAGTTAATGAATTTTCTGTATTTTAATCTTACAAAAGGTTCAGGATATTCACATATATGTAGTATGTATTTAGTACTTATAAAATGTTGGTTTATATTAAAAGATAAATTTACTTAATTTACGCTTTTATGTATGGTACAACAATTTATGTAGGATACTATAGAAGTGTTAAAGAAAAACATTTATCCTGTTTAAGTATAATAATATGATTGTTTTAAAAATTATGGGTTTTATTTCAATTTTTATATGTGGGATGATTTCAAGATATAAAAAAGAATGAAAATAATTTTGAATTTTTTTTTCATTTAATTTTTCAATATTTTATGTAAAAGATTTTTTTAAGTACTTATGTATGTATGTAAAATATATTATAGATGATTTTGATTTTTCGAAAGTATAGGGTGTGTCGTGGAACATATCCGAGAGAGACGTTTATTTACTTTTTCTTTTTTACAAATAAATTAAAAAAAAAAATATAAACGTACTTTCATATCTTATGAGAAAAACGAAATTCTTGCAAAAGGAAAAAAAAATAATGCTGCACCTGTAGTACATTATAAATAAGAATCTAGATATTTTATGTTTAAATAGAATTATGGACTGGTAACCCTATGTACACGACATTACGGGACAATAATATAATGATCGTTAGCAAGTTGTTAGAAATTTTTTCTCTTTTTTTTTGTAATAATTTTTTTTTTCAATCGATTTCCCTTAAATTATTATCATATATCGCGAACGCTACTCAACTATAAAAATACCACCATCTGCCACAATGCCAGTTTATATATAGAGTCGTGAATCGTCAGCTATTTGATTAACGATGCTAATCGATTCAATTAAATATTTATGGGCTACAACAACAGATTTCCATCCATAGAAAGTTTTTTTTTTTTCTGTTTTTTAAAATAGTTAGATATAAATAAAAAATTTCAAATTTTCGTTGTTATTTACTTTATTACTTTTACTATATAAAGACTTTGTTGTAATTTTATTTGAACAAAATAAAAAAAATATAAGAATAAAAATTGTACGAACTAAAAATTCGATTAAAACATACAGTATAGCACTTTGTAAAAAAAAGAATTAAAAAAAAAAAAGACAGTATCTGACTAGTTTTTCCTTGTACATCACCTCAATCTATCTTTAAACCAACACGTATAATAAAATACAACATACATAGTTCAATTCTTTAAAGACATTTTTACACAAGATTATGTTAATTCGTTCAATTGTCGTGATTGAAAATTTTTCCAAATCTTTCCTGATCAGTAGTAGTTTACCTGGGTTCCAGTTTCACGTTCTTTTTTAACAATGTTCTTTTAATACATATTATTAACTTACATATCAATAAATTTTTCTTTTTCATTTATTTTTTCCCTTGGTTTCGTCTAATTTTTATTTTTCATTTTGGATAGTTTTGGATACGGAAAAAACGATTTTCATAGAATTTGCATATCATTTTGGTGGGCATAATAGGATAAGATTTTGATTTTTTGGTTTTACAAAACCAAAAAAATAAAAAAAAAAGATCAACAACAAAAAAAGTAAAACATCATTTTTGGCTTAATTACACTTTCATAATCAAAATCAATTGTGTAAATTTAATTTAAGATACAAAGATACATTATGTATGTACCTAATACCTATGTATATATATGTACATATGTATATATTTATATAAACGATAAATATTATCTATCTTTGTAATGGCAATTACTGTTAAATAATCGTTTATATAGATACATTAAAAAACAAGAAAAAAAAAATAATAAGAAAAAAACAAGAAAAAAGTATCTTTATTAATAACAATAAAAAATTTATTCATAAATGCAATTGCATGCAGACAAGTATCGCATATCTTTTGATTAAAATCACGTTTTCCAATATAATTTTTATTAGAAGGGAAAAAAAGGAAAAGGGAAAAGATTTAAGAAAAATTATATACGATAAAAGTAATCGTAATAATATTTAGCAAAATCAAGATACATATACATATGTATATATATACTTACATATACATACATATGTATACATAGGTATATAATGTATAATTTGATCAGAAGATTTTAAATATCATTTACAGCATCGTACAATCGCGAATCATTCAACACCTGTTTTAAAATTGAAATTTTTTTGTAAGTGTTGTATAATATGCGTAAAATATATTTTTTTTTCCAGTTTATAAAAATTACTTTCAATTCGTATTTGATCATGATTGAATCGAATTATTAGTATTATATTACTTCTACATCATCAAGGAATCAGAAAAAAAAAGTCACATATTAAGAAGCATCAGAAAATCTGATTATCTTAAGCAGGTTATGGATCGTTTTTTTTTCTTTCTTATTTTATGTTTTTTGTTTTTTTTTAGTTTTTGAGCTTGCGTGCTATGGATCAATCTTTATATAAAAGTTTTAAGCTCAATTTAGTCAAGTATGGATAAATTTATTTTGATCAATATGATTTAAGTATCGACTGATCGAATTATTATTTTATTATTATTATTACTTTTGTTGTTGTTGTTGTTATTGTTTTTTTTATTGTTGCATGAAATATCTAAAGATACTATTTTATAAAGGTGTTGAAATTATATTGTTCGTGTTAAATTTTATGAATTTTTTCTCAGTTGCAAGCATATTTTTTTTTTTTTTCAATAAATTCTTCTTTTTTATTTTTTTTGTGTATTTCTGTTGTTTTACCAATATAATTGGAAAGATTGTAAGAGCATATAAAATGTTTTATATTTCATATACAAAATTTACAGTAAATCAGTAATAACATATGCTTATCAAATGTGTTGCGAAAAATTTTGATTTGTTATGCTTTGTGAAATTTACGTGAGAAAATTCAAGCAATTAGCACTCGGTTAACATAAAAAAACAGTACCTACATACTCGAAAATTATAAGCAGAAGTTTTCTATAAAAAAGTGAATTGGGAGATTATATTGTTTCATGAAACATACATATGTATATCTTAATTTGCAATCGTTTAGCTACAAGAAGGTGTCAGTGTATGTTTTTTATTTATTTTTTTTTTTTAAATTTATTATTTCTTAATTGTTTTATTTTGTTTTATTTTAAAGACTTTCATAATGGATATTATATAGCTTGAATGTAGGTACATACACACATATGTATATTAAGATTGATAAAAATGTGTTAAAATAAATACAAAAAGACATAATTTTTGAATTTTAAATGATCAATTTTATATTTGAAATTTGAAAAATTAACAGCTTTCTTTAAATCTTAAATTTTGCATTATTTCAGAAAAAAAAAACCATATATTTATTGAGATGAGTTTATCTCTTAAACTTATCGCCAGATGTTTCTTAATATTACAATATTCACATAAAACTTACCATTTTTACATATTCTTATACAAAAAAAAAAACCCAGATAAAAAAAAAAACAGTTTTACCTACAGCATCATTTCAGAAATAACAATTCGTACAATATTATACAAATCTGACTCTGTTTCTTTATTTAGTTATATTATCTTATTATTATAATGCACACGTGGCTTCTTCAGTAGTAAAATGACGTTTCATTTGATAAGATTTTTTCTAAACACTTTTATTTAAAAAAAAATAAATAAAGAAATAACATATCGTTCTTGACTAAGAAGCAGTCCACCATCTGCAACTGAATCATAGATATGTATGTATGTATGTATGTATTAGAATTTAGCTTGTATGGTGGCATATATAATACATAGCCTCCTTATTCGTAATTGTCATGTTCATTCTTCTCAAAATTCTAAATTGGAAATTTTCATTCATTGTAAAAACACCTTCGGATAAACCATTGTGTGCTAAATAGATTTTAGAGGATCAATACACAAAATACTGTTGTATTTTTTCTATTAATGAATAGACAAAAAAAAAAAAATGAAATAAGGAAGAAAAAAAATTTAGTTTGTGACTTTTTTAGGCGATATAAAGTGATTTATGAATAACATTTAAAAATTTTGAATGATTTTTATCTTAAGAACAATATGCAAAGTTTAAGAACATAAAAGTCTGTATTTTCCAATTTCTTATGAAAAATTTTCTAATTCTAAATTTTACACTTTAATTATATACAAAAAATTATAGTACTACTTGTATGTATATAGTACAATATATGAAAAATCAATAAAAACTTTTCCTTTTTTTTTCATTTATATTTTCTGTATGATTTAAATCTTTGATAAATTTAATTGTAAATATTGTGTAAATATTTAAATAAAATGATGGTTGACATAAAAATTGGCCGCATTTATTTGTTTCTCATTAAAATATCATGGTTTTAATGAAATGTCACCGCTTACCATATAGAAGCAATGAAGTTAATTACATCAAACGTATACTAAATGTATACGTACGTGTTCCAGGTTCTGGATTCTGATGTGTTGTTTACAAATGCTTTTATGTTGTATATAATAAACGATATGTAAATTAATGTTGACATAAATAAACCCTCAGGACGATTTATGATTTTTTTTTTTTTATTTTACATTTGCCTTTGATTCATTTATTAAAAGAAAATTATAAATAGTAGTTTGTAAAGTGACTAAAGAACGAAAACTTATTTTCTTAAAAAAACAACTTACTTTATGTTTTATTTGACTAAGTGTATCGTAAAACTGTGATATGCTGATTAAATGGAAATTATCAGTAACCTTATCTTTTTAATTTCTTTAATAAAATGAATTTTCTTTCAATTAGATTCTTTTTTTTTCTTCGCCTCATAAATTTTATCAACTGAATCTAATGTTAATAAAAAAATTTTTATTTGCAATGTGATGTTTTTTTTTTATTGCAAAGTTTTTATTTAAAAATAAATTTTTAAAAGATGTAAAAGTTTGTTAATTGTTTTTAATAAGATTGTTTGTTATCGATCAGATTCAATAATCGTATATAATATCAGTGTTCGTCATACTGTAAAAATTTTTCAAATTATTTGAATGGGACCGGTTTTAAAATTTGAAACATTTCAAAGAAACTTTAAATGAATTCATCAGATAATGATTTTTGGAAGAAGTTTGATATTGTTTTTTTTTTTTATTTGGAGAAAATTAAGGAAAAAAAAAGTAATATGTATACAATAAAGGATATACTGCTATAAAAAATTCAATTTCAAGGGGTGTTTACATGTCATGAGTAAATAATACATAGTTTCTTGCGATGTTACTTTCTGTTTCTTCTTATTTATTTCTTCTTAAATTTTTTCTTCTTTGCCTAATCGAGATTTATATCTTTTGGGAAGAAACAATTAGGTGTTGAAGAATATCTATACCCATAAAAATTACAGGAAATATCTAAGAAGATACGAAGATAATTTAATTTTTATAACTTTTATTTTATACATTATCTCTAAATACACCTTTTTATTCAAGAGAAAATAATAAATAGACAATTTTCAAATATAATATTTAGTATTGTTCTTTGCTTATTTTTTTTAATACAATAGTACATTTAATGTATCTACATATATGAAACTATTGCGAAAAAACAATATATTTTTTAAAAATAGATATATATTACATCTTTGCACTATATGATACGTATATATGATAATATTGGTCTCTTCTGCTGATCGTGTTACATCCCATCGGGTATCGACCGCATGACCTAAGAGATAAGTATCGAAATTTGCGTTTTAACTGCCCGCTGTTGAAGAAAAATAAAATTTATCAGTGGGAAGCAAGATAATCGAAAGAAAACTGCATTCTTTTTAAGTTTTAAGTTTATAAGTATAATGTATCTGTAAAAGTATCTAAACTATAAGTATATTTTCTTATACGTATAAATATATAAAATGAAACACGGATCCGCACTGTTAATTGTAAGTACACTTCTACAATTCTTATAGACTTTAACTTTAATACTTACCTATAAAAATTCTAAAGATGTGTACTGATGAATGTAATCGATTTATGTAGGTACAACATCGCCTTCATCTTCTTCCTTCTTCTAGAATTATATAGAAGTTAGATACATACTCGGTATGGTTAAACTATAAAAATAGCCAAGCTAAAGTCTTTGTTTATAATAATATGTGATTCTATATACATATATGTACATATGTACATATACTTACATACAAAAGTTTTTAATGTTCGACCTCTATTAATGTGTAGTATATACTCGCATATGCTAAAGCTATGATGTAAACGAAAAAGAATTCATAGTCATCATCATAACATAAAAGTCCCATGAATGCATATAATATTAAATATATTTTAACTAATATAACTTTGTACATAACATGTAACATACTCTCTTATAATATCATATAAAACGTCTGCTGATGTTTAGTCTATTTCATATAATACGTTTGATGTACATTATTACTATTATTATATTTTAGTCTTTTTAGATAGATAACAATAATTCTGATTCTTATTCTTCTTTTATTAAAATGTGCTTTTTTTCCCTTCCTTTTTAACAAAACAAAACAATATTTTGTATAGTTGGGTGTAGTATTTTGCTTTCGAATTAGTCATATTTATTACATGAAAATGTCTTAGACATTTCATATTCGAATAAGGTATAAACACCTTTGAATCTTTTTCGTTTTTTTTTTCTTAATAGAGAATTGAGAAGAGTCCAGTAATGTCCAAATATCCTTTTATTATGTCCACTCAAGTATAAACAATAATATATAACAGAATCGGGTATTATTAAACATTATATGAACATAAATTATAAACAAACATAAATGTTGTGTTCATTCAAGTGACTAAATGTTTACACAAATTTTGTTACAAGAAAAAAGAAACAAAAAAGTGGCATGCTGTGTAGTACAATATTTTACTTTTTTTTTCTTAGTACAAAAAACTACAAATAATAAGTACTTCATTGTGATGTATTAGAAAAAAAAAACATAATATTGTCTGTAAATTGGTTTTCATATTGTCGATAATAATTAGTATTGATAACATACATATGGTCATTGTTCATATTTGAAAAAGAAAAAAAAAAGATTTATTTCTCAAACAGTTCATTTATTTCAATTGACATTTAACACCACGTATTTCTGATGCATTTTGAAGATACTTTTGTCACTAATTTTTCCCTACAACATTTTTTTTTCCAAGTTCAATTGAGATTTCCAGACATTTTGTGAATTTGAAATGCATCAAAAATTTTATCTGGATTGTGAACCACGAGTCGTTGATAAAGTCGATGAACTTTTTTTTTGTATAAAGCTATTGATGATGAAGTGGTAGAATTCTGAAGTATTGAGTTTGATTTCTGCCTTAAATGATTTCATATCATATCTGAATACAATTTACTTTGGTATTTGGAGAATGAAGATTCACACTAAAAGGCTCAAAAAATCAATATAACATGAAAAAAATAAGGAAAATGTACTTACTTTTAAAATAAAATCCCAAACTTATTAAACTAATTTTTTAAAGTGTGTACAATTTTTTGTTGCTAAAGTTTTTTTTTTAAATTTGTTCAAGAACAGAAAATTAATTTAAATATTTTTAAATTAGAGCAATATAAAAAATAATCCACATACCACATAAATACAATAAATCAAAATAAATTCGTCATGGTAACCAATAAAATTTACGAGCCGGAAAACTAAAATCCTCCCACATTACTACCTAGGTTCTTTCTTTTTTTTTTCCTTTTTTTTTTTTTTTTTAGTTTTCAAGATACATAAGTGAACATACCCTCATCGTCCTGTGTTGTAACTTTAATTTTAAAAAAAAAACAAGTAAAATATAAAGAAAAACTGTAAAAAAATATAAAAACATAAAGAAAAGTGCACAGGAAAGTTAAAGCGCAAAATCGTTTTTAGCTTCTTGAAGGTTTTTCAACTTGTCTTTTTTTTTTGTACAAGGAAGAAAAATTGAATTTTCATCACAATCTCATAATAATAATAATAATAATATCCACGGTCGATATATAGGATAATGTGTTGCGGTCGTTGAAAATGTTGGCCTTTTAAACTCTCTTTCCCTTAAAGATTACACTATGTACTTTTTTATTTTTGACTTTTTTATTTTATTCTACTGTTTCTAGTAATTTATATCAAAATGAAAAAAATTTAATATAACTGATGTGGAAGGGTCATAATGGTACATGATCTTAAAGTTGTCGGTTGTTGTTGTTTTTTAACTTTTTGTATTGTATGAAAATTTCACTTGAAAAGACATTATTCGCCCTTGTTCAGTTTATTTATTACTATTTAAAAGTCATATGAGGAACACATACTTTTTTTCGGAATATCTATGAAATATGAAAAAACATGAAATGGGTGGCATTTTTTTCCTTCTTTAAAACAGTCAAGTTGAGAATTATGCTATATCGAATTGTAATATTGGACAACATCTTGTCATCGTAACATTTGCGTTAAAAGTAATTTCCACAGTATTCTGATGTTTTGTGTCAATTGAATGTGACTTTTGACCATAAATTTGTGGTTTGGTCTGGTTGTATTTTTTTTGTTTTCATATACATATTTGTACATATAAGTGATAAGGGCATAAAAAAAAACCCTTATTTCTCTATGATCTTGTTATACAATTTTTTTATTTATCCCTTTTGTAACGTCATTCTAATCTATGGAAATATCATTTCCAAGGATTAAAAAAGGATTTTCATTTAAACGTACATCACAAACACATGATGAAAGGAATCTTTGTGTTTTCATCTTATTTCTTATATAATATGTGTCTTATTTAATAGATTACTTTTTTAGGGATGGATTTATTAATTTTCAAAATTTTTTAAAAAACTAGGGTTTGTGATTTTAGTATAGTATATGTAAAAACTAACACACTGTAATTTAGTGGAATTTTGATTATGCATATACTTATATTAAAAGACAGTTTAAAAAAGAATTAGAAAGTTTTAGCTATGTAGTTTTTTAAAATAAAAGGAAAATTTAATTTCGACATTTTAAGGAATTTATTTTATTCATTTTTGTTTTCTTGAATAATTGATTATGATTGCAGTATAAAAATCAATTAGTTTTTGTAATAGTGTAAAAATGATGAATCGCAAACATTCTAATGAATTTTATAAACTGACAATTCAATTCAACAAATAACAACATAAATACCAAGTATATTACAAATATGTACGTACGTACGTACAGATTTTTTTTTTTTCTCGAATGGAAAAATGCCAATAAATCATTCGATAAATTAAATATTATTTGTCATAAATTTTATTTCAGTTTTTGTATGATACATAAATTTCAAATTATTATAATCCTTTCAAGAAATAATTTCATATTAACCTCTCATATGGTATTTTATCTTATATGTGTAAATTACTTATACAAGCTAATGTAAACGCGTGTTATAAAAAAATAATAATGAAAAAAGGAAAGGTATAAAAAAAAATTCGAATAAGGAATTTTAAAATACAAAAAAGAATTATATTTTTAATAGTAAATTTACATATTTATAGTATATGCAAAAGAAATAAATATATGAGCTTATATTGTACATTTGAGGCCTTAAGCTTTATACTGTATTTCGATATAAGCATATTTTGGTATTTGAATCAATGAAAAGAAAAAGTTTAGATACAAGATACAATTGAATATACATAGAATACTATATACAGTTGATATAATTCATTGAGGCATTCATATGAACAAATCAAATAATGATTTATATTTCACGAAATTTCTTCAGTATTATTTCATATACTATTTCAAGGCAAACTAACTTATTACTTTATATTTTACTGCCAAAATTTTATGAGATACTTATTATATTGTGAAGAAGAAGAAAAAATAATAATTTTTTTTAAAATGTTGTATCCACTTGATAGCGAGGAAGAGACGAAGGACGAATTATTGTTATTTTGTTATTATGAATCTCACCTGGTTGTCACCCGATTTAATAAAGTACGTGTGCATAATCCTTTCTTCTGTTAAATGAGAATCTAAAGGTATGATCTCTTCCTTCTTGATCATAATATCTATAATACAACATAATATATATAATATAGCGGCATTTTCTCGACGATTTAGAATTGACTGTGATGATAAATAGAAGCAAACTTGAAATGACCACACACCAAAAAGAATATATGCGGATATTGAATATATAAGAAAGTATGTATATATAAACAAAGGTAACGAAGTATCATCAGCATCCAGTATCAACAAGAAGGTAATTTCATGGATGAAACTCTTGAGAAAGTAACAAAAAAAAAAATGTAATTTCTTTCAACTTACATATAATGTTAAATCATACAACATACATATGTACATACATATATTATATGTTGTGTAAAAGACACACGAATTATTTAAATGCCTTACAGAAAATTTATTGACAAAAATATTTCTTGAGATTTGTTTAGATTAATTTGTCAGTTTGTAGGTATGCTTTTTTTTTTTTTTTGTTTTTTTTGTTTTTTTTTTTTTTGTAAATTGTAAATGTTTTCTGTAAGAATCATATATACAACAGTGTAAAAGTAAAGGAGAGTAAGAGTTAGAATACGTGAATAAATTGCCTTATTAAATTTAAAAAAGATGAAAAAAAAAAAAAAATAAATAAATGGCAAAAGAATATAATTTAACCAATATACAAATTTGACTTATTATATGATGGGATTCTTGTTACTTACTCCAACTTTAAACACTATGTTTTATTTTATTTTTTTTTCTGTTTTCGAATAAGTAAAAGAATTTATTTATTGTTCAAAGACCAACCATGTGTGTGCCCCATTGTGTAAGATTATGATGATGATGATGATGACGATTATTATTATTAACCAGCAAACGACGCCCAAGAAAGTTATATTTAGAATTTTAAAAAAAAAATAATAATAAAAACATAATACAGTGTATTACTTCAAATCATCTTTAATTAACAACAATTAAGATATTTCATTCATCAGTGACAATAATACTTAAAATAAATTTTTAAAATACGTTTTTTTTTTTGTTTTTATTTTTTCTTTTAAATTTGAAATATTTTATTCGTATGTAAGGATAAAGTAACACGCAAATATGATTTTGTGTAATTGGTGTAAACTAGAATGAAGTAGCAACAATTAAAATTAATAATTATTAATATTTAACCTAATTTCTCTTTTTGTCCTAAACAAAAGAATATTTTTACTCAATTGATTCATTATTAATAATCTTGTACTCATATTATATTTTCAACATTAAAAATAAAGTTACTTTATAAAAAATATAAATGTAAATAAAAAAATTAAAATATTCAAAAATAAAAAAATTAAAAACTTTTTATACTTGAATATTTTCTGTATTACAAAGAATTTTTAATGGTCTTTCTTAAATTTTTTTTTTATTAAATAATTAATAATTTATCAATTAAAGAAATAGGATGAGAATGAATTCTTGCTTTTTTTTTAAATTATTCGTTGTTTAAAAGTTTTCAACCACAGCTGACAAAATTTTCATGAATTTTATTTACCATTTTATAAAATTTTATATTTTAAAGTTAACTTGTTTCATTTTAATGTTTAAAAGCTTATTCTTCATAATATTTTCTCTCTTGTTTTAACAAAAATTGTAAATTATTACCATGAAAACCATATGGAAATGCATCAAAATATACAAAAATGGTTAAAAGAAGTCCTTAATAAATTTTTAATTTCTTAATGGTTAAATATCTCCTTTCACCTCATCTGTACTTATTTTTTTTGTACAAATACAAAAGGATATTTTTCACTTTATACTAACGAATTCACGAACGAATTTTAAAAGCTGATGACAAAAAATAAAAGAGAAAAAAAAAAAAACAATAGAGACCATAATCAGCAGCATTATGTACATGAAAAAAGGACACATCTGTCTTCTCAAACTTTTCTTCAATTAGCACTCAACACAGTGGATTAATGAAAAACAAAGTAATTCTCTTAAAAAGCTAAAAATATTGTAGGAAGTTTATTTAAAAGGTGGAAAGGTGGATGGTAAATGGGTGATTGAAGAAAAGATGTATAAATGAGTGAAAACTTAAAAGTTTTATGTTAATAAGTAACAAAACCAACAATGAGTCAAAAATTAGAAATTAAAGACTGCTCTATCATCGTCCCAAAGGTATAATTTGTGTTATGGTTATATTTGATGTGACTAATAAAATTTTTGAAAAAAAAAAGCATGACTGGTTTTTAAAGTATTTTTCAAGACAAATTTTAAAGTATAGCTAAAATTGTTTATCAGCTAGAAATATTATACGAGTATATTTTTGTAGTCAATACTTTTTCATACATCAAAAATTTTCTCATCCAAAATAAAATAAGATAATCATTCACTTTCATGCATTACACTTATAGTATATATATTATATTCTTCTGGGAGGCATTTATCAGTATGAAAAGTGTGTGTATGTATTATGAACGTTGATTAGTTATGCGTTGTTCATTTTTTTTTTTTTTTTGCCCTATACTCTTTTAAAAACATTCAATATGTCCAGCTCTGATGACGGCACAATTACAAATTTGCATATTTGGGATAATATAATTAGAATGACAAAAGAACCTGTTCATTTCTATATATCCTTGTATAATTTTCATCAGCCTACATTTACTTTATTGTTTTTCCATACTTATGACGATGATAGTATATAGTTCATTCTTTTGTTATAAGGGTAAATGGTAAATGTTAACAAATGCCACTTTATTGAAAAGGACGACCGCATTAAAAAAAAGCAATCTACGGTAAATGAACGGGATATCATCCTGAAAATTTGATTTTATTTGATGGATGAGTCCTGTTAATTTGATAATTTCATTCATTCCAGAATGATGAATTACATATACATATATTTTTGCATAAGTATATATGCACAAGGGTATAGGATCTGATTTATTAAATATGGATGTCATATCCTTTTTTTTTTTTTTTTGTAATTATATTTTTAAATTTTTATTATTATTATGAATTTTTTTTGAATGAATTTCGTGTTTACGTACATAAATGAGCTTTAGTTTTAGGTGTTATAATTTAATTAACCATATGATACATTTTCTAATTAAAAAATTTAAAAAGTTTTTTAAAGAAATTTACAATTTTTTATCAATAAATTATTTTTTTCGATTGAATTTAAATTCTATTGGTAAAATTTTTTAAAAGTTTAATTTTAAATGAGAAATTTTTTGTAAATAATAATTAATTGTGACGTTTACATTACAAAAAGAAAAAAATTGTTATCTCACATTTAATATTTAATTTAAAATTTATTTTAAACAAAAAAAAAAAAAAAAACAACATAATAAAAGTCCAGTTATTGGATATAAATGAAATTTTTTTTCTTTGATAAAGAAAAGACATACCTAATGTATTATGTGTTACATGAGTGTGTGTATCATATGTATATTTATTGGAAATATCACCCATGGGGGAAATGTTCATCAATAAATGTCATGTCAGTTGTCATGTAAGTAATCAGCTAAATTGTAGTCATTCTCATTGACTTTCGTCGTCGATATTGTCAGACAGAGTTAATATATAATAGATAGTAATAGCATGTTGTGTAATCATCAAATTCGATATATCATCACAAAAATTATTTTTATTATCGAATTTAAAAAATAACAGATACATCTACATATAGGTAAAAATGTTTTATATCAACAAATAAAATTAAATATTGATGAAAAAAATAACAACAAAAAACAACTAAGTATTAAATTTTCAATAAATGATTCATTTTAAACTTAAATATTTTATTTCGTTTGTTAGATATTTAAAAATGTTTAATTAATTCTCATTGAAAATTTTGAAAAATATTGCGTTCAATCGAATAAATTAATAAATAAAATATAAAACGCTAAATAATTAGCTTTATTATTATTGTTTTTCTTCTTCTTCTTAGAATGTCACATAATTTCGATGATACATTATTCAATGGTGTTATAGTTCATAAAGGGTAATAACTATTTGACTTTGTAATGAATCTCTTTCTCGTTTAATTCATAAAGTATATAAGATCTAAATTTTCTTTAATACAACTGATTTAATTCAACTGTATACAAGCCAGCATCAAACAAAGTGCTACAATTATTTAATTAATCAAAAAACGAGAGACATTTTTTCTTATTTTATAAAACTTTGTAATTTAAAAAAAAAATCATCGAACTAATAATGAGTCGTAGTTGAGTAGTTCGAATTGAAAAAAAAAAAATTAATTTTCATATGAAAAATATAAAATGATAAAAGTAAAGGGCACAATAGTGGTCAAATAGATTGCATCTTATAACTATGATGTATACCCCTATCATATGCTTTATTACTACAAATATGTAATGGGTTTTTTTCAATGGATTAAAGAATGCGCATTCTATATGTATGTAATATTTATATAAATGGGTCGTTCACCCAATAATAATTATTGAAGCATGTGTAATTTTATAAACTACTTTATTAATAAAGGGTACAAATAAATAAAATAGATCGAAAAAAATTAACTAAATAAAACGAGTATTAGATTAAATCATAAAAAAAAATTTTCTATCTTCCACCAAAATAATGAAATTTCAAGGGAAAATAAGAAATTATTAATTATATTTGTTTTTTATTCAAGTAAATTTTATACCTCAAACATCCTTTTTCTTCTATTGACACGTATATTTGTTCGATCGTATTGATGTTATACCTGCTGCCAAACAAAGGTTATAAGGCTCGAGTTTTTATTTTTATTTTTGCTCCTTACAAAATCACAAACAATGCATCAAAGTTAAAGGTCATATTTCAAAAAAAAAAAAAAAAAAAAGGAAGATTTTCTTTTTTTATTTGATTTCAAGAAAAAGATATAAAAAAAAGTAAATTTAGGTAATATTTAAACAGAAGTGTGATGGATAATTAATTATTGGATGATTTGTAGTGAATGATGCCACAACATTACAATTGGAAAGTAGTTTCATTAATTTTCTAATTTTTGACAGAAAATACACAAAGAAAAGTGAAAATCAATCTGATAAAATGATGAAAAAAATTTCTTTCATTTGAACGAAAATAAAAAAAAATTATAAGGTATAAGGATACTTTTTTTAGGGTGTGATTTAGTATTAAAAAAAAAATCATTTGTGGTGAATGTTTAAACATCATTTTTTATTGTCTGTATTGTACATACAATGAATTACTTGACTTTTTTTTTTTTTAATAAGTAACAAAATTTCAAAAATATATTCACATAAAAGTAAAGAAAATATTTGATATAAAAAATAATAATAAACGTGTTTTCAAAATGACTCATTAAATTTTATTGAATTTTTAATTATGAATTATCAGAGTTGAATTACACATTAATTGTTAATACAAAAGATTTATACATCGGAAATTTCTCTCTTATGTTTTTTTTTTTTTGCCTTTTTCCAATACATATTGTCGTTTTTATATAAAATTTATACACATAATCAAAAATCTGAATATATCATAAATATTAAATAAAGGAAAAAAAAATTAAGGTAGAAAAATTAACCAGTAATAATAATAACGATTATCATCATTGATACACAGTATTAAAAAAGAATAGATACTATATACAGATGTATGTATCTACAACGTGAAAAAGTCAAAGAAGTGAAATGCAGAAATTCATACAAACTTATTAAAACCGGTCTCACTACAGTGCAGTATCTTGTACAGTTTTACTTCAAATAATAATATAATATTCAAGATTTGGTATTGTACACAAAAAGACAGTATTATTACTAGATACTATAAGAAAATATTGTATAAAAAAAATATATGTACCATAACTATGTTATTTTTTTCACAGATATTTTCATACAATTTTATTTTTCGGATTGATTTGAACAAATTTTTTTTTTCCTTGTTTTTAATTTTAAAATATTTATACTAATTATGATGTGTCATTGATATATTTTTTTGTTAAATTTAAATCTGAAAAGTAATGAAACTTGATAAAGATAATTTCTTTTTTGTCAAAAATATTGAAAATTTCATGTAAGGGTTAAATTTTCAAATCAATTTCAATCATATTTTAAAACAGAATGTAAACATAGTAAAACTTGCAGACAAGTTGCCTTTAATTCTTAAGCGATAAAGGTAAAGGTTTGACCTGACTTAGTGTGGTTTATGATTGTTGTGAATATATTCAAGAAGATCCGACAAAATAGAAGTTGAAGTCAACAATCCATGCCTGATCTTATCTATCTTTCCATTCTATAGATTATCACGACAAGATGTTCATATACATACTTCTTTTCGTTATATATCCTGTAATCGTTTGTATCTTTTAATGTGTATATATACAATATATTTTTTTTATATATATGTATTTGGATTTCTTGAATAGTACTCCTATCTAAATATAAAACATTTTAGATTTTTTTTTTTTCAAAAACTTAAAAGCAACTATAATTCATAATTTTTCGAAAGAGAAAAACATTTTATTTTCCATTACAGTAAATAAAGACCAGAGTTATGCAATTCATTATTGTTCGTTCAAGATAATAAATCGATTAAATTTAATTTTCTAGAAATTAACTAGAAATGAAGTTTGAAAAATAAATGGAATTTAAAAATTTTCCTGAAAAGTCCAATAATATATAAAATATTTTTAAAAATTGTCTTTTCTTTTACGTGTAATATAATTTATTTTTATTTTTTTATTTAAAATTGTATAAAAAATTGTTTATCATTAAATATTATTTAAAAATATCTTTAATTTCAGGAACGCATAAATGTTCAGCCACCTTTTTCTAACTGAATCTCATCATATCGTTTCAAATTGCAGCAATAATATCCATAATAACTGTAAGTACAAAAAACAATAAATTACGTAATTATTTTTAAGAAATACCTCTCTATAAAATAATCATTTAAGAAATTAAATAATATAAAAAAAAAAAAAATTATAATAATAAAAATATTTCGTATTTTGAATTATGTTTTAGAATAGAAAAATTTATTTTGTACAACATTTTTTGACAATATAAGTTCAAATTAAGAGCAAGGTTTTCTTCATCATCAATTGATAGAAGAAAATTTACCAATACTACACCTTCAATAAGTATTATATTTGAAATCTTCGTAAGAAACATTTGCAAGATTTATAGCATTCTTTCAAGTTTAATAGAGGTTTAGAGACCATTTTTATTGTACATACCGAAAAGTAAATTCCAATTTCTGTAAACTGTAAAGTCTTTTATAACCGGTAATTCTTTTGGTGCTAATCTTGTTTTATTCTACACATTTTTATATATGCACATATGAAATATATGGTATTTTAGATATTTTCATATATTGTATGTACATTTGTGGTATATTCAGTGTAAGAATGAAAAATTCTCATTCTCGTGTATCACATATCTAAAGTGATATTTTCTTTCTGGTTAATAAAAAAAAATATATATAATAAAGAACAAAACGAAATCATGTGTGTTGTTTCTGTTACTTTACTGTAAAGAATAAAAAAAATCTAACAAGTTGAGAAAAAAAGGTGAAATAGTGTTGCGAAAAATGCTCGAAAACCAAACATTCATGATTCATAAGTAAAAAAAAAAAAATTATATTTTACTTTTTATGTTGAACAAAATGATGAATGGTTTAATAGCACAAAATCTAATACATACAACTTTTAAGAAAAGAAATAAAACAAAAGTAGGTATATCTACTCGTATACTGATAATATGTTTTCCTGTATAGTATATACTCTTATACCTTTTCTTAAAGTGTTTAGGTTAAAATTTTTATAATAATAATAAAAAAAAAAGATTTAATGACAGAATATAAGAAATTGTATACATAAAATTACTACCCTATGAATCGTGAGATAATTTCTCATCAACCCCTTAGTGAGAAAAGAAACCATGAAAAAAAAACCAACTGGACAATAGATTAAAATACTATACTCACCCTTCAAAGGATACCTATTATGTATGTATGTATGTATTACTGTAAATATATTCTATTAAGGGATTTCTTACACTGGACAGTTTCAGAACTTGATCAATATTGTTGACACTAAATAGAATTGAAGAAAACAAAAATAATATATGTAACTAAGTATTTGGTCATTATATCAAACAACAACAACATTTTTAAATCGTTTCATTATAATTTACATAATGGGTTTAAATTCACATTTGTTTTTGACCTGAAGAATTTCAAGAATTTCTATATCCACTTCTTTTTTTTTTCGATTTAATTTTTAAACAGTAGAAAAATAAAAAATTTTGGATTGAAAATAAATGAAAAATTTGATTGTTGAGAAAAAATTGTTACCTATAATTGTTTTTTTTTATTCTTAGAACAATTTTTATTTATTCTAATTAGAATAATTATTTTATTTACATTAATTATACATACATTATAATTGCTGACACATATTGATCATATCGCTAATCAAATAAATTAATAAATAACTTGAAAGAAAAAAGACAATAATAAACGTGTTTATTATTCAATTGCATATAATTAAGTGAAGGTAAACAGCCAATATTATAATTATTTTGAATCTTTATAATAAAAATGTACTTTAAAATTGAATTTTTTTTTACAATATCTATATATGAAGTGACTCATACATTTTAAAAAATACTAAAAAATTCAAATTTAAATGAAATGGAGCGAAAAGATACAAGATAAGATTTCAGAAAACACTTATTTAAAATATTTTTTACAGTATGTACTCGTATGTATGTAGGTAATAACTTTTTAATTGCAGACTTGTAGTTTAATTTCAAGTAAGATGAACCTTAGTGTATATACATATATATTATTTTTTGTTCTATATTCCAAATATGTAATCCAGAAAATTTCAAATAATTAAAAATGAAAAGTGGAGAAAAAAAAAATTACAATTCAATTGAAATAAAGGTTAAATAATTCATTTTGAAAAAAAAAAAAAATGAATATTGAATAATAATTATAAATATGTTAATTTTAAATTTTATTGTTTAATCAACACTTTAAATTTATGTTAATAAATTATCTTAATTTATCGTTTTGAAAAATTATTATTATTATTTTTTTTTTTTGCATAATTGAAAACCTCTTAACATATATTTTGTAAAATAATAAAAGCAAAAATTTTTCAAAGTACGAGTATATAGAATTTTCAAATTTCATATTTAATGATCCGATTAAATTAAAATATATTTACACGTATGTATATTTATTTTGAAAAATATGTAAACAGTAAAATTTAAAATATTTATGAGCACACATCCTTTTATTAAAAGTATATAGATACTATGATATAATATTGTATTTCTTGTAGTTGATGTAATGATTACAATGTATAAAATACACACGCTATATCATAATTTTTTTTTTTTTAAATAAATTTCTTTAATTTTTTTTTTTTATTATTATACATAAGATTCTTCAAATATTCACAGCATCATTCAACGAATGTCAAGAATTATGCCGAATCATTTCTTAACAGTTTCTTGAACTCATCTCAAGTTATGCATCTTTTTTAATCAAATACACATACCGCTCTTAGATCTTCATTTAACAATATACACGTGATTTGCATGACTTTTATATTATTGTGTTTTATGAATATATATGAAATATATGCGGGTAAAATCGTCTATTTTGAATTTTCATCTGTATAATGAAAAAGTTTTGTTTTTTTTTTTCTTTTTTTTTTTTTTTAATTTAATTTTTTTTTTCCAACTGCATCTTCATAAGAAAAGAAAAAATAAGTATGTATGTATATATTTGATGAAATTTATCAGCATAACGTTCTTTTTTCTTATTCCTACAATAAATAATTAATGATTATAACATTAAAAATATTAAAAAAAATATATATTTTTATGATACAAATTTTGCTTTATAGTGAGATTTGACTGTTACAAAACGTTTAAAAGGTTAATTGAAAGGGATATTATAATTCTTCTTGTATATTTCTTACAATTATTTAAGTTTTTTTTCATTCATGTGTATAAACCGAAAATAAATTAAAATGATGCATAAATTGTGAGAAATTATGTTATGTTTATAAATGTATAAAATAAACTGGAAAAAAAATTTCCTTGAGCATATTTTGTATAAAGAACATCTGTCCTTTGGTCAATTTATACAGCTGACCATTATATATCTGTATATGTATGTATGTGCTGCTGTTGTTTAATATACTGTTACTTTACATATTTTAAAATTTCTTAACCTTCACACGATTTGTCTATTACATTTTGCAAAATGCATAAATAATAAAGGATTTACGAAATCTAAAAAAAAAAAAAAAAAGTTGAAACCGAAAATGTTTAAGGTAATGTGTAGAAAAGCGAATGACCAATATTCTGACCCTTAGTTTTTTTTAAATATTTTTTCTGGAAATCAAATACGCACCACTTTTGTCCAGAAACGAGTTTGACCAGTTTATTTCATTGTTTGTCTGACCCAACGCATTTTCTCTTTTTTAACTGACCACTTTCTTGATGCATACATTATTATTTTCTTTTCATTTTTCCTCTTGTTGTCTTTAAGATATATTTTTCTTGAGGTAAATAATCCTTTGATACTTTTCACCTATCATAATTATTTCAATTTTTTTTTTTCCATTTTGTTATCCCTTTTTTTTTGCTAGATGATCATATCATTCTGTTGTCATGTTGTTTAATAATTTTCACAATAAATTTGTATAATTATATTTTGATTCTTAATCTAAAAGATATGTCGTCACAGAAAACAAAAATTTCTTCTTAAATTACACATGAATGTACTTCACTTCGAAACGGGTTCAATATAATTTATATAGTGCACTTCTTATTTAAAAAAAAAAACAACAGATAATAGAAATGATCTTAAAGATAAAAAGGACTTATTCCTGTTTTAGTGTTTTTCTTTCTCTTCTTAAGATGGGGTAAAAGTACTACAAATTTTTTCCAATAATAAAAAAAAAGGTATTTAACCACTGGATCACTTTTTTTAACCTACTTTTTGTTATTAAACGGATAATAATAAGTACAGTTTGGTATTATAACACATAAAAATAAAAATAAAACCATGTGAGATATACAATAATGCCATGCGGTTATAATGAGAAAAAGGTCACGATCTTCCGACATGGGATGCTGTACGCGTTTCAAATTCTATCGCACAGTTAAAACACACTATCAATTTTTTTTTTCTTCACAAGTATCTTAAATTGGGAAATTATTTCTAGCACCAACCCTTTTTATTGGTTGTGTGTGTTTTTTTTGTTGAAATTTATCTTATAAACGGATAATATAACAATTAAAGCACGTGCCTAAGAGCATTTATCATCATTTTTATTGTAAGGACATGCATGATTATATTTTTAAGGAAAAAAAATTTAAGTTAATATCAAAATATTGAAAAATACATATAAGTATGAAGTGGTTAAGTATTTTTTTCCTGAAATTTTTGGCACAAAAAATATCACAAATACATACATACATACATATGTATGTACTGTATTTAATCATTAATCATTATGTAAATAAAAAACATTTTTTAATAAATTTTTTATATTTATGTGTAACAATTCCATTTACTGGATAGGTTCCAATATTCTATTTCTAAAATACTCATTGTTATCATCATCTCATTTTATGTATGTATGTACGTTTTATTTGAATATTAAGAAAATATGTACATATTTATTCTCTTCATTATTATTATACAAATTTTGCTTGTATTTAATTAAATATAAATGAACATACATATATGTTGAAAAAATATTTTCTTCACGAATGTATTTGTGTAGGATGTAAAACATCATGTAAAGCTCTAAAAGGATTGATCCTTTTAAATTTGAATTTGAAAAAGGAAAAGAGAAAAAAAGCGTTTTATTATAATGAAAATTATGTCAGTGCTAAATTTGTACATATTATATATTTTCTATAAATATGTATGTGTGTACACGAATTTACAAACAAATTTTATTCATTATATTGTTATTTTAATTAAACGAAAATATATTCTTTGTTATGTGGTGTAAATATTTTCCTTCATTTATTTGCTTTATCTGTTTTCATTTTCTTCGATGGTGGCTGAATTATACTAGCTCTATTTGATATCCAGGTTTGTTTCTTATCTGTTTTTTTAATATGTATTCTTTTTAATTTATTTCTCGTATATGTACTCATTCTATTCAATTTAAAACCCCTTAGGATTTTGTGGGTTATAATGTACTCACCCCAGAAAAGAAAGAAAAAATCTCTTATTGTCGTGATGATGATTATTTTATTTGAATTTTAAATGTGAAATTGTTTACATATTATATTTCGCTAAAATTTCGTTTTGTTTTTTTTTTAAACATGAAGGGTTTAATATGGTGCGTATATATAAAAATTAAGGTAACCCATTCAAAGATTAATATCTTTTGACTATTTATTTGTTAGAACCTTTCTTTTATTTGAATAACAACAATCATTTTTGAATTTCGAAAATTTTCATTGAATATCTTGTAATGAAGAATTTCTCAAGTACAGTGATATAGTAAATTTTATTACACTTACAATCAATGAACAGATATTTAACTTTATTTGACATTTTTATTGTCTAGTGTAAAATTTTTAATTTTGTTGTTTTGTTGCAAAAATAACAGACATTCAAAAATAAAATTTAAATTTGTTGTTTTTTAAATTATAGCTGTATCCGAAAAGAGAAGAGAAACTAAATAAATACCTTTTCATAATAAAAATTAGTTTTTATAATTGTTTTTGATATTTATTTCACCATGTATGAAGTCAAATGAAAAAAAAATATCT
This sequence comes from Bombylius discolor, assembly GCA_939192795.1. Classification (NCBI taxonomy): domain Eukaryota; kingdom Metazoa; phylum Arthropoda; class Insecta; order Diptera; family Bombyliidae; genus Bombylius; species Bombylius discolor. The sequence continues at coordinate 42,758,735 of OW584238.1, read as the reverse complement.
TTAAAAATCCATAATACACACTCTCTTGTCTCTCGTTTATTTCTTGTTTATTGTTACTGGGGGCTATTGACTTTTTTGATGTTCTTGAAAGTTGGTTATTCTTTCTTCTTGTAAAATACATATTGTAACAGCATGAGAATTGAGAAGGTACAAAAAAAAAAACTAATAAAAAAAATACATTCATATTGCTTTGGCAAAATCACCCTCTTTCTTCTTCAGCAACATTTCTTCACTTTCGTAAAGTCATTTCCACTTTTCAGACTGATTTTAAAATCTTTAAAACTTAAGACTTAGCGATTCTTTTGATCTGAAAACTCATCTTAACAAAAGTATAGAATAAGATAAAAGTCGATTTGACTTTAGACTTTACAGATATATTTCCTCACTGTGGTGCAATATGGATATATGGTTTTTACTAAAGATCTTCTATATACATAAATGATTACTCTTGCGTATATTACTTAAACATGAAAGAATTGGCTGGCATATTTTTGTGAGATGGCTTTTTTTTGCTATATTTCTAAATAATCCAATTTTATAATCTATGAATTACTTATGTACAACATGATGTGCTGCAATTGTATATAAACTGTTTGTATTTTTTTTTTTTAGTTTTTATTCTCTTCTTGTTTTATTTACCTTGTACTTACTCAAGTATGGATTATGATTATGAGCCAAAAATAAAAAGTTTAAAAAAGGAACAAAAAAAAAAAAAAAAACTTAATGATATAGCCAAGTTTAACTATTCGAGCTGATGGAGGAGTTCTTGTTGCTTGTTGTAAAGATCACGCACGGATACGTGTGCTGAACTTTTAAACATGTGTATATTTCTCTCTGATATTGTTCCAGTCACGATTCAAGTTTGAAGATGAAAATGAAAAAAAAAATGAATACGAAAAACGACAGAATTGCATACGTTTATAGATTTACTAACAAAAAAAAAAAAAAGAAAAAAAAAAAAAGCAAGAAAAAAGAAATAATTTCATATACAAAATATGAGCTATTTTATAGTGCATTTAATGTTTTGATCATAATAATGTATGTATTTTGTTTCTTTTCTTTTTGTTTTCTTGAATAAGTCAACAATCAAGATGTAACAATATGAATTAAAAACTCATATTGTTCAAATTCAAGCATTACCTGAATAAAAAGAGGCGCATCCGAATAAGTGAAGACAATGAAATTGTAGTACAATGTGCAAGGATATTTAAGTAATTTCAGTTTTAAAAAAAAAATAAAAAAAATAAAAATAAAATAAAAAATAAAACTGACCTTGTCAACCCTTTTGACTAGTTTGCATTTTAAGTTTTATATTTATCAAGTTTCATTTGTTTTGCATTAAAAATGTATGCAAACCGCAAAAAATATATGCAAAGCTGTTTGTTATCTACATATTATGTACTATACAAGTATATTAGGAATACTTTTTTATAGTTATTATAGAAAATAATTTTTCTAATATATTTTTAAAAGTTGAACTAAATCTTGAAAAGATTTTAAGAAAATGAAAAATACTCATGTAGACTAAGCTTAAAAAGTGTCTGCAAATTTAACCTCGTTAAAAACTTGGCTTTTCTATTTTGCCCTTTTTGAACCAAGTAGTTTGTCATAGCAAAATATAAAATCCAATTAGAATATTGTATTTTGTTTAGTATAAAATAAAATTATGAAAGTGAAAATGAAAGATTGTAGGAAGCTCTACGAATGACTGATTAAAATGAGTGTACATATTTTTTATACGTATATATTTTAAAACTCTGAAATTTAAAAAGAAAAACATTTTTAATAATAAGTTTTACACAGAAATTATACAAATTTAAAGTAATACTTAGATAAATCCTAAGAATATGCATTGAAAATCCTTAAGAATTAAGAGCTGTTTCGAATATATTCTTGGTGCCATACAATTATAAAAATTCACAAATATGTAATTCAGAAAAAAAAATTCTTGATGTATTCGTATTTCCTTGTTATTTATAGAAAATGTATAAAAGACACTCGTATGATAAGAATTTAGTCGTTTTCAATAATTTTTTTTTTATTCAGTGCTTCTAAATTACAATTTTAATGAAATTTAGCCATAAAAATATAAGCTTTCATCAGTAATGTAAATGAAAGTGTGATAAATGCACCACACGATGACTTTTCATTATCTTAGAAATATCACTTTCTTGAAAAGTGACACTTTGTAAAAATGAAAAAGAAAAATAAAAACTACAACTAAGAGAAAATTACAAAAATAAACACAAAAACTTAATATTTTATCTAATGTCATTAAAAAGTAAAACATTGCACTTACTATAACGCAATTTTGTGTATCTTAGCATTAAAATTTGCGTGGCAATCAATATACGAGTTTACTTAATACACGTTTATTCCATCATTATGACCATATCCATTTATGTAGGTACTATAATTTAGATATATGTACAGTTGCAGATGAGAAAAGTTAATGTTTGAAAAGAAGAGATATCATATGTGTGTTATAAGCGATAAAACTGAATTTTAATAGAATTTTAACACATATTATTCACAATTCAGTATTTAGTATCAACATTATTTTGAAGTAGACAAACTCTTATATATATTTGAAGTAATTACTTAAACCATTTAGTAATAGCTACTAAAAAGCATCTGAGTTAATTGCCAGTATGTTTTGATAATGTCACGTTTATTAAAGACAGATATTAAATGAAAAATAAATGTAAGAAGGGAATCTCATTCAATAATTTTCGTATTATGCGTAATGTATTCTTCAACTAATTTAAATTATTCTAAATTAATTTAATTTTATATTACTTTCATTCTTCAAAATATCTAACCAATTTGTAATTGAAATCCAATCAATAAAACTTTTATACAATTCGTATATAAAATTGAGTAGTATTTTAAATTCGAATATCACAAGTTGAAAAGGTTAATATTTATAAAAACAATAAAAAAAAAATTTAAAAAAAAAAAATAAAGAAAAAAAAAACACAGTATTTTTAAACACGGAGTCGTGATCAAAACTACAGCATTCCGGTAACGGTTTAATTAATTACATGCGACTTAAGGTAAGTTCAATATTAATGTAAGCTATAAGCCTTCTACTTAAACTATAATATCTGGTTATAAATTTTAGCAAAAATGTAAAAATATATAAGAAAAATAACAAAATAAGATAATACATATGTATGTACGTCTATGGTGCAAGAAAATTGTTGATTCAAGTAAAAAAGTTATAATGGTTAAAAAAAAAAAAAATGTTGGAAAAAAAAAATTTACTATGGTATTTTTTTTCTAATTCATTTTTTCAGGTATCTATTTATTTAATTTTTTTTTTCTGGAAAAATACAGCAGAAATAAACTAATTTTAAAATTTAGAATGCACAATTTTTGATCATGCATCTCAATTTTTTATAGTATCTAGCCATAACATATAGGAGAGAAACAAAGTTAACAAACTTCTTTCACAGAAAATGAAAAAAAAAAAAAAACTAACCAGCTGACGATTAAATTGCACACTACACGGTTAAAAAAAAATGATTTTTTTTCTCTTAAATCACTAAAAAAAAATATATAAAAAGGTAAAAGGAAAATTTAAAATCAACTTTTATAACTATACATTATGTACATACATACATACTTATGTGTAGATGGTACGTTTTGTGGGTGAATTTCACCAAAACTAGATAATCTTTGTTGGTTCATATTATTTTTTTGTAATAGTTAGCATGATGTATTTTGTTTTCTTTCTATATGCTTTTCTCTTAATCTATCGTGTTTATATATTGCCTTGTTACTCCGTTACAATAATCGTGAATTTCTTAGTATCGTGGCTTAAGGGAAAAACACATAATATGTAATATAACCATTATAATGCTTATACTTGCCTCACATTTGACCCACTTTTTTTTCTTGTTCTTCTTCTTTAAAAATATAAACGAGTCTGCTGATGTTGTTTTGGAAAAGTTTTTCTTCCCCCACTTTTATTTACATATAGTCTCATATAGTACAGTATGTATTAGATATTAGATTGAATTAGTGGATATTTGATGCCAGATGTCAGAGATTCAAAAAAAAAACATTGGGAAAATTATGATTCTTCTGGTATTTAATATTGTTTTTGTTGTTTTTAATGGTAAATAGCATCATATACCTATACATATGTACGAGTATACTTCATAAAGTCCCCATCATCATCATTAAGAAGTTCATGCTCGTTCATCAAATTGCAATTATCTTAAAAATATAAAAAGTGCCATAATAACATCAAATAAAAAAATATCAGTTTAAAAGAATTATTATATAAGAATAATATGAAGCAGAACCAAGAGTTGGTAAGTAAAAGTGGTGTAAGAGAGATTAAAAGAATATTTCTTTACTGAAAACAATATGGCACTTAAATAACAACATTGCTGTAATAGCGATCGTTGAACGAATAATGTTATAATTGTTAAGGTCTAGTGGTGATAGAACTTACTTCTTTTAAGTTATTCTTATTAATCCTGGAAAATTTTAAAATTAGAGTAAAAATATTGCAAAGCAGCATGCATATTTCTGGAAAAACTGCAATGTTCATGTACTTACTAGTAATTTCTTGAAGTTTTGTTTTTATTTAGTAGATTCTTTTTTTTTTTTGGATTTAATGCTTCAAATGATCTTTTGTGTTTTTAAATTTTGTTCTACTGATTTGGTCAGTGATCATCAGTATTCAATTGTAATCACGCAATTAAAATGAATTAGCACAAGGTGAATGGCACATCAATTTGTAAAAAGAAAAGATAACAAACGGTTTTAATGGTGGTGTGGCATATTGTAAATTTATATTCTCATGAAATATGGAGAAATTAGCTCTACTTTCGATTTGAACTAAATAATAAGATTAATAATATGTTTGTATATATGTACGTATTAATTAATTGTAATAATTTTTCATCTGAAGATATATTGTGTATCGAAAAATTATGAAAGTATTGAAAGAGAATTATCAAATTAAAGAATTTAATATGGGTTGGAAAATTCACAAACTGAATTACAGTAGATGTCATAAAGAATACCCTGAATATTCAATTAACAATTTAATTATCTAATTTGGAATAATTCTAAATTGTAAGGTTTTACATGCTATTCATGTGAAAAAAAGCTCTTTGTTATTATGTACATGGAATTTTAGACTTTTGTTGATATCTGATTTTATTTGTTAAACGTATCAAAGTTATATGTACGTATTTACATGTTATGTATGTATGTCGGCTGTGCCCAATTAAACTACTCCAAGGTGAGAACACTTTAAACTACTTGCACTTCAAGTTTAATTTCATGTTGAACAAATTAATTTTCACCGTTATAATTTCACGTCAATAATTACTATGACAAGATAATAATTTTCTTTTCTCTTTTTTGTTCTCTTTTTTTTTTTTTATAAGAAAATAGGTACATATAATGAATTATTGTCCAAGATGTTTGCATGTGACAAATTGTTGTACGATGATTTCATTTTATTATTTAAAAAAAATTGTAATTTGTCATGTTATTATTTTCATTATATTTTCTTAATTTTTTTATTTTATTTTTCTCATGAGTTAAATTAGAGTGCAGAAAATCTTTTCTCATAATATACTTAATTAATAAAATAATATCTATATTAACATGAATCGAGATTTTACTTACAAGATCAATGTTAACTGTATTATGCTAGTTAAAATAATGAAAATAAAATAAAAAACAAAAACAGTACAATTCATTTTTTTTTTCAAGTAATTATCATTTTGATAAAATTGAAATTTTTTTCCATAAAAAAGATTTTTTATAAAAAGATATAAAATTTGTAACACTACAAATTTTACAGAAAATAAGTTTTATCTAAGGTTAAATATATTTTAGATAAAAATCTGCTATAACATGATTTACAATTAAGCGGTATAATTCAAAAACTAAACTAAAACAAAAACAACAAAAAGGTGTGAGGAAATCTTTTTTATAGCTTAGTACAGATAGATTTTTATCTTATACTAAAAACAAATTTAAAAAGGACCCAAATTATTTTGATATATTTTTTTTGTTTTATCTCATATACATACATACATCGCATTATCGTCGTATATACAGGTGGCAGAAATTAAAAAAGAGAAAAAAAAAAGATTTTTTTTTGTATCTTAAGTAGCGGTCATTGTACAATTTTTTAACACCGTACTTCTTAAGAATTGTTGATCATAAAATTGTTATAATGTTTCTTGGATCTCATAATAAAAGATTTACGTATGATATAACTTATGTTAGATAATTTAACGTACAACACACTTCTAGAAGGCCACCAAAGTTGACAAAAACTTGACAATTCAAGTCTGAATTTTATTATAATGTTACTTGTTTTATTTGTAACTCTTGGCTTCTAATTGCCCTAAGATGTTTTTGGTTTTCATAAGAAATAATTTAATTTTTATTTTATTTTGCTGTTTTTTTTTTTTTTTAAATATATTTTATTAATAACTTTCAAGGCATTCTCATGACTTGTAGAGCGTTTGTTTTTGGATAAAATGTCGTACTGTGTGTGTATGTGTATTGTGTGTGTACTCATGAAAATTATCAGGTACATTAAATTTTTAAGTATTATTTAAATCACCTTACCGTAATTTTTTTTATCGTTTATATCTTGTTCTTTCCCAATTATTAAATATTAAGTAATCGATAGAATAAGAAAAAAAATTGCTCACGTTTAAAATTCAAATCACATTATGAATGGGCTATAAAAAATCATTTATAATACTTTTTATTATGATTTAACAAATTATGCAGAAATAAATGATATACGTAAAACTATTGAGAAACTACAAAATATTGGGGAGATATTGTTTAACATAAGGTAGCCAGCAATAGTAGACGCATAAATTCCCCTTTTGAAATGTCGTTTTTTTTTTATTGTGACTAAACATCAAATGACAAATTTCCTGAAGATATCCTTCGTTCCTACATGTTTTGGTATATAAAAAACAAACAAAATATTAAAGTCTGATTTCACTTCATAAAAAAGATATATTTTAATATTTTATTTACTGAAAAAAAATTATGATAAAAATTACTTCAGGAATCAGACAAGGTTTTTTTTTTTAATGGTAAAAAGATAGAAAAGAAATGTAAGAGAAAGAATTTTTTTTTAAACACAGAATACAGACCAGACATACAAAAATTATTATTATTTCTTTTTAGTATTCTTTTAACATTTATAAAAATAAAATGAAAAAACAAATGAAGAAAAAACAAATGCCCATTTACATAGCGTATATGTCATTTTGATTTTTTGACTGCTATTAATCACAAAAATATTGTTGAAAATGTAGCAAAACTGAGGGAAATTCTATATCAACTATAGTTGTAAGACAAAAATAGAGTGTGTGTGTATAGGGAAGAAAAGTTTTTTATTTATTTTTTTTTAAATATTTACTGTCGCTTTTTCTCGAAGGGGATTTAAAAACGTCGCTGGTTTTTGTAAAATTTTTACTTTAAGGATTTTTCTGGAATATGTAATTTATCCTTGGAATAAAATTTATACGAATGTTTTTCTAAATCTGAATATTAGTTTATGAAATGTTATGTAACAAGATGTATTATTTACTATTAGTGTATGCTGTATTTTGCTTTTAAAGAAAAGTATTTACGAAAACATTTTCTTTTTATAGAAATTAGATTACCCTATTACATACTATAATATAGTATATAATATACATTGTTTACAAAAAATTTGATTGATATAAGAATACCCAAAAATATTAAGAAGGTCTATTGTAATTACTTTCTATTAATTGCATTCAAGTTTTAACAAATCGATATACGTATGTATGTATACGTAGATAAGAAAAATAATAAAAGCTTGAAAACAAGTACATACCTTATATGTAGTTACCAAAACACAAGATCGCGCCTTGCAAATACAGGTCTCTCTTTCAATAACTTTGCTTTTAAGACCCATGTTACAAACTAAATGCTCTCTGCTCATTCTACCATTATTAGCCCAGTTGACAGTTCTAACCTGCAGAACTTTTCCGTTATCTTTATTTTTCTTTATTTCTTACGTCACCGTTCACAGGATGCACGATCAAAAATTTCATTCAGGTAAATCTCCATTTGAAACATCATAGAACTAAATGTTAAAACTGTTCCGTTGTAAATTAGCACTTATTATTGTTATGTTAATTTTTAATTTTATAACAATTAAATTCACAAATAGCGAAAAAAAAATTGAGTTCTCACAAAATATAAATTTTAATAAAACTACATAAATAAAAAAAACACATTACACACTAATAATGAAGTGTCAGAATTGTTTATTCAATAGAACAGACATCAAAATGTTATTTTTCTAAATAACAAAATTTTACAATCAAAAGAATCTGATGAAATCTTTAAAATCTTAAAAACGATGTCCAGCATCCAACAATCAGATATAAATAAATGGACAACCACCTGACTGGTTAAATAGTTACTAAGTGATGCACTCTAAATCTGTACTCGCAGAAATGTAATCGGTAAAACGGTTCGATCGGTCCGTTTCAGAGTAACTTTTTTTTTTTCGACCAAGAAAAATTATATTGTTTTTAATACTTACACAGTGAAATAATTTAAAATGTCCATGTAAAATTTACTAAACCATAATCATTTACTAAATGAAAAATACTGGTATAAGTACTGCGCAAAAGTACAATTTTCAAACAGAATATAGAATTTTAAAAAAGATATACCTACCTACAGTTGTCATATATGTATGTATATGGATGTTGGTATAGACTTATATAAAATTCATTTATAGTGCGATAATTACAATTTTAAATCGTTTGATGTTAACTTATTTGTAAAATGGAAACCATCTTGATATCATACATGTAATAACTGGATTCAAGAATAATTAAAGATTTTTTTTAAAAATATATCTTGTGAAACAAGATACTTTTTTGTACTAATACACCGTAAAATAAAGATATAACATCTTAACGGGCTTGTGTGGGAATCATGTCATCACAGTAGATATACTTACATACATAATTTGAAGAGTAGATTTTTAAAAAATTGTTACATTTAAAACTTATTTTGTGGATATTAGTAGTTTTTTTTATGCAAATTTTTTTTTATATAAAAGTTAAATTTTATATATTTTTTTATTATGAAAAAAAAAAAATCAACTGATAATCCTTATAGTGTCTAATTTTTCACTTCTTTTTTTCTAATTAAAAGCTTAATGTATTTAAGCACAATTGTTTACATTTAAGAAAATAAAAATAATCATTTTACGACATTTGACATCAAAGTTCGTATATCAATACCTTCGAGGTCAATCAATATAGCATATAAAAGATAGTTCAGTATCAACTTAAATTATATGGTCTTTCATTTAACCATAGTTTAATAAAAAAATAAATATATTTTTTGTAGGTACATTTTTAACCTATAGCTATGTTACAATAGGCGCCTCATATAACGGAATGAAAAAAACTACAACGGGAATGGGGAAATGAGGTATCTTTACTCATCTACTACTCCAACTCTATCTCATTCACAGCATCCATCCATTCGGTAGGAATTTTCTCTTATGTGAAAATTTTATAAACGTATTTTAAAATAATAACACATGCGCATACTTTTATCATATCGCCTATAATATGATTGTGTGGGTGCAAAACTGTTAAATTAGAATGTGTTTGTATTATTTCGTTAGTATGAGTACAATGTAAAAAAAAAAAAAAGAGATACCTAAATGAAATAACGGTGGCACATATTATTATTATTATCTATCTCCCCAAGAAAACATATAAAATACTTAGTTATTAAGCAAAGTGACATTTTATCTAACGATTAACGAGCTCCGTGGGTCTGGCTCCGCCTTATTTAACGTTAAAAAGAAACTTTTATTTCTTGATTGGACGTTTATTGTTTAAACATATTTTCATTATTAGAAGAATTATTATCATGTGGAGTAGTGGAGTATAAATTTAAACATGATATTCAACATAGGTAATTGGGTGGTCTGATTATGTATGTACGTAAATAAAGTTTAGTCAATACTATACTTATTAAAAATACCCCATATCATCACCCATTTTATTATTCATTCGTTAAAAGTTTATTGAAAGTGAGAAAAATACATACATACATACATGTTTCTAATAATACTATCTTTTATTAGGTATATAAAAAAAGGTTTAGTTATTTACATGGTTAATGCTAAGCTACTATTTATTTATTTTTTTTCTTCAAAGGAAAACATCCCCCACACCATGAGGGAAGATGAAAGATTTTTTAAAATTAAGTTTTTTTAATATTTTCGTAAATTATTATTTGTGTTTTCGGTTTATATTTTATTTTTTATCTTCATTTTTGTTTGTATTTGATATTTATTCAGAGGAAAATAAAATTTAAAAAATTCATAATGTGACTGACTGCCACCCACTAAAATGATAATTTACATAGGTAGTTCAAATAAGTATCTGTGTGAAAAATCTTAGTTCATCGACCAAACTTCAGTACAAATATGATTATGTCCTTTATCATTCAGTATATTAAAGTATTATTTGAATGTTTTGCTTTCACGTTTTTGCATCCTTTAATATATTTCTCATCGTCTATAGATGTACTTTTATTTCTCATTTACTACTTTTTTTCTGAATCAGGAAATTCTGAATCCTTTGAATTTATTTAAGATTTTAATATATATAAAAACAAATACAGAAAAATGGTATATAACATGAAACGAGAAATTTTTTTTAATATTTCAAAAATCAAAATCTTTTAAGTTTTCCTGATATTGTAAAAGCACCCTTTTGTCTTATTATCCTTATTGTCCTTATCATTTTTACTATGTGCTATTTGATGCCATTGATGAACTCTTATTTGCCTCTTATATACATACATACATACATATGTATTGCCAATAATAATGCAAATAAAATAACAAAAGTAGATTAAATCATAATTGATTTGATATGAGCATATGAGTTTTTCATTCATTACAAGGATTAAAATGATGAAGCACAGATGCATTGCAATCATGATTAAATTAAGTGCATTAATATGAAATTTTATACTCACTATATTATGTACTGTTATAATTTGTTTTTAGGTTTTTGTGTTGAACTTCATATACTCTTTTAAGGCTTTTATGACAAAAAAAAAAAAAGGATGTGTTCTAATATATTGAGAGGGAGGGTAATAATGAAATGAAATTTATTGTGACATTTTATTATTTACACATTCATGAATTATTATTTCAAAAAAAGAAAAAAAAATGATGGTCGTGGTTAAATTAAAGATATCGAAAGGTGTTCAAGCAGTAAAAAACAAGAATTAATACCAATTCATTACATGAAATCATTTAAAAGGATAAAACAGCTTATGAAAGAAATCATGTGAAGTTTAAATTATCTATGCACGTGTTAACATAGGATGCGGTTACCTGTAATTGTTAAATTGTTATGGAGATACAGTTTATAAGGTTTATTGAGTAAATTAAAAGTTTTAGAGAGTATAATATTTTGAAATTGTATGCTGTATGAGATTTTGTAAATTTCACTTTATCAGATTTAAAATTAATATAAGATATGTAAAAAGTATTCTGTTTTTTTTTCTCAATAATATAGGAAAGCGATTTAAAATTATTCGTCTATTTCAGAATGGTCATACATGATATTTTAGAAAGGAAATGTTTCTAAAAATTTACAAAAATTATTTTCAAGACTACACAAAAAAGTATGTAATTGTTGTCGAGATCCAAACTAAAGAAATAAATAACTTAAATGCAATACAAGATGTATGTAATATTTTTACCGTCTATAATTTTAATACGATATTTATAGATTAAGATTTTCATCATTTAAAATATTTCTTTATTTTCTTATTTTCTGTCTTTTAATACTATGTATAAGTACATTAATTTGAAATAAAAACTTATCACTTTATATAGAACAGAAGCATAAAAACATACCATTTTATTTCATACTGATTGATAGATAGCTTTTCATTTTGCATACAAATAGAATCAGAAATATTTGAGATAAACATGAAAGAACACAAGAAGTACTTACTTATACATGAGTATATATAAAAAATATTTTATCTTTTTTCGTTTTAAATAAAATTTATTTGTATTTATACAATTCAACTAAATTATTTGAATCAACTGGAAAAAATTAGTACATACATATGTACATATGTATATATATTTTCCTTTTGATTTTGTTTTTTAAATCAAACATAAAACCAACAAAAAAAAAAATCAAAAAGACAAAAACAAAAAGATAATGAAAATGAAAATAAAAAAGCCCATTAATGATGATACTGATTTAGAAGAATTTCTTAAATAATGCAAAACATCCGACGACTAAGATGAGATACTAAATTAAATACAATTCGTGATTTATTGATCAGTCATTTACGTTGACTTATGGGCTAAGAATGAATACAATTTATTATTTTGTTACTGTATAGTAGCATTAGCTCAATATTGCAGACAAAGAATAACATAAAAGAAAAATCGGGTCTATAAACTATGGCAATTGGAAAAATTTTGCAATTATTTTATTTTTATAATAATTGAAGGTTTTCTTTTTGAATTGAGTTTTATCTGTTGATATAGAAAAAAATATTTTTAATTATTTTAAAGAATAATAACTGTAAACCAGTAACAAAAATTAATAATAGATTCGAATAAATTGAATAAAAAAATGTAAATCCTTTATCAGTTACAAAAATTGTAAATTCATTGACTTTTTTTAAGAATGGACATGAGTAATTTGAATTGTTGAAATTAGAAACGCTTTTTATATTCTGAAGAAGTGTTTTAAATTTTTTTTTTTTTTTGAGTAATTGTACACTACATTATCCTTACTAAAAAAAATCATTATTAGTTTTTTTTATCTTAATACTTAAGTGTAAAACTACATAGAAATTATTACAAATTCATTTGACTTTAAAATAGGATTAGACTTAAAAGTCCTTCAATAGACTGATATCTCTGTTCTACATGTGTACTTTACTTATACTTATAATATACATATCTTTATAGGCGTTATAGTGTTTTTTTTTAAATTTTTTTATAGAATATTATATGAGTTTTAGTATTATAATGTTCATCCTTTTGAAAATGATATCGATTTTTTTTTTATATTTATTTCTTTTTTATTTTATTTTTTTAATTTTGCTGTTACATATAAAATTTCTTATTTTGAACAATTTTATATATCTCATCTCTAATGATATTCGAGTGCTATTATGTCTTTGTATCCTTTTTAAGCACTTTTTCTGGATACACATATATACATATAGGTACATATGTATATATCTAAGGGTCTATTATCATTTGTGTTTTTCACGTATATCCTTAAATAAAATATTTTTTATGAAGGATAAAAAAAGCTAGCGTTCGTTTTCGATGTACACTGAATTAGAGAGAAAGAACATCAGCTCCAGCACTATATGGCACCATTTCACAATTCACAGTATAGTAGTAGATTTATCTTATCTTGGAAATCCTTTTTTTCTTTTTTTTTTCTTCTTCTTTTTTTGTACAATAATAGAGAGATCCATTTAAAATTGCTACTGTATGCCATATTGTCTATTTTCTGTGCCATTCCATAAAATTGTTTTGTATAGCAACATTAGAGGTTGTGTTATATATATTTTTAGTCATTATCCTGTCTCAACACTTCAGTTATTATAAATGTTGTATGTTCACATATATGTATATATGTACATAGTTCCAGGATATAAAGGGTGGAAAAATTCAAGAGGTGTATATGTATATGATATTTATAAACTCAAAAATCATACTTGAGTACATTTAAATGGATGTTTTTTTTTTCTTCACTCTTGATTAAACAAGCGAAAAAAATGGATTTAGATTTTACATTCAAAACAACGAAACAAAATAAAACTCTTCTGTCTTTTTTATTAATATTAAAAAAAAAAAAATTGTCCCAAAAAAAGACAAAATATAATGGATTGTTGAGATGAAAAAAAGTTGGGTATTGTAGTGCGTTATGAAATTTTTTAAATTTTTTTTTCATATAAAAAATAAATTTGTAACAAAAGATTAAAATACAAGTGCAAAATAAGGTAATATTATTATGATGTACATATTAGCCACTGAATGCACAAAAATATCTAAAAGGATTTTAAAGAAATCGCATTTTTTCAATAAGATACGAGTATACAGAAAAGATGACACTTTAGAAAAAATTATTCATTCAAACACTCTTAAGATGTGCGATAATCGTTTTTATTTTAATTTTTTTTTTCCGTTTCTTGTAGTTACGCACCGTTTTCATATTTTGAAATAAACAAAGACATCATTGTACCACATACGATGATGTTGGAGTTTAACTGAGAAAAGCAAGTATGTGCATATATATTTTTACCTACTTGCGTTTATCATATTTTTTGTACATAAAAATGATTTTAAAATTTCCACGTACAATATGATGATAGATCGCGGTATGTGAATGAAAAAGCCATCAAGATCATTTTTTTGCTTTTTAAGTAGTTGCACGGACATTTTTCCCACGGTATCTTGTTATCACACATATGTATATGTGTTTTATATGTGCGTAAGCTTATTTCTCATTTATAACAAACAATATACATATATATACATACATATTATAATAATACATCATATTTTTAAAGATTAAGCGATTCCATCATCTGAAGTGATAGTTGACTGAGTTTGTAATTTAAACAGATGATAATTCATCAACAATTGCATGTATGTTCTTTAAATTTTTTGTATTATCTGAATTTAACCTTTTTTAATTTACATTTTCTCATAAATTTTAACTTTTTCATATGTATACTTCATTCAAATATTTTTTTCGTGTTAAAACAAAAGTATGAGAAATTAGGTAATTTTCATCATACCTACTTTTTCTTAGTTTATTTGTCTACTTTTTAAAAAATTAAAAAATAGTTTTTTTTTCTGAAGAAATTTCATAGGGTCATTGATTCTAAATTAAAATTCTGTCCTTAAAGTATTTTTAGAACTTCAAATAAATCAAAATTAGTTCTCATATTTCAAATTATTAAAAAGGACTTTTGACAGAAAAAGTCAGTCTTTGAACTGGTTAAGTTTTGATCATTATAAAGCTAATTATCATGTTAATTTGATGATTTTGACTTTTTAAAATATTAAATTATTATTCAGGTTAAATTTATATACATAAATGTACTAGTTTTGAAATTTGTAATTAAAAACATTCAAATACCTTCGCATGAGTACGATACGGTAAAATACATTTTTGCATTTAGCAACAAAAAAATGAAAATTAACCGTGAGAATTTGAATGTTAATGGACTTTTTTGAAAATTTTTTTTTATTTTTTGTTTTAAGTTTAATAAAAATTGTAATTAACCTTTGTTAAAATTACCATCTTCTAATGTGAGTAATGAAGTAGCACTTTTTAAACAATTAATTTTATCAGTTGAATAAAATTTCCTTTTAAATTTCCAAAATTCATGTCTCTTCTATGTTATTTCTTTTTTTCTTGATTATTTTTTTTCCAGAGTATAAATAACTTTTGAAGATGAACCAATAAGATATAATTTTAAGAAAAAAAAAAAAGACTAAAAATCTTCTTTTGTAATGTTTTTTTTTTCGATTGACGTTAACGTAAAATATTACAATAACAACAAAAAAAGTCACACAAAATAGATTTTATGAAATTTTATTTTTCTTTATTTCATTACGACACAAAACAGACACACATCAGATTTTCATATAAATTCATCATACTATACAAAGAATCGCAAATCAAACATCAAAATTTTTGACATTTCAATTTCTCCTAGAAGGATCTCAAAAAAAAAAAAAAAATGTACTGTATATATTTTCTTCTGTTATTGCTTATTCTTTTATTTTTTATGAAAAGAAACATGTTACTTTTTAAAAGTGAGTGCAAAGAAAATTTAAAAAAAAAATGAAAATGAAATCAGAAAATCATCAGAAAATAAAATATTGTACTATATGTCGGTCCGTATACTGCCAAAGATGCAATCACGTATATTTACTTCCTACACACGTCAAGATAAGTGTGTACTTACTTTTGCATATTATGTTATTCTTCATTTCTTCATGAATTTATTTTACAAAAGACAAGAATATATACGGTGGCGTCATGGGATGAAAATTAAATTGTCAGACGTTTTTTTTCTTCTTCTTTTTATTTTTTATTTTGTTCGTTTAAATAAAATCATGAAATAGTATTATGATGGGCTATGTTGACATTTCAAATATGATGAAGGAACATTTTCATATTTTGAGGGGAGTAAATATTCAAAAATATTTCAAGATTTTCATGTATAATGTTATTCAAAACTGACAAAGGACATCTGGGAATTAATTAGGCTTATATTGATGAATCTTTTTTTTTTTTTAAATCTAAGAAAAAGTGCAAACATTTAAAAATTAAAAAAAAAAATTTGATGATTTTGAAGACATATCATTTGATGTCGAACGTTTTTTAATTGTTTAGAAGAAAATATGTGTAAATAGAGTAGGAAAGGATCACTAAAAGCCAAGGAAAAGAAAATAAATTAAATCCTTAGTGTATAATTTTTTTTCCTTTTACAGTTTACATGTTAATGTAAAATACAGAAACCTTTTAATTTCGTCAAGGATATGTAGCAAATTATAATTTATTTTTTTTCATAATTCTGCATTAAAATTTACGCTTTATTTATAAAAATTAAAATGAAAATCTTTTTATATGTTTATTATCACAGATATGCACATTTTAAATGTCCTGCATTACATATATTATTATATTATCCCTTGCTTATTTCCTTACTGGATTGCACATTTAAATTTTTTCACACGGTAACTCATTTCTATGCAAAGGTGCACACCTGCGAAAATTATTCCTTTTATATTTCCGTATTTCACAAAAAAAAAAAATTGTTACAATTCTAACAATATAAATATTTGATTATACATGGTAAGAGGATTTATGTGTGATTTTAAGATCCTATTTTGAATACCGTAAAAGGAAAAATGTAACGGGAAAAAAGTAACAGATAAATTACGTAAATTTCATATAAATGCATTTTTTCTTCTTCTTCGAAAAATAAATTTTGAGCATTATGATCGATTTAAAGAAGGGAATCAGAACTACTTTACATTCATAAAGGTATAAAATGAATAACCGAAAAGATTTTAATTTGAAAAAACAATTTTTTTTTTGGTCCTTAGATCGATCGATGACATTTGCATCTTATCTTTTTTTTTTTTTTGCTTTTTCACGAACGATGATTATTAAAATTTGAATCCCTTGAGCCTTGACATTATATTTGCTTGTTATATTATTTTTGATTATGTTCACGCCTTGTTAATTTACGTTATATGTTACAGGAAAAACTTTTATTATTATTTATTGTGATTGTAATTTTTGATTTTTTCAAAAAAGAAAACTAATGTAAAAATATTTCCACTCCACTTGACATACATATGTGGCAAATTGTAATTTTTTTTTTAATAATTCGATTCCTGTTAGTCCTTTTTTTAATATACTTACCTGGTTTTTTAAGAATGCATTTTATGGAAAAAAATACTAAAGAATTGTGTTTTATGAAAATTATGTTGTGATTCGAATCTCTTTTCATGTATACCTATTTATTTTGATTTTTTTAATGAATAAGGACATTTCTTCCTGTTTTACATTTTTAAAAATAAAATTCATATTTCACATGAATATAACATGAATTGTGGAAAAAAAAAATGGACAATCAATACAATACGATATAATAACAGAGCGTGTCGTAATAATTATACCTGTTCATTGATGCATTTATTGTTTGCATTTAATTCATTCAGATTTCCTTTTTTAAAATATTATATTAAAATCATATATGTAACTTCCTAAAAAATCACTTATACATCCTGTTTCAAGGGGTTCTATAACGTAAACAGGATAATGTTTAATTTGTGGTTTATTATAACGTGACAGTAAAATTTCATTGTTGGAAAGAAAAAAAAACACATTTTATTTCAAAAAAAGTGTATGAGAATTTATTTACTTTGGAAAAATTGAATGATTTTGTTTTGATTAAAACAAAAGATAACTTTTCTAGAATCTATCTAGTTAAGAAAATTTTTTTATATTAAAACTGCAGCATACTCTGTTATTAAATGCATTTTTAAATTTATAATTTTGAGTTTGAAGTTTTGGTTGGAAAAATATTTAATTTAAAAATTAAAAAAAAGGATCATACAATAAAAAAAAATTATACTCATAAAGATTAATTAGGAAAAAAATGTGAAACCACATTCAATTTCTATGTTAATTCTTGTTTTTCCATATTATCTAACAAGACACACTTCTTTATTGTTAAAAATTTATATGTATGTACCTATATGAAAACTGTATCTAATCCCTTAATATGTAATTTGAAACTGTATAAATGATAAGGCAAAAGAACAATAGAAATATCAATCATTGTTTTTTTTTTACTATTAAAAATTATTATTACAATTATCCTACAGTACGTACAGCAGAGGCAATTATTATTCTTTATATTTCGAATATATTACCTATATGTTATTTATTTTTTTTATTAACTAACTAACTAGCTAGTTAGATATACCGTACATGTCAGTCTTATATGATGATTAAAATGTGCTTTCATAACCAGTTAACTCTGGGAAGGCACTGATAAATGATTGGAAACATTTGTTTTTATGTATTTAGCAAAGGGGTTATTTCTTTTAAAAAATTCATTACAACACATTATTCAAATTGATGAGGTTATTATGACGATATGAGGATAGCCTTTAGAAAACTGAAATCGGATACAAGACGTATATATCATTAATTTAAATATTCAGTGATTTTATTTTGAATTATTATTAAAATCTCAAATAATATTTGCATGATATAACAAAAGATAAAAAAAATATAATAAAGATGTTATATTCGAAAAAAAAAAGTAATCTTGCAATGCCTCTTAAATTTAAGGGCTTTGAAAAATTGTAGTACCTATGTATTTGAAAACCAAAAATTTAATGCAATCTTTTAATGTCAATGTTTTTTTCTTCAAAGCATCAAAGAAAAAAAAAAAACTCATCAATTTTAAAAAAGAATCTGAGATTAGTTATTTTGTTTGATGAGCTAATTATTAGAAATCATTCAATGTTATTCGAATACGTATCTGAGTACAATTACCACAAATCACGCATTTTTACTAAATTCTCTTAATTTTATTTTAGCTACTTAAACAGATTAGCTTTAAAAACAGATGTTAAATACCCAAAAAGAAAAGAAATGACTTTTTTTCCTTCTAAAAATTCCATTCATTTAACATATGGAAATTGTATTTAGAAAAAAAAAAGTAAAATTCCAAAAAATAACTAAATAATAGAAAGAAAAAAAGTTAGAATTTTTCTCATTTAAATGACTGTCAAATATGATAATCATCTAGAAATCTTGTATTCTTGTTGTTTTTTTTTTATTTTTTAAAAAATAATTTTCTACATAAAATACTAAATACTAAATATAGTATGCTTAAGGAATATAACAGATTGACCCTCTGAGTTGACCCCGAAAACATAAATAGAAACGCATAAGAAACATTACACAACTTTTAAAAATAAAAAAAAATAAAAAGTACCTACAATATATGTAATAATAATATAATAATAATGGTACCACCGGTGTTGTAAGTTTTTTTTTTTTTCTAATACTCGTATGTACAATAATGTGTACACAATATAATTTCCTGCAATATAATGGAATTATATTTAAGTCAGTTTTGATGTTTTATATACTTAGTTTGTGTTTTTTTTTTTTTTTTTTTGTATTTAAAATTTTCAAGAAAATTGTTATTACAGATAAAATATACTAAAATAGGAAATACTTTGCATTTTATGTAATACATATATATGTAGTACCAGAAAATCTAATAATACATAATATAAATATTATAATAGATAAGACACAAAGAATTATGTGGTATTATAGATTTTTCTTTTGTGGATTTTCCATATTTAATGTAACAACAAATGTTCTGATTTTAAAATGAATATTAAAAATAATAAATTAAAACCGAAAAATAAAATTATTGTAGGAAGATTTTTTTATACATATTTATATTTAACGGCAATAATAATAATTATTACGTTTTATTACTTCACTATAGGAATTAATTTTAATTATATTCTCTGACACTGTAAGAAGAAGAAGGCAACAACAAAAAAAAAAAAAATGTTTTGTAGATGTGGTAATATTACAAATACAGAAATAAATCAATAAATAATAAAATATGATGATCATATTAAAATGATTTTAAATACAAAAAAAAGCAACTTTATATAAATGTATACGTATATGTACATAAATATACTTATAATCTACATGTGATACATAATGCATATTTATTTCATATTCGATTGAAATATATGATATTTTCGTATAGCAAACATGTTTTGACTCAACAGAAGGAAGGTGACTGATTTCTGATAACCTTTCGAGTAGATCTCTTTATGAATACATATATACACAATACAGCAGAAATCTATAGGAGAAGCTATTTAAAGAAAATCATTGCTGTGTGATAAGAAAACAGATCTTTTTGAACAAAATATATTATTTATGAACAGAAACTAAGAAATAAAATTATTAAAAAAAAAACAAAAATTAATAAATTCGTTTTCCATTTCGTAAATTTACCAACACTTTTTATACTTTTTTTTTTTTTCAAAACTAATTTTGTGTATCCTTGAACTTTTTTTCTTCAGCAATACAGTCCTGCTTCTTAGAATTTTTAAAAAAATTTTAAAAATCATATGTTTTAAAAATAATTCACACTAATTGAGATCAAGCTTTTAATACTACGTTTATATACTTATATACAATGTCCCAGTTTCATTCAAATGTAAAAGTGAAAATTCCAAATTTTAAATGACTGCATACACTAGAATGACTAGAATGTATAAATTATTACCAAAATCCAAAAGAAGTTGTTTTAATTTTAAGAAGAACAAATAGAATTCACAGTCATATAGTATTAAAAGTATAATAATATTATTTAATTTTCATTTGTTCCATAAATCTTGAATCTTGGTATTCCAAAATAAATCTTAATCGTTAGATTTTTTTTAAATTTATTACTTACATGCGTTCATTTTTTTTTCTAAATTCTTGATTGCAATCAATCACTGTGTACAATAACACTTTTGTATGTATTTTTGTTTTATTTTGTATAAGAAGGATTTGATACTGACATAAGATCAGATTCCTGCTGCTGAATATTTTGAGCGTTTTTATTTTTATAAAAATAACAAAGAAGCGGTCAACCGCAAATTACACAAAACATTTGGGATCACTGCTGATTGCAACCCATAGATAACTCTTATGTTTTATACATATAAGGATAAAGAGCATACGACAAACGAAAAAAAAACTACTAAAATATCTAACATTTAAAGATATTTTTAACAGAATACCATTTAATAAGGACTCTTAAAAGGTTGGTTTGTTTCCCTCACTTTATTGCCACCCGTTCATAAGAGTTTGATGATAAAATGATGATACAAAATATAATTTACAAAAGGTGTCTTTTTTTAAAGATATGTACCTACAAAAAAAAATATGTAAAAGAAAAATAAGAAGATACTTTTGCTTTTCCGTTTTATATAACTTTTCTCTTGGAGCGACATACAATCTGTACAACTTTAAAATGTAAAATTTATATCCTTTTACTGTTTTTATCTGAACATAGCAATCAGTGTTACAACAGAACTCAACAAAAGGGTCCTTTTTATTTCCTTATTCTTGTTATTCAAAGATGAAAACAAAAAGATATGATAGAGTATCTGAACGGTTTGTTATAAAATAGTATTAAAAGTGCGGTGTCTATTGAAGTGGAAAGGAAACAAAATGTTATAAGTACAATACAATAATGACACATTATGCAATTTGAATTTCATTTCATTTCATTCTATTTCCTGATGTCCTTTTACTATGTATATTATTTGAAATTATTCCGAAGGATATTTTTCAAATGATAAACTTTATTACAGAACTTTTTACACATATTTTATAGGATTTACTTAAATTTTTATCTTTGTTTTAAAATATGAAATTAGTCAATAATTGCAGTATTATGAAAAAGTTTTTTTTATGGTTTTTTCAAGCGTTTAATAAAAATTTAAATAAACGTTTAACAAAATTTTCTCAATTCTCATCCTCATTCATTTTAAAAGAAATACCGCCTTCACATGTAGTACATTTTGATTATATATAGTACATATAAATTTGGGGCAGTTGTTTGCTTTTGATTTTTTCTTTTCTTTTTAAGATTTAACTTTAACACACTTCATGAAAACATGATGCTCTTAATATTTTAATTAACGAAGAACAAATAAAATAAAAAAAAAAATAAACTCTATCGTACCCGTCAACAAAGATTTATTCATCATTTTGTTTTCAACATTGAGAAAAACGATGATAAAAAAAAAAAAACAAAATGTTTCTTGATTATACTACCACGCAGCACGTGACTTTCTTTAAATTGTCTCAGTTTTAGAATAAAATTTTATCTTAATGTGACAATAAATTAAAATGTTGGAGCCTAAATTGTAGCATCATCAACAAAGAGAAAGAAAATGTGATTCACTTTGCAGCTGAATCCTTTTAACTTATATGTATATATAAAAAAAAAAAATAATAAGAAAAGTATATATGTTATGTTGGTGTACACTTTAAATATTTTCCCTTAATTTTTAATTTTTTAATTTCTTCTTAGAATGAATTCGTGATATAGCTTTATTAGACTTGTGTGTATATAATATTTATTCACTAAAAATAACATATAGTGACCTTTTGCATTTACACAAATGGTAATGTATCTGGCGCAGTTGTGTTACATACATATTATAAAAAGGAAAATTTTCTTAAGAAATAATAGTATAATTTTCTTGTCTAAATGTAAAATTGTAATTAAAAATTTTTAATGTAATATGTACAGCACACCTGCTTATGAAATTAAAGTATGTAAGTAAAATTTAATGAACTCATAATTTCTATCCTACATATTATAATGATAAATGAAAAAAAAAAAGGAAATGTATATTGTACACACACATATAAGGATATTGATTCGAAGAAGTACATTTAAGTAGATTGATGATAAAATAGAATATGAAAAAGCATACATAATGTGTGCATTATTTTTCAAAACTTTTTCAAGGAAATGATTTTTGAAGTTAAAAACTTTTAACATCACTTTTAAATAAAAAAATCAAAAAAAAAAATCACTAAAAATTTCAAAAAAAATTTTAAATTAATGCACACACATCTTATGAAGCATTCATTAATTGTCGTCATAAATTCTTAAATTAAAAAACAAAAAGAAGTAATAAAATTCATTGCCTCATATAAAAAATAATAACAAAACATTCATTTTACCCTTTTTTTTTGTACACATTCAATTTATTCAATTGAACTTGTTATTCCTTTTAATAAATAAAATGAAAGAAAACACATACACACACAATTGAATAAAAACAGAAAAAAAGAGAAAGGCAAAGAACCCCTTTCTTTCAACACCTGCGACTATATTTTAATACATACAGTATATGTTTCTATAGATTTTATAAAAATATTTATTAGAAATTTTTAAATGTGAAAAAGTAAATAAATAAAAACAACATGTAATTTGAAACGATTTTTATGTTGTTACCTTTGTTGTGATTGTTTTATAAGTTAAAAAGGATTTTTTTTTTCATATTCAAGGGCTTTTTTTTAATAATAGAAAGAAAAAAAACTATAAAAAATGAAACACATAAAATGTGTTAAGTAAGTAGAAATAATGGAAATAATAAAGTTCTGAAACAAACGAGAAAAAAAAGTAAATAAAAAGGACATTTGTAGGGTATTTATGAAATATATTTATAGAATTCCTTGAAGCCAAAAAAGCACGTTATCTATATGTTTTTTCATGAAATGTAAAGTGGGTGTAAATTGATTTTTCATATTATATTATTAAAAGCTCCACATTACGTTTTATTTTGTATTTTTTTTTTGTGTTTTTATTCTTTTACCTTTTACATATTTCTTTTTTAATTGGCTAACCTTTCGTGAAGGCATCATAATGGGGTTCTAGTTTAAAAACTACAACTTATAACGTAAGTGAAAATTGATCGCGTGACTTTTTTTTTCAGAGAAAAAAAGTTCCTTATTATTTTGAAACTTAGTTAAACTGTATACGTACAGAAGTTACAAAAAAAAAAAAAAAAAAAAAAAGGATTGTATTCTATTGGCAAGAACACGATGGTTGGACATAACACGGAAATGTCAAAAGTGATAATCAACTGCTGAATGTATATGACGTGAACTTTTTTATCAATCAATGAATTTACGCACAACTTTAATGGGATGAGTACTAATATCCTTTTTTTATATTCCTAGATGAAAGATATTTCGAAATCTATAACAATCAAATTACTTGAGTTATTTTAGCTTTGAAAAAATGCCGTCTCTTGATGTTTATAGTTATAAATGTCAGATTACAAAAAAATTATTTGTTCTTTGTGTAATATAATATACTTAAAAAAAAATGTATTACAAAAGCGAAAAATAGGTGATATCTGAATCTACATACGAAAAAAATTAATCTATTTTCATACTTTTACATGTCCAATGCAACTTTTCTTTGATATTTTAAATCATTCCATTTAAAAATCTTGCACCATATAAATAATTCTTGAACTTGACAAGATTTATATTTTGTTTCCTGTCCAAAATTGTTTTAAATATCATTTAAATATTTTTACAAAAGGGAAATTTTGACAATATAAAAGAGAAATTAAATTTATATTCAATTTAAAAAAAAAAAACACACTATGTTGATTTTGCATGTTTAATGATTATTCAAAAACGTTTAAAAAATTTATTCTGTAAGAATGACAGAATATACTGTCAAGAAAATTGATAACGTATTTTATAAAATCAAAAAAAATAAATAAAATAAAAACAAGACATAAAAAAGAAAACAAAAAAAAAATAAAAACATGTCAGAATTGACCTTAGAGTTAACCTAAAGGAAACAATAAAATAGAGATTTAGAAATTCATTTGTATGTTTTTGTATTTTTCTTTTTTAAATAAAAATGTCAACTTTATTCATTGATGGAATTTTTTTTTTTTTCATATTTTAAAATATTTGGAAAAATTGAATACTCAAAGTGTTGAAGTTAAACGTTTAACAGGAAGACAACAAATTTAAATTAAAAGAAAATAAAATAATATACATATATGAGCGCATACGGCATAACGTATATATGTATATTTAAGTATGTATATAAAATGTACTCGTATTTTTATGTTCTAATCGAAAAATAAAATGCGCGTTATCATGACTTTCAATTTTTTATTAAAAATTCTTAATTATATTGTTGTGTTTTTTTTTTTTCATAATTTATTTTCATTTCATAGATAAAATTTATTTTGAAGAGAAAAATAAATTGTATGTATATACAGAAGTATGTATGTTTGTTTTCATCATCATCATTAAATTTATCTGTATACAAAAATTTTTCAAAATATCGTTAAAATTTTCTATGTACTCATTATTTTTTACTTATTTTATAAAATTTAAAAAAATAAAAACATATGCATATGAATGTAGGTATGTACTCGTATATGTATTTATATATTAACGTATATGAATAAAAATAAAAACAAAACAGAAATTAAGAAAAAAATATTTTTGATTTATTTCGAATAGACGAGGTCAAAAGGAGCAAGAATTTTTTTTTTTATTATTATTTTTCAAATTTAAAAGATAACTCAGTTTTCTTGGAAAATAAAATCTTTACTTTATAAATTTGTCTTATCGATTAAAATACGTCGTCTTTTGGTACTTAAATATGTAAATATGTATGTACTAGAAAAATTTAAAAAAAATATATATATAAATAATAAATAATAAATAATAAAGTATAAGTGATGTTTTTATACATAAAAGATAATTATAAAGAATATTGTCTCATGAAAAATGATAAGAAATATTAAATTGCGTATATTTATAGATTTTCTGTAATTAAATATTCGTTATAACATACTGATACGAATGTAATGAATATTTGGGAAAAATAGATAATTTTCTTGAATATATTAACAATAATAATTTAGAAATAATTTTTAAATTTAAAAAGAAAGAAATAAAAAATATTAAAAATTGAAAAATTACAGTTAACTCTGGGATAAAATGCAAAAAAAAAAAAAAAGAAAATCTTTACATGTTAGTTCATAAAATATTGTTCCTTTTTTTCCTTTTAAATGAAATATAAAAAAAAATCTAACTAACAGTAATTTCATGGTTAAAATTTTATCAATGTAACAATTTAATAGAAAAGTCAATGAAGAATAGTTTTCTTTCCGACAAAAGTTCTTTTTTTTTTTTTTCTCGAAAATGTACCATGAACAATTTGTAAAATAAAAGAAAACATAATTTGCCATCTCTACCTACAACAATTCAATAATAAATTAACCAGATGTGTCCATTATAGATATTGTAGACAGAAAATATCTTTATTATCATCATTTCCACACGACAAACAATCTGTGTACTATGTTATTGCTTATGAATGAAGATGTTAACAATAAATTAACTATACAATTACAATTACAATAAAATGGATCACACGCCCATTTACGTTTAACAAAAAAAAAAGAAAATGTAAAAGAAAATAATAATCACAATTGTGGACCATATTACATAAAGTTATTTCCGGTTTTTTCTTTATATACTAATAACCTTCCGTTTTATCAATGTTAGTTTTTTTTTCCTTCATAATTTTTACGTTTTTAATTCATCCGTTACATCTATTTGCATTTTGTCTGAGATACTTGATTATTCCATAAGGATTCATATAAACTCCAAAAATATGTACTATTTTTTTTACCATCTCTTCACTTAATATTGGATTATAATAAAAACAACAGTACAATCTTAAAGATATGTGAACTATTTTTGTGCATCTGGTGCACATTAGGTGAATCCGTGAGAATTTTTCCAGTTCAAGAATTTGTTAGTTTTTTTTTTTTTTTCTAAAGTCTAGACATGTCGCAGACGCATATAGAAATAAAGTTATCAATTTTTAGATAATACTTATGAGGTTATGAGTGCGAGGAAAACACAAATTAAACAAAAAAACAAAAAAATGTGAAAAAAACCTTCATCACATAATGTTTAAGAAAATAAATTAAATGTATATGGACCGTATGTGCGGAGGTGACAAATTATTTTTGACGTTCATGTAGCTCTTTTAGTTTATACGTTCAATTTATTTTGGACCTGTACTCATTCTCATAGTTAGTTTTTTTTTTTTTTTTTTGAATATTTATGTTCAACATGCTTACTTAGAAAAGGAATGTTACTTGTTGTATTTAAAAACCACTGTAATTTCTTATTTCCGGAAACAAATATTTTGATTTTTATGTATTTAACAGATGTGTATTTATATTTTTTTGTTTTTTTTTTTGTTTTTAGAGGATAAAACCACATAACATATATAATCTCGATCCCATAGAGTTTTTTTTTTTTCAACTAAATTTATTTTTTTATTAAAATATTGCAATTCACATCACTACAGGAAGGAAATGCACATATTTTAAAATTTCTATAGTTGTACCTATTGAAAAAAAAAAAAATCAAATAAAAATAAAACCTAAAATCTGTAAAAATTTGACCTATTAATCTTTAAAATATATTTCAAGTGTAAAATTTCATGTTGTACAAATTTTTAACAAAAAAACATAACTGTTGAAAATAATTTGAAAATTAAAAAAAAATATATATACGTAAAAATAAATTAATCGAATTGTCAAACTGTGTCAAATCAGAGCAGATTTTTTTAATTTATTTTCTTCATTTCCCTTCGTTATGTATTTTTGCATATCAGTTAAGTGAATCAAAAATTGACCCATAGGGGTTAACGCTTGTTGCGTAAACAAAACTTACCATATTTTTAACAATACCTATAAAAATAATTTTATTCTGTTCAATTCTTTTATATTTCTTTAAGGTAAATTACTTATTTTTAAACAGGGTCTAAATTACATTAGAAAAAAATCATCTACATACGAATGATATACATATATAGTATACATAAAATATTGTTTGTCCTTAACTAGAAATGTGAAAAACTTGTCATCACAAATATTTCAAAAATTTCTTAAGGGACATAATTTTTGTTCGGTTACGTAAAAACCTTTTTTTTTAATTTTATTTTTAAAATGAAGTAAGCAAATGTTACTGGATTGTGTGAGAAAATTTTTTGTAGTTTATTGTAAAAATATTAAATTCATGAAACATTTTACATATTGTATGTGTCATACATACTTACATACATAATATATGTGATTAAGTTTTTAAAAATTCACAGTGAACATTTTTAACTGTAACTTGTATGCATGTTAACTGATTTGATAGGTAATTGGGTAATTGAAAACAGGATAAGAAAAAAAGGAAAAAAAAAATAACTTAAAATAAAATTAATGCACATTAAAATGTTAATTCTATTTCCTTGCACGTGTGTTTTAGAGGATTGAAGGTTATGTGAAAGTGTAAAATTTGTAAATCAATTTAAAATTAAAATCTATATATATCAGAATTACCGTTTTACTCATCAAATTTTTATAATTTGTAGATTTTCGAAAAACTTTGTTTTTGTACAAAAAAATTCCAATGGAACATTTATCCAAGCTTGAATCGGATACGTCATTATGCAGAAAAATTGATGTTTTCTTTCTTCACAACTTTGAAGTTTTTTTTTCCAAATGTATATTAAATTATTTTCATTTTCAGGAAAGAAATTGTTGAAAGTTTACTTTATAGATTGTATGGCCAGTTTGGTACAAGTAAGATAACGTTTTTTTTTCTGGTTATTTGAGATCGATTGCAAATCTTATATTGAGAAAAAAAAAATAAGGAAAATAAAAAAAGTCTTGAACAAACATTATTTCAACGATGAATGATGATCCATTGGATAGGTTCAAAAACATTAACTTTTCAAATCATAAGCATCGTTCGCTCATCATACACACAAGATTATACGATGATGTTTTTTTTTTTTTTTTTTTTGGTAAATGAAAAATTATCAAAAATGAAAAATAAAATAAAAAAAGAAAGAAGATGGTCCTTTCTCCAAAAATAAATTATATAAATATATTTTATGCATGCATGAAATGAAATCCTTAAATGAAGAAGGGTCATAAAGTTGGTTTTATCTACGTAGGGTGTTCTTTTTATATAAATTTTCTTCTTTTCATGTAAATTTTTGTATGCATATATTGTTTACTGTTGTATTCAGTTAAGCCATATAATATACAGAAGAGAAAAAATAAGAAGTAAAATAATAATGAAGGTAAATATATGTGAAATATGTATTAAAGAAATGTACACGAATGATAAATATGCGCCAATATATATTCAATGGTTTTACAAAAAAAAAAAAAAAACTTTATGTATGACGAAACGCTTTCATGACATATCCTTTGTTTATATAATACAACACAAAAAAAAAAGGGATTCTCTTTATTTTTATGTCCATGATTCACTTTTAACGTTCTTCTTTCTATAAAAAGTTGACCATTAAGAACATTTATAGATGATACTCAGGGTATATACAAAAATTTATGCAGATCCTTTTTATGCTGGTAACAACTTTCTCAGCGGCATATATGCAAAATTTTATTGCTTCTTATTATTACATATTTACATTTTTTTTTTTTTCAATATTCAGTGAAAACTAGATTACATTTATGATTTTTGAAAATGTTATTCAAAACGTTGTTGGAAACGTTTATAAAATATCACATGCGGTTTTTAAAAATATGATTATTTTTTAAAAATTATGGCTTGTAGACAGAAAAATTAAAGGATATTAAAATTCAATGTTCTGTATTATTTTCGATTCTTGAACATAGAACATTTAAAAAAAAATAATAAAAATTGAATATAATATGGTCAAATGTTGAGTAAATATATATTTTATATGATTTATCATAGAACTACATACATAATTTGAAAATGCTAATGAAACGATAATTTCTAGTTTATAGAGCGCCTAAATTCCTTTTCTGTCGTCTGCTTTTTTTTTTATTCTTTTTTTTTTTTTAAATAATTACACCTATATTAATGTTTAACCCAAAAAAAAAAATAACTGATAAAAATTCAAAATAAAAAATAAAAAGTCTTTATTATACAAGTAACACTTCATTAATCATATTATCAAACGCCCTGAGTAAAGTAAACCGCATAAAATTTGTGTGCTTGACCTCTTAATGTGTTTGGATGTCGGATAAAGCTACCATAATAAAAGTTCTAATAACATGCCGATAATCAAACATCGATCATTTTTTTTTTTTATTTAAAAAAAAAAACTTCATTTATGATTTTCGTTTGTCTTGAAAAGATGACTTAATTTCAATCCAAAAGAATTCTTATAACACAAACATTAAGCATTATTGGCCATTGTATATTAATTTTTTTAAAAAAATAATGTCGAAATCTATATGATTTAAAAAAGAACAAAATACATACATACACCAAACTTATATCAAATACCAAAAGAACTTTATAACTAAATAACAAATGATGAAGATCATCAGGTGTAGATCAGGTCAATGGTGAACGGGTAAACGATTCAATCAGAAATGATGCGAATGACCGTATGAATAATAACTTCAACCTGAAGCTTCATTAACTCATCTTTTCTCTTCAAAAACTCCATTCCATTCAAAATATATATGAGATATGTGTTGTATATAAATTTTTTTTTTGAAAAATTATTATTTTTAACCATCCTTTTTGTTATTATGGACACTTAAAAAAATAAAAAGAAAAATAAGTAAAAATTTTTGTTTTGTTATACCACAAAGTTGTAGGATAGTCTCAATCTATATATAGTCATCATAGTGTTGGATAAATAAATGCTTTTTTACTATATAATAATTTAACAAAATAAAGAAGTTTGCTATGGCTATTGCATTAGCTGGTGGATGGCACATGATTTCGAATTATTTTTCTTGTGTTCATATCTTTTGATTATGATGTGGTATTCGACAAGAGAATCCCTTTATCTTTTCTTGTTTTTTTTTTTTTTTTTTAACAAGATTCAACTAAACAAGTTGAAACAGTTCCCAAAATGAAGTTTTTTAAGGCCATTAGTTACCTTCAGATTTGATTGATTCGAATTAATCTTCGACTAACGATTAATCATTGCACATTTTATATGATTGTATTCAATTGTATTGGTTTGATCCGGCTTTCACAAAAACATGTATATATCTTTCTTCTTACACATATTAGAAGAAATTAATTGTGGTTTCGTAACTATCCAATTCATTCTTGTTCAAAGTATGTTGATTAAGTGTATTGTTTATTATATTGGCAAAGCCCATAACAAATTTTTTTTTTTTTTTCATTTTCATACACATTACTTATTTATTTTTTTTTCAAAATATATG
This sequence comes from Bombylius discolor, assembly GCA_939192795.1. Taxonomy (NCBI): domain Eukaryota; kingdom Metazoa; phylum Arthropoda; class Insecta; order Diptera; family Bombyliidae; genus Bombylius; species Bombylius discolor. The sequence goes on along the minus strand of OW584238.1, from coordinate 42,727,249 downwards.
AAATTGTTGCTAATATATTTAAGAAAAATCTAAGAAAGTATTGTTGTTGCACCTTTTCGCAGTATATTAAATTCTTTTACAAATTAAAAACAAAAATAAAAAAAAAAAAAAGTTTTAAAAAGCAATTTAGCTAAACCGTGAGAAAATTTATCTAATAAAATGAAATAGAAAGAAAATTTTCATAAAAGTTCATAATTCTTCTTTATTCTAAGATTTAATTGATTTTTTGTTTTTCTTATGCAATTTGTTTTTTTTTCCTTAACAAAAAGTATTCAAAATTTGAATATTATAATATTACTTTCTCAAGGAAAACCTATAAATGATAGACCACCCAGAATTAAATTTGTGATGTTAGTTGTTCTGTATACTATACATGTACGTATAAATTTAATCAATGATTTTATTTGATGATGGCAAAAAAAAAAAAATATGTAAAAGAAAAAAAAATAACTTTAATTAAACGAATTGACATTCACAAATTGTCACAAAAAAAGGTCAATGTTGCTGAAGTAAACAAGCCCAAGTATGAAATAACATAAATATGTGATTCGCCCTTTTTTTTTTTTAATATTATAAATATATACTTATGTGCTTGTGGGGTACTAACAATTAGATTTTATTATTGTTGTTGTAACAAATTACAATATATGCTATGCCATTCCAAAACACAATTAATGATGGTAGATTTTTTATTATTAATTGAGATGAATTGAAGAAGAGGAAAAAAAAAAAAATATATGAACGAATTTAATTTTGAAATAATTAAAAGTTAAAAGAAGAAAAAATAAATTGAACTAAACTAAAAATATAGTATTTAGATTAAAATTTGTTGTATTAAATTGAGTTGAATAAAAATTTTAATTAATAAATTTCTTTCGATTCGGTTATTTGAAAAAAATATATCAACCTTTAAGTTTCAAATTATAAGATACTCTTTATACATACATATATAATAAATCCACAAAACCATATTGTTCATGTACAAAACAAATTTAATGAGAAATTATCAAATTATAAAGCAACAAGAGGTAAAAGATATCTACGCGCATAGATTATGAATATGATCCTAATAAAGAATCATTAAAATAGTAGAATAAGGTGTAAGATATATTATGAATGTTTTATATTGTATGAATGCGGTGTTTAAATTTAACTGATTCATAAAATGAGTTTAATTATACTGTTTTTTTTTTTTAAATTATTACTATGTACAAAAATGAGCATGAATTGTAGGCGGTTGTTGTACGTACCGAATAATTTAAAGAGTAATTAATTATGTTTAAATTTCACTGGACAATTACCGTTGAAATGCAATTTACTTTTAGCTTTTAAGTAGATTATGAAGTTAGACTAAACTGATTAATTCATTTTTAAAATCATCTAATCGATTATTGTTCAGCTATAATTTTTATTTTTGATTTTTCTAATACTTACAAAAAAAAAAAGTCATTTTTGATTTTTAAGAATGTGGAAATTTTGAAGGTAATGAAATTTAGTTATACTCAAAACAACATATCATCTGAATTCACATATTTTTCGATATACAAATGTGTTTAAAATTTATTTTCTACGCCACTGTTATTGTCAATTAAAAAAAAAAAAAATTTTAAAAAGAAAAAAATGAAAGGCTTTGAAAATGTTTATTCAATTTAAAAAATATACTCTATATTTATGTATTTAAAAACTAATAATTCATTAATACACCAATTAGTAATAAATTTAAAAAAAATTAAAACGTTATGAAACTTAAGAAATTTCTCCCCTTTCAATAAAATGCTCAATTAGTCAACAAAACATTAAAAACTATTTTCAGATGAAAATTTAAAAAAAAAAGAAAATAAATATTGTATGATATAATTTTTGTATATAATATATGTTTGTGTGCATGAATATGTAACTAATAGTATAGTAATATATTTTATTAATAAATATTTGTCAACTACATATTTATGTATATCAAACTTTATGAGCGTAGAGATACAAAATGACATATTAAATGTAATTTAAAACTTTTTTTTTTTTGTTTTTCTATTTTTGTACATTAAAAATGCGGCATTTATATGATGAGTATTTTATTTCATGATCAATTATGATCGTATGCAGCATTTAATAATATTATTTCTCTTAATATTTTTTTCAATTTTTTTACCGTGTGTTTTATTTGTCGTTTTTAGATAAATCGATTAAAAATTTTAAGAATTATGTTTTTGTCAAGATATTTTTAAAGGGTAGAATATTTCATCATTGATTACATTTTTATTTTATTTGAAATATTAAAACATGTTTTTAATTTTATAAACATTATACATTTAATTAAAAATAATAAAAAAAAAAAAAAACACAAAAACTATTTTAGAATCGTATTATGCGAATGATATGTGGAAAAAATAAAATAAAATAAAATAACTAAACAAAAACAAAAGCAAGACAGTAAGAAAAAAAAGTCATAACATAAACTCACGTTCCAAAACCACAAAATAACATTTTTGTTTGGTGTACTGAAATTTGATATTTAAGTAAGTAAATTCGTCAAGCGAAAAATAGGTTGACTGTAAAAGATATATATCCTCTATACATTAAATACGGATATCGATTACATATTATGTATACTCAAGAAAATATTTAAGAATTATATTTTATACTTGTAAAATCCAATCAAAGAAACCTGCGTAAGTGATGCAATTGAATACCGATCACTATTGTACAATTCACAAGGAACTAATTTGAAAAAATGTAGGTATTGCATGTTTTTTTTTTTCTTCTTGTTTCAAAACACAAAATAAAAATTTAAAAAAAAGAACAGCAAACAAAAACAGAAAATCAAATAGCTATAAAGTATAATTTTCAATGACCTAATACCGTAAATAAGCTCAAAAATTTACATTTCCTTTCCCATGAAAACATAAAATCAGGTACTAGATACATTTTCTCAGCTAAATATACTTATACTGTTTTTCATCATGTAAATATTTAATTTTTTTTTGATTTTTATACAACATACACAATCTAAACCACCCTCATCGTTTGTTAACGAATTATAACCCAGGACTTCCGGAATGAAATAGTCATGCAGGTGTTTTATTTTGTGGCTTTTGTGTATACCTAACAAGCACTTGTGGGATTCAAGTAAAACTACTTATAACCTTTCAAGTCCTATAAGGATATGTAATATAAATAATTTCATTAAATTATACATATTTCATTTCGTTTGCATGGATTTATAATTTTTACATTGTCTGGATTTATCAATTTTAAAATTGGAAAAAAAAATTGTCATCAAATGGAGCTGCACAAAAATTTGCGCAAATTAATTTAACTAAAAATTTTATTTTTGTAATTTTCAATTAAGACGTTACAGAAAACTGACAAAGGGGAAAAATAATTCTAAATTTTTCTTTTCATGTTTATTTCCAAACGACAAGTTTTTATTATTTTCTTTAATAAAAAATTTATTTTTATCTTCTTATGAAATTCTTTAAAATCATCATTAAATTAAATAATAATTAGACACCCCATACGCATTTTTATAAACAAATAATAAAAAAAATTTTTGAATCACTTCATTATCAAGACAGATCAGATCTTCTTTCATGTGTTATGAAGATCAAAGATCATGTACCCTTGCATCACATCTGGTCAGATGTCAAAGTCATTGGTTGATCTCCTGCTGCTGCTGATACTGATGTTGATGCTGTTGAATGCTCTTAAGACTCATGCTTTTATTTTATTTATAATAGTTGTTAGGTTGTCAAACAAGGATCAATTCAACTGGTGTATAATAATCATTTTAAATATTTTATATATTTATAGAATTATTTTAAAGATACAAAGCTCGAGGAATAAAAATTTTTTTATAACTTTATAAAATCATATCAGTAACGTTAATTTATTTTAATAAACGAAAAAAAAAAAGGTATAAAATTTAGGAGGGTGCTATTTAGAAATTGTACATACATATGTGTATATAATTTCGCATTTAATGTAATCATAAACTTGAATTACTTGAAAAAAAATTTTTTTTTAAATGTTTCTAGTAATACCAGTTATAATAAAATAAATAGTTTTTATAGCTTAAAACGAACTGAATCCGTGTGAATATTACAGTCGACATTATTTCCACTAGTTTGAATGGTTTAAAAAAAAAAAAAAAAAAAAAAAAAAAAAAAAAAAAAAAACAAGAAGGGATGAATATTTGAAGCATTTTAAAGGTCAAAATGGTCACTACTGGTCATCATCATCAACATACACAAAAAAAAAGATTCTTTTCTAATCTGTTTGTAGAGGCAGAAAAAAAAAAAGTGAAATACATATCATAAATAAATGCTTGTAGTTTATAACATTACGATGAATTCTTATGTCTTATGAAACCAGACCAGTTTTCTTGGCACATTAACTGTTGGTAGAGAAGTAGATAGCAGTTTTCTCAAATAATTGAGTTTTGTGAATTTATATCAAAAAGTGCACAACACAGTAGCCAAGTCATGATGATATAAATTCTTTGTGTACATTCAATAAAATGGATGGACAAGCAACAGAGTGTTTTATGTACATATGTATGTATAATATATCTGTATGTACTTTTTTTTTTATTTATATAAAAATTAGGGTAAATTGTAGTATATGTTACGCAGATGGCCTTTTTGCTCTTTGGTTAATTAATGAAATTGCTGAAAAATAGACAAAACTTCTTCGTTTTACTTATAAATTATAATATGAAAATGTACAATAAATAACTCAAAAGGATACATAAATTCCTTAACATTATATATATGTATGTATATGAAATGATTTAATTGTATCATAATTTTTGTATTTTCCTAATTTATTCTTTCCAAATTCACATTTATATACATACGTATATATAATTCGAGTAACATATTCGTTATCTCTATAGTCATTTGTTTTTTTTTTAATATTTAATTTAAAAGAAGTCTGAATAAAATTCAAAATTATTAATTCTTGATCCTTTTTATTATTATGATTTTCTCTCTTTTTTTTCAAGTAATAAAAGAAAAATTATAATCAAGAAATATTTTATACAAGAATCCTTTTTCTTTATATAGTAATTAAAAACTTTTGTGTTATATAGATGTGTAATTGAAAAATCTTTTAATGATATGTCTCCGGTGTTTTTTATGAGTGTTGAATCTTTTTTAATATTCCACAATTGGTTAGAAAAAAAAAAACAACAAAAAATGTTTAATATTTTAAATCTTAAAATAACAAAAAAATTGAATTTATGTTATATGTGGTTTATATATCACCCACAGTCATACCAAAAAGGATAATTTAATTTCAAATTCTAACCTATTATTATTTTAAATATTTTGAAAAAGGAGTAGGAGTATTGTATAGAAGATGTCGAAAGATGAACTTTTAGTGACATATATTTCTCTCATATGTATTGTACAATATAAGGAGAATATACATAGATACTAAATATCAGGATATTCTACTAGAAGCAACAGAATCCAAAGGAAGGATTCAACTATTTATAGCTGGCAGCAACAGAAGGAGGTAGTTAAAGTAATTAGGGTGATAGTCGTTGGTAAATTAATGTCATCTCTTTACGTTCTACGTATATGGATTAAGCTTTCTTGTGGTAAAACATCATGAAGCATATTAAATGCCAAAATGTTACCGCAAATTTGTTCCTATTATCTTGTTACCCATGAGTATTATCTCTTAAATCTCATCGAAACGTCATATAGTTAAGTTAGATGTTCTGTTACATTCGCTGCTGATGATATGTGATATAGGTAGTTAGAATGTATGTAAGTCGATGATGTGATGTAGATTTTATATTCATGTTCTATGATTAACCAACTTTTATCCATCCGCATTTGAAAAACGAATAGATACGGAATAGTTAAACATATGTGTAAATTATATGTACATATACGTATGAACGTTCGTTTATTAAAAGATTTTATCAGTATGAAGGATTAATTTTATATGCCCTCTGTTCATATGATTTGCTCTCTTGATGGTGGTAGATCATATTACATTTTAAATTGAATGGAATGATCTTATCTTTGACCCATTTATAAAAGCCATATAAATGAAGTGATGAATCGAAAAATCACATTACAGATCCCCGAAAAGAACATCATTGATATGTGATAACCTAAATTAATTTGAATTCTTAAAAATAAAAGTAATGACATTTTTTCTACAGTGTATATAACAACATTTGTATATTTTTAAAAATATATGTACATATGTAGGTATATTCTGAATTCGCAGAACTGTTTAATTTTAAATTCCAATCAATTTTATTTTTAAATAACAAATAAAAATAAAATTGTATATGGCACCGATGGCAATTTTTATATTCAATATGAAAATCAGTTAAAAAATCTAAAAAGAACACTTTTACTAGAATAGAGAAAGTAACAAGAAATATTTAAAGTAAAATGTTTTTATTTTTGAAAACAAATACCACAAATGTAATGTCAAATTTTTTTTAGTGAAAAGCCATTCTGAAACTGTTGACCATTGACTAACAAACACAATCCAATAAACACGTACAATGAAAAGGCGTAACCAAAATATTCAATGAATTTTGTTTTTTCAAAACTGATAGCACTAATACTCTACTAAAATTTGGATTTTGTCTGAAAGTGTGTGTCGCAAAGGATGTAGTAGTAGTGAGTGAGGGTCTCTTCGTTTTATTTTTGAAAAAGTATGCGTGAGATATTTTCATTAAATTTCCCCTTTTTATTACTTCTGAATCTTTTGATTTCATGTTTTTTCAATTGAACCGGTTCAGATTTAATTACGTATTTTAAATTTAAAAAGAAAATGTTATTTTGCTTATTTGTGACGCTCTTAAAAAATACAGAAATCATTTTTGTTCAGAAGTAAAATATGTGTATTCAAAAGACGTTTAATTTTCTTAGAGAAAGTTTTATAAAAAAAAAGCCATATAGAGCCAGACTTGCATTAAGTAATTCATTTATTATTATATTTTTAGCCAACAAGCTTTTATAGACTAGTATAGAGGAAAATTCAAACTAACACCTTCTTTGGTTCCCACATACATATGCGTGAGACCAATCAAATTATCCTTATTTATCCTTTTCATAGAAATATTACTTTCTTGTACATATCATTCAGATAATCCCTATGAAATTCGATAGGAGAAAATTTTATTATTTATCAGATCCTATCTTTGCAAAAATTAATTATTTTCGATTTGAAAGAAAAATTACTCTAGAAAGTTCACCTTTTATTTCTTATTTTTCATGTTTATTTTTAATTCTAACTAAATAACAGAATAAACATAAAGGATCCTGCAAAAAGTGCAGATATAAATTCCTTTTTCTATTTATGTCATTCTCGTCCGTACATTAATTGAATTGTGGGAAAGTCGAAATCATTAAATATAATTTGACAAATCGATTTTAATTTGAACAATTTTCTCAATGCAAGGGAATGTTCAAAATACAGCACCTTAATGATCGATGTAGAAAAATTAAAAGATATTAAATACTTAGAGTTAATATTTGCATTCATATCATTAATTATCTTACCAATAAAGGGCATATATTGTAGAAAAGAAAGTATCGCAAAACCCTTGTGTAAATATCTTAACATATTGCGCATTTCGTATAAGATCAAAAATGACATTACTGCTTCAATTGACCTTTAACTATTGAAACCAATGAATTTTACACAAAAATTACCTAATTTAATGGATTTTTCACATTTATAAAGTAAAATATGGTAAAATTAAATTGGAAATTTTTGATTAATTTTTTGCGTGTAAATAAAATAAACTATAGAAATATTTACAAAAAGAAAAAAGTTATTAATTTAAAATAAAAACTACATGGTGCTTAACAATAAATTAATAAATAACTATTGAAGCAATTAAGAAAATGATGAATAGCATATGCGTGAGGATAAGTGAATATACATACATATATACCCGCTTTATAACATATCTATATCTGCATGCATAATAATATATGGAAAATTATGTGTACCCCAATTAAAGGTTACAACAATTTATAAAGTGTTGCAATCGATAACTTACTTGTAGTATATAATATACGATGTTTTAATAAATCAATTTATATTTTTTTCATGTTTTTTTGGTCCCATATTTAAAATATGTTTAATAATTTGCAGATTATATTTTTTTATTATGTAGATTATCATACAAAAGTTCAACACTTTAACGAATAAAACGATAAATGATTAAAAGACGCATCTTTCTCTGTGAATTTTTTGTTTTGTATTTTTTTTTTTTTCAATAAAATTTTTGTTTCTTAACAGCATCAGTTAAAATCATATGGTATCTAAGTATATTTTATATATGATGATGAATTTACTGCATTATCATTCTTCATTTCATTTATTTTATATAGAAGACAGCATCAGGCGCGAATAATATAAATATACCTATTAGAAAATTTATAAAATGTGCCAAACAACATATTAAATGTGATGGAGACAAGGGACCGCATTGTAAATCCATATCCATAAAATGTGTTATATGTGTTATATTATGTTAGGATGAGATCTCACACCAGGCTGTCAATAGAAAATTTCACACGAACAAGTTCATGAATGAATAATGAACACGAATGGGTACAATGAAGACGCGGTCGACATGAGATGAGATGAAATATACATATTTATATGTACATATGTATGTATCCATTTTGAAAAAAATCCTGAAGGTTTTTGTATACATACTATTATCAAATTCTATATATGTATGTACATATATGTATATGTATGTATATAATGTTGTTTAGGGCTGACTTGGGGACTGATATACAATTGCACGCTCGCTTATCTCGGGATAATTAGGCACGACCGGGATATAATGAGAGCTTCTATTTGATTTATCCAGGAAGAACATAACTTACCTACATATATACAAAATATGTATATTTAGTGAATAGATAAAACGACAAAAAACGATGGTAACGACAACAAAAACAATAATGATAAATATACAAATTGTCATGTATGTACCTAATTTAAATATGGAAGGAAACATTTTGCATAATATTTAAAAGCAGAATAATGTATTATACATATATGTAAAGTAATAATTATAGAATATACATACATACATATACATACATATATGTATATAATTGTGTAGGAAAATTCTAAATTACAATAATGAAAAAGGAAATGTAATATATATTCCTTACCTTCTGCTATTAAACGTCGTACATGTATGTACATAAATATGTATGTATAAAGTTTAGTTGGAAGAAAATTGAAAATTAATTGTTAAGTGCGTGATAATAAACAAAAGATTCATTCACAAGTCAATTTATGTTTAATTGTAAAATATTTAAGTATTGTGTAATCTTGAATTTTATTTATAAATAAATTACATATTTCAGTATTATTGTTTTCAATTTATTTTTTAATTGAAAATAAAAATTTTAAATTGATGTAGCTATCAAATTAATATGTTGTGTCGTTGAATAATAATTTGAATGAAAATATATTGTAGTAATAAAATTATTACTAAATTCAGAATTTGAAAAAATGTATATCAATCCTTTTGCAGAAATATTTATAAAATACTTATATCTACCTATGTCATAATAGGCAATTTCGAAAATTATTCATGGTAGTTATTATAATTAAAAGTAAATCTACCACATTCGAATATTTACCTTTTCGGTAAAGCTTATATTACCACAGTGATTAAATTTTTTCAATGGTTTATTTGGTTACTATTATCTTATATTGGTTAGCTTACCATATGGTAGTACCACCAAAATGATGTTTATCTACGGTAAATTTTCGAAATTCCCTAATTTTTTTTGTTTGCCTCTTAAAAGAAATTAAACAACTTTGTTATATAATTTTCCTGTGCATTTCAAAAATTTTTTTAAATGTACTATATATGACATACATATGTACATACGTATATAATATGTAATAAATTTGTACAGAACATTCCATATCTTTCGGTACACAACTATACAATTACATATTTAAAAAAATGTTTACTTTTCTAAATTTATACATTTATTAAAAGATAGTTTCTAATTTAATGGATAAGAAAATCTGTATTTTCGAGATAAAACATTTTTATCGATAATGTCCATTTTTTGTTACTCGATTTTTATGATACGATGTCATTTTAATTTCACATACTATTTTCGGTACTTTTTTTCCAAATACATATATCTCATCTACTGTAAGAAAATTTTTCTAAAATATTAAACCATAGATAAATGAAATGATGAATAAACACAAAAACAAAAAACAAAAAAAGATAATAAATAAAAGCTTCAACACTTTGTTTTTTCTCTTGTATCATGATTATCTTTTTCCTCTAAATGCAGAATATCAATTCTAATGAAAATACAATGTTTAAACCAAAGTATAAATTTCACTGTTTACCTTTTCTTGGGAAAAAATGATACCATCAATAAAAAGTTTTTTTATTTTTTTTTTTAATAAACAAAGTGTATACTTATGTGTGATACATACATATGTATGTATCTATAGAGTATGCATAACTTTATACGTATAGGTGGTACCTTATAGCACTTCTTATACGATATGGGCCCGTAAATATTGTTCTAAAGTGTTATTACAACTTTGTTGATAATGTTTATCGAGATTCTTATGTATATTAAATTTGAATGAATACCAGACGAACGATCGTCATGATAGAACAATATTACAATAACCGTTAACAAGGATTGGCTTTTGATTGATTTATTAAAAAAGAATTGAGATTAAGAAAATATTGAAGGAAAACAAAAAAAAAAAAAACAAAAAAAAAAACAAACAAAAAGTTAAATGAATAAATGAATAATTAGATAATTATCGCATCAAAATATAAAAAAAAATTCTAGATAAAATATGAATAATAATTATGAAATAATAAAATACAGTTATTGATGCACGTAATTTTAAACCGCTATTAAATTGTATATTGTTTTAAATTTTATTGATACATAAAATAGTTGAGAATTTTTGTGATTTTTGTTGTTTTTGTTGTTTTTTTATTAGAAATTTACTATACATATATAAATTATAATATATCTAATATTTTATTTTATTCATTTTTTTTTCTCTTAACGTATTCGTGATTATTTTTAATAGTATAATGCACATACATATATGTATGTAACTACTACGTATTAGTATCTATATACTACAATATAGTATGTACATAGTTTACTGACTAGAATTACATCAATACCTTGTTTTTTTTATTTATTTACCTTTTTTATTTTTATTTCAAAGATAAGACAGATCGGGACATTCAAGTCCCGGTATATCATTCTCTGTTCTGTTCTACACAAGTCACGATCTTAACCAAATGAATAATATTATAGATACTTCCGTAAATGGGTGGTATATTGTCCATGACTTTCATATGAGAGTAACCTATAATGCATTTTACTCTTTTTCTTCTTTTTATTATTATTATTATTATTATTATGTTTTTTTTTTTTTTGTTTTTTATAGATGGTTTAGTTTGCTCAAACTCCATACTCTGCATCATCTATTACGATAGTGTAGTTTTACTTTCTTTATTACTTTATTATATTATCAATGCATCTACATAGTTATAAGAATTTATTGATTTTATACACATACTTATGTATGTATTTTACAAGAAATCTTTAAAATTAAAATACTAATAAATGAATTATTAAATTTTAAAATGTTATACTTTTTTTTTTTTTTTAAAAGCAAGTGCACTTCTTTGCAGATTATAATGATGAGAACTAATTTCAAATTTTATTCGGTCTTATAATAAATTCTTTTATGAATTATTTCACATTAAAAATAATTTAAAAAAAAAAAAAAAAAAAAAAAAAAACAATAATAAAATAATAAAAGAAAATGTAATATTGTGCAAGTATTTTTTAAGTGAATATTCAAGAGTGTGTAATTGTTTAAAATGATGCGCAGATGCATAAATTGAAAACAGGTGTAAAAATTACATTTTTATATCAAGAAATTATATACAAGCATCAGTATAGTATTAAAATAATGAGTTCATAAAATATGGCACGTTCAAACTTCAATTTTAAATTTAATTTCTTCGCAAAAAAAAGTATCTTTTTTTTTGTTCATTCTTTTGTATTTTTTTTTCAACATTCATTTTTTCCAATTACGCATATTTGCATATTACAAAAAGGTACTGTGTAAAATCTAATTTTCAAGATTTCATAAAAAAAGTTAATTAAAAAATAAACATACGTAAATTATCGAATATACTCAAAATCAGTATATGTATCTTTTAAAATTTTCAACTTTTTCTTATTAATTTTTTTAATTCATTATTTTTTCAAGTATAAAACGCAAAAAATATTCATTCAATTTTTCACAATTTATGAAATTTGGCAAATTTTTCTAAACTTTTACTACTTACCTAAGCACTGTAAATATTTAAGAGTATCATGAATACCAAAAGGAAACCACATAAATTTTAATAAACATATTGTGAGCATCCCAAAAAATTGAGGAAAAAGTTAAGATGTTTCAAAAATTTTTCGGAATAAAATAGAAAAAAAAAAAAACTTTATACTCATTTAGAAAAATTCTCAAAATCATTTTGGAAGTCGTTAACCATCGTGTAAACTGTGGCAATCTTTTGCAATTTGACATGACATTTAGAAGTTGTTGGATAAAGGAATCAGTTTACGTTTAAGATGTTTCTGACCATAAAGGACATAAAAAAAAATGTTAAAGAACATTAACCTGTTTGACCTTTACTGAAAAATAATTCAAATCTTAAAAAACAAGACCGGATGAATGATAGTAGGACGACTCATTTTGCATACATACATTACCGTCACATGTATGCTTACAAAGTAGAACAAGATACAAGATACAAATAACAAACAAAAAATTTAAGCCGACTGTACTGTTGTAGCATCTCATCACCTTATTCTATTTATATATTATGTTGATTGTTTTGTGAAGTAAAAAAGATAGTTATTATTATAAAACACGACATAAAGGAAAAAAAAAGTTTGCAAACAGAGACACAACAGCAAGAAAAACAACATAGAAATTTGAAGAAAAAAAAAGAAAAAAAATAGGAACTAAAACTACAAAACTTAGTGAGCAAGACAAAATTAGTTAACACATGAGGTGGTGATCGAATGTGTACTTATACTCAACCAAAGGCATCTGTATCAGCCAGGAAGATAACAATTCTTCTAGTACAATCTATCGTGGACAAGCCGATAAAATGACTTTAAATTTTTATTATTTTTTTAAACTTTTAAGAAATCCATAAATACGAAACCCAATAAAAACAGAGTTCAAAACAACAAAATAAAAGTCGGTTTGTGAAGAAAAACAAAAATAAGAATAAAATAAAATGGCAAAAGAAATAAATTTTGTGTGTAACACATTAAAAGGTATTCAAGATATTTTTTCCCCTTGGCCGATATCTTTTAGAAGAAATTCATTGTAAAATTTTGTATTCGATTCACAATTGAAAATTATAATTCGTTTCATCCTGCGCGTAATATTGCACAAATTTATGCATAAAAATAGAATTTAGAATACATGTTCTATGTTGTACTTTAAAAATGTTCTGTTCTTTTAAATTTTAAAATAAAAATATTTTGTATAAGTGTTGTCTGACTAATATCAATTGATGATTTTAACTTAACATTTTTTTTTTTTTGTATATTTTTGTATATTTTTCTTTATTTTGTAGCTTTAGGCCCAAAATGGAAAACAAGATTACACATCGTTTTTATTTTTATTTTATTTTTTTAATATGAGAATACAAGTCAGGAGGTAAATGTTATGAACATATTGTCCACCACATACCCCACAAAACAAGACAAAACTACCAGAAAAGATACTTCTTTCAGATATATGTACATGTATGTACGTCTGGTCTTGATGATGTGGGTCTTCTAAGCCTCCAAATATGTACTTTTTCTTTATTTTTGCCTTTTTTCAACTCTTTAATGTTAATCAAGTAGACGGGTTATAAGCGCGGTTGTAAACTGAAGTCGTAAATTAAATGACAAATTGGTTTTAAATTGATTATGCACTGACACCGCTGGCAATGGTAACAGAGGATAATATAGTAGGAGATGGTTGGTTATGGTTGAGGAGAAAACACAAATAACATATAAAGTGGACGCGTGCAAAAGGTCATTCAGTTCGGTCAGTAATGCAACAACAAAAATGTTTTTTTTATTTTGTGGTATAAAATTTTTTCTTTTAAACATTAGTTGTTATTGAATTTTTTCTTCTTTCCACTTTTCAATAATTTTCTTTTTGTGTTTCATATACTTAATTCAAATTAAAAATTTTAAATTTTTAAAAAACAATTGCAAATAATAATTAATTCTTTTTTTTTTAAATATCAGAATTAGTATTCATGAAATGCATCATAATTTCATAATAAACAATAAATTAAAGTTTACGAAAAATTATTATCTGACTTTCATATGATCGTACCTCATTCACAATTTAAAAGGTTTAACACTTTCAAAAATGTTGAACATAAAAATTGAATAAATAATTTCAAAATACATACAAAAAAAAAAAAATTCATATTTTATCCTCTTGATATTATTTTTTATTCATGCTGGCATATTTTTAAATTTCTGTTGAAATTAAAGTATATTAACAAAACATACATATAATAAATGTTATCAATTTATTTATAAGAAAAAATGTGTCACCATAATATTTTATTAATTTTGATTATATATGATTTTTTGTTGTTTTTTTATTCTTTGATTATTTATAATGATTGGTCACGATTTAATTGATTCAATGAATATTGTTTTTTTCATCGCCGCATTATACATACACATATGTATGTACATATGAATAAAGTAGTTATAAAAATATCACATCATTTATTGTATCTATTATATTTTATAAGTCTTGAGATGCACATAAATCCATTTAAATCAATCAACTCAATTCGTTTGTCAATAAATTTGAATGAGATTCTATTGAATCAAATTAGAGTTTCATTTTATATGATGACAAGTCTGGAATCTTTTTTTTTTTTTTTAACAAATTACTATACCTACACATCATTGACTAGCTAACTGTTTTTACAATCATTGAATTCAATTAAATATTATAAAATTCTGCTTCTTTCAAATAAATTTGATCAAATATTGAACATCTTATATATGAACACAAAAGAATAAACATATACATAATACATAATGTACTCGTACATATGTGAAATTTCTTCAAATTAATAAAATTTATGAACATTGATTATTAGAAAGTTACAGGATATATGATATTTATAATTGAAAAATATTTCAAATTTTTAAATATCCTCCTATATTTTTTAAAGTATTTATTCACTTAATAACAAAATAATTTTCTAACTATTGTAAATTTTAGCATATAAGTTTTATTCGCATATATGTACATACATATCTTTAGAGAAATTGTTTTCTGAAATTTGACATATTATATCTCAATTAGTGCTAAAAAGTAAATAATTAAAGTGAAAATAATCATTCAACTTTCTTAATAATAAATATAGGTCCTTAAGATTTTTGAAATAAGATGGATAATATGATACTAATTGAATAACCCTTCTTTATGGAAAAATAAAAGTAAAATAATAATTTATAAACTCTTTATGTCTTTTCTTACGTAGAAATGCAAAGAATAGAAAATGTGTTAATTATTTTTCAAACAAACCTAAAGAATTATACACTTGAGACTATGTATGAGATAGTAAGGAACCTTTTTAGGTTTAAATTTCAAATGTATCTTTAGAAAAAAAATAAATAAAAATTTTAATAACCCGTGTATATATACGTATGTACATAAAATGGTTTGGAGAAAACTATGAAAAGCATTATACAATAGAGTTGTTCTTTTAATTTGCTTTTTATTTTTTATATTTAACTTTAATTTATACTTTAATCACAAAATTTCTGCATATTTAACTTTTTTTATTCAACTGCTCATTTGTTCCTTAATCCATGGAATAAATTCAGAAACTCTAGTGAAAACATCAGGAACTCCAATTGAACAAATAGTGGTACCATAAGAAACGATACCAATTTGTTTTGTTCTGTCCTCATTTACAAGTGGTCCACCACTATCTCCCTATAATAAAAAAAAAAAAATTTTTTTTTCTCTAAAAAACACAAATATTTTAGTAAGAATTTCCTATTACCGCACATGCTCCTCTAAGTAGTCCTTTATAAGTGCATATTTCTGTTCTTGTAACATTGAATCCTTGACGGTTGCAATCTTGATTTGTCAATGTTTTATAATCCATAGTTTGCAAATCATCTGGAAGACTTCCAAAACGTATTGGTCGTGTATAACCCCAACCAGAAAGTTTTGCAATTTCTCCTCCACCAATTTCTTTCTCTTCAAGTTCAATTTTATTCACTTTGTCACTAAATACAAATGGTTTATCAACTTTTAGAACAGCAATATCACTTTGTTGTAATTCTTTATAATCAGGATGTATTTTAAACCATTCCACCATATGTCTAGTACCACCTTCAGTCCTTTTCAAAGATCCAGCTAAAACTGAAAGTTTTGATGCATCAGCACCATCAACACAATGAGCTGCTGTTAAAACATGATATTCTCCAATTATTGATCCACCACATGTATGTCCCCATTCTTTATTTGATGTAAGAAAAGGAATTTGAAATGTTGGTTTACGTACTTTAACTTGTAAAGATATTTGATATGGAATTGGATCCCTTGCAGGTTTTCCACCAACTATTCGAGTATGATTTAATGCAGGCTCTGATGTATGGAACGCTAGAAAAAAAAATATTAAAATACATTATCATTGATCAAATTATGAATTTATTGCAAAAATAAAAATATTTATATAATTTTAATATTTTATTACGAAAATTACGTTCTGGTTCCGGTCTACATCTTCCAAAAGCAATTCCTAATAGAAATGTTAAAAAATATGTAAACAACATTGTGTCTAATGAATTTACAATACAATTCTGTTGTTCTAAACTTTCATGTATAACGTATTTATGTATTTACCGGGCAACTTGTTATCTAGTTACTGACTGATTTGAATGTCGACCTGCACCACCAGATAGGTATTTCACTTGTATTTAATGTAGGTTGAACCTTGAATTGAAACTTGTAATTTTTTTGTTTGTTTATCTTTTTTTTTTTATTATTTTAAATTTTTAATATCTAAATAAATGTCAGATAATAATTTTAATTCAGTACACGAATGAATGGAATTTTTTTTTTTTTTAGTTTTATCTTGCTTATACATACTATACATACATAAATCTGAACAATGTTAAAAGTTGACCTCCTAACATAATAGTTTTGTTGTCGTCACTTTGTTTTTTTTTGTTTGTTTTTGTTTATGTTCTTCAAAAAATGCATAATCAATCTATTTAAAACAATATATATGTAAAGAAAATGCATCTTATGTTTTAAAAAAGGTGCAAAAATTAAAATTCCAAACTTTCATTGAACAAAAAAATAAAAAGGAATTGGATATGTAACGCAAAATACTTTTAAGGTTAACTGAAAAATTTTATGAATAAAATTTATGATTTAATTTTCATCTTCATCATTATTATTATTTTTCAGTGTCAATGTCAAAAAAATAATTTTAATATCAAATTTTTCAACTTCTGGAATAAGTGTATGAACTGATAAAATAAGTATAAATGAAAATAGAAAATTAGATTAGATAAATTTCTATGGAAAAGTTCAAAGAGGTATATTAAACTCTAAATAAGCAACATAAAATTATTTAGGAGTAATAAAAAATACCGCATTCTTTAAAGGTTTTTCAAAATTTGTTATGGTCTGATAAACATATGAATCAACGATTAAATATTATTATATTTGAATAAAAACAATTACAATAAACAAATAACAATTTTAATTGTGTAAAACATTCATTTCAAATATTTTCTATACTATTATACATATGTACCTACATACTATGGTATGTATGTTAATCGATGTTTGACACAGAGGGTGGTAGGTGTATAAGAGATTTCATAAAAGTTTATCAATTGACAAAATATAGAGTACCTATTTCGGTTTAATTCTATAAACAAAAACTTTATTCTCATAAATCGAATTTGATGGTAAAAAGCTGGCAAATTAAATAATCAATTAATACTTAACAAACTAATTTCATTATTGAAAATTAATTAAGAAAACGAAATAAATGTCATTTCTAAATTTTAAATCTCTGATGAAATTTAGTTATTTTTTGAATAAATTCTTTACATATTTGAGATTATAATTTAAGAAAAAAAAATGTCATTTGAATGAAGAGATTTATTTTATTGTAAATTACATCTGACTGTGTAATCTTTTCACAATTTCTAAATAATCCTTTATTATTGTGAATATTTTTACAATACATACTTAAATATAATTTTTGATTTCAGTTGAAATTGCTGAACATACATGATAATATTTTTGCTGCTGCTGCTGCTTTTGCTATACAATAATATAATATAATTTTTCTTTTGTATAGTGCTTGACCACACACGGTCTTCCTCTTCTCTAAACTCAAACGTTAAAACATTCTGATATTTGCTTTAACAATCAGCAGGATAATTCACGACTATACTCTTGTACTGTATCTTTCATATATGATTATAGAGGAAGATTTTTTTTTTTTTATTAAAGTATAAATTGCACTGTGCGCAATAAAATTCTGCAAACTTTGTCTTTTTTTTAACACAATGTTTCCACAGTTATACAAAGTCCACATATATAATACTAACAACAACATAACAGTGCAATAACAGAGCAAAAGACAAAAAAGATGCCGAAATGTGAAATAAAGACGTAAACGGCTGCACAACTGGAAATTTTCTTCTGAACTTCATACCTAATCAGTATTTAAATCTCAACATTATAATGTTTAAGTTCCAGAGAATAAGATAAAAAACTTTAGGATTGAAATGACTTTTTATTTTTATTTTTATTTTGTATATTTACTTGAGAAGTAGATACATGTATGTTGAAAAGTTCAGAGGACCAGTAATGTTCGATATCTATACTTAAATAAACCAATGTTACACTCATGTGCACAGGACTATAAGAACAAAAAAAACAAAAAAAGAGATGATTTTATTTTAAATCTGTTAATAAACCAGAATTCAAAATCAGTGCAATGGCACAGTAATATAGTACTACGTTACAATGGAAGTATTTTTTTTTTTTTTTTTTTTTTTTTTTTTTTTTTTTTTTTTTTTTTTTTTTTTGAATAGTTTTACATCATAAATATTATTACAATATTTTAATCTCGTACATTTTTTGCACGACAAATCTCCAACACAGCATCACAACAACTATCTTCTTGATACACATATGAATTTTCATATTTATGTGAGTAATGTTATTTCAAATCATATCACCGGACATAATAATATAACCTGTAATGCGGGTTGCTATAGTAAAAATTAGAAAAGAATGGACTTATGTACATATAAAAAAAGTTAAAGAAAATTTTTGATATTATTTTAAGAAATCAGGAAAAGTATTGCAGAGTATCTACGAGTATGTACCTATATTTTTATTTCTTTTAAAAAAGACAAAAAATTAGATCTCCTTAAACTCTAATTTCTGATAGCTCACAATATTCAAAACTTGCACAAATAGATAAATAGTGAAACAGAGTTGTAGAAAAAAACATTTTCAATAATAAAATAAGGCACAATTGACAATAGTATCTACACAGTTTTAGAAAAATGAACCTGCTGAGAAACGAAATTTTTCACTGTTTTTTTTTTTTTTTTGTAAAAAGAATAAAATGATAAAGGGGAGAAAATGTATAAAAAAAAGTCTATTAAAAGCAAAGCTATCCTTTTTGTTTCTGTACGTTCGTTTTTTTTTTTTAATAAGCTGCGGAATCTCTTTTGATCCATTCATTGATGATTTTTAATCTAAATCCCTGTAAGAGAAAAAAAATTAATAATATTGTCGATGATGTTAGGCAAAGCTAAAGAAACTTGCTTCGTTTATTAATTTCTGGACTAATCTACCTCGATGGGATATATGTTTATTCATGATTGTATTGTAATTGTTGTACTGCATCATATTTACCATGAACATCTTCAATGAAAGCACATATGAGGAAAAAGAAGAAAATAAATCTCAACGGGATAATAACAGGGTCGTTTTAATATGCTCAAAAGGTTTTTATCACAATATAAAGCTTTTGTGGATTTGTGGTTTGTTGGTTTATGTTCGTTGATTGAAAAGGGGATGATTGTTATATCTAAATTGCCTTTGCTTTTATTATTATGAATAAATTTATGTACTGCAAGGATTTACAAAAAATTAGGAAATTAATTGAGAATAAAAAAGAGAAATGAAATAGTATTTTGTGGGTAAGCCACAACCACCTATAACGATAATAGCAATTGTCTTATTATTTAATTATACGTATTTTTTCTTGAGTTTTAAATAATTTTTCTGTGAAATTTTGGTTTACTTAAAAAAGTTATTTATTTCTATATTAAACTAAAAATGAGAACAATTTTGCAATTTTATCCAAATGCAAATTTCACACAACTAACTTCATGGTGGTGATGATTATCAATGTAACACAATCAGTGACCGTCAATTGGGTGGCCCAATTAACTTTGACTATAAGACTTCGTCACACACAAGCCAAAACATATTTTCTCACTTCTTCTGCACATTCGTCATGCTTATATTCGTCGTTTTTGGTCATTGATGGTTTCAAGGATTATTATCCAAACAGCTAAAGTCAAAGATCAGGCTACCTTTAAGTAATCTGCAAAAGTAAAAAGTGGATAAGATAAAAAACGACGTTTATAAGCATTAACCTGTGTGCCAAGATCATCTTCGACGACTCTTCTATATATTATATAAAATTGTGTATAATCACAACAACTAACAACTAACTGCCACTTTTAAGCATTGGTACACGTTAATCTTGCTAACATGCCACCCACTATCAATTCAGAAATAAATCCTTCAAACTCAATGAATTCATACGTACCATATATGTATATAACAGAACAGCGAATATAGAATTGGTTTCTTTAGTTTTATTTACTATCAAATCTTCCAATTCCCTGTTCTCTTAATTATCTGTTATAAAGGCAGAGAGACGACGAACGAATCGAATTCGAATGGCATGAATGAATATGAATTACCACTTAATTGGAGCAGAAAATGTTTAATTCGTTGGTGTTTTGTTGTTGTTGTTCTACTGTTTGATATTGACGTGAATTCTTAGCAATACATCATTGAAACTTTTATACCATAGATAAAGATAAAGTCAACATGTTTGTTACCACAATAAGAAGAAAATCTTGTGCTTAATTTTTTCTCGCCCTCACACAGATATCAGTAGAATATGTAAATTAATCCATAAAGGACACAAATTAATTGACCTCATGAGTTAGTTGATTTTGTTACTTTTGTTTTTTTTTTCCTTTCTTTAAACACATACATATGTACATATGTATAAGCACCTGCTATACACAGAATAATATTTGGCAAACAACAAATATATAAAGAATATCTAAATATTTATCAGACATTATGGTTTAATTATGAAACAAAATAAAAAAAAATTGTTTCCACTCACGAGCTCATAATTATAATGATTTTTTATAATTACTGAACCGTACTGGTAGATGAGTATTTAAAATCTAATTTTTGAACAACATTTTTTATTTTTTTGCAATAAATTTTATTACTCTGGAAAATTACATTTATGATTTAAACGATAACTTATTATAGTAAGTTTGTGGGAAATATTTTAAATAAACACACATAAAGCATATGATTTACATACTTTCAAAGCAAACTTACTTAAAATGTATACATATAATCAATAATTTAAATTTCGGAAATTACAAGGAAATTATGTAAAAAGAAAGAAAAAAATAAAGTGAATTTTTAAAAGAAGAAATTGAATACATCATCTTCATCACTATCTTCTACTTTAAGGATGTTTTCTTCATACTTTGTGTCTTCTTTATAAGAAGATTCCTGAAGTGAAGAGATAATGTGAAATATTATGAATTAAAAATAAAATCATAATACTCGGAAATATAAACGTATTTTGATTTAAATTAAATTGAAATATTTTAGAAAATCAAAACGAGCTTGCATTTCCGAGTCTTATAAAATATCGAATTTCTATTTTTTTTTTTTTTTTTTGTTATACATCATCATTTTCCTCATCAGCTACAAGAATTTCTTTTTGAACTTCAGGATTAGGATTTTCTGATGCTTTCTAAAATAAAGTTGTAATTTAAAGATTGTATTTATAATTTAAAAGTATTAAAAGAAAATTACTTGTAAACTTTTAGCAGAACGTGTATCTTCTGAGTTTGTCTGTAAAATAAAAAAAAAATTTTACTCTAATTAATATTGAATGGGAGGATAACAAACTGATAAGTTAGGTTAACAAACATATATGTGAACACATACTAAGTATCTACTTGAACGTGATAATTCTTCACCATTATTTTGTTCTTTTTCAAATTTTTTCTTGGAAAAAATCATATTTTAAATAAATATTTAATTATTTTGTTAATCTAAAATCACCTTAAACCCTTTGATATGATCTTGAAAAATATTTTCATGTAGAGTTTTTCTTAAATTGTGTCCTCTAAAAAGGGCCTAAATGTGAAAGCATTATTAACTAGTGATACATACATTTTAAAAAACTAATAAATTTAACTTGAATTTTTGTTGCTGCTCTATTTGCTTCTGGATTTTCCTATAAATTTGTATGCATATAATATATAGAATACACTTTTTTTTAAATTTTCTTTTTTTACCTTTAGCTTTTCAATGAAAGAATCAAGATCCTTTGAAACATCGTATTTAGAATTTCGCTTTAAAAAATGCTAATGTCAGTTAAAATACATAATAATAAAATTTCTAATGTGAAATGTTAAATTACCGAAAAGAATTCAGATAATTTAATTTTTTTTCTTACGATGTATCCTCTAAATGCTGCCTTTAATAAAAATAATTTATTTTGCACATTTTTTAAAATTTGATTTATAAATTTTATACCTGAATTATAATAGCTGCTCTAGATTTTATTTCGTTTTCTAATGACTTGAAATTTTATTGAAATAAAAATAAAATACAGTATATTCCACATTTAAAAAAAATAATAATAATAAAATAAATATTGAAAAAATAATACATAATAAATACCTCTTTGGACACAGTCTTAATTTGTTGTTGTTGTTTTTCTAAACAATGTTTACGAAATGCTCTCTGTAATTAAAAATTCAAAAAATTAACTACATATATGTGTGTACATATAACATTTTTTCATTACTCCTACACCATAATTTATCATACCTGTATTATTTTTGCTGCACGGTTACACTTGAACAATATTATTGATGATATTGAGGAATCATGTTTTTGTTTTTTTGCCTGTATAATGGAAAAAAAAATTCAATAATTCAAGTTATGTATAATTTAAAAATTGAAAAAAAAAAAAAAAAAAAAAATTTCATAGATATACCTTTAACATTTTTCTTGTATAATAACCTCGATATGCAGCTTGAATTTTAATTGCAGCATAATTTAATTTTTGTAAATCAGGTGAAAAATTCCAGTAAGCATTTAAAGTTCTTTCAACGGAATCTTCAAAAATTTCATCTTCATACAAAGCACCCTTCAAAGAAATTTTCATTAAAATCTTTTCTGTCACTTTAAAAAAAATATACATAATTTTTTTTAAATTTTAAACCTTTAATATTCTTGTGTATTCCATCACAAATTGTTTAAATGCATTTCTTATTGCTGGTTTCGATTTTAAAATGTCGTTTTTTGTGAAATTACATTTATTAATTAATTCTTGAATAATATCGGATTCATTGAATTCAGTTGAATCTTTGGATTTATGCATTTCACGATCAGTCATATAATTACGAAAATTCTTCTGAATTATATCCGAAGCTTCATTAGCTTTGTCTAAAGAAATACCAGATTGATGTAATGATCCCGTTATATTATAACTCATATCAATGATATCATCAATTAGACGTCGTACAACTGCAACAATAATATATTTCAGTAATTTTAAATTATTATTAAATTTATTTCGAATTTATTGTAAATAATTTTTGCCGATTTCAAAATATATATGTACCTGTTATTTTTTCTCTTGCTGCAATCAAGGATTCCAGGTAATTAGAAATAAACTCGTAAGTGCATGTTATCGAATTTGAATTACGAAGAACCTCTCTACTAATGTCTGACATCAATTCTGTTAAACCTTTTGGAATATTATTTACAAAATGTGGCTGTTTTTGATCATGCAATATGAAATTCATTTTTAATAAAATTCTGTTTTAAAAAAAAACATCAAAAAACTTGAAAATATGTTTTGATTTGAAAATATTAAATTCAGAGCATTCTGTGATTTTCAAGTTATAACTAAATAAAAGTCGAATTTAAAATTAGTTTTTATATTAAAAAGAATATAAAATGAATATGTAAATAATTTTATTTCATTAACCACAGTACAGAGATTAATTGTAATTTAAAAACTGATTATTATAATTATTCAATTGTGAATGTATTAAAATCTGTTTAAATTTAAAGCAGGAAACATCAAAATTTCTTGAAGGAAAAAAATACTTCCTGTTTTGATAATCACCTATACTATGATATTTCATTTGCTTTATTATTATTATTTTCCTTTTTCCTGTTTTTTCCAGCCACCCTCGTTCATTTTTCCAAATGGCATACAAGAAACAGGCTGAAATATGTTTAATTGGTTCAAGCAGGTGATGGATAGTGCATGATAAGCATATTTCTAATCCTTAATCGTCGCTACAATTCTACACTACAGATGGCGCTTTATTATTTATCCAAAACACATTTATATCAAAATAAACCTTTCTTTGGTCCACATTCCACTATACTCAATGGAGTAATTTATAAACAAAAACAAAACACAACACAATTGTGAAAAATACAAAATTTGTGTCACATTCGCTAAGATTTGGATAAATGGTCATAATTTGTTAAATTTACAAAATTCTGAATTTCAATTAATTAAAATTACATTTAATTCGATAATTTGATTCAGACAAAAATAAATTGTGATCCAGTTTTGAATTGAAATGTAAATAGTGAAATATAGGTACTTCAATCAAGATTTCAAGTTGAAATCAAAGAAAAAAAAAAAAAAAATGAAAAATTTTCAATGATATGAGATTGTCCAATAAATTGTTGTGATATGATTTATTAAAATGGTCGATATATCTGTACAAGTTGGAAGTGATTTTGCTTTACTTCTACCAAGTGGTGTATACGAAATTAAAAAAATGGAATCAAGATCTAAAATTAAAAATATAATATTAGTATGTGTATTTCTTGCAGTATCTGGAATAATTGGATTCGGATATTTTTGCCAAGATAAAGTATATCTTATTTGAATAATATAAAATTTCTAGAATTATTCAAAATAAAATATCCTTTTCATTTTTTTTTTGTTCTTTTTTTGGTTTTTTGTTTTTTCAGGTTTGTGCGTTAACCAAAAGAGAAATAATGCTTCCACCGGAAACATTGACTGATCAACAACAAAATTTTTATAGTAAGATCAATAATCAACAAAATTTAGTCGCTAACCCAGGATTAAGTTATGAAGATGTATTTAATGATGATTTTCAATTTAATATGGATGCACATGATGTTATGGTGTTCTTACATATTCAAAAAACCGGAGGTACTTCATTTGGTAGGCATTTAGTACGTGACCTGGATCTTAAAGTAAGTAAATACATACATACATGTTTTGTTTTTTTGTTTTTATTATTTTATCATTCATTTACGTTTTAAGACATGTGAGACATGCAAATACTTCAATATGTACATCTAATTAGCATATAATAATCGAATTAATTTTTATTTTCATTTATTGAATATTTTTATTATGAATTGTTAGTTTTTTTATTTTTATTTTTCTTCATTTTTTGAGGAAATTTATGAGAATATTTTTAAAATTAAATTTGTTGTTTTAATACAATTATTGTCTTTTTTCAATTAGAGACCATGTGAATGTCAACGAAAACGAAAACGTTGCTATTGTTTTCGACCTCATAGAAATGAAAATTGGTTATTTTCAAGATATTCAACAGGTTGGAAATGTGGTTTACATGCTGATTGGACTGAATTAACAAATTGTGTTGATCAAGAATTAGATAAAAATGAAGGTGAATCAGCAAAAAGAAGATATTTTTATATAACATTATTGCGTGAACCAATTGCACGTTATATGTCAGAATTTCGACATGTAAGAAGAGGAGCAACATGGAAAGGTTCAAGACACTGGTGCCTTGGTAGACAGGCAACGCCTTCAGAATTACCTCCATGTTATCCAGGTACTTTTTGAATTGCAAAATATAAATTATTTAAATAATTTCTTAATTTTTTTTTTTTTTTTGTAGGCAAAGATTGGTTACATGTTACATTAGATGAATTTGCATCTTGTGAAAATAATTTAGCAGCAAATCGTCAAACACGAATGCTAGCTGATTTAGCATTAGTTGGATGTTATAATAAAACTGCAATGCCAAAGCATGAACGTAATCGTATTATGTTGGCCAGTGCCAAAAGGAATTTAGCAGCCATGTCATATTTTGGTTTGACTGAATATCAAAAAGTATGAAAATTAGTTTTATTTTTCTCTAGTAAATGTAAAATTACTAATTTTTCACCTGAAAAAGACACTTTAAACAATATTTATGGTGACATACTGAATAAAAAAAACATTATTTTATTTTATTTTAAAGGTCTCACAATATGTTTTTGAAGAAACATTCAACCTAAGATTTGCTATTCCATTTGATCAACATAATTTAACAATTTCAGCAGCAGCAGTTAATAATTTAACAACAACACAAAGAAAAAAAATTGAAGAACTTAATGGTCTTGATATTGAACTTTATAATTTTGCCAAAAATTTGCTTTTTCAAAGGTAAATTTTTCTAAAAATTTGTATTATTTAGAAGATAATTTTGTTAAATTTTTCTTCTTTTTTTCAAACAGATTTGAAAAACTTAAAGCAAGAGATGTAGATTTTGAAACACGTTTCACAAATTTAGGAAATATTTTTTATCGATCCGTAACTGAATTTAATTGGGAAAAAAATATCGATGAAACAAATGCATAACATTAAAAATGCATAAATATGTATAAGAACAACAACAACAAAAAATGTTGCTATTTAACGACATTTTGTGTATAATATGAGAGAAATAGTATATAAAATAAGCGATATTGTATTAATTTATTATTTTTTTTTATATATATACATATATATAAACAATAACATGAATATACATAATGTAATTCATTAAGTAATGTATTGCATTTCGCAAAAATACTAGTTTCCCATTTATCACTAACTAATTTTTTTTTATCATCATCATCATCATCATCTTCAATTATTAATATTTTATTTTATAGGCAGCAAGAAATGCTATTTTCTGAAGGTTGTGATGATTGAAAAGGAACATACAACCACTTTTTTTTTTAAAATAATTTTAAGAAAAAAAACTACAACAATAAAAAATTTTATTTTTAATATTTGATTCTCTAAACAACAATAATCTAATTTGTAGAACATTTTTACACATATTTGAACAGATCAAATTAGATAATTGTTCATGATTTCTTAACAATACAAATAATTGTACTTTATAAACTTTAACTTCTAGGTAATTTTTAAAACGTCCGAATACGTTATAACTTACTAATATAACTAACTAAAAGCATTTACATACATATTCTGAATTATTTAGTACGACAATCGACACTCAATTATTTTTTAATTGTAATACAGATCCAATACAACGATTAAAAATTAATCAATTAATAGAATTGAAAATTTGAAAAAAATTTCAGTTCTATCAACAAATAATGGAATAATACTTATTTAAAGGCTAATAAAACGAATTACAGAAATCTTTCAATTCTTTACCGAGTATAAATTAAGTATTTTTCTCTATTTAAATATCATTAATATCAAGAGCG
Organism: Bombylius discolor; assembly: GCA_939192795.1. Lineage (NCBI taxonomy): Eukaryota > Metazoa > Arthropoda > Insecta > Diptera > Bombyliidae > Bombylius > Bombylius discolor. The sequence continues at coordinate 42,699,247 of OW584238.1, read as the reverse complement.
ACAAATTAATTGACAATTTGTTTCGAAATGTCTGCTATTACAATATTATATCAACAACAATAACAAATTTATAGATCAAGTAATCTTATTATTTTTTTATTAAAAAAAAAAAAAACAATGTGTTCTAAAATTTAGTCAAGAAAATCTTTTTAGAGACTTTTTTCCATCTTAATTTTTTTTCTTTCTTTATTTGATTAAGGTAATTTTTATGATATTTTATAGTCATATTATTATTTTTAAGTTTAAAATATTTTTTAGGTAACTTTTAGTTTAGTAACTGAGTAACAAAATGAACAAACAATATATAGAACAAATTTTTTTTTTTTATTTTTTAATGAATTTATAAGTAGTTTATAATTTTAAATAAGAAATTTTAAGTACTAATTTTTCTTAAATGATTATTTTTACTGAAATTTGCACTTGTTGTTTATTAATGAACACCACAATTTAAAAAAAAACAAATATAGAACTCATATTTAAAGGTACGAAATTTGGAAAAAAAAAACAATATCACTGGTGTGAATAACTGAAAGTTAATTTTGATCAGAAAAAATAAAAAAATTTAAAAAAAACATTAACGTTGACGCTCACTTTTTAATTAGTGGTGAACGATAAAATCACAATTTTATTTCTTTCATAATTTGTTAGTTTTCAATTCAAGTTAAATATTTTATTTTTTTTTTACTAATTTTTTTAAGAATAACAGTAAGGCTATAGCAGTAATTTGCGTGAACGTGTAAGGATTAATTCTTATTTTTCATAGCATTCACACAAGATTAATATAAGTTTTTTTTTTTTTTTTGCTTCATAATATCTCCTAAATATTTTTGTACGATCACAACGTTAAGTGCCATAAAGTTTATTTTCATAACAGAACACATGAACGTGTTGATATGAAAAAAAAAGGTTTATAATACAAGTAGGAACTAACAATAATTTATTATGCTTTTTTTTTTACTTAAAAACAAAATTACACATGTTGTGATCGTTACAATTACACAACACTTCGTAAAAATTACTCGTTCTAATAAAACGATTAAAAATTTATATACTCATACTCTGATACTAGAAATTCTAAAGTCCTCATAACAAGTACTAATTATAAACGTGTTATACATTTGAAATTTATAATTATAAGTTTTTTTTTTTTTAAAAAAAATTTCAATTCTACAGTAATTTTTCTTTTTTTAATTTAAAGAAGAAATAAAAAAAGAGAAAATATTTTTTTGGAATCTCTTGAAAATTGGTTAACATTTAACTTTTGTTTTTTAAATACTTAAGTAATTTTTATTTTAATTTTTAAATAAATTTTCTAATTGGAAAATAGTAAAATTAAAAAAAAAAAATAAGATAATCATTTAATTTTTTTTTTTTGGAAAATTATTAAGAGAAATTTTTTTTTATTTCTACTAAAATGAATATGATTTTCATTCATTTAAAAGTGAAAGAAGAAAAGATTTATAAAAACCAAAGATTATATATTTTTTTTTTGTTTTTTGATAAAATAAATTAAATTCCATTTAAGTTACTATATGTTAAAAATATATAATATTATTATTGTGTTATAGGGGAGCAATAATACTATAATATTAATGAAATAATATAAAATTCAAAACAATTGTATTGAAGTTGTAATTAAAATGAGAAAAAAAGAAAACATTTTTTAAAATATTTGTAAATACTTTTGTTTTATTTCTGAACACAGTTTCTAAATGACAAAACAAAAACAACAAAAAAAAAAAACTAGTAAAATAAAATATCAAATTTAAAATTCATGAAAAATATAACGGAAAATTCGTTAAAAAATTTAATTTTTACGCTGGTATTCATATTATGAAAATTAAAATTTAATATGAACTTCACTGATAATCAAATTAATTTCGTTAAAATAATTTGATAGATTATTTTTAGATTTTGCTTGGCAATATATTTAAACCCTAAGTTAGCTTTTAATTATTAAAAAAAAAAGTATTAAATTTAAATTAAACTTGATATATTTATTTATAAGTACATACAATGACATCGTTTACTCATGGAAAAAAAAAAGAATACATATGTGTATATTTTGGGAAAACTTTCAATGGCTCTTCTTATATCTACTTTTTTTTTTTTGTATTGAAAAAAAAAATCAATAGAATCGGGTGACGTCAAGATAAGGATGCAATATCTTAAAAAAAACAAAAAAAAAAATGTTTAACTTTTCGTCACCACTACACCCACTCAATGTACTCATTTACTTTTACAGTACACACATTATTAAGAGCTTTTCGCCTTCTTTCATATTATTTTTTAGTGCCTGGAAAATACATATTTGTGCGTTTAAACTTTTTCCTTTTAAATTATATTTTACTTACGTATATATACAGCGCATATTTTAGGGATTACTGAGCATGTTTCTGCATTTCATGAGTATGAAAAGCTTTTTTATTCCTTCATATCTGCTTATCAAAAAATAGTTACAAAAAAAAAAAAATTTTTTTTTCTCACCACAATTCATCAAAAAATTATTTTTTTATAGAAAAGAATATTGTAAAGTAGAAAATTCTTTTTTTTTAAAAAAATATAAAATAGAATCTTATTTAATTGGTGATTAGGAATAAAGAAATTAAAATATAAAAATCATTTTTTTTCTGTGATATTAAAATATATAATTTTTTGTGTGTTTGAAGAAAAAAAGAAATCATCATTTTTTTTTTAAAAAGAAGAAAAAATTTCATTTGAAACGCGAGGATATTGTACATCATAGAATTATTATTATTATTATTTTTTTTGGTGTGTTTAAAATCCAAAAATACACAATTTTCCTTCTACGTGAAACGAGACTCGCTTTATTTAATTTTTTTTTTCTTTTTTTTTTTTTGGGGAATTTTAAGATGGCGATGGAGTTTTTAGTATTCATTTGAATTTTTTTTTTCACTTGAAATAAATAAAAAAATAATAAATTAGAAAAAAACAAAACAGAATTCGGATTTTCATTTTCAAGTATTGTTTCACATTATCTACAGTATTGCTTGCCCCGTTAATTATAGTGAATTTTAGAATTAAGAAAAAAAAAGTGTAGAGTTTGAGATACATTGAAGAATATATTTTTTTTATTTTTCAAATAGATAGATTTTGTTCGCTAAACATATTTTATTGTGTGCTTTTAAACATTATTTGTTGTAAGTAGAAAGTACACTTATTAAAATAAAAATTATATTATTTAGTGTTCTAAAAATTTATACATTAATAACCATCAAATTTGTCTTAAAGGAAAAAAAAATGAAATTTTTTTCTTTGTTCGTTTTGGGAATTACAATCCCTTTTAATTTGATAAAGAAAAAAAAAATATTTAATTTTTTGTATCATTTTCTTATATGCCTGATATAGGTACGTTTTTATTTTTTGAATAATTATCAAAAAATTTTAAATTTAAAGAAATATGAAAAATATATGTAGGTAGGCACGTTATTGAAAATGTTTCATTGTAGGCATGATGGCGAATATCTATTTCTTTTTTTTTTTTTTTGTTCTTTCTTTCTTTCGCGAAGGAATATTTTACTGTAAAATAAAAAATTTTATACAAAAGATACATACGTCTGCTCTTAAAATAATAAGCTTTTGGTTTCGTTTAAAAAGGATTTTTATCTTTAATATACGTTTAAAACTCATTTCTTTCATTTTTCTTCTTCATTTCTAAAAAATTTTAAAATTTTTTACAATTTTAATTAATTTATTTTTTCTCTGCAATAAATAAAAGTTATTATCAAAGATTAATTTGTAAAAATTAAACTTTATTCCCACGTGTTTTTTTTTTTTGTTTTATATATTTTTTACGTCGAATTTTTATTTCTAATAGTGTAAATATTAATAATAAAATAAATGATATAAAAAAAAGTCATTAAATTTTTTAAAATTTAAAAATTCTTATTAATTTCTATTTAAAAAAAAAATATTAGTGTTAATTTCAATATATGTATGTATATGTACATCCTTCATTTACCATAATGTGTAGGATTATCATCCTACAAGTGTATAAAATTAATTTTTTACTTATTGTTGTTGTTATTATAATGACTTATTTTTACTTTTAAACTTCTTCCAAAAATAGTTTTCTATATTAGTTATTTTTTTTTTTTTTTTCATTTTCTGAAACAAAAAGGATAACTTTTATTTTTATACATAAAATCAAATAAACATATGTATGTATATATTTTCTTATAATCGAAGTCTGCTTAAAGTATTGAAATAATTTTTAAGGAAATCAACATATGTTTATAGAAATAATTTGTAAAAAAAAAAATTAATATCGAATATACATATACTTTCGACAACAACAAAAAAATGATCCCTAAATAGAAAAAAGCGACAATCGATTTATTACTCGTGTAGGATTCATAAATGGCTTTTAAATTTATGACATGAGTAAAAAAAAAAAATGTATAAGCAGCAAAGTTTTGTTGGTATGTTTTAATAAAAATATTAATATAAAATATTAAAAATATATAACCGATAATTATGTATGTATTCTTTATTCATAGGTCATTTTTTTAAAGTAAGATTATGTGTAATGAATATTTTAAATTTAATTTTCTGTCAGTTACGAATAAAATTTGAATATTCATTAATTATTTTATGAAAATTATGGGAATTCTTTAAAAATACTTTTCATTCATAATGATTGTAAAAAAAATATATTCGATAATTCAATAGAATGAGAAGTATAATTAATTCTAGCACTTGATACATTTTCTATAAATTTTCAATTAAAATAATCAAAAATTAATTAAAAAATCATACCTACTTGAACTTGAATTTTACGTGTCTATTCAATTGTATCTTAATTTAAAAAAAAATATTTTATAGATAAACCAAAAAAATTTTATCCCATTTTTGAAATTTCTTTAATAATTTTCAATAAAAATTTTAATGTTTTTTTTTTGTTTTACAGGACATGAATGGTGCATAATTCAAAAATGATAAATTTTAAAGATTTATGTCAAAATGTGATCCAGATATTTATTTAAAAAAAAAAAAAAAAACAACGGATAAACATAATATACAACAACAAAACAAAAATGTTAGTCATCAAAAATAAGAAAAAAAATTTCATATTGAATAAAATCTGTACATCTGAATGTAGTTACAACGAATTGTGCTAATTTACCATATTATAGCTTGATTTATAAATTTTACACATTAAAAAAAAAAAATCTTTAAGTAGCAAAAAAAGCACATACAATTTAAAAAAAAAAAAAATTACAAAAATAGAAAAATTTATATTTATTTTGCTTCTAATTATTGAAAAAAATTTTAAATACGTGAAATTTAATTTTGGTGTTTGAGGATACAAAAAATGGGTGATATGCCAGATCTATCACATTTAACACCTGAAGAACGTGCTATTATTGAAAATGTTATGATGAGACAAAAACAAGAAGAAGAAAGAGAAAATGAAATTATGAGGTATTTTTTTTTTAAATAATTATTACATATTCAATTTTCTATTTTAATTTATTTTTTTAAAATTATTTGTAGGAGAAAGCAAGATGAAGTTGCCGTTCTTGAAGATACAATTCGACAAAGATCTGAGCAACAGAAGAAAGCTGGTGTAGAATTAGATGCAACATGTCATATTTGCCTTAAAACGAAATTTGCTGATGGTATAGGTCATATTTGTCATTATTGTAATATTAGATGTTGTGCACGATGTGGAGGGAAAGTAACTTTAAGAAGTGCTAAAGTAAAATGATTAAAATAAAATATTAAAGATTGATTCTTAATAAGTTTTTACAATATTAATAAATTTTAGGTAATATGGGTGTGTATATTATGTCGAAAAAAGCAGGAATTATTATCTAAGACAGGCCAATGGATTCAAAAACATAATCCACAAGATGGTTTCATTAGACAAATTGAAGGAGATGCTAGTCACGTAAGGAAAACTTTAATAAAATATTAATTATAAGTTAAAAAAACACATACACACATATTTTATTTCTTGTTTCCTTATTAGACTATGATAAATCCTCATGATACATCAGATAAACGGCCAAAATTAGAACGAACACGAAGTGCTGCAGAAAAAGAAAATCAGCCACTCCAAAGAACTAATAGCCAATTGAGACGTCAATATTCTCAACAAGATCCTCCTGGTCGACGAATATCATCTGATAATGGAGTTGATGTAAGCCCAGGACATCGAAAAATGCAACCACAAATTCCTCAACAGTATGCACAACGTACAGTACCTCCTACACAACAACAACAGTATTCAAATTTACAATATGGTAAAACTCCATATAATGAAGATGATCCAAAATTTTATCAGGTAGTAAAATTTAAATTAAAAAAATAAATATATATTTTATAATTCTATGTTATATTTAATTATTATATAAATTATAAAATTTTATAGGGTGAAATTGATGGTTTAATGCGTCAACATCCACATTTAGTTCATCCTAGACAACAACAACAACAAAATCCTTATTCTAATCAACAGCATCAGCAACAGCGCAAACAATATTTATCAGCAATTGATATGCAATCTCAATCTCAAAGTCAACAGGCACAATCTTATCAAATGCATCATCAAGTTCCATATCCATCTGACGCACAGAAAACACATAAACGACCCTTAACTGGTCAACAACAGCAGCAACAACAACAACAACAACAGCCATATTCTCAAAGATCTTATAGTAGTTCTGAAGAAGATTTAAATATAACTCCAGAATTTGAAGGTAAGCCAAATCATAATTAAACATTATATTATGCATATTATTTTATTTTTATATTATTTCAACAAAATTTATAAATCCAGTGATTATGAAATTTAAAAGAAAAAAAAAACAACAACAACAACCGTGAAAATTTTCATTTTATCAAATTTGCAAACGACAAAAATATACATTTTTTTTTAAACGTAACAGAATTTTTGTTTTATTTTAATGAAAATTTGAAAGACTTTAGCTATTTATTTTTTATGTCAATTTTTGAAATTTAAAAATAATTTAATATTAGAATTTAAAATGATATTTTCAACACTATTGAAAAAAAATTCTTGAATTTGAAAAAAAAAAAAAATGTGGATTTAGTGCGCGATTAAAACGACTACAAACATAGTTAACAAATTTAAATAGTGAATTATGCCGCTAAATTAGGTTTATAGAATTGGAAATTTTTAAAAAAAATTTATTGTGAGTTTAAAAATTAATTAAAAACAAAAATATATAATAAAAGAAAATACTACTAAAAAATTTTTCATCATTTTGAAAAATTAAAAAAGTTTAAGTTTAAAAAAAAGTACAGTTATTTGGTACAGATTTATTGAATATTGCCATTATTAAAATTAATACAATTAATTTCATATTATAGAAATGTTTACTTACACTCAAATTTAGTTATTTAAAAATTCAAGAAAGAAATTTAAAAAAAAAAATTCATTTTTTTCTTCTTCTTTAAATGCTTTTTTTTCCCCCTAAATAATAACAAAAATGAAATAGGTACTATTCAATAAAAAGTTTTCTATACACATATTCATCTGTATATTGTATAAAACAAAAATATACAAAAGAGAAGAAAGAAAAAAATAATTATGGAAAAAAGCTTTTTTGAAAAAAATTTCCCGAATGGATATTCCAATATGAAATGTAAAAGGAGAAACATTGGAATATTATTAGAACGAACACAATATTTTTCATTGAATATGTGTACTTTAGAAAATTTTTCACGGAGAAAAAAAATAGTTCCTTTTTCATATTTCTTCTGTAAGGTAATAAATAGTGAAATAAAAATAAAATAAAAGTAAAAAAAAAAAAAACAAAAAGAAATTTAGAAAAAGAGACTACATAAAACTTTTATACAAATTACAAAAAAAAAAAAAAAAAAAAAAAATTTCCAATTCATAGAAAAATTATTTCCTTATTGATAATTTTCGTGTGTAATTGCGTTTAAAAAAAAAAAAAAAAAGTGAAAAAGTTTTCAATAAAATATAATTAAACGTAAATTAAAGAATATAAGGTTCAAAGAAAAAACATTGATTAATACAATATTATTCGAAATAGAAAAAAAAAATATTGAAGACGACTAACTTATGGTGAAAAGTGAAAAACAAAAAATTTTAACAGTTGGAAAATAATGAAAAATCAAAAAACAAAATTATTATTATCGATAAAGTGAAAAATATAAGAAAAAGAAAAAAATTTTTTTTTCTAATCGATAATTTTCTTATTGTAAAATATATACATATATATTTTTTTTTATTTTTGTATATTACGTGTACATTATTTATATATAACATTCACTAACATATTACAAATACAGAAAGAAGAAAAAAAAAAAACATTTTAATTGAAATTACAAAATAATAAAAAAATAAATAAAAAACAACAACACACTTCTAGATATCTTTATTTAAAGATCTAAAATTCAATTTTTGTTCTTCTCATTCTTCATACCGGAAATTTATTATTATTGATTTTATTTTTAAGAGGTTTGTCTTCATAATCATTGAAAATATTTATTTTTTATTTATTTCTTTACTTCTTTTCTTTTATTCTTTTTTTTTTTTTTACATTTATACACATACAAATTCACTTACATATACATATACTCTTTGTATACAATTTATATACATATATATCTTTCGTTTTTACGTTAAAAATAAAAACATATCTTAACTAATTTATCAAATAAAATCAATTAATTAAGTAACAAAAGAAACAATTTTACAACAAGGCAACTTTAAACACATTCTTTTTGAACTTAAATTGAAAAAAAAAAAAAAAAGAAAAAAAATTAAAACCATATTGTGTCCAAGAAACAATAGAAAAATAATAATTGCATAATTTCATTATATTACATTGAATAATTTTATTTTAAATTTTTTGTTACAAAAAATATTATATTTAAATAAAAAAAATGATTTAAAAAACAAATTTTTTTTTTTTTACACATAAAAACAAATTTTTCACAATCAAATTAACAAATTTTGGAAAAAAAAAAAAAAAAATGAAACAAAGACCTATCGAAAAATTCAATTATAATGGTTGTTGCTCCCACATCATATAAAAAATTCGCTAATTTTATTTTTTCTTTTCATTATATTGTATATTTAAATAATACATACATATAATGGAATATGTGAACAAAAACATTTACAACAAGAAAATAAAAAATAATAAAACTAAATAAAAATGAAATTAAAAATAAAATAATAATTTAATAATTTATGATTGCGAAATCCCTATATAACAGGCATAGCATAACAAGATATTCCTATTACAGGTTGAATCAAATTTTTTTTAATAATTTTTTTTTTATTATTATTATTTCTATTTAATGTGTTATACCAAAAATTTAGATATAATGTAATTTTGTGTAATTGATTCCTTATGTTTTCATTTAAAATCTATTGGAATTAAATGTACAATACTTACACATACAAACTTTTTTTTTTCTTTTTCAAATCTAGATTAGGTAGGTTGAAAAAATAAATATGTATGAATTTTCTATGGTTCTGTTAAACTATTTTTACTCGTAGGTTTTTTAAAAAAAAAAAATAATAATAATAAAAAAATTTGATAATCATGCCACAAAATTTTCGAATTACATTATGTATCGTACATACATATATGTATACATATGTACCTATGAACATACATATATACTATAGATTGTGCTTTGTGCATATTATAAATTTTTTTTTCTTAAATTTTTCAAGTACATGTACTTTCAAAGCTTTTATAATTTCGTCTATTTTCATACGATAAAATAATTATGTACAATAGGTACGTGGTTTTTCTTTTAAGCGAATCATGAGCTTATTTTCCACCTTATGAACTGTTATTTTTCATTTCAATAAAAAGTTTTTAACATGCTAGAATTGATAAGTGTATTCGAGGAAAAACAAAAATCGTGTTCAATGAAATATCACAGATTATTATAATTTCAAAAACAAAACATAAAAAAAAAACGTAACCAGAAAAAGTATGCTCATAATTCGTGTTATTTAAATTCTCAATCAACGTTTGCTTTTTGTTCTATTGTATATATTGATTTTTAAAACTGTTTGTTTCAAGTATATAAAAGTGGTGTATATTTGTAAACACAAACAAAAATCTATCTAAATATATATAAATATACTTTTATTATTATATTCTCTTCCAGGAGATTTAAGCTTTTCATTTTTTACCTTTTAAATTAACATGCGATTGCTATATTTACATGGTATTAAAAGCTATTTTATTGTATACATATATACATATTTATATAAATATATTTGCGATAATATATAGAATTTCTTTGTGATTATATTATTTATATAATAAAAAAAAAGTGATATGTATATTTTATTATTTTTATAACAATTAGCGTATATACCGAACATTGAATGAATTTTAAGTAAAGCCTACTACTAGTAAATAAATAAAATTACCTAACTGAAGAAAAATAAAAATAAAAACGAAAAAAAAAAAAAAATTTGTACTTAACATAAATATTTTAAAATAACTTTTTAACATGCGTAAATACAAGGTTACATTACATTTATTATTATTAACGTAAACAAATGTCAGTTAACTGATTTTGTGCTTGAAATAAAACTAAAGCAAAAATGAAAATGACAGGTAGGAAAAAATAAAAAAATAAAAAAAAAAAAAAAAAAATTAATTTTTATTATCTTCGAAGGTTAAGAAAATCATATTGAAGTTATTTCAATACTACAATATATAAATATGTGTATTTACTTAATAAATTAGCAAAAATTAATTTCATTATATGATCGAAATTCTTTTTTTTTTTTTAAATAAATTCGTTATTCTGTTAATTTTGTTCTTTTGTATTTTTTTTTTAACATTTCTTTATCAACTGTTTAATTTTATTTATGAATTTTTTTTTTTCAAAAATATAATATACTAACTTTTATAAATTCGAATATGAAAAATCATTTAAAATTTGAAAGAAAAAAAAAAAAAAGCGAACACAGATGGAATAAGAATTTTGTTCAAAATATGAAACAAATGTTTTTTTTTTTTTTTGTTAAAGTTACAAAATTTTGAAAATTATTCAATTTCAGCTGGAATATACGAAAGCAATAGACTTGTAAATCCTTATCAAAGCAGAACATATAAATATGATCCATTGGAATCATTACAACAACGTTTAGATTTATCATCTCCTACACAATATAATTATCAACAAGAAACGCATTTATCTTCATCATCGTCTTCAATTATTAATAAATCACAATTAATTCAAGATACTCTTCATAATCAACATTCATCACAAAAACCACAAATTGTGATAGGTGATTTAAATAATATCACCCAATACGATCGTTATAATACAACAAATAAAGATATAACAACAAAAAATCATTCATATTGGGATGATTCAACATCATCTGCTCAAGATAATCGTAGATTTACAGAAAGAAGAAAAAAAACTGTAAGATTTGATGGACATGATGATCCAGATGTTTGGTCACGTTGGGAAACTGAAAGACAAGGTAGTCAAGATTCAGCAACAAAAGACTCAGGGATAGATACAAGCAGTACATTTACAAGCAGTGAAGATTCAAATCGAAGTGATGGTTTAAAGGTATAAACGATCGTTTAAAAGCACGATTATATATATTACTAGTTAATTAATTAAATAATATGTAGATATTATTAATTAATTGTTACTTATACATATATAGTATGTATATTTGAATTTTATATATACCTATATACATACACTTATATAAATATATATATATATAGTCATTTAACCTTCTTCATTTTTGTATATTATTGCATTGAATTTACATTAGATTTAATTATAAGAATTGAAATAATATATAATTTGTAGTATATTTTCAAAATGAATTATCCAAATGAATATTTAATCAAGTTGTTTTTTTCCAAAATTAAACCATAAATATTCCAAGAGTGCTTTTTTAAGGACAATAGTACTGATATTATTTATATATAGTTTTTTTTTTAATATCCAATTATTAAAATATTTTAAATTACTGCTACCAGTTTGTTTTTTTTTTTTTAAATATTTCATTGTTTATTATTCGTAATTTGGAAAAAAAAATATCAAAATTATGTAGAATGTTTGCGAGAATTTTAGAAATCACGGTACCTTTTTCTTTTTTAAAATACTAAAATAAGTAAAATACAACAGATATGCCACCCTTTTTCCTCAAAAAAGAAATTTTATATTAAAAATGTTTTAACAATTCTGAAAAAAAAAAAAAAAAAAAAAAAATTCGATTAATTATATTTTTCAGTTTTATTCTTAAAATAATCTATTTTTCTTCCTTTTTTTATTCTTTTTAATTTAAAAAAAAATAAATTAATTAAAATAATCATCAAGCAAGAATATTATTTTTATCATTATTCAAAAATAATAATCATTCAAATGCTCAAAAAATTCGATCATAAGTCGCCATTTTTGTTTTAATTTAAACTTTATCTTAATAAAACTTATAAGTATATATCCATTAATTTTCAAACATACATATCAACTTTATATTTATATTAACTTGATCTTACATTAAATTTAAAAAAAAAAAAAAAAATACTTGTTTACAGCATGAAATTCATATTTACTTATAAGTAATTTGCATATTATTAATGCATGAATTTTATTTTTAATTATAATTATTTCTTCAAAATAAGAATATTCATATTTATTCTTTTGCAATTAAAAATATTAATTATGCTTTTGCTTTTATTTCATTTCTGAGAAAATCTCATAACAATATTCGATTTTATAATATTTTATTGAAAATTTGGAAAAAAAAAATATAAAAAAAACAAAAAGCCAAAATATTCGATAAAGTGTGTTTGTGTTATGTAGTGTATATAACTGCATATATACTTCAATGATTAATAATATATCTTTTATCTTTCTTCAAAATATACATATATATTTTTCATAGTGGCTCAAGTATACATGTACTACCTATGTATGTATATGTACTATTGAAATACTTTTTTTTTTTTTTGATAAAATTTCATCGTATAAAAAAAAAATAGCAAGAAACAACAATTACTATTATATAGTATATTATTTTAAAATATATGTTAAGATAAATATTGTATATAAATATATGTATGTCATATTCATGTTCATAATGATATACATAAATATTTTTAAATTATTTAAATATATATATAGGTATACTTTATTATGAGCAACAACAACAATAACAACAACAAAAAAAAAACAATAATTATAATTTTATAATAAATAAATTAATTAAAATATTAAAAATCATAATTTAGAATACTGTCAATTGGCAATTATCAGCCGATAATACTCGAATGATTGGTCATATGACATTAAGAAAAAATTATGAGGATGATGATCTTTTAGGAATCAAATTGATTGGTATACCAATAAATCCATATATTGATATTAGTAATAGAGGAGCTATTGTTGAAAAAGTTAAAAAAGGTTCTGTTGCAGACATTGAAGGTCGTATTAAACCAGGTAACTAAAACAAAAAAAAAAAACAAAAAAAAATTAATAGTATAATCAAAATAATGATAAAACATATGTAAAATACATAATTACTTATTTATGTTGAAATGAAAAAAAAAAATGTACAAAATTTTTTTAGATAATTTCAAAAAAAAAAAACTAAATAAGACCTTAAAATTAATGAGGTTTTTCTTATGTTTGTTATTTTATAGTTCAAGAAAAAATATAATCCAAAAAATAATTGTAAATATTTTAATTTCATTTTTAAAATATTTAACAAGAGAATCTAAAATTAAATATGTTGAAAAAAGTGCTATAGATTAAATGGAAATAAATTTAAAAGCTGATGTTCAATATCTACTCTTTTTTTTTTTGTACTCAAATATCAATTTTTAAATTTATTTCATATTTAATCTAAAATCTATTAGATATCATTTATGTGCTATTCATATGTACTAATTTCATTATAATTTTTTTTTTTGTTTTTTTTTTTTTTTTATTAATTTGAAAGAGAAAACAAACAACAAAAAAAATCATATCTATAGAAAACAAAAAATTTTTTATTATGTTCTATAGGTGATGAACTTGTAGAATGGAATGGTCATATATTGCACAATAAATCAATTAAAGAAATTAACGACATTTTAAATGAAAGTAGACATGAAACACATATTGAACTTATTGTATCGAGATTATTGACAAAAAATGAAAGATGTGGTGTTTATCAAGGAACATGGCCTCAACAATATTCACGTCAATCATCAAATCACTATCATAAAAAAGGTATAAAATGAATCATGGATGATCTGGAAATTGTTTTCTTGTTTTTTTTTTTTTTGCATATTATTTGCAATCAAATTATTAATTACTTTTGTAGTATATTTATATATATATATATATTTAAAAAAAAATTAAAAAAGGATTTAGATGAGTAGTAATCTTTATTCTTTTCAAATATACATTATGTAACATATTAATATTATGATTATTGTTATTATTATGTATATTCTCTATTATGTAAAAAAAAATTTATATATATGATCCTAGATGATATTAGATGAAATTTTCTTTTTACTTATATATATCATTAGATTTCAATATAAATACTTACTTACTTGTGTTTTTAAATGTTTGTACGTGTACTTTTATCAACTATAAAACATTTTTTTAAATGATAGTTTTTTGATTAAAAAAAAAAAAAACGGGAGCAACAACTAAGAAAAATCAAAAAAAAAAAATATTTTAAAAACATTATACGAAAATATTTAAAAAAAAAAAAGAAAAAATAAATAAATAAAAAAAAACACTAAAACACACAAACAAACATATAAAACACTTTATTTTTATTTTATTTTTTATAATTTTTGTTGTTTAAATTATTATTTTTATTTATTTATTTATTATTATTTTTTTTTTTAATTAAAATTTCAGATAAAAAAAAAATATATTGAAATAATTATACAATGAAAAATTAAAATACAATTTAATTATTCTTGTTTTTTATTTATTTTTCTTGATACAGATACAATTGAAATTCATCGTGATAAACCAAGTGTTTTAATAACATCACCTGGATCACCTGATCTTAATTCAATAACTCGTCAATCAACTAATATACCATCAACTGCAACAAAATATATTCAACGTTTAGCTCCAGCTACACATTCTTTTCATGATCCTAACATTGAGGGTCGTATACAAATTAAATTAGGATATGATATAAATTCTTTACAATTAATTATAACAATTGTTTGTGCTACTAGTTTATCATTTAGATCAAATGGTGCAGCTAGAAATCCCTATGCAAAAGTAAATTATATTATGTACAATTAAAGAATATAAAACTAAGAATAATCTATTTTTTTAAATTTTCTAATTATATTTATTTATTTTTTAAGGTTTTTCTATTACCAGATCGTGCAAATAAATCAAAACGACGAACAAAAACTTTAGGTTGTACAAACGAACCTCGTTGGGGTGAAACATTTGTTTATCGTGGTTTTAGAAGAACTGATTTACAAAATCGTTTTATTGAGGTAAATTTTATTTCAAAATTAATATAATTTATTTTACATATTTAAATAATGTATATTACTAGATAACTGTATGGGATTATGTTAGATACGGTGCTAATGACTTTCTAGGTGAAGTTCTTATCGATCTGAATACACATTCTTTAGACGATGAAGCTGAATGGTATACTTTGCAACCACATCAAGAATCTCCCATTCTTGTAAGTAAATAATCAATTATTATATTTATGCTATTTTTAAATATTTAATTTTATAAATAAAATGTTTTTTATTTTTTCTTAATTGTTCGCTTACAACAGTGTGTATATCAATTTCAAATTAATTTTGTAATGCGTTATACACTTTCTTAGGATTATGTTTTTGTTTTTTCTATTTGCTTTTTCTTTTAAAAAAAAGTTCAATTTAAATGAAAAAAAAAAAAACAAATAGTTACAAATTTGCATGAAATTATTTTTATTCTCTGAAATAAAATTAATATACATACATAGTTTGAATTTTAAATAATTTTTAAATGTAATTTAAAAGCACAAAGTTGAGTTTAAAATCTTGTGGTAATTTTCCACTAATTTAGAAAAATTTATTTAACAGCTCAAAATTACGGTATTTTAAAGAATTTTTGGAATAAATTAGGTACGAAAAAAAATTTATACTTTGAATTATTAGACCATTTTTAGTCTTGGTGTAATATTTTGAAGTATAAATTACATTTTCCATGAGTTTTTACAAAACATTTTTTTTTTAAATTTCAAATCTAAAAGTATATTCGATGTGTTTCGGAAAACATTCTATTTTTTTAACGAGTGCACTCTTTCAAAACTGTCACATTCTATTTTATTTTTCTTAATTGCCTTACAGCAATTTATTTTATTGTTTAAGTAGATATAAAAAAAAATCGCTTTTTATGTGTAATTTTTGTTTTTTTTTTGTTTTTTTTTTTGTGAAAACAATTTAAAATCTATTTTTTTTTTTTTTTTGAATCATTCACATGCTTTGCTCATTTCTTTTCACATACAGCAAAATAAAAAAAAAATTTTTTTTTTTCTATTATTATTATTGTAGTAAGATATTTAAGAAAAGAAAATCATACATTTGATTTATTTGAAATCATTTTTAATTAAAATCCAATCCAAAAACCAATTTTTAGTTACGTAGAGATGACCCTAGTGAAATGGAAATATTAACTCCAACTGATCATCTATCTCCACCATCAACAACATCACGTTTAAGTGACTCAGATACAACATCTGAGTGTGATATTGATGGACTTACAACTGGTAGGGATGGGGCCAGCATATCATCATTAGGAAGTTCCTCTAGTCCTCCTCCCGAGGTAAAAAAAAATCCAGTCGCACAACGGATGTCCTATATTGTTATTATATTATTATATATATTTTTTTTTTATAATTTTTTTTGTATCTCTAATTTATATATAATGTGTAAAAAAAAAATACAATATCATAATTATTACACTTTATATTAATTATAATAGTATAACAATTAAAAATCTAAAATCAAATTCAAATCACACACAAACAAATGAAATTTTATTTTTTATATAACAAAAAAGTAATAATATGAAATAATGCTAATTGTATGAGCTAAATATGATTTTCAGAACAAATTAAAAAAAAAATCAATACGTTATAATTAATAATTAATTAAACTTTTTTTTAGGATATATATACAAAATAAATCTTCTAAATGCATATGTATACGACAAATGTACTTCTACTACTGCTACTACCACTACTACTAGTAATAAAAACACTACAAACACAATAATCAAAAATATATTAAATAATTTCAAAATAAAAAATAATAATTAATTACTATAAATTGAAAAAATTAAAAAGTAAATACAATAAAGAACAAACACAAACACATAAATTTTTTGAGCCACATTGAGTGAAGTGTTAAAATAATTAAAAAAAAAAAAAACAAAATAAAAAAAAAAACAATATTTTGGTAAATTTCTTCATTTAAATTTTTTTTTTAATTTTATGCTTATAAACATTATTTAGAGAGCATAAAAAAAAAACTAAATAAATAAAACATTTACGTACACTTTATCTTAGATATGCTAATTTATTAATTTTAAATAAAATTTTCCATTTACGATTTTATTAATTTTTAATTTTTTTGTTCAATTTTTTTTTTATATTTTTATTGCTAAACTCATACTAGTTTTTTTTTTTTGTTTTATTTACACATCGTTAAAATACATACATAAGTTAAATTAATATATAATTTTTTTTTTATATTCGAATTTTAATCCTTTTTTTTTTCATACTTTGTTTATCTATAAATATTATTATTTTGGTTGCTAATACAATTAAATATTTACATATTCTACTTAAATACTTTTTTCAAAATAAGTTTACTTTTTATTATTTTTTTTCTTATTTGTTTCTTTTTTTTTTTACTTTTTAACTTTAGTTTAACATTTTTTAAACAGACTTTTAATTAATTAATGCTTGAAAAACAGTAAATTCAAACAAGAAAAGTATTTTTTTTTTATTGAAATGCATTGTAAAAGGTAGAAAAAAATTAGTTAAATTATTTTTTTTTTAAAAAAAAGACATAGAAATTTTTTTTTAGCTAGTATAAATATTTGAAATGTATTATTTATGAGGCAAAAAAAAAAAATCAATTTAAAATAGTTATAATTAAAATAAACAATTATTGATTATTTTATATTGAAATTTTGTTTTTAGATTGAATCAAATGAACGTCGTTCACGTCGTGATATGTCACCACAAGGACGAAAAAGAGTTGCTGGAATGGTAGCACGAGATTATAGAACAGTATCTGGTATAGGACAAAGTTATCATAATCAGGTAATTCTAATTTAATTTGATTTTTTTTTTTTTTTTTTTTTCAAACAAATAAATTTAGAATAAAATAATTTTTGTATTTTTTTTATTTTTCATAGCAGCAAGTTGTTTCTTCTGTTTATCCACGTAGAAATGGTAGCGGTATGGGTTTAAATCAAAGAAGTCATTCAGCAGCACCATCTGAAAATTATCATGTTCATCATCGCAGTAATAGTCCTAGACGAGGATCATTATCACCGCCAGATGATCGATATGTTGATTATCCAGTTCTTCCAATACATACATCTTATAGTCCACGATTTCAATCTCGCTCAGCAACTGCCACTCCAACGGGATCACCGAAAAAACGTCAGTTACCACAGGTACGGTAAAATTTTTTGAAGAATTTTCATACTCCCTAATTGATATCACTTTTTTTTTTTTATTTAGGTACCACAAACTTCAAGAAACGCTATGATTCGTGATAGGTTAGGAAATGAATTTGATGAAAGAATACCAATTGGACGTTTCGGTCGATATAGATCGAGGCAATCTCATCATCAAGCCACATACAGAAGCACAGGAATGGGTGGATGGGAAAGACATTACTCAGGTTTATCAGATAGCGATTTACATTCAATGGAATCTCGCGTACGTCCACGACATTCATTATCGCCTGATAAAGATTTTATGGCTGATTTCGGTGATTCAGACATGGAATCTGTAGTTAGTGTAACCTCAAGTGCATTTTCAACACAATCAGAACGACCGAGAGGTTCCAGAGGCTTAAGGTATCGTAATAATATGAATGAAGATTATTATTATTTTTTTTTTTTTGAATTAAATTTGGTTTTAGATTTATATTTAAATCCAAAAAAAAAATTTTAATTTTCTAAAAGAGTTCGATATAGAAGTCTTCCGTCTAACTGGCGTTCTTCATTTGCTGCTGATACTAATAAACAAACAATTTTTGATATACCATCACAACAAACTAATAATGAAATTGCAGCAGCAGCTATATCTGTTCCAACAATAAATACAACCACAAACAATGTTCCGCAAAATCGTATTTTTTCCAATTATTTCCTAAATTTTCCGCGTTTTCCTGACATTTTAGCTAGAAATGATTTTGCAAGTGTTCCAAGAAAGCTGTTTCGAAGTAGTTCATTAGGCTGTACATTTCCTCGTTCAAATTTCGATTCAATAAAACGAATAACTAACCCCATTATGAATTTCATACATCAAACGCCATGCTTTTCATTTATTAATCCCAATCAGTACTTTAGTTCTAATACTAATCCATTTGTTAGTAATTCAGATATTAATTCATCAATTGTTAATAATTTTAATAATCAGTCATCTGTTCCATTGTCAGCGTGTCATCCGATTTCAGAGCCATGTTTGATATCTAATAATGCATCTCCATTTATATCTAATATGCAGTATTATCCTTTGTATAACTCATTACCGCAACCATATATTTTAAATAATGCAATGAATTTGCAAATGTCAAAAGCGGCTTTGCTAAAATTATCTCGTAATCTAAATCATGATTCTTTAGTTAATAGTGTGCCTGTAATAAGTGCAAAAACTCGCCCCTCTATACTTAAAAAGCCAAAAATAAATAAAAATGTTTCAAATTCATCTGAAAAAACTTATCAGTATCTTAACGATGAAGGTTTCGAAGATTTTTTACCAAATAGATTTTTCTATAAGAAATGTATGCTTAATAGATGCCAGCACAAGTTCAATTCTGAATCAAATATACGACAAACATATGTCGGTCCTATTGTTGATTATATGCATCCTTTAAGTCATTCTCATTCAATTGTAATTGATGATAAAATTATAGATATTGTATATGATTCAGATGTTGGATGGAAGCAAAAATCAGTTAAAACAGCTTTCTTTAGAAAATCAAGAAATAAATTTGAATCAGTAGAAAGTAGAAAATCTAAGGGAGAAACCAATCGCGATAGATTATCTTTGAAACTTCGAAAAACGTATACAGTTGATAAAAATAATGATAAAATTCCAAATAAAGATGATATGAAGGATGTTCAAAATGAATCTGAACCTCCTGTTGAAAATACGGTTAATGATCCTTATTATGAATTTGAAAATTTCAACCTACCTAATTTAAATCATTCTGAACATAATAAAAATGAAAATGAATCTGAAATTCGTGATAAAATAAATAATAAAAAAAAATCTCATGAAAATGAAAATGAAATTGAATCATATTTAGATGATGATAATAGTCATTCTCGTAGTCATGCTAATTATGCTTCTTCTTCCTCTTTTGCAAATAATTCTCATGATGTTGCTCAACATTCCACTACCACATCACCATATAAACGTTTGTCGTTAAAACAAAATAATTCAAATAAATATAACGATAGTGAATATGATATGAGGGATCGTGTTGTTAAAGTTCCATCAAATGATAGTGGATCTGGAGGTTTCGGTGATAGTAGAGAATTAAATAAAAGTAGCGATCGAGAAAGAGATCGGCATCACCAACAGCAAGATAAAATTGAAATTCAAAGTGATCGTGAATTTAGTAGAAGTATGTCAAATGCTGAGGGTACACCTGAAGATAAAATTGGTAAGAAATTAAATAAATATACAATTTATAAAATAATCTCTCATTATTAACATACATTTTTTTTTTATCTTTTAGATGGAAGTTTATCAGATACTGCTGTCAATTTACAAACTACCGATCCTCAGAAAAGAAAAACCGAACAAAGATCACCGAAATTTGAAACAGGTAGTAGACTAGACAAGGAAAGATTTGGAAGTGGAATGGGTAAAAAAAGTAATTCAACATCACAATTATCAGCCACAGGTTAGTAATATATGTATTATATATAAAAAAAAGTAAACAAAAATAAAAGTTTAATTTTTAAATAATAAATTATGTAAAAAGAAAAAAAAGTACATGGTAAGAAAAATATGTTAAAAATAATATAAGAAAAAAAAATACCAAAAACAAAACAAATAAATAATCTTTATAAAAAAAAACAAGGTCGCAAAAGACGAATAGGCTTTGGAAAAAAGGGTAAGAATTCGTTTACAGTACATAGAAGTGAAGAAGTTCTACCTGGTGAGATGCGTGGAGTCCTTTCAAGAGGCTCCTCGGCATCAGATGATGGAGATGCAAATACTGATGTGGACAGGTTCGATCTAAACTTTCAAGTTTCATAATATCCTTTATTATAATATCACATTATTTTTTAATGATTAAATTTCATTATTTTTTACGCTAGCATACGCATTCAATTTATAACAAAAAAAAAAATAAATAAATAAATAGTCCTTAAAATTTCTTTCGTTTTTTCATAAACAATTTTTTAACATAAATTGAAAAATTTAAAGTCAAATAATACGATTTTATTTTTTGTTTGGTAGCAGGGAGATATAGATCGATCTGTTTCACAGTCATTAACTGGATTATGTTTCATTTCATATGTGTGAGAATAAAGCAACGTTGAAATCGACTGTTTTGTGTTTTTGTAAAAAAAAAAATGTTTACTAGCATTTCTTTCTTTTTTTTTTTTTTTTGCTTAATAATTTATTTTATTTGAATTAAAATCTGCAAAAAAAAAAAAAAAAAAAAATTCAAAAAAATCACAAGAAACAAGGACAAACTATTTAGAAGTATTTAAACTTTTATTCCATATTATAACAAATATTGTGTAGTGTAGTGTTTTGCAATTATTCAAATTCAAATACTTACCCTTAAACACATGAAAATATAGTGAATGAGAAATAAGCACACAAAATAAATCAAATTACCTGTTTATCATAATTTAAGATAAGAGAAATGCAACAAAAAATTTAAATTGCATTATAGTACCTTATATTCGTATGTATACTCAAAAATATATATTTATTTTTGTTGTTGGTCCAAAACATAATGTTTCGTTTTTCGATATTCGTTACATCAATATCTTTTATTATATATTTTTTTTCTTAAAAAAAAAAATTTAAAATATTTGCATAAAAATAATTAATTATAATAAAATACAGAAAGTGTGCAAAATAAATAGAAAAACATAAATAAATATAACCCACACAGACCAGCAAGGTCAGGGAATTTCCCAACGTGAACAACGAAGTCGTGGATCTTCCGGAAGTATTCAAAGGTCTGTTGAAGTTGCTCCATCATCTTCTCAGAGTTCATATCGTGCTGGCAGTCTTCATTCAATTTCAACTAGTTCTGAGGGTTCATTGTAAGTCCAATCAATCATTATATTCATATTCGAAAAAGTTTTTATAACAAGAACAAAAAAAAAAAAAAAACAAACACATTTTC
The DNA here is from genome assembly GCA_939192795.1 of Bombylius discolor. Lineage (NCBI taxonomy): Eukaryota > Metazoa > Arthropoda > Insecta > Diptera > Bombyliidae > Bombylius > Bombylius discolor. The sequence continues at coordinate 42,676,619 of OW584238.1, read as the reverse complement.
TTTTATGTTAATTTTATTCTTTTTTTTTTTTTTGTTTTTCTTTCTAAAATTCTATAAAATATATTGATGTGATTTTTTTTTTCTCTGGGTGTTTTTATTCGTTACAATCTTTTTAAATGTGTTTTCTTTTTTCAATGTGTGGCTAAACTGTGTGTGACAAAAAAAAAAAAAAAAAAACAAAAAAACAAAATAAGGGTTTTACAATCTCTATATTCACCTATATATTTCAATATTGAAAATATGCTTCAATGTATATTTTTTTCTTAATTTCTTTATAAACTTTTTATAATATGTATGTATGGCATATACATACATACATATACATATATATTACATATATTTAATACTATCTTAAAATGATAATACATGTAATTGGAAATGTTTGTTTGCATTTCTCTTACTATTTAAAAAAAATAATAATATATATATATCTATACAATCTTTTACATTAATAGATTGGGAATGGATTTTATTTTTAAAGATTTTATTTTTTTTGTTATTTATAATAATATGTATTTCTATTGATAATTAATTTTTAAACTTACATTTCACAACAAAAAAAAAAAAAAAAAGCACCAAAAACAACAAATAAACTAAAACAACAACAAAAAATTTAAGTTGTAACTTTTAATTTTTAAAAGAAAAGTTTGTCCAAAATTAAATTCTATATTCAATTTTTCATATTTTTATTTTTATAATAAAAATCTGTTTTTTTTTTTTTTTCTAACTTTCTAAACGCTATATCATGCAAGCACATGCAAGTTTGTACTCTTTTGAAAAGCATTTTTACTAAGATTTTCTGAAATTTAAATTAAAATTTGTTTCTGCTCTATTTTTCTGTTTTTTTTTTTTTTTTTTTTTTATCCAAATTAACACGTTATTTAAAATTTATTGAATGCTTCGCTGTTTAATGAATTAGTCTTTTGAAATTTATTTATTTTAATTTTTTCTTTCTTTTTGTTCCTTAAAATAATTATTATTGTGAACATTAAATTAAAAAACGTGTTTATTTAGAATTTACAGCATGAACTCTTAACGAATGGTGGTAGTAAGTGAAAGTATTTGTTTGAAACCACATTTATTTATAAATTGAAGCACACATGATTTTTTTTTTTTTTTTTTTTTTTTTGTAGAAAATTGCAAAAATACATCAAATATACATAATTTTGAATTATATTTCACATTTCTATTTCTCCCTGTATTTTCATAATTCACGTCAACTTAAGAATATTCATATATGTATTGTCAATGAAAGTCGATTTTAAATAATTTTTATAATTGAATAAAATTTAAAAAAAAAAAAATGTTCATTGACAATAAAATAAAAAAACCAAATGTAAAAAGAAAAAAAAATACAAACCAAAAATGCACTTATTAATTAAAAATTCTATTTTTTTATTTTTTTTGCCGAATTTTCTTTTTATATTTGAGTTTTCTATAATAATTCGAAATTTAATGTTGAAAAATTCTAACGAAAGGAATTAAAAATTTATTTATTTATTTTTGTTTTTTCTAAAATTTTTTTTTTTTTTTACTTTTTTTTTTCTCCTTTCCAATTTAATATTCACTCACATTCATTATTGCTTGCTTATTATCATAGAAAAATTTTAAATTAATAATTTTTTCGATAATTTTTATTTAAATTAATTAATTTTTTTTTTTGATTTATTTTTTTTTAATCATAAATATAATTAGATGGTCTCCATCACTTCGAATGAATGATGGACAACTTTCGGATTTTATTGATGGTCTTGGACCAGGACAATTAGTAGGACGACAAGTTTTAGGTGCTCCTTCATTAGGTGATATTCAATTGTCTATGTGCCATCAAAAAGGCTATTTAGAAGTAGAAGTGATAAGAGCAAGGGGATTGCAAGTAAAAATAAAATAACTATACATATATATAAAATTATTTTTTTATTTTTCTTAATTTTATTTATTTATTTTTTTTCTAAATTCTCAATATAAAATTATTATATTTATTTATTTTTATTTTTTGTCTAGGCAAAACCTGGTTCAAAAATGCTCCCCGCTCCTTATGTTAAAGTTTATTTAGTATCCGGTAAAAAGTGCATTGATAAATCAAAAACAACGACAGCAAGAAGAACATTAGATCCTTTATATCAACAACAATTAGCATTTAGAGAGCCATTTAATGGATGTATATTACAAGTATGTTTATACTGTACATATGTACCTATACATATTTATATAGAAAATAAATAAATAAATAAAATTTCAGATTAATGATAAAAAATTCATTTATTTTTATAGGTGACAGTTTGGGGTGATTACGGTAGAATAGAGAAAAAAGTTTTTATGGGAGTTGCACAGATTATGTTAGACGATTTGAATCTTTCAAATATTGTTATAGGATGGTATAAATTATTTGGAACAACATCACTGGTCAGTGGATATCCAAATTATGGTCTATCTAGACGTTCTTCTTTGACATCGCTTGATTCTTCCAAATTTTAGTAGAATTTATGCATTTTTAATCATTCAAAATTAAAATTATACACACACACACTTATTCTGTTTTCTGATTTATTTTGTATTTCCTATATGATATGTTATTTTTATTTTATCTAATTCACATATCCACATACTAAATTAATATTTTCCGAATGAATACTATAAACTTTTAGAATACATTATATAAACTGAATCATAATGTATATACTTTATTCATATTTGAAATAACATTATTTAGAAATTTATTATAGATTTACTTTTTATTTCAATATACGTGAAATTTTTTTTTTTTATAGTTTAATACGTTAGTTGTATAATAAAAGAATCTTTTTGTTTTTCTCTTAAGAAATCATTGAAAAAATATTTTAACTCTTTCAGTATTTCTCGATAATCAAAAAAGAAAAAAGAAAAAATAAAAAAAATTCTATTAAAATAACAAATTTAAGATTCATGATACAACAAACGTATTAACCTAACAAAAACAATTTGTATATCTCAAATAAATAAGTCATCTTCTCATTAGAATCATTCATTTAAATCTTAAATAATAGATAAAGAAGAAATAAACATATTTTTTTGTTTTTTTGTTTTATTCATTCACAGAAAAAAAAATTTAGTACTTCATTTCATTCCATATAAAAAAATAATAATAATAATAATAATAAATCATATAAACAATAAACTTTAATGACAAAAGATACTTTCTCATATTAAAATTTTACAATTTAAAAAACAAACAAAAAATTAATTATTATATAGCAATGTAGTTAGTTTTACTAACCAATGCACCCGGGAAAAGTTGTATAAAATTAAAATATTGTAAATTACAATTTTAATATAAAATATTTGGAAAAAAAAAAAACGCGACTACAATATTTTAAAAATAAAAATAAAATAAAATAAAATTTATAAATTTAAAAATATATACTAGAATTTTCGTAAAATTAATTAACAATATTGAAAATTCTAAGAAAACCTGAAAAATTTTTTGAATGCAAAAGCTTTTCTCGGACAAAAATTCACTTTATTTGAAAATTTATCAAACACATGTTAGTAGTTATACAGTTAGTTATATACAGTTACTTCTTTCTTAGTGTTATATTAACGATTTCAGATTATATTCTAAAAATGCAAATTTTTTTTTTCTTTTTTTTTTTAATTTTTCTTTTCAGTAAATGAATTTTTGATGATGATTCTTAATTACTAAAATAATAATGAAAAAAATGAAAAAAAAAAAAAGTGAAATATAGTACACATTTTGAAAAAAAAAAATAATAATAATAAAGAAAAAAACTGAATGAAGAAGGCATTTTTTCCAGAAACATCTTTAAATAAATATACATACATATATTATACAAATTTAAAAAAAAATAAATAAGTAAATAAATAATAATAATTATAAATAATTAAAAATAAAAACCTCTTCTCATAATATAAAAAAAAAAAATTGTTATTATGTAAAAGATATAGTAAGAGATATGAAAACAAAAATTTAAAAAAAAAATAATAATAATAAATAAAAGAAGCCTTTTTGTGAAAGAGGTTTTAATATATATAAATAAATATTTATTTAAGTTGGTTGGGTAGAATGGAAACAAAAAAATAATAACTAATTAAAATTTCAAAATGCTTGATTTAAATGATTATTAAAATTTTTGTAAATAATATATAAATATATATTATATTATATACATAATAAGAATAAAATGAACATAAAATTAAAAATAAATTTATTCCAAGATATGGAATTATTGTATCATAGTATAAATAAAATTATTTAAATAAAAAAAAAAAATAAATAAAAATAATAAATTCAAATTAAAGATTAATTTAGAAAAAAAAAAAAAATAATTAAAAAAATTAAATTAAATGAAAATAAAATGTAAAACTAAAAAAAAAAAATAAATAAATTTATTAAAATTGTAGAATGAAAAAAAAAATAAAATAAAATAAAAAATATGAAAGAAATATTTTCAAATATAAATCGTATTTCCAATTAAATTCTATCAAGAATACTAAAATACAAAAAAAAAAACAATGTATATATATAAAAAAAAAAGAATTATTTCACATAAAAAGTACATAACAAAAAAAAAACCAAGTAAAGTAAAAAATAATAAATTTCCAAATATTTTGAGATTTGTATTCAAATTTTTAAGATAATAACTAAAGACAAAAAAGAAACAAAAAGCATCATAAAAAATTGAAAAAAAAAAAAAATTAATCTTTGTAGAGAATTTTGATTTTTCTTTTTTAATTTTTAAATAAATTCTTTTGCAATTTAAAAAAACTAAAAAAAAAACCAATGCTCTATAAAACTTTAATTCAAATCAAATAATTATATCCAAGCCACACAGTGTAACAAAAAATAAAGAATACATAATTAAATTTGTGCTGATAATTCAAATGTATAAATATTAAATATATATAGGTACACACATATATATATATATATATAATACGTATACATAAATAAATTTTTATATTGAAAATGAAATAATACAATTCTAATATACATACATATATATATATTTATTATCTTTAATTAATTTAAATCTGTTGAAAAATATACAAACAATATTTTTTTTTTTTCGGTTTTTTTTTTTTGAAAACTGATGAATCTTTTCTTTTTTTTTGTTTTTTTTTTTTTTTAGTAATTTCAAAAAATTTAGCAAAGCATAAAAATAATAAACAAAAAATAAATAAATATTTATCATTTTTTTTTCTTATAAAAAATTTAACATTTTTGATGAATAAATATAATAAATTTGTAATTTTTAAAATAATTTTTACCTATAACAGTATTTAATGAATTTATGTAATAAGTTTTCATCAGTTTTCAAAAAAACAATATATATATATATATAAATGAAAAATGTATATGTAAAAGAAAAAAAGTGGTTAAAATTGTTCTATTTACAATTTTTCTTATATTTTATTTTAACAAAAAAATTCTTCAAAAAACAAAAAAAATAGTAAAAACTTGAAAAAAAAAAAAAAGATAAAAAATATTCAAGTTAAATAAAACTAAAACCAAATTTAAAAAAAAAAAAAGTAATCTAATAATTACTACTAATTTTTATTTCTATAAATATTTACAAAGAAAGAAAAAATAAACTAAAATAAAAAAAGAGGAAAAATTAAAATAAAATAAAACTAAATTAATTTAAAAAAAAAAAAAGAGAAAAAAGAAAGAAAAAATTATAAATGAACAAAATTGTTGCAGTCGTTTTGTATTTTTTCTAATTATAAATATAGCTATGACTTGTAATTCAAGAAAACTGAAACAAAAAATAAAAAACAAAAAATAAAATGTCATTAACATAAAATTTTAAAAATCTGAAAACAAAAAAAAACAAAAATAAAAAATGTTAATATTGTACTCGGCATAAATCGAAGTTCGAGAATCGACAATAAACAGTGAAAAATAAAAATTAAAAAAAAAAAAAAAACAAATTGTGTATTTTTATTTGATTTTTATGGTATGAGTTACTTTTTTTTTCTAAATTAGGTATTTGAATTCACAATAAAATTTTCCTAAATCCTTAAATTTTAAAAAGTTAAAAAATATAAATCTTTGAAAACCTATATCTTGAAAAGTAAAAGTCACACAGCAAAATCAGATGTTCCTGAATTATCCTTCACTACTAACTCAAACTAACACAAGAAAAAAAATTTTCAGCCAATTTTTAAGAAAAATTCATTACTTACTTTGCAAACTTTGAATATTTTTCAATTTTTGGTTTAAAAATTTTGTATGCAGAAAAAAGTTGAATAGATTATAGATTTGAATCTTACAAATTTAGAAAATGCATCTTTTTTTCGATATTCTAATTGTTTCATAAGCTATGAACAAAATTCTCCAGTTTCAATTTTATATGAAAATGTAACCTCCTGAATTAATTTATTCGAGAAGGAATTTTTTATATTTTATTTTACAAGGAAGTGATCTCAAAATAAAAAACAGGATCTCTACTTTCTTTCCATGTATGACATGAAATTTACTATGCAGGATTAAAAAATATTTTCCATGATTTTCCAAAATATATGAAACTGAGAATTCATTGTTTGCAAATTTAGAAAAGCTGTATCTCGAAAATAAAATGTCGCACGACAGAGTTCTTTGCAGATTTAGATTCAAGACATCCTAAATTATGATTTCCAATCGCTAAATCCAAATTTTACCGGTCGATTTTTAGGTCAAAAATTTTTTGTCCAGAATGGAGTTGAATGAGTATTTTTCTTTTTCTTTAATTTTACTGTTTTAGTTAGAATATGTTCGACGTCACTGAAAATTCAAAGCATGCAAAAAAGTCATTCAAAACAGTATAAAACAGTTACAGGCTATAGTCGTACACCGAAATCAGTTGCAAAATTGGTTTTAAAAAATCCTAAATTATTTCAAATCACAGTGATTTTCATGAATGGTAAATTATACTTCCTTTTTTCTCAAAGTTTTTCAATCGATTTTTTAGAAAATAAAACATAATTATTACTGTTTAAATATTAGCTGTTATTTAATTTTAAAACTAAAATTCAATTGTAGGTAAATGCAAAAATAGTACATAAAATTAATTTTTATACTTTAAGCATATATTTGTATTTACATATAAATATTTCCATTTGAATGTCTTTTCTTGTTAATTAATTTCTTAAAAGTGCTAAAATATATGTTGGTATATCTCGAATTTCCATTAAATTATCCTTTGAGGATGTTATTATCTGAAAAAAGACATTTTTATAATTTAATATTTCAATAATCAAATTGAATTTTAAAAATTTGTTTTTTATCACCTTATCACCAATAATATCTAAAGCAAGAATCATTTTTCCAGCTCCTGGAAATCTTCCAATTTGTGAACCAGTTATCTTATCTAAAACATAAACGAAACCATCATAGCATCCCACAAATATTAATTTTCTTTTATATAATTTTATAGAAACAGCACCATTTCCACATATGAATTTATCAAGTTTTGTTCCAGTCTAAAAAAAAAAATAGGAAAATCAACATAAATTAATAAAAAACAAAAATTGACACTGGTGTATTAAATGTTTCATGTACATTAATATTTTACAATAATAAAAAATTGTATTTTTCTTTCAAGACAAATAAAATCGTTTTTCAAATAATTTTCTTATTTTCTTCAAAAAAAAAAAAAAAAAAAATTTCTCCTAATAATAAAATTATAAAATACGAGTAATATGTTCAAAATTACCGTAAAATTGAATGTGTGAATTTCATTTTTATTTGATCCGCAATATAATAAATCACCATCTAATAAAATATTACAAATAACAAGGCTATCGGGTGTATTGATTGTACGTAATAGAAATCCAGATGTTGCATCACGAAAATTTATTTGATTTCCTTTTGAAGAAACAATCAAAATTTTTCGTGCTCCTTCTTTTATTGCTTTAAGTGCTGTAATAGCACTACCAAGTGAACACAAAAGAGTATCTGATAATTTGTTATCCTGAAAATAAAAAAAAAAAATATAATAATAAATAAATTTGAAAATAAACAAAAAAAAAGGATAATAAAATGATTATTGGCGATTTCTCAACAAAAAAATAATATTTTAGTCTATCAAATGGGGTGCTTTTTATTGAATTTCTAAATATGGATTTAGATACATATCTATAATAAATAAGTTTTCAGAGGCCATCTTTGAAATTTTATATGAATTCGACGGTGTCTTTCTTATTAAAAAAAATACAATAAAGATTTTTCATGTAATTTTCGTACATTTAGATTAATGACATTTAGACATTTTTATACTTATAATGCATCATACTTGCATTATCATTGAAAAGGTTACATCCCTTTAAGAAGGCGTAACAAAATCAGAACGTCAAAATCTTGTATACTTCAAAGGTTAAATTTTCTATGCAATTGCACTAAAAAGTCGACCATCTTTTTTTTAAAAAAAAAAAAATAGATAATACTTAAATAATTGTGTTCTCATTAAAAGATATCGTATAAAAATTTCAATAATATTTTATAAAAAAAATTTGCTAAAAATGAATAAAAATGAACTAAGAAAGCGCATGCTCATTTCAATGAGAATGCACTTGGAAAGTTAACCAATTTCCAAGATATATCCACGTCCACGTGTAATGAATGTATACACATAACATTCATAAGCAACAGAACAGAAAACATGCTACTACTAATTTTTTTTTTTTTTTTTTTTTTGTATCTTGAAATTTTTCATAAGAAATTCAACACCCTCGGCTATAATCGTTCATTTGTTGCAATACAAACAATTGCATATCGTCGTTATATACATATATTGAAATGTTACCATATCGTACATAGAATTCATTTTCATGTATGGGAGATATTTGAATGTTTAATGACTCAATGGGGTGTTGCAATTTCAAATTTCAGTAGTTCTACTTGTGAGTGAGTAATTTCATTATTTAAGCATTTATGTAAAATTCTCATTGGTTAAATACAGATATAATTTTTCAAGATGTAGGATTATTAAAAAGTGGGTGTTTTAAGATCTAAAGTAATGAAAGATCTAAAAAAAAAAAAGTACAAAAAATATAAAAAATAGTAGGTTTTACATAGACAAAAAAAATTATCATAAACATAAACATTTTTAAACTGTACTATAAAATAGCCTAAATATATGTATATAATTTACCTGTAAATTGTATGTGAAAATGTTACCCCATCTGCTGCCTATAAATGCAATATTCCATTGTAAATCAAAGCATTGAAGTGGCTCTTTAAGATTTTTTGATTGTATTTCAAGTCCAAAATTCTTTAAAATAAATTTGAAAAAAATAAAATTTAAGTGTGAAAAATAATTATTTTAAAATTGGCTCAAAAAAATATACAAATTTTAGCAATTCCATGCACATCACTGACTGACATTTCGGTTGATTTTTTGTGTAATTTTATTATTTTTTGTAGCATTCAAATAGATACTTTTATTCTGAAATAGTAGATCTTAGAAACTGTAGTTACTGACTAACAAAATGCAACCTCGTATTGCACTTACTTTGGTAAGCCACAAAAATTTTCTGAAAATTGGCCAAAAAATATTAAACCAAAACAAGTACAATGAAGAAAAGGGATCAAAAATTGCCTCTAACAAAATTTCTTTGCTTAACTCTTAACAGAATTTTGTTTTTTTGTTTTTTACAAAAAATAGTATCGTCACTGACTGACACCCATGTATCGTTTTTTTGGATAAAAAAAATTTATGATAAAATCGATGCAATTAAAATCTTCTACAAATTGTTTCAATTAATAAATTCACAAATAAAATTTAAAAAAGTAAGACAAAATAATAAAATAAAGAAGTTAAAAACGAGAGACCTCATAAGGTTGACATTTTCATGGAATCGCTCATTTATTTTATACCTAAGTAAGTTAATTATAAATAAAAATTAATATAAATATTCAACTAACCTCTAAAGAAGTCATTTTGAAATGTCCATCCAATGAAATAGAATAAACAAAATTATTATTATTTATGAATATTTCCGTTATAGATTCAGTATGTTTTGAAAATTTTGAAAGTATTTTCTTTGTTTTTGAACAATATTTATAAATAATTCCATCTTGTGATGCTGCAATTACAAAATTTTCAATAATTCGTATTTGTGTTATTGGATTTTTTGAATTTTCATAAAATCCATTAATTATTTCAAATTTTTCATAATTATTAGGAGTATTTTTTATTTGACGATTTAATATTGATTCTGTATCTTCATTTGATTCATCTGAAAGAATTTCTATAATTGTTGAATCTGTTGAGTTTTTATTATTTTTTAATTTTGTATTTTTATTTTTAGTTAAAAAATTTTCACTAGATTGAATATTTTCTGATATTTCATATTCTGATTTAGTTTTAAAAATTATATTTGATTTATTTTTTATCAATTGATTTTCTGATAATGATTTTTCTTTATTTTGTAAAATATTTTCTGTTTGATTAATTTTTATAGATTCTACATCAGAATTATCTTCATTTAAATTTTTTGAATTTCGATGAGATTGTTTACAATATCTTTTTGAATCTTCTCTGTCAATTGATGATGATGATAATCTTTTTGTAGAAATTGTTCGTCTTCTTTGTCGTTGTTTTTGTTCTTCAGCAGATAACATATTTGTCATAAGATCTGTTGCATTAGATTTAGAATTTGATTTTATTTGTTCATCTTTAATAGTTAAAACAGATTTTAATTGATCAGTATTTATACATGAATTATTTTCAGATAGAATAGCATTAATTAATAAAAATTTTTCATTTTTTAATTTTCCAGCAGTTAATTCTAATTGTAATTTATCATTTTGTAATTTTAATACCATTTCATCTATGTACATTGATCTTCTTTGTAATTCAATTAATTTTAGATCAATTTCTTTAAGATTACCAAATATAACATCACTTGTTTTATTTTGTTGATCTGATGATAGTATTCTAAGAGATTCTGATTGATTACCGAAATCAAATATATTCGAATTATAATTAAAAGAATCAAAATTTGAATTAAATTTAAGACTATTAATTCGATTTGTATCATTCAAAATAAAATTTACAGCTGATTCCATTGATGTTGATTGTTGTTTTTGTGTTGATGGTGAATTTAATTGTTGTAAGCATTTTTTTTCTCCAGGAGATTTCCATGAACGTTGAATTTTTTGAGAATTATTTAATTCGTTCTCTAAATTATTTTCATCAGATTTTTTCATTTTTGTATCTAAATGCATTTTATCTGCTTCAGTTTCGTTTACTGTAAAAAATTAATAAATTCGATAAACATATGTAAAAGTCAATTGAATATAAATTATTAAATAATCACTAAGAATGCTTTCACTGAAATGATTATCTACAAGTATCTGTTTAAAAAAATTAATATGCATTATTTCAATTTCATATTTTCGTGTAAACACTTTTTTTTTTTTTGGTTTCGCAATTGAAAAAGTTTCTCAATTAGTGATTGATTTTAAATTGAAATTAATGAAATATAAATCTAAAACTGTGTTTCTTTAAATTTATTTAAAAACCTGGCATAGGTTTGAAATGGCTTTTAAAATCAGGAGAATTTCGGTCGAAGAAAATTTTTTTATTCAAAATATTTAAAAGGTATGAACATTGGAGTTTCCGAAAAGTTTTTTTTTTTAAATTTTCCTTGTTTTTTGTTTTTCTTGAATTAATTAGTGCTTTTTCAGTACTGTTTTTCGAAACTTTTCTCATTTTTCACATTCTTTTCATTTTTTTTTTTAAATTTATTTATTTCACTTATAAAATTCAACTTACTACAAAAACTTTCATTTCACAGTTAATTGATAAATGAAAACTTAAATTAAAAAATGACATAAAAAAAGAAATAGTTTTTTTATAATTTCATGGCATTCTTAAAAGATTTCAGTTCAAATCGAGTGTTTTTTAAGCAATAAGGTTGAAACCAATTTAAAATAAAAACGATTTCACACTCGAAATCTGCCTGTTTTGTTTAGGATTTAGGCGTAGAATATCTTTCTACATTCCTGTATCCCACAAAAATTATAAAAAAGGAAATAATAAACGCGTTATTTCTTACCTTTATCATTTAGTTGGTTGCCCTTCCCCCCATCGTCAGTGTAAGAAGATTCCAATGTTGTTGAATTTACATCATTTCTTATAATTTCTTCTCTATTTTCCTTATGTTGATTTTCTGTTGCAGTTAAAGTCTTTTCCCCATTATCAACACAAACATCTTCATTCAAATTTGATTGAATTACTCCATTATGTCCTTTTTCATATTCATTATCGGCATTACTATTTTTTGTTGATTCGACAACTTTTGTTGTTTCCACTGTTGGCAATATTTCTTCACAATTATTAATTCTTTTGTGGTTGTTAAATGTTTCTTTATTCGAATTAATGTTATTTTGTTGAATGAGTATACTATCGTTCTTTGATTTGTCTTCTGAAGGATTACTTTCTATTTGTTGTAAAATCTTATTAGGACTGTGACTTTTATCGCAGTCAACAAATGAAGTTTGATCATTTGAAGAATTTACTGTTGGTATTGTACTTTTTATAGGTGAAGAATTTGTATCTTTTTCTATTACAGATTTGGAACATTTTCTTGAGTATTTTCGTTTAACTGGAGTACTTTTAGAATTTGGTGTGTTCTGAGATCTTTTTGTAGATACATTCGAAATATTCTTTGAAGAGGTAGAAGATGTTGTGGATTTTTCTTTAGATTTCTTTTCTAATTTTGTAACATTTTGTTGTTTTTTATCTATTAATTTTGATTTTAAATTTGTATTCGTTTTTTTTGATCGATTTTCTTCAAACATTTCTTTAATTTTTTGTGTTAAAAATTGCAAAACTTCTTCATTATCTCTTGATTTTAAATTATTTTTTAGAATTCTTTTACGATGACTTGTAAAAGTAATACTATCACTTTCTGCCTTTTTTAAACAATAATCTAAAATGTAAAGTAAATTATCAATATTATTTTTGAAAGTTCTTTTCTCATATCTTTGACGTTCTCTAACTGGCATCATTGGTAAAGTTAATGTATTGAAATGTGTTATTACATTTCCTTCTAAAATTTTATATTTCTTTGCTTTATTAACGGTTGCTGAAATATTTGTACTTTTATTACTGGTACTGCTATCGGAACTGCTATGGCTATCACTACTACTTGAACTTGATTCTGAATCACTAGAACTATCACTACTGCTTTCAGAACTGCTTAAATTTGAATTTTCATTTATAATTTTTTTTGATTCTGTACTTTTGTCTTTTGTTGTCTCATTCAAAGTAGACTTTTTATTATTTTTATCTTTTGAAACTTTCTTTATTGTTTTATCTGTTGTTAATTTAATTGCTTCGAAATTTTTGATTCGTGTCATTAAATCGGTTTGTTTATTATTATTAAGTCCACCTTCTTTATCTTGAATTACATCTGAATCTTGTTGTTTTGTTGTAATTTCAGTTGATGTTGTTGTAACAAGACCCTCAGCACTTAGTAAAGTTGTTGCATCAATTTCAGCTAAATAATTTTCATCATGAAGTCCAGCTTCTGTTAATAATTCAATTCCTAATGATTTACTGATTTCATTTAATATTGCTTCTGGTATTTGTCCAGGATCGATGCTTTCATCAGGTTCAAAAAAATTATCGTTTATTTTATCATGTTCGCCATCACTACTGGTGGATGTTGTTAAATTCATATTTTTCAATTGTTTTCGAATTTTTTCACGAAGTCTTTTACGTGCTTGAATTTTTAATGCTACATCAAATTTTGTAGTTGGATTATTTATAACATTCTTAATATCAGTTTTGCCCATTTTAACAACACGATTTAAAAGATTTCTCGAAATCCGATCCGGATCTGTATTACTCGTTCTAAGGTTAGTTGTTTCTTTTGATTGTTTCGATCGAGAAATATAATTTTCAAATTCACTATTATCGTAATTTTGCTGTTGATGATCGGAAAGGTATTCTTCTTTTAAAAGAAGAGGTAATGGAACTAACGATATTCTTGGTGTATTTTTATCGTTCTTATCTTTTGTAATCTCTTGTTCAGTTCCAACAACTAAACTTTCATCTATATTTACTTCATTAATTTCAGATAAGTTTTCATTATTTTGTTGATGTATTTCTTTATGAATAATTTCATCTTGTGAAGGTTCAAAATCTATGTAATAATTTGTTCCAAAATATCCTTCAGTGTTTGGATCAGAAGTTGATAACTCATAAGATACACCCGAATTATTATTTGAAGATGAAAATGATGGATTACTACAAAATGATGTCCAAATATTTTGATTGCCTTGATTTACAATTTGTGGAGAAGTATACGTATTAGTGAGAGGAGCATTTCTATGGTTGTAGTTATATTTTTTTTTATGTTCATATTTATAAGGATCACGGTGATAGTCCTAATGGAAAAATATATGTATATTTGAAAATATGAGGTAAATAAAAATTTAAAATAAAATTTAGAGAAATTAACAAATCCTATGCGATTCTGAAAATTTTTCGCTTTTAAAAATAGTATTATTTTTTTCTTTTTAAATATTATATAATATTGTTATAATTTATTGAAAAAAATGTATGAATCTTCAAGACAAAAATGTATATATTTATTTTAAAATAGATTTTAATTTTTTCCTTTTAAAGTTCTGTTAAAATGACGAAGCCAATTAAATAGTTCTGTATGTACTTACGGTATAATACTTTTCTTTTTTATAGTTGTTATATTTTTTCCGATGAGAACTTCTGTACCAATCGGATTTATTATTTCGAGAATATGAAGAGTATGATTGATAATTCCGGTCATAATTTCCAGGAGAGTATGAATTTGATTTACTATAAAAATAAAAACACAAAAAAAAAATTACTTTTAAAATGTTTATAAATACGTTCTCATGTTAATAATATCTATCGTTCCAATTTTAGTATGTGTTCTGCCGTAGCAAGAATAGGGCTACGAGAGAATGAAAAGTACAGATTCTGCAAAGAAGCCAAATAAACCTCGAAACACATCCTATATGAGTGTGTCACACCTGAGGAAATTTGGTGTGCAACCTTCTGGTATTATTTTAGGAATTGTGAAAAGCCTAAATCATTAAGAAGCACGGGCGGCACAAAAGATGTTTACAGGTTGAAGTGCAGTCAATATTGTGCTGTGGATATTAGTGGCTGTTTCTATAGGACAACTGCTAGAATGAACGATGTAAAAGAGTGTTATTATCCACTAGAGATCTGGAGTAGTGTGTTTTGAATTGTGGTCACATGATCAAATGTATATTGAAAAGTATTAATAGAAAATTACAAATTTTACTTCTTGCATAATGTTTAATGAATACGAATAATGTTTTTACTCGTAAAAAAAATAAAGCTACATAAACATAATAAATCTAGTAGCAAGGTATTTTCAATTACAAACATATTAGATGTACATATACTGCACATGTACTATACATATGTACATGATATGATATTAAACATCTTCGACACACTTTTATATTGGATTTTCTAAATACTTACTATATCCAGATAGGTTAGGTATAGGTTCTATAAATTTAGTTCCATATAATGAATAAAAACAGGTAAAAACAAAACAATTAATTCTTCATTAAACATTATACGTACATATGTACACTATTTTTAAAATTATACTCCTAACTCACATATTACAAATACAATTAAGTACTAACTTCTTTGAGTTCTTTTCATTTAAACAAATATACATATCTAATAAATTTTCAAAATTAAATGATCGCTATCGTTTTAATAAAATTACTTATTTTTGCTTTAGCATATATGCATGCTATCATCAACTTTTCATTAAACATATCGCTTGTTATATAAATTACAATATTTTCACATGAGAAATGACAATGACTGTTAACTTTTCTCCCTTATTTTTACCATTTTTAACATTTATTAACGAAAAAAGAAACATTAAAATTAAAACAAAAACTGCCATCATAAATACATAGTATTCATTATATGTATATCACATACAAAATATAACTGAGAAAGTTTTTTTATACCTATACATACGCATAAACATTTATTACAATATATTATAAGGACCATACACTTTTTAATTGCTCAAGAGTTAACTTGTAAACAAACAAAACACAGGAAAATCAAATTACGCGAATTGTACTTGTATGTACATATATAATACATATATATATACGCATATAATATGTACCTACATACATATGTATAGTTAAATGCCTAAAAATGAATAGATAAAGGGTTGATGTTGAATTGATGCTGATGTCAATGCCAATATTGGAGTATTTAGCTCCTGTTGTGTATACCGTACATCGTAATATGACGATGGTAATAGAAAACAAAGAACTTTAACATTCTGCATTCAAGATAATTCAAGGATATGAATCAATTTGTATACATATACGAATATATACATTTAAAAGATACATAAATATATCTATAAAAAACAAAAGATGCTTTTATAAACAAAATCTAAATGTACAGTACAACATAGGTATGTAAATACTTGTTTACGCTAAGAAATTTCAATATTATGTAAAATATTGAAATATTTTTATGAAAATTACACAAGAATATTTTATTATGCCTACAGAAGGTTTTCATTAAAATTTTTAGAGTTTGATTGAATAACATCACCAACACTTTGCGTTTGTACACATACATATGTATGTAGTCGATGAAAGAAAAGTATTAAAAAAAGCTAAATAAACTTTTATGATCTTCAATATCTATCTCATCATCGATATTTTCAATTAACACTTAAGATAAAGGATTGCCGTATTGAAGTTTTTGTAATTTGCTGATTGTGTTCAACTTTGAATATAAATAAAGGTTTTTAAAAATCGCTAATAAATCAAAAAATTTCCATTTTTAGGGAATAAAGAAAATAAATTTGTAAATTAAAGACGCCTTTATATTTTCTAATGGAAGTTTATGAATAAATTGAACTTGGGAAATTTTAATTTTTTTAAGTTAATTATATTAATTAAAAATTTTAATGCCTATAGAATGTCTTTCCATATTTTATTGTTGAGAATTACTAAATGCAAACTATCAATTATGAAAACTAAGGCTATAATTTATGGAGCCCAGCTAATTCTGCAGCTGATTTCCCCTATTTCAGTTTAATTCGACATTTCGTAGTTATTAAGTAAATAAAGAAGAGTTGAAATATAATTTAAGATTAAAAATAAAAGGATTCTACGAAAAAATTTCATAAATGTTTATACCAGTCACGTTTTATGAATATCACTTTGTATATTGTTTTTTTTTTGTTCTTCCTAATTGGGCTTTTACTTTTTTATTTGCTTAAATTTACATTTAAAAAAAAAAAGTATATAATAAACGATGTGACAATTGTGAATTTTATCATACTTTTTCAGACTTATGAAATTTATATATTTTTTTTTCTTCTCTCAAGATTAATATACATACATATATATTCACTAAAAAGGATATATTCAATAAACTTTTATGCCTTCTTTCATTTTAATATTCTTAAACATTTTTATCCCATTTACCTTTTTTTTTTACACACATATATGAATTTAATGTCAGATCAGAACATTATTATATTTTTCTTTGCTTAACCTTTCTTGTGAGACCACATCTTTCTACCATTTTTTAAGGATATTTCATTTTCTTCTTTCTTTTTTTTTTTAAACTTGAAAATAAGACGAATAATTTAAGATATTGTACGATTTTTGCATACAAAATTTTTAAAATGTGAAAAAGAAACTTTTGAAATGGAATCTAATTGTGATTTTCTCAATTTATTTACAATTTTGTTACCATATAGATTTAAATAAAACAGTTCTTTATTACATGATAACTTTTATACAATGTACATTGTATAATTATACTTACAATTTCTTATGAAATATTTATTGAAGTTTGAATAAAATATTTCACAGCAAGCAGGTAAAATTCATTATTTATATATTAATACTGTGAAAAATGAAAGAAAAGGAAAACAAAAAAGAGTATGAGGAAAGAATGTGAAAAATTTAGATACGCGTTTTAAGAAAACTTTTTCGTTTTTGATTACCTTGTAAAGCTATTCAAAAGAAACAAGACGTGATGGTGTTTTTTTAATTAGACCTCTTGCAAAAGATTTGTGGCAGAAACCTTTTCATTAATTCTTAAAGAAATTTGTTACTTTTTTCTTGTACTATACTTTTCCTTTTATTTATTTATTTTTATTTTTATTTTTTTTTTTTTTTTTGTATGACAGCTTTGTACAAATTTACGACATGAATCTTTATTCTTGGTAACGATTTTTTTTTAAACAATGCCTAAGATGGATGAGAGTGGGAAAAAATTATACCGTTGATTACATTAAAAATTTGTCTTAAATTATGAGCCACATTTTGTTGTTGTAAATTTAAAAAGACGCTAATAAAAAATGTTAATTTTCAATTTTGTCGGAATTAAAATAAGATTTTGAATATGTTTTAAATAATAATCAATGTTAAACATATAACATTCAAAAGGTCGTTTAAAAATTTAAAAAAAAAGCAAAATTAAAATGTCACTGGATTAATTGCAGAACTTTTGTAATGTTACTTTAAAAAAAAAATGTTATTTTTTCCCTCTGTAGTCGTTCTAAGACAGTAAAATATAAAAAAAGATAATTCTAATTTTGTGATGAATTTTTCTTGTTTTGATTTCCAATGAATAATATAAATATAAAGCTACGAATTTAGAGGTTTTCATGCACACGCCTTTCTAAAATCATATTTTTAAAAAAAAAAAAAAAAAATAATGTACGTACTCACAACTTAAAAAGGAAATTTGTAATTCACAAGAAAATGTGGAAAAAATTACATAATAATTTTAATTTTGGCTATATTAATATTTTTAAAATTTGAAATGAAGAAATTTTAAGATATTTTAAGTATTTTTATTCTTTTACGAGTTATAAAGTGTCATCGATTGGAAAAGTTTGAAGTGTATAATTTTTTTTTAAATATCTTTTGTTTTTGTATCATTATCGATAATTATAATCGCTCATCTGCCAGATGGCATTTTATATGTTCTTTTCCATTAATTAAAACAAAAACAAAAAAACAGTATAACACGAAAAATTTTAAAAACAGACAATCAAATGAAGTATACGTGAATATTTTCGTCATAAAAATATTTAAAAAAAAAAATAAATAAATAAGGTAGTAAGAGAAATAATAAACATAAAATTAAAAAGAAAGTTCAATTCGTTGAAAGGGGCACTTCAACATGCCTCAATAATTTCAAAAACGAACAACAACAAAAAAAAAACTTCAGGAATAAAGTCTTTAGCAAACAGATTATACTTCTTTTGAATAATTCACCAACAATCAGCTTTCTCTGGAATAATTCTTTTCCATTTTTTATCGTCTTACATTGAGTGGGAGGTAAATGTTTTAAGGAATTGATGATTGCCAAAAAAAGAAAGCTATATGTATATTCAACTGAATTACATATAACCAAACCTATTACAATTTTACAATTGTGTCTCAAAAATTTATTCTTATCATTCATCCGCGTTTGCTTCATCAATGCGCTAACGAGGATTAATGTGAAAAAAGTACCAATAAGTAATTGAGTTTTCAATTCTCCTACACTATATAAATGCTAAAAAAAATAAAGACTTTGAATCAATTTTACGTTTGACTAGTCATTAATGCGCCAATATTTTTTAAGTGTACAGGCAAATATGGGGTAGGTATGTATGTTCATTTTTTAAATAAATAAAGCACTCAAACATTGGAATGGGTAAATAAATGATAATCGAATTAAGCTTTATTTTTCATATTTGGATAAATTAAAAACTGTCTAATTCATTATTGAAATATGAAGTTCTTTATTTTTTAAATAAAAATGAAAAGATAAAAGATGAGGAATATTTAAAAGATAGATTTAAATTGAAAATTTTTCATTAATTTTTGTTTATATAAGAATAATACCGTGTATCAGAATGTGACTAATTTCGATTAAACTTTCTTCTTTCAATTAAAAAAAATCATACTTTCATATTTTTTGTTGTAACATCGCTAGGCGATAATTTAAACAGCAATTCCGATATAAAAAATAACAGAAAATGACATATTTTGTTGTCATTTTTGAAATTATTTTAAAAAATTGATTTTTTCTACCTCTTTCAAAAAATGACTAGAAGAACATCGTACAACAATTTTTAATCAATCGAATCACAAAATCTGGGGATATTTAAATTTGAAAACGGAATTTTTTGACGAAAACGTAATAAAATTGATTTGAATGTTAATAAAAATGTAGGTGCTTATGAAATCTGCATTTTGTGAAGTAAAATAAAAAAAATTATGAAACAATAAACCGCTTTCTCTATAATATACAATGAAAATTTGATATACATAGTTAATTTTCTAATGATTGCCTTACAAAGCGGATAATTTTTTTATGACTTTAATTAGATTTGTCTATTAATTAATAATTTAATTTTTTTTTTCCAATTTTGTTGTAGATAGTGAAACGAGAAGCGTATTATTTTCGTTTGTTTTTTTTGCATAATTCAAATCAATTATTAAAAATATGTATGTTTTTTAAATTTCAAAATCTTATGACTTATTTGAATTTAAATTTTGATTTTTATACAAATTTTAAAACAAATCTATTCATTTACCTTTATCAATTGAAAAAGTACTTTTTATCAATTATTTTAATACAAAAGGATATTAGTTAAATAATAGAAGAAAATGATTTCTTTTTTTCGATTCATATTCTCACTCACATTTAAATTTCACTTAACATTTTATTTGACTTTGAGATTCCGAATCATTTCTATTTCATTTTTGAATAAATTTTTATGCGTCATTAAATTTATTTTAATTAATTTTTTTTTCTATTCTTAACATAATTTTATACAATTTCTATTACGAAAAAATATACATAATATTTATGAGAAAAATTTTCACTAAAATCACTGAATCAACAAACTGTCAATCACTCGTTGATAATCACTAAATTCTGAGAAAAAATGTTTTTCCCACTATATAAATTTATAATGCACTTGGGAATTGCAGATGGACATTGAATGCTAGCCGAAATTTCCATGTATTGCTCACAAAATTTACCCAGTAAATTCTTGTTGTTTTGCTTCAGTATAACCACAATGATGAAATGTTCATAGCGTACTAAATCTCAATTGCAAAATATAAAATTGAAATCCTTATACATATATGCACATACATCATAAACTTCAGATAAGAATTTTAAAACGGCAAAATACAAAATAAACAACAAAAATACGAAAAAAAAAGAGTCCTTTAAAAAAACAGAGATAATAACTGAATATTTTGTATCGAATATATTATAAACTTATTTTTTTGTTTATATTATTGAAACACCAAACCTTCATTCATTCATGAGAATCATCATTGTTACAGATATAGTAGGAAGAAAACTTCGGTTGGAATTTTCATATTAAAGAGAAATAATGTGATCCTTCCGAATATTGCGCTTGCGTTTAGTTATGGTAAATGAGAGCTAATAATCTAAGTATGTATCAAAAGTTATTCATTCAAATCGAATTCTGTGAAATTTTTTGAATTTGCTGACAGTACACAACAAAGAGGTAGTCCCAGTGTAAGGACGAACTTATTGGGGTGCAAAAGGAATAACGAATACTATAAAAAATATATATCAAAAAAAATTCGCCAGGTTGGTCTTTTCTTGTTTTTCTAACGAAGAACAAGAACTTTTTTTTCTACGCTTAGCACTTTTTTTTATAAGAAAAAATCTTCAAGGATAAGAATAAAAAAAAGTTAGAAGACAGCAGAATAAAATTTTTTTTTTTTTTCGTTTTTGTTTTTCTTTCTCTGAGGGTGACCGCTGGCATCTATTACAAAAGAAATGCATATTCAGTCGAGTGTTAATAATGTTGTCGCGTTTGGTATGAGAAATTATATGTTAAAGTAAATGGGTGGATAGTAATGAATTTGGTGGTGATAATCTTGTTATTCAAATTTTTATATATTCATACTTTCTTGTCGAGACATTTCTTTTATTTTAAGTTTTCCTTTTCTTCATTTATTTTCAAATGAATATATGAATAACAGGAAGAAAGGTTTCTAGTTTTTATTGTAATTAAGCTCAAAGTATTTTAATCTAATATAAAAAAAAAATAAAAGATTTTTTTTTAAAAGGGGATGCTAGCTCAGAAATGAAAAGCCATGGAAAATTTGAATGTATGAAACTAATGACTTTAGATTTAATTACTTTTTTTTAAGTTTTCATAAATGAATTTAAAAAAGAGAACTAAAGCATTTTTGATTTTATTTATAAAATAATAATTGACTTAATCCTATGGCATTTTATGAACTTATTGTTTTGTGAAGATTTTGAGAAAAAGAATAATTAAAAAAACTATAAGAGAATATGTACATAAATGTAAATGAATTCACTTGATTGAAATAATAAATTGATCGAATTAAAAGAATCGAACTAAATATTTATAGATATTATAAAATCTATGAAAGAATGTGAACTTTTGAAAGGAATGGACCATATATGTAGCTTTATTTTTATTTTATGCTCAACACAAGTTCTTTTATTTTCATCATTTAAAAAATTGCAAATGAACTCACATTGTTTTTTTTTATTTTAAAAAGTCACTTGAACATCTTATGATCTCGAAAAATTTAACTTGAATCTTATAAAAACTTTTTCAATTTCATTAAAGCAATAAATTATTTTTATAAATGGTTTCTTTTATTTACAAATAAGAAAAAAAGAAAGAAAAAGAAAAACATCAATGTAAACAGTAAATATATACTTATATTCTTTCATAATTGTTGTTGTAATACTCTCATTGTTTTTTTTATAGGTATATTTTTTTTTTTGTTATTTCAAAAACCAGTCACTTTCGATTTCTTGCCCATAACAATTTTTGTCTTCCAAATAGAATAACACTACATAATGTTTATCTAAAAATATATATTTTTACTGTATAATTTTGTTTCCATAAGTGTTATCTATTTTATTTCATTCCTCTAAGAAAAACAAATCTACAACGATGAAAAATACCAAATTTACGATAGAGAATTTGCAAGGCGTCTATTTAATGAAAATATTTTCTTCTAAACCCAAACGGAAATGAACTTTTGTTAGGGTCCACCCAATTGTTAATCTAACAAAACCTACAAAAGTACAATTCTCTGGTAGAACCATTTTTTTATATTTTGTTATTCTTATAACTTCCACACCCTTTCCCATTCTTTTTCTTTCGTGTATTTTTTTCTTTTCAATTATTTTTCACGATTTCATGTTGGCTAATATAAGAAGAAAAAAAAGTTAGAGAAAACCCTCGAAGGGAATACTAAATATTTTTTGGAGATATGATGCTGAACGTAAGAATGTAACTGGAAAAAAAAAAGGAAAAAATTTGAAAAGATGTCCACAAACTCTGTCCAGTTAAAAGCAATTTATAAAATAAACAAAAGGTGTAAATAAAAAAAAGGAAAAGGTAACAATAAAGTTAAAATAAATGAAAAATAAACTAAAAGTGTATTCATTAAAAAGTTTGAGTAACGTAAAGTTGTTATTTTTAAAAATAAAATTTCACCTGACGTCTCATTCTTTCTACTAAAAGTATTTCTTAGAATTTCAATAAATTATATTTTCAGCTGGCGTTTTTCCTTTCGAAACAAACTAATCTAATTGCGGTCTTCGCTACGATTTTGTAATTTGTAATTATCATCAATTCCCAGGTTAAAATTTTTTTTTTTTAAATATTAGAATTAGATAAATTAGTTTTTTGTTATTGAACTTTATTCCCCTAACTCTTATATTCTAAATAAAAAACTGTCTCAGATTATTCCTTTCCAACTATTATTAGGGAAGTAGGTATATATCCATATTGAAGAAATGAGTCAATATAAAAACGAACACCTTTTTACAATATATTTTGGAGGGTGGGAAAACAAATAAAAAGAAAACAGAAAAAACCAATCAATTGCCAACAACCACAAAAATTTACTTTATTTTTTCTATAATTTTAGTCTCGAAGTGTTTTTCTTGTTATACGTCTGATAACTGTTATTTTCGTTTAACATAACACTCATTGGGAACGGACGGAGGTTCATTCGACATGAAAAAATTGTACTACTTCTTTATACATGTATTTATCCTGTCCTTCCTTGTTTTTAATAATCAAATAGCAGCAGCATCATCATCAACAGCGACTGTCTTGTAGGTCTGAAAGTTTGCTTAAAATTGTGAAGGGAAACATATTGTTTTGCATAAGCTTCCAATACCAAAGGTATCACCCATGAATTTAGAACTTTTTAGTGTGATTTTTTCATTTCTCAGCATCATTCATCATTCCACACGATTTAGGTACATACATATTCACATTACACCGCTGTTACTTTTTTGCCCTTTCTAAATATTTGAAGGATATTATTGACGTGCTTGCATAACTTTCCTCTGATGGTCTGTTACTCAATGATTGTTATTATATGTATGTAACGTGTGGCAGAAATATTTCATAAATGAAGGAAAAAAAGAAAATAGGAATTCCATGATTTCAAAATCTCAAATATGACGAATATCTTTATGTATCTTACGAAAGACTGAGATTTCAAAAGAGGTTAAATACATATATTGATTCCATTATTTTTTTGGGGTGTTCTTATTTCAAGTGTGAAAAATTTTATTTTTTATACATATTCTAAATATAGAAAATAAAAGCAGTTAGAGGAAGATCATATTACTTATACATATTGTACATGTTTAGTATAAAGGCAATTGTAAAAGTATGTTGAAAAATAAAATTTGTTGTTCATACGGAAATGATGTTTTTTTTTTTGTTTTTTTTTTTTTTTTAAATAGTATGTTTGGATTATAAATGTATCTAGATACAATTTTTTTTCTTTTAAAAATTAAAATTTATGAAAATAAACGCAAAGACTTTTTTTTCTATGCTTAATTTTAATTTTATGCTTCATCAGTACTGACCACATTTATTCTTCAGTCTCTGAAGATAATATAAATCCTTTTTAATAATATGTATATGTATTTTTCTTTTTCTAATGAAAATTTGCTAATCAAATATTTTCTCAAAAATTTTGTAATGAAAACGCGTAGAAAAATATACGAATAAGAACATTTTTTTTTTCATTCTTTTATGTATTTTGTATTATACATAATGTAATTTTTGATATACTTTTATACTCCTACTTTCATTCTCATTTTTATATCCTTTTAATTTTTTATTATTATTTTTTTTTAATTATACATAAGCATACATACATTTATAAAACATAGAAATATGTTAAATTTAAAAGATAATATTAAATGATTGTTTATTTAGGCGCTAAAAAATACATCCTTCCGTCTATAAAGAATATGTAAATATTGCAGATCTTTTAAAATTTTACAAAGTAAGCAAATGAAAGTTTTATTATTTTTTTTAAAAAAATAAAACAAGCTTTCAAGTAAAACAAATAAAACATAATGGAAACTACCACCAGATTATTTTCATTAAAAAAAAAAAAGAGATCAATGAATGGACTCAAAGAATAATAATATCGGACAATGAATAAGGATATCTAATTCTCCCGTATGAATTAAGGTATAACTAAGTAAGTACATACAATATATAAATATGTATAAAATTGAATATATTATACATATAAAAATAATACTTAGATTTAAGATTTACATTTCGAAAACAGTATTGTATGCAATTTTATGATTGTATGAAGAATTAAGTAAATAAAAAATAAAACGAACAGGAAAAAAAATTACTTACATGTATGAATTTGGAAAATAATTGAATTCAGAAATTTTAATGGAATTTCAAGTACTTGGTATTGAAGTTTAAATACTTTTAATTTATTTGTGTTTGTGGTTAAATATTTACAAATTTATAGTATCATTATTTTTTGAAAACAATTTTAGCTTCAGAAATCAAATTCAACTAGAACTTGAATATTGAGGGAATTTAAAAATAAAATAATCGATAATAAATAAGTGTAATGAATAGTTACACATCTCTAGTAATAAGAACTTAATTAAGATGTAGATGGAAATGAGTAACTACCAAAAATAATTTGAAATATTGTTTTTTTTTATTTGCTTATGTGATTTTTAGCAAGCTTTGTTTTGCAGTCAAATTTTTACTTGCAAGAGATATTCTTTAACTCATTGAAGGTATAGTGCTGTCTTCTGGAATATAAATGTCAATAATTTTAGAGAAAATTTACATAATTTTCAAATTAGATAGAATTATTGAAAATGTCACATTTTTACTGACCTACAGTACGAATAAGAATTTTTCCTAAGTAGGTCACACAAAAACAATTTTCATAATTTGAACCATGATAAGCAATATTAATGAAATAAAAATACAGTTTTTGAAAATTCTGATTTAAACGCGCCAATTTCACGTGCATCGTAAAATTTTATGAAATAGGTACTTTTCATTTTCATTTCAGACTTTTCATACTAGAAAAGTTTAAATAAAAAATAAAATTTACTTTATAGATACATAATGAAATAATGAATTAAATTTATTTTCAAATAAGTATTTACTACTAACTGTTTTCTAGTGATAGTGAAAGTTTTATAATTGAAAAATTTTTTTATCATTCTAGTTATTATTATCTCAAGTGTCCTGTAATCTGGAGTATTTCAACATGTCTTATCAATTTAGAGCTACGTACTTCTATCCATATATATTTATACGAAATATTGGTACTTGAATTGAATAAATTTAATAAAAATTAAAATTGAAATGACGCTTAGATAAATAAAAAATAATAATAATAAATAAATAATGAAATTCTTATTTATTTTAATTTTAAACTTACTTTCTTTGATTTCGATAATGTGGGCTTAGTGTTTTGTATGAAGTCCTATCAAGTGGTCCTTGTGAATTTTTATTGTTTGTTTTATTTTCACTGGCATTACTATTTATACTCATGATTTTATATTTAGAAATTTAATAATTAATTTAAAATATTTTACCGCCACTTCTACTTTTATTTTTCTGAACTTATAAAACACTGTACTATTTTCAACATAAAAATACAAGTGAGTGCCACTATTTATATGTACATACATATAAATGCCAAAGCGCTAAAGAATTCAAAAAGTATATTTTATAAGATTCATAGAACACTTTTTTCATTTAGAAATATGATTTTTATCTACGTAATTCTTATTATTATTTTTGATAAAAACAAATAAACAAAAAAAAATACACTAGAGAAACTGAAGAAATGTCAAAATAATCATGCGGCGTTTCATTTCTCATCGTTTTATATGGTTATCCAATTCATCTAATGTATTATTTAATATTTTATTTACATATGTATTTACAAAGTCTAGAATCGGATTCTTAAAGAGAATTGAAAAATATTTTTATTTAATTTTATTTGCATTCTCTTTGGAATTACATTTCAATATTTTTATTTTATGTAAGATACAAAAAAATAAAAATTCTAAATGGAAATTAAAACACCTGAACACCAAAACACGTCGAAAAATGAAAACACAAATTTCGAACTTTAGTTATTTTCTTGATATTATCTTCAATTATTTAACACAAACGATCTTTTTAACTAATTTGTAATATATATTTAATTTGTGTATTTGTTATTTGTAGTGAAATTAACACTTTTTGATTTTCGCATTAAATTAACAAAACTGAAAACCGAATTCTACATTCTATTCTCCCAGCAACATCACATCATTTACATATTACATATTTGTTTTTCATTTCATGTCGCTTAATCTTCTTAATCCTATTTCTTTTCTTGTTTGTTTCTCATGTTTCGAATTTTATGAAAAATGAAACAACAAAATACCATTAGTATACCAGTAGTTTTCAAAATATATAAACAAAATTTTCCTGCTATACTAATATGTATGTAAATTTTAATCGAAAACTTGAAAATAAATACAAATTATCCAAAATTGAAATTAAAAAATCTAACAATTTATTATGTACATATGTATGTAGTTACGCCTTACAGTGGAAATTTTCTTGATAATACGCAAAATTTTAATTTTAATAATTCTTGTCTATGTTAATATTATACAAAAACTATTTAATTACTTTCCATAATTTTTCATTTCTAATTAAAATCGTTAAAAACTTTTGTTTCTTTTATTTTATTTGTTTTTAAAAAACAAAAGAATATTGAGAAGATTTTTCTAAGTGATATTGTATTCTTTACATACCTTTTAATAAGGAAAATTGCAAATTTATTATTTTTCCATTATTTTGTATTTTGTAGATTTGTAGATATGTCCGTTTTTATACTTTTATACTTTAAAGTATAGCATAGCAGTAGTGGTAAAATATCTCCTTAAACAAATTATTAAGTGCTTCAAAGTGCATTTAAAATACAAAAATCCTTTACATTCAATTAGTATAAATTATACGATAACGATAAAAAAAATTGAATGAGCACCAACAGGCCCGGTCCTACCATAGGAGCAGCTGGAGCACTCGCTCCGGGCGCTAAAACTTAGGGGCGCTGAAAATAACTGCTCACTTATTTAAATTTTGTTTAATAAAAAATAACATAAAAGAGAACAATTTTCAAAGTTCACTAATTTAAATATATATATTTACATATACATATGTATGTATTATGTAATATGTATATTCATATTAGATTCTTATATGCATAACATTTCTAAAAAGTATACCTTTTATTCGACGCACTAATATTCGATGTTCATTTATTTAAAAATGTTACTACATATGTATGTGTGTACATACTTGCATTTATTGTTACTATTTTATCTGTTAAGAAGAAATAACGTCAAAACAGAATGCGAATGTACATATATAGGCTTCAGCTACAATTTCAACTCATGGAGCAGAAAAGCTTTTTGCTCCAACGCTATCAAAATTTTATATGGTAAAATTTATATCGTTCCTTATCGCACAAACATTTTCTTTAAATTTTAATATGAAACTTGCGTTGAAATGGTGCAAGTAAAAAGTTTGCACCATCGCATCTCTAATTCTTGATTATGAAAAAATTATAACGAATTTCATCGCATACTCACTTTTCTTCTCTTTTACAATGAAACTTGCGTTGAAATGGTGCAAGTAAAAAATTTGCACCATCGCATCTCTAATTCTTGATTATGAAAAAATTATAACGAATTTCATCGCATACTCACTTTTCTTCTCTTTTACAATGAAACTTGCGTTGAAATGGTGCAAGTAAAAAATTTGCACCATCGCATCTCTAATTCTTGATTATGAAGAATTTATTAACGATTTCGCGAAAATTAAAGCTCGTCGTGTAAATTTGAAAAATAAATGAACGATAACTACAAATTTATTCATTAAATAATGTTTTTTGCTAAGGAAGCTACTTTCAATACTTTTTTTTAATTTCTTCTATTTATTTAACGTTTTATTATTATTATTATTGTTATTATTATTATTATTTTTTTGTTTTTTTTTTGTTTTGCTAAGAAGACTGTTTTGAATAATTTTTGTTTAATTTTTATAACTACTATTGGTTATGTTATTGTTTTGAATTGTTATTATTATTATTTTATTTTATATTTTTTATTTCTTTTTAAGATACAATCACATATTTTTTTATATGGACAAAGTAAATAAATTTTTTAGATTTTAAATAATTAAAAAGTCAAAATCTAACGATAATTTTAATATAATCGATTATTATTATGAAAACATGTATTTCAAGTAGCTTTGAAATATGTTTTCATTTGAAAAAATATGTTGAATGAGGATTAGGCCTATAGGCGATACTTCTTTAAAAAATGCGTCTTTTATGTTCTGCCTACATGTAAGTACATATTTAAAAAAATTTCATAACAAAGGGCGGCAAAAATTATAAATGCACCGGGCGCCAAAATCATTAGATCCGGCCCTGAGCACCAAGTTATTTATTTTATTTATATATGTTTATTTTATAAATATAATTGTTTTTTTTTTTCATGTTATAAATGAAGAAAAATTCTACTGTATGTATTTTTAATTCATTGAATTTATTAATCGAAATCAACTTATCAACCTATAGGTACGCTATTTACTTTTTTGTTTGTTCATTAATTTTTTAAAAATTTCTGTTTATATTTCTGATTGAACGCCAATACAATCACCGATAAAAAATAATTTTTCATATTGCAAAAAAAATTTTTTAAAAACAAAAAAAATATATTTATTGTCATATATTAGTTGTATTTTATCATCCATTCAAGTTCATTTAATACAAAAATTAAAAAAAAAAATAAAAATAAAAAAATAGAGTCGTTAATACAAACACAAAAATTGATAAGACCGATGATTTTATTATAGCATAAAGAAAGAAAACATATTCTTGCAAAAAAAAAAAAAAAAAAAAAAAAAAACATGAAAACATGAAAAACAACAGAATACCTGATGAATTGCATATGCTGTCCTGTAATACGTTTGTTACAATGCATTGAAAAGTCAATTTGAAATCAAATAGCATTTATATCATCTCTCTTGATAAAAAAAAATGTAAACAAATTGGATATTATACGATATTATTCAAACAGGATAATATGTATCTGATCCTGATGCACTATTGTATGACTGTATACTGTATGTACTGTGTGTATAATAAAAGGAAAAATGTGTAGAAAAAGAATTTAAAAAAAAAAAAACAGATTGGGTGAAATGGTCATATCGTTCACCATAAATATGTCGAGTGAAAAAGCTTTTTAATGCTGTTCAATCGACCATTTATAATCTGTACATTTTTGCGATATATTTTAGGCTTAAAGGTAGAATGTGTGAAAATTTATTGCAAAAATTTATGTTATTTTAATTTTCCACTTTTTTGAGTTGCTTTTCTTTATTTGGGTCAAGGTTGAAAATTTTAAAATTTATATAAACGTAAACTTTTGTTTCATATTACCGATTATTTTCTCTTTAAAGAATCCTTTACATTTATTTTTATCCTTTTTCATATCGTATTAAGATGTTTAAAAAATAAAAATGTCTAAGAAAAAAAAAGTTTGTTTACTTTTGGTATAAAAAATAAAAAATAAAAATGAACTACTTAATAAAAAAAAGTTCTCCCCAATTTTTTATTTTCATCTGACATATTATGTATTTACTCACAGGCTCACAGCATCTGTAATATCTTAATTTCAGGAGAATGGTTTCCTTTTTCTTAAGACATTTCGTATTCTATTGTGTTCGTTTTTATTTTAGGACAAAGAAAGCTTATACTATTTTGCCTTTTTTTATGAATTCCTTTTATTTTTCTTTTGCTATTTTTGACAATATTTAGTGTTTGTTTTTCTACTTATTTCCTTTCAAGTGTATTTATTTTTTGGCGATAACGTTGAACTGTTCTTATGTTTTTTTAATTTTTTTTTTCATTCAATGAGTTTGAGGTCATCCATTATAATGTCAATAATTGAAGCAACTATAAGAAAATCGAGAATGTATTATTATTATCAAGAATATAGAAAACTTATTGATTTATAATATAATTGTTATGTATGTATGTATTTAAATATATGTACATGTATGTAATGTGTATACTGTGGAGTTTATAGTAAAAAGGCGCCATTGTAAAAGAATTTTTGTAATTTTATCTTCCTTTCATATTTCATTTTATTGAAATTTTTAATTTTATATTTAAATATTTGAAAAAGAATATGAAAAAAGAAAATTATAAACAATATTTGTCTACAATTTTCATTAAATCCCTGCGCATGTATAAATATAATTTTTTGTCTTTTCAGATTTCTTTTGTACCTTATTTATTTATTATTATATTGACTTTGTGCATGCATAATTATAATTTTTGTGGTGGTTTATTATATCTTTGTTTCATTTCTTCTTTATTGTACCTTCAAGATTATCTCTGGGGAATGTACTGGAAAAAAATTTACATTGTAGAATAATTTAAAAATTTGCGAAAAAGTGGAATATTTTTTTTACATTTTACAAATCTTAAAAACAAAATGAGAAAAAAAAATGTTTTTGTTTTTCTTCATTTATTTTCCTTTATTTATTTTGTTTTTCCAACCTCCTTTTTAATTTTGTAATGTTTTTCTTTTGGATTCAATTGTAAATCATTTCCATAATTTTATGCATCAAAGAAAACATTTAAAAATATACATTTTTTTCTTCTGTAAATAAATTTTATATTTTTTTCAATTTGAATTTGACGAAGCATAATTTCAAGTAAATTCATGATTATTGACGTGTTATTTAAATGTTTTTCCTCTTTTTTTATGTTGAATTGTATTTTTCAGAAATGAAATTGTTCCTTTGTATATTTTAATCAAATTTGCTTCATGTGTATTCGACTTCTTTTATCTAAATTTTGCATTCAATATCAAATGTATGTTATGTAGAAATATAACTTTATGTAGTTATTACCGTTTAAAAATTTAATTTCAACTTGTATTGACAAATGTTACCACTTAAAATTTGCATATAAAAATGAAAAAATTTATTTTTTATTCAACTGAATCTTTTTTAGTCCAATGAAGTGGAAAATTTTTGCTATATCAAATTTATTTAATAAAGATTGTCCTATGATATGAACAGTTCATAGAAAATCTAAAAGTTTTATCTTGATATTTTTTAAAAGCATATGTTTCAATTAAAAATTTAAAAAATGAAACTTCCTATGTGATTTTCAAATAGTGCAAACCTATACTTTAACGTTAATTTCATTTACGTTTTTTTGAATTATTCGTACACACTGTGAAATATGAAAAATAATATGTATATCTATATTTTTGGTTCATTTTGAAATAATAAAATTTAAACATTGTTAATAATAAATAAATTACGTAAGAAATATACGTACAAATATGTAGATGTTTTATTATAATAAACAACAAAATCTCTTGTATATTTTTCAGAATTTTCTATTCTATTGCTGCAAGCAAAGTAAGAATATTAAAAATTTATAAAGATAAAATTTATTTTTATGAAAATGTGAAATGAAAACTAACACTATTTCTTCTTCCTTTTAATTATTTATTAAATAATTTGAATGATAATAATTATTGTTAAATTTTATGTTTTGTTTTTGTTTAAAGTCGAAGTAATATTTTTATAATTTAAAAATAAAATTTCGAACAAAAGGTAGATCAAAAATAGAAAAATTATCTTTCGCTCTAAAAACAAAATTACCTGTGTATTGACGTACTTTTTGCAAAATATTTAATTTTATGTATAAATTTAATTTGTAAAATATATATGTACATACATATATGTATTAACTGTAACAATAGCATACTAAATTTTTTTAATTAAAATTTTATTTCCGGTGCATAAAAATATTCCCGCTATTTTGAATTTGTTTAATATAAATATGTATAACTAAAAAAGTTTGAGAATAACTGATAAGGAAATTTTAGAAATGAAATAGTGAGAAAAAGAAACAAACGTCAAATGATATTTACGAAGAAGGCTAGGACGTCAAAGTTTTCGTGTAATGTTTTCAATTTTTAATTTAGAATTCTGCATTTTATAAATGAATCTTGTTTGTTTAGTATTTGATTATAAGTATATAATTAATAATAGATAAAGTAAGTCATATTAATTAATATATTGAACTTAAAGGTAATATTAATGTTGATATTGTGTTTATTGGAAACAGATTAAATGTGTATTGCTGCTTGTTACAAACAATCCATTTTAGTCTTATCCAGGCGGATTTAAATTTTAAAGATTCATTGTTTTGCATTGTGTTTCCTTTTTGATTCAGTGAAAAAAGATCGTTATAAAATAAAAACAAAAGACAATGGGAGCAAGAAGAGATCATAAATTTGAATTTGAATTAATCGAAGCAATACGTGTTCGTCCTCTTTTATATGATCAAAATAATCCACAAAACAAAGATGTTGTACTAAAAGCAGTTGCATGGAAAGAAATTGCAAAAGTTTGTGGTGAATCAGGTAACTGAAAAGTGTTTTACTAAATCCTTAAAATATCTAAAGTCTTCCTCATACTGCTCACAATTAAGTTATAAAGTTATAAGTTATAAGTTATAAATAAGATTGATAAAAATATTCTTGAATTTTTTCTTTCTTAGCTGAGCGTTGTTTGTCACGTTGGAAGAGTTTGCGTGATAGATATTTAAGAGAATATAAAATGCGACGCGATACAAATAAGAAAATTAAGTGGATTTATTTTGGTGCTTTATCATTTTTGGAAAAACATTTAAAAACTATCGCGTAAGTTAATATTTTGTAAATGTGTTGGAAGTTTTAAGAAAAAATAAAAAAGGCAAACGTTTTTTTTTATTAGTTCTGGAAGTGACAGAAGGGTAGATTTATCCGTACCATCAACATCATCATTACCCAGTAATAACGACGATTCAATAGATCAAATGGAACAAGAACATGATTATTCAAATGAAAGTTCCAATATTAAAGAAGAATCCACAGTAGTGCATAACAGTAGTAGTACAGACCCATTAAAAGTTAAAAAACATCGAACAAAAAAACATAATGTAGAAGGGGAAGTGGAAGCTGTCGGTGGTACTATTAATGGTGATGATTTTACTAATGAAGATATGTTAGAGGAACCAGAAATTGAATTCGATATTGTTGGAGTTGTAAACAGATTTAATAATACAATTAATACATTTAAAGAATTTGAAAAGTCACGAATACAAAAAACAGAAGATGAAAATTTTGGAATACTTGTAGCTGATATGCTTTCAACATTAACAGTTGAAAGACGCACAAGAGCAAAAGCACATTTAATGCAATATCTTGCAGAATTACATTTGCAGCAGATATCATAATGAAAAAGTATAAATTTTATAAAATTAGACATTAGTGGAATAAAAGTGGTTATGTACCTATAAAAATACATAAAATAATCCAAAATTCAAATTAATAGACTTTAGATGTCCTTATTATTTTAATTTTTGTTTCTTGAAGAATAATTGATATAGAACAATAAATTGAAAATAATTAAACTAAATATTATTTTACTTTGACACTTCATTTTTTTGAAATTACAATAAACAATCCACACAAAATGACAAAATATTTTGAAATTGAAACATATTCTCATGTGGCTAAATTGTTTATTTAGGTACCAAGACCCATTTCTATAGCAAACATTCGGATGAACATAGTATATGTATTATAACAATATTGAGATATTGTTGAAGAGTCTTTATAATGGTCAGACAATTTATTTAAAAATAATGCATCTTTATTTTTAAATTGAAAATAAATTTAAGTTTCAAATAATTATTGATTTTATTTGTTTATGTTTTAAATATTCAATCGAAAATTAAAGATGAACCACGCCGATAAAATTATCAATTTTTATTGAATTCCAAGTACTTTGACAATTATAAAATTTCATGTAAAATAAATCATCTTACAAAATGTCTTAATGGGAATTAAAAATCTATGGAAATGTGGAAAATATAATATGAATTTGAAATCATTGTTTTTTTTTACTTAATTTTTCTAAATGTAAATAAATAAATGTATATTACAAAAAAAACTTATCAACTTTCTACTATACATACTATATTATTTATCAGATTTCCAACAGAGAAATGTAACCATAACGTTTAAGCGGATTTCATTTACCCAAACACTTAATCATTTCTATAAAAGTTGTCATCCTTTTTTTAAACTTCTCACATACATAAATATTTTAAATGCTAGATTCATAAGAAACTATAAGCGAATGAGTACAATATTACATTATCCTGGAATGATATATCATATGTAATCACATTTAGAATTCCTCAGCTACAACAGTCTTATTTATACATACATATGTATATACAAATGAAAAAAAGAATCATAAAATGAGATAAAAATGTTCGTATAACTCGTTAAAAATTTCATAAATGTTCGTTTAACTGTATATTATTTTACTAGAAATTCATTGGAGTTGACTCGTTTATACAAAAGTCCAGTATACTAAGTATTTGGTTTATTTTAGTATAATTAATGTTTCTCAAAATTCACCTTGTTTGTTCTGGCAGTTTTTCAGTTTTTTCCCAATTTCGAAAGCATGGACGCATCTGAAATGAATATATCACTGCCCACTTACATGTTAAATTGAGCATAAATAACGTTAAATTCTACTGAATAAAAGGGTTTTTTTTTTTGAATATGCGAAAAAGGTATACGTATAAAAGTGTTTGTAACAAATATAATTGAAAAATAAAAATACCTGTGGATATATGTTAAAACTTTTTTTTTTATGTTTTGTAATTTATAAAACTTTTTAAGTAGTAATGATTAAATTTTCCAGGTAAATCATTTTTTAAATACGTAAGAAATATGAGATATAAAAGTTCTTTTTTTTGTTTTTTTTTTTTGTTTGAAGTATTATAAAATCCTTAATGTGCTATATTTGTTTTTATTTAAAATAATAAATTCTTTATTTTCTACTTTCTAATTAATATCAAACAAATTTCCTTTATTAAATGACAAACATTTTAGTTTAACAATTTAAACATTTATTTTAAAACCACATAGTCATGTAATTTGTTCATATAAACTCATTCATATCTGTTTTCACCCTTTTTCTTACCCTAATCGAAAAATAACATATACATACGCATAACTTCTTTTATATAATCAGACACCTGGGAATTATCACTTTTCTAAAGACCAATTAAAAACGTTATGCTTGTAAAGAAAATATTTGGTATTTTCTTTATGAAAAAAATCTTATTCTTTGCGTTTAACTACCGTTAAGTGTCGCAAAAAATACAAAGAAAAAAATATATAATTTGACATTAAATGTCGTATAAAACTTTAAAATCATAAAATTTTATGAGACAGTAACGAAGAAAATTTCAAAAATTTTTGAATAGAAATCTTCTTATTTTCAAGACGTATCTGCATATCTAATAAAATTATAATTAACTAATAGCTTCTTGTTCTTGTAAGGTTTTCATACACCCACCAATTTTTGCCGACATGAAGATATTTTGAAATTATTGTTTGTATTTTTTTCTTTTTTTAAATTTAAAAATGAAAATTTATACGATAAAACAGAAAAAAGAAATTTCATTTTTCTACCTTTTATATGAAAATACCTATTTCAGTTCTTTTAATCTTTCTCATAAATCTTTAAAGGATTGGCTGCTTGATTTATTGAACTTTTCAAAAACCAAAAGATACAAAAGAAAAATTGTATAAGGTGACAAACATGTATTCTTTAGATTAATGGATAATATATTTTTAAATTGAGAGAAAAAAAAAAGAAATATTTTTCTTAAAAATTTCTTATTTAATATTTTAAAAAATTCTTGAACAAAAAACAGAACGTATCATACCTTCACCTTCACTTTCATATGTATAGTAAATATATTTTAGAAAATTTAAATGCTTCTCACAATTTTCATATATCACTAAACTCATATTTAAGTATGTATATCTTTTGTCTTATTAACTATATTTCATATCATTTATTTAATAATGATACTTGTATCTCATCATCCATTTCTTGCTTTGTTTCAAAATATTCCAAACTTATATCAAATCTCAACCCGACACATTTCTTGCAACACAAGAGTATCACACTTATACTGTTATATGTTTTATTCACATCAACTTCCTTTCTCAACATCATGTAAATTTATGAGCACGTATACCATTATTTCGAAATAGAGGGTGTTTTACCTTTTGTTTTCAACTAAAATCCAGCAACCGTATTATGTATCTATATCTATGTATATAATTTATAAAGCTTTGGCGGTTTGACTATATACAAAATCGATGTGTCGTTTCGTTTTTAAAATTTTTTTAAGAATTTCCAAATGGTGTATTTAAGAGATGAGGTGGTGATGACGTTGGTTTCATTCTAAAAACAAAGGTGTGCAAAAGTGTAAAAAATGCGTACATCAACTTACATACATACAATAGTAGAATTTAATAAAGAAATATCGTTGAAACGTGAATAGAGAACAAGAAATTTATAGACGATGTATGTATGTACTAGAACCCCACTCAGTCCAACATCATTACCTCATAATATTAAACTTTCGACCAAGTATAGGTACTTACCAATTTTTCAAAAATATTTTCAGATGATGTGTGACACGGCAGGACCTTTTTCTCATATTAAAAAATAGATTTTTTTTTCTTTTAGAACCAGGCATTTTGTAAATGATTGGAACATTTGTTATTGCACAGGTGACCTTTTTTGTAATAATTCACAAAAAAGAAATTTCTCAAGTTGCAAAAAGGACATTGTTAATCATATATGTAGATACAATAATGGAAATAAAGATTTTTTTTCTCAAGAATAAAATATAAAAAGAAATTTACAGAAAATTATTTTAAAGGAAGTGAAAAAAAAATCCATTATACTCAGACGGACTTTTCATTTTTCAGAAAAAAAAAGTACTGTGTTTTAAATTGATGAAAACAAAATAAAAAAAGAAATTTATTTATGAAAAAAAAAAAAGAAAGAAAGTATTCAAAATGAAATGAACAACAAACTTAATATGCATTTTTTTGTAGGATTAGTTTGTTTTAAGTGTTATGAGAATATTAACGTGAATAAAAATATATTGCTTATAAAATGGATTTGATAATGTTGTAAAAAAATTTTTTGAAACTTGAAATAAAAACAATTTTAAATCTGAAGCTCAACTAAAAATTTATATTTATTTATTTTAATGGTCTATCTAAAAATATTTTAACGAAATAAAAATATCTGAATATTGTAGATGTATATGTAAAATAAACAAAATCAACAACATCATATGCATCATCCTTCTTGATATGAATGAAACAATAACATAATCGAGAGCCATAAGTTTACTTTCAATGATGATGGCTAAAGATAATGTGTGTATTCTAGAGGTACCATATATGTACATATATAACACGTATACGTATAAAATATGTATTATGTACATATAGTGAAGTGAAAGTGTTTTAGATGTTACATATTTATAGAATATATATGTTATGATTATGATGCTGATGATGGGAGTTTGAAAGTCTGGTAGTGCGTATCACTTTTAAGTTTCACCTTTGGATATTTGTTGGGAAAGTGCTTTTCACTCGACCTAAATAAACAATGGACAGACAAGAATACAATTTGCCTTTAATTGAAAAAAAGGGGATATATAACTCAAACTTGATGATGTATGTTATAATAAAAAAAAAACACAATTGTTTATTTTTCTTCTATCCTAAATTGAAGAAGTACAAGAAATAGTAAGAGAACATCCAGACAAGAAAAATTCTTTTTGACGGTACTAATAAAAAAAAATAATATTAACAACAGAGAAAAGACACATATGGAAAATAAACAATTCTTTTGCGGTTGAATTTTACTTATTTTTATAAAATACATATGTATATATGTATGTATGTATTTTCAAATGTTTTCACAGGTATCTTATCTATAAATAAAATTATTTTTCCAGTTCGTAAAAATTTCTCGTAAAACAAAAACAAAAAATCTTGTTGAAGGAATACAAAACACTTTTAAATTTTCATCTGCCATGAAAAAAAAAAGAAGATGTATGGTATTTGATTTCTATTTAGAAGAACCCTTTTAAAGATAAATCATGTATTTCGATTTTTTTCTTGTAAATAAATTTCTTTTTTAGTCCTGAATATCTTGAATTCTTCTAAAATAAATCTTTAAAAATCTACCGAGGCTACTTAATATGCAAATCATAAGACGTTAAAATAAGTAACTTGTATAATAAAACGCGAGATAATCTTCAGATTTTAGATTGTAATTATTGTTATAATCATCTGTAGACATTTTCTGTTACACACTTTAATAATAATCATAAGTAGTACAGATAGCAAAAAAAAAATTGATGTATGTATACAAGTATAAAGAAACAAGTGTATAATTTAATATTTTTTAGTTAAATTGTTGCCACAACACAAACCAGATATTACAATAACATTATGCAAATTAATTTAAATGACGATATTGTTAGCTGATAACATGATAACAGAATAAAAGAGAAAAAAAACGGAACAACAATTTGAATACAAAAAAAAGGAGGAAAATATTAAAACGTATCAGATGGAAACTTGATGGTAATAAGTTGGAGATGGAGTAATAAAAGAAAAATATTTTTACATGATCTTTATTACTTGAATAAGTGTCTTTTTAAGAAGAGGAACTCTATTTTCCTGTTACATACATAGATTAATTTTGCTGAATCAAGAATTAAAATTCGTATGATCAAGTTTTTTTTTTTTAAATTCAAATAAAATAATGAAATATTGACTAAAACTTTTTCTAAAGATGTTTTTATACAGGAAAAAAAAACGAAATTTACAATTTTTCATTTAAAAGTGCAATAATAATACGCACGTACGAAATATTATTTGAAATATATTTTTTTTTTGTACATACATATAAAAAAAAATAGCAGAATTTGTTGGATGGCGTATAGACACATAAATCAAAACTAAGTACCTCCCGAAGTTTTGAAATGGCTTATTGAATAAACTTATTCAAAGATATTTGCATAAACATTATAATTTGGAACCTGTAAGTACACTGTATATAAAATATACGATGAGCTTACCATTTTAAGATACTCTATGAGAATCATATTCAAATGATCCCAAATATATTTAATTTTCTATCGCTCCATTAGACACCAAAGTCCTAAAACATCAAAACCAAAGAAATATAATAAGAATAAATAATACATACTCGTTATACAGCAGTGATAGTAAATTTTTATACTTTTTCATATATAATAAAGTGGTATCATAATATCTATGTACATCTTTTTCAATATAACTTTTCTGTAAAATAACATAATCAGAATGTCCCAGGAAGACCATTCACAGTTTATTAATATCAACTAAAAATGTAAAGTTCCTTTTCTGTTATTACTGTGTTATTGACTTGAAAGGATTAAACCCAAAAGATTTATTCATTTTTACTTTTCTCAAATTTCTAGAAATCTAATCGGATTATATGGACTGAAATTGTATTTTCATTCTCCAATAGATAGATTTTCTACTTACACGATACAAAATACATATAATGGAAAAAAAATTAGAAATACTCCGGTAATTAAATAATTTAAAAAATTTAATAAAAATTATATAAAATGTAAAAATTTAACTGTTATTCCACCCATATATAGGTACTTAAAAATTGCATAAAATTATTGAAATAATAATATTCAACATGAAGCGATTTCTGTTTTATTATTTTTAATTTTGAAATTCTAAAGAAATGGAAAATAAATAAAGGATATAATTTATTTTATTTTTATTTCATTTATTAAGAAAATATTATTATTTTCAAATTTACGAAATTTCATTATTGTAACATGCAAAGAATGTGATTCTTGAAAAAGAAATTATATTTT
The DNA here is from genome assembly GCA_939192795.1 of Bombylius discolor. Taxonomy (NCBI): domain Eukaryota; kingdom Metazoa; phylum Arthropoda; class Insecta; order Diptera; family Bombyliidae; genus Bombylius; species Bombylius discolor. The sequence continues at coordinate 42,635,323 of OW584238.1, read as the reverse complement.
TCACTTGTTTTTTTTTTAAATATACAAGTAACATACAATAATTAAACTCATACAAAAATAATAAAAATAAAACAAAATAAATAGAAAAACATTTATTTTACGCGTTTTATTGCCATTAGACATGCCGCAAGAAGTAAAAACTTTTCTTTTTCTGCTGATCACTTCAATTAACAGAGGAACAGTTAAAATAAATCGAAATGTATAATGAAGAAAATTTTAACGTACACATATTTACATACAAACAAAAATACATATATAAAATATGAAAAGGTTTCTATAATAACGCCAATGTAACGTCTTATAAATTTTCTTTTCTCTTCTTCTTGTATTTTCTCATGCTTTCTTTCCTTTTGTTTTTTTGGTATTTTTTTTTTGTTCTGCTCCCCCTTTTTTCTTCATAAAATCTTTACACTAATAAAAAAGCATAAAAACAAAAACAATTTATCTAAACGGCAAAAGTTAAAAACTTTCAGATTAAACGTTTTAATGTTAATGTATAGAAAGAGTTTTGAAAAAGTTTATTTTAAAGGACTAAAAAAAGTAAAAAAAAATAAAAATAAAAAAAAAAAAAAAGATTTTATTTTATAAAATAATTTCTTAAATAATTTTTAGTATCCTGGAAATCTGTTTTAAATTAAATACAAAACACAAAAGTATGATTGATGATTATTTTGAAGAAAAGTGATTTAACTTTTAAAGGATATTATTTAAAGAAAAGGTAATTAAGATTTTGTAACTTTGAGGTTAGTTTATTGTTGTGGCGGTAAAATATTTGAGAATTTAATTTTTTCTGTTATTGTGTTAAAATAAGTTACATCAATTATGTTTATATACATACATATGTAGGTATATACATATATGTATAATGTATATGTATATCCGATTAAGTGAAAACTTTTAAAATTTATCATAAAAGTATATAGGACGTAGCGTATTAAAATATAATGGCAGTAAATTTTTGTGATCAGACTATTGCAGGACATCAAAGTACATTCCTATACTCCAGATACGAGACAATAGACAACATATAAGGGATATTAAGAATACACGGAACGGAACTGAGAATCTCCATCCAAAATTTTACAATTCCTAAAACGCTATATGTGTTTATGTGGGTTTCTTGATATTTGTCATTTCAAACATAGATTCTGTTGCTCTCAATAATTTTTAAAATCTTTCAAATTAATTTAAAATAAAATTGAAATTAATTAAATAAGAAATTGTTCAAATTGAAAATAAAGTACCACAATAAATACGAATTATTTCATTGATGTTAATTGAAATTTAATATGAAAAAATAGAAATTTAAAGGGTTCGTTACTTGTTATAAGTAGAGCTCATCTGTGTCACACAACATTTACTGAGATTTTAAATTCTTATATTTTATGGTAACACATATATTTCTAATACATACTTACTTTTTTATTTGTTATTTACAGACTAATGTGAACCTAACAAATATAAAATATATCCATCGGGAATTTTGTTATTGATATTCAAGAAATAATTTGGAAGAAAGCCATTAGAGAATTTTTGAAATATCTTGTAATGCAAACCTTCGACTTTTTTAAATAAAATTTAAAAACTTTCTATACTTATTCACCACACATACATACATATATACATATAATCTAAGCTTTCACTTAACAAAAGATATTATGTATATGTACGTACATATGTATAACTTACATGTATTTCTAAAAACATATGTATACACAAATTAATTCATATCATAAATTAATTAATTTACAAAATCACTAATTAAATTAAAAAAACGCCAACAGCGTTGAAATTTCACTTTTATGTATATTATGTATATTTCAAGTGTAAGTAAACAACAAACAATCAGACAAATAATACATTATTTTGTTTATAAATAGGCAGACTTCTGATATCAGTACACCTTCCTACTATAAAAACTTTTTCGCTTTCGTAGACTAATTTGTCTGTGTCAGTTTAACTTTTCTATTTTCTTTATTTCCTTCGCCAAAAATTTACCCTTTTCTACTAATTTTCAATATATCTAATACTATTTATATGTATGTACATATGTAAAGTGATAAATATATATATATACGTACATAAGTATATGTACTCGTATATGTGTATCAACGATTTGGAACTATTATATCAAATAACATCTTTCAATATTCGGATGTAGAATATTTTTATATTTTTATTTTTGATACAATTAAAAGTATAGTCCTGAAACATTTATAACCTCAGGGTGCTTATGTAGATATGTAAATATCCTGATATGTACCTCCACTGTACAGGAAAAATAGAAATGTTAGGCGTGTTCGACATGACTCAAACAACTACTATAGAAAAAAAAACTACACTACGATGATGACAAGAATGATGTTACAATATTGATGATGTTCAACTATTTTTCACTTCAAATTCTTTGTCGTTTCGTATAAGTTCAAGTATCTGAAGTAGTAAATTTGAAATAATCCAAACAATATTCATAAGATGATGATGGTACTCTCAGAAAGAAACAATTAGTGGATTGTCTTATTTTTGTCATCAAAACCTGGTATTTAATGTTTTTTTCTTTTCGATTCATTTTTACATATTTTTCAGAATATTAGATTTTCGGATTGTAAAAGATATTAATTTTGTGTAGTTTTATGTCATTTATTGCAAAAATTTTTTATTGTCTTATTGATTACATTGGGAATGTTAGTGTAAGGGTAAACAATTTGATATTTGTTTATACCTACATTTTTTTCTTCATTTTTGAAGTACAAATCAAATAAGAATGTGAAAAAAAAATAATATGCTCCCATGAACAAAAAAAAGTTCACATTATTGTTTATATTTAAAAAGTTTTCAGACAGATAAAAGATGTTAATAGATAAATGTTTGTCTTCATTTCATAGATTTTTTTTTTTTTTTTTTCATTTCTAAATTCATTTCATTTTTATTTTTATAATTTTTTAAAACAATAAATACTCGTACATTTTCCATTTAAAATAAAAATATTTGAATTTATTGTAATTGAGTAAAATGATCTTTATTTACCTCAATCCAATACAATTCTTAAAAAGTCAAAGATTTTAGTTAAAAATTGAGCCATTTTATCTTGTGATTGATTGTATTTATGCTGTATTGTACCAATGCGTTTAAAACAAGAAGAAGTTTAGCTATAAAATTAATGGACCGTGGGTTCTATTATCTGCTCCATTGAATGAATCTTTTTTATTTTTATATTTTTATTTATTTAAGTATTTCATGTGATATCTCGTGTGTCTTATAAAATAGAAAGTCTAGAAGAAAATTTTGATTTTCTTCGTTAAAAATTCATACATATAAATTCTCTTCTTGAAATTTTAAATTCAAATGTTTTTGTTTTTGAATTTGTATATAATTTTTTTTTATAAATTTCTTTACTTTAATCTTAATCAACTTTAAATAGAACTTGATTTAAATTGTTCTAAATTATCCTTATTTTAAAAAAAATTTATAAATTGAAATTTATATCTAAAGTACTTTCATTTTTAAAGTTAAGTTTAAACTTTTTAAAGTCAATAATTTCTAACTAAGTAAAATTACTTATTTGTTCCTCTCGAAAAAAAATTACCAGAGAAAGGTAATCATTTTTACGGAATAGCTCTGCTTATTCTTAATGTTTCATACATTATATTTTTGTAATGTATGCATATATTGTATCCCATCCTCTATTTAATTATCATTAAAACAATGTGATAATATATTATAGCTTTATGGTTTAACTGAATATATTCCACATATCTTTATACTAATTCATATTTTATTTAAATAAATAACCGAAATTCTTGTATTTATATTTCTCATTGTTTATATTCACTTCTATTGTAAATGAAGGTTACTTGTTTTTTACAGCCATAATGTTACAAATTTTTGTATACATTAAAAAGAAATATTTGAATATATGTATGTATGTAGAAATTTCTTGAAGAGTTAGAGAAGTCTCATTCATTTGACTTAATACAAAGAAATAAAAAACATTCTTTTTTAGGTATAGATATTCTAAGTTTAAAGAACACTGTTCTTAACTTTTTGGGTAAACCGCACTTATGGTAAAGATAAATAAACACAAGAATCTAAGAAATTTTTACCACCATCATCGCATCAGCCATAGAAAACTGAATAAATATATAAAATACACATAATGTAAATTTTTCCTTATTTCAATATTATTTTCCATCCATATACCACCCATCTTATATTACATCATCATATTCCTTTTTTCATCTTAAAAACATACAGAAATTCATAAGTAGAAAGTTTTTCATTCAATATGAGTGCAAATATGTGTTTACATAACGGGAAAAGAAAACAACAAAAAAATAAAATAATTTCTACAAATAAGAAGTATTAAAAAAATCGTTGAAAATTCGGTGATATTGAAAGGTAGTATGTTTTCAATATTCAATTTTAAAATAAACTTAACAAAAAAAAAACGTTTATTTTTATTTCTTGTTTTTGTTTCGGTATCGTTCTGTTTTTATTTTAAAAAAAATTCTAATATAATCTTTTATTATTGTCATATATTTAAAAAAAAAATAATTTTTCCTCAGGCATAAACTTTACAATACAATACCGCATATAACTTTCAAAATCTGTCATTTTTTTGCATGTAAAAGTTTGGAAAAAAAATTTTTAATAAAAATAAAAAGATTTGTAAAGATATTTAATAGAAAAAATTTTTCTATGGAAAAATAGAAAAAAAAGATAATTCACAAAAAATTTTTATAAAATGTGTACAAGTATCATTCTTCTGTGGACACATTGTCAGAACTTGGTTAATTAAAAACTCATCGTATGCGGTAGAAAATTTCTCGCGATATTTGTGCTTCTATTGTCCATTTTATATTTGAGACAATAACAATGTTGAATTTCATTTATCTTAACCAATTCATTTATAGGGTGTTTTTGTATAATAAAATCAGAATGTGATCTCTACTTTAAAAAATTATTATTGGAATATTGGAAAAAAAAATGCAGAGGTTTAAGGACGTCGAAAGGATTCTTCATGTATTTCCACAAAAGCAATATAGAAAAATTATTTGATAGACGGAGAACTACATTTTATAGTGAAGAAAATAATTTTGAATTTTATTTTACGAAGTAACATATATGTACATATTACTATATATAGAAACTTCCAAAGTTATACTATCAAATTCTATTTACTTTGCCTATTTCCCAGATACCTCTCCAACAGACTTTCAGCTTTTCAGAATTTTAAAATTTTTCTTGCATCAGAAAATTTCCAAAAAAAAACTCTCTGTCATTCAGGCTTCCGAAAAACTCCTCTCTTTTAAAAACTCAAGGCAAGAGTATTGTAAATGTTGTATATGGTACCTATTTTAATTTCTTTGTTTTTGTAGAAACACCCTATTAGACAAAAAATTTTATTTTATACTATCGTAATAACTGGTTGCTTGTTATATATATTTTTTTTTCATGCTAATCAAAAGGATGAACAGATAAACTATATATAGTAACTCAAAAAGTAAAATAATTTTACAATTACAAAAAAATAAAGATAATAAACACAATACTTTTTTCTATTCAATATATTTTAGAAGAGAAAAATTTTGAATTCCTGATGATAACTGACCCGCAGAGTATCATTGTTAAATATTATACAGCGACATAGTTGAAAACATAGTCCAGAGAAAAATAAAATTGGCTATAGTAAATAATCATACAAGGACATGAAATGTATGTATGATTTGATACCACCAAATAATGATAAACAATAGTAAGTTTTGTTTTATAATTCAACTCATATTCACTTTTCATAACGACTGATATGGCCTCAAGAAATGTTTCTGATATACAAGTATTTTTGTATACTCGTACATAATGTATGAAAACAATGTGTATTCAAAAGAGATAAAGTTTCATTTAACCAAAAAATGAATAAATTTCTTTTTTAATAAAAAAATGTTTTTTTTTATTTCAAATTAAATTTTTATTATTTAATAAAGAAATGCTCGTTTAAATTATTTAATTTAATTTCATTGTACATGAAAAAAAAAACAAATTCTAAAATAAATTAATTTTCTTTTTTTTTTAAGAATAAAATAATTTCTTTTCAAGGATAATAAACCAACCAAAAAGTGTTTATTATAAACAGAATAAAGTATTTATCTGCAAATCATTAAAACTAGGTCAAATATGCTAATTCAACTTCATCGTCTGGAACTGTTTATGATAATACTCCCGTATAAATGGTTAAAGATAACCCTATTTATACTGTTTTATGTTTAACATTAGAAGAAAGACCTTCGTCCGATATTCTCTCATGGGAGCTATCAAAGCCAATTAAAGGAACATTCCAAGCACATGTACATACATACATACATATGTATACAATTTATAGTATCTAAAGCAGAATTATTTATTCTGATGTTTTTTGTTCAATTGTTGTTTTAGCTATATAAAATTCAGTAAAGTGGAATGCTGATAGAATGATATGTGATTCATTGATGTTATGGCTAATGATATTTTTTTTTCTATTGACTATAAAGCATATGATACAAAAACCAGATTTCTGTATACAGCGAAATAATGTTTAATTTTATTTTCACATGAATTAAGATATTATTAATTATTATTTAAAGATATTCTAGAACGTATATGTTACTTCTTAAAAACATATCAATTTCCTTTTCTTCTGATTGAATAAATTACTCCATGTTATAACATGTCCTTTTCTTTAAAATACTTGTCATAAAAATTTCAGAAACTTTTCACTTTCATATATAGTAAGAAAATAAAATCTTTTCAAGCATATTACCTTTTAATTGAACAACTTTTCAGCAGGAAATAAAAATAAATTTCAAAGAAAATCTTGTAGTAAACACTATTTTAAAGTTTAAACGAAAATAGTTTATATAAAGGAATGACAAATATAAGCAAACATTTCAATAAATAGCTCTGAATCGACAATTTCCAAAGAGTACGCTACAAAATTTGAATATTTAAATGAACTTAAAAGATAAAAATAAATTCTATCTTTTATTGTAGAAAAACAGACTTTTAGAGAGAAAAAAAATTCAAGAAATTAAAATATTAAAAAACACACGTTTGCGTTACAAACACGTTTTGCGTTGTTCGTAAATTTTTTCACAAATCAATGGAATTGATAAAATTAAAACTCTTCACTGAAATTGCTGAAATACACACACACACAAGTATGTATAATAAAACTTTAAACTCTAAAGCCATATTCTTAAGTACCAAAACAATGAAAAATTTTATCAACAAAGTCTTTTAATTTAGAACTTAGAATAAAAAGAGAAAAATCTTTTTTTTTGTTTTTAATTGTAAGTACAATAACGTTTAAAAAAGGACTCTTTTAACCCTCAATCATTTTTAACGTCAAACTTCAAAATTAATTGGATTAAAAAAGTTTTTTATTGTTTGTGTTTATTCGCGACCGGAAAAAAAAGGACATCGACGTTATAAAATTTTAATTCTTTTCTTATTAAAATTATTTTTAATTTAATCCATTTTGACTTTTTATCCTGAATTAATAATTAAATATAAACATCTTGTATTTTTGTATAAAATTATTTTTCGTAATTAATTTTTCAGGGTAAATTTTTTTTAAATAAAAATTATCATTTAAAAAAAAAAACTATAATTTTTTCATATTAAATAACTGTATGAAGTCAAAACGTCAATTAAAAACCATCCATCCTAAATTTTTCTTATACTATAACATAATGATATCAAAATTGATTTCCTATGACTAATACTTTTTGATTCATAAATCAACACACAATTCTTCAAGGGATATAAAATATTTTCCGTCTAAGTGTATACATGAAAAAAAAATGACCCTAAATTTTTTTTGCGATTTAGTATCGATTTCCTTTTCTTCCTGTGTTATTATTTTTTATTTCTCACCTTTTCATATTTTTTTTTTGTATAATAATTTTAAGTCCTTTAGAACATAGTATACTGTAAGTCATAAGGAAGTAAAAATTTTCATTTAACATTCCTGTAAAAGTTATATTTTGAGGTATTTTCATAAACTTCCTTTTCTTATTATGTGATATCTATTTTTTTTTTTTTTTTTGAGTCAGTAAGCTGCTAATAAATAAAATGTCAGTACTTCGTCGAAATTATTGCGGATTAGCATTGAGATTACGTTTATAAGGGTCGATTTGTGTGGTAGGATTATTCTGTATACGTACATGTGTATATAAAATTTGTATATTCTTTTTTTCTATTTAGCTTACCTTTTGAATGAAAATCATCAATTTTATTTTTTCCTATCTTTGTTAAATATAGGAGTTTTTTTTTCTTATCAAAATATATCCAAAAAGGTGAACAGACAAATTTTTATAATTTTTCACATGTTTTAGTCAGCATGATGACGATAAACTAAATAACATGCTTTGTATACATATGTACATATAATTTTTATTGATATCGGATAAATTTTTAAGAATATCGAATGGATGATATAGAATAAAGTGAATGAGGGTAAATGATAACAAAAATTTCACTTATGTGGAAAAATTCGAGCTTAAAAATAAAACAAATTTTTCTGAAATTATTCGTCTAAAATCTCCGAAACTAATAATAATGGCGTCTGTAAAAGTTTTATCGATAAAAATATCTCTTTTTAGTCCTTTCTTCATTTCACTTTTAATTTTCACTTCAAGTAAAGCTTCTGCTTCAGGTGAGCTTTTGCCTATAATTTCGAAATTGATATACATATTTTCAAAATTCAAAATTAATATCTTCGAAAATTCGAAAAAAAAATTTAATAAAAGGATTTTAGCAAGATTTGTGTTTTTAATTTCGAAAAAAGTTATTTTCTAAAAATTTCTTTTTGAAAAACTTCCAAGAGAATCTAATGTATGTTTGTATTTCTACTGTGCCATTTGAACTAGGAAGTCCTTGATGTTATACCACACAATATGAAAACATTTGTCTATTCAAGTACACACGTATGTACATATATACATATTTATAGTTATTGTACACTTGAAAATATTTAAAGGTAAAAGTCATAAAATTATTCTTATATATGAAATTAAATTTCTTATGTTCTGTTATCTAAAACTAGTGTGGTATTGTAAGTACAACGTCTTAATTTTATTTTAATTATTCATAACCCTTTCATGAACAGTTTCTTAACGTCTGTTAACATATTGTAGATAAAAAATATAAGAAAGTTGATCTTGTTAGCTTGGTTTAATGATAGTATATATTCTCTTATGTTCAAAAAGCATGTTTATTATGTTTTGAAACAATGTTGTGTATGGAAGAAACAACAGATGTATTGCTATTCAATTGAGGATAACTTGCCTCGTAAGAAACAGTAAATTTTGGCTTTAGGACATATTATATACCAATTCAGATTTAATGAATAGAATATATATATTATGTAGTATTTTGGTATATGTATAATACAAGAGGTTAATTCATAAATTAATGATTTTAAAATAGAAAAGAGACATATTAATTCATAAAAGTTTGTAAATATGTATACATACAAACATAAAATCATTGTAAAACTTTGTTAAATAAATTGATTTATATAAATACAAGAGAAGGAGGCAGATACAATTATTTTTAAAAAAAAAGTTTATTTTTTTAGTTGTCGATATCAAAAATCTCAATAAGATCCTAAACGTTATGTCCTGAAGCTTTATTTTTTTTAATGTTTCCTATTCAGACAAAAACTCATTTTCGACACAAACAAAAAAGAAAAAATTTTTTTTAAAAAATGTAATGAAAATAACATAACTGTTTATATTTTTTTTTTTACTTTTTTAGGCACTTTTCAAGACCAATTAAACGTTCTTAATGATAAAACTTTTGATTGTTAAAGAAAATGTGTTTTTTTTTTGCTTAAAGGCCTCTAATTGTTGGTTTACAGTGTTTACACCATAATACAAAACCACAAAGACATAAAATTGTACTAGACATAAGCAAAATAATGTTAAAAAAGAAATGAGAAAAAGAATTAATTGCCTTGAAGCTATTTTAGAAAAAAAAAGCATTAAAGAAAACATTTATTTTTTTAGATACTTTCAAATTAAACAAGAAAAAAAACAAGAATTCATTTTATAAAAAGCTATTAAAAAGTATACTTTTTACACTTACTCAAAATTTGAAAAAAAAAATTTACATGTAAATAGCTATGTTTGGTATTTATATGAATTGAATTACCTATTAAAGACAGGTTACAGTGAGTAATTAAAAGGTGATAACATCTAAAACGATTTTCATTAAAAAAAAAAAACACTTTTACTACAAAACTATTTTTTCAAATAAATATTCAATCTAAACTGTGAAATCACTCATACTACAATAAAAATCTCTAATTTTCAACACGCAAAACATTTCGTTTAATTTATATATCATTCACTTTCTTAAATAGCCGGTAACTGCTGTATCATTCAAAAAATAAAAGTAAGTTGTTTTCAAAAAAACAAAACAGCAAAAAACAAAAATAACACAGTTTAAGAAGTACAAAATCCCATGGGATCTACGTGGGCAATTTATCTTATTGGTGGCAAAGATTCAATTCGGTTTTTTTTTCTTGTACGATGTTTATATGTATTTACCATTCTTAAATTTCTTCATTTCTCTATCTTAAAACTGTTTATAAAGAATTCAAACGAAAAATAATAGAAGACTATAATGTACGAAGAGAGTTGTACTGATGGGAGTAAACTAAAAAAAAAAAATAAGGAAAAAAATAGAAGAAATCAGCAAAAAAAAAAAAAACAAGATTTTCCGACAGCTCTTTTACACCGCACTTAATACAATCGATTTGTCTTCTTGGTAAATACATTTCCTGCGTGTAAAAAGATTTTATCTAATACAATTCTATAACAGTTCGATTTCGTTTTTCTTTTCTGTATTCATATTGAACAAAATATAGGTATACATGTAATGGAGTCATTTAAAAGAACAAACTTCCATTATTCACTACTCATTCCTACAATTATACAGTTTTTTGAGTACACCCTTAACAAATGAAAAAAAAACCAACTTTCATTTCGTCTTCGACAACCTATTGATTTTCATCTTATAAATGTTTCTTTGATACTTAATTTTACTGATGCTAATGTTATTCTTATTTTCTTGTATATACCGAATACAAAGATATTTATAAAAGATAAAGTCCAAACAGGAAGGATGAGATATTTTTATTGGCATAAAAAGGAAAAATTCAAATTTAAAATATTTAATTCTAATGGGTTTCACTTAATCTTAATCTTTTACGAATATAAATAAAATTATGTTGGTATTTTCTGTGTTATTATTGTTTAGGTGTTGTAATAAAATGTTTAATGCTAAAGGTGCTAAAGTTTTCTTTTAATTTTTTTCTTTTCATAATTTAAAGAAGATTACATACAATTAGGGAGGGTGGGTCATCCCCAAACCGATTTCAAGAAGCATCGTTTTTCGTTTTTTTTTTTTAATTGTCTACAATTTTAATTTTCTGATTATTGACGTTTTATTTTTGAGTTTTTTTAAAATAAAATTATAATAAAACCAATTATATTTTAAAATCAAATCAAATTTTCATAAGAAAAAGTTCTATAAGAGTTTTTAGTAGTAGAAATCTCTAAGAATGTACCCTATGTCCTATGACAGCCATTTTTAAACATAGAATAATTTTAAATTTCTATTAAATTTTTTTATAAAACAAAAGCTGAAATTTAACAGCAAAAAAGATTTTCATGTGCAAAATATTGTAATTATTAAGAAACTTGACTTGGTATGTCGATTTTTGAGTTAATCGTAGTTGAAAACATTGTAACCTTAATGAATTCTAACTTCGTTACTTTTATTGATTTTTGAAAATAATATCTGAATTTAAAAAAAAACTATATAAAACTGTCTATACTTAGTTGCCTAATCCACTTTTCAAATGTTCTTGTTATTGTAATTTTCATTTGTCAGCAAAAAGAAAAAATAAATTAATACATAATATGCATTAACCACAATATAAATATTATAATTTTATATACATATTTCGTTATCCATCTTATTAGGAACATATCTCATAAATTTTTGTGTTTTTTCATTATCATATCATCATCTTATATCAGAGAGGCCAAACAAACCAAAAAAAAAACTGTTCTATGCAAAATTGATGGCCAGTCATATATAAACTAAAATGAACAATGGAATAAGCAAACAAAAAAAAAAAAGAAAAGAAAAATTTCATTTTGTGAAAATTTGTGTTTTTTTTTTCATCGTTTTTATATATGACAAACACACATACATACATATATGTACAAATTTATTTGTAGGTATTTATTGTATGTTTACAAATTTGTTCAAATGTAATAATATCAACAAAGATATACATATATAAAAAGATACCTATAATAAACGTATTGCTAAGGAATAGCAGCCGGCGGCCCTCACCATAAATTATGTTAATGTCCACCCCTCAATAACATTAGGCGAAAATTCTATTTCACTTTGAACAAAAGGCGATAAAATACATTTTCCAGTTTATAGAAAATAAGAAAAACTGCTGACGACACACATCTTTTTGACCATTTTCATGTGATTTTTGTCGTATAAGTGAAAGACATTATAATATTGGCTACTATTTTATATTAGACTTTTCTGGACATTCGAATTTTGTTAGACATTGTTCTTGGTTTTTTTTTTTCATGTTCTTTATGTTTTTACCACACCAGCATATTATACTCATCATCATAACAACATTTAATGGTAATAAAGTTATTGTGCTTGTACTATCTAACGATATAAGTAGTTTATGTGTATGTAGTCATTGTGATAAGAAATAAATCTGTTCTATTATTCCTTTAGATTGTAATAATGATTGTAAAGTTTAGCTAACAACCTAAAACGACTTTTGACAAAACAAAAATAACAAAAAACAAAATAAGCCCAGTAATGTATGTATAGTATGTACTTTTTATAATCATTTTTTGTACACACATAAATGATAGTCAACTGATATAAATTTTTGTTGTCCTTATTTTTTTTTTAGGAAGACAAAAATATAAAAAAAATTAAAGAAACCATTTATCCCATTGTCAATTTGAATTTTATAAAATTTGTCATTAAATAGGATGTTCCTGGTTGATTTCTCATACTTTAAATACTAAAAAAGGGTTTTATATACTCGTGTATATACAAAAGTTTAATTTTAGAATTATTTTTACTTGAATTTTGTATAAGGATATGTTTGACATTGTGTTGAGGAAGGATTAACATGTGGTTTCATTTAAATTTTATTCATTTTAAATATATGGTTTTATTTTTCGTTAAAACAATCAAAATCTCATGTTATTTGAGTATATATAAGAGTGAATGCTTTAAAAATTCATTCAAAATGTGATCCTTTACAATCAAAAAATAGAAAATATATCTATGTATATGTATGTATTTTTTTATAAGTCATTTTGATTGTATAAAACAATAATTTGTAAGCAAGATTTGTTATTTTTGAAATGTTTATTTTAATACCTGCCAATTTATTATTATTATTTTATTTTTATTTTCAATATAAATTGTTGTCGACTTTTTTTTTCCACTTTTTGCAAACAAACAATAATCGTTCATAAAAATGAGAATATAAAAAATAATTTTCAAATAAAATATATAACATACAAAAAAAAAAGGAAAGAATAAAATTTGTAACAAGTTTTGCCTCCTTTTTCATATTGAATCTTATGTGTCTCTTTTTAACAAAAAAATAAAAGACAAACAAAAAAACAACAACAGGAAAAATTTTATTGCTTTATGCAAATCATATGATAAAGTATGAAAACTTTTGAGATTTTTTTTTTCATTTTTGTATTCTTTATACAGTGAAAATGTCATCGAAAACAATTCTCAAGTTATTCGACTGGAAGGACGGCTGTGAACGAACAAACACCTCCTGAATTGAATTTTATATTTATAACGACGTTTCGATATGATTATAAAAAAAAAGTTACACAACTGCCATATAGAGTGTAACTTCTTATCCTTTCACTTTGTAATAAACAATATACATACATTCATTTTAAGTGTAATATTATTTTTCCAAAAAAAAAAAAAAAAACATAAAAAACAGAAAAAGAGGAGAAAAGGATCTATAAATAGAAATAAGAAAAAAAACGGAATAAATATAAAAAAACATAAAAACTCTATGACTAGAATAATAACGACTTTAACATTGATGACTGACTAGTGGAACATAAACTACGATAATAATATGGATATATAGTAACAGAGTACAACTAATAATCACATCTATATATACATATTATTTAAATATGTATGTAAATTATAGTTCATATTATGAGGATTCGAATATTTTACTTTATTTTTTAGTTATATGGGAAAAACAACAATTATTATTTTAATACTGATGAAAGGATTTTTACAAATTTTTATAAAACATAAAATATATGATGGTTGAGTAAAAATGTTTTTAGGAAATTGAGCGAGTTTCGTTACTATGTCCTTGCCCCCTTGGATAGAAAAGAGATAGGCAACGTTTTCTGACCGAGACATGCCCGGTCAGTCTTTTAAAAAATATTTATCAGAACAAAAATTTCAACGATATCAGAATTAGCACATTGTTACCTAACTCAATTGACATTTACATACATACGTTATTTTAATTGTCGCTTCACTTGTTCAGCTAATCATACAGCATACATTGCTAATTTTTTGTAAAATAACAAAATTCTCTTCTTTTTCATAACAAACGAACAAAGATCTAATTTTTTTCATAAGTTTTTAATTTTTTTTTAAACCCTCATAAAAATAATTTCTAATTTTTGATATCTTATTTTCTAATTAATTCCACTTGCTCATAAAAACGATCCTTAAACAATAAAATATATATCAAACAATTAAACGAAATATAAAGTCATTGAAATTGAGAACTGAACAAACACATTATCCCTATGGGCTTAGGGTTAATTTAATATCACATACACCATACATACTATATGTACATATACATATGTATGCAGATGTACCTTGTATTTTGTCCCAAACAACACAGAACATATGTCGATTGACTATCTTCCCAATAACAACAAGTAAACAACAGTATACTAAACTATTAAAACAAAACACGTACATATGATTCCATTATACTCTATGAATTCCACCTTTAAAAAAAAAAAATTCCATATCTCAAAGCTTTCTTCGAAAAATAAAATATATACCAACAAAAATAGGAGGTTATGAAAATGGTTTGTAGGAGGACTAGGTACTATCATAAGGTATAAATAATAATATAATCATTCCAAAAGTCTTCAACAAATTGGACAAAGGGTCGACATAACATATACACTAACTAACTAAATTGAGATAACAAGGGATGCTTATGAATAATTAAGAGGAAGTCACCAGCATAAGAAAAATGTCTTCATTTTAGTTTATACTAAAATCTTTTTTTTTTTTTGTTGTTGTTTCTATTCATTTCTTATAATATGTTTGTTCATTCTTAAGAAAATTTACAAAATGTGAAAGATATAGATTTCTTCATATTTGAACATATATGTAGCTATATACATATTCTAGAAATATAAGTAGTGGAGTATCGCTTTACATATCATACATGATAATGAATTTAATCAAATAACATTGAAATGATAAATGTTTTGATTTTAATATACCAACATTATTTTATGAATAGAAAATTTTGATAATAAATTTGATAAAATATTTTACTTTTTGCTATTTAAAATATTTAAACTTTATTTTTAACAATATTGTATAAGTTTTAGAGAAAAAAAGAAAAAAAAGGACAATAAAACTCCTTACATAAATTTTAAGACAAAAAATAAACAATTTCTTTTTGAAACTTTATCAATAATTTTTTTCCTTTTTTTTTTTCATAATTTATGCGAATGAATAAATTTTATTTCTGAAAAGAAAAAAAAACAAAAGTGAAAAAACAAAAGCATAAAATGACATCAATTCATTCACATAATTTAAAAACGAATAAAACAAAAAAAAAAGACACAAAACAAAACAACAAAAAAATATTTTCCAACTTAATTTTAAAAATTTGTCTTTATTCACACAAATAATTTTGATTAATAAACAAAAACCTTCATTTTCTGAAGATTTTATTCTTCTTTCTTTTGATTTTTATTATTTTTTTTTTCTTAGTTTTTATTTTTAAATTCTGTATTAGACGGGGGATAATAGGTCATCACCCAGTCATCACAGCATTATTATACAATGAAGTAAGGAAACGAAAAAAAAAAATGAATATAATTGGAAAAAATTCATCAAGTCCTTTCTAATTTTTTTTTTCTTGTCGTTACTTTTTGGAGGGATGCAATAATGTTGAGCAAAAAAAAAAGTAAATAGTCGAATTTTTCTTTTCCAGATGTTACCAATGAATTTTAGATTATTCTTATTCTGAAATTATTATTTTTCTTTTCAATAAAATTTTTATATTTTCTTCATTATGGCTTTGAAAATGTGTGTGTATATGAGAGTTTTCTTTTTCTCAATTTTCTGTCAAACTTTTTAAATTTTGTACTAAATTAAAATGAAATAATAAAACGGTCAAAATATAAAAAAAAATTAATAAAAAAGATACATATGTACATACATATGTATATAGTTTAATTTTTAATTGCTTTTGTTCTAAATAAATAATAATACATATTTGAATTTTTAAATAAATTTAGAATAAAGAGTGCTTTTAAAGAGTAATTAGAATTTCAACTAAGTATAACTGTAAATTAACATATGTATATATGCTTAAAATAAGATAAAATAATTATTCAGCTCTGTGCTTATTAAAAGTGCAGAAAAGGGATATCCTTGCATTAAAAATGTTTGAACTTTAAAATTTACGTATAAATTCAATAAACTCACTTTATTCTCTTTCAAACTTTATATTTCAATTTTATTATAAAAAAGATTTAGGTTTTTTGTAATCGAAAGTGATATTTTTTAACTTTAAGCATTACAGTATTTTTTCCATGATTTTCAAATAAACACAACACAATATACCATAAAGATTTTGAAACATGCCTTGATAGCAATTTACATGAAATCAAAAATCTGTTACTTATTGCTTTATGGTAATAATGCGTATCCTATCATATTGATTTTATTGAATAACTATTATAAACCTTTAAAGAAAAAGAAAAAACAAGAACAAAAAAAAAAAACAATTTCATACACATTACATTTTCAAAACATAGATTACATCGTGTATATAAACGATCAAAATGTACTTAACGATTTAGCTATATCGTTATCCTAAAATATATTTGTGCTTTATTTGAATACATTGTTCGTAAATACATATAAATACATACATATGTATATTATTATAAAAATAAATATTTTTCTTCATTGTTTAAGAAAGAAGAAAAAAATTGATTGTAATAATTTTAAAATTTATTGTTCTAAAAGAAGAGTATATATTCATTTAAATATCATATTATACTTATAATTCATTGTAAGCATAACATTTCATCTCGTTATCTTTAAAAAAGAAAATAGAAAAAAAAAATAATAATAATATATTTTTTTTATATCTTTAGAATATGCTTTATTCTATTAGACAAAATATGTGATACCCGCATTTTTACGATTCGTTAAACAAAGGACACGTTACATTTTAAATATAAAATTCTGCATGAATACGTGTGTAAATAAAATGAGGCGAGTTGTTATTCATTTTTTTTTATTATCTGTATATTATAAAAGAAAACAAAAAAAAAAAAAAAACAAAAAATTAAAGAGTATGAAAATGCAAATAAAAATAAATTATACTTTTTTTTTTTTTAAATAAAAATAATTTTTAAAATGTACAAATTTCTACTTTATTCTACATTGTAAATAAAAAATAATTTTTGTTTCTTTTGTTTTATTTTATGAAAAGGTAAAATAATTAAACATATTTTTTTTGAAAGATTTAAATAAAAATAATTTTTTAACTTACATCACAATCTTTAATAAAAATATAATAATTTTACATAAACTTTCTTTATATGTCCAACTTAATCGACTTCATTTTATTCTTATTAACGTTCTTTTTAAGTTTTTGTGTATACGTAATTACTACATAATCCTTATACAATAATGAAAGTCAAAGAAATTTGTGAAGATTGTTCTTCACTTAAAAACAACAACAACAACAACAAAATATTGTTTTTTTTTTAAATTTTTCTTTTTGTACAACACAACAATGTAGCATTAAAACGATGGCACTAAAGTGTTTTGTGGATAATTACCTTTGCAGCTATACGAAAAAAAAAAACGGAAAAAGAGAAATGTAAAGGTGCTATCTGTTAGCTGCCAAAATGTAACACATTTTCAACAAAAAAATTAGTGTACTTTTATTTTGCCACAGAAAAGTTTATATGTATATGTATTTATATAGATATTTATTTTTCATACGTACCTACATATTTTCAATTGAAAATTCTTCTCACGAAAAGTTTTTCATAAATAACAGAAAGCAAATTGCAAAGTGTGCTCCCGGGAAAATCAAAGTCGCCTTATCAAGTTAGATATTTATATTTATATAATATATGTATAATATAACCCTCCTCAAAATATTTCCTTTTCATTTATGTGACTTTACCGACACCCGACACAGTTCATGAATATACAAAATTATGAGGAAATCTCAGGATGTGGCATACAATACAAAAAAAAGTAACACAACAGGATACTTATATAAGTATAATAATGTAGATATGTAGTGATGGTGAAAGTAACCCACATCACATAACAAAATCATCATCATCATCATAACCAAGTATATCATCTCTTTTACAAGGTCGTTCTGTTGTGTTTTCTTTAAATAGAAGAAGTATATTCTAGTTGGCATTTTGTGGTTAAGATGTTCTTCATTTTCTTTTTTTGCCATCGTCATTCCAACATAAGAAATGTTAATAATATGAAAATAAAAAGAATGATGTTTTATTAGAGTTGGTTTGGCACCTTTATTTTTTATTTATTTATTTTTTTTTTTTGCTATGTTTTTGATGATTGTTGTTGTTTCTTGATTTTCCATCATCATCATTCCAAACATCAACAGAAGTAGCAATCATTCAGAGTCAGTGTGTTTTCTTTTAAATTGGACTTTTTTAACGCTTCAATGACAATTACTCTGACTTTTGTTATAAAATATTTGAATACATATTTGCCTACGTACCTTTCTCCATTTAATTTTTTTTTTATAAATATTTCGTAATAAAATTTTTTCATCCTTAAAATTGGTAGGTATTCGTTTTTTTTTCAATTTTATTTTTAGAGATTTACAAAAAAAATTGAGTGTCAATTTACAATAAAAATTGATTAGTTGAATTTAAAAGAGGAAAAATAAAAGACGCAAACTAAAATAACCTATACATACGTATAATGAGAAAATTAAATTTTGTATTTTTATATAAAAAGGAATAAAGACGTTAAAGTAAAATAAAATTAAGAAATCATTAAGTCTATTAATTCGTTTTTGTTTTCGCGGAATCATCAATTAGTAAATACAAGATTTTCCTTTTACATTTTTTAAATCATTTTCTATTTTATGTTGAGAACAAAAACAAAAGAATTTACAAATTATTTTAGACCATGCTAAAAATGATTTCAATCAGATCTTAAAATTTCAGCAGAAAAAAAAGTAAAAGAAATCCTTTTTTAATCCCCATTAATTTTTATATAATTTGCGTAATATTGGTGAAAAAAGGGTTTTTTTTTTCTCTTCTCAATGTATCATAAAGAGAAAAATGAAAATTTTTTTTCTACATTTTGTCGTGTATCTTTTTCGTCTTATCAAATGAACACTTCACAAATTAAATTACAAAATGTATGTTGATGACTATGCCGTTTATTATTAAGCGACCATAAATCAAAAAAAAATTTTTTTAAAAAAAAAAGATTTTTTTTTAGAAGGGAGAAAAGTTTTATGCAACTTACTCATCCTTGTTAGAAAAAAAAAAACAACTTTTTTTCTTGTAGTATACAAAATACAGGAAAATATTCACGAGATTATATTTTCCTTTCTGTTTTTTATCTGTACATGCTTGAAAGGAAAAGAATTTTTTTTTCTCGATATACTGTGTACATATTTATTATGAAATGAAATACGATAAAATCTTTTTTTTTCCTCTCTTTCGAATTAAATGTAATAAAAAAAAAGATACTGGAAATGGAAAATTATGATGGAAAATTGTAGGTGGTAGGGGTGACAGGAACAGTTTTTCGGGAATAAAAAGATAGAAAAAAAAAGTACAAAACGCTGACAAAAGAATTTTTAAGATATTTAACAGAAAAACAAAAGGTGGAAAGTTGAAAGTTAAATTGGCAACATTAAATATGCATACGCTGGTAATTTTTCATTTTTTTTTTTTTTTTTGTTAAGGTGAGGGTGAAAATAAATAAAATTAAAACTTTTTTCTTTATTTATTTTTTATTTTTTTTAAGAAAGAAAATTTATTATTCCATTTTATTATTTATTTTCGAAACCATCTCTAAAATAAAATAAAAAAAAAATTAAAAATAACTTTAAAATATTGCGATCATTTTAATAAAATCAATCAATCAATTAATTTTCTAAAAAAATTCCATTAAAATTTTTTTTTTCTTTTTTTTTTTTACTATCCAAAAAAAATTGAACCGCAAACAAATAATACATGAACATTTTAGAGATGAGTAAAGAAAAACAATTTACAATCTTTTTTACCCTGAAAACTTTCCAAATACAGTGTTTTTTTTTTCCTACATATAGAAAAGTTTAAGGATGAGAATTGGTTGGTAATCATTTGGACCAAACAAACAACGTCATAAATTTGCTTTGGCTACCAGAAACTTTGTGTATAATATTATACTTTATATCCACTATCTACTATAGATAGAAGACATACTCTAGACAATTACCGAAAAGAAAACAAGGGTAATAACAAGACTTTGGGATAGTGATGATGTTTTCATGCTAAAAGGATAAAATTTTTCCAATCTATATTAATATATGTACATATAGGTATATGTACATATTTATATATCTCTACATATGTAAATTTGTTTTATTATATTTTTGTTTTTTTTTTTCATAGTTCTGACCATGAGATAATTGAAATGAGTCTAGAAAACAAACGAAGGAAAGAAATTCTAGTATGTACGAGTATGATGATGTGAAATGTTTATTACCCTTTGAAAAATAGTGTGGGTGGTAGTATGATGGTTTATGTTTTGTCGCTATAAATTGTAATCTTTGTTTTTTAATTCTATAAAATAATTCTAAAAATGTAAACAAATTTTATTGTAAATCATTTAAAATGAACTCTTTCCTTGATCTTTTTTTTTTAAGTTACATCGTACATTATGTAAATTAGGAATATTAAAGATTGTATAGTAGGTGTGGTTTTCATGACACATTTATTAGTTTATGAATCTTCTCAGTATGAGGAAGTATTAATTTTTGTATTGCAAAAATTTTTGTTATATATATATAGTATATATATGTATGTATTTATAACAACAAAAAACCAATGATGAAATAAATTTAAATTTAAAGAAAAACCAAAATCCTATTTTTCTTGACTTGCTTTTTTTTTTTATTCAAACAATATTTGCAATTCATTCAATAATTTATGATATTTTCATTACGTGCTCAAATTACGAAATAATAATGACATTATCATCATCATTCGGTATTTTTTCACATAATATCCCATATACACCCATTTACAATCAACAACAGTATCATAAAAATTTCATTATTATTTTAAAAAAAAAAAGAAAGAAAAAAGAAATCTTTTTATATTATAAAATAAAGACATCAGCATTATCTTTTGATATTTATAGCATTCAAAATTTCCATGTCTTGTCTTCTTTTTTTTTTAAATTGAGGTAAAATTAAAAAATAAAAAAGTAAACTTGCACCTTCATACCCCACATTTTTGGTAAATAGGGCTAGAAAAAAAATTAATAGGTGTATTGTACTCTGAGAAGAAAAAAATGTATTACACGTATATCCTTGAATTTATATACACACATACATACATGAAGTATATAGTAGCTATTGTAAATATGTATTTTTTCATGTATGAATAGTATGAATACCTAGTATATACTCGTACTTATAATGATACATTACGACAATGGTATTATAAATAAGAAATTTTCATCATCATATAAAAACGGCCGCCAAATATTTCATATAAATTGCTTTAAAAAAAATCATAAATTTTCAAAAGAACTGAATAATTTGGTAATAATCATGCAAGGCATGAAGAGTCCTTGTTGTGTTTTTCATTTTTTTCCTATTTATTAGCTTGTATTTTATACGCTGAACAAATGTATAAAATTTCATGTTTTTTTTTTAGACTTTTATTTTTTGCAATATCGTCGATAATAAATTATTATCTATTACTTTTTATTTTAGTACAAAAAAAAATTAAAACAAAATAAAAATTTGAATATTTATTAGTTTTAAAAAAAAAAGGAAATTGGAAACTGTAAAATGTCGCAAAAAGAAAAAGGATATGAATTTTAAAAATCTAATAATGAAAATTCACAATAAAAAGTAATTTTAAAATTTTATACTACAACAACACTTCTTTTTTTAGCAATATTTTCGTATTTTATTTTTTTTTCTTAATTCAGCGTTTCTTTGTTTTTCTTTTAATGGCAACCTGAAAAGCTATAATCAATTCCAATATTAATCATTTTTTTTTTTTTTTAATTTTTATTTTTATATTCTTTATTATTTTTTTACCTATCTGCCTTATTTATAGAAGCTACTTAAAAATTCCATTATTTTTGCATTTCTCTGGGGCGGAAAGACAGTTTGTTTGAACGATTGATTCTACACCATCATTCTGTTATTCTATTTTATTTTAATTTTTTACCAATCTGTAGTTTTATATTCTTCGTGAGTATCTTTCCTTTTCTTTGTTTTTTTTTTTTTTTTTTTTTTTTTTTTGATTCCTTCGATTGTATATGGTATGTATATAGTGGTTTTAATCTCTTTTCCATCTCTGATTTTTTGTATATTTTTCATACATAAACAGTTAGATAAAAATGTAGAAAAGAAAATATTTTGAATTTTTCATTAACATTCATTTGATTTTTCAAGAAGTCAGTTCTATTTTATATCATTTGTGGCCACTTTACGTTATATCTATTGTGGTAATCACTAAGATACAAAAACAAAATATATACAACAGTCTAAATAGTCTTGTAATAAAATGAAATTGGCTAGAGGAGTTGATTTGGTTTTTTTTTCTTTTGGTTTTTGTTTAAATATTTTGTGGAATTTCTTTTTAGATTTTTGGAATTTTTTATTCTCATTTCTAGTGACAGTATTATCAATTATTGTTAGATATATATTATACTTACTTAATTGTCAGAAGGATAATTGCTCATATTAGAAATTTAATTATTGTTCACTTAAGTAGAAATTGAAGTTTGAAAAAAATTAAAACCGAAAATCCTGTGACATGTTAAAAATTGATAATTAAAAAAAAACAAAGCTAATTTTTTCTTTTTTTTTCCGATTATATTAAAGTAAAGTTAATTAAGGTTTTAAAATAATTTTTTACTTTCGAACATTTTGGTATTGTACTTAGTTTTCGAATATTCAAATACTTTTGTCTTTCATGATGCTTTAAACGATTCTTCAATTTTTTTTTTATATAACGAGAAAAGTCAAATTAAAAAAAAAATGAAACACAATTCAAATTTAAGAAGAGATACTACTAAAAATTTCATTTTATTCTATTATTTTTACATTAATTTATTGATTAATATGATTCTTTTTTTTTTCTATCTTTTTTTTTTTTGTAATTTTTATACTATGTTTTTAACATTTTATTTTTTGTTTTATTTATTTTGTTGGTGTTTCACATCACAAAAAAGAACATTTCTACTTACAATGTAAATTTTCACAATATTTCATTATTTTATTTACTTATTCTGTTTAATTAATTTAATGTCTATTTTAATTTATTTATTTATATTTACTTTTTGTTACGAAGTAATTTTAAAAATTTTATTTTTGTTTTTTTCAAATTTTCAATATATTTACAATAAATCACTCAATATATAATTTGTATTTTTAAATATTATTACTTTTTATTTAATTGTCAACGATGATTTAATCAGGCACGCAATATGCATCATGAGTTACTTAAATATCGACTAATGATTTATTTATTTATTTTTGCTTTTTTTTTGTGTAATCAAATTAAAAATTAATTAGTATTTTATTTTTAATTTGTATGAAATACCATTTTAAAATAATAATAGAATATTAGTGATATTTTAATATATTTATTATAAATTATGAAAAAAAAAAAAAAAATTAATTAATATTTAATTAAACGTCATAGACGATTCACATCAATATGAATTGTTTTCACTCCCAACATAATTATTTAAAATCTTAAATAATTTCAATAAAATTCTACTGAATTAAAATTATTTTATACTTTAAAATTAAATTAGAAGACAAATTCTTTTTATAAAAATTTAATCAATAATCGATCATATTATTGATCTTTAAATGCTCATAAATTTTGCATTTTTGTTTAATTTTTAATTTGATATTTTTGAAATAATTTGACTAAGTTTAAAAAATACATTTTAGTGTAAAAATCAAGTTGTGTGTATGTATTTTATATATGTATATGTGTATGTGGAATCCATAAAATTTCAGAATTATTTTAAATACATAATTATTTGATTATCTTCTATCATATGCTGGATTATTAAAACAAGTACTACACAAGTACTAATACGACATAATTTTGATCATAAAAAAATGTCGTGTTTTAATTAAATTTTTCTATCAATTAACATTTAAAATACATACCTACTTCTTTTTTTATTCTTCTTTTATTTTATTTATTTTTTTTTTTATTCTTTTTTTTTTTTTTTTGAATATAAATATGTAAGAAGGTGCAAAAATATATGTATATATAATATATAATTTGTATATATATAAAATAAAAATTTCTACAAAGCAATAAAATAATTCTAAAAAAAAAAATTATTATCTATTATCTATCAATAAAATTGTTTTTTTTTTTCACAATGTTTTTTAAGAATGTTTTTTTTTTCTCCTCACAATACGTTTTTTCTAGCATTGTAATCTAGTAAATTTTATATATATACAATTTAATATAATTTATTATATTAATTTTGCTTTTTACTAGAAATATATTTTATTTTATTTTTTTTTTAATTTTCTATTATTTATTTTTTTTACCTATTTTGTTTGTATTTTTCATTGATTATTAATTTTTCTACAAAAAATTTATTTTTTCTATCTTATTTATAATTAAAACATCTCTTCTCATATTTATTCTTTTTTTTTAATGTAATTATTTGCTAATAAAGCTAATTTTGTTATATATATTTTATTTTATATATTTCATGATGAAACAAAATGAGTTCTTTTTTTTTTTTTTGTTGCTTTTTTTTGTTTAATAGATAGTTTATAATTAAAAAAATTACTTAATAGGATTATTGATTATAGAGAATGATTTAAATTATGATGTAAAATATTTAAATTTTCATACATCAGACACATAATGTAGTTATATAATGTATAAATAGCATTCTTTTTTATTTAAATTTCATGTGTTTTATTTGACATAGTTAAGAGATTTAGAATAAAAATTGCTTTATGGCATTCGAAAATATGTATTTTGGCTTTTTATATTTAAAATGTTTTTTTTGCTCATATTTTGCTTTTTGTTTCCTTTTTATTTTATTAAAAATTGATTAATAGCAGCAAAAATATAAATATTATTATTTAATATCGGGAATTATATTGATTTTTTTATGTATTTATTTATTTAATTTTTTTTTTACTTAATTGTATTGAAAAACTGTATGTACGATTTAAGTACCTGAGAACGAACAATTAAAAATTGTTACTTTCTTTAAAAAAAATTTTATTCCGTGTTTTTTTTTCTCTTATTTTTTTTTTTAAATGTATAAAAAGTAAATACATAAATGAGTATTTTTTTTTCTAATGTGCTTTCTGTTATATTTATTGTATTTGTATTTATTTTTTCTTTATTGTATAAGCTCTCAGATCGTTGTCATAGTCTTTATTATTGCAATTTTTTTTTATATATATATAAATATGGATTTTATGATGAAATAATAACAAAATATAATTGATTGACCTTAAAATGATAACATTTCATTTGAAAAAGAAGTGGAAAATTATTATTGTGACAACTTTTAGAGACTTATTTATCGAAAAATTATTATTAAGAATTTCTAAAAATTTACTTTTCAGTACGTAAATTATTAAACAAAATTACTTGTATATTCAAAGTAAATCAACTTAAATTTCAATAATTGAAAAAAAAATGTCTTTTTTTTTAATTTGTACAAAAGTGTTAGTTTTAATTCATTGAAGGAATACCTTAATTATTATAATGTTAATTCTTAAAAGCATTTTTAATAAAATTGATAGATCTTAGGAGTATAATAAAGAGAAGTATGTAATTTTTTTAAAAATTATTATAATAATGAATATTTATTTTGTATTGGTAATTAGTACGATATGATTTTTATTTTTAAAAAAGTTTCATTTTCGTATTGAAAAAGATAAAGAAGCAAAAAATAAAAATACAGATAAAAATTTTAAAAAAAATATGAAATTAAAAATAGTAATGAATGCCTTATATAACTACTTTTTTAAATATATGTATGTATTGCTTTATTTTTTCTTTTTTTTTCATTATATTAATTGGAAAATGTAATTTAATCATGGTTATTCGTTTTTTTTTTTTTTATTTTCAAATAAAAATTTATTATTTGAAAATTTTAAATATTTAAATAAAATAAAAAAATTATGTTGGAACCAAAAAATAATAAATTAAACATTAAAATATTGTAATTCAAATATTAAATTTACAGTTAATATCAAGCAAGTATTTAATGTATTGCTTTATTTCTATTAAAATTTATTTTTATATATTTGAAATATGTATATTGGTATTTTTGAATACCCAAACATGTTTAATGTTTAAAATTTTAATCCTAATTCTTGCATTTTGTAAATTTATGAAAATGTCTACATGACGATGAAAACACTACTTTAAAAAAAAAAAAAAAAAAAAAAACAGTTATCACTCATTAATATCTTTTAATGGAAAACAGTTACGTGTACGGTGCCATTTTAAATACATATTACAAATAAATAAAAGAAAAAGATTTCTTTCTTATAGTAAATTACCATTGTTGTGACATATTGATGTTATATGGCACTCTACCTCCTTGAGAACTGAATGTTAATTTTTTTTTTGATTGTTTTTTTTTATTATTCAAAGGATGTGACATTATAAAAAAAAAAAATAATAAAATTAGAGAAAAAATAAAATATAGGCACAAACAATCAATTATATGACATAGCTATGAGAAAAATAAGAAAAAAAGTATTATTCATTTAAAATGTGATAATGGAAATTTTTACAAATTTAATAAGTTCTTGCTTGATTAGCATTATTTTTGTTTAAGAATAATGTTTTTGTGTGTTAAATCTGGAAAAAATAAACAAAGATAAAATTTTATAAAAGAAATACAAGTCATTTTTCTCACAGCACAGACAATGAATAAAAATAATAAAAACAAAAAATGTTAAAAACAAAGAAATTAAAAACTGAAAAATATCTTCATTCTTCTTTTTTTTTTTTACTTTTGTATGAATGTACAATTTTGAATAATGTAACATATATGACATTACTAACAAAATAATCATTATATTGAATTTTATATTGGAAAAAAAAAGTTGTAATTCTACATTATCTTTTTTTTAATATATTTTTGTAACTTTTTGATTTCAACTATTTACTTGCCAGTTATACTTAGAACTATGTACTTATATTTTAATATAAAAGTCATATTTTCATAATCATTTTATTTTGTTTTTGTTTTTCTCAGTTTAAAACTTTACATCTTATTATATTATAAACTAATTTTTTTTTTTTTTTTTCATTTTTCATTTTTTTTTTATCTTTATAACTAACAACAAAAACAACTTTATTTTTTATAATAAATTTTCTTTATCCTTATTTTTTTAAAAATTACACTTCAAGTTATTCTTTTTATTTTATTGTTTTCATTTTCACTATTATCTTGACTATAGTTTCTGTTTCATAAATTTCTTTCAAAAATTTAGATTAAGAAATTTCATGAAACTCTTTAAGAAAATTTATGTATAATATTATTTATATAGAAAATGACAAATAACATAATAAAACATCACACAAGAACTACTAACATTATAATCATAATCATAATCATCATCATTATCATTACCATTATTATTATTATTATTTATTTTTTAAATTAGCAATTAATTAACTTTCAGCTGGTTGATTTGTGGTAAATTGTGTTATACCATCGTTTTCCATAGATTCAAGAATATCTGTAACATATGCTGCAACATCTGTATGACTTCTTTCTCCACGTTGTATAAACGGTAGTTTAAGAAGTCTACTATATTTAGGACGTTCACTTTCTTCTTTAATTAAACTGAAAAAAAAAAAAAAAAAAAAAACAGCAACAATTAATTTTTAATTTAAATTTTTTTTAAAGAAGTAATTTTATTTACCATGTATTTACAAATTCAACAAATTCAGTTGAAAATTCCATACCATTGTATGATGTTGTTAATCTGGGAGGATCACCCTGTACAACCTTTTAAAATTAAAATAAATATTCGAAACAACAGAATTTTAATACATATTAAACTCGCTTTAATTTTTTATTTTATTTTATATTGTTTTTATTTTTGTAACGACGACAAAAAAACTTATTTTGAATTGCTTAAGATTTCACGATTTACCTGACATAATTGTTCAAAAACTGAATCCCATTTTCGATATGGAAATGTTCCTGTTGCCACTTCCATTAATGTTATTCCTAATGACCACACATCACTTCTGACATCATATCCTTTTGCTCGTTCAGGATCAATGCGTTCAGGCTGAATTTTTTGGAAAACATTGAAAAAGAAATAAGCTAAGTTTTAAATACATCACAAGTTCTGAATTTTTTAAATAAAATATTTTTCAAAGTGATTCCACTTGATCCTGCTCTATATGAATAGCAGTTAACAATAAATTCACAAATTCTAATTTCAAATTTAAATTAAACTCGTTAATTGAAATATTTACCGCCATATATGGTCTGCAACCTGCATCTTTTGTTTTTGCTATTGAATCAACTAACTGACCAGATATACCAAAATCACATAATTTTATGTCACCTCTTCGATGTAATAATATATTGCTTGGTTTTACATCACGATGTATTATTTTTAATTTCTCTTTTAAATAATTTAATGCATTCACTGTTGCTACTGTTATTTTAGCTAAAATTGATTCTGGTATCCTTTGTTGTTTTCTTTCATAAATATATTTATAAAATTTATCTAATGACGTATCCATTAATTCCATACATATCCAACAATCACCTTCTTTAAATAATGCTCCATAAAATTGAACAATATAATTACATTCATTTGATTTCATTACAACCTCCAGATCCATTAATAATTGTTTTTGTTCTTTTTCATCTACAGTGGATCGGATTCTTTTCACAGCCATCACAGTACCAGATTTACGAAATATCATTTTATTGACAGCTCCAAATGCACCACGTCCAATTTCACCTAAATCTTCCATATCATCTGATGTAAAATGATATATTTCTTTTGGACCTAATTGTAATTTACCAGATGCTTGTATACGAATTCTATCACGTGTTCTATCGGGCAGTGGAGATATTTTCGGTGCATCATTCAAACTTAATGTTAATTGGCGCCTTCTATCACCAGATAATATATCTGAATTATGATTTGTTGATTGATTTAAACCACTTAAATATAAATCTGACGGTGAATGTTTCCTACCTGTGTATGTAAATTGTGTACAAATTATTATTTTCAATGTTATAATTTTAAAATAAATATTTTATTTTCTAACTAAATTATCAATCAAAAGGATTACACAAAGTTTATGTTATTTTACCTCCCATATTTCCTGACAAATTCATTTGACGTTCCATTTTATTCGAAAAAAACTTAAAAATAATTCTTTAGTACTTTATTTTCTCTTCTTTTTTTTTTTAAGATTTATTCTGAGCTGTCAGATGCTTGACAGCAATTGTCAGAAAACAATGAGCTTTCATACTTTCATCGAAAGTGGATAGGCTGTAAAAATATGTCATTAAGTAGTCAAACAAATGTCAAAATGTATAAAAACACTTCATGCTGTGTGAAATTTGAAACGGAATTCATATTTGAGATATAGTAACGACTTTAAATTTGAAATTTTTAATGGAGGAAAATAATTCAAAAATATTCTACATGTTGTGTTTAAAATGAATTTATTAATTTTATTTCTTGTCAATACATTAAATTTCAAGATACATTCTATTGATGTTTTTATATTTATGTATGTACAGTAAAACTAAATAACTAGAATACATTGTAGTGTTTTTAAAAATTTTTTTTTTATCCTTAATTAATAATAATAATAGATCATTAATTAATTCGTAATGGTTGATAAACATATAGGTTTATGTGTTCATAATTCTGTAATAAAAGTTCTATAGTAAATATTTTCTAGTATTATGCTGAAATTGATCAATATAGTATTTAAATGTAATATGTATTTGCTTTTATTATATTGAAAATATGTTGAATTACATAATTAATGTGTACTTAAAAATAATAAAAAGAAAAAAGATAATTTTATATTATGTACATTTTATGAAACAAAAATAAAATATAATTATACTGAATTAGTATTTAGGTACCACAAAAACGCATGA
The DNA here is from genome assembly GCA_939192795.1 of Bombylius discolor. Taxonomy (NCBI): domain Eukaryota; kingdom Metazoa; phylum Arthropoda; class Insecta; order Diptera; family Bombyliidae; genus Bombylius; species Bombylius discolor. The sequence continues at coordinate 42,604,522 of OW584238.1, read as the reverse complement.
GGAGTCATAAAAAATTATTATTATATATTTTGTTTCTCTAATAAAATAAAAAAAATAATAAAATGAAATAAAATTAACTTAACAATAAATTTTAACTTTAAAATTCTATGTATGTATATTTATTAATATTATAATGTATTTTTATAAATGTAGAATTTTCAAATGTTATGTATGAACTAGATTGAAGCTGAGAAGATATTTTGATTATTTATCATAAACAACAGTCTACAATGCATAGAACATAAATATAAACATACATAATCATGTTTATCTTCTTTTTACACATGGTTCACATGTTCCAGGTTTAACAAATGATGGATGACATTGAGGACAATCTGGATTCTCACCATACCATGGTTTCTCATTATTTCGACGTTCTGGAATTTTTAATTGAAATGAATTAACTAGATCACTTTGTTCATAACCAGTTCGTGCATCATTATCTAATGGAAATAAAAAATCTGGTATTAAAAAATCTTTTTGAAGTTGTTCAATGTCAACTTCTTTGTGAACATCAGCTATATTCTCATTTTTTCCATTTGCAATACTTTCATTGTCGATATCATCATGTTTTTGAATTAAGAAATGTGACGGTTTTAAAGTAGTAGTGGTCTTTGGTATTGATCGTACTGTTGGAGTTCTTGTGGAGCTTTGTATTAACTGTTGATCACGATTATTCAAAATTGGAGCTAAAAATGGATTATTTGCAAATGGAGATTTTGTTGTAGAACTTTCGGTTACAGTTAGGCTGCTTGCACTTACAGTGTCATCATTTGATTGACTTTGATTCTCTTCTTCAGTACCAGGTGGTGGATCAAGTTTTGGAGGTTCTAGACCATCAGAGGGAATTTTCCATTCAAAATAAATTGGAGGTCCTTGAGTTGTAGCTACATCATGTACCACGAATTCTTGAAGAGGTGGCAGAAGAGTTTGCGAAGGTATTGGTGGTAGATTATTAGAAGTTCGATTCGTTTTAAATGGTTCTGGTTGATGTGTTGTGTGGTTGAAAATTGGCGGAAGTAAGTCTAAAAATGGTGTTGAAACATCTATTGGCCCTTCTGAATTTGTTGACGTTCTAAATGGTATTTGCGTTTGTGTCTCGAATGCTCTAGGCTGAGAGGTGCTAGTATTTATTTTCGTTCTAGATATGAAATTATCTACTTTCGATTTTGTAAATGAATCCGAGAAATTTTCATAATTTTCTGTAGTTGTAGTAAGTGGAACTGTAGGAGCTAAAGAAGTTAAAGCGACTGGAGCAAAAGGTTTACCGGAAAAAATTGCAGGTCTTGTAAAGGGACGTTGTGTAGTAGAAATTGTTGTAGGAACAGATGTTGTAGTTGTGGCTTTAGTTAAAATTGGAGATGTAGTTGAAACTGTTGAAGTCTCTTGATAAGTATCTTCTTCATTTTCGGATTCAGTATAATTCAAATTGTAAATTGGATATAAAAATGGTGGTTCATATAATCTGGATGGAGGTTTAATATAGGGAGTTGTTGTTGAAATCGGACTATTTGTTGTTGTCGTTATGATTGTCGTAACTGGTTTGACTATTGAATTTTGTTTTGATACTAATGAATTTGGAACTTCTGACGAGAAATCTCCTGATGTATTGTAATTTGAACTATGACTTGTTCCAAGATCCACAGCAATATTTTCTTCAACGACATCATTTCTTCTGATAAAATTTGTACTTGGTGGTTGTACTTCAGAACTTGGTCTCGGTAAATGCCAACGTGTAGCTGATGGTGGATTTACTTGGTGGAAATACTGTTTTTCTGTACCATCAGAATCATTAATTTCATTGGAAATTTGTCGATGGTCCTTCATATGAAAAAAAATATACATATATGTATGTATTAAAAAAAAACATTATAATTATATATAAAAAAAACATTTTACGGTTTTATAGTTAATATAAGTATATGCGTAACAAATTGATTTTATTATAAAATGAATAAAATATTTAGTTTTAATGATTGCATATACAATACATATTAATTCACAAAACAAAAATAAATGCTTTGTTCGTTGTTTTGATTTTTTTCTCTGTTTTATATTTACCTTGTACTGATTTCTGAATGATTCACCAGAATAATCGGGGGCGTATGGTCGATCCAATAAATCTGGTCGAGGAGTTCGTAATTGGTTTTCTTCTTCAGGTACAAATGGTTTATCTCGTTGACCTGTTTCATATATAAAAACATATGAAAAAAAAACAAATTTAAATATTTATGAACATATATGGAAATTTATTCAAGTTATATAATATATTTATGTATGTATGTATTTAAATATTGACCAATTAATAGATTGGCAGCATAATCGCTTTCAGATTTTGAACAATTGACCATATACCAATGATCACAGATAAGCATTCTCTGTTGGAAAAGTGTTGTATTTGGACAAGAGTAACTAAATTGTCTGCCAAGACCGTCACACATATGATAAACCTAAATGATGATAAAAGAAGATTTAAATATTTATTATGTATGCATAAAGCATTTAATATACATATCTAAGACAAGTAATAGACAAATAATCTCAAATTTATTTTAAATAAAATTTAGCTATTATTAATAGGAGAAAAAAAAACAATATATCATATTTATGCAACAAGCTTTAATAAGTATTTTAAGAGATATGTATATTTTCTATTGAAATTTTTTTTTCAATTCTAACAAAAAAATTTAATGTTAATTTTCACCTGACATCCTGTTTCAATATCTGCATAATATCCTGCAGGACGTCCAAGACATGTAAATGTAGTTTTTGGAAATATACGATATGCTCCTATCGGCATTTGAGTCTACAAAAGAAAAAGATAAAAATAAAATTGCATGTTTATTTCATTGATAAATTTCTAAGTGAAAATTTATTCAAATAAATATTGTATTTTTAATATACTTATGTAGAAATATATAGAAAAAAATAATAATAATAATAATGATTATGTGTATACATATATTGTTTTTATTCCTTTGTCAATAATAAATTACCATTTAATTATTAAATTTACAAATGCACATTTCTTATTAATTTAAAAGCACGTGCTTAAATATATTATTACAAAACTTCTAATAAAGTTATTTTTAAAACATATACTATCTATGTAAGTTCATATCATTATATTACCTATACGTTATATGTATTTCCACATATCAATGAAATTAAAGAAATACATATTGTAACGTACATATATTCAATTTTATTATTATATATAATTGCATTTATTATATTTCAAACCTCAAAATTACTATACAAACCTCATTACACTAAGTGGGCAGGTGGTTTTAAAATTGATTTGAAATTTATCTTATAAGGAAGCTAATAATTTATCTTATGTTTTCAAATATTGTTTATTTAATTTATTTTATTTTGTTTTTCATTTTTCAAACAAACAAAAAAATACGTACATATATATTTTTTTTAAATATTATTATCTAATGTAACATAATGAATAGTACCTATTTTATTAAGATTTACGCAAAAGTATATAAATAATATATTTTTTTATTTAATGTTCCTATATGATGAGATAAATAATTTTATTTATTGTTTTTCTTTCTATTTTTGTGGTTGCAATTTATATTAATATATAGTAAGTACATATTTAATGACTAAAAATAATAAAAAAAAACTTTACGTAACACCAGTAAACAATATTTGAAAATATGATTTAGTAATAAAATAGTTTTTAAAAGTATATATTTGAAGAAAAAAAGTCTTTATGAGTGAATTATATGTAGATATACTCATCCGTATATGCATTTATTTGGAAATCTTTTTTTATTTTATTTAATTGGTTTGTGGTTGATATTAGCCCTATATGTTTTTATGTTTTATTCAAATGTAGGTATTTTGTATTGTATTGTTAATTATAATATATATTTTTTTAATGTACAATATAAAATAGCTTTTTTTTTTAATGACATTGCTATTATTTCAATTTTTTCAAAGAATATATTGTATTTTCTAAAATACTTCTTACATCAGTGTTTGCAAATAAAGCAATAAAAATTTCATAATATCCGGCCGAAAAAAAAAAATTCGTATATAAATGTCTTTCCTATTTCATATTGTATTTGTGTATATAAGTATGTAAAAGAAGGTACCTTTCAAATTCAATAAATGTATTTTTTTTTTTTTTTTTTTTTTTTTTTTCAGAAGTTCATTCAGTTCAAGTGGGTATATTGTATTATATGTAAATAATGTGTAAGTTGTGATTGTATGTCAAAAATGCAATTTCTCAAGACACTACATACATACATATATATTCACAATTATAATATTTATTTTTGATTATTTTTTTTGTTATTTTTATTTTTTTATCATTCGGTACAGGGTAATTAGAAAGTTATAATTCATAATAATCAAAATACATATTTCAAAAAATGTTGTTTCTAGTATAATAAATTGCTTTGCTTTGGATGGAAATTTCAATGACGAGTCATCATCAAACCCAGAAAAACGATTATCTTAATCTTCGAATTTCGAAAAGCCATAGGTTTTAATGACATGCTTCACATTATTACGTTTTTCTAAAGAAGTAAAGTAAAAGGGGAATGTTTAATTTCTTCTAAAAGAAAATTTGAGAAATACAAAAGCCTTCCTCTGTGATACACAACTCTCAATAATCAAAGCTTTCTTGGAAAATGCTGTGAAAAATACTACAAAAATTGACTCAATTTAAAATTAATATAATTTCGTTACCTTTGAATCAGCCTATACTTATATGATGATTAAATGTATGTTAAAATAAATATGATGCTGAAAACATTGATTTGAAATTAACATCTCAACTTTTAACATCTTCTTAAGTTTGTTTTCTCTTAAAACGCCCACGGATAACAAAACATCAAATGCGTTGGTTAATGGATTTCACATGCAATGTCTTTTTGTCTACTACTAGTTTAGTTTGTTCCAATGATAACATTGGATTATCTATAAGAATATGTATGTATGATATATGAGTATTTTTTCAATTCATCATGAATTAATGATGAAGAAAAAAAACGCCATAATTGCTAACTTAACAGTGTTTTCATATTGAGAAGACGCTTAATTAACTCCTTTTTAGTTAAAATGAAAGCCTTCAATCAGAAAAAAAAAATGTATTCTGAATTTTAAAAAAAAAACTCTTTAAAGATTCAATTTTAATCACATAATAATTAAATATGTATAAAAAAAACACAAATTTGTGTCAATTGTCAAGAAAAGTTTAAAATCTTAATCTTTACCTACATTACAAATTGAAACAAAAAAATTAAATAAAAAAAAACATAAAAATACAAAAAGCAGCAATAAAATAAAAACAGCGTGAAATAAAATTATAAATGAACAAGTAAGTGATGATGGACTTTAATGTGGTTTGTTTAAAAAAAAAAATGTAGTAGGCATTTAAATTCAACGGAAAATTTTCTAAAGGGCAATAATCCATTTTTAGTATGTTAAAATGTAAAATAGAATTAGGTGAGAATTTAATGTGAAAAAACCAAAAATGAGAATAGTTAAAAATGTTCATTCAGAACCGTTAACTGGTGGGATGGAATTACAATGTTGTAAATATTATATAAAATAGTTTGTAAATAGTTCCCACGACGTAAATTATTTTCAGATAAAGGTTACATTTATTGTTTTTTGTTTTTAATTTAATTTTAACACGATTATTATTATTTTTTTGGCAATTGTTATATAGTTTTTCAAGAACTTATGTAGGGGAAAGTTACGAGTTTTGAGCCCCCGTTAAGCCCGTTTTTTGACTATGTTTGCACACCGCAACTGATACAACTCATGTGAAATGGAACAATCAAAAAACTTAAAAGAATAAATGTATTTTTTTTTTAATTAGAAAGGATAAAAAATTTCACCACATAGAGAAAAAATTCAAGCAATTCAAGTTAGGATACTTGTTGCTTGTATGTCTGGTCAATACTGGTGATTTTGATGTGCCTACAGCAAAATATGATAATGAATATTCTTTTAAAGAAAAATACAACTTTATTTTATCAGAAAAAAACCTCCCTTTTCTTGAAAGCATCATCATTTTAAGTTATGAATAACAGTATACAATTTTTATATTTTTATTATTTCAAATTTTAAACTCTGACTGTTCAGGAACTTTAAAAGCTACAATATTTCGATACATTTTTGAACGAATGGTGGATGTTTTTTTTTTTTTTTTGCGGTTAAATATTATTGTATCTATGGACGTGATAGAAATGAAAAATTATAAATAAATGCATAACACACATTTTTTTTCTACACAGAATTAACCGCATAAAAAAACCCTCCACCTAATAGTGATTCATAAGTGAATCGTAATTTTGTGGGCTTCTAAAAGTGTCAAATAATCAGAATTCATCAATAATGATTAATTTATTCCTGTAATTTTATGGTCCATTTTCAGTTTAAAATACGAGTATGTTCTTCTTTAACAAACGAACAAAACATTTTTTTTTTAAATCGAAATCTTAATATGAAATAAAGTATAGCTTGAATATGTACTTTTTTTCAACCAATTAATTTTTATTATATTTTAAAATTCTACAGATAAATACAAATTCTCTCTAGTAAAATGACCCAAAATAAAATTCAATCGAATAAATGTTCAGTTTATATTTTTTTTTTCAACAATTTTGTTAATGTACATAATAATAAGAAACCGAAAAGATGTATGTGAGAAATTTTATGTTTTTTATACCTAAATGCTAGTTAATTTAATATTTGTATATATACCTATATAATAAATAAAATACCCTTTTGTAAAGCAAATAAAGGACCTTCACATATATTTCGATACTATGAGAAAAATTTTCTTTCAAGAATGAATAAATAATTTAAAGATAAATCTTATAAAATGTATCTTTGTTCCCTTTTTTTTTCTTTTATTTAACTTTGTATTTTGCGTATAGTTTTTGTTTTTTGTTTTTTCATAATCCCTTACACTTAAGAATATATTAAATTTAAAATAATGAAGTTTTAATTTATTTATTTCAATTTTTTAAAAAAAAGCATGGAAAAAATAAATATTCAAACTGTCACATTCAAACGTGCTCTAATATTAATTCTTATTATATAAGTATTGTATATGTACCTATATGATTTCATGTCAAATAAATCTTAAAGATAATTAAATATTTCTAAATCAAATTAATGATTATATGGATTTTTTTATAACTGTATTTATAGGTGGATAGGTAGATAAAAAGATTCTTGTAATTTTTCATTGTATAATTAAAGCATTTCAGTAAAAATTTTCTTATTTATTTATTTTTTTTGATTATTATATATGCACATTTGTATACCATATATGTATCAATAAACAATGGAAGAGAATGGTATACAAATTACAATATAATTTGTTAAGGTCATATCACAAATTATTTTTTATTCTATTTTTTCACAATGGAAAAAATGCATTTCAAAATCACATTTTGCTATTATAATATAACGTATCTTATGTCATTCACCTTTTCATATAGTATTAAAAAAAATATATATAGCAGTGTGTAAATGTTCAAAAAAGATTAATATTAATGCAACATGCGATAAATGTGACGTTCAACATACCGTATAGGCGTTAATATTATTTTTTATGAAAATGTGGGAGATTTTTCACCCAAATGTTATATACGATTTTTTATGTTAACAAAGAAAAAAAAATAAAATATGTAAATAAAAAATAACAAAAAAAAAATAAATAAATAAATAAAAAACAAAAACATTAGTTACACTTTACGTGTGAAGAGCTCTAATTTTAGTATAACCTTCACCTAAGATGAATCTTTTTTGCAAATTTCAAATAATGTTAGGCAAATACAATGTGTTACAATCGAAAAAAAAGAAGATTACATATACCTTAGTTATGATAAATGAGAACAGGTAAATCATTATAAAATTCATTTTATATTTTTTTTTAAAAAAAAAACTTTATTCAAACAAATTTACTACTTTGTCGTAATTTTTTTTTATTGTTTTTCAAAAACAAAAAAAAAAAAATCAAAAAATAAAACAGTAGCTGCTGTAGTAAACATAAAAATCGTAAAAATATGTATGTAATTTACATTAAATTATGGACATCACGAAATTTATTAATTGTGTAACTAAACCTGTACAAAAAACCATAATAATAATTATTCCCTGAATTTCCGCATTGATTTCGTTTGTGAAAAAAAAAAATAATAATAATTTCGAAAAATATTTATTATTTAATATCATGCAAAAATGTATTTAACTAACCCTTTTTAAAAATTCAGAAGAAAAAAAATTGTCTTTAAAAAAACAAGTAAGAAATAATAATTTGTTTTGTTGAAATTTGTTCAGTAGGTATTTCAATTTAATTGTCAGTATACATATGTATATAATTCAATATTAAATAAATAAATGTTTGTTTTATTTCGTTAATGTACACATTTTATTCGAGTATATTACACACATACATACATATGTACATATTTGTAAAGGTACGAGTATAGTGACATTTTTTCAAATGTTACATTGTAAAAAGAAACGGAACAATCGTGACATTTTAAATATTTAAAATATTTAATAAAATTCTCATTGTTGGATTATTTATATCTTCGTTTTTATTCTATCTTTTGTGTATTTAATTTGTTTATTCAAAGAAAAACACAAAAAAAAAAAAGAATTATTCTATAAATATTTATTTAAAAAAAGTAAAAACAAAATAAACCTTTATAGCTCATATCGCTAATACTATTGTCTACGTTTTATAATAATTATTATATCAATTTTATAATGACAATTTACTTAAAATCAGATTAAATCAGAAAATTAAAAAGGTGTGTAATTGCAACAAATTATAAGAATTTTAAGAGATTTCTATCATGTACACACATTAAAAAAGAAATCTTAAACCCACACTTGTCAGTTTTAATGAACTAAATTAAAAGGTAATATGGCAAATTTTGAACTTCAGGAATTATGGTTGTAAAAATAATCCTTGTTTTTACGTAATAAGGGCAAACTAAATTAGGAGTAATATTTTTACTGCGGACTTTGAAAACAATATGAAGCTACAATAATAGTCTATAACAAATTGGCCATAATAAAGAAAATATATTTTCTAAAAAGTGTAATTCAAAATTTCAAATACAAAGAGTGCAAGTTTATATTTTAATTGAAATACGGGTTGTTACAAAACAATATTTCAACAAAACGGTATTTTAGAACGTATCAATAGATAAAGATGATCTATTTGGTTTTTTATCTGAAATAGCGTCGACCTTCAAGGACTTTTAAAAATTATTAATTCAATCTAAATTGTGAACGCAATTGCTCGATGTGAGCCATGGCCTATCCAAAAGTAACCTGCATTTTTCTAAACTATTTTTCATTCATATAGACACCTACAGTTTTAAGTGGAATGTAAACCACTAAATTCGTTAGTATAGAGATGCAACAAAAAGCATATATCGAAGAAAAGATTTGTTGAAAGAATCAAGTTTTAATTCAAAGCAGATTTGTCAACGAAAACTAAAATCGAAATTAAAAGATTACTCGTGAATAGTAACAAAATCGTGAACTCGTGAGATAATTTCAAATTATAAACGACAGCTCAACTTTAACTAATGTCACGAAGCTTTGAATTGTTCTTAATTTACTCACCTTACTAATCACCTTGTTCTTCTTGAACAAATCATTAAGGTTACAATTGGGTAAAAATTGGAATCTTTTAAATTTCACAATAGCATTTTATTCATAAGAGAGATATGTACATATATATACTCTTTCAAATATGAATTAAAATTGTAGCAATTACTGCCTAGTAATTGCAATTAAAAGATAAGTGTTTAAAAATTGTAATTATAATCATTAAGCAAAAATAAAATATTACTTTTAATTATGAGAAATTATTTGTCCTCTGGTTTAATTTAAAATTAGAAAACAAATTCACGTTTTTCTCTTCACGTGTAATTTAATAAATAAAATATTTATAACAAAATTATACCGGTTTATATAATTAATATAAAAAAAAAAAAAACATTTTCGTGCTTCATACTCGTAATAAACAATCTATTGTTTATTATTTTATAACCTTCTGAACGCAATATATTTTGCGTGCGAACTAATATCTAAATATTTTAATTTTAAAATCTTATCAATTATTCAATAGACTAGATCTATGATATTTTTAAATCAACTCAATAATACCTACTAATAATTTTGTTCTTGACCCTTGCCATGAATAAAAATTGTACTTGTACAAAATATTTCGCATGTATTCACCTACAATTTTTTTACATTCATATTACATACAATATTGTGTTTTTGTTTTCATGTTATTTTATCGTAAACACTATATCGATACTTATCGATATTATCTACCTTACATTTAACAGCTATTTATAACATTTTTTGCATAATTTTTCAAACTAAACACTTTAAATATTTTAATAAGGCCTCGACAATTAGTAATACCTTTGTAATCCTTGTGGCAATAATTTTAAATCCATGGTTTTTTTCATGTTAAATAAAATTACATTTTTCACCTATAAAATATTTGTCATTAACTAATTCAAAATACATATACGTATACGTATATGTACATATATTATTTTTTCTATAAGAATGAAAATGGTTCAAAAGATCAATTTTATAAAAATAAAGAAGAAAAAAAAATAAAATCATAAATTAATTTTTGCATTAACATTATTTTATCCAGGTGATGCCGTAGAAATAAATTTAAAAAAATATTAAAAACAAAAACAAAATAAAGATGGTAAAGATCTAGGTCAAGTTCGTGAAGATGGCACCTTTAAACGTGCTTCAAATATATTCAGTATGCAATAACATATTAAACAAAAAAAAAAAACTTAAATTGTATACTATATACACACATATGTATGTATATATATTTCTATAATGAGCAATAAAAAATTATGATCAATTTTCTTCCTCTTGTTAGATACTTTATATATGTAGTATACTCGAATCGAAATAAAAAACAAAAAAATAAAAATAAAAAAACCTTTACGGTCTGTTAGATTGTTAAAAATATTAACGATGATGATGACCACAGCTAATTTAAAACGATCACATTACTAACATACCAGGTCTATAGGGCAGACAGATAAAGTAATTTTTCTTTATCAAACTTCTTCTTTGAATTTATTTATTTTTTTAAAATTTATATGTAACTACTTGTGTAAGATATTGTAGTAGATAATGTTCATTTAAATGATGAATATATCATTAGATCTATACCTCAAATCTAATGTCAATTTTATGGTTAATATTTTGAATGATTATTTCATTTTTGTTTTTATTTAAAATAGCAATAGTAAATATTCATAGTATAAAAAACGGTTAAATACTATTCGATATACTATCATCTTCCTGATTTTATGAAAGCATTAAGATATAGTGTGAAATATATAATAGATAATTCTCCTTGAGATAAAATATCAATTAACGTCTAAAAATTAAAATGATCAGAGAATAAAAAATAAAAACAATTTGAATAAATTATCTGTTAGTCCTGAAGATGTGCTTTTTTCTTTTTCTTGTTATTTGTTTATATTTTTTTATTATTCTACATTGGAATGTTTATATTATGTTATTAATTTTACTTTGAAAATTATTCAAAAAAAAAAATAAATAAATAAATTATTGTCTACACCCATCTGAATTCATTAGTATCGGCATGTGCTGTAGTTATAAATGTTATACACATGTACATACATATGTAGTTTTATTCATTATATTTATTTGCTATAGATATTTTAGATTCTTCAAGGTGTGCAAAGTATTAATCGATTTATGCAAAATAAAGAAAAGAAAAAAAATTTTTTTCTACAAAAAAATATATCACTTATACCATATTTCACCATTTCCACCTTTTATATTATTATCTATCTCTAATAACAGAGGATTGAGGAAGGATAGGTGACATGTTGAGTAATGACTCAAAGCCAAAAAAAAAAAAAAAAAAACAACTCCAATGTTATTAATTATAATTGTTATTATTTTGGTACATCAACCAAATATGTAAGTAAGTACGTACAATACACGAAATATCTGGTGGTTATACAATTATCAAAAAAGCAAAGTAGATATTTATTTGGTATTATAAAAAAAATGTAATGTAACAAAATTACTTTTAATTTATTTTTCACATAGGATTTCTTTTGTCAGATACTATTTTTTCCTTGATTTTTTTCATCTTTTTTTTTTCTTTAAATACGAGTGTTAATCATTTAAAAAGCATGAAAAAAATGAAGTAGAAAAAAATTTTAATAGTTGTATAGATATAACATTATATGACTTTGAAGAATACGTAATTATAGGTGACAATGGATATTATACACGTCACAGTGAAGTAATAATTTTATAATATCAAAAAAAGAAAAAAAGGTAGTCATAAACTATCATGTAAATTATACATCACACTTATAAATGATTATTTTTATTTTTATACCAACGAAAGCATTTCAAAAAGAAAAAATAATTTCAATCAATTGATTCAAATGTAAATACTCGTATTAAAAACTAATTTCATTTACCACATGTGTTGAATTGACCTGTAAACATTATTATTTTTATATAAATATAAATAATTTGAAATATGTATGAAATTTAATATATCTAAATCGAATGCATATTAAATTTTTATAAATGAAATTGACCTTTATATAATTTTAACTGTTTAATATTTTATATTCGGCAGCCAAAATATATAAGATACATATGTATGTATGTACTTTCTAACTATATGAAGTTACATATGTACACAGTATATTACTTTTGTAAATATTATGATAAAATAGTTTGTAAAAAATTAAAAAAGAAAAAAAAATACATTATTATTCAATACTCATATGTTCACCATATTGACCTTATCACGTTTTTCTTCTCTCTTTATTGTGCTTATGATAATCTGCCATAGTTACAATGCATTACTAATTTGATGAGCTTAAAAGTTATGTATAGTAAATGCTACGATGATACTGATAGGTTTATTTTCCAATTTAAACTTCAATTAATGATTTAATTTTATTTGATTTTTTTTTCTCATTGTGAGTAAATAAGTATGATGGAAGTAAATACAATATTTTTTCCCATATTTAAAAAAAAAATCAAACAATTTGTTAGACAGATTGTATTACAAAATATTTATTTTTTTTTTTAAATTTAAAATACATACTTGTAATTTTATTTTAGTGAAAAAATTCTTGAACTTTTAAAAGTGTAATAAAATTTTATAAGACGTGAAGGAGTTTTATTTTATTTTATTTTTTATTCATTTGTATCTTCTTCTTTTTTTTCAATTCAATATTTAAATTGAAAGGTTTACACATCAATGGTATGCAAGTAAGTAATTTTCTAGTGAAATGTTATTTACTTACAATGCTTAAACATTATTTACAAATTAATGAACTTCCTTGAAAATTAAAATGATACAGACAACAATAATTGTAATGCTTACAAATCTTTGTTATTTTTTTCCAATATGGATATAATTCTATACAAAATTTTTTTTCATAACAATAAAATTGTATTGTTGTTGATTTTTAATAATAATAACAATAATTCAATTTGTTTGTAAATAGCAATCATATATAAAAGCATAACAACAAGAGAAAATATAAATAAAAAAAAAAATAATGAAAATAATATTTTGTACATATACAAATTGCCATAAATTCCCAACGGCATTAAATTAGGTCATTAATCAACTTTACCATAAACTATTATAATTTTGCATGAATGTCTTCCTCTTATAATAAAATTTACCCACATATGTATATGTTTTTTTTTTCAATATACTATATTAACAATAATAAGATGCATTTTCTGGTAAATAAAATGTTCATATTAAAATAATATCTATTGTTGGAGCAAATAATATACAACTTACTTATATGATTTTTTTTATTTTTTAAATATTGAATACGGTGATTTCTCTGAAAAAAAAACAATCAATTATATTCACGATTTAGTTAATTTTTAATCATCGATTTAAAAAAGATACAAGAATCTAGACAGATTTATCTAAAACAATTACAATACGACAGGTTACCATCAAGAAAATTAGATATAATTTACGATCATTGATGTATTCTACCTATAAATTCATCTTCATTATAATAGAAAATATTTTTGTTTTTCTACAATGATGAAGTATATACTTAAGTAAATCTATAATTGCGTATACATATCTATCTAAGAAATATAATGTTAAATGATCATCACGATTTTAGGAATGCAAAATTTTTGCATATATTTCGAATTAATATTGTGTTGAAAAATTAGAAATTTCAACCTTGAAAGGATCATTATGTTTTTGTTAACTGAAAAGAAAAGATCTATTTTGACATAATTTCAAACAACCAGTAGTAAATATGTATTATTACATCAAAATAAGTTTCTTATCAATTTCGGTTGACAGTTGAAATTCTAATAAATTATTGATAATAAATTATAGACAAAATTTATTTATATACAGACTCTGTAATCCGACTCACTAAAAATATGTGGTCAGTAATTTTGTTTTACACAAGAATGATTCCTTCAATAGGACATTTTTCTTCTACAAATTCTTCATTTGAAATATTACAGTCGCAAAAAATAGTCTTTAAACTTTATTTCTGAGGTATTCACCTTCTACAAAAAAAAAAAAATTCTAAAATAATTGTCATGTGAATATGACAAAAGTAAAAAGACAACGTTTCAAGCTAGAGATCTAGAATTACGTAAGAAACTTCTCTTATGATTTTATAAACTAATTAAATTTTAATAGCTTGTCTTATTTTTTAAAATTTATATCAACTCTTCATTACAAACTTATTCTTACGTTTTAAGCATTTAAAAAAAATTTTTATTACAAAAACTAATATTCTGTTTGACCAAATTTCAACTTAATTTATTTAATTAAATAAAATAAATTTTTTAATTTTCTTACAAATTAATTTTTTATTAATATTTTTAACGAATTTTATTTCTACTTGTCACTAATAAATGATCTTTATATAATTTTAACGATTATTTATTAAATAAACTACCCACTCAAAGTCGTACTAATTATACTTGAAATACTTTTATTTTTGTTAAAAAGGATTTCAATATAATATTTCTTTTAAATCTGAACCAATTCTATATAAATTTTAATTAAAACAAAAACTTTTCTTTTTCAAAGCTGTATATAGACCTTCATTTCACATGGTATCAATTAACAATATTACATATTATGTGACCTTAGCCTTAATGATTTAATTTCAAATGATTAAATAAAAATTTGATGATGTAACACATTTATAATCTTCTTTTATTTTCATTTGACCATAATATATTTTCTCTTAAATAGATTATTGTATTACGATTTTTATTTTGTTTGAAATGACAAATAAATCTTCTAAGGAATTTTCATAAATTAATTGAATTTTATTAAATTATAAATCAGTATGTGATATGTGATAATATTATATATGTATGTATTTACAAAAATAATTATTGAATATTTAGAACATACAATAAATACAAAGACTAAATCGTAAAATATAAATAAACAATTAACCTCGTTAAATTAAAATTAAAAGTAAAACAGAATAAAAATTTATTATCTCCGCAAATCTTAAATTTGAACTTAACTTCATTAATCTTCTGCGTTGCTTTTTCTGTTTACGTTTCAGATGAGATACTATTTATTGAATCTTGAAATGTGTATATTTTTTTTCAGATTTTGTTATTTTCACATTTTTTTTTTTTGTCATTAATAGGTTGTATTTATATTTATACTAATAAACTACCATGAATGTCTTGTACAAATTTAATTTTACACATGAATCTACATGTGAATATACATATGTAATTGAATATACATAAATAGAATATACATACATAGAAGAATCGATATCTTATGAAAATGATCAGCAGCAGAAGCATCATCATCAACATCATCAGCGTCATATTACACCAGTTTGAATTCAATACTACATATTTGATGTTATAACTATTATAGCCTTAAATCTGATAGAATAATATGATGATATTTGCTGGCCTATGTCCTCGTATTGAACTCTTTTTCTCATGTTAATAAAAAAAATATACAAACAAACACATACATACTTATATAGTATTCAATAAATATTTAAATGATTATACAAATGTGGAAAAATGCAATTATAGTTTGTCACCTGATTACACAATCTATTCGAAAAAAAAATTACTTAAGAAATACAAGATTCAATCTTAAATTTTAGAAAAAATATTAAAAAACATATGTATGTACATAAAAGTAATCAAATTCGAATTTAATAGGTAATAAAAATGTATTCATGGACGTACAATATGACGATATGGTTCGGAGACACGATTCTATCGTATTGTACAAATAAAATAAAATTATTTGTTAAAAATGCTCATGTATGTACATTATGAATTTAATACTTTTCTTTTGCAAGTATTTAAGTAGTACAAGGTGTTATCGAGTGTGTTCTTTGAAAAATTATACGAAATTAATTCTTATTTTGTTTTAAATTTCAAAATTTAAATAAACAATACCCTGTTAATTTTATCTTTTTGTAATATGCACCTTTTTTTTAAAAAAAGGAATTAAAAACTTAGTGGTCTAGCGTCGAATGTGACACGAATTCGTTTACATTTATGTATGTTCGCTTAATTTGCAAAAATGAGCAATTTTACTACTACCGAATTTGAAAATTTTTTTAATTTAAATATGTTCAGTCAGATTGCATGATAACAATCACATTGCTTCGCTTTTTGTTTGTACAGGGCCTTAAAAGTTAAATGAAAAAAAAAATTTATTAATATTTCAGACTTCTATGAGTCTGTTTTTTTTAAATTCCATCGAATTCGAGATTTGAATAATTGAAATACATATGTAATCGAGTTTTAGGAATACTTGAGCTAATAAAGTATAAAAGTTTTTTTTAAAAAAATAATTGAGAAAAGCAGAGGAAAATGATCTAAAGCTTATCTCTTATACAGTGTGTCATTTAAATAAAAATCCCTAATAATTTTGCAATTAATTTAAATTATGATTAAACTAATTTTAATACCCTGTAGTAAAACATATATGAAAAGATCAATGTTAGTATCAGAGTCAGAAAAATTCGTGAAATAGCGAGAAATTATTATCTTTTTACACATATGTATGTACATCATTCCTAAAAATGATATTCACTACCCAGCACAATGTCTACGAAATACTTATATACATATGTTTTCTTGTACTTAAACTTGATGATAGTTGAATAGTTAGTTGGTGATTTACATTAAAAGTTGCACCACAAATACAAACTGAATTATCATTGACAACGGAGGATGGTGATGATATTCGACAATATATAAAAACGGAATCAAACAAACATATAATGATAGTAAATATCAACCTATGTTTTTTTGTATGTTTACCTATAAAATATAATACATACATACATTATAAATTTTGTATTTCAAGTATATGTATATTTAACAGATTTTAAATTAAAGATATTTAAAAAACGTCACAACAAATAAAAATAAGGTATTTTTAAACCACAAAGACGAAGATATTAACAGAGCAACAAAAATGTAATAAACCACGACTTTGCAAAACTTTAAATATTGAACCAGTAACATCGTCAACATTAGATTCAGTATGAAACAACAGTAATGCAAATTTAAAGTACTTTGTTAAAATATGCCATATATTTTATAAAGTTGACTTTTTCAAATATAAAATAAAATATATATATAAAAATTTGAACTTTTTAATTTAATGAATTTTGTATCTTTTGTATAAAAAATCAATTTTAAAAGCAGATAAGCTATATTCGGTTTTATATTTTTAAAAAAAGTTAAGGAAAAAAAATTAAATCATTAGAATGCACGGCCCAGCAGTTGTTTCACTATGATTTTTAACTCCGCAAGGGTCATCTGATAAAAATTATACTGTCAAAAGTTCAGAGAAAAAGTTTTAAAAATATATCCTAAAATCGTGTACATACATACATATTTAAATTTCTTCCCATTATATTATAAATACATAGTAGATATACATTTTTATATTCTCACATGCATGCATGTATAGTATAGATTCAAAAAAAAAAAAAACAATTATGTATTCTTCAAAAATTATATTTCCTTAAAGAATCATGATTGTAAAAATTAAAGTGCTTATGATTATATAATTTTAAGGTATGGCAAATATTATTGTTTTATTTTTATTTTTAAATTAAATTATGAACTTAAAATAATTACAATTAACTTTTGACCAGGATGCAATAAACTTGAAATAAATTGTAATTGTTTAGCATAACTATACTATAAATAATCACTAATAATAATAATGGCAATCAAAAAATAATTCAAAGGCCAAGGTCTATTGAAAAAAAAAATTAAAATAAAAATTCGAAGAATTAAAAACAACTACATATTTCAAATACAAAAATTTCATTTGATTTTCGATTGAAAAATTTGCATCGCAACAAGTAAATAAAAATTAAATTTGTTTTTTTAATTGCACTAAAATTACATTTAATTGAATTTTAAGAAGAGAAAAAGTGAATACATAATATATATACATTTATCTATTTTTTTTTTATTTATTAAATACAATAACATATCATGTTACCTTCACCTTTGAAATTAAAAGAAATTTATATTAGAAAAATAAGTTAAAAAATACTTAATCAAATGCTACCATCAATTATAATAACAAAACAGTTACATTTATAAAAGATATGTATATATTTTTATACAATTAATTATGAAAAAAATAATAAGCATCAACATATTTCGCATAAAAAGAAAAGCAAAAAAAACAGCAAAAAGATATAAAAAATTTTTTTGCAATTTCCTAAGGTTAAACATTAATTCAAGTCATTTTCTTTAATTCAATATCTCATTAGCTTCTGTTTATGCGAGGTATATTTTTTTAAACACTAAAAAAAAATAAAAAAAATTTTGTTTTCTTACTTTTTGGTGACTATTATTATTTTAAAAATAAATATAATTATTTGATGCTGTAATAATGACCATTAATCATCTCAATTAAATAACAAAAATAGATATAGTAACTAATCACTAGCTTTTAACTGTATACATATTCGTATACGTATGTATATGTGTTTAAAATAATATTTTAGAGTGAAAATATGAAATTTTTTTACAAGAAATGAAGAAAAAAAAATTACTTTTTTTTTTATATATTGAAAATTTTATTTATGATTGAATATTTAGGTAATAATAATTAATTTAATTGTATATATATCTGTCATATTTAAAAGAGAACTTTAATTTATCAAATTAAGTAAAAAAAATATTTTTTATTAATGTTTTGTGTAAAATTTATTCATTAATTTAACTGTACAAAAAACTTTATAATAAAATCGCCAATGGTAAATCGTTGAAAAGTTGGTATTTATTTACTTAATGTTTTTTATTTGTATTTTGTGAAAAATTATTTTGAAATTTTCAAGATATTTTTAAAATTTATAAGAAAAATTTATGAAAATAATAAAAATATGATTATATGAAGAGAAAATTAATCAAATGAAAAATAAAGAAAAAAGATTTTAATTCACAATTTTACTGAATTTTTCTATGTACGTATTTATATAAATTTTTCAATAATTCATCAAATTTTATTAGAATTCTATTCAATTACTTAAATATTTTTTAAAAATAAAGTTGCAGAATGTAAAAAAGAAATGTATTTCAAAAGACAGTACCTTTTTTAAGAAATTCTAAGAAATTTATCGTAAAAAAAATTTTAAAAAAATTATCAATTAAATAAAATTGTTTTTATATGAAATTG
The DNA here is from genome assembly GCA_939192795.1 of Bombylius discolor. Taxonomy (NCBI): domain Eukaryota; kingdom Metazoa; phylum Arthropoda; class Insecta; order Diptera; family Bombyliidae; genus Bombylius; species Bombylius discolor. The sequence goes on along the minus strand of OW584238.1, from coordinate 42,584,742 downwards.
TTTTTGTCTAAAGAAGTGATCGTGATGTTCGCGAAAATCTGTACACAAGCATTAGCACCGTTATTTTATGCACTAATTTTGTTTCAGGACAATTTACATTATATTATTTTCGAATTGAAAAAACAGAAAGAAAAAAAGCCAAAGTACTTATGTAAAAATTTTCAAAAAAAACTGCCTTATTTTCTTTCACTTCAACTTAATTATTACGCAAATTGGCGTCTACAAAAATTTTCTGGCCAAGATTATCAACGTAGAAAAAAAAATAAATTTTAATTTTTAATTTATACAATTATGTATGTAGACAGTAGTGTACGTAAATACTACATACTGTGTGAAATGAACAGTAGACTTATAAAAAATGAAAATATACATTTATTCCCATATAATGCTTATAAACTTTAAAAAAGCGGATATATTAGATAATTATGTAAAAAAATTAATTATATTGATGAATAAGCTGGAAAATGTTTTGTTTTTTTTTAATATAAAAACAATTCATTCAACGAAAAAAAAGTACATTCTATGGTTTATGTAATTAATTTGTAATCTCATAATATAAAACCTAAATAGTAAATAGTCATTACTAAATAAAAAAAAAGCAAATAATAAAACGTACAAAAAGTAATTGAAAATCACGTCATTATTTTTTTTGAACTTTTCTTTGTTTTTTGACATCATTAAGCATTCATTCAAAAAAAAACTTCTATTGAAAACCAGAAAATGGAGAAGAAAAAAAGGAAATACAAAAAGGAAAGTAGAATGAAAATCACCACTAACCCTTTATTAGATAAATAATGTAAATTGATGCATTGCTGTATCAATAAAAAATTTATAAAGTTAATAGACAATTTTACCACAAAATTACATATATTTTTTGTCTTTCAATATTTTCTTTTGTATTTTTAATTATACGTCAATAATATATTTTTTTTTTTTCTATATTTTTAATTTCTTTTATATTTTCAACAGAAACAATTACCCATTTGATATTTGCTTTTTAAAAATATCAATCAAACTATTTTACAGTAAGTAATAATGACGTATAAACATAAGGAAATGTGAAAAGAAAAAAAAAAGATGAAGATGTAATAATGATATAAGAAAAATCCATGGAATCCGTTTTTTTAAAAATTTTTTTTTTCCTTTCTTATTATAAGGTATATCCGCTAATTCAAACAAAATCATATGAAATGTGAAAAGTGTTAAAGAAGAAACAACATGTGATCAGATTTTTTGCTTAAGCTTTATAACAGGTGAATCTTGCTTTTACTAAGCTGTATTCTCGCAACACTTTAAGTTTTTTTTTTAGTCTTTGATTGAATAATATTATTAAAAAAGGCGTGGTACTAATACATAACGAATGTGTATATGTACATACATAATTGCAAGGTATTCAATGGTAAAGAAACGTCTTTTTTTATATTATGTATTTTTTTTTTTAGGTTACAAGTCATATGGTGATGATGAGACTTATTTACTTAAACGAGAATGCATGAATATTATAGTTAAAAGTCATATTACATAATCGTAAATTGTATTAATCTATCGAAGGCTGTTGGGATAAAAGTATTTTTACAATAAAATATTGCTTTTTATTTATTTTACGAGAATTGAAAATGACTTTCATTTTTTTGTTTATATTTTTGTAAAAATTGATAATTTGCAAAAAAAAAAGAGAAGACAGAAAAAAAATAAATTGATTTTCATTCAAAAGTAGCTTTATGATAATTTAAATAAGAATTGAATTTTTTTTTAACTGAAACTATGTACCTATGTATATTGACTTTGAAAGTTTAATTTAAAAAAAAAATGTAAAGTTAAATGGTATTTTTCAAAAAATTAGTTTGTTAGTTTGTACTATTCCAATATCGATAATTAAAAAATAAGATTATTTATTCAAATAAATAAATTCTTCCTCTATTAACCTTGAATATGTCTTCTACTGAACCGTAATAATTGCAAAAAAACAGCAACAAAAAATCTTCAATTTTAAAACATTCTATCCTCAATTTTTTTTTTTTTTTTTTCATCTTAATAATACTTTGTAACAAAATCACCTTGATTTGGATTCATGGTTAAGAATCTACAATTAAAACGTTTTTATAGTTTGCTCATTTTGAACTATTGAACTTTTTAAAAAAATTAAATGCCATAAATATAAACTAGCTGAATTTTAAATTTTTTATTCTTGTGACTTTTTTGCAAACGTTATAAATTTTAACTGAGAAAAAATTAATTTCGTAAAACTTAAACATGCAAAAGGATGAATATGATTATAATTTCAATTACATCATGGAAATGTTAAAAAAATAAGTATGAGAAAATATATTTTTTGAAAAAAAATTAAAAAAATATGTTGAATCTTTTACATATCTTTCTTTTTTAATTTCTAAAAACGTGTTTTCATGATTATAAACTGAATTGCATACAAAATTATCTTTTAAAATGATTATGATTATTATTAATAATAATAAAATGTCACCAATTTATAAATAATAATATATAAGCTAAAAAGATGATCACAAATTATTCTTCATTTTTAAGTATTCCATACGCGTGTCGTATTTTACATACAATTTTTCATTTTTTTTTTAGTTTGTTTTATTCAATTCCTGCAAAATAACATATTCCATGTCTACTGAATGTAATTAATACAGGACAGGACGTAGACAAAAAATTTCACAAGACTTTAAAAATTAATCATTCATCGTCTTGCATCAGATTTAATATTGCAATTGTTCAAATGTGTATATATGTACATATATTGTATATATATGTATGTATGTACACATATAATATAGTATATGTATCTTGTGAAAATTACATGCACATATTATATGATCCATAATTTGTGTATACAATTTTCTTGTTCTTCTGTTTTAATTTTTTATTTTAATTTCAAAAAAACAAAAAATAAAAAAATGTATGTATATACTGTACAAAAACAGAATGTATCACATAATCATCACTACTGATGCTTTATACTTAATAATATGTACTTCTTTTTTTTTTTCTGTTTATCTGATTTTATACTTACTTCAAATGAAGTACGGTACAATAAAATTACAAAGTAATGATATGATTATGGATGACGAGGATGAAGATGATGACGATGGTGATATTGATGGGTCAAGAGATCTTTGAAGAAGAAAAAATGCTAAAACGACAGCATCATTATATCGTATATATGTATGTACATATGATTAAAAATGACAACTTCGAATAAATTTACTGCAACACTTTACAATCTCATCAAAGATGTCACAAAATTATATTATTTTTTTTATATACATACTCGTATGTGCATACGAGTAGGTATATGAAATATTCGCATAGCAAAAATAATTCATAAAAAAAACCTATTATACTTGTATTTTATATTTTCAATTTGTTTCTCAATTTTACGTAAGAGTTTTAAGTATATATTTTTTTTCAGGATATTTCTCAATATATACACATACAATACATATACAAGCAATCTGCATTAGGTGTAGTTAAATAAGACTATGGAAGTATATGTAGGTGTTGAAGTGGTTAGTAAGATTCTTATGAGCTTAAAAATAAATGTTTCTGTGAAATTTAAAAATTTAAATTTAGCCAGAATATTCTTTGAAGGGTTCTATACAAAATAAACATTTAATGATGAAAATCAAAAAAGTAAAATCAATATTAAAATATACTTGAAAAAATTAAATTTTTTCCCGTTTGCTATTTCTTTGTTTGCTTGTAAATTTCAATTAAAACCTATTCACAACTTGGTTTCAATAAATCACAGAAAGAAATGGGTTAACATATTATATTTTATATTGATTAGTCATACAATTAGTAAGCCTTTTAAATGGAAGCAATATCTTGAAAACTTTTTATTTTATTACAAACACCCACGCATTCAATTTACTTCAAGTATAAATACACTTAATTAAGATCACCCTACATATCTATGAAAATAAATCTAAAGCTACTACTGAAATAATAATAATATTTTTAACATTTCAATTCAATTTTTTTTTTATTTTCATTTTAATAAAAACTAAAGTCAAAATAAATAATCTACAGAAATATATTTTATGGTTTGTTTTTCATTATTAAATGCGACCTTTATAATAAAATATAAATGAATTCCTTTTATTTTTACTTAATACTTTTAAAAATTAAAAAAAAAAAAACTTAAAAATAAGACATAAAAAATATAAAATTGTCATCAAACTGATATATGATGAAATTTAATCTGAACATAAAATATGTAACCTTTTTTGAAACATGTATATATTAAGTGGAACTGGAATATAAAATATAACCGTATACATATTTACATACATATAAAAAAATTGTAATAAATCATATTTTTTTGTTCTTTGTTTAATTCAAATTAATTTCATTTTATGATTACACTTTTGTTCATTGATAAATAGTATTATGTCTATGTAAAAAGATTTTTTTTCTCATACTATATATTATAGTACATAGTAGAGAATAGTATCAAGTTTTTTAAATTTTTTAAAAGAAAATAGTTATACGTAAAAATTGAAACAAATCCTGAATTATTTCCATTCTTGCGAATGAAATCTATTTAGATTAATGTTACAAGATTAAAACAAATCTATATCTTTTTTTTTTCGTTTGTTTTTATTTAAATAGAAAAATTATGAAAAATAATGGCCAAACATTAAATAAAAGGCAAAAATAATTAAGTAATAATAAAATCAACAAGAATAGCTCATTTCGTTTAAGAAGGTCATACTCTATTTTTCTTCGTTTCTTTTTTTATTTATTTCAAAATCATTCTTTTTTTTCACTTTTTGTTTTTTCAAACAATCAGTTAACCACTTCCGTGACACAAAATTTATTTATTATACTTTACATGAAAATATTTTGTATAATATCAATAAAATCAATAATAAATCTTAATTTTGGCTTTGTTTATTATTATTACAAAAAAAAAATATAAAAAATATAAAAAAGAAACATTATATTTACTTACACGTTCGGATGCCTTTTGTGTTGATACTGTATAAAATCCATCAACAATTATAAATAAAACAATAACATATGAGATTTGTAAGAAACTTTTTGATTTGTGTCGCATTTTTGTATTATTTTCAAGCATCATTACGACTATAAGGAAGAAATTCTGAAAATATAAAAAAAGAAAAACAAAAAATTATCGTATATTAAATACACAATAAAATTCAAGAATAATGTTAAGATTGTAGAAAATATTTAGACAAAAATTTCGTAGAAGAAAAAATTAATATAATTGTGAGAAAATCACAGCTTGGTAACATTTATCAGATCATATTTGATTTATGACGACTTTGTAAAACTCAGCTATTCAAAAATCTATAAGATTTTATGTGGAATTATTTGTAAAAAAAACTTCATGTGAATTTTTTCTATTACATTTTAAAGCATCTATGAATAATAAAATTACTAATTAGAACGTTTTATTAAGGACCTAAACAACTTAAAAGTGAACATAGAAAATCGACAAAACCTCAGCAATAACAGTTTAATAACAATATTTTTCAAATAAAAAAAAAATAAATATAAATCCATTCATGGAAATAGTTATGCATAGATTGCAAATATCTATAATAAGATATGAAATTTTTACATGACATTATTTTTTTATGATTATTATTATTATTTTTATGCATAACCATTTCTCTTATACAATACAGATTGATTCGTTACGTCAGAAAAATTGTATATATGTACATATAAGTTAACAATTTCAGTATATCATCGTTATGTGTTCATCATTTTAATCATTTAATCAATTTTATGTACATATAGATATACATACATACGAGTATACCATCTTATTATTCTTTTCATTTCTTTTATAATAAGATATGAATCTTTTAACAACAACAAATTCAATGTGATATGAACATCATTCAGATTTACATGTAACATTTTTTTTCTTCTTTATATATTTTAATTCCACATCATCATAAAAAAAGAATAATAATATGTTTAAACGATAATGAGTTATTGATAAAAGAAAATAAAAATGTATCTATAAAAATTTAAATTTTATTTTTACACACTCATTATCCAGAACCAATAAACTATCGTTATATGAAATCAATATATAAATACATATAGACATATATATATATCTATATGTATATTCTTGTAGATATGCAAGTACTAAAAAATTAATAAAAATTATAATAAGAAATGCCATTCTCCCGCAACAAATATTTTCTTTTTACCTTACTTTGATTTAATGAAATATACAATACAGTTATAGATTACGGAACAATAAAATAAAATGTAATCTTAGAAAGAAAGAAAAAAACATTTATTATTATAAAAAATCAAAATCCTCATCATCATATTCATTTCAATATTGTGTTTTGTACTGTACTTCGTACATATATAAAAAGATACATACATATGTAATGTACATACATACATATATGCATATGATACAATGCAAAAGGAATATGAATTTGATTCATGAACTTCTTTTAAGGCCATTTTTTCGCTTTCACTTTCAATAAGATTCGTGAGATCATTTTCACTTATTTTATTTTTTATTTTTTTTTCTTATTTAAGATCTGAAAAAGTAGCAAAGATTACACACATGTATTTTATTACTTTTTATTGAAAAGTAAAATTCTGTATAAAGTTGATTACAAAATTTTGTGATACAAAATGAAAACAAAAAACATGTACATAATTTATAATGACATTGTTTTAATTATGACATACAAAAATAACATTCAAATGTACATATCTAGGTACATACATACATATGTACATTTTTTTTTTTTCAAGTATATATTTAATTAACATATTAGTTCACAGCAGCTGATTGATTGTGTTTCACTTTCTTTATAACTCTTGTTTTGCTTCCTTTCCTTTTTATTTTTATATTATGATAATTTACAAAAATTTCAAATTAAAATAAATTCATTTTTATTTCATTAAAATGTTAAACTTGAATTAATTATACATCACTAATAATTTAATTTTTTTTTTCTAAGGCAAACATGAAAAAAAGTGGAGCAATCTATTAATCAATTACTTTTATGAGATGACAGTATAATTTCATTTTTTTTGAGTTTTTTTTTTTAAATTTGTTATCACATATCTATCTTATAAGACAGTACATTTCAGGTCCCAGGTATCCGAAGTAATGGGGACTGGTTCAAACTAACAAGCTTTTTACTTTAGAAAAACTTTGAAAAAAAATATTGGAATAAAACAAATAATAATCAAGATTTTACCGTATGCAATTAGTTTTTTTTTTAACAAAAGTTACTTTAAGATAAAAAAAAATATTAGCAAAAAAAGTATATAAAAAAAATTCAAAATTATAAATACCATATATTTGTAAATATGTCAGAAGTTTCTTCATTATGGGTTGGTGTTTTTATATTAAAAGTCCTAAATGTACTTAAATCACTCATATAATATGTGGTAATAAAAAAATTATAATAAATAAATTAATAGTTTAGATTACATATTAATGAATGAAAATAAATGAGAGTCATAAAACAATCAACATAACTATATCATATAATTAATTTTTTTACTTTACAAACATTCAAGAATACATATGTATTTTTTAATATATATGTACATATACTCGTATACATATATAGTATACCTTTCATATTTGTATACGATAAAGATGCTCAAAATATATACGTAATACATAATTTGTTTAAATTGAAATGAAAAAGTGAAATTTAAAATTTAAATTAATTCAATGACCAATCGTGATTCTGAATTAATACTTTTGTATTTTTTTTTTTGTTTAAAAAAAAATTAGTTTTTCGACTTAAAAAAATTATACGATAAATGTATCTTAGGTTAATGTTGGTCAGTCACTTATATTATAAACTTATAAATATCAGATTATAATGTACAATATAGTAAAAAAAGTGATATTTTATTCATTTCAAAGTATTTAAAAAATAATAATAATTTAAACCGTATTTTAATCTAATCATTAATTAATAAATTATATGTAGCTAGATTAATTTAGATAATAGGAAAATTATTTATTATTTGAAATTAGTATTAACGCCTCTTAAGATGTCAAAATAAGATGATTAAATGCTAAATGTTAAAAATAATTTTTTTTAAACATTCGATGGAGTGCATGTGATTGCATATTTGAAAATTATGTAAATAATACACAAAAAGTAAACAACATATTACCTACATATATATGTACATAATATGTTTTTAACCCTGTTTAGAAATATCTAAATTATCATTAGGAAAAAACTGTACAGGAAAAACTTAATAGCTTAAGATTATAAATAAGAGAATAGAACCATGAAAAAGGACGAAATTAAACTCCATTGCAGAATTTTGTCAATATCTCTGTTATCTATTGACAAGTTTAGTAATATAAAAATCCGTATGTAAAAAAAAAGGGAAGAAAACATTTTATAAATGTATAGTAATGGAGAAAAAAAATAAAAAATGTTAGTAAGATCATAAGTCTTGACTAGTATTTCGGATCGAGACTATTTTACTATCCTATTTCGAAGCAGCTGAAAGGGTTAAATATTTTATGTTACATCCATATTATATTCACATCCAATCGAACAAAATTAATAAAAATAATTAAATATTCAATTAATAGCGTTAATTACATTTGTATTAAATGAATACTATATGTAAAGTTTTCATGCAATTAAAATACATTAATAAAATAATTGCAATTAACTCTTCTTTTTTTGTACAATACATTCTTTGTAAATTTCCTTCCTGTTTAATAAATTAAATAATACATATATACATAAATCATTAATTTATTAATTCAACATATAAATCAAAATTTCATTAAATTATATTCAAGATATTTTTCCTTTTTTTTTTAATTTTGATAACTTTTTTTCTCCATAAAATTATCACTTTTTTTTTTGTACATAAATAATTTCAAACAAAAATGATGTCAACATAAAAACAAAGAAAAAAATTTTAAAAAACAAATGAATGAATATTTTTTATAAATAAATTTTATGAATAATAATTTTTCATACAGTTTAATGTGTAGGATTCAAATCTGTACTATAAGTTATTCATTTCAATGTGGGATAATTAAAATTTACATTTCAATAAGTTTTTAACTTCTCCAGAATTTAATATTTAAAAAAAAACAAATTTTTTTATTTATTTTTTCAATTTTGTTAAAATAAAAATGAAATTTAATTCTTATATCCCACATACCATATTTGTAAGTACGCATATGTATGTTAAAAATATTTTTAAGAAAAATACTTATTATTTACATTCTTTTTTGAGAATTTCTTAAATCTCATATTTGAGTTGTCATCATTTTTCTTTTCTTAATTTGAAAGTTTTTTTTTTTTTTTTTTTTTTTATTTGACTTGACCAATATGTTATTTTTCTGTATTTAACTTTTTTTTCTTCTGAACAACAACAAGTAAAATATTATTATTATTCAACTTCATGTATCCATCAATCAAACATCGGTTTTTTAAAGTAATAAAAAAGAATTAACACAGTTTTTTTTTGTTGACATGTATGGTGAAATATTGACACCAAAAAAAATACATATTTCCATACAATAATGCTATTCAGAAAATTTAGAAATAAAAATTCTATAGACCAACAAGTTTTAAGAATATAATAAAGCCGGTATTCGATTTATTTATTTATTATTTTTTTCTATAAAAAAAAAAAATAGATTTTCTTGTAGAAGATAAAAATCAATTACGTAACAAATGTTAATGCATTTGTTTATACATACCAAAAAGAGAATATTCTAAAAATTTATAATATGAGATTTGATGGAATTTATCATTTTACTTTTTATTTATTATGCACCATTTTATTTCTGAAAAAAAAAATGATAATTTATGTTTTTTTACCATAAATTTCACACATATCAAATTTAAATATCGCACATATGTACATACTTAGTATATTTGATGAGACAAGTTTAAATCACATTATTTTATTTTTATTCGTTTTAAATTAGACATCAGGATGACGGAAATAAAATACTTGTGAAACCACTCCTTTCTAATATTTTTTTTCATAAAATTAGATCTTCATAAAATAATTATAAAACAGTATAAAAAAAAAATTGCAATTTATTTTTTACACATTTTATAAGTTTTGAATTCATTAACATTTATAAAAATAATATTTCTATCTTGCAAATTCATATATTCAACATTATTACAATTGTAAAAAGCTAATTAGAATAAAATTCGTATTTACATTGAAATTTCTTTATTTCGTAATTTATTTTAAATATCAAAATAATTTCAATAGAAAATTTAATATTATGAATGTGCTATAAAATAATTTACCTGTATTTTATATATTCCGAATGAATTCTTTGAAAACAGTAATCATATTTTAAATATTCTCTACAACTTTTTGACTTTTAGACTTTATTCACATCTGATCGTGCGTTGTACAACATAATTTATTTTCTATAATTTTATTGCATTTAAAATTTCAATCGCGATTTGGACAAAAATTTTGTAAATTTTATTCAAGTGAAATACAGTAAAATAAATGAAAATTTCATGGAAAATTCATTTGAAATATTTACACATGAAAATTGAATTTATTTGTCGTACATTAGAAAGTCAACATTAAGAAATGTATTTATGATTAATATATTTACATTATCCACGATTATTCAAATGCATATTTTCTATTTAGTTAAAAGGTTTAAATAAATTTAAGCCATCACATACAAAAATTACATGTGCAATTGTATCTTATTGCCTTTGAAAGTACTAAAAATAATTACATTTTTCAGGTATAATTTGAAACAAAAATTTCCGCTAACAAAATTTTTAAAGTCTCTAAAAAGTTTTTAAAATTTTCAACATTCTTATTATTTTGAATTATAAATTTAAAAAATATCAGATACTTAAGACTTATTAAACTTATTTTTAAAAAAGATCATATTTGGTAGTTTTTCAATCTTTAAATTGAATTTTCCAAAATTTAAAATAAATTTAAAAAAAAAAAACATAAATCTCATTTCGAACAAAAATTTCAATATCAAATTTTATTTGACATATTATTTATTTGAACTTGTAATTAATCCATATATTAGAAATAAATAATGCAGAAAAAAAAAGTTAATATAGTTTTGAAATGCTCTAAAACACTTTTTAAAGGTAAAAACTAGTTTATTACATTACATGTTAGGCTTTAAACACCTTTTTTTTTTCCTTTTTTTTAAATAAATAAAATTCAAGGCATTTTAAAAATTTATTTTTCATAACTAGGACACTGGCACAATTATATCGTGACTAGAATGGATCATCAACTTTAATATTTTTTTAAGCCATAATTGTAAAACAGTGTAATATTTTACTTTTTTAATGTAAAAAAATTAAATAAGAAATTAAATTTTAAAAAAAAGGAGAAGAAAAAAAATGTAAATTCGAAAAGAAAAATAAATAAACCACTAACCTAATGAGGAAGAATATCCGTATAACAGCAGATAAATTGAAGATACTTGTTTTTCTCCTTGATTTACAATCCAACCAAAAAGTGTTATAACTTCTTTTAAGTTTAAACTCCCAAAAAGAGGCACAAAAAACACGATTACACGATGATTACCTTTTAAGGAAAATGTCAAATGATCAATTTAAAGCACAAATCAATATTTTCATTGACGACAAAAATATTGGTACATTAAAAAAAAAATACAGTAAAATAACATAATCATAACATCATTGTTTTTTTAATTTTATTTTATTTTATGTTATAATATTTTTATATTTATCTTTTTTATTTTACTTTAAAAATAACGGAATATTAAATGTATGTATGTAACTGAAACATATGTATGTAATATTCACAAAAATTATTTAACATATTTTTTACTCTGAATTGTTTTTTTTTCATGAGAAAAAAAAAAGTAATTAACAATCTGTTGCACTTTTACGACAAACAATGTAAATCCTCTTACTCTTGAATTACATTAATTTATTAATATAAAATGTAACTAAGTACATATACAAATATACAAATATGTATATCAATTGTTATTTACATAATAGCACAATATAATATCGAAGAAATATGCAATTCAATCACATATGTATGTATGTATGTATATACTATGTATATATACTTTTTACAAAATCCATTTTAAAGATCATCTTCATTGATAAGTCAATCAAGAATGCAAAAATTTTATGCAAAAAAAGAGTATCCAACCGCAAAATTAAAAACTTAAAAAAAAACCAACAAAACAGGTATATTACATTTACTTAGTATTGTTTTTGTTTTTCTGGTTCCTTAGTTACAATTATGCACGTTATTTGAAATTTGTAAATACTGTCCTCACAAGAACGTAAAGTATTGTTAAAAAAAAAATTTCTATATTGTAATACACGACGCCTGTAGTAATCTATTCATAACTCGATATGCTTTAATGATAATAGTAATGACGATCTAGTGATAAGATCGAACAAATTTTTCAGTAGACATAAAATACAGAGTACTTGAAGGTATTTATTTATGAATCTAAGAAATCTTTAAAATGAAATGAAGATGCGATCAAATAAAAAAAAACATACATATATTCACAAAAGATGCAATTGCAATGATACCTGTAACTTTTGATATTACACTACTAGACTGATGTAACTTTTATGTATACATATTGTGATTTAAGTTATTTTATCTTTAAGTTCAATCCGTAGTTTTTCCACAATAATACAAAAAAAAAAAAAAAATAAAAAAAAAAAAAACACAAATAGTAGCGCAACAACTGTAATAGTCTCTAAATAGTTGGCCTATTGAAATTCACAAATAGTAAACAATAATAAAACCAATATTGAATATACTATACTTATTAAAACTGTTGATAATAACGATGATGAAAATATTAAAAACTCTCTCAGATAAATTTTATGTTTTGATGCATTAAAAGTTTTAAAAATGCTGATGAGGATGATTTCAAGGAGAACAGCTTGAAAAAATATTAAAATTTTATCTTTATGATTACTTTTTTTTTTCATATAAAAAAAATCAATCTGTTAAAGTTTTAATTTTATAAACTTGATCGAATTTTTTTTTTTTTTTCAGTAATATTAAGAAAATCAGAAAATTCAAAAGTATGTATATGCTACACAATTTATATACCGTATATGTAGATAGTATTATTGCACTATAAGATGCAAAAGCATCTTTAATCTTTATAAAGTATAAAGCAAAAACAAACGATCTTACAAACTTTCTGTAATTTTACACGATGCGACTTACTTGATCAGTGATCTCCTAAGAACTGAAGATTCACAATTTAATAAGATTTTAATAAACTCTGTTGAATATACTTAACAACATCAATACGTTATGTTGGTTGTTACAAGAGGAGACCAGATCTTTGGTATAACTTTTTAACTCCTATATCTGCTAATGATAATAACTATAATTTGGTAGGTGGAATATATTGCTTTGATCTGAAACTCTAGTTAAACTATTAAATCGTATTGTATTCGTTTCATACGTGAAATAAAAAACAAACTTTTTTTTTTTTGGATGTAAGTATGTGAGTTTATGCAAATGATTATAGGTATACCTTTATGTCCCATTTGTAAGTAGGAAATTACTGAGGAGATGAAAAAAATAATTGATAAACAGAACAGAGTTGATAAGTTAAGTAAAAATAATACCAGTTCTCAAGAATAAATTAAGACCTGTATATACACAAGTACTTTTAAGTATTTATTTATCGTACAAATTTTTAATTCCGGAGTCATATTATCTGAAATCATATAAATACTCTTTTATAGCATTACGTTAATTAAAAACTTAAATTAAAAACAGGTTACATGATTGAAAAAAATAATAACAATTATAAAAAGGTATAAACTGCATCTTGAAAAAAATCTTGTAAACTCTTTAATTTAACATTAAATTTCATCAATAGAATTTCCGTAATAAAAATAAATGAGTTGTATGTATTTGTGATGTGTGGTTAAAAAAAAAATAAAACAAAAAATGAATAGATAGAAATCTCCATACTCGTTTACATACCTACTTACTTACTGTTACACCAGAAAGTTATTTTCTAAAAAATTATATTCGTAGGATATAGTAGGTTGTATATTTTACTTTGTATTACTGTTATTTTTATTCATTATAATATGTATATTCCTTCTTACTAGAAATTTTAGTATTCCCTTCCTACGACCACGGTAATTCTTTTTTTTCTCTTTCAATTAGAGAACATGATGACTAGACTGAACATCATAGCATCGATATTAATAAAATCTTATACTACCCAGTTTAGGTAATTTAATTTCTACATATTAGGAAAAATTTTACTTCCTACTTATAAGATAACGGTTAAAAATTTTCACAGAAATATTTATATGTAAAATAATTCAAAAATTTATTTAATTTGACGGAAATTTTAATTTTGAATTGTATTTAACTTATTATTGTGCAACTATAACTTTTTTTTTTCGTTTTTAAATTTAAAAATTAAAAAAAAAATTGAATGATCAATCTTTGCGACAAATGAAAACAAAATTATGTGTTTTAACACATTTTATTTTTAAAACATTTTAATGCAAATTTTATTATTTTTTAAAAATAATTTCATTGTTAGTTTTGTCTTTTATTGTTTTTATTATAAAAATAATTTTGTTAAATATTATTTATATTTTATTTTTAAGAAAACTATGAAAAAGTACGACAAACAAAAAATTTTAATTTTGAATGAAAATAGAAAAGAAAAACTACGTCACGACTACGATCTACGATCTGTATGTGCTGCTTGGGTATTTATTGATTTGGAAGTTTAAAAAGTGTCTAAAATATTAACAAAAAATAGAAAAAATAAAATAGAAAGATTTTAGGAAAAGTGAAGTAAATCAGTGATGAAAACGAATCCCTTTTTGGTACCAGTCATGCAGTCTCCTTAAGTTTTAATAATAAATTGCAATTTAATTGGATAACGTCCATTATGAAAATTTTATTTAAAAAATAAATTAATAAATTTTAAAGCAAAATTAAGAAAACTTCAATGAAAATTGTTATAGACATCAAAACAAAAATTAATTATTAATTCTTTTAGAAATTTTTGGAAAATTTCACATTTTTTTTATTAGTGGATATGATTAAAATTTTGTCTTAACGGCTTAGAATTTTTCACAATTTATGTAAATACGCTTAGAAAAATACAAATTTTTTGAATTATTAAAAGTATCCTTCAATTTAAAATAAAAAACTAACGATTTGTAGATCGGGATCACCTTCAAAATACATTTCGAAAATTATGTAAAATGTTAAAATTGAAAAATTCATTGAAAAAAAAAAATACTAATAATTATTCAATATGCATAACTGAATAAGGAAATTAATAATTTTCTATGATAGATTGAAAATTTTTTTATTATTTATTATTTCCAAAATATGAAGTGATGCGTAAAGATAAATAATCTCATTAGGATTCTTTGTTATGTATTACATATACTTTATTTAAAGTAGAAATGTTATATAATAATAATAATAATAATAATATATCATCATAAATTTGTTAGTCATAAGAATATCATATAAGACTCACATCATAAATTTAAATGATAACAATGAGAAATTGGAAACAAACATTACAAATGGATATACAACATGTTGGCTAACATCGGAAGACAAGTCACATTACAATTTTACAATAATACATCTGTAATGTAATATATACAAATACAATGTATGTACATGCATACATACAATTCCCTACTGTATAAAATTTGAGAAAAATCTTCCGCTAAAATGAAAAATTGAACTTTATCGTCATTTTTTATCTTAATCTTATTTCTTATGTAGTACGAGTATATATGTACTTACATACATTTTCTAAGTTTTCGGAATTTTCTTTTCTTTTTTTTTCCATGTAAGTACAAATATAAGTTTTTTTTGGTGTGAATCTGTTGAATAATATGAATGTTATAATAAATAGTCTACTATTTTAAATTCCATATGAACAATTCACAATTGTTGTATCCCAACTTTTATTAAGTATAAGAATAAATTCAAATCATGGTAATTCAACAAATTCAAATTCAAAATTTATAAACAATATACATTACTGCTTCTTACGTTATATTATATATGTACAAACCAAAATCAACATTATGTTATATTGTTGTCAATGTACCTACTAGGTACCTATAAAATCAAAATGTTTGTGTTTTCCGGAATTAAAAAAACAAATATAATTCAGAAAATTTTCAATGTAATACAACATATAAAAAAAAATACAATTTCATTGTATCTAAACAACAACACAACAACATTGTAATTTTTTTGGATAGTAGATATACTATGTTATGTTACAATAGCGTTACAATTGTTCATTACATATTATTATGTTTTATTTTATATTTATTTATTTATTATGTACTGTTATTTTTGTATTAAAGTTTGCACAGAAGAATAACATAAGTATCTACATATATAGATCCTATATTATATTGTTAGTATGTATATACAATAAAAAGTTATCTAGTAGGTACATAAATAATACGTTAGATTGTCATTCAACAAAATACGTATATACATATTTACTCGTATATACTTAGGTATGCTTAAAATTAAAAATTTCAGAATACTTAATTTTTGTATATTACTAAAATTTTCAATACAAGGTGCTCCAATCTATATTAAACACACCCATTTTTGCCCCATAACAGGAAAATATTATTGTCAAAACTTATTTTCAACTTTTTTAACAATACTAAAGAAAAAACATGTAAATAATTAATGAACACTCTTCTAATTTAAAAATATGTGTATATGCCTTTTTATAAGAATAATTATATTTATAACAAGATTTTATCACACGTCGTTCATTACAGAAAATTGCAAAATAAATTGATTACTTTTTAGAAATAAATTTAAATATAGAAGAGCATTTTCACAAGATCGGAATTTCAAGAAAATACATATCGCAAGTGTGAGAAAAGTGTTCAAATTTTAGACTTTTCCTTGTTCTGACTCCTGATAACAAAAACTAGAAACAGTCTGTGTATAGTGAAAGTAGAAAATTATTTAACGCTTCATATACAAATCGCTCGTAAAATTTTAATACCCAATGCACATATAAAACAAAATTTATGTTTTTCTTTTTTTTTTTTTAAATTCAAAAAAATCATTATAAATTTTTTAAAAAAAGTTGTCAAAGAGTTAAAATAAAAAAGTATAATTTAATTTAACCTTCTAAAAAATGTGACTTGTAAATGTGAAATTCACTAAATATTACCTTGAAAAATTGCCAATTTAAACGGTAAAAATGAGAAAAATTTCATTTTATTCGTCAAATCAATTGTATTAGAGAGCTTAATAGCAAGCCTTATTTTCGTCTGTTTTCAAATAGATTATCGATGTTTTTTCTTTTTTTAAATTGATAAAGAAAATTAAATTGTAAAATAACAAAAATAAATTATATAATAAAAAAAAGAAAAAACAACAATAAAATTTAACCAACGACTTCATGTAACAATTATTGTTTTTTGTCAAGACTAACATTCAATAATATCGATCAAAAGCGTACAAAAAAAAATAATTAATAAAATAATCAGAATAACAAATATTTAACATATATTTTGAAATGCTTATTAATTTTAATACTTTCCACATTAAAAATTATTTATGTAAAATCATAAGGTACCTCAGGAAAATAAAAAATAATACAATAAAATTGAATTAGTGGATTGCTTTGGTGTAATTTCAAAATTTTATCTTTCTTTCAGAAATATTCAAAAAATTTAAAAGGAAACTATTGATTTTAAATTGAAATAAACTAAAAAAAATTAATCACTCTCACCTATAACTGGAAAAAAAAAAACTAAAAATACCTTGTAAACGTAATCAACAATTTAAAATTTAATGATACCGCATTTGTCCGAATTTAACTTATTCCTATCCATTTCATGGAAAAAAAACACTATCACCCCAAATCCTCATTAGTATTGTTAATGATTTTTTTTTCTTCAATTTTTCAATGTAAAAAACAAATCATTCTTCTATGGAGACACAGTATGCTGAATAGGAACTACTAAATAATTACATACACATAATCCATTATTCACATTTAATATATATCTTGTCCATCATGTTCAACGAACAATGAATGAATAAGTTCACTCTCCCTGAATTGGTTTTTTTTTTTATTTTACGCAATAATCTGTAACTTTAAAGTAAAAAAAAAAACAACATAATAATAAAACGAGATAAAAGTGAAAGAAATAAATGAAATTGAAGTACCAATGTAATAGGAAATTCAAAAGTAAAATACTTCTTTTTTTCATTTTTTTTTTAATAAAAAAAAAAAAAGAACATGCTTAAGAAAAATAACCAAATTTTATTTAAAAACAACTTAGGAGTTTGCTTGTGAAAAAGAAAAACGTAATATTATTCACAATATGCTTTTTTTTTCATTTTCTTGAATTAAATTGTTAAGTGGTATCGTACATCACGTTTCATTATTATGATGATTATTTACGAATACTCTTGAAGATTATACTGTATGACAGAAAATCGGATTTTGTCTTCGAAACAAATTGAAAAATATATAAACACCCACATAATGTCAAAAAACATTCAAGGGATTATATAATATGAATGAAATATAAAAATTTCAAATCACTTCCATATTACGAAAGTATGGAATTTTTATTATTCAAATTAACCCTTTAACATTTCAACAGGATTGCCAATTAAGATACTTGATATTTTTTCCTAAAATCCAAATACATTGTGTTTTTTAATTTTTAACTCACATAAGCTCAACAAATTTTTACACTGTTTTTTAATTATGAAAATAAAATTTCAATGAAATTCTTTGTAATTTTTTTTCTCATTTAATTTCAAGCCAAAATAATATCTCATTAATATCAATAATTTTTTTTACATTGTTGTGATTTGAATTGAAAGAAATATTTGATTAATTAAAAAAACACTGAAAATAAAAATTAAAATAATGCCAAGCATTTAATAAAATTGATAAACTTTCAATAGAAAATTCAATATTTATTGAATCGAAATGATGAATTGGCATATCAAATGCTTCATCTTTTGGCATTGTCACTTTTTTTTCAGCTCAATACAAGCGTAAGATTTACATATGTCTTAAGATTTTGAACTGAATCAATTATTGTGTTTCTCTTAAGTTATTGTGAAATTGTAGTCGTTATAATAAGAGAAACAAATCCTTTCTATTTAAACTCCAAACGTAAATTTAACATTTTAATTGAAATTTAAAAATGTTTTGTACATTGCTGATCGTTTTTTTTTTTTTTTTTTTGCAACTCAAAGTGAAAATGGTACATGAGATAAATAAAAAAATTAAATTAATTATTTTCTGTTCATATATATATATTTCTTTTTAATATTATTCCAAATTAAATTTTATAGTATTCATTTTTCTTTTTCGCATTACTGCAATTAATAATTTTATATTTACTTTCTTTTTTAATTATTTTTGGATATTAAAACTTATGCAAAAAAAAACTTACTAATTAATTAATAATACGCAAATAAAAACAAAATAATAATAAAGTGAGAAAACATATTTTCTTCTCTCCCTAAAACAAATAAAAATTATCGTATTAATTAAAATATTTATAACAATATTTTTTTTTTTTCATTTTTTTTTTTTTAATCTTAATTTTTAATTTTTTTATAATTTTTTTTTTTTTTTTTTTTTTTTATTGTGTAATGTTAAAGTAGCATTTAGTAATAAGTTTAATAATAATCTTTATTATTTTTTTACTTTCCGGTGACAAATTTTTTTTAAACGGAAATTATAAATTTTCTTACATACTATACTTTTCTTATTTTTTTATCATTTATTATTCATATAATGGTCATCTATTTTTTTTAATGACAAAACTTTTTTTTATTTTCATTCTTTTTCTTATCGTCTAAATATATACAACACATTTTCTTTTTTAATTAACTCCCAGGCAAAAAAACTCCTTCCCTATTTAAAAAAAAATGTTTCCTTTTTTAATTAAATTTCTTAAATTCTAATATTTCTTTTTTTTTACATTTACACATTTTCTTTTTTAAATACATTAACAAATTTACAAGCTTTCAATTATTTTTTTTTTATTATAAAAAAAAAATTATCAATAAAAACGAAATAAAAAGGAAAGTTTTTTTTTTTTCTTTGTTGCTTAGCAATATTATGTAGAAATTGAAAACTTAAAAAGATGCAATCCAAAAAAAAAAACTACATTCCATTCACTTGGGAAATTTGAAGGATACCAATTTTTAAAATAAAATTTAATGGTATCGACACTGTGGTAATAAAGAATAAATGTAAACATAAACATACATACACATCGATTCTAATTTTTTTTTTTTAAATATATTTTAATAAATAAAATTGGAATTAAAAATACACATTGAAACCTCTAATTTTATAAAATTATTTTATAAATAGCGTGTAACTTTCTATAACTTTTGAGTAAAAATAAATCTGTTAATTAATAAAATTCAATATTTTTAGATAACTGTTTTAACTAATTTGTTAAGTGGATAAAAAGTTAAGAGATTTTCGAAATTAAAAAAAAAATTGGTTAAATTAGTAATTTCTTAAAATAGCTTATTAAGCCAATTATTCAATAAAGTAACTGTGATATGGCTGAAAAGGAAAGCGTAGAATAATATGAAAAACTGACTTCGTATTCTACAATTTCGACAAGAAATCAAATAAAATGCATGAAGGAAATTTAAAATACTCGTATATCCTTAAAGAAATAATCTGATTCAAAAAATACAATAAAATTTTCATAAATTTGATCACTTTGTTAAATAAAAAGTTACATCTATTACAATTAAAAGATTTATCAAACCCAGTTCTTTATGTTATCCTTCTCATAATTCAATTTTAAATCTTTTTATTTTTTAGCATATGTATGTCATCAGCTAAATACTTACTTATTCAAAAGCCTTGAAACAAATATGACTTACTAAATAAATAAGTACTTTAAATAGCATTTTCATTGGTTCTAATTCAATTTTAAAATTTCATTTATGCAATATAATTAAAATTTAGAAACAAAACAAAAAAAATATTTGCAATATCAAAGACTTTTCTATTACTGTTTTCTTTTTTATAAACCAAAATATTAAAATACAAAAATGCTTTGAAAAAAAAACCACATAATTCAATGTAAGACTCGTTTTTGAACCAAACATAAACATATAAAAATTAAATATTTCAATGTTCATTTTATTTTGCATGAATTTAAATTTTATAATCTTCTGCTGTTTGTCGTTCTCTCGTTATTATTTACGGCCCAATATTCTATTTATTGCAATACCAATTTTCGTTTAAGAAAAAAAAATTAAATGAACTCGATTGTGAAGATTAAATATCGATTCACACACATCCGATCCGGTTCCGATCACAAATCACATACGAACATGGATGAAGGGGAACCGGATCGGTGTCGAAACGCTGCCCGTTCGGTGTGTGAATCGACCTTAAAACTATAAAAGTTAAGCTATTTAGGCTACACTCAAAATTACGAATTATTTTACAATACAAATGAAATAAGCTTAATTGAATCGAAAAAAACAAACAAAACTGTCTTGTTCTTATTTCAGAAAAAGTTGTAAATTTTTATGAACATCTGGACGATTATGATAACTAAAATTCTTTGTAATTTAATGAATTTAATGTGCAATTTTTAAAACTGATGAAAATTCTTTAACAAAATAATTAATAGTTATTTTTATTTTCTAACAAAATTTTATCAGCATATTGGGCCTATGTAAAACTAAGAAATATTATTATAAATACATATATAGATCATTTAACTTTAATGTTTTCTTTTTTGAATTTGAAACAATATTTTAGTTCTTCCCCAATTCGGGACCTGGTTTTTTCAGAATATTTTTTAATTGGTTCAGTAAAAATTTTACAATTATTTCAAAATTTTAAATTAAGAGTCAAAAAATCTATATTTTACATGAAATTATTTTCAACTGAATAAATTGCATTTATGAAAAAATATTTAAAACTTCTTTTAAAAAAAAATATGAAAATTAAAAATAATGTATGTGTATTATTAAAATTCTATTTTTCTTTTTAAGTAATTATTACTTGTTACTTTTTAGTTTCAATGTATTATTTTTCATTTTTCTATTTCTGGTATTTTCTTCAAAGTTTCTAAATATTTTTGAAATTTTAAAATGAAAAAGAAAATTATCGGTAAAAATCATATTTATATTACTTTATTTTATGCTGGTTCTCTCCATTCTGGATCATTTGGATCCTCATCCTGAATTCCAGATTCTGCTGAATCTGTGTCACTATCACAGCCTAAAAGGCTATCACCAGTATCAAATGCAGATAATAAATCATTGCTATTTTTTGTTTTTAAATGTATATCTGCTGTTGATGTTTCTTGTATTGTGCTATTTAAAATTTTTATTCATATTATAAAATAATTCAATTACAAAAATGTTTACAAAAAAACTTACCTGATATCACCAATTGAGCTTCCTTGATAATTATTCGATACTTCACCTTCGACACCTGCTCTTTTAAAATCATTATTATTAATTAATGTTTTTGTGTTTGGATCACAGTTTGTTTTTGAACAGTCTTCTAATAACAAATGATGATCATTTGGCATAATTTTAAGCATATTTTCATATTTATCATCTGATAAGGGAAACTGTAGAGGTTCAAAAGGTGGTATAATCTGTTTAAAATTAAAATAAAATTAATACCCAATTTATATATTTATCTTTTATATAAAAATATCCTTTTAAAAAAAAACTTACATCTCTTCCATCCGATGAACTACTCCTTCTTTGTTCTTCTTTACCAGAATCCTTTTTGGAAGATACCGTTCTTCTTCGTTCTCCTCTTCGATGTGTTGAATTTAAAAAAGTCGTTATTGGATCTAAAAAATGTGAAAAAAAAATTACCGTTTTTATATTTTAATAAATTTTTTTATTTTAAAAACTAACTTTGAAGAGGTACGATATCACCACCTTCGGATAGTTCTGCAGGTGTTTGGGGAGTTGGGGGATTCGCTGGTGAAGGAATTGACTGTAAATACAACAGAAAAATAATTTTTAAAATCATCATCACACCAAATAAATTTCATCATTCAATCCATACCTCATGATCTCCAACAGCATTTGGTGTATTTGAAGCTGGTGATGTTGGATCTGGTGTATTCGCTCCACTAGATTCAGTTCTACTATCAATTCGTCGGTTTGCTCGGGATCTTGTACTATATGGAAATTTTAAATATGTTTGAAATTTTTTTCTTTCTTCTAATAATGCTCTTTCATGCCGAATTTGGATTGATAAATCTGAAATATCTTCTGATTCTTCATCATCACCACTTGATCGTGATTGATTTTTTATTGTTTTAGCTGAAAATTCATTATCACAAGAATTTTCATCATTTTTTTCTTCCTGTGCATCTACCATTGGATCATCATCTTCTTCAATTATTCGCCATCTAAAGATTCAAATAAGAAAACAGAATTTTTTCATAATATAAATGAAATTTAAATAACAAAATTTAAACTTACTTTGGCGTTGGAATTTCTTTATATTGTAATATTTCTACTCTAGTTGATGCTGCTACACTATACGGTATTACTATGTTATCGATATCATATGAATTTCGATTTTTACGATCAAACCTACTGCTGAAATAAATTACAAACAATAAAGAAGAAAAAACATTTATTATCATAAATGAGTTCTTTTAATATTCATCATGTTGTGTACCTATCATTTCTATATCCAATACCGCTGCCATAATAATGATGATGATGATTATTATTCCCTGGGATTGGCGATGAATTTTTACTTCTTGGTACACTTCCACTTCCACCAGCAAATTGATCATTTCCATCAATACCACCAAAATCTGAACTTCCTGTCGCTCCCGAGGATGAATTAGTCCCTGTTGATCCACTCACACCGTCCTGATATTCAATCCCCATCATTCCACCAGCACTCGATGATAATTTACGATGTTTACTGCTATTTTTCACATGATGATTATGATGACTATTGTTGAACTGGGTACCGTGAAGGGCTCGGCGAGCTTTCGCACTTTTTATTTCTACGAATTGGTTTGCATTTTTTTAAAAAATTTTTATTCAAATTTTTTTCTTTTACAATAATTAAATAATTTTTTTTAATTACTGTTGGCTGCCGGCCCAGAATCCTGTTGCTGCTGTTGATGTGCGTATTTTCGATTTTGTTTACGGCGGCTACTTCCATCCATTAATTTCTTATTGGATGTTATGGTCGATGAGCCACGGTCTTCACCGCGTTCAGCCGCCTTTTGAAGTGCTGCCGTTCCAAATACAGCACCTTTTAATAATGTTTTCGATGGTGAACGCAAAACACGACTTTGCCACTCTGGTATACGCATTACTGCTTCAAGATGGATGCTATTCGATACATCTACACAACAGAATACAATTATTTTTTTTTTACAATTACATACATATGTATTCCACACAATTGATAATTACCTTCTGGAAAACTTAGAACTGCATGAAATCCAGGATCTAATAAAGCAACCCGTTCTGAAAATGTCATTGTATCTGGTAAATCTCTGGGTGCCGTTGGATCTAAACGACCAGTACATAAAGCACAAGGATGTAATGGCCATTGACACCCACATTTCATAGTACTAAAAATAAAAATTTAAAAAAAAAAAACAAAACAAAAACAAAATCAAATAAACTGTTATAAATTTAATGTCCAATAGAACTCAAATTTACCTTGGTCTAGCTGCTTTCTTTGAAATTGTATGCACATTAGCTGTTTGTAATAATTTCCTTTTACGGAAACCAGTTCTTTGGAAAGGTCTAGTCCTACATGCTCCTGGTAGATTATTTGTTTCATAAACTCCATTTGGTGGATTATTGATATCAATATCAAGTTTCGAACTACCAGGTAATGCACCTCGATAACCATTTACAGATGGGGGCAAAATTTGTTGTTGTTGTTGCTGTTGCTGCTGCTGTTGTTCTTGATCTAACAATAATGATGATGATGATGTTGATGATGATTTTTCAATAACAACTGCGCCTTTATTTCTTTTAATTTGCTGATGTAAATCATTATGTTGTCGTATTCGATATTCTAAATCAGATATTTGAGCTAATAGCCATGTCCAACGGGATGCTATTGCTGCTCGATCACGTGCCCATCGCCATGCTGCTCTTTTAGCACTGAAAATTGTTCAATTTTGTTTTTATATTTATTATCATGATATATAGCACACAATTAAAAGTCTCAAAGTAATTTAGGTTTTTTTTTTTTCATAATTTACGATGGATTCATAAAGTCAAACCAATAACTGCCATCAATACTAATTTCTTAAAAAAAAAAAAATGATACAATCACATACGCACAAATTTCCTAAAATTCAATTGAATGCATTTCTTTGTATAAATAAACGAAAAAATATATACGAATGTGTAGGAGGTTAATATTTATTAAAGTTTTTATAGACCAAATTAAATTCTAGCAAAATTATACAAACAAAATGAATCATAGAACAAATGCACATTACAAAACAAAAAAAAAGTGTTTTCATTCATTTTTCGTTATACAAGATTTTTATGTTAAAAAATAAGCATGTACGCATATTTAACTTATCATTTGATTAAAATGAATTACTTTGTATTTTATACTTTTTTTTTGAATTATTATCAACCGATCATCGATCATTAACATGAAGATTATTTTAAATTTTTTCTAGACAAATAAATTATCTCTATTGTGTATTACTGAAAATTCGGTAAAAATATTACGAGAATATTTTTAGTCTAAATTACTTAAATTCCTGTATAATTTTGATAACAGTGTTTAAGAAAATTTATAAAGCTTTCAAAGTTTTTAGATGAAAGGTCTACAAATATAAAAGTTAATCTTGTTATGTTCATGAACTGAAGAATATCCTCTAATTTAGATCAATTAATTAAAAATAAAGAACTAATAGAAATGTTCATAAATTTCAAGTTTAGAACCTTAAAAGTAAATATAGAAAAAAAAATTGTAAAAATAATTTTTTTACTTACATTGATAAGGACTGTTGAATTTGATTATTATATGTAACCATTTCATCAGCTGATTCCCCTCCAGAACTGCTATCCGTTACATCCGAATCAATACCAGATTGAACTTCTTTCATTTCAGTTTGAAGCATACCCGAAACATGGCCAATATCTTCAGTTGTTTTTTCGTCATATGATTTTATCACTGGTGACATTTCTATTTTATTAACCGTTACTCCACTACCTGTCATAGTTGATGTTTTTGTTGTTTGTCCTACACCGCCTACAACTAATGTTTTACCAGCTTTATTATGATTTGAATGTTGTGATGTTGCCACAATATCAAGTCGCTTTAAAAATGATCGCATTGATGATGTTGATACAGGACGTCTTTTATCTTCTTCATATAAAATTTGTCGACTGCTATTTTCACGATCTTTTCTTCTGATAATTCTATTTGTCCATTCAAATAAACCAGCAATTTCTTCACTTGCATGTCTACCCATATATTTTGCTTGAATTTTTCTTAATCTTCGCAAAAGAAAATCACATTTTCTTTGCATTTGTTGTTGTCTTTTTTCAATTTCACTTCGAATTTCACGAGTTTCAGAATCTTTATTTGGTGTTCCCATTTCTTCATAATTCATAACATCAACATCATTAAATAAACCAAGACTACCAGCTAAATCACATAGATTTTCACCACCTGGAGCTGAATCAAATCCTTTCAGCACTTGTAAAAGATCCATATCACCTAACACTTGATCCATTTCATTTGAATCTTTAATAAAATCTTTTTGTAAACTTAAACCTCCAGCTGATGTTGTACTTTGCGGAGTCAATGAACATATTGGTGTTGTCACGGTTTGATTTTGACTTTGGGACTGTTGTTGTTCCGTATATTGACTAGTGCCGATAATTGAATTCGATGTAATTGTACGTGGAGATGTCCCTTGTAATCTATCAAATGTATCTTGAGTAATAGCTCCTTGTAGTACTTCATTATTAACAACAATTGTATGAATGTCATCTGGAAATTGTATATTATCTGAAACAAGTAATAATAATTAGTATTATCATAATATTTATATAATATAGAATTGAATAAAATTGTTTTTAAAGTTAACTTGAAACTTTCTTGAGTTAGTGACTGTCACCTGTCACACATGCACTTATAGTTTTAAACGAAATGCGAACCACTAAATTCGTTGGTAAAGAACGAATTTTATTCGTATGACAAGCACTGATATGGTGTACTTGCTTGTGGTCAGTAAGAAAAGCCACCAACTACTTCTTGTATTCAATTTAAAATTTTTTTGGGTGACTATGAACCTTACATTTCAGGTGCTACTGACCGCCCAAATTGATTAATTTATCTTAATAAAAATTGCTTATTTTACACGAACGAAAAAGCATCAGAGATTAAATATTTGAATTTTCTATTATACAAAAAACTGTTTGAGCTAAATTTATCAAAGTTAATGCTTATGATTCATAACACATATATTTTTTAGTACTTATGTACATATGTACTTTTAAAAATAATAAAAAAAAATTTACATATTTGTATTTGTGTGCTTATATTTGTTTAATGGTTAAAATTGTTATTAAATTTTATTATGAAAAATAAAAACACCTGTTATAACGACAACTTTCTTAATAGTTTTAATAGTTAATTTCAATTCGAGGAAAAATATATTTTATTGAGCTATAAAAAAATAATTGAGTAAATATCGTAAAGTAAAATATTTTTCATTAAAATTCCACAGAATAACATTGGTTTCAAATTCATAAATACATATTTACATATGTTCTCTTGTACTAGTATGCAATTTTCGTTTTACCTTTGTTGAGATACTTTTATTTTTAATTTTAATTCTTATCAATAATTACTTTTATAAAAATTAATTAATAATTACCTTCGATATCTGTATTTTCTGCTGTTACAGTGCTTGATGATGAATTTACTTCAATTTGTACACTATCCTGTTGACTATCATCATTATCTTCATAAGTGGATAAATCCATGTGTTCACTTACTACACCAACTTCTTCAATTTTTTCTTCTTCTTCTTCTTCTTCTTCTTGTAATTGCTGTTGTTGTACAGAAATCCCTAAAAATTCGGTCTTTGATAAATTATTTGTGTCGCACATTGGGCCCATCTGGCGAGACAATTTCCCGCGAAATAAAATATTGTTCGATTTCGTCGATGTCTTTTGTGATTGACGTGAATCGAATTTCCCTTTTGTTGAAATAGAAGAATCAGATGAAGTTGTAATAGCTGCTACTTGTTTAGCTATAACTTGTTCAAATGCTAATTGAAATGCACCTTTTTGTGATGCAATACTATCTTTGTCCTTAATCGATTTATAAATTTCTGAAGTATATTTCAAAATACTACTTTTATTAGTTCCACCACCTCCACCGTTTAAAATAGGTCCTTCAGTAACTCTAAGCAATTCAGTTTCAATATCTATTAAATTATTTGAATCAACCGTCGTTGAAGACGAAAAATAATTATTGCTATTAACAGCGATTTGATTATTTGAAATTGGTCGAGGAGATGCAGAGGTTGTTGATGATGAAAGTTTGTTTGTTGAACTTAAAGGCTCAGTCAGAGCAGGTGCCATATTGCTCCGTACTGATACATTTGAAATTAATTTTAAACTCTTCTGATACCCTAGTTTCTCTACTATTCCACTTATATGATCTCTGTCTATTGTTGAAGATATCGTATCGTGATGAAGTGGCTTTTCGATATTTTCCTTTACCTCTGAATTTAAGAAGACCGTTTTCACCTCGATACCTTGTTGTTGAATGGGAGAAACGTTTTTGGACGCCGAAGACGACGATACTGACGTCGAAGCGGCACGTAATCCCATTCATTAATGCAAACAAAACTATGAATATTTTGTATTATTGATTTTTATGTTGACTTAATTAAGTTTTTTCAAATAAATCAAAATTTATCGTAAACTAATTAAATCTGATTTATAATTAAAGGCAACACGATTTTTTTTAATTTAATTTTAAAGCTATATTCAAAATTTTTATTGCAAATATTACTCATCACATCATTTTAATAATTTCCTTTTTGCAATAATCATATAATCTTCAGTATATTCTCTTCGATTTTAATTCCAATCAAGTTCAAATTCTGCAATGAAAATCATATAGGAGCAAAATTAAATTTTGTTTAAAAAAAATATTTTGTGATTATATTTGTACAACTACAATATTTAAAATTTGTCTAAAAAAAGTCCTTTTCAAATATAACTTTAACTACATTTATGTTCTTTATAAATATATGGTGTATGTACCTAGTTCGTAACAGAAAAATGAAATTAACAATCGGAATTAGAGAAAAATTTTCAGTGATAAAAACAATCAATATGTGTATGTATGCATGTACAAAACAAACCATGTTTATATTTTAAAAATTCATAATATCTAGCTATTTTCCTTCCTACAGAGTAGTTAAGGAAAAAATTCACCAAAAACTGAATTATAATAAAAATAACAGGTATAATTTAAAGATTCCGTACATATTTATTCATACATAGCTAGCTACATCACAAACGATATACGATAATGATACAGGTCATATAATAATCATCCATTGATCTAGTTATCTGGAATAGTTGTTCAATAGCTTGTCTAACTGTTACATCATGTATGGCATGCACTATAGAATAGTAAATTAAAAAACCAGTAATTTTTAGTTATCACATTTTTTTATTTGAATTAGAAACCTACCTACATACATACATACGAATAATATTTTAATTCAAAATACTGAAACATGCAGCAAAAAGTAAACAAAAAATATTTATGTAAAAAAAAAAAAAGAACAAATGTTTCATATGATAACTAGAAAATTAGAACTCATCAAAAACCAATTCTGATTTCTAAAAGGTTCAGATAGAAACTTAAAAATTCAACAAAACATCTTTCTAAATAAAAACAAATATTTATGTATATGTACCTATGTTTTCAGTGAAACCATTGTATTCATGGCTCAAGATTTCAAATCCAAAATTCCATAATCACTTTGAAGAATAGCGAAATAGAAAAGATATTATTAATTTTAATTTAAATAATTTAATTAAAATGTATAATTTGTTTATCATTATCAAATAATTAAATTTTTACAGCATATGAATGTACAAAATAAAATAAAAAGATACCTACATATTTCTTAAATTTAACTGAGCTAAATAAATATAACTTAAAATATTCTTAATTATATTAATAAATCCAAACAATATAGTTATACACTGACTGTGCAGAATTAAATATTCAATTAATTATACTATTGTTATGTACCTAGATATTTTTACACATATGTATGTATATGTACATATATATTTGAATATACCTCTATGTTTTACAAAAATATTTTAGTAGGTACTTAATTTTACAGTATTTTTTTAGTCTTTATACTTAATACTACCTTTGTATATTTTACATGCAATATTTCTAGTGTAAAAGATATTTACATGAATTTGTTTTTTTTTTTTTTTTTTTTTCAAATAATAAAATCTAGAAATTCAATCCAACGTACATAGGTATTTCATTTTTTTTTTTTTAAATACCTGGAAGACGAAAAAAAACAATAAAATTTATAAAATTTAAATTTTTATTTTATTTTTTTAAAAAAATAAAAAATTAAGTTTTGAAAAAAAGAAGACCAATAATTGAATATTATAACAATGTGATTGTGGTGTTTTAAAAAAGCAAAAGAGACAAACAATTATTATAAATAGATACCAACAAATAATTAATAAAATAAATGTTAAATTTCTCTTAGGCTACTTTCAATACAAGTGAGTACCTATGTAAATATTTTTTTTTTAAATTTAGAACTCAAAAATATTCTTATCAAATATTTATGTTTGCAAAAATTACCGGCATCTTTATTGAAAAAAAAAATAAAGCAAAGAAATATAACTCTACATTTAACTCCGATATATATAGTAATTTATTTTTCATTTTCAAACAAACAAAAAAAAAAGAAAATGACTAAAAACTACCACTACAACGGAAATTAGTGTCTCAAAAGTATTTTTTTTTTTTATTTTTTAAATAAAACTGAGTACATATTTTATAAATTCAAGAGTTAATATTTCACTCTTTTTATTTTAAAAAGTTTTATTAATTTTTTTTTTTTCAATTTTATTATTCTAGGGTAAAATAGAATTAATTAATTATGAAATATTTTAAAATATAGAATAACAATTAAATTCGGATTTTATATGAATAAAGTATATTTAAATATATTATGGTATATTAGGTAAGTTCGTTTGTATGTATGTAATTATTAGATAAAGATAAAAATATACTAATACAGAGTTATTTACAAATAATTAATTTTAAAAACAAAAAAAAAACAAAAGAAAAAGTAAGTATATATAGGTGTATAGCAAATAAATATTATAAGTTAAGCTACATGAATAGTCTAAATTGATGACGATTGGAAACTACATGTTATTAATATTTAAAAAAAAAACAAAGCTAATAAAGCCTGTATTTTGTGTTAAGTAAATTTTAAAAATGTCATGTTTTCATAATTATTCTCCATCTGCTATTGTACTGAAACTTGAATTTACAAATCAATTGATTTACATACATATATCAAATTAGATACAAATAAATATACCTATTTAAACTATTTCATTCAATATCTACAGTTCTGTACTGGTTATTGAATAGATTTGTATAAATAAAAACTAAAGCAAAGTAGATAACAATATCTTGGTCTATTACACACGAACAGATTTATTGGGCAGATTCGATCGATAAGTCCATCAATTTATATACAATAATTACTATTATTAAATAAAATAAAAAATAATATAAAATAAATGATAATAAATAATTATTAGAATCAGCCGATAAATATGAAAAATAAAATTATTATTGATTTACAATTTAAAAAAAAAAAAAAAAACTAACTGAATATTCATTCATAAATTGATATTTTGAAAATAAAAATGTGTACAAATAACTGAAATTTTAACAAAAGATGTCGATAACTAAATAATTGTGTTTTTATTCTACGTCATTGATGTTCCAATAGCTTTTACAGTTAAATTTATTTTTTAATAATTTTATTTGCCATTAAAAATTACTAATAATGTTCAAAAATTATTTGAATGCACACCCCTATAGAATGATACATTAATTAAGCGCATCCCTATAAATTTTACATATGCATACACATCTGCTTCTCTTATAAACATCACACACACACACACACACACCACACACCACTCATACTATTTCAAAGCAAATTTCACAATTTACACAGCATTTTTACACTTTCAAATGAATTCTTTTTTCTATAGATTAATTATTTTCATATATTTTTTCAATATGCATACTTTATTTACATATTAAAATAATTATTTTTTAAAATTTAATTATGCATTTTCAATGAAATTTTATATAAAATATATGAAATTTCAGGCGTCGGTTTATTACGCGCCATCATCCATTCCATTATTATACATAGTATGTATATATATATATACACATACCACTACATACTTCAAATCAATTTTACACTTACTCTTTCTAGCATGCATATTTTCTTATTTGTGTATTCTTACATATTTCCTGTTGTATTTAGGAAAAAACAAAAAAAAAATTTCTTTTCTTGTTGAACAAAATATATATACATAAATTTATATATATATGTAGGCATCTATATGTGATTAAATAAAATTCGTTCATCATCACACAATAAAAATGAGCATGCTTGCTCTCCTTCCCTCGTATTATTTCGCATATTTAATGGCAAGAATTTTTTTTTCTTTTTTCCTTAAAAAAAAAATATCTCACACAAGAACTTATTCTCTATTAAAAATGAATTGAATAATCTTTCATCTAGCTCTTCTATTATATACAATATACATATGAAAACGTTCTACAAACGTACAACTTTTTTTTTTACTAAAAATTATAAAGAAGAAAAAAAAGTAAAATAAAAACTAATTATAATTAATATGGCAGATATTCACTCACTATTTTCTGTTCCAAATATTTCTTTTTTTCCAATTCACTTATAAATTAATCTCCACATGATAATGTTTATTTATTCCTTTTGTATTTTCTTTTATTAAATTAAAAAAGACAAAAAATTAATTCCAACACTCAACACTATGCGATGATTTAGAAAAAAAAAAGCGTAGTATAGTTGGTTTAAAGAAAGAAAAAAAAAAAGTCGACTCCCAGCCCTTTCGTTCTTTGAAATTTTTCTTTTTCTTACACTGTGTGAATTCACCACTATTAAAAATTTTTAATAGCTCATCAAAAAATATTTTTCTTTAAAATTATTTAAATTTTCAGATTTTTACACTATTTGAAAATACACAAAACACTTCTGTCTGCAATAAAAGTTAGTTTTTAATTAAAAAAATTAATTTTCTTATGGAAAATTTTATATTTTTCTGGCTGCCCACAAATGCTTGCTTCTCTTCGACGATAGCAATGGCGGCGGTTTTCTCGCTTATTTGATCAGTATTCAAACTTCATGTGCTTACCGTATGGAGGCGATAATAACAATAAAAATGTTACAACAAAACAGTTTTTTCTTCTTTCTTTTTTTTTCTCAGTCACAAAATTTTTTTTAACAATTTTAATTATAATGAATTAAAAAGTAAATAAACACACCTAATTAAAAATTTTTTTATTTTCGATGATCTGCATCAAATCAGCTATTTCACAAATATGTAATAAGTAGGCTTCATTTCATTTTATCCGAAGGTATCTATGCTGAATTTTTTTTATAATTCTACTTGAATTTCCGTTACTTATTGAACATTTTATAAAATTTATTCATTCAATTTTAAAAAGTGGTTAACTTAACTGCACATTAACATTAGAAAATCCAAAATATCGCACTTCTGTTTCAATCAAATTAATTGCACTAACAACACATTTCAGTTTTAAAAACAGAAAAATTATCACTTAACTATTATATTTACTCTTTTTTTTCCTTTCGAAAATTTCCACTTTTAAATTAGAAATCATGTTTTTATTTATTTCACATTTTCACAAATGCACAATTTCATTTATTACATCATTATAAATGATGATGTTTTGATGATGTGTGATGAAATTCCGTGTACATGCGTCTTTCGTTCTTATCTAAAATCATAGTACAGAAGATTTTCGAAAATCTTCCTGCTGAAAGTAAACATAATAAAAATCTTTTAAGAAAGTTATAATTTGAAACATTTAAATATAATGTTTTTGATTCTTTAATTTCATTTATAAAAAAAAATTTAAAAAGAAAATTAGTTTTCAAAATTAAAAAATATACCAAGGAAACTTTAAAAATCACTCAATAGATGTCGTTTCGACAACTAAAGTTTTTATCCTTTCGTTTCTTCTTAATAATCACATGTCACATCACTGGCAATGTGTAGACTTCAAAATTTATTAAATATTTTATTTATTAAGAAAAAAAAAATAAATGTAGATTACAAAAAATATTTACCGTTTATGAAATATGAAATTCCTTTCTCCAATAAGAGTTACTTTTGATCTCCTTGATATATTGACATTTATTATTAATTTCCATTGTTATAATCCTACTTGCTACGAGATGCATTTCATTTCATCCCCTAAAAACAGTTTTTTTTTTTTTTTTAAATTGTATTATAAATGTTGAAAAATGAATAATTTTATCTTATAAGTTTAAATATGCAACACATCAATTTCCTATAAACAAAAATAATTTTTAAATAAATTTTAATTATTAAGGTAAACACAAATAACAAGTTTTAACCTCAAACAATTATTAAAAAACTCATAAGAATAAATTTTTTTTTAAAATAAATATTCAAATAGATGTAAATAATACATATGTTTATTTTTTTACATATAAACATATTGTTTTCTTTAATGAAAATTTAATTAATAAATTCTTTTAATAGCTTATACCCTTGACATCTAATTGAACTATTCAAAAAATATTCCGAGATTAAATTCCACACTTCTTTTTTTATTTTTGATAATTGAAGAAAAATTATTTTTTAATAATAAATCAACAAATAGTGATATTGACAAAGTATAAATTGAATAAAAAACAAAACTTCAAGTCAAAAAACATAAAATAGTTTAAAAAAAAAAATATGCGTAAAAGACAAATGATTAGATATTGTTTCCTAACTAGCTTTAATTAAATTAACTTTCACTATGAAAATCATCTCAAAAATTTTATTTTAATTATGAATTTTTAAAAATATCTAAACAAATAATAAAAAATATTAATTAAAAAATTTAAAATAAAACCAAAAAACGTATTAAGATACCACCGGCACCAGATACCTATATACTTCATTTATTTAATAAATTCTATTTAAAGTAATCTGTTGTTATTTTTAATTACCTTGGTAATAATAAATTAACAAATTAAAAATGAGATAGGTAAATTATTAAAATTATTTGTTTGATTTTTTAAATACGTTAGGTACATATCTTTAAAGACGACTATTTTTGACTAAATCAGATGTTTACTGACGGATAAATAGAAAAAATAGATTGACATATGTAGGTATATGTAATTCGTTGATTTTTATGTGATTGATTTAATTATAAATTTTCAAAAGGCACACAAAATTATGAACACTTTTATGAATTTAAAGATAATCTGGTTTGCAGAATTTGCATATAAGATGACTTTTTAGTTGTTCATAGTAAATACCTAAATAAAAAATTCAAAATTATAAAATTCTGAATTGAAAATCAAATGAAATATTTCATAATATTAGAAATACCTATTTGTTGCTTTTAGACAGTTTTTGCACAGATTTAATGTTCAACTTAAAAAAACAATACAAATATGAACATCTACCTGTTCATTTTTGATAGAGCTACGATCTTGTTGAGAATTAATTAATAAATATGCATATTTTGATTTGAAATTGTTGATATAATATTGGTCAATAAATAAATAAATAAGATACTGATATCAAACGAAGACTTATAAATTTTTCAAAAATTGGAAAAAAAAATAAAAATAAGGACAAAAAAAAAGTATCTGTTCAATTTTAATATGAATTGTATTTTGAATAGAAGGAAATCTATCAATCTTAATTTCTTATTATTTTACGTTTAAATTTTACTCACTTACCTGTTACCCAATATCTCTGTATAAATTTTAATTTCTTTTTTTCTTTTTCTTTTTCAATAATTATATATTTTTAAAATACCTACTTTATTTAAAATAATTAAATTATTATCAAATAAAAGACAGACAACTATTCAACAACTTCTGTCAAATCTAAGATTTAAATGTCACCTAGTCATGAATAATTTTCTAAATTATTAAATTTATTTTTGTTCTTATAATGTACATTATTATTATTATATTTATCTATAAAATTCCTGGATTTCAATTTCTTAAAATTACTTATTTGAAAAAGATAAATACAGATGAGAATGTAGGTAAATACTATGGATTTTTTGTCCCACGAAATCCAATGAAATTTATTATAATTTGTATAAATATAAAACCAAATTCAATTATATTTTCCTATTTAATCTTTTAACTTTTCTATTTATATAAAAAAAAAAAAAAAAAAAAAAAAAATTTAAATATTAATAAAAAATACGATATGATATGTACATCTTTCCCTAAAGGACAATAAGCAAACCAGTCAAAATTTAATCAAATACAAAAATAACTAAAAATGTACAAAATAAATTTTATAAAAATTTATAAAGAATATATTAAAATAATTTATACTTACTTTTTTTAAATAATTTAAGAATTATTAATTATAAAATTATTATTTTCCTTATAAAAAGCCAAAGTTAAAAGATAAAAAATTTGCAACTCTACTCGCGTTGCCTTAATGGATTACTGGTCAAATATTTTACAAGTGTCGCACATGTTTCATACCACCGATAGATGGTGTTCTAATTATTTACGAGAATAATTTTTTGAAGAACACATGCAAACACAATCCAAAATCCAAAATATATATGTATTTTTAAATACTTTTAAATTAATACACACTTTTTTTTTCAAATATTCATTTTATTTTTAATGCTTTTTTTTGTATATTTTTTTTTTCATTTTTCTTAAAGTTTTCATTTTTTTTTTTGTTTTTTTGTTTGTTTTTCTTTAATATTATACAGGTTGTCCAGTCAAGTTCACTATCGCACTTAAATTTGGACATTTATCTAATTTTTCAGCATCAATTTGAAAATCCTTGGGTACTCGTCTCCAATTCTGTGCATCGAAATAATAAAATGTTCCTCGTTCTTTTGTACCACTTTTTTCGTAATGGTTTATACCAGGAATACGTGTAATCCAAACTTTTTCTTCAATATGATACCTCCATTCACGACTATGTCTAGAATTATTTTTTTTACTTAGTTTATATTTCAATTGAAAACAAAATTTTAACACATTACGGCCAGTTGAAGTTATATCTTAAATTTGAAAATAGTTAAGTTTCTCGGTAATTTATAACGTGAACTAATGTTAAACATTACGAACAAAATATGTTTGAAAAGCCCAGATACAAGTAATTGCCGCAAAAAATTGTAATCGACCGTTAGGTAAGTGTTATATCCAGCCGTAATGTTAAAACAAATAAGATGATACTTACAGTTCTGCTGCCGCCGCTAATTGCATCACATCTCCAACGTTTGTATAAAACAAAAAGAATAGTAAATCATCTTTGTATTTTTTCAGTGTTATACTCGCTAATTTATCTCGTATTGATACATTAACCAAATATTCGGGCGGCACATTGTATTCTATATCTTGCGGTCTATAAAATTTAAAATAATTTATTTAAAAATGTAATTTAAAAAAAAATAATTTCATAATTTACCTGCAAGGTTGATCTGCAAATGGACCAGCAAAAGTTGGATGCAAATTCTCCTGTGAGTTTAAATTTAAACCTAATCCCGTCAGATCCTGGCCCATAGCTAAAGTAACTAAATTTGGATCAGATTCCGCCGCACGTATAAATGTTAACAGTCCAACCATACCAAATTGATTATTTACCATACTGGCAGGTATATTTGTGACTTTGCCTAGTTAGAATAATAAATAAATTAAATTTTTTACTCTAATATCTAAGATTTGTGAATAAAAAATGACTATATAAAGAAGACCAAAGACAACTCACCATCAGGTGATGTTTGAACACCCCTCTTCATCACAGCTTTATCTATTCCTGAACTGGAATCATTTTGCATGTCCATTCCAATACCACCGGTAATACCAGATGAAGAATTCTTTTCTGTACCATCCATACTTCCAGGCATTCCACCAGGCGTTGAACTACCATCGGTTATTTGAGTTCCAGGTAACGCAGGAAAATCTTCATTAGACATTGTAAACTCTGACTGTTCAGATGTTGGCTGTTTTACCATTCCCACTACGATAGCAAATGTCAAAAATAAATTAATTAATAAAAAATAAAAATAAAAAATCAAAAAAGCAAAATAATTTCAAAAAGAGAATGACAGAAAATTTCATTGTCATAAAATAACATGAATTGGAAAATTAATCAAAATAAAAGACAATGTTCACAGTGAATGCAACAAATATTCCCAGATACCATTAAAGGACCGTTATACACACTTTTTTTTTAGATACAAAAATAGAAAAAAAAAACAATAACTAAATGAGCGAAACACAACATTGTCATGGAATAAACAAAATATTGTTAGACTTTAAAATAGAATAAAAATTAACAATAATCAAACACATTTTTAAAAAAAAGTTTTATATAAACTCACAAGAGATTAAGGAATTACCATAAGGTTTACTTCCAGGTGGTTGTAATGGATTTGTCTGAGGCAGTGACTGGTCATTTTGACCACGAGCATTCGTCAGTGATGGAAACTCAGAGAGATCAAGAAGTGGTGGCGTAGATGTATCGCCAGCACTTCCACCAAAAACTGAATGGAAATTATTAAGTGCATTGCCTGCACCCACACCACCTCCTGAACCAAAACCTCCTCGAGAGGATTGCATAAATGATCCCATACTTGACTAAAATTACAATAATTATTTAATTTTATTTGTCAAAAAAAAAAAATATGAATTTCATTATAAACAAATACCATAGGACCACTTCCCAATCCTTGCATTGTTCTACGATCACCAAAAGCTCGTTGACCAAAAAGATTTGCTCGACTGCTATTTGCAATTTGAGGAGGACCTCCACCACCAACCGAAAGCTGGGCATTTCGATTAGGTGACAGCTGAGATTGTTGGGACTGACCATAGGTTGTTCCCCCTAAAATTTTTCCATTAAAGTTTATAATAAAGTATAAAAGTTAATTGCTTTTCAATTTTTTTTTTTAATTTTTCACCTGGTGGGAACATTCCTGACGTTGGAGTAACATGTCCAGATAAAGAACTTCCACCAAAACCACTTGTACTTCTACCACCTAAAGAAGCATTTGCTATACTTCTTGGAGGCTGCTGAAAATTCAAATTAGCCATAACCTTAAAAAAAAAAACATTGAAAATTTCATTTTATAACTTTCAACAAATGAAAGTGGCATGAAAATATACACATAATAGAATTTCATCACAGATGGTAATATAAATCAGTCACTCATCATTGAAGTTAAAAACAAAATACATACTGTTAATGAACTTAGTTTCGCAATGCACAGGAATTAAAAATGAGTTTAGAAATTTTATTTGAAATCTATGATAAATATTTTTTGTTTCTATATTTTATTAGATTCATAGAAATCTGACTGATTTACCACATATGTGTGCATATATTTTTTAATTAGCAGTGTAATTTATTACCACAATTTAGAAATTCTTTATTGTTAAAGGTACGAAACCACAAAATGTAGATTTGTTACTTTTTTATACCGAAGGAAATACACAGAAATTATAAAACAACTAGAATATAATATTCAATTTTCATAAGAATAATAGTCTCACGTGCACAATTTATAAACATAAGTATATTTATACTCTTTGAATAATTACATATTAAATAAAAATGTGTACTTACACATATACTTACCTATAAAATAAGTTGAAATAATCATTCAATATCAAATGGGCAAAAGCCACATTTACCATTCCACAACGAGAAAAAAAATTAATATATTTTGGCTTTGATGTTCTTTGTTGGTATTTCTTTTCTCTAATTCTTTCAGATTTTTATTCCAGACCAAACAAATTATACAGATTATTATGTTTTTATTTTTTCTCCAAAATCAAATGAATGAATAACAAAACTTGCACTACATACGATTATTATTTTACGATCTCGAATGCATATTACTATAATATAAAATATTCATTTAATAAAGTTTACCAGAAAATATGAGAACAATTTATTAAAAATTTCTTATTCTTAATTTAACATGGCAAATAAGAAACAAAAACGGAGACTAGCCTGTGGATGGAGACACAAAATAAAAAAAAAAAGAAATAAAGTTTACTCAAATAAAAGGATCACCAAGGGTCTCTTGCGCACAACACAAATTTACTATTGTTCAAAGAGGAAAAAAAAAATTATCAAAAAAATCAAATTAAATTTCACTTTTCACAAATTTTATATATTTTCTAGAATTGTAAAACTATTAGTATTAAAAAATTTATAATTTATATATGAAATAACACATGCACTATAAAGAAATACTCGAAAAAATCTTTGATCAAAACTGACAAAATTCTCTCCAAACAATGGTATTAGTAGTAGCCATTTTGAAAAAAAAAATTCAATACGGTCTACTACCAGTGATATTAACGGTAACGTAATTTCAATTCCTGTTTTTGACAGTAATTTCAAACTACAATCCGACAACAGTAATTTTTTTTATAATAAAAAAACAATAATTTACTTTTACCGTAACTTTATTAGTTATTAATATTATTATAAGAAGATGAGTCCTTAATTCTTTTATTGTATATTGTTTATTTTTTGAGGTATTGAATTTTGAGTTTCATTCAGCTTGTGGGGTTCCAGAGAGTTCTACATTCGTTTGTAAGAGAAAATGATAAAATTTTCACGGTGAATAAAAAAAAATCATCATGATTACCGATGCCGCAAATTTTGCCTATTACTTCCATGATGTCCACTTTATGCTACAAAAATACTTTTATTAAAAGATTAAAAATTTTAAATTCTAATTTAACTTCGATTATACAGTCATATAAACCCTGCAACGATGCAATGAGTATGGATTTTGGAATTTGAAATCAAGCGAAATGTTTGACATAAATATGACATGTCATAAGTCATAACTCATAAGTCATTTCTTCTATAGACGAGGTGTAATAAAGTGATTCTTAAATAATTTTTAATTTCTAATTAAATATAATGACGTTTATATTAATTTAGTGCTGCATGATTTTCACATAGTTTATGGCAAAACAACAAAAGAATTTTATATTTATTTCCAGATTACCTTTGATCTTTAGTACTAAAACAATACAACTTAAAAATTAAAGAAAAATGTTCATTTGGGATTGGTTCACTGGTGTTCTAGGTTACCTAGGTAAGCAAAAATCAAATAGCTAATAATTATTAAAATTTATTTATAAATTTATAATATAATTGTTGAATTACCTTATTTTCACGAAATGATTTTGTTTAAAATTCATTTTTACATATTCGCTTTTGTTCACATACGACGTTCAAGTGTTGCAAATATTTGAAAAATTGCCAACACATTATTAAGAAAAAATGTGTGTTAAAAAAAGGAAGATAAGCTAATTTCAATGTCATAAATGTGAATATTTACAAATAGTCAAATACTACGTCTTTTTATTATTTCCTTTTTTTTTAAATTTTAAATAGGGCTATGGAAAAAATCAGGAAAACTATTATTCCTTGGTCTAGATAATGCAGGAAAAACAACATTATTACATATGCTCAAAGACGACAGATTGGCACAACATGTACCAACATTACATCCCAGTAAGTTAAATAGATTTACATTTTATTTTTGATTTAAAAAGTCTTAAATTAAACTGCTAAATTGATTGAAAAAAAAAATAATTAAAATGATAATAAGAACGTGAAAATTTCACGTGTTTAGAAATATGTATAAAAATTTCATAATATTGCTTAAACTAAAATATGTATATTATTTAAAAAAAAAAAAAAACTAAATACAATGACGCATAAAAAGATGAATAATTTATGTGGTTAAACAGGTAACACCAACACCTTAGAAGAGATTATAGAATTACTAACTAACTAATATGAACAAGATAAGTTGTCCTATCCTAGTAGTAGTAGTCCTAGATATCCTAAAACCATTTTTATATCACATTTAAGTTCCACTTTTAGAAGATAATATTCCACATTCTGAAATGACTTCTGAAATTTTTATGAGCTAGAGTTACAATCTCCACTTGCTGTTCTCAATTTTCCACATATTTATTACGTGTCGTACAAAATACTTTTTTTTTTTTCATTAAAAAGTTACTTTAAAATTTTTTAATTTAAAATTATTTGTTCTCGTATATGGAAAG
The DNA here is from genome assembly GCA_939192795.1 of Bombylius discolor. Taxonomy (NCBI): domain Eukaryota; kingdom Metazoa; phylum Arthropoda; class Insecta; order Diptera; family Bombyliidae; genus Bombylius; species Bombylius discolor. The sequence continues at coordinate 42,542,206 of OW584238.1, read as the reverse complement.
AAATTAAATAATTTTATCATTTGTTTTCATAAATTTTAACACATTTTTTTGGTTTTTTTATTTCAGCATCAGAAGAATTATCAATTGGAAATATGCGATTTACTACCTTCGATTTAGGTGGTCACACTCAAGGTATGTAAATCTTAAAAATTTCGTTTAAAAACTACCTACTTTTTTTTTACTAAAAACAATTCCTAATTATTTTAATTTTCAAAAGCACGTAGAGTTTGGAAAGACTATTTCCCAGCCGTTGATGCGATTGTATTTTTAATAGATGCATGGGATAGAGGCCGATTTCAAGAAAGTAAAGATGAATTGGATTCATTATTAACAGATGAAGCATTATCGAACTGTCCAATCTTGATATTAGGTAACAAAATTGATAAGCCTGGTGCTGCTAGTGAAGATGAATTAAGAAATGTATTTGGCCTATATCAATTAACAACTGGAAAGGTTAGTGTTTATAATGAGAAACCAATGTCTTTTATTTTCAATATCTTCTGTATTTTATTTTTTTAAATTTATTTATTTTTTATTTTTTGCAGGGAAAAGTCGCAAGATCAGATCTTCCAGGACGTCCACTTGAATTATTTATGTGTTCGGTTTTAAAACGTCAGGGCTATGGAGAAGGTTTCCGTTGGTTAGCGCAATATATCGATTAAAAAGTCATAATTAAACATGATAAATTTCTTAATAAAAAGAAAATATATATATAAAAAATTCAATAACAATAATAAAACAATGCAGCTAATAAAGCTAACGGAAACAAAAACAAAAAACAAAAACAAATCATAAGCCTTGAGAAAAAATTTTCAAAAATTATACAAATCACCAACGTCATTTTATCCAACTTTCTGTCTTTAAACAAATTAAATTCAAATTCAATTAAACAAAAAAAAAACCATAATACAAATAGAACACAATTTATTTAAGTTCATTCAAAATATTACCTACACATATACATATATTTTATTTTAATTTGATTTTGTAATTTAAACGGGAATAAGAAACAGAAATTTTTCCAACAAAAATGGTAATTGGTTTTTTGGTTCTCTTTAAATGTTGTAAAAACAATTTCATGTTTTTTTTTTCTTTTTTGTATTATATTGAAAAAAATTAGGTTTTAAATTTATGTATTTAAATAAGGAAAAGGAAAACAAAATTAATAGCATAATTCGGTTCCGTGTTTAGTATTTTTTTTAAGGTAATTAATGTAAACAAAAAAAATAAATAGAAATTTGAATCTTCATTGATAAATATATCACCTATATGAGAATTATAATGCAATCTAAAACGGAAACTACAGAAAAAAAAAGGATAATAAATGAGAAATTTGTTTTTTCTACCTAAAATTTAATTTTTTTTAATTTTTTTATGAAAGTTTGAAATTTTCTAACTTTTCTTTCACTTTATTTTGAAAACTATGAAAAACATAGTATTTTTTTACAGAAGAAATATTTAGAGGATATTTTAACAAAAATTTTGGCCTAAAAAATTGAATTTTGATTGGGTGGATTTTTTTTATTGATTTTAAAAATTTCAAAGATTTAAAGAGACCTTTACAAATTTAAAAATTTATTTAATTAATTTACAAAACATAAATTTTACAATTTCGATTTTACCAAGCCTTGAGCACCATCAACATTATAACTCCTAAAAAAAATTAAAAAATATATTACAAACTATACTCTTCGAAAATTTAATAAATGCAATATCTGGTATTTCACTACAATAAACAAAAGCATTAAAATAGAAATTCAATTACAATTGCAATTCTTCATTTTCTTGAAGTTTTTCAAAAAATGATTGTACATGTTGTTCAGTCACTTTATCAAGTGACGGTGGATTCCAATTTGGTTGTTGATCTTTATCAATTAAAAGAGCTCGTACACCTTCTTTAAAATCACTATTTTCTAAATGATGAATAACCAATCTATATTCCATTTTAAGGCACTCTGTAAGTGGAAGTTTTGCACCACGATTAATTTCTTCGAATGTGACTTTCAAGCTAGTTGGTGACATTTTTTTCAAAAGCTAAAAAGAAATGTTCATTTGAAATTTTGAAAATTCGAAAATTTATTATGAGGTACCTTTAATATTTGTTGGGACCATTCACTTTTATCATTTTCAAGATTGTTGATGATTTTCTCAACTGAGGGTCCATCAAAAAGTTTATTAATATTTTCCGATTGTTTTACTAATTCAGATTCAACTTTTGATGAGGTATTAAATTTATTAAGAATATTTGGAATTTCTGATTGACTTTTTGTTTTTAACAATTTCTCTTCTAATTCAGATAGTTTTGAACTTTCACAGTAATGTGTTGCAACCCCAATGTTTTTAACATCTTCACCTTTTACTCTAAAACCACTTAATCCAAGGAACAAACCTAATTTACCTTGTAAACGAGGTAAGAAAAATGAGCCACCAACATCTGGGAATAAACCGATAGCTGTTTCTGGCATTGCAAATAATGTGCGTTCAGTTGCAACACGATATTTTCCATGCACTGATAAACCAACGCCACCACCCATTGTAATACCATCAATAAATGCAATGTAAGGGATTTTATAATTTCCTATTAAAGCATTCATTCGATATTCTTCATGAAAAAATAATTTTGATTCTTTAGTTGGTCCAGCTTCAACAACTGCTCGAACATCACCACCAGCACAAAAACTTTTATCACCAGCACCTTTAATAATAACTAATTGTTTTGTATTTTCCCATTTTTTTAAATTTTCTGTTATTTGACGAACCATATCCAAATTAATTGCATTTAAAGCTTTAGGACGGTTTAATGTTATGATACCTTTATCACCATATTCTTGTGCTAATACAAGATCTGTATTAGTTGTCTTCATTCTTTTAACAAATGTTGGTGTTGAACGGAAACCTTTAATTCGAAGTAATTTCTGTAAAATCTAAAATAAACAAACAAAAACTTAATTAAAAAGTTATGAAAACATGAATTGATGGGATGGGATATTGAAAAACTCTGAATTGAATGCAAATAATAATTGATGAAGACAAGAATAAATAAAACGTAGAACAAAATTAGAATAATAAGTGAACCATTTGAAAAAATTATTAAAACTCAAATTTTATATGAAAAATTTAAAATTTTATTTTAAATATAAATTTTACATTTGTGATTTTTTCATATCATTAAAAAAAATTTACAATTTTAGTTTAACTATAAAAAACAAAATACCTTCAAGAGGCTTTTTTTCTTTTTTAATTTAAATAAGTTGTGCTTTACCATTTAATATTAAATCAGATATCAATTGATATGGTATAATATGTTGAGAATCTTTAATTAAATCAACTTCTTCATCATCTGTTCCAACAATAACACTTGAAACTGTTTCATTAGCTTTAACAAAAACATGATTCATTAAATTTGGTTTTATAATTCTTTGTTCAACATCAGATGATCTTTGTAAATTTGGTATATATTGTAATACAGTTTGTTGATAGAAATCTTCAACATTTTTCATATAATCTTTAGCATATTTAAATTCTTCTTTTGATAAACGTTTATCTTCATCTTTACGTGATTGTTCTTCATTTATAATATGTGCTGTATACATTTCAATTTTTTTTAAACGACAACGTAAATAACTAACAATAATATAACGTATTCTTTCAATTTCCATACGATGTGCAATTGAACGAAAATCATTTTTATCCAATAATTTCATATTTTCTTCCATATGTTCTAATTGACCTAACATTAATTCTAACATTTCAGTTTGTTGTGGCAAAATATCTGGTGAAAATTTTTCATTTAACCATGCATTTTCAATATTTTCTAATACTTTTTGTGCTGTTATTAACTCTTCATCGTCATCATTATCATTGACACCATCATTACCAACAAATTGTTCTAAGTTAATACTATTATCATTATCCATTTGACTCTGAAAATGAGGAGAAAAATAACAAATAACATTTGAATTGTTCAGGAAAAAATATATGTGTTTAGTTTATGTTTAATGTGTAAAACATACATAATTAACTCTACAAATTTATTTTTCACAACTACATACTCCATGTATTTTTGTAATTAAATTATAACACTTCACTTTCTAATTGAGAAACATGATAAAATAAGATCGATGTGAAACCGTAAAATTCCGAAGTAAATGAGCATATCATAATCTGGTAGCAGGTACTATGCATGTAGTATGCGGTAGTCGGTACTGAAAAACTGATTTTGTAACCTACTCATTCTCAGTAAGAAGAACTATCATAATACTCCTACGACATAATTATTGTCAACGAAAAAAAACGAAAATGATACACATTACCATGAAATTTAAGAGAAATCCTTGTTTTCCAAAAAATAGTACAAAAATTCTTGAATCTGGAGTGTAATATCTTTGCAACCGCTACTAATAGCGAGTCATGTAAGGATGTAAGTAGAGATATTTTAGATAGTTCAAAACTAAAAAACTTTCTAAAAATATGGAGGATAAGGTGGAATTTTTCAATATCAAATTTGTACTAAAATTAGCGATATCTTTCAAGTCCACCATCCATGCCTTGAAGGAAAAAAGGCTATAGGTGTTAGTTTTGCTCGTAAAAAGTATTTTAATAATTTTAATTACATTCAACAAAGAATTATAGAAAAATATAAAGAAAGATTTAGTCGTCGACCGGTGTGTGTTTAAAATAAACTAAGTTGCACTACAATCTACAATGAAAATGTAAAAATCAGAAGAGAATTTGTTAAATTACTTGATGATGATTAAACTTACCATAATTTAGTAAAACAAATAATAAAATTAAATAAATTAAATGATTATTATATTACTGGTACAACAAGCAGCAAATATGACGATTGACGATCTAAGTATCTAACTTAATTTCTATTGACAGTTGAGTGAGATTCTTTTTGTACTGGAAATTGGAATATAACTGGAATATTTGACAGTTTTTGAAGCCGTCTACATTCGAGATATTGTAGTCAATATTGCTTTTGATTTATTTTAATTTTTAATTTAATGTTTGCAACTACTGCAATAAAATATAACAAAAATTATGAGATTTCGAAGGTCAAGATTTATTAAAAAAATTAATCAATACTGTTATATTCTCATCCAATGGCAGCGAATTTGGTACAATCCTTATCAAAAAGAATAAAAACCAAAGGATTGATTTTTAAAGTATAAAAATTAATCAAATTTACCAAAACCTAGTTGATCGCCTGAAAAGAAAAGAAAAGAAAAGAATTTGTTACTAAAAGTAGTTTTTTTGCGTTAAAAAGTTTCACTTACATTACTAATGGGCTGAATCCCCTATCTCCGGAACTTTTATAATTCTAACAAACTCGAAATATTTTTATTGAACAAGATTAATATTAAAATATTGAAAAAAACAATAAATAAAAAAGCCAAAATGACGTTAATTTTTTATCGTTCTAGCAAGCCAGTAAGTCAATGTTAGGGTCATTGACAACGAATGTAATCAAATTTATTTATTCTTTATTGATATAAATTTATTATGTGTATCTGCTTATTTGGATTGTTTTAAATATTTTTTTTTCTTTTTTTTATATTATAAGTAGGTAGTATTAATACATACATATTTATTTGATTAACATTTAAGATTTTTTTTTTTTTTTTTTTGAATATTTTCTAAATAAAAAGAAATGTAAAATTTTTTTTGTATGCTCCTTTTTTTACATACATACATTCATATACATACATATATGTACAATATATGTACTGTACCTGAATAAGACAAAAAAACTATGAATCAAACTTTAAAGTTTTCCAAGGAGCAATTATAATAGACTAGAAATCAGTCAATCAGAAATATGCGATGATACACCCTACATGAACTGTAAACAAACTGTTATATCTTAAGTACAATCTCTACCCAACTTTGCCAACACACAGCGTCAATTGATGTAGCACTGTGGCGACAGAAGAAATAAGAAATGGTAAAGGTAATATAATTCGTTAAATGTTAATAGGGTTAATAGAGTGCACCTCGGTATTTTATGTGAGATGAATTATTTTTTGATGATTTATTATTTTTATTTTACTATTATTTGAAATTTTATTCAATACAAAGGAAATACTAATTAATTTCTTTTTTATATGGACTATTTGTTGGTGTATTCAGTACCTATGTAAGTAAATGCTTTAATTAATTTTCAAATATGATAGGAGTATTAAATTAATTTTCGATGTCACTATATTATTTTTAAATAGAAATTTAACATTTTAGTAATTTCTTAAATTTTAAAAATATTTTAACCTGTTTAACTGATACAAACACTGCACGCGATGCACTAACCGTGCAAACACCACCTCCAACAAAAGCAAGAACAGGTGATATTTCAAGTGTCCATTAACTAACAATTTTGTATTTTTATTATTAACTTGTATGTGTTTACTTATGTTCACATTTTTTTAAAAATTGTTCTTATGCCTCAGTATGTCCACATACCCGAGTATCTATATATGTAGCCACATATAATTTAAATGTACATAGGTACCTATATATTATCAAGTTTTTTTTTTACAAACGAAACGGAAAGTATAAAATCATTTCATTACGAAAAGTCGTATATACTGGTTGGTTTAGTTTTAATTTAACAGAGCAGTGGTATCATTTTAAAAGTTTCTTAACCTTTTTTTTTTTTTTTTAATTTGATCAAATTATCTGAAATCCAACATGAATCGTTTATTAATTTTTGTCATTGGTTTATTCATATTCATACATAACGCAAATGCGCAAGTAAGTTAACATTATTTTTAATTATTAATTTTCATCAAATACATCATTATTTTTTTTTATGTAACGTTTACATATTAGGATTATCTGAAGAAAAAAAATATTGAATTTCAAAAATAATAAGAATCTTATTATTAATATAAAAGCATTAATTATGAGTATCTACTTTTTTTTTTAATTTTCAAATTACATGCATTACATTACATTACATAATAATTGTATCTACATATTATTAATAGCAATTAGTTTAAATATTTTGTTTATACGAGTAAAGCATAGGTATCCCAGTTGCAAAAATAGAATAAATCTTTTAAAAATATTTTATTCGGAACTTATTACAAAAAATCAATTAGTTCTACTTTAATAAATTGATTCCACTTATGATTCTGTATAAATACAACAATGATTTCATTATAAACATTAGAGAGACCAAAATAAGAATTTTTTTTATGCAGAAAATCGATTCAAAATTATGTAGATGGGAATTAATTTTTTACCGCCCACGACATCACTACTTATGTAAAAGTAATCCATATTATTTTTTTCATATATGGTAATTTAAAGTGTAGTCAGTTAAAATAAATTGATCTTTAATAATTTTGAAAACAATATTTTTCCAATTGAAAATTATTTTTTTTAAGATGCTCTAGTTGAAAACAAAAATTTCAATTTCGAATACAACATACTCCTATGTCTTGTTTTATGCTATTTAAAATAAATAATTTCTTTTTTCAAATCATTGCATGGTAAATGGTAAATCTTAAATGTTTTATCGTGTTTGTAAAAAAAAAAAAAACTGGAAAAAAAGAAAACAAATTAGAAAGAAAATTTCAATTAAAAAGAAAATTGAGTTTTTTATCAGATTTTTATTTATTTATAATTTTTTTCTTCTTATTAAATTTTAAAGAAGACACATGATGTACTATAATCTAAGCAAACTAAATAATAATGTTCACACATCGCAAAAATATGCTTTAATTTCAATATGTAGGTACATATGTATAACGTATATACTCTAAATTTTCAAATCATAAATATTATATAAATAGCATGAACAATATTTATTTATTCAGTTTTATATTTTTATTAACTTGAAATATTAATACATTATGTATTTATTTATTATTTATTAATGAATTGAAAGGTTTATGTACAAAAATTTACATAAAAGTCGTGTATGTATACATACTTAATTAAAAAATTTACAAGAATTAAAAGTGCGTAAAAAAAACTGAACTTACTTTTTTTTGCATATACATATGTAGAATGTACATATGTTTCTGGTTTAGCATTTTTTTTTTATTAAAATAACAATTAGTATATTTTACTATAACTCAAACATCCAGGTAATTCATTCACTTTACCTAAAACATTTAATTTTTTGGTAATTTGATACTTTCTTTTGAAATGACTGAAAAAAAAGTACAAAATTAACATTTTAAAATTCTTTGCATATTTTTTATATAAGTATATAATAAAGAGACTAAAAATAGAAAAAAAAACAATTATCATATATATTTTATTTTTTACTCAAATTTTTATTTCTATACTTTTGAATTGCGTTATTGGAACTCCTTTGTTTAAATGATATATATACATATACATATATAGCACATACGCGTACACCTATCTAAATTTCTTAGCTTTAAGTATATTTATTCGAAGTACATAAATACCTGTTAAATGAATTATTTATGTCTATATCAAATACACAATATGTTTTTTCTTTTTGGTTTGAGACATACATACATATGTATATCAAACATATGTATATCAAACATATGCCACATTTTGTATATATGTATGTATTTTATTTGATGAACTTTTTTTTCTTCATTTTAACCCTCTTCTACTATACAATTGGTTTCGAAAAGTAGAACTTTTAATCTTATTTAACTTAAATCCATATATTTTCTTTTCGTAAGATAATCTTATAGCTCATGTAATATATTTTCAAAATTGGTGTTTTTGATATTAAAGAAATTTAAAATATGTACCTTGTATGTTTGTATTAATGCGAAAATTAAATTTTGGTTGTTTTATAGAATATCAATAACATATTTATTGATATACATACATATGTATATGTATATATTGCTTGATAGGTATATAATGCTTTAAAGGATTCATTAATAAGAAATAAAAAATAAAATGTTTATTTTTTTAACATATTTCAATTTTATGTATGCATATAATTTATGTATATGTATGTACATAAATGTAACATATATAAGAATAAAATTCTCTATAATTATATCAATTTGAAAACAAATACCTAGGTATAACGAAAAGTAAACATTATAACTATAACGATTTTTTTTTCTAGTTATTTTTACGATTGTTTGATAATTAAAAATTTAAAAATTTTAATGTCATCAGAGCATTATAAACAAGAAAAAAAGCATTATGTAAATATTCATTTATTGACTATTTTTTATGTAAAGTTGTTTTTTTTTTTTCTTGTATTTAATAGCTTTGATAATAGTGTAGAAGTAATAAATTGTATCATCATGCATGTAAAATTTTTTTTAAAAAAATTCAGTATATGTACATGTGTTATATAGTAGATATGTATTTTGAATATGTATATGTGATGAATAATTATTCTAAATAAGGATAATGATTTAAATTTTATGTATTTCTATATAACTTAAACATAACACATAAAAAATTTATCATCAATAATTATAATTTCAAATCTAATTTTTATTTATAAATTACAAGATACTTAAACTTTTAAATTATGCCTGCAAACATATTAATTTTTTTATTTTAAAATTGGATATGCTTTTAAATTTTTATGTTCTTAAAAAAATGAATTCAGAATGAACATAAAAATAAAATTATGTAATTTTATTGTTTCTTTTGAATAATTCTTGTTTATAGATTATGAAATATTTAGATGTTGTGAAATCATTTGAAAAAATTTCAAATATCATTTAAATGTGATTTTTATAAAACTTAAGTATTAAATATGTGAATTGGAATTAAAATAAAATTAATATTGATTAATAAACCTTCAAAGTATGTTTCTTTCCCATCAAGAATACAGATATTTCAGAAAAACTCAAGAATTTTATCTGAGCGTACATTGAAATATGGTTAGTCCTGTCCTAAACTGTAGAATATCCTTCCACCTTATGTGTTTCACCTTTTTATAATTTGAGTACGTTAAAACATCCATTTTTCAATCAAAATTCAAGTCAATATTGTGACTAATTATTATAAATGTGCAGTAAATGGATATTTCTATGTTAAACTTTATCAACTTCAAAAAGTTTAATAATTGAAAAGTATTTTTCAATTTTTTAGAATTAATCTTTTAAGAAATTATGCAAAAATATGTAATTGTATTTTCTATTTCAGTTACATGTTACAATATTGTATGAATCTTTATGTTCGGATAGTGAAAAATTTATGCATCGTCAACTACATCCTCTATACCACAATGTGAAGCATTGGATTCATATTCAATTTGTACCTTTTGGAAAAGCTAATGTACATATGTATAAATTAACATTGTATAATTTTAATAAAAATAAAATAATTTTAAACTAAATATTTTTAGAGTGTTTATAATGGACACAGTTATAGTTTTTCATGTCAACATGGACAAAAAGAATGTCAAGGAAATATGATACAAGCATGTGTGTTAAATGAACTTAATGGAAACCAAGATGCGCAAGTAGAATTTGTTGTTTGTCAAATGGCTAAAAGTGCTGATCCTTCTGGTAGTACGGTAAATAAATAAATAGATTTTTAATATTAAAGATGTTATATAAATTTTATTGTTTGATTTTTATTTTTTTAAATAGTGTGCTCAAAGAGTTGGAGTTCATTATTCAAGAATACATGAATGTTTATATAACGGTACTGGAACCAGATTATTACTTGATGCTGAAGCGACAACAATGAGATATTCACCATCATTTATTCCAACGATTATTATTAATCAGGTATTTATGAAAAAATTTTAAAATACCATAAATATTCATTTTTTTATGTTTTCCAGAATTTTAATCAAAGGTTACAAGATAATTCAATACAATCATTTAAGCATGTTGTTTGTGAGCATATTCCACATATACCAGTTTGTAATAATATGTAAATATATAAAATGGATTAATTAATTTCAGTAATAAAATGTAAAATATTCATTGCTTACTTATTAAAAAAAAAAGTTTTGAAATTAGGTGTTTTAGTTTGTTTTTCTTCTTTTTTAAGTTTGTTGTTAGATTAGAGTTATCGTGGATAACACAGAATTACTGTAATTGGCTACTACAGCATCAAAACAGAAAATCCGAGATTGAGAATTCTGGTGTTAAAATTAAAACTTACCACATTGATTAAATTCACCATTTCTAACAGGAAATAAAAAGCAATGGTCACACATTAACACGAATCAAAGTATATAAAATAATAGTGGAAATGACATAAATGACAAACAATGAAGAAATTTGAAAAAAAAATTTATGTATCATTACATCTCTTTCTAATGACAGCAAAAATGAGATCTATATATACATTAATATTTTCTTTTCATTTTTTGCATTTGTAATTGCAATGGCGGCGACTCTTCAATAGGGAATTTATGATATTGGAAAAATGCAAAATTATAGTGGAAATATTTATAAAATTATGTGATAAATTTGTGGAAAATTTTATAAATTATTGCATAATTAAATAAACTAATGTGATAAATAGCACAATATTACGTATTAAATGTTGTGCTTAAAAAAACGTGTTCAGTGAAATTTTTTTTTTCATTATAATCTTTGCTTTTTTAAATACCCAATAATAATTTACATATATTTAAAAAAAAAGTAAAAAGAATATAAAATAAAAATGTGTAATAATTGAGTGTCGTTAACTTTTCATTCTTAATTAATTTATTTTTAATAAATAAAAGCTTATTTTATTTTATACTATATTTAACAGCTCCATACATACATATATATACTCGTACAGAGCGAGTAAAATAAAACTGATATGTAATACAAAAGTAATATTCATTTAGTTAAATTGATTTTGAAAAAAAAGGAATAACAAAATAGGTATTATTAACTATTTTACATTTTATTATTTATGTAATTTTTAAGTATTTCTTTTTCTTTTAATTCTGAAAAAAAAATTATCTGAATATACATAAGAAGTTTACTTGTTATAATCAACATTCAAAACAGAAGTTAGGATTGATTTTTTCACTCAACCGGCAGCTTATATACATACATTTAAAAAAATTTATTTTAAATTTAATTTCTAACTCCTTCAATTAAATTTTTAATATATCTATTAGAAAGGAGAATAAAAAAAGAAAAATTTTAAAATTATTGATATTACGCTTAGTCACCCGCGCCCGCGCCCAGATATTTCGTTCGTCATTCAATTTTACTTTTACTTATCCTCCTACTCAAAATAAAATATAAATGTACATATTTACCTTATTTTTCAAAAAATAAATAAATATCTTTGTCTTTTCCTTCCTTCTATAATGCTATCTTTTATTACTAAATCGACTAAATCTTTAAAATTTCAAAATGTAAGTAGGCATAACATACATATATATGTACATGTAAAAAAAATTTCTATTTTTGGTTTTCCAAAGACATTTTTCCATTTTAAAATTAAAAGACTATCATAAGAGAAACAACAAAATTTTAAATAAATTTTGCCTAAAATTAGAGACCATAAAAAAATATATACATATATTTCTCCAAGTTAGTTGTTTGTGTTATCACCTTATACATACTCCAGACTATTTTCAAATTCAAATTAAAAATATATATGTAGGTATGTATATACGTAAAATAAAAAATAAAGAGAGAAAAACTGTCCTTTTTTACTTTTAATCAAGATCATACATAGATTTTTTTTTGTTTCTATTTATTTATTAGTTGTTCTTTTATATAGATACATATAGGTATGTAATGTCTTAGAATAGTCGGTGTGATGACGTTCATATTCATTCATTTTTTATTCATGCTGTGTGATTATTATTTAGTTACGATTTCAACGACAGCAAATACTTTTTTAAATAAGTTTTTCATATTCTATTATAATATTAAGAATGAAATAGTTATTAAATCTTGATTAAATTTTATCTATAGTCTGCTTATTGATTTCATACATAAATATGAAATATTACATTTATTTTATAACTTGCATAAAATATTGGAAAATTTAGAAAAAAAAATAAATAAATAAAAGATAAGAATTTAACAAAAATGAATGTGTAGAATGACTAATGCAGACTTCCCTCAGTCCAATAATCATATCAGTATGTATATAAATTGTATATTTGATAATTACGGTTGCTTTTATGAATAATATGTTATGTACATTTTGTCACCACCTTATACATATACATACATACATGAGAGTGCTACTAATGTATACAATATATTATACATTTTGTTATGAGTGCGGTAAGACATTATTTTTTGCTTTTTCAAATACTCAACTGATTCACATTTATAATATTGAAACTCATTAAACTATTTTTATGGTATATGGTATACCTACATAAATTCTTAAGAAGCAGGTATTTATTCATACCAATTATGATTAAAATAAAATTCGTTATATTCTTATGAATTACACTTTATTTTTTCTTTCTTTTTTTTGTTACTAATTTATTATTTTCATAAATACTATTTTTTTCCTTAAAAATAATTTATTTACAATTACTTTTAGTATATGAAACTAATGAATATATGTAAAATAAATTCCTTTTTTTACAGTTTTAAAAGTACATAAGAAAAAAGTCTTAATTTATACTTCATTGTGATCTCATTACAATAAAAGAAATATACGTATAAATAATAATTGTTAAAAAAAATATATCTACATACATAATAAAAAATTATATAAAAACAATAAAAAAAACAAAACAAAGATGTCCAGTGAAGAAGATAAACCGCCAGCACCTCCAGTTCGTTTGACAAGTAATCGAGGAGGAGGAGATCGTACTGATGGAGGTCCACCTGTTGATATGAGACCATTACCTAAAGGTTTGCAAAGAATAATTTATTTTAACATAAAAATAAAATAGGTAGCAATAAGTAATAATTTAAGAAATTAAGGAAATTTTGTATTTCAAGGAATATTAATTTAGATATATATTAATACATATATTGAAGATCTAAATTTTTTCTTGATAAAATTACATAAATTGAATTTATTATTTACTATAAACTATTATCTTTCAATGTGAAATTAATTATTTTTTTTTTTACAGAACCAGAAGATGGTGACCGTAAAAAGAAAACGTTAAAAAATAAAATAAAAGGTTCAAAACCATCTCATACGGATTCAAAACCAAATATTTCATATCCAACTAACTTTGAACATACTGTTCATGTTGGTTTTGATGCAGTTACTGGCGAATTTACCGTAAGTTTATTATATTTGTTTTTTTTTTTTTTTTGTTTTTTTTTAAAAAAAAGAAAAAATAAAACAATTTAAAATTTAATTTATATGAAAAATAATTCTTTATTATCACCATTTTATACACATTTTTGATGTTGTTTGATGCTTTCTTTTGCATTAATGCATTAAAATTTATTATTTTTGTTTCTTTAATATTTTTTTATAATGATTGAGAATGTTTATTTATTTCAAATTGATTGATATGATTCGTTAAATTTCATGATTTAATAAAGTTCATAATAAAATACATAAAACAATTACAGGTATTTTGTATTTTGATTAAATCATCATTATTAATTTTACGTTTATAGTATAGTAGGGTTTTTTTTTTTTTTTGCTAATTAAAAACCAATTTAAATTTGAATCAAAAAGTTTTATTTTTAAATTTGATTAATTACAACATTAAATCGTATTACAACAAAGAGATGATTTTCTAATTTTTATTTTTTGATTTGTTTAAATGAATTTTTCATTTATATTTCTAAATTTTAAATCTCGTAATAAATATAGGAATTAAATGTAGTAATTAATGTTATTGTTATCTTGTTTTTATTTTTTCCAAAGTAAGATTCATATTGTAATTTATAAATTAATTACGTTAAATAAAAATTTAGACAAACTATCAATCTACATTAATACACTATTTCAAAACAGTCCAGAATTTGACGGTGATATTGATCTTTTTTTTTCTTTTTTCTAAAATCTTAAATAGAAGGAAATATGTCATTGAAACTTCTTAATTGTTAAAATTCTTATGTATTTAGAAAAATGTATCTGAAGATTTCAATGTACATAGATTCAAAAATTGTAATGTAATTTCAAAGAAAAAAAAAAAAAAGTTTACCATTTAAACTTGAAAAGGCAAGAAACTTACATTATCTGTGAATTTTTAAGATTTAGTCTTGTTTGTTGTACAAAAAGTTTTAAAATTAAAAACCTTAAAATTCATTAAAATTTATTTTTTTTGTGAATTTATATGAAGTAAAATCTCTCTGTGTTCAATTGAAAGTGCATACTAAATTCGATTGGGAACTTTTTGAAATTTCCTATGTTTAAAGTTTTGGTTCGTTCTAATTTATGGATTTTTTTTTTTCAATCCAATTAATTTTTATTTTTATTTATTTTCTTTGATTTTTATACTATATGTTGTACACAATATTTTAATATAATTATTTGCATTGTTTTAATATGACAATGTTCTTTGAAAAATGCTCTCTTATTGTTTGCATATTTATTTTTTTTTTTTAATTTTCTTTTTTTATTTAAATTTTTTTGTGTTTGTCTTAATAAAGATTATTATTATTTATAATTTAACGTGGTGTCTTATTTTTTTATTTTCCAAGCTGCCAATCAAAGTAAGTATTTGCTTATCGCAATTGAAAATGTTACATTTTTCTTTTGCTATTGTGGTGAAAAAGATATACCAAATATATAAATATACATATATATTTTTAACATATAAAGTATTCACTCTGAAATTCACTAAACGGAAATGGTCCACAAATAGAGCTTTTTTTTTTTTAATTTTTAAATCACAATATTGCCTTATGATAATTCTCACATGTAGTAGGGTTTTTATTTTTTTTTATTTTATTTTATTTTTTTTTTTTTTTTTTTTTTGCTCTTTATTATTAGAAAATTATTTAGTGGCAAATGCTTTTGATTGAAAAATGATTGCAAATAGAGAATGTTTTGAAACAATTTAGATTTCCTATATGCTTTTCAAGCTTCAAAATATCATTTAGAAAAGATTTTTATTTTTTAGATAAAATATTCGAAATTTTAAGACTTCGTATTTTGACATAGGAGTCTTTAATTTTAATTGTAAAAAAAAAAGTATTTTCATTACGTATTTCACTGTAAATAAAAATTCATTCAAAGTTTTGTTTTGTAATTAATAAAAATAGATTAATATTAATTCATTAGAGTTTCATTGAAAATAATAAAAGTCATTTTAATTAAAAAATATATTGTAGAAAGTAGGGAAATGTAGTTATTAAATTTTAAATTATAGAAAGCATTCAGGTGACTATAAATTACGATTAGAACTACAAAATTAAAAGGAATTTACTATTTTATTTAGAATATTTAGTAAATTCTCAATGAAACCTCAAGTAAACTTGAGGCGCTATGTTCCCTTGAGGAATAACAAGCACTTTCGCCAAACTTTTAAACTCATTGAATTCTAAAATGTGTACCTACTTTAAATTTGTTTTGTAAAAGAAAAAATCATATTAAATTGTATCTATGTTTTTAAAAAAATGTTAAAATTTTAATCCGATGTAATCAGTTTATTTAGGAATTGGATAATACATGTTAGTCTAATTTAAAATTGGAATATTCTAGAAAAATGAATTTAAAAAAAAAAATAAAAATGAAAGTCTTAAGATTTTGTTTTTAAATTTCTTTTTTCAGGGAATGCCTGAAGCATGGGCACGTCTACTAATGAATTCAAATATAAGTAAACAAGAACAGAAAAAGAATCCTCAGGCAGTTTTAGATGTACTCAAATGGTTCGACAATACAAGTAAACAGAGGCCTAATTCCAAATATATGACAAATGCAACAACAACACATTCAGGTAATTATTGTATTAATTATTTTTTGAAAAACAAATTTGTTTTAACAAAACAATTTAAATTGAATAAAGGATCATCATTAAGCCGTGTTAGTAGTAGTAGCCCAAGTAGTACACCAACTGATTCTGAATCACACGGTGGACCGCAAGTGATTCTTCCAATAAGTCAGTCGCATTCACATAATTTAGTGCCATCATCTCATAGTTCGGCAAATGAAGATGAAATTGCACCTCCAATTGCTAGTCGCCCAGAAAGAACGAAATCTATATATACTCGGCCTATTGAAGAGATCCAACAACCGCCACCTCCATTACCATCAATACAACAACAATTTACACAATTACCACAACCACAACAACAACATCAATTACCCACTATACCAGCTGTACCTTTGCATATGAGTCCAACAATAAAAAGTCCAACGCTTGATAAAAATAAGAATAATGCAACAAATGCATACATTACAAATGCAAATAATACAACGGCGACATCAATTCAACAAACGATGCCACCAACAATTGCAACAACTCCAATTAGTATTAATAGTGGCATTAATGTTGGTGTTGGTATACCTCAACAACAACAACAACAACAACAAATAACGACAAATTCAACCTTAAATAATGTAAATGTATTATCATCACCGCAACATCAAATTAACAATACATCTCAAATTGTTCATCATACAAATTCAACAACTGTGAATAATATAACAACAGCCACACCAGCTGCAACAACAACGCCTACAAATGAATCACGAGGAGCCGTTAAAAAGAAGAAAATGACAGATGAGGAAATATTGGAAAAATTACGAACAATTGTTAGTGTGGGTGATCCAACACGAAAATATACAAAAATGGAAAAAATTGGTCAGGGTGCTTCTGGTACAGTATATACGGCTATTGAAATATCAACTGGAATGGAAGTTGCAATAAAACAAATGAATATAAGCCAACAACCAAAGAAAGAATTAATTATAAATGAAATATTAGTAATGAGAGAAAACAAACATCCAAATGTCGTTAATTATTTGGATAGTTATTTAGTTAATGAAGAATTATGGGTAGTAATGGAATACTTACCAGGTGGTTCATTAACTGATGTTGTTACAGAAACATGCATGGATGAAGGACAAATAGCAGCTGTTTGTCGAGAAGTATTGCAAGCATTGGAGTTTTTACACAGTAATCAAGTAATACACAGGGATATAAAAAGTGACAATATTCTATTAGGTTTGGATGGTAGTGTTAAATTAACTGATTTTGGATTTTGTGCACAAATATCACCGGAACAATCAAAACGCACAACAATGGTTGGTACACCATATTGGATGGCACCTGAAGTTGTTACAAGAAAGCAATATGGACCAAAGGTATGTGATTTAGTTTTATTTATTGTGAAATAAATATTTGTAATTTATTAATTTATTTATTTTTTTTTTTTTTGTTTTTTTTTTTGTTTAAGGTTGATTTATGGTCATTAGGAATAATGGCGATTGAAATGGTTGAAGGAGAACCGCCTTATTTAAATGAGAATCCTCTCAAAGCACTGTACCTTATAGCAACAAATGGCAAACCAGAAATTAAAGAAAAAGACAAATTATCTTCAATTTTTCAAGATTTTTTGGATCAATGCCTTGAAGTTGATGTTGATCAAAGATCGAGTGCGTATGAATTGTTAAAGGTTAGTATTGTATATGTATAAGCATGTTCATTCTAAGAAATTATTTATGATTTCTAATTTTTGAAATTTTTTTCATATTATGATTACAGCATCCTTTTCTTAAGTTAGCACGTCCTTTGGCTAGTTTAACACCGTTAATAATGGCGGCTAAAGAGGCTGCAAAAGGAAATTAGTAATTCGTTTTTATTTTTAATTTATTCGAAATTTTTTTTTTATTTTGAAATAAAAAATAAAAAAGGTAATATGTAATAGGTAAATAAACGGATGATTAAAAAAATTTCGTTACAATAATAAGATACTTGACATTTAATTAAACAAAAAAATAAATAAATAAATTATATATTAAACTAAAACTAAGAAAAGAGAAAAAGTTAAGGAAAAAAAAGTAATTAGTCTGATCAATTTAATTATAATAAGTAATTGTAAACTTTTTTGTTTTTTGATTTAAACATGTCATCATTTTTTTTTTCTTATAAAGAATCAAAAAAATTAAATTAAAATAAGAATTTAATAAAAATTTCTTTAAGATTATAAATTAAACTATTATTTGTGTTATATTGAAAAAAAAAAAAAAATCTTATATTACGTATGTTTTCTTTCAAAAGAAATAATTATTTTATAAGTATAAGTAAAATGTATCTATTTTTTTTTTTTTTTTTTTGGCATTCATATCAGATAAAATATGAAAAAAACACAAAACAAAATAATAAATGCTTTTAATTAGTGATTAAGATTTAATTGTATTATTAATTAATTATTATGTAAAATGATATACAGAACAAATCGATTTTAGTTACATTCTTTTCTTCGCTTTAAATTTCTTTCCATCTTTCTCTATAAATTTTTTTATATTTGTATTCATTTTAATTTTCTTTTTATTCTTTTTTTTTTAATTTATAAATATTTCATAATTAGAGAGAGAAAAAATAAATCAAAAGAGAAAATAATAAAACTATTGTAATTATATTTACGCTTTATGTCAACAGATAAAAAATATTTTACATTTATCGCTTTTTTTTTTCTTTTTTAAATAGAAGAAAACAAACAAATACTTATACATATTATTTAATCCGATATTTTTTTTTATTTACAATTTATTTACTTAATTTTATTATAATTACTATGTATTATTATTTCTTTTATATTAAATAACATATTAAAACAATATTTCATAGACAGAAAAAAAGAAAATTAACATAATAAATTATAACAATATATCTTTATGTGCTTTTTACTCCTGATAAAAATTGTATTATGTACCAGTCTATAATTTTTTTTTTAAGTTTATTATTTTTTTAAAATTAATTATTCATTAAAATTCACATTCATTATAAATTCGTATTGTTATTATTTTTGTTTTTCATACAAAAAACATGAGTGATTAAAAAAAATTTCCTATTCATTACAAGCAAAAAATAAAAGATTTATGTGTATAAACAAAAAGTACATAATAAATTACAAATAAAATTTAAAATATATATACATTTATGAATATAAAAGTTTAATAAAATTTATGTAATTTTGTTAGTTTGGCTCCGTTTCATAATTCAACATTGTTAATCACCACACCATCCATTATGGTGACTCCAACTTGGTTGAAGGTGCTTTTTATCAATTTATTGTTCCGGTGATTATTGAAACATCGAAATGAGATTTTAGTGTAAAGGTTGTGAAACATGTTGAATATTGAAAGGCAGCCTTTGTATTCTATTAGAGATGGCATTTAAAATCCGCATACTAAATTTTTATGTTTTGTCGATGTAAATGAAATTTATTTTAAAAAAAGCATTTAAAAATCAAAAAAAAAAACAATTTTTTATTTCTACATTTTGATAACTTAAAATACTAATACAATATAATTGATTTAATTTCATACTAAATTATCGGTATCACGTTGATTAAGAAATTTTGAGCTCTATATTTTTATCTTTGAAAAGGAAAAAAAAAGAAGGTGTTTAAAAAAAGAATAAACGAGCAAATAATTAAATTTACAAGTATTTAAAACAAAACTTCCACTGTCAATTATTCTAGAACCAATGAAATAATAAGTATTTGTGTGATTTTTAAATGCTTTGATAAAAATTATTTTAAAAACTAATTTTTTTCTGATTTATTTCTAACATTTTTTTTAGAATCCAAAAGTTGAATTAATAAACAAAAAAAATTTACTTAACGATCAAGAAAATTTTTTACTTACAGTTCAGTTCGTATTAATTGAAACTAATCTTGAACCTAATATTCTTTCATTTTTTTACTTATGAATAAAGTTATTTCTAATTACACATGATTAAATTAAACAATATAACAAGTAATAAATTCACACTTAACTGGAATATATTATTTCTGAAATGATTTTATTACGTTTTCCATTCAATTTTAATTTTTTTTTTTTTAAATAATCAAAGTTATTTCTTGTTATAATAAAATTGTTTCACTAAAAGTGGCTTGACTGTACACTTTGTATACCTTTCCTCTTAAATGGTAATTAGCCATTGAACATATGTAACTTTCTGAATAAATTATCTAAACTTGAAATTTGAAATTAAATAGAAAATTTTTAAAAAGAAAGTAATAAAATTTCTAAAATTTTATACAAAAAGAATTAAAAACTATTCAGCTGGCGATATAGGTAGGCAATGTTATTGTTTTTTATTTTTTACCAGCATTATCCAAAGAAAGTTATTTCACTTTTAATATTTTAATGAATCGTTAATAAATTATCATTTAAAATTAAACAAACTCAAAAACTGAAGCAAATAAGAACAAAACATACATTTCACATTTTTAGTTTCTAAACTATGTGTACTTTAATAAATTTATTCTTAATTTTAAAATAGAATTGTTTTTAAGAATTTCAAAAATACTTTGTACATATTAATATGTACATTACATTATTATTTACATCGTTTTTCATTAATATCATTAACGATCATATTTTTATCTAAAGTGATTCTTATAAAATAATAGTGAAAATGTATTTAAAAACAAAAGTATATATACAAATTATATTTAATTTAATTTAAATATAACTTGTCAATAAACAATAATTTAGTACCATTTATGTATGTTACCCTTTATTATTCTATTATAGTTTTTTTTTCTTTCTTCGTATAAATTTAAATATAAAATTTGTATTTAGCGAATGAATTTAATTAAATGAAATACTAATCTTTTAAATTATATTACAACAAGTATAAAAGGTTATTATTATACAAATATTAAAAAAAAAAACTAATTTAAAAAATAAAAGAAAGTAATAATAATAATAAAAATAACAAAAGTGGAATGATCGATAGATTTTAATATTTTTGCGCGAATGATCGTTAATACGGTAATTGTATTATGATATTTAAAAAATAAAATTTAAAAAAAAAAAGATATATAAAAGGCATATAGATCAATAATTATAGATGAATAAAAATGAGATGATAAAAAAACAAAACAAGTAGTTCATTATGAAAAAAAAAGTGAAAATAAAGAAAATCCATTTTCTAGAAAAAAAAAAAAAGTTGTTTTAATAATAAAAACAAATCTTTTGTTTACAAAATTTTTCAGACGTTATTTTTTATGTTATAATTTTTAAAATGATTCAATTGAAAACACAAATAAAATTTAATCATCGTTGTCATCAGTAGCGCAAAAATTCGATGCAATGTAACTTAAGTAAAAGTATCAGTGTTTTTTTGCTTAAAACATTTATACGCTGAATTGTGTATCACAGCAACTTCACTGCATTTTCTAAAACACAGAAATTATAATAATGAAAATCGTTTTCACTTCCTTATTTCGAGAATTTTATGAATTTTTAAAATCAGCTTCACTTTATATTTACTTGGTTAACTGAGTTTTGTGTGGTTTCGCAAAGAGGTAATTAGATAAGAAAAATTACAAAATCTTAAAGATTTGGAAAAGTGGGCGTTTTTATAAATACAGTATTGGTGTTTTAGAAAATACCCAGTATTTTCAAGAATATTTTTGTCTGTCAGATCTGATGCATTTCATAGATACCTTTTTTGGTGATTTCTTGGCCTTGGTAATCTACATCAATTTTCAATACTAATCTAATTCAAAATATTTTGCTTTAATTTTAAATAAATGGCAATGATGTTTTAACTGTTTGAGGTTACGTTAAGAACTAGATGAAAATTGTCTAATTAGGACAAAAACATTGTAAACTTTTATATTTGAAAAATAAGTGGTTAAATTACATTTTCACTTGAAATATTTGGCAGAATGGCAACTAATATAGGATTTCAAAATTTAAGACATATTTCAACGAGTTCTGCACTGTGTGGAAAAAGAAATTTTCGAAAGTTTCTTCTGTATAATAAAAGGGGTACAAAATCGTTTAAGGAAGCTCAAATGAAAAATCCAGATCCTGAAATTCCAATTGATACTAGAGGTGTTCGTCCTATCGGTATTACCGTCAATGGAAAATTCATAGAAATACCAGAAAAAATTCCACAATTAATTGTTCCAGATTTAACAGATTGTAAATTAAAACCGTACGTTTCATACAATGTATCTGAAGTGGTACAATCAGAATTTACTAGCCTTGATTTATTCAATGCCGTCTACTCTCAGAAGATTATAGACGATTTTAAAAATGGTAAACTTAATGAAGATGGAAGTCCAAAAGAACCATCCGTTGAAGAGAAATTAACGCCCGATGAAGCTTGTAAAAATGCAAGGAAAACTGGCTCTGATATATTTTAAATGTTTTCTTATTTATTTGTAAATTATTCCTGATTAAAATATTTTTGTCTATAATTGTATAGTTTCTTTATCCACTTATCCATTTTTTTTTCTTCATTTCCCAAAAACTGAAAAAAAAATTACTAGTCAAATTAAAAAAAAATATATTTATAAAATGAAACTACAGATCTACTTACATTCCTACTAAATATTGACTCATCAGACATTGACCCTGTTTCCACTTGATTTACAGATACTGTCTCATTTTTAAGATCAATAATTACTTTTTCTGGAATTTTTTTAGCACTTGTAAATGTTTTTGGTGTGAAATTGTCTGTATCAATCTGATCTAGAACATTTTGATTTATTTGATTATCCAATATTTTCAGATCAACAGATGTAACTGTTTCTGTTTTTGGTTGAAGTTGATCATTTGAATCAGAGCTCAAAGTACGATGACTTTTTGAAGAACTTGAAGTACTAGCGGTTGTGTTAGTTGATGAATGACTACTAGCAGATGATGATGATTTGCTGCGGTAACATTTCTTGTGATCCGTTGAATATATAGAGGATTTATGCCTCCTACTTCGGCTACTACCAGTTGACTTTTCTTGCTTGCTGCTTCTGTATGATGGAGAATGATCGCTGGATTTCTTTTTAGAATATGAGGAAGATTGTGAACGTGAACGGGATCTTCTTGAGCTTGAGCGATGAGATTTATGAGATTTCTTTTTATCACGGCTACTTTCATCTCTAGATGGAGATCTTGATTTATGTTTCCTTCGTTCTCTTGATTTCGATCTTCTTCGAGATCCAGCTTCAGATCGATTTTCACGCATATTGTACCTTTAATTTCGAAATCAGATTTATTTTATGCACTCAAAATAAATATAAAAAAAAAACAAATACCATTAACTAACGTTTATTAAATTGTATTGATTTTCTAAAGTAGTCGTCGGGAGGGAAGGATATTTGTCAATTCTTAATAATTTACCAATTCACCTTCGCCAATATTTATTGTGTGTTGGTAATTCTATGTTCAATAGTTCAATTGCAATCAGCTGAGTGTCAATTTTAAGAGCGGTTAGTGTTAGTTTTTTTTCTCGATAAAAATAAAAATTACAAATGCAAAAAACGGAAGGAAAATAATAAAACAAAAATTAATACGAAATAAATTGCTATGGCTAAGTTAGTGAACTCTGTGTTAAATTTTACAAATTTGCAAAAATTCATTAATTTTCCGACAATAACAAGTGTTAGGTATCGTTATCATGCTGAAAAAGTAGCTCGTGGTCCATTGATTCGACGTTATGGTTATAAGGAGAAAATTCTTACAGAGGGATTACTTCCACATTGGGACAATGGTCGGAAACTACCAATGCCAGATTATAGACCGAAAAATCCATGGACACAAAAACGAGCATTATTTGGACAAAATGATTATATAGATATTTTAGGAAACGATAATCTACATCCAACAAGAGTCCTTTATTCAGTACCAGCATGGTTACGTGGTGTTTCTGGTAATGAATATCAAGTATTACTTAGGAAAAGGAAAATGTTCCAACACACCAAATATCCGATTGCAAGACCTACAAAATGGAAAGAATTACAAAAACGAATTTCATACTTGTATAGATTTTTGAATAGGAAAACTAAAACTGGCATGAGTCCAAACTGATCTTAGTAGAAAATAAAATTTGTTACAATTACATTCGTCTTTTATTTTAAAAAAAAACTTTATGCCGTTAATGTAGTTCGTATTTTAATTTTCTTTTTTTCATGAAAATTTGAAGATAAAACACAGAACCAGAAGGATGAATAGCGAACACTATGCAATTTTAAATTGAAGGTTTCTATAGGGTTGAAATTGTACACTTCCACCCTTGATGATCAAGAATATTTTTTGTAATCAAATTCTCTACAAGTAATAAGTGATTGGAGATGGTTAATATGATTAATAAACGGTTAAAAGGACAAAAAGAATCTCACTTGGTTTAACACTTTTTTTTGTATTTGTACAACTTTATTCAAGTCTCAACTCAACATTTACATTTTAGGTATTCGTGTTAAATCTATTACATTATTGTTAGTGTTAATAAAAAATTTCGAAAAGTAGATTACCTAGTTTGTAGTAGATGGCATTGCGGTAAATGGTAATCGTTCAGCATTGAGCATATTCTTATTTCCAATTTGTTGGTTTGGTTTTGGTTTGGTAATTATATATAGTTGAAGTTCAGAAGTTGAGTTGATTTTGATTTGTGGTCGTGGTGTGCGTGTGGTACTTCTTGAAGATAATTTTCGTGGTTTCGTGAAATTTAGAGATTTTTTTGCATAGTTTAGCGAATTTCTAAGGATTGAATTCTTATTAGAGAATTTATTGAATAGTCTTATTTTTTCTTTAGAAAATTTAGGTTTTTTTTTAAATTGAACTTTTTCAGATTTTTTTTTTTCAGAATGCGAAAGAAAATTTTAAACATCTTGGTGTAGAAAACAAGATGTCGGTCTCGCGTTTATTTTAACATTGAAAAAATTTTTAATTGTAATTTTTTTTCTTTTTATTTATTTATTTTTTATATATAAAATTTGTGAAATTTTATATTAATGTGTAAACGGAAAATAAATAAAATTTCTAAAAAATAAATTATTTAAATTTGTGTATAAAATAAAAAATAAAAATGAATATACAGACAATAACAAATGTATCGGATTGTGTGCCACTTTATTTGCCGCATAGTTTATATCTTAAACCATTGGCAAAATTTAATATATCAGTTTCTTTACCGCAAACAAATAAATTGGGTAAAGCAATATCAAACTATGATATTATGGATAAGTTGACGAACGCCATAAAACCAGATAAATGTTTAGTGATGAAAGTATGTTTATTGTATAATCCATTACTTTAATTTTTTTTACAAATAAAATTAAATTAATTCGAAATTTTTTTCAAAGGTATCTAAAAGCACTTTAGAATTTATACGTTTCGAAGCTGAATTAGAAGATCGATCAAAATTACATCAAGTTCTTGCACGTCTTGATGGTTTTAAAATAAAATTATCTGGATTTAATGAATCATTCAAAGTTCGTGCAAGTGAAGCTAAAGATGATTTTCCAACACGTCATGATTGGGATTCATTTTTTCGTGATGCAAGAAATATGGATGAAATGAAACCAGGAGAACGTCCAGATACAATTCATATATCAAATCTTCCAATTAGATGGTTTTGTCCAAGACATATGGAAAATGATGATAATGTTAAACCGAGTGAAAATATTTTTAAAAGAATATTTGAAAAATTTGGTAGTGTTAGATGTGTTGATATACCAATATGTGATCCTTATAGATCACAAATGAAAACTGAAATAACTGGAATGAAAACATTTAAATTTGATCAGGAAGTTGTGTTCGAAGGGTACGATTAATTAATTAATTTATAAATTGAATTTAAAAATTGTATCACTTTTTAATTTTTTTTTTATTTTTAAGATACGTGCAATTTAGCGAGTATACTGGATTTGTAAAAGCTATGGACGAATTTCGTAGCATGAAATTAATTCGTAAATGTGGTGATAAAAACCAAGCAGTCAATATTTATGTAAATTTTGATAAAACAAAACACTTAAGTGATGCAAGTATTAAAAGACGAAATATTGTCCGTGAAAGATTAATTTCGAAAGAACGTGCTAAAGAAGAAGAGGAAGCTAAAAAGAAAAAAGCAGAACAGGAACGATTAGAAAAAGAAAGGTTTGATTTTTTAAAACCAAAACACAATTTTTTTTTTTCTTCTTTTTTTTTCTAATTTAATAGATTCTTCTAAGAGACAAAAATATAAAGAAATCATTTTGTAGCATTTTTGAATTTAATATTTTCATTTACATAAATTTCTTGAAATGCTTACATACTCTAGGGAGTAACAAACTCTTTACAGTATGTACAAGAAACAAAAGAATTTGTATGTATAGTATAGTTATTTTTTATATATTAAATTCAAGAATCCCTAAAATATAAAATTAATAATTTCTTTTCTTTCAAATTGAAAAATTAAGAAAAAGAGTTATTGTAAATGAAATTAAAAAGTAAAGTTAAAATTAGCAGTTGAGAGAGCGATTTTGTTACAGGAAAAAAGAAGAAGAATTAAAAAAGTTAGAATTAGAACGTCAACGACAACGTGAAGAAAAACGTAAAGAAAAACACTTAAAAAAATTACGTGAAAAAGGTCAACTTGAAATATCACATAAAATACGTCAAGAAGAAAAAAAATTAATGATTGCACAAAGGAAATTAGAAAGTATACGTATTTTAGAAGCACTTTTTGAAAGGATTAAGGTAAGAAAACTAATGATAGTACACTGGCAATTTAATGAAAAATTTCAAATAAAACATAAATAATTTAATTTTTTAAGTAAAAAATCTTTCTTATTCCACTTATTTATTTATTTATTTCTTTATTTCTTATTTAACTTATTTATTCATCTCACAGTTGAAGGAGAGTCAATCGGTTAAAGTGAAACAAGAGAAAAATGAAGAAATATTGACTAAACGAAAAAAAGTATTAAACAATGTTGGTGGTAAAAGATTTGCAAGAACTTTAGAAAAAAATGATCTTCGTAATAAATTAGTTAATAGATATAAATCTGCGCATGAGGAAATAGTTAAAAAACAGAAAACAAAAATAGAACAAGTAAAAGGTAAAACAGGATTACTTGCACTATTAGATAGTGAAAAACGTCTTCAACGATCACCAAGTATAAATACAATTAGCTCTGATGATAGTGTTTTAAGTGATTCACATCAAAATACACAAAAAAAGAAACGAAAGAAGAAGAAAACAACATCAAGTGAATCTTCATCTTCAACATCATCAGAGAATGATAAAGTAGAAAATAAAAAGAAAACTAAAGTTACAAATAATAATCCATTTAATACTTTATATAACCCTGAAATGGCACCACCAGAATGGTTACAAATGGGCTTTTATCCGTACGCACCTATATTTCCTGGTTTACAAACACTTCGTCCTCCAATGTTTCCTAATCCAGCAATGTTTCGGGGTAATTTTAATTCATACCGTGGACGTGGTCGAGGAAGAGGCCGTGCTGGTGGTGGTAACATTGGTGGCAGAGGAGGACAAATGCATACCGGTGGTGTTTATCCATACGATAATGAGCAATATTATAAATATTACAAAAGAATATCTGGTACTGGAGATAAAGATCAATATAAAGATGAACATGATCGTCGAAGATCTAGAACTTATTCAAGTTCAAGATCAAGGTAAATACATAAATTTTACAACATTTTCCATTTATAGTTTCTAAAAATAATCACTTCCACTTTTTTTCTTTTTTTAAATTTAATAGATCTCGATCACGCCATAGATCAAGATCTCGTAGATCTAGATCACGACGATCACGATCAAGAAGCAGTAGCAGATCAAGAAATAGAGGTAAGAGCCGTTCTAGATCGAGATCACGCTCTAGATCTCGTTCACGTAATCGTAATCACTCTCGTTCACGAAGACGAACAAATACAAAGTCACGATCAAAGTCTAAGCAAAAATTAGCATCTACATTACGATCACGTTCGCCACGATCATCATCATGGTCCAGATCAAAGTCACGTTCACGAACACGAAATCGTTCATGGTCTCGTGATATAGCGTCATCACCTCAAAAGCAACAACAGGAGAAGATCGCCATACACCCTGAAAAACTTGTGAAGTCAGCAAAAGAAATTCAACGTTCGGTTCAACAAAAATTACACGAACGACTTAGAGAAGAAGAAGAAAATAAGAGAAATCGTCCGCATTTGATAACACGGAAAGAAGCTGATGCCAAAACAGCAGCAACAAAATCATCAAAAGAAACCAGGAGGCGTTCTCATACTCATTCTCGATCCCGTTCTAGGAGTTATTCTCGATCCCGTTCTCGGAATCATAATCGAAATCATTCTCATTCCCGTTCTCGTTCAACTTCTATAGACAGTTCTAAATTTATTTCACCAAAACATAAAGGAAAAAGTGAAACACCAGAAAGAGATTGGGAAGGAAGTAGTAGACATAGAGGAAAGAGAATTGTAGAAAATGAAGAGAAATAATTTAGAAATTTTATTTCATTTCATATAAGTTAGAGTTTATTAGAAATTTGTAAAGAACATTTTCAAATCATGAGAAAAAGAAAAAACAGAAAATGATAAGAACAAAGTGTCTGAAATTTTGTATTTTAAGTTTTTGTATTAATTTCAATGAATTATCACATTTTTTTTCTGATTTTAAATAAGAAATTTTAACAACCTAAGTTATCCCTGTTGTGTAAAACTTTTTGAACTTTGATGCATGAAAGTTGTTCATTTGGAATCTTTTTGATAAATTATGGTATTTGACTTTCTTCGCAGGTTTTAACCAAAGTTGACTGAAATGAAAGACAAGGGTTCTTGTACTTTGCTCTTTGCTAGACAGCAACGTTATGTTAACAATTTCGAATGAATTTGCAAGAACAGTTTTGTTTGCACATTTTTTATTTTTATTTTTAAAAGCACTAAATACATATTTATTATTTACAACTCTTTCTCTAACTCTTATAATATTTTTTTCTTCGAATATATTTTTACTCCTATAATAAAAGTACATACCAATTTTTTTCAATGATTCAATGAATGGTATTTACAATCTTCTATTTCGTCTTCCACTTGTTTGTGATCGATTTCGATTTCTATTACCACTGCTACCACTGCTACTTTCACGACTTCGACTTCGATTAGAGAAATTATCATCATATCGACTGCTATTGTCATTACTTCTTCCACTATCGTTACGACTACTTTCACTTCCTCTTCCTCCACTTCTATTCGATGATCGGTGATTATTTTCTCTGTTACTAATATCACCATTGAAGCCTTTTCCATCTCCAAAATTATTGAAAGTATTTTCAATTATTGTTGGATTTGAAGAAAATAAACTTGGAGGAAAATTTTGTGGAGGTACCAAAGGTGGTGGCATATTATTTATATTATTTGGAAGTGGTGTAGCCCATGGACTTGGCCTTTGATTGTTATCATTGAAATTTGGAAAACTTCTAAAATCTTGATCATGTGGTGAACGTTTCATATCCATAAATTCTTCTGGAGCTGGAACTTTTAAGTCAAGCAAATTTGGAATTGCTGGCTTTTGTGTAGATTGTGATGACAGTTGTTGAAATTCTTGATTAAGAACCGATCCTGGTATAGAATTTTGTGATGGTAAAAATTGTCTTAAATCTGTATCATTCGGATAAATCATTTGAGCATTATGATCTCGAGGAACATCATCGAAACGAGATTTTCTTTTGCGTTCAGGTGAACTTTTACCATTTCGAGGTGATGGACTATTATCTTCAAATGGCATAACATCAACAAGTTCTTCAATTGCACCCGAACTTATAAATTTATTTAGTGCTTCAGGTCCACTTGATATAGCTGCTTCTAAATCACTGCCAGCTATAAAAACAGAAAAAGTGTATGTAAGTATAAAAATTGTAATTTACTAATAGAAAAAATATTAAAAGCATAATAGACTTACGATGAACTGGTATTACTTTTCCATAAACAATAATTGCTGATGGAGCAATTTTTTTCAATGGTACAACACCTGGTGTATTTTCAACAATTTGGGTAATAACTTCTTTAATATCTTTTGATGTTACATCTTCAGTTTCTTCGGATCGTCCAGTATCATTCCACTGTGCTTGGAAATTTCTTGGAATCGGTTTAGAATAAGGAACTTTCTTTTCCTTATTTTTATCGTCAATATTTTTCGTATCTAAATCAAGACCAGGAATGCATCCTATATCAGCAGTTAAACTTTCAGTGAATTCAACTTTATCTTCTGGTCCCATACCAGGTATAACATGATTTTCTAAAACAAATTAAAATTTAAATAGATGGAAAAATGTAATAAATTTCAAAAATATGTATATATATATATATATATTTATATTTATAGGTAGTACCTATATCACATTCTTCTAAGCCAGCTAAACTTGCTGGTAACGTATTCAAATTATATTTATCTCTCATTTGATCTCCTGGACGATTTCTTGTCCAAAATTTTATTGTGTGATCATTAGATCCTGAACAAAGAATATGACCAACAGGATGCCATGCCAAAGTCCATACAATACTATCGTGAGCCTGATCTATACCTCCTATTTCTTTATCAGTTCTAAAATGAAAATAATAAAAATATAATTGCAAAAACTGAAACGGTTTATTATGTGTTGAAGTTTTTACCCGACATTCCAAAATAGAATCGAACCATCAGAACCACCTGAACTGAATAGTCCTTCATGAATTGGATGCCATGACACTGAACTGGCTTCTTTTTTATGACCCCTAAATATTTGTACTTCTTCTCTTAGATTTCGTAAATCGAATAATTTTAACAGATGATCTCTAGATGCAGTGACAAGCCAATTACCATTATCATTCCACTTAAGATCCATGACAGTTGATTTGTGGGCATGTCTATAAAGTAATTGTTTTTTTTTAACAAATTAAATCTTAAAAGAGTTTGCAAAAAAAAAAAAAAATTAACTTACAATGTAGCTAAAGCTTGACCACTTTTTGGATCCCATAATTTAATTGGTTGTTGATTGTCTTTACTTCCAGATACAATAAGAGATTTCTGAGGATGCCAATGTACACATTTAACGTCTGCTCCATGTCCTATTTAAAATTAAAATTAATAATAAAATTTCGATAAAGATAAACTACAAATGAAAATTGTTTGATAGTAGAAGGGTTATAATAGAAATGGAAATATGTTGTCTTTTTCTATCTGCAAAAGGATTAATAAGAGTTATTCTCATTAAAATGAACTTATAGTTTAACGTAAGTATAAATTTGTGCATTTTTTTTAATCTTTTGTTCTACATTATTTCAAGATTCTTCAGCGTCATAAATTAAGTCGTATTAAAATATTAAAGTATGTACTTAGAGTTCAACTAGAAATGATACAAATTGAGTCATCCATCAATTGGATGAATTAGAATTTAATTGAAAAAAAAAATAATAATTCAACAAAACAAGGTTGAATTCTAACAGTAAGTTTACACGACAGAAGACTTTGGTTTCCACATACCAAAAAATAGTATCTGAGGACCATGGAGACCTTCGGCCTCCTACAAGATCTTCTGGTCTCCAGACACCATATATATATATTTTTTTTGTATCTGGATTCTGGAAACCAAAGTTTCCTGTCGTGTAGACTTACCATAAAGTTCATTAAAAGTACAATTATACGAAATTGAGTGTACACACATGATTTTAATATACTTTGGAATTTAGCACAAATTACATACCTTATTATTATGTACATTATTTAGTTTAACATAGTAAAGTAAGAACATGATTTATTCTTTTCAAAGAATAGCTAAAACAAGATTCGTCTTTAAAAAAAAAAACAAATGGCATTTCTGAAGTTAGATTCAGATTATAAAAACGAACAAAATATAGATAGATTGAAATTATATGATTTGATTATATTTGAAATATAAATTACTTACCTCTTAATACACGCTCTTCATGACATCTAAGAAAATCCCATACTCTTAATGTACCATCATCACTGCAACTTACAAATTTACTATCTGATGGACTAAAACTGTAACACAAATTTAAAAAAAAAAAAGATTTGTAGGAGAAAAGACAAAAATAAAAAACAATAATTTTTTCAAACAAATTTTATTAATTTACAAATTATTCTAATTCATATTGAATATTGCAAAATTCTTTATAATGCCATATCACAAAATTTAATTTCAACGTACACTTTAACGACTCTTACGGATATCCGGAAACACCAATTGGAATCCTATATGAGATTTTTAAAACTGAAAGTTTAGTGCATAGTAATTTATCAATTTATTTAATAAAAATTGAAGCGACTCTATATGTATTCAATTATTGTTTCACATAAAACGCTAATTGGTGTACCTCGTCGTTAAAGTGTTCATTTTTATTGAGAAATTTGTAATAACACCGTTGTATATATTTTTTTCACGATGTACTCAAGTGTACTCGTAAAAAGATTCTTCTAAGAAGTAGAAATGGATCCACAAAAAATTAATTTTATCAATAGTTTATAATATTTTAATTATTAAAAATGAAAATTTCGAATTTTTTTTTTTTTAATTGGTGAATTAAAATTTTTTTTCTATAAAAAAGTAACTAACATTTTTCTTAAAATTAATCAAAATTAAAGATGTCCTCAAATATATGCTAAAACCACCAGTGTGCAAAAATTATATGTATTTTTGAAATAAAAAATCATTTGTTATAAATTTCATTAGAATTTCAAATGTGATTCCCAACAACAAACAATAATATGAGATATAATACGTATTCATGGTTTTGAAAATCATGTGTCAGTTATTTTTAGATTAAATGATCTATATTCAACTGAAAATAATCAAAAAAAAAAAAAAAAAAAAGCATACATTTGGACACAATATTTTTTTAATATCTGAGCCTTTTCCAAACTCATTTAAAATTGAAAATTTTTAAAAAGGGTGAGAAAACATTATTCTATCATGAAAAATACAAAATGAATTTAGATCAGATATGATTTTGAAATGGAAAATGAAAAAAATTTAATTGAAAATTGTTAATTTTCTAGAAAACGAAAAAAAAAAAATAATAATAATTATAAGCAGAAAATTATGATATTGAATATAATTTATAAAAGAGCAATTTTTAAGTGTTTACAAATATTTAGAAAAAGAAAAAATCCTTTTTCCGTTAATTTTAAGAGTTTCTAGTTTTTTTGGTGCACAATTCTATAGATATCTAATATAATTTTTATTTTTAAAATTTTGTCGATAATGTTGCGATTTTATTTGATGTTTTTTAACCTTTTAAAGACTTCTTTCTCTTCTCCATCATATTTATGTTTTACCTTGTTTTTCTATGAAATAAAAATAATTATTTTTAATTAAACATTGAAAAAGATGGTTGTTAATCCATTCAATTTTAAGAAAATAATAAAATGTACATCACTTATATTTGAAAATGAATCAAAACTTATGTCGTGTTAAAATGTTTCAAGATATTTTCAACTTCACATTATCGATTAAAATAAAATGAGTTCGAAGGTATTTCTTCAATTTCTTTGTTCATGTTCATGATATGAATGTCGTAATGTACACTATCAATAATAATCTTATCATTTTACAAATAGAAGAGATTTTGCTATAAATAATACTTTTTTTTTGCTCATTGTAATATAGAAATAAATAAATGAAAATTTTTATTTATTAAAAAATATCAGATTTTTTAGTTCTTTGTTGTGCCATTTGTTTTGTTGTTGCAATTTATATAAGAACTTTTTGAATGGGTGTTCCTAAATTTTAATAAATTTAGAAAGCAGAAAAATCAGCATTAGTAAATACAATTCTTTCTATTGCAGCAGATTCCGATAGCTGGAAATAATTAGAATGAATAAAAATTCATAATATTATATATTCTGTAGTTTTGTTTATTTTTTATATAAATTTTTATAGTAATACTTGTTGCCTTTTTATATTTTACTCAAAAATTAAAAAGAATAAAAAAATAAAATTAAGTGTGACTCCTTATGTTTCTTTGATTTAGAAAAAGAATGTTTTAATTTGTTAGAAATTGAAATAAATACGAAAAACTGAGTTATTAAATGTATAAATCCATGAATAAACAATGTATGTTTATTTTAACAGTTATGTTTCTACAAATTGTGAAATTTTGTTGCTTGAGAGTTATAAGGCCAAATTAACTTGCCATTTCGATTAGAAAAAAAAAGGCCAAAAACTAGTCTTTAATTTACTTTTTATTCCAAATCTCATAGAAATAAATTCGTTCTCTATCAACGATTCTGGTGGTTCGCATTCCACTTAAAACTTTAAATTTAGTTGACTTGTTGCAATCTATTCTAAATTTAATTGTCAGTTTATACTAGGATTGCCAAATTTTGCATTTTGCTGCATTGATGAGCATTTTAAGTTGCATTGTATTAATTCGACAAAACATCTACAAAAAGTGCACTTTATGAGTTTGCCTTAAAATTTAATGCTAACTTTGAAAGACAGAAAATACAAGAAGATAAATACGAGTATATGTAGTAGATTTCGAACATGCAATAATTCCTCAATAATAAAAATTTATTATTAATCAATTTTAAAATTACAGAACAATTTTCTAATAATAAATTCGATTTATTTGTACATCCTGTAAAATTTTTAAAAACAATTGTTTTTCGATAATTTTTTAAAATACATTATTTTTTTAAGATTAAAAACATCAAATACATGCTAGAGGATTTTGTAAATATGTATATATTTTTTTTCAATAATTACATTTTTGTTACTTACACATTTAGACATAACTACAGTACAATTGCCAAAAATTAAAGCCACCAAGTCTTTAAAATTACTTTTTAATTCATTGAGAAAAAAAAAACAAGCACAAAATATGGAAAATCTTTGAATGTTCGAAATCTAATACTCTTACCCTACTATGTATATATTTTGTATATTTTTTTAAAAAGACTTAAAAACTAAATAAAACTTTCCAAAACATTTAATATTTATTTATAAGAATAAAAAAATCTATTTACATAATTAGTTCAACAAAAAAAAAAAAAAAAAAAAAAAAAAAGAATAAAAAAACAAAAATAAAAACTTGTAGTAATTTTATTTGCAAATCCATAATTGAGCAAATTGTTCTGCAAAGATTTCTATTAGTTATTATTTCCTTTTTAGTCCTTACGTATTTTTTTATAGGTCGAAAATTGAATAATTTTAATGAAAAAAATTTGTATTCTCAAAACCAAAATTCTTTTTTTCTCTATTCAACAATATGTCATGAATGAATGAACTTAGAAAATTTTAAAACAGGTAAAAAAAAAAATAAAAAAATAAAAAATAATGCTTTTTTTTTAAATTAATTTTAATCTGAAAAAAGTGAAACTGTTCCAGATTCTGCTTTTACTTTGTTTTAATTTTTTTTTTAAATTTATTATTTACAAATTTTATTAAGAAAAATTAGAAAGTATTGTGTATCAGAATATGAAACAGTTAAAAAAATTCAAAATGTTGAAATGATTGAAATATATGTAACTGTTAATTCATTATGAATATTATAATAACTGTTTTTTTTTTTTCGAAAAAGAAAAATGAATGAAATTCGTAAGTATTTCCAGTTGATGTTCTTCCTCCACAAATAAAACTTTTTATTTTCTTCATTTGTTGTGATAGTGTTAATAAAAAAAATTACTTCATATGTTTAATTGAAGTTAAATAAAAAAAGGATATTATTAAAAACTGTAAAAAAATATATTTGTTTTTGATGTTTCATCACAGAGTGGAAAATCAAATTTAAAACGAAAAAATTGTATCAAAATTCTTTCCAAAAAAAGAAATTAGGAAAAAACAAAAACAATAAAAAATATTATTTTAGCGTTTCATGATAAAATAAAAGATTTTTTTAATTATTTTTCCATACTTTTATTTACTCTCTTGTATTACATTACACTTAAAACAAGGAACAAAAGAAGAAAAAAATATTCAAATTTAATTTCTCATTCCTAGCTTTAAGATGTAACATTTTCTTTTGTTGTTGTTGCTTTTTGTGGATCTTACTTAATGATGATTTTTAGTTTTTTATTGATGTTGAATGAAAATCACTTTTTTTTTAATGTTAAAATTTTCATTTTAATTTTCCTATTTATGTTTACAAAAATTACATTTTGTATTATTTTCTATTATTAATTTTTTTTTAAATTCAAAAACAAGAAAAATTGTTTAAAATAAAAATTTCCTATCACAGACTTATTTATTTTTATTCAATTGTTATTGAAAGAGTAAAAAAAAGTTTCAGTCTTTATTTTTTTTTTATTTATTGACAAGTAATCACAGTTTAAAGCGTAAAAAAAATTAATTTTTTCTTTTCTATATTTTTATAAAGAATTTGGTAATTTAATAAGTATTCAAGGTTGTTTTATTTATCTTTATTTATTTGCCAACATAATAATACTTAAATTAAAAGGAAAATGGAGATTGATCAGGGGATGTTTTATTTTATTTTTATTTTCTTTTATATTTTTAAAAAACAAAGTACATGTTTATTTTAGCATAAGAAAAAAAGAGAATAAAAATAAAACCCAACCCGAGACATAGAAAGGAGACAGTGTATTTTTCAGTGCATTGATTCCCATTATTTATTTAATTTGAAATTATTTCTTTTTATAACCAATCAATAGTTTTTTTTTGTTTTTGTACTAAAAGTAAAGAAAAATCTTAAAATGATGTTTTTTTGCTGTACCTTATTCCTCGTATTGGTTCCTTGTGTGCTTGAAACATCTTGACATTGTTCATATTTGATTGCCAGTATTTAACATAGCCAGCATGATCTCCAGTTACCATCCAACTATCGTTGTGTGACCAGACCATCGTTCTTACCGGTACATCGTGGGCCTGACGGAAAAATATATAAAATAAGATATTTAATTCTTTTGGACTGTTTCTCTTAATTTTTTTTTTAAACTACATAATTCCACGTGAACTATATTGTATTTATTTAAAACAAGAACAAATAAACTGAATAATCTACCTGTAATATAGTTTCAAAATTGAAAGTTAGTCCATTCCAAAGAGTAAATTCTCCAGAACTCGCACCGGTAACTAATCGACGACCTTCAGGTGTCCATGCAAGTGTAAATATTGGGCAACGCATTTTGTTTGTTGCAGTTTTCACAAATTTCGTTGTTACTGCATTACTAGGATTATCAATATAACTACTTGGAGGTAATAAATGCGGTATATAAATACTTTCTGGCTGTAAAGCATGACGATCTCTATAATCTCTTTGCCAAATTCGATTCTAACAGTCAAAACATAAAAATAAAATCTTTTAGAACAACTTCTTAAACTAAATTTCAAAATATTACAAAATTCAATTTACCTCTAGAGCTCGAACAATCGATGCATTATAATCTACAGTTTTTCTCATAACACTTTTTCTAAGTCTTTTACCGTCAAAATCATCTTGGGTCATTGGTAGCCCTCCAGGACCTCTCCCAAAATTTAAGAATGGCTTAAAATATGGATGACCAGGCTTTCCAGTACCTATATTATTATGAAAATGATGGTGATTACTACCACCTCCACCTCCACTAGTTACAATTAAATTATTTGAATGTTGCCCTTGTCGTGGCTGAGGTGGTGGCGGTGGTTGCAGAGCATAATCGGGTGGTGGTTGTGAAAATTCCATATTTTTACTTAACTTAAAATTATTAATTATTTATAATGCTTCAGTCTTTTCCTATATTTAAAATTAATAAATTTTTAATTACAAATCTATTAAAGTAACATAATGTCCGCCACTTTGTCAATGTCAGAAAATTTTATTTCACTTTTTCACTTTTCCTGTTGTACAAATTGCTTCTGGTGAAATTGAAAAATAATCACTTACAGTCATGTTTATCATTTAAAATAACTTTTTTAAAAAATAATATATTTAGATAAAACTGAAAAAATCACTAAACCGAAAACAACGCGTGAAAAAGAATCCATTTTGAAATTTGTACTTGAGTTTGAGATCAAGATGTAAAAAGAAAAAAACTTAAGCGATAAAATTATTGTAGTAGTAGAAGAATATGCTGAAGTTAGTTCTCATTCGAATTTCTAATTTTACAAAAAAAAAAATTGTAGCAGAATATGGGAAAACGTTGTTCTATGGAAATGAAAAAAATTTGAAATAAACTGTCTATAAAAATATGCTGTACATCCGGATCCGAGAAATATTCAAAGGCAAACACGAAAAGCAAGACGATATTCTTCTAATTTTTATATCACCATCAACGTGCCAAATCCAAACACATAATATGAATTAAGAAAACAAAACTAAAACAAGATTTATTAAAATTAAGAAAATAATAAAAATAATATACAATATATTTCATGTACCTAGTACATATGTATATAAAAATTTAACGTTGCACTACAGGTGCTGTTAATTAGTGAATGCAGACAGAAGAATATTTAATTTGAAAAATTAAGTTTTTTATTATTTTATAACGAGAATTTTGACATCGTTTCCTTTTATAAATATGTATGTAATTGTTTCTGGAGACCAGGGCTCAACTCAAAACATAGTTCTGGGAATTGTATAACCATTACAGAAGAAGAATATGTTAAAAACAATAAGTTTTTAAAATTTTTCCTCAAATGAGAAACAGCTAGGCTAAAATAACTTTAAACAATAAGTTCAGTATATAAATGCATATATGGCTTAGTATATGTGTAGTTAGATAGGTATAATTAATATGCAATAAAATTTTTTTATGTGTTTATAATGCACAGTGTGAAAATAATTTACAACTTTTAAGATATCATTTATAACAATAGTTAATTATATTATCATTATACATACTGTATGTTATTCATTATTTGACATATTAATGCATGTTTTCAACAAAACTGGAAGATAACTAAATATACTTATCATATATAATAAATATATACACATGTAAGTGTAGGTAAGTAAAGTATACTTATAGGTATATATGTATATATGTATATGAGCTATACATGCAAGAAAAATGCATCATGTGTGTTTTAATTAATTTTTTTTTGTTTTCTCTTTTTTTGAATTAAATTATATTTGTAAAATAGTACTTTTCATATTATGATTATTGAAATATATTTACAGCAAAATTTTCTTATTTTTTCTAACTGAAATATATTTGAGACTTGGTTTTTCAAGTCAGCTAAACGAGTGTGGCCAGGACAGGGAGGCCAGTGATGTTTGAGAACTAGTTAAAATGTAAGTGTAAAGGATTAGAATACGAATTTATTTATTTATTTTTATCTTATTTCATTAAAAATATTCTAATTTATTTTCAAATGTATGTTTTTTATTTTGTCTTTTTTTCAGAGGTATATGACATGTTTAATACAAATTTTTGTAAATGCATGTGATAGATAGCCTTGTAATCATAAATCACATTCATTTTGTAAATAAAAATGAACGTTTATTGAATAAGAAATCATTTTTTTTAAATTATTCGCAATTGTATTTCAATATTTTTAATTTTATTATTATGTAGTTACATTGTTTTGTTTTTATTATTTTTCTTATCTTGTAGATTTATATTTAAATATAGACGTCTGTAAAATTTCTATCCTTATTGTTATTTTTAAAAAAATGACAAAAAGAAAAAAAAAAAAAAACAATACATTTCATAAAAAAATCTTCATTTTTTCCAATCACAAAACATATACTACGTACGTTCATATATACGGTATATACAGATTAAATTATAATTATGTTTATAGTAAACAATGTTATTGATTTCGAATGATTAAATGTACGTGGGTCAATATCCTAAAATTCGCATAATAACATTTTTAAAAAATGTTATTTGCACAAGAAGTATAATGAATACGTTTTATTGTAACTTATTTTTAAAATAAAATATAGTGGGTTTGTCAAGATATTTTGTAAAGAATTCGTGACAGCGATATAAATGTAGATTTTATCAGATATCAGATTTATGACAAGTCATTCAATTGAAGTATAAGATCCTCAGATTGAATTTTTTTTTAAGGTGATATATGATTTTTACGCCTTCAATTATAAAAAATTCATCCAGATTTAAAAGTATATATGTATATGTATATGTACATATGTATGTATAAATTGAATTGTTCTAGAGGTGTGGTTCTCAAAAATTAGTTTTTGTTTTCCACTCTTTAAATAAAGTATTGTTTTTTTTCCTTTTTTTGATGTTATAAAAATGTAGTTGTTAGAAAAGATTCCCGTTAAATGAAATTTTTTATTTTAATACTTTTTATTATTTTAAAATCAATAGAAAATTTAGCATAGTTATTTTAATTCAATTTTATTGTTAAGAAAATTGGAGTAGGAAAATATTTTTATATACAAATTATTGGAGTTAGTCCATAAAGTTTTTTTTTTTTTTTACTAATTTACTAATACTAATACTAAATGATTCCTGTAATATTCAAAAATTATTTGAAAATCATAAAAAATTAAATATTGAAGTTACTTACCTATTCAACTTCATAGTTTCAATTTTATTTCAAACACTTAATTTGTAGGATGATTGTATTTTTCTCAGTAAATATCTTTCATATTTACAAATCTAAAACAAAAAAAAAAAAACAGAATGTGAAAAGTTTCATCCTACTAAAGTATTAGAAAAAGTATGCTCGTTGTTTAATTTACAATCTAATGCAACAGGTATTTAATGAGATTTACGGATTTTCTATATCAATTTTTTTATAAATAACAATTTAAAAAAAAAAATAAAATAAAAATGAATTTATAGCAAAACTTACCTTTATAATATATACATGTACCTACGATATATTTATTTATACAGATGTTAAAAAAAATGTTAAAAAATATAATACATTGATGCATATTTGTACATATATAAAAACATGTGTATATACATACATATACATCTATGTATGTATGTGTAGATACTAAAATGTATAAAATATTATTAAATAAACTAAATAGCTAACTCGTACCAGTCAGCCGTACCTACAAAATAATCATGAGTAAAAGGTAAAAATAAAACGTTTTTGCATATAAAATCATTGTAAGGTGTTTGAAACAACCTCAGTTCATCGTTGTCAGCCACGTTGAACGGTTGAAAAAATCTCATTATAATCATCACTTATAAAATTTTTTTATTATTCTTTCTATTTTATTTCTTTTACGACAAAAACTTTTACAGTTTAGTATTGTTAATACGAATTGAATTAATTGTTAAGTGAAATTTTCTAATTAATATAAAAAAAAAATGTCATTAATTCATACAAATTTTCAAATACATAATTATAAATTTTTATTAAACTGATCCTTTTTTAAATTAAACTAACTAAATTTTTTAATTGTTAATGTTATGTGAATATTTTAAGAGATTATAAAATACCGTATTATTTCAGTGTTAAAGTGCATTAATTTTCTTTAAAAAAAAAAAAAAGGAAGGAAAATTGCACGAATTTTTTTGATTAGTTAAATAATTTTTTTTCTACAAAAAGCGAATAGATATTTGGAATTAAAAGAAAATTATAATTTAATCGATTAATTTATTTTTGTGAATTTTTAAATTTCAATTTATTTATGTGTATGTACCTACATATATTTAAAAATTGTTTTTGTTAAATTTTGAATATTATTTTTTAACTGACTAAAAAAATAAAAAAATTTTTATTATAAAATTAATATTATTAAAATTATTGACGTCAAGCAAAGTTAAAAGTTAATGAAATTAAAATAAAAAAACGTAAAACAAAAATTATACTTGAAAAAAAAGAAGAAACAATTATTAAAGTAATCAAATT
Organism: Bombylius discolor; assembly: GCA_939192795.1. NCBI lineage: Eukaryota > Metazoa > Arthropoda > Insecta > Diptera > Bombyliidae > Bombylius > Bombylius discolor. The sequence goes on along the minus strand of OW584238.1, from coordinate 42,499,682 downwards.
TTGCATTTTTTTTTTTAACAATAAATTTATTTATATGTAAAAATCTGTGAAATATAAAATATATATACCAGTTCTTGGATAAATGCAGAAATATTTTCGAATAAAATTTAATACAGTTAAACAACAGTAATTCAAAAAAATAAAATAAGAAGAAAAAGCTATAAAATAAATATAATTCATTATTCACCCACTATAGTGAAGGAATGACCACCGGCATGCAGACCGTTATTAAGTAAGCTTACAAATAATTAAAAAACAAAAAATTAAAATATTTGCATGTTGCATTACATTTCATGCAAATAAATTTTCAATGTATATATGTATGTGTGTAATGTATACTAATATACCAACAAATGCATTTTCACGTAATGTGTATTTTATAATTTACATAATTTTTAAATCTTTTCTTTTTCTTCTCATAAACATTAAATGAAACGATTAAATAAATTTAATAAAATAAACGCGCTATAATGTAAGAAGTTTAGGAGAGAAACAAGAAAATATGAAAAACAAAAATATATTGAGGATAAGTAAAGGAAAAGTAAAAATGTATTAATAAATTTTAAAGTATAAAAATTAAATAAAGTGGAAATAAATATGTTTTTATATGTAGAAATATTCGTATATGTACAATTGTACATACATATATGCATATAGTTTTATGTGCATAATATTATATATAGTACAAATATGTACTATTATTTGCCAGTTTGACGACTTTTACTCTTGCCTTTACTGTACGATCTTCAATATTATACCACTACCTACATTTATCATTAAATTAAAAATATTTCATTTATATTATATTAGCTACTGAACACACATCTAGATATATCTATCTCTATGCTCTTTAAAAATACAACGTTTAATTTGTATTTCCACTTTAAAAGAAGCACTTTTTCTTATTTTGAAATTCATGACTATTTTAGTTGTAATATATTTCCTTTTCCTTAATTAGCAGGAAATCATTTTTTTTTTATTTGAGAAAAAAAAATTATTGACATTGAAAATTATTTCATAAATAAATAAGAGAAAGAAAAAAACAGAAAAAAAAAGTTTCTTTTTGCAATAAAATAAGGTATATACACTCAATCTTCAATCATAGGATTAAAAAAAAAATTATACACTTTCATTAGGTGTTAAAAATTTCATATTATGTACATACATATGTATGTATATATAAAAAGCTTCAAATTACGATAATAAAATATTTGACAATAATTTTAATTAATTTTTTTTTATATATAATATATGTAATTAGTATTTGTCAAAATAAAATTTATTATCAATACACGATAAGGCTATTGACTTTTAATATGAAATTTATTCAAACAAATTAGCCATTATTCGCAAAAGAATTTAGCTTTGAATTTATAATTTTACAATAGTTACATGTGTTAAGATTTTGATTTTTAAAGATTTGTTTTTCTGTTTATTTTAAAAACTAGTTTTTTTTTTTATTAATATAAAAATTTCTTTAATCCTTTTTTTTTGGGTAAAATTAAGAAAATATTCTTTAAAAAATAAAAAAAAATAATCATTTTCCAGAAATGGGTATATGCGTGTGAAAATACAGAATAAATTAGAAGATTTCAAATGAATATTACATAGCAACCTAATTTTAAATTATAAATATCATATGATTTAAAATTTTGTTTTACAAAATGATTATCATTCTTTTTTTATAGTATTCAAACTCATTTCTTAATTGTGAAAACGTATTATTTAATTTTAATTATAAATCAAATAGAGGCAACTATTTCTATCTTATAATCATTAAGTTTCCACTTCTATTTATCGTTCCAAGGATCTTTTTGAACATTTTCTTTGTAATCCTATAAAAATTCCTATTCATGAAATTTTTCTACATAATCAAGATTTCGAGAACTTCTGATAAGCGTAATAATATTTATCTTTATGCTCTGCAGTGATAATAGCAGAAAAATATCTATACATATGTATGTATGTATGTATATGTATGTATACATGTCCTTTAATTGTTCCAATAGGTTTTTGGTGTGGGATATCATGCATATAACATTTATTTTGAATATCTTTATAATTATTACAAGCTACTGTTAAATAGTATTGCTTTGGTCAAAACTCCACTCTACAATAAAACCATTCAAAATTTGATTTTTACGTAGTCCTTTATTGTGCTAATGCTTAAGCTTATAAACTTACAGGACTGTTACGAGCGTTTTTTCTTCTTCTATAAATATACGGCGTTATAACTTTTTTAAAGCAAAAGTTATTGTTATTAAATTATTTTTATTAACTATTAAATGATAATATTCAATTTTTAAAGTGGTAAAATCAGATTTCGAAACATTATAAAAAAATATTTGTTACTGAAAATTTCCATGTCATTTTACAAACAAAATAATGATAGAATGTTATAGAATAATTAATTGGGCTATAGAAACGTATTATTATTGTTTATTTATTTAATATTACTGTATAAATATGTAAGTTCTTTTTTGTTTTTTATTTTTTTATTTTTTTGTAAAAACATATTATTATCAGTACTCGGAATATGAATAAAAACTTATTTTCACAACCGATAAATAAAATTTGACATAATTTTTTTTTTTTTCAAATTGTCTTGAACCAAACAAAAGAGAAAAAAGACAAAACAGATTTAATTAAGTTAATTCAAAAATTTTTTTTTTTGATTCATTATATTGATTAGAAATTCATAATACGACCTCATATTAATGCCCTTTATATTATATTCAATCATATTTTTTTTTATAATTTAATTTTTTTTTCTTCTTCTTCTTCTGTTTTTTTAAAATTCAAAACATGTCAATTATAATGGATTTTTTGTTCTACTTTCTATGAATAAAAACGCATAATAATAATAATAATTATAAAATTTCGTTTTCTTCTGATGAAAGTCTATAAGGAAAGTAGAAAAGGAAAATAAAATTAATATCATTTCACTAATGTTTATATTATTATTTTCTCCGTTTTTTTTTTTTTTGTATTCACTAAAGAAAGTAAAAATAAATAAAATATCAGGGAAGTAAAATGTAAACACGCAAAAGACAACATACAATATATACATATGTATATATGAATGAATCTTTTATTTTCTATCTGATTATAATAAGATACACAAGTTATCAAACATACCTATATCTTTATTTTATATTATTTATCAAAATAAAACGTGAACTGAGTAGATATTTTTGTTGCTTTAGAAAAATAAAAATAAAAAATTTTAATAATCAATTTATAAAATCTTCTAATAACACAAATAGAAAAAAAAATAATTTAATAATCAAATATTTGTAAATATTGAATATTTGAATATTTTCTAATTTCCTGTGTTTTTGATTTTTATCTAAAGTACGCACTTTTTCATAGAATTTTTTAAGTTTTTGTGTTTTTACATTTTTTTAAAATCTAATTTCTATTGAATTATAAATTTTAATGATTATACTTGAAATGTAACACATTTGTACAATTTAATTGAATAGAATTAAATACCTGTTGTATTTTAACATTTTTAACACAGTTTTTTTTTTCTGTGAAATCTTTACACTATATTGCATCACGTATGTATATGTATGTATGTACTTAATTAACGAATATGTTTATGAAAATTAAAAAAAAAAAATTAATGATTTTCTACAGAATTTTTATGTTTATAGTTTTTAAATATGATACAGATTAAATTTGATCTGATTGTTTTTATGAGTTCGAATATGTCAAATTCAGGATCTAAATACATATTTAGTTTCGGATTCACATTAAATCTGTTACGTCAATTTCTTCAAAACTGACTTCAATATGATTAAATATTTTTAGAAATGAGGCTTACTATAAACATAAAAAAATATTATTCGGGCCTGTATGTATATATATATTTTATTAATTAGGCTTATGGAATACTCAATTAATTTAAAAAAAGAAAAAAGTGAACATTCTGACCTTTTTTGACCTGTTTTTAATATTTCGCACGACCTTCTAAAAAATTATTATTTTATTAAAAACACGATGATAAAATAAAAAGGAAATTATTGATGTAATTATTAAAAAAGATTATTTACATATTTACAAAATGATGATATTATAATACGTAAATAGATCGGTTACATCTATCAAACTGACCAGCATATCTCGTGATCTTTTATATTTTTAAAAGTTTACAAATAATTTAAAAAAAAAAAATGAGAAAAAATATGAAAAATATTTAAAAAAATATTTGACTTCAGAATAATTATAATTTATTTGTATTATATTAGCCTCATTCTTTAGAATTTCACTTGAAATTTGCATTTTAATTTGAAATTCATGACATACATATAAAAGCGTAGTTTTTACTATATGTGATTGAAAAAACTAGAAAGCCGTTTAAGTTAAATAATAGCTGTAATTTTTCTTTAAAAAACATTTATGCTAAAATATTACTTTAAATCTAAACAGATTATGAACAATGACTTTTTAAAGCATTATAAAAATTCAATAGGTAGCACAAAGTTTGTGAAAAAATAAAAATTGAATAACTTCACAGTTAAACATCTTTATGATAAAAAAAGTATCTTTGTTTTGAAAATTTACGAGAAAACAAGTTATATTTGTAAGTACCTATATATTTTTTTTTTTCAAATTCTTAACTTTTGACAGACGGTAAAAATAAACCTTGGTTATCTCAGATTTTTTTTAATGATAAATGACTTTCGGAACTTGGTTGGATACACGGGTTTCTGACTGAAACAAGTTTATCGTATAGTAAATTAAATTTGAACCCAGTTATCTTAAATGTTTGAATTGAAACGAGGTGATTTCGTGATTTGATAGGAAAATATCAAAACTTATTCAAAATCTATAGATATATTACGTACATTAGCCATTTGTTCCAATAAATAAAATAGTTTATTTAAATTAGAATGTGTCACCTCCATTCCATTCAACAAGCTGGTTTATCTTCAATGTATTTTTTGTGAATTTATATACGTACTTAAATTTCATGATCGATTTGTACTATTAATTTCCAGTACACTCTCAAGTCCACGATCCATTATCAAACACGTACATACATATATAGAGTTTAATCCTTAATGAATGAATATTGAATATCGTACATCAATTAGAAGATCCATAAAGTAAAATATGTTCAAAAAAATCTAAACTGTCTCAAAATTATCTAAGAAACATCATTGTGTTTAAAAAATATTGTGTTTTTTTAATTAAACTTTTTTTTATCGAAATAATTACTCTATTTACTTTTTTTTTAAATATTAAGCAAAAACGAAAAGTAAAAAATAATATGTCTCACGTGATTTCGTTTAATCATTTACATTTACAATAAATTTTATTACTTTTATAATTATGGTTAAATTTGTTATGGATGGTTACCTACAGATGTATAATTTATTTACAACAATTTGAAAAATTTATACGTAAAGTTTGAACTCCGAAACCATTTATAATATAAAAGACTATTATAAATATTATTATAATATGTAAGTAATGTAAAATTGAAAATCAAAACATGTCTATTAACACTATGGCACAAAAGCGTTAAGATATATTTTTGGCTTATTGTGTGTAGGTATGTAATATTTTTACTTTTAGTAACTACTTTTTTTTTTTGTTGTAGATTTAAATAAAAATTATGCCAAAAAATTTGTATAAAATGAAATATGAAAAAAAAGAGGGAAGGAAATGAAAGCAGTCGTCGATTGAAAGAAAAAATGAAATCTGTATTTCAATCACACACACAACGTATTAAAGTATCTGAAAAAAAATGCAAATGATAAATACCGTTAAATTTTCAACAAATTATTATCATTATTATTATTTTTATGTAAAAACTTATCTTGTGCTTTTTAAAAAATCTTATCACCTTGTATTTATTAAAAGTTAGTTATCATAACCAGTTTTATTCAATTCAAATCAAAATCATTTTGTTTTTATCTGTGAATGTGCATTACTGATATTACTTACATCGTCAAATACCTTATATTTTGTATGCATTATTTAAATACAAATAATGACACACCTTATAAGAAGTTAAAAATCTAGTGACCTGATTAAAACATCATTCGTATATAACAAATAATGCAAATCTTAAGAGTTCCTTTTTTTTCAAACTTAGTACTATTCCACGATAAAATAATTTTTAAATGTTACTATACCTTTAGTTGTATACATACATACATATGTATATCGTACATTTTTTTTGTTTTTTGGTTTATTATGATCATCATTTTTAAAAAGATTCTCATCAGGTGATAAATTAAATAATGTGTCATGTAAAAAACCCCAAGATACCTAACCTTCAAGATAAATGTCTATTTTTTACATTTAAAAGATATTTCAATGTTTATTTTGTGGTTTTTTAAAAACATTCAATAACTATTAAGAATATTTTGTGGTGTCGAAATTTAAAAAAAAAGTATTAACCGTTAAATAAATAAGAATAGAAATTAGTAGTAAATTAAATTTTGCATGTACACACTTGAAAAAGTGATTATTTTAATATTTATTTAGAAAATACGCGAAGTAAAAAAACATCTCAATTTAATTTCAATTGTTTTTCGTAGATAAGTAACCACAAGAAAAACAAAAAACAAATTATTCTTCTATAAAAATGATAATTAATCAGAAAGATAAAAAACAAAATACAAATTAAGTATTTAACACAGCAAGACTTCAATCATTAATTTTAAACAAGCTACGTTGCAGTTACAATACCATACAATACAATAAATAGATACATACATATGTATGTTTTCGGAAACAAGTATGTATACCTACAGTGATCGTCAGATAGTTCTTTCAAGGATGAAATAAACATTCCTTATATTTTGACTTTTCAAATTAAAGTGTTTAATTTGTAAAGAATATTGGAAGTCTAAGACACAGATTGTGAAAACAAATTGTAATTCAACTAATAAATAATGAAATACTTAAACGATTACTGTATCTCATAATTATGTATTTAAAAAATGACTGAAAAATTGTAATTAATTACTTATTTGTATTTGGTATTCATAAAAATAATATTTAATGCACTAAAGAGCAGGGTGCACTAAAGAAAACTCTTTCGGAATTTCCGGTTTTCTTCTGTCTTGTTTGACTTTAAATTCTTGAGAAGTCTCAAAATATTTTATATTTTGCTTTCCGAATCGAAAAATGATTCTAAAACTCATATTGACGTGCATCGATTCTCTGATATTATAATGTTGAAGATATTACATATGAATCAAGGTTACTGACCGACGAACATCCATTTCAGTCAAATTATTTCCCTATTTTAAAATGCACTTGAATTGTCAAATTGACCATAATAAATCTCAAAAATATATGTAGCTATTTAACACGAAAAAATATTAATAAGAGAGGTATAAAATTTTATTATAAAAAAAAAAAACGATTTTTCTTGAGACCACCTTATATAATAGTTACCTTTAACTTTATAATGTTTATTTTAAAAAAAAAAATGCAAACGTCACTGGGTTCAAAAAATGACCTCGAAATATCAGAATAGCAAAAAAATATTAAAAACAAAATGACAATAAAATGTTTTCTGATGATTTTTTTTTTCGTAGCAAAAGTTAACTTTTGCATTTACGTAATATAGTATTTACTAAATTATTAAAAAAAATTTAAAAACAAAAATAATTTAAATATGTTACTCTTAAAAAATACATATACGCAGATACTTTTGAATGGATAAGCAATTACTTACATCAACATGTAATAATTATATTTAAAATCTTGTATCTTTCTTTTAAAATGTTAAAAACTGAATGAGTACAATTTAATATTAAAATTGTTGCTGTGAATATTAACAATAATAAAATAAAGCCGTACAAGAGACTTACTTTTATAGTAAACACATACTTAACTTGGTTAGTCTATTATCACCTCTTCATTATAAACAGTTCGTTTTACTATAGTTTGTATCTATTTATGTTTTAACACTAAAATCAACAGGTATGTTGCTGTTAACAAAATTGAACATTGAAGAGAAAGTAAATGAATAACAACTTGTCCTAATAATGATTATTATTATTACAACTATAGGTATACCTGTTGTTGATGATGGTCACAAACCATAAACGTACAACAGACGTATAATGTCAAAAAAGTGCAAAGCTTCCGAAACAATTTTTCGATGAACATTGCATTTGAAAATGCACGTTAGGAAAAAAAAATGTTATAAAAATAAAGTTTTGAAAATAAGAATGCATTTGAATTCATTTTGAAATTCAATTAAAAAATTTATATATAGGAAAAAAACAGTCAGTGAAAAATATTAAATAAGGAAGTAAGTTGGTACGTATAATAAATATCATAAAAAAAGATAATAAAAAAGAAACAAAAACAAATAACATGAATTTTATGGATATGCATGATGAAATGAAGAAAAAGATATTAAAAGTACCATAATTATTATGTCAGAAAGTATTTTATTGATGAATATTTGCGGTAGCATTATTATAAAATGAAATAATTTAATATTGTTTAGTTTTGTTATTAACATTAACATTTTTTTTTTGTTTAAAAAAAAGGAAAAAAAAGTGAATCTAGGTAAATGAATGAATTTTATTTTTATCTTTTTGGTTTTATACAAAAGATACACTTGTTGTAATGGTATAGAAAAAAGATTTATTAAAATAATGAGTTTAAAAAATTACATAAGATATGTTTGTGGTTTTATTTTTAATTTCAGTTAAACAAAAAAGTTTTGACTTTCACATATTTGCATGTTTTGAAATTTTGCAATTCAATTTTACTCGTGTTTTAAAATAAAGTACAATCATACAAAATAAAAAAATATAGAAAAAAAGGATATTTAGTTTCTGACGATATAAAAAAATACATGTGTCGAATTTTTTATAAGTAAAATACGGTAAAGTATTTGAGATTTTTATCAAACTAATTATCAATTTATCTAATTTTTTTTTACACAATAGAATACATAATAATAAGCTCAATGAGCTTAAAAAAATCAAATTAACCTGCCTGCACTACTTTTACGTTTAAAAATTACATGTTACAATTACTTTTCTTGTTTTCAAGTATTTATTTTACTTTGTTGTTTTATAAAGCTTGCACGTTAATTACAATTTATTCATAACATTTTACATTATAATAATAATAATAAATGACCTTCAAGTTTAGATACATGAAGTAAAAAAAAAAGAATTCTAGGCTAATAACCTGAGAAATAAAAATTTTTTATTTGTTTATATTACATATGTATTATATACATATATGTATATGTATATATATATACATATATATATATATACATATATATATATATTTTTTTTTTAAGAAAAAGGCAAAACTTTGTAATTTGCTTTGCTAACAATTTTTGAATTAAGTAGATTATATTTTCAGTTACAAGTATTTCTTAGATAAAATAAATATCATCATGTATCTAATGAAAATACATACATACATATATGTATGTATGTATTGTAAAAAGGATAGAGCGCCATTATTTTAATTGCACTTATATTGTAAATAAAATTGTAACATAAGAAAAGAATATATGAAAATTTAATGCTGTTGTATTTAAAATTTTTGAAAAGTCAATGACTCCTTTGATGTCTGACAGCAGACGTGGCATGTTTTTTCTAAAAAAAAAAAAAAATAACAAGATGAAGTTTTTTAGGCATGCAAAAAGTTAAAAAAAAAGTATATTTGACCTCTTTTAAGTTTTGTTTTTCATTGTTTTTGAGTAAATCATAAATAATGAAAATTTTAAATAGTAGAATGTATATTTTTTTTTGTTGAAAAATTGAATTTTTTTAGATAATAATAAACTGACGAAATTCTGGTCTTATTATTTATTAGGTTCATGAAATTGTTTTTTTTTTTATATCAGCGGTTTGTTTTGATGTTTTTTAAAAATAATGAAGACTTATTGTTGTATGTATTTTGAATAATAATTTTTTAATACATAAGTACTTTATATAACTTAATGTTTAAACAGAAGTCCCAATTTCCATATGATTATAATCAGTAATCTTCAATTTTTTATAAAAGTGCTGCAAAAAAACCTTTTAAATCTTTTCATGTTTATTTACCTTTTTTTTTGCATAAATAAAAGTTTTTTAATGATCCGTAAATGTTGGAATTTGTTTTTCATCTTTTACTGATAATTTTAAAAGTTAATATACTGTTTAACTCTTTTTATGATAATACAAAGCTGATTAGAAGAAAAATTATTATTATTTTTTTTTATCGAAAATTTATATGATTTTTAAAAGTAAGAAATGCTTACAAAAACTGTAATTTTTATCGCCAAAAATTTTTGAAAAAATTTATTTCTACAATAACGTAAACAAATAAACTACACATACACATATATTCATATATATACATACATATGTACATATATAGTAAAGACATGAAATATACATATATACTCACGAGGTAATCTTTTTTTTTTAAAAAAAATAAATATAATTTAAAAAGTTTAAAATCTTCTTTCACTCTGTTATTTTAACTTTGTAGGAGGTGATCCAAATGTACCTACAAGGAAATATAATGTATTTTAAGAAAGAAAAAATAAACATTCTTTACACAATAATTTTTCTGAAAATCACTTAAAATTAAATTTAAAAGCATTAAGAATTTTCTTTTATTATTTATTTTATTTGATTTTTTTTTTGAGACAATAAAATTAACAATTTTTAAAACATTAATATTAAATTTTCTTTAAAACGAATTTTATTCGATAAATTCTTTATAGAAATTTGATTACCCTGTGTTTACAAATATAAAGTGTGTATTGTAAATATTTAAAATAAACAAAAAATAAAATAAAAATATGTACATACATATATAAATTCACATAATAACGTGATAAAATACCTTTTAGCATATTATTACCTTTTTTTTTTTGTTTTTGTTTCGGATATAAACATACATATTTTGAAAATTCTCATGTGATGTGATTACTTTGAATATAATAAAACATATTTAATATTCGAATAAATGCGTTATTTACATAAGAAGGGGATAAAGAAAATATACATACATATACGAGTATATCTTAAATGATATTGTAATGTAAATTTTTATATAAAAAACAATTTAATTTGATATTGAAAATAATATAATTTATGTGAATTATAAGATTTTTTATTATTATTTTTTTAAGTGATTTTCAAAGTTTTGAGCTATCAAGAATTTTTTAAAAACAAAAATTATTATAATCTTGAATTATCCTGTGAGATTTGAACAATACTCAAATTTCATGAAATTTAAATTTTATTTACACACATTTTATATTACAAATTTTTTGTTTGTTTTATTTATGTTTTCCTGCATCAGAAATTTATTGTAAACAGGTTTTTTTCAGATAAAAAATTAAGTTTTTGTAATTTTATTTTGCATAAAGTAGTATTCTAAAATATTGAGATATATAAAAGGTTTTACAATAAATTGATAAAAATTATAATGAAATGAAATAAACAACAAACAACAAAAGTTGCAAACAAAATTTTTTCTAGAAATCGGCAAGTTTTTTGTGTCAGTTCAGTCAACTTTTTAGTAGTATGTATCTTATTTTTATTCACAACAAAATTTAATTAATTGATGCGGTCTTTATATAAAAACCACAAAACAATACTGTCAATAAAATATTGCAATATACTTTTTTCAGTAAAAATAAAAAAAGTTTATTTCTCAATAGTTCCTTAATTAAACAATTTCTGAATTTTTGTTTTTAGATTTTTGTAAATTCTGGCCATGACGTTATCTTGATTTTAAATGTTAAAATTTAAAAAAAAATTCCATAAAATTTAAAATTTTTTATATTTATATTGAAAAACAGTACATTTCGTGCTATAAGTAGGATTTTATTTAATTTATTTCACGATTAAATTGAAAGTTAGATTTTTTTAGAGATAGAGACATACATACATGTTACATAATACTGAGTATGACAATAATTAAAATTAAAAAAAAAAAACGCTGTAAAAAAATTAGTACAAAAAAAAAATGATGGGTCGGTCTTTTTATTGTTTCAACAGCAGAAATTTCATTAACATCATGTACTACATGCTTATATTGTGTGTTTTATTATCATTATATGTATTTTTTTTTTTTAAATTTAATTTTGCTGTTATGCGTGTTTATCAACTAAAATCGGCATTGATTAAAAGTTTTTTTTTTTTTCTGATTACAATCAAATGATGATGTATGGATGTTTCTGTTTTTGTGCAAAAACAAATAATACATATGTTGTCGGATAGACTGTCAAACCTTATAAGTACAATTTTGAAACTTTTGCAAAAGATAAATAATTTTGAAATATTTTTTAGATAATCGAAAGTTTAAAATCGAACAGTTTGATCAATGATATATAATTTAAAAAATTCATAAGTTTGTATCAAACAATAATGCGTAATCTTAGATATAGCAGAGGTATTTAAAAACTTTATTCACTTATACATTATGTAACAAATTAAAAAATTGTGTGGGAAAAAGACGTTTTTTTTTTCAACTTTAAATTTTTTGTTATCTAGAAATTTATTGTTTTAAAAATTTTTAATTAATTGAAATTTATCTTCTTAATGTTTAAAAGGTTTCTATTAAACATTTTATGTTGTTTATCTTTATCGTTTTAAAACGTTTATATAACATAAAGTAAATATGTATTTTAAAATTTTTCAGTAATCTTTTCGAAATTTTTTTAAAATTTATTTTTTTAAAATACACATATACTAATGTAGGCATTTTAATAACAAAATAATAAAATTTGAAAAGCTGACAGAATTACAGAAATTAATATAGAGAAAAGATAAACGAAAAAGTGTTTTTGAAAATAGTTTTAATAGGAAGGGGATGGTGCTTCAATCCAAGAACTTCTGTTCTTTTTTTTACCTAATGCCTAAATTGTGCTTCATATTATATCAATTTATTTTTGGCAAGATTACAAATTTTGAGTTTGCTACTAATTCTCAAAAAACATATCAATAAAAAATAAAAAATACAAAAAATATTTAAAACTCTTAACAAATTCAAAATTTATGACGTCAAAGAAAAACACCTTTTGTCATGTTAATCATCGACATTTAATATGTGTTTTTTATCATAGAATATTTTATTTTAAGATTTTTACGTTTCACTATACAACATAGTACATATGTACGTATATTGTTTTAGATTTTAATAAATATTGTAATTTGCAAAATTATTACACAATTTAATTAAAATTTTTTTAAAAGTTGCAATAACAATAGAAATAACAAATTTAATTTTGTTTTGTTGTTATCGTTGGTTTTTTTTTTAACATAAGCTTAAATTATAGTTTAAAAATAAAAAAAATAAAAACTCGTTTTGCTATAACTTTTCAATTAAATTAAGTTCCGTTTTTAATGATTTTTAATAAAATTCAATACTATATCTGGGGATTAAAGTGCAAATAATTATAATTCTAATAACTTAAATAATAGCTTTACAATAATACCATATAGAAAAAAAATTAATTTGTCACGCTCATTAAATTAAATTATTCAAGTTTAATGTTGAATATCTCTGTATATTGCCAAATTATTGAAACTTTTTTACTTATAAAACTTAAATAGCATGTACGGATATTATGGAACAAAGCAGTAAAGGTTAAATTTACTTAAACATCTAAGTCAAGGGCTAATCATTGAAAATTTTTGAAAATATTAAAATTCCGAAATAAAAAAAAACAGACATAGCTACATACATATGTATGTATGTTTGAATACACGTGATTCGGTCGGTTACAGTTTTTCTTGAAAGTATTTAAACCAAACTAAGTAAGTAGGTACCTACATAAATGTATATTTTGAAATTTATTAAATTGAAATTAAGTATGTATCATACATTAAATTAAGGTTATATGTACAGCATCCCGTTATATGATTAGTTAGAAATATAAGAATAATTTCTATGATGATGTGATGATAATAATAATCGATTATTTATCTACAGAATGTGTTAGAGTTTACAAGTTTTTCATCACCAATAAAATCTATTTTATTGTTGTTTTATTTCTTCTACGTATTTTTGATTTATTTGCAATATTTAGCCCGAAAACTTTCAAAATTAGTATTAGATTTTGTATATTTTGAAGTCTAAAATAGTATTTTTTTAGTCTGTCACTTTCTGCTACTCATTCTAAATTGATTCAGAAAGTTTTAGAGCTTTAGAAGAGCATCTCAAATTGAATTTGAAAACAAACAAAAATTAACTAGAAAATTTTTTGTATTTCAGTGAAAGTATGTACTCGTAAATTTTAAAGTTTCTTTGTGTTAAAGATTTTTAAAGCAGATTTAAAAGACTTCAGCAGAAAAAAAAATGAGTTTCACACCTGTTTGCTAAATTTGTATTGTTCTGAAAATTAGTATAATCGAGACATAAATATTCAAAATTAAAATATGTACACATAGATCTCCCGTTTTTCAGTTCTTATATCAACATATGTACGTACATAAACATACTGGATCCACATTGGCTTATATATTCAACAGGTTTTATTCCAAATAAAAATAATTAAAAATTTAGTGTTATAATTTATTTGATTTCTTTTTGGCAGTTGTAGTTTAATTTATGATGAAAGCTATTTCATAAACAAAAAAAAAAACAAAACAGTAAAATTTTTCTCATAAATAAATTTGGCATAATAATTTTAGTAATTAAAAATGAATGGCAATATATTAATTTATTATTGTAATTTATTATTTAAAAAATAGTTCGAAAGTCAAAAAGCTGATTTTGTATCGTAATTTAAATTTTAAATAATAACTCTAACAATTTTTAAATGACAATTAGTTTGAAAAGCAATTAACTTAACAATTCAAATTAATAATTATTGAAAGAAAAAAAATTAAAATTACTTAACAATAATTTGTAATTTTAATTTTTTTTTTTTTTTTGGCTAAGTATCTACTGAGTTGAAATTTCGGGTAAAATAAAAAAAAATTATTAAGATGATGTAGGACATGCATATGTAGTACCATATACCAGTATGTATAATGTATGTATATTGTACATACATTTAATACATGCAATGTAATGTAGTGTCTAATGTCTGAAATATTATTTGCAATCATTGTACATACTAATTAATGTTAAATAATCCGAGATATTTAAAAGATTATAATTAAAACTAAGTGGCGCTTATTACAGACAGGAACAAAAGTTGCATTTTTTTAATTTTTTTATTCTACGACGATAAAGAAATATAAATATTTCAAATTAATACAAATTCACAAAGAGAGTTTTTAAATTGAATTTACCGTGAAATGAAAAACCTTAATCGTAAGCTTTGCTAATTTATGAATCCTTCAACTATTTGAATTCTATTTTCTATTATTTTAATATGAAATCGTAAATTAATTTTATTCTTTAATTAAAAGCATTCTAGAAATTAGAATAACGAGATATAAAAATAAAAACAAAAATTTTTTAAATAAAATTTAAAAATTTATTAAGTGTGTGTCTTAATTATGAAATGTGGATGAATTATAAAATTGATCAAACGTGTATGACGTAAATTTAATATAAAACATTTATTTTACACTTAAAAAAAATGTTTATAAAACAAGTTTGAAATAAAATTGAAGGAAAAAAATGACATACATTATTTAAAATTCAAAATTCCCAAGCAGTTCTTACTTAACATTATATTCGCATACATAAGTATTTTTGTGTTATAAAGTTGTTTTTTTCTTCTTCTTATTATTAAACATTTTAATTATAATATTGTTGGCAAGAAATATATAAAAAAAAATTTTACATTGTTTATTTCAAATTACGTTGATTGCATTTATTTTCTCATGTTACATGCAATTTAAGTTATATTAGTTAAAACAATAGATTTGTTGTTGTATTTGTTGTTTTTCTATTTTTTTTTTTTTGCTAATTTTAATATGGCATTATTCCAATTAATTCATCCTTGATTCATATAGACATACTTGAATATTGTATAATATTATTTTTATTATCTAAAATTGTATATAAACATAAAAAAATAATTTTAAGAATCTTATTAATTCGGAACTTAATTGCATACTAATATAATTTACAAATGGAATGCACAAAAATGAAGGATACGTTCAGACTTAAGTTTTTATTTTTTGAAGATTTTATTAGAAAATATTTTTATAAGGATATTTAAGAGGTTTTTGTTTATTTTTCGTTGAAACTTGAAAATTTCAGCACAATAAGTGAAAGTTTACCTGTTTTAATTTTCCACTTTTTACGTGTCTCACAGGCCACAATTTCAAGTTTGAATTTCTGAGAAAACAATTATAAAAAGTAAAAGTTTTATTTTCTACAAAACTTTTTTCATGTTTCCAACTTTTCTTCAATAAAAACATATTAACACGAGAATGAGATACTTTTATGTTGTTTGATAATAACATTTACATGTAATAATTTATTATATGTACATATAAAAAGGAAATGACTATATCTTTGAGTTTTGTAAAATTTAATTTTCTTTTTTGTAAGTGATATAATTTACAATTTTGATAAAATAAAACAATTAAGCTGTTATGTTGATTGTATATTTTTTTTTTTTTCAATTGTATAAGTACGTAAAAAAATATATTTCTTAATTTTTTATGTAATAATATTTTTACATAATTTTATATGTAATAAAATTTAATTCAAAGTTTATTTAATTTATATAATACATACATATACATATGTAGTATACAAATGTATGTGTATGTATCTTATTTAGTTTAAAAACAAGAGAATTATTGTTTTTAATTACTGAGAAAAAAAAACAATGTTTATTAACTTCCTTATTAAAACCTTGACATTGAAAGTAATATGTAGATTTTTATTAATGACTTCAGACATATCAATCATACAATTAATATAAGAAAATTTTTTAAAATATTGCTTATGTAACAGAATTTTCATCGTACATGTTTTTTGGTTCAATGTAGAATAAAAAAAAAGAAAAACAAATAAAAATAAAACACGTAAATTAAAATATTAAAATAACTATATGTACTCATCATTTTTAATATATAAAAAATTAAATCTATACCTATTTTTATTATCCATACAAATAACATTAATTAAATTTTAATATAAAATGAAATAAATAAAAAATAAAATGCATGCAAAATACAGGTACGTACTATGTAAATTATACACACTATTTATATACATATATGTGTATATTTGATGTTTTTCTATTTTTTTTTTTTTTTTTTTTTTTTTTTTTTTTGTTTATGTTCAATTTCAATTAACCATTATCTGTATTTAAAATTTTCCTTTTAAATTATTATTAATTTTTTTCTTACGTGTATATAACAACAATGTTCAATTCTTTATAATTTTCAGACCGTAACGGTTCGTTGATATATTTTTCATTATTATCATGTTTAATGTTTATGAAAAATGTTAAAAATTAAATCTGTTAAAAAAATACTCATGACAATATTTTTTTTTCAAATAGAAAGCATTATAAATACATGATTTTGAAATCATTATACTTATTCAATATACCTAATGACTTGTACATTTATAATGTGAATTTAACAGTCTGCGATTTATCACAAATTTTCTTGTTGTTTTTTTTTTTTCAAATGTAACGAATGAATTACTATACGAGTATATAAAAATGAAATTGATTTAACAGTGAAATTATATATGTACCTTTGTATAGACGTAGTGTAAGTACAATATATGAACGAATTGTGCACACAATAATTTACCCAGATTCATAATAAGTTCGTCAAATTTTTAAATTAAAATTGTTAAAAAACCAAAAATCAATGTTAACATTTTAAAAAAAAAAAAAAAAAAAAAAAAAAAAAAAAAAAAAAAAAAAAAAAAAAATTTTAATCAGCTAGAAATTAATGAACCATTAATGATTGTTTTTTTCCTGAGATTCTAACAATTATCATGCACTGTTATGTTTTGAAACAGTCAAAAACTGCTAATGATTTAGATAAAAAATAAATTATAAACAAATAAAAAACATTTTGACCCTGATCAGTCGTGAAAAAAGAGTATATAAATAAATTTTTTTTAATAAAAAATAAAATTTATTCACATGAAAGGTCCTTGTCATATGTTGTAATGCACATTTGAACGTTACTAGAATACTTAAAGTCTTCAAGTACATATAAATATTATGCGTTTGGAAATTTTAAACAAATTTAAAAGTATTCTAATGATAGACTACCAATGAACAATTCATATCTATCGATGGAAAATTCGAAAAACAAAAATTAATAAGAAATTCAATGAGAAAATAAAGATTTATTTTCAGTCTTACTTCAGTAAAATTGATGTTTTAATCAGGTCAAAGATTTTACACTTTTTTTTAATTCAAGTGTAAAATTGAATGACAATTACACAGATAAAACACATTAGAATGTTTAATTTGTTTAAGTCACATTACCTTAGGATTTAAATAAAATTTCGAAAAACAACTTATTTATTAGGAGTAATGTAATGTGACTAGAACACATTTTGAACAAAAAAAAAAGTAATGTTTTAAGTTCTATAATAGTGAAATTTCAATTTATACTAAGAAACTTATTCCAACCGATTGCAGTTTGAATGCAGTACACCATTTTTAATTTTGGATTATAGTTTTTTCAAAAAATTTTTAAGAAAGACATTTTTTTTTCAAATCAAAATGCATTTATTATTTACAAAACTTGGAAAACTTTAAAAAAAAAAATGATATAAAAAATTAATATAATTTTTTTTCCTACTTAAAAGTCTTACTATTGACATAAATTTTATTAAGTTTTATCTAGGAATAATTTATATACTTATGTATGTATATTAAAATAAACACATTTTATGTATGCATATTTTGAAATCGGATTTTTTTTCTTTTTTTTTTTTTTTTACAAAAATCAGAATAATTTCCCTTTCCTGTGCTTATTTCCTTTTTAGAAAAAAAAATTTAAATAAATAAATTTTTATTATTGATTTTGTTGATATAAAAATTATTTTATTTATTTATTTATTTTTAATACCTGTGAATTTTGAAAACTATAATATTTTTAGTTGCTTTTGTTATCTTCAAATATTTACCTACCGTATGTATTATTAACATGCTAGATTATTAATGTACAATCAATGAAATTCGTGTATTTTTTGATAATAATTATTTTGTTTTTCATTTGTAAATTTTAATTTATGTAAAACATGATGAATTAACCTTTTAGAGGTCACATTTGATTTGATCTGTAAATGACCTTATGTTCACTGTTTTTTTTTACAATTGATTAAATCAGATTATTTTTTAAATAATTCACAATAACATTATTTTTTTAAATTAGTCCGAAATTGGTATTGTAAATTTTCGTTCTAAACTTTATTTTCCATTTTAAAAAAAATACTACATATACATACATATGTATGTATATACATATGTACATATATGCGTTTAAACTTATACAGATTACGATATGTACATACATATGTATATAAAATTTACTACACTCCTAAAATACAGTATTCATAGTATTCACACTAATGTATGTAAATATGTATATATGGATGTGCGTTAAACGTATAATAATAAAAATAAATAAAATATGTTCATAACAAACTGACCGTTAAAATAACAATTATTCAGTGAAATTCATTTCACTTTCATTTCATTTTTTTTTTCACACATTTGCTTTAATTTTTACTTTTCTATGGTCTAATTTATGAACGTACTACCATTTCACTTCTGGAAAAAAAAAATATTTTTTAATTACTTTCTAGCATGATTCGGAAATAAAATTTAATCAAGGTTATATTTGAATTAATGCAACTTAGATATACATATTTGTATAATTTAGTAGTTTTATTAAATAATCTAATTAAAATAAATCAGAAATAATAATTAAGTGAATAAATAATGTTGGAAAAATTTACAATAAAAATAAATTTATTTACAAAAATTCACTTACAAAATTTACGATTATGCGAAAAATATTACCTATTAAAATGAATCCTTTGATTCTATGTGTGATTTAAAATCCAAATACAATGATTTGTAATTATTTTTAAATATCCAACTGTTCATTTGAACACAAATTACTTTTCACAAAATATTGTAGATTCTTCAAATGGTATTTTTGTCAATTTTTTTCAATTAAAAGTATGCTTTGAAAATTCATTATTGACAAGATAAAAAATTTATTAAATGTGTGAAATTTTATAAATTTCAAATTTTTATTAAACATTAAGGAAAATTTAGTAATTATAGTAGACGTTTTTAGTTTTATAAATTAGGAACGATTATTTTAATTTCTACATTTTAATTATGTTAATTAAAATTTTAGGTAATTTAAGTGATAATGATCTCGTCAATTTCAGAGATTATAGTCAATATCCAAAATCTTATAATTCGGATCACTACAAAATTGCAATATATGGAATATTATTTTTAATTTGGTACTACAAATTAGCTCCTTCTATTTTGGGTTTAATTTTAAAAGATAAAAAAAATAAACCAAAAGTGAAAATTAATCGTTATTTTGTTGCTAACGAAAATAGAAATAGAAAATTTTGTTGCTGTTACAAATGTTTTCGTCTAAGAAAAGAAAAGAAGATTAAAAATGCTAATAATTTTATTAATTAGTTATTTTAATTTTTTAATTGTTTTATTTGATAAATTGTAAAATAAATATTTTTAAAAAAATTATTGAGTAAAATTTTTTATCAAAAATTAATTCTAAATGTGATAAAAATATTGAAGAATTATGTACAGTCAATTGATAACTTTTGTACAACTCATTTTACAGAACAATAAGACATATGTACAAGTATGTACCAATTTCCTTGCTTATTTTGGTAATGATTTATAAATATTCAATCTATGCGAAACATAAAATATTTTTCAAAAAAATTTGTTTCCCCTGATTAAAGAATTGTGTTTTAATAATTTAGTTTTGTTTAAATAAAGTAATTAAAAAACTAAAAAAAAATCGCATCAACTTAATAAAATAAAATTATTTAGGTACATATTTCATATCTATTTCACATATACATCTATCTACTAATTCTATCTAATTCAAATCTCATGACTGATTTCTATGAAAAAAAATTATGAAAAGAATGTATAAAAACTTATTTTTACTGAAGAAGAAAAGAAAAAGATAATAAATTTCACATAACAAAAAGTTGTATGCATTTTATAATTAAGGAGAAAAAATTTCAACAAGAATTTTAAAATCAAAAGAATTAAAAATTAAAATTAATTAGAAAACACATTCTCCTTTTTTTTCATAACACAAAATAAGCGTGTTATCGTAAATTGAATTTTAAAAATAATCATTCAATGTAATTTATTTAATATAAAAAATAATAAAAAAATTCAAACTGATTGAAATTATATTAAACGAAAATAATAAAATATAAGAAAACTGTAAAAAAATAACCTGAATAGTAAGAAAATTTTCTAGAGTTTTAATCAGGTTTATAAATTACTCTGGAGTATTATGTATTACATATTGTTATATTATTATATTGTTTTGCAAAATCATATTTTCACGAATAAATAATTTATTTTGTATAGATTATATCAAAAACTCTTACTTTATTGTGCATTTTTAAATTTTAATAGATAATAAATTACCAAAATAAATAATTTTTGTTTAATTTGACCTAATTAATACGAATAAAATTTGAAATCCAAATTATCTCTAAATCTGTTAGTTATCATGTAATCATTTATTGTAAATTGTAAAGGTTTTATAAACTTTCTAATTATACTTTTTTTTCTCATCTTTATTTAATTACTCTACTGGAAATACTGTAATTAACTAAAAAGGAAATAAAAAACCGGAAGATTTCCGCTGTTCAAGAGTGTTCATTTAACGCACATCTACATATACATATACATATGTATATATTATAAATAAAACCGACCGGATTTAAGTTTAATAATTATATTAACTTATTTTTTTATGTTAAAATTTTTTTTTGATATTATTATAATGACTACATCATGTTGGTATTATTATCATGCATTTAAGTATGAGTTGGAAAAAAAATTATAATTTACATATGTATTTTATATATGCATATACATATGTATGTATGTATACAGGTTTGTGATCAACGAACCATAAAATAATGACCATATTATATTATACAATGTAAGGTATGTATACATATTAGACACACATTGTGTAAACCTACCTTGTAATCACCTTTTCAACAGTTTTATAATGTAATAAGAAGTTATTTTTTATTAGCTACATATAAAACTTAATTCAATTCTCATCACGACATCTTCTTTCTTTTACTAGTTGGAATATGTTTAGTTATATTCCCGAAAATATATGTTGTTTACATAATAGTGTTTTAGGATATATGGCAATGCAATGTAGCTATAAATTTCTTTCTTAACAGAGGAATTTTCAATGTGTTTACAGCTGAAAAATACTTAGTAATTTTCTTAGATTAAAAATAATCTCAAAAATATCTTTTCATTAAAAACAACTTTTAAATGTTGTTTGATAAGTTAAAAACTATGCAACATTGAAATAGTAGACAGTAGAAACCTAGAGAAAGTAGCGAGAAAAAAATAAAATATTTCACAAAAAAATCAAAGAGTATAAAGTGTCCTCTTTATGTAATATAATTATCCTAAAGCTGTGGTATATCTATACAAATTTTTGAGTGTATGAAGCATCCTTGAAATAAGATCGATTTTAAAAAATTCGAGACACACATTTTCGAAAGTATAACCTATCGTAAATATCTTGAGAATCAGATACTTAAATCATCGTTAACTTGTATCTAAGTATTTGCTTTCTTTTTTATTTTTATTACTATTAAAATTTCTAACGGATAAATTTGAAGTGCAATACAAAATTATTTCTCTGATTATTTGATTAGTACAAGTTTAAATGTCATAATCAATTAAATACAAAGATACCAGTAACTTTATATATAAATGTGTTATAGGTCGAATTTAATTACACTTTATTGCACTTTAGAATTAAATCAAAATGCCATAAAATAATATTAATAATTAATTTATTATTTGTTTAATTTTATTTTTCTTTTACAGAAATCCGAGCTGGTGGAGACGTCGTTCATCATTAGAACGAATACTAACATTAATAAGTGCTTTTGCTGTGATAGCTGTTATAGCCTTGGTCATAGGATTAGTTTCAGTTATATTAACAAAAGAACAACAAGATGGTAATTAAAGTATTTGCTATATTTAAAACAAAAATAAGAAAAAAAATAGTTATTATTGAATGGCTTCATATTTCAATTATTTATTCAACGATTTATTTGAAAAATGCCTTCGAGAATTTAGAAAGGAAATTCATGTTTAAAAAAAACAGATGATAAAATATTTCCTTTTCAAAATTTTTCGCAATAATTTCACTTTTTATAAATTGTCTGCTATTCCCCAATATTGTGTCTTTTGAAAAAGATAGCAATAAACCAGCCTGAGAAGTGTTACTATAAATTTTACTTGTATTGAAAATATTGTAATTATTTTATACTAAGTAAATATGTACTTAGTTTTTTTACGTAGAAGAAAATTTTCCAGTCATGAAAAAGTTGCATAACACTCAAGCATGACACCGTGTCCAAGCTTTAACTTTTCATAATCATGAAACAAAGTTTTGGTTTTTTTTTCTGGGGGTTTTAGCCATTATTTATCTAATTAGTAATAAAAGAATTTTTTATTACAAATTACATATTTTTAAACATTTTCGCCTATTGTTTAACATGACTTGTTATATTTTCTGCAATGTAATTTTGTTTTTCTAAATTTTTTAAAATTTTTAAAATTAAATTTTCAATTAATTTCCTATTATTTTTTAGGATTATCATCACAAAGTACAGCGGAAGCTCTCAAGGGTACACCAAGAATTCATGCAACAACTACAAATGAAGTTCATCCAAATGATGTAACAAATGATAAATATAATAATATTTGTTTAACAACAGAATGCATTCATACAGCATCAAAAGTTCTTGATAATATGGATACATCAGTTGAACCGTGTGATGATTTTTATAGTTTTGCATGCGGTAATTTTATAAAAAATACAAATATTCCAGAAGATAAAGTAGCTGTAAATACATTTTCTGAAATTGGAGATAAACTTCAAGAACAATTAAAAACAATTGTTAGTGAAGAAGTACATGAAAATGAACCGAAACCATTTAAATTGGCAAATTATTTATATCGTGCTTGTATGAATAAAAGTAAGGATATTCAAAATTAAATAAAATTCAATATAGGTATAAGACTTAATTTATTTTTATCTTTTTCATTTTAAATATAGCTTTAATTGAAAAACGTGGTATCAAACCGATTATGGATATTTCTGAATCACTTGGTGGTTGGCCAGTTTTAAAAGGTGACGATTGGGATGAAAATTCATGGTCATGGCAAGAAGCAGTGAAAAATTTTAGAAAATATGGTTTCAGTATGGATTACATTTTGGATTTTTCAGTTGGAGTAGATTCAAAAAATTCAACACAAAGAATAATTGATGTTAGAAATTAAACAAAATATCTATTTCGATTTGAAATAAATTTTAATTTAATTAATATGATTTTATAAAAAATTTTTAGTTGGATCAATCAGCAATTGGATTAAGCCGTGAATTTTTGGTTAAAGGATTAGAAGATAAAATCGTTCAAGCTTACTACAGCTATATGGTTGATATGGCTGTATTATATGGTGCTCAACGAGAACGAGCTGAAATTGAACTCAAAGAATCATTACAATTTGAAATTAATTTAGCAAATGTATGAACAAAAAAAAAAAGTTTAAATTTTAAAAATTTTAAAGTATAATTTTTAGATTTCATTACCAAACGAACAACGGCGAAATTCAACAGCTCTTTATAATCCTATGACTATAAAAGAAGTACAAACAAAATATCCTTATGTTAAATGGTTAGATTACATAAATGCTTTATTACCAAAAGGATTACAAGTTAATGAAGATGAAGTTATTGTAGTTACAGTACCAACATTCTTTAAAAGTTTAGGACCATTATTGGAAGTGACACCAAAAAGAGCAATTGCTAATTATATGATGTGGAGGATACATGGTTTTTCAGCATTTTTCTTAACAGAAGAATTAAGAAAGAGACAATTACAATATAGCAGTGTATTAAGTGGTAGACAAGAACAAGAGCCAAGATGGAAAGAATGTGTAGATATTACAAGTGGAAGGTATGCAACACTACAAATATATATATAGTATATATGTATATATATTTTTTTAAGAAATTAAGCGTGTTTTTACTTTTTTCTTGTTTGTTGTCTAATATTCATTATTTGTTTGTTACTCAAAAATCTTTTACGACAAGAGTCATTATCAAGTTTATTTTTCATTTAATAATTCGTACAAACAAAATTTATTGAAGAAGATAATGAAAGTTTTTTAGACAATAGCAAAGGTGAATTAGAAAGAATAGAACTGTGGCTGTTAGTCACACTTTAAAAGGATAGTACTTTTTGATCCTACAAAGTTATTTTTTCTTCTTTTTGATACGTAAAGTAAGTTTGCTCCTATTTATCAATAATACCAATACTTCTTGTATTCTTCTATTGTTCGTTTTTACCGTGTTATTTGAATCTAGAGCTAGTATCGCTATTTTTGAATCATAATTCGAATAATAATAGCAAGTTTTTTTTAAAGGAAAAACGTACTTTTCAGTTAAGCACAATAATTAATTTTAGAATTGATATTTTACAAAAAGTACACGAATATAACAAGATGATCAATTTTATGTTAATGGAAAGTTTTTGATTGTACGGCAATGTATTTTAATTAAATACAAATAAAATATTTTTGTTTCTTTTTTTTATTTTATAATTACAGTGAAGACGATGATGATGAAGGGTATGATCACATTTTAAATGTATTAAATATCTTTCTATTATTGTAAGATTAAATATCTTTAACGGTAGTTTATAAAAAAAAAATTTAGCACTTTGATGTATGAAATTTTTTTCAAAATAACGATCATTTTGATGAAATTTCGCTTTTAAAAGTTTGTTTTTTTTTTCGTACCATTTTGTTTTTAATCTATCAATAAAATCAATATAGATAGGTGTATCTTTATTTTCAATATATATTTATTTCATGATTTCACATTTCATATAATAATAAATTATAGATACATCTAAATTTCTGGAATACAAGGTTTATTTCTTTTTAATTTTCGTTCCATGTTTGTAAATAAAAATATAATCATCATTGCAATCATACTTTCTACATTCAAATACCATTTTTTAAACATTAATCTTATATTAAACACATTCTAATGTGTTTTTAATCTTCATTTTTAATTCAATTAAAAAGAAAAAGTTAGTTTTCCATAGAAAAAAAATTATTATTTTTTATTGCAAAATAATTTCTTTAAAAAAAAACACTTTTTTTAATAAACGTATTTTTTTCTCATGTAATACAAAATCGGTTATCCCCATTACCAATAAATATTTTTTTGTTTTTATCATAAATAGGTATATAAGGTGGCAATTAATGAATAAATATGAAATTTAAAAGTCCACAAAATTTGTTTTTTGTTTCAATTTGCTTATTTCAAACTTACATATTAATAATTTTGAAATTTAGAACATTTACTTTCTTTTTTAGAAGATAGGTTACATAATTTCAAATCAGAAAATTTAATTTTTTTTTAGTGAGAATGTGTAGAAAATCATTATTAGCTTGCTTTTTTTTTCTATACTTTAATTTATCAATATTGTTATTTAGAATATTTCTTAAGCTTGCTATGAGTAAAAAAAAACGATCCATTTTACAGAGATCCAAGCTTACTTCGCAAAATCGCTTTATTTTCTTATAATAAAAACTCATGCATTAAATACTTTATCTGAGAACTAAGCTAAAATATATTTGTGGATCTTAAACGATTAAAATTTCATATTTCACATACTGGTTTTTTCCAAGAACAAATTTTGTGGATTATATGAAATATGCTCATATACATAGTTATATATAATTATAAATAGGTGTAATGCAATATCGATTCATTTTTCTTATACATTTTAGTAAAAAATATACAAAAGCTTACACATGTAAATCTTCCATTTAGAAAAAATTCCTGTAATATTTTTAATTTTATAATTAGTATTTTTTTAATTTTAATTATGTTTTTTTTTTAATTATATATTCAACGCAAACAGTTTATCAATATCTGTTGGTGCAAAATATGTTAAAAAATACTTTAAAGAGAATGCAAAAAGTAATGCATTAGAAATGGTTGCAAATATACGAAAAGAATTTGAAAAAATCCTTTTAGAAGTACCATGGATGGATAATCAAACAAGAAAATCAGCATTAGAGAAATTAAAAAAAATGAATACACATATTGGATATCCAGATGAAATAAAAAATAATAGCAAATTAGAAGAATATTATAAAGATTTAGAAATTGATCCAGATAATTATTTAGAATCAGTACTTCGAATGAGCGTTTTTGGTACAAATTATTCATTTAATAAATTAAGAAAACCAGTTAATAAAACGGATTGGATAAGTCATGCAAGACCAGCTGTTGTTAATGCATTTTATTCATCTATTGAGAATAGTATTCGTAAGTATTATTTAACTTATGTGTGTGTATTGAAAATATATTAAATTTCAACAATGTTTTTTAGAATTTCCCGCTGGAATATTACAAGGTGCATTCTTTAGTGCTGAAAGGCCAAAATACATGAATTATGGTGCTATTGGATATGTAATCGGGCATGAAATTACACATGGTTTTGATGATCAAGGTAGACAATTTGATATGAATGGAAATTTAGTTGATTGGTGGCAAGAAAATACAAAAACATCATATTTGGAAAAAGCTAAATGTATTATTGAACAATATGGAAACTTTACGGATAAGGTTACAGGTTTAAAAGTATGTACATACATATGTATGCGAAAGATGTTTATTTCTCTACATATTAATTTTAATTAATTTTAAAATCATATATATATATATATATTTTTTTTTCAAAGTTAAATGGCATTAACACACAAGGTGAAAATATTGCTGATAATGGTGGAATTAAAGAATCATATTTAGCATATAAACGTTGGACAAAAAATAATGGTCGTGAACCAAGTCTTCCTGGTTTAGATTATACACCAGAACAAATGTTTTGGATATCAGCAGCACAAACATGGTGTTCAAAATACAGACCAGGTATTATTTTATTTCATCTAAAATTTAAAAAAAAAAATAAAAATAAAAATCATATTTATTTCTTTTAAATAATTTACAGAATCACTAAAAATGCGAATTACTACAGGCGTTCATTCACCAGCTGAATTTCGTGTACTTGGACCAATGAGTAATATGAAAGAATTTTCAAAAGATTTCCAATGTCCAGAAGGATCACCAATGAATCCAGTGTATAAATGTATAGTTTGGTAAATTTCATAAAAATTTCAAAATAAACATATCAAAAGATATTATGGAAGAAAATAAGATGAAAAAGAGAAGTTTTAAAGTATAAATAGTATTAATTATGCGACTAGAGTATATATTTGTGAAACATTTTTATTGTTAAGATTTTAAATTAATTTTAGATATAAATAAATTCTATTTAAAAAAAAAAAAAGAGGTAATATAAGTTTTATTTAAATTTCTTATTAATTTTAAAAAATCAATTACATAAAAGAGATTTTAAACCAAGAATCTTCATATTGCACACAGCTCATTTTCATACATACATATGTATGTATATGCCATTTTTATACAATACTTTCGTTATATAAAAATTTCATCAAATATGTACTTCCTCAAAGATCCCGAATCATTGAAAATACTTTTGTTCATTTATTTTTCATTTTTGTTTTATAAAAGAAACATTTTTCCATTTTATCTGTTCCATAGTAGCGAAATTGGTTGTCATTGAACACAACACAAAAACGTTTAACGAATGTTCTGGGGAGAAAAGTAAATGACTATTAGTTGTGAAAAAAAATGAAATTAAAATTTATTGAAAAAAAAAATTTAGCAGCAGTTGGAAGATTTACAATCCTGTTCATCAAAGTTAGAAAATTCAAGCTAATTTTAATAATAAAAAGAGATCGTTAGATTGAAATTTCACAATTAATTTTATTTTAAATGTTTCATCATAATTTTCTAAATTAATCTATTCAGGCTTATTGTTCTCATTAAATACTGGAGCCATTATGAATAATGTATTTTCATTCATCTTCGAGAAGACTTCAAACATTTAGTAAACAATTTTAATTTTTAGATTATTCTGAGCTCTTTTAGATATAGTCTATAAACATTTCATTAATTATTGAATATTCATTGCAGTCATATTAAATTTATAATTTAATTACTTTAAAATTTTTAAATAAAGTTTCAAGGAAAAAAAAACTGATGCAATATTTATTTATTTTTTGTTTGAATAATGGCGTAAGTAAAATTATAAAGAATCACTTTTAAAAAATGTTAAAATGAAAGACACAAAAAGAAAATTTTTCAGAAATTTATTATTCCATTTTCTTGTTTTCAATTAGATGTTTAGATAATTCATGTTGGCCTAGAAGAAGCATATGTGAAAAAATTTTAATAATTTTAAATATTATATTATTTATATTAGCAGTAATATTGGCAGTATATTTTATAATTTATGTAAAAACAAGAGGTAAATATTATATATAATTTTCTGCATTAATTCATATACAAGTATAATTTATACAATTAATGATAAATATAAATTAAATTTAAATTTAAATTTAAATTTTTAGAAAGAATTTGCTATTCACCGCAATGTACATTATCAGCAGCAAGAATTATTAAAACACTTAATTGGTCTATCGATGCATGTGATGATTTTTATGAAATGACTTGTGGTGCAAAACAAAAAGAAAAAACATTTTTAATTAAAACACCATCTGATTACTTTGAATCAAATATATTTTTCAATAGAATTCTATTAGGAGCATATGAAAATACAAAAAATAGTGATCTAGAATTTTTTAGTCATCCGAAGAATTTTTTCAAAATATGCACAGAAAAACGTAATTAATAAAACTTAATTGTCTTAAAATTTTTTAAAATCAAATTATAAATATCTGCAAAAGCCTGAAAAACTTTGCAAATCGTCTAATTACTTACTTACTCAAAATTTTTATTTCATTTAATGTGTAAGTCGATTCCGAGTTCGGATTTCTTTTCAATCAAAAGAAATTTAACAGTGTTTCACAACAAGAAAAAAAATTTGAAAAAAAAAAAAAAAAAAAAAATTATGTTTCCTAATAAATAACAAACCAATTGAAAAAAACAGAGTTTTGTATGACCCGCCGATTATGTGTAATAAAGTTAAATTATAATTTTTCTTCTCCAAGGACCATCTAAAGCTGATCATCAGAGAAAAATAAGGAAAGTTATTGGATCGCCAGAAAAATTCAATTGGATTACAGCTACTGAAAAAGCAAGATTGGAAGGCTACCCATACAATCAGTTCGTTAGCACCAATATAAAAGCTGAGCCCACTGATAGGAATAAAGTAATCCTAGTGGTATGGAATTACATTAATTTATTATGAACTAAAAAATATTATAAAAGATTATGACAAATACAACGAAGTATTAAAACATTTTTGTACACTCAGTTAACTTGAGTGGCAATATTTCTGTGATACATACACCTACAGTTTTAAATGGAATGCGAACCACTAAATTCGTTGGTAGAGAACGAATTTATTCGTATGACAAGACTGGTACTAATATTTGTATTTGTGTAGTTGTTTATTGTGTACAGTGTACTTGCTTATATAGTTAGTAAACACAGTCACCAACTACTTCAATACCGAGCAATTATGTACTTATTTACTTACACCAAACTCAAATTCATTGGTTCTCATTCAAAGCCCAGTGAAGTTGAGCGCATTCGAACCTGAGACCTCTAATTTCAGAAGCTAACACTTTCTGTTGTCATATTTGCTTCAATAATTTTCTGACTTTTAGCATATTCTTTGCATTTATTTGAAGAATTTTTCATTAAAAATAAAATTTTAAAATTTATTTTAGATTGGACCACCATATTATTCTGATTACTCATTTAAGGATGATGAATTAGATAAATCACATCCTATCATTGAAATCATAAAAGAAAAATGTCAATACATTCAATATATAGGACCCACAGATATTCTAGAAGCAATGAAATTTACACAAAAGCTGATGAATGTACGTATACTTTTATTATTTCTTCTTTTCAATATTATTTAGTAATTAATTAATATATGAAAATTTTTATAAAATAAAGATATCAAATCCAACAACATTTAAAAATATGACATCATATACAATGGATGAATTAGATAAACATTTTGCAATGTCTGATTCACATTCATGGCGTCATATAATTGGAGCTAAAATAAACAATGATATTATTTATATATCAGATGAAAATTATTTGAAAAGTTTAAAAGACGTTATAAAATCAGTAAAGCCAAATATTCTTCATACTTATATGTATATTCGATTAATATTATATTCAATTACTTTTGATATTCCATACACCGAAAGTATTTTTAGTGAATGTATGAAATGCACGTATAGCAAGTAAGTATAGGATTGATTTAATTTTTTTTCTTTTAATTTATTGTTAAGAAATTTATTTCTGTTAAAATTTTTCTAAAAAAAAATATTAATTTTTAAATGTTTAGATTTCCAATACTTTCATCTGTAATGTATTTCAATGAAATTAGTAATAGAGAAAAACAACACATAAAACAACAAGCTAGCGCTTTAAAATATGTTATTGATCGTATAATACGAACAATAGTATGGATGGATAGTGATACTCAAAAACAAGCTCATAAAAAATATCGTAAAATGAAAGTTACATTGGGATTAAACAAGAAATTACTAAAACAATTAGATGATTATTATGAAAATCTTACATTTGATAATTCAAGCTATTTAAATAGTTTTTTATTAGTTAATAAATATGGAATGAACTATTGGTTGAACATACTTGAAGAAGGAGGTGATATTGAGGAAGAGTCTTTAATTTCATCATACTATAATGTTCAAGATGCTGGATTTTTACAAGGCTTAAACCTATTTGGTAATTATAAAATAATAATAGTTATAATTTTTATTCTAAAACATTTTCTTAAAAACTTTAATTTTTTTGTCTTTTAAATTTTCAAACTTTTGTACAGCCATTGGTGCAAAATTTTTACAAGATGTTCATTATATTATGGGACGACCACAATATATGAATTTTGGAGCGTTCGGTGCTCGTATTTCTCATTTTTTAGTTCACGGTTTTGATTATTATGGAAAAGAATATGATTTTGAAGGAAATCAAAATAAATGGTGGAATGAATTTACAATGGATCAATATGAAAAAAAAGCAAAATGTATAATACAACAATATGGAAATTTTACGGATCCTAGCAGTCAATTTCAAGTTAGTAAAAATTTAATATTATTAACCACATACAATATACTTTTCATACATACAATATTTTCTCTTTAGGTTGATGGATTTATAACGAAAGATGAAAATTTAGCAGACACCTCTGGTGTAGATATTGCATATTACAGTTATGTAGGCTGGACAAGAATGTTTGGTCAAAGCTTTCGATTACCTGGTTTATCATCATTACCAAACGAGAAATTATACTGGATTACATATGCATCTTCATTTTGCCAAAAATTAGAATATGGTAATAATAATTGAAATTAATGCTAAAAATCAAAGTTTTTTTTATAGATCTATCTGTTTATTCAATATAACGTCTCTAAATATGACAATTAGAAATTGAAAATATAATAATAATTTCTAATTTTATTTCAGATCCTGATGAATACTTATTGAGTACAAAAAATTTTGCACCACCTAAATTTCGTGTTAATGGAGCTCTACAAAACTCATTAAATTTTGCTAATGATTTTAAGTGTGAACAAAATTCATCAATGCGTTCCAAAAATCCATGTCAATTATTTACTGCAAAACCATGGTTTTTCCTTTCTAAAAATAAATTAGCCGATTTATTTCCATAATTTTTTGTTTATTAATATTTTATTTTATTTACAATTAATAAAAAATTATATTTGGTTACATATATATGTATATGCATGTATATTTTTATTAATGATGCACAATGTAGGCATATTCCTTTACTGTGCTGTACATCTATTACACAGGGAAGACAAATTGGAGAGGTTATGGTAGATATTATATGAAAAATAAACATTAAAACTGTGAAAAAATATGTACTTAGGTATGTACATATTTCTTTAAAAATAATTTTAAAAATCAAAAACGAAATGTAAAATGAATTTGATTTTTAAAACATCTTTTTTGTTTTGTCACAAATGCAAGTAACGGTGTTTTCGAATCACGCTGAATTGTTGATCACGGCAGCATAATTACATTTTCAAAAACATATATCGATTTTTGAACAATGTGGCAGTACTGAATTGAATCGCGGCGATTTGATTTCTTTGTGACAGCCATAAGATTCAAAATGAAAATATTTGGACTGAACGTTGATAATAATAATTAATAATAATAATACCCTATAATACTTGGCTTTCAAATTTTGGTTAAGTTGAAAAGGCAAGTCAGAAGCTAACTTCTTATGAAGTTATTGTCAGTCTAGTATTTTGTTAAATTAGTGAATTTGCATTTTGTTATTTATCTAAGTTGTTTTGATTTATATTCAAAACTTTAAAGAATAATGGCTTCAGAAAGATATAGTTTTTCTTTGACCACTTTCAGGTAAGTTGCATTTTGTATAAAAAATTCCTAAAATGTATTCAATATATTTGCCGATTATTTTTGGTTAAAAAATTAGTGCCAAAATCTAAACATGCTAATGATTCCAATCCACTACTTGTTACTCAATAAAAATAAAGACTATTTAAAAATTTAATAATTTCCTCTAATTAAAATACAAAGTTTCTGATGGAATCAATTTTTATTAACATAACCTACAAATCGAAATGACTATTCAAATTTACTATATACATACATAAATATCTTTATTTTTCAGTCCATCTGGAAAATTGGTTCAGATTGAGTATGCCTTAGCAGCTGTTGCAGCTGGAGCACCATCGGTTGGCATTAAAGGTAAAAATACAGTAATAAATAAAATCGGTTTTTCTTAAATACTTTTTTTTTGTGAATTTAAATGATTTTTTTCAGCATCAAATGGTGTAGTATTAGCTACAGAAAATAAGCATAAATCTATCTTATATGATGAACATAGTGTTAATCGAGTTGAAATGATAACAGAACATATTGGAATGGTATATTCAGGTATGGGTCCAGATTATCGTCTCTTAGTCAAGCAAGCAAGAAAAATGGCACAAAATTATTATCTGACATATAGAGAACCAATTCCTGTATCTCAACTTGTTCAAAGAGTTGCAACGTTAATGCAAGAATATACTCAATCTGGGTAACTATTTAATTAATAAATATTTAAATAATTTAATTAATAATTTTTAAAATTTTTTTTAGTGGTGTAAGACCTTTTGGAGTTTCCCTACTTATATGTGGTTGGAACAATGATAGACCATATTTATTCCAATGTGATCCATCTGGTGCTTATTTTGCATGGAAAGCAACTGCTATGGGAAAAAATACAATTAACGGAAAAACTTTTCTTGAAAAGAGGTTTGTAGAATCTAAGTAATTATAGTATGAATTTATAATACATATAAGTTTCTTATTAGATATAGTGAAGATTTAGAACTAGAAGACGCTGTACACACTGCTATACTTACTTTGAAGGAAGGATTTGAAGGTAAAATGACTGCTGACAACATTGAAGTTGGTGTTTGCGATAAAAATGGTTTCAAAAGACTCGATCCATCAACCGTTAAAGATTATTTAGCAAATATTTCATAAACAATTTTTCCAATTTGATTTTTTTAATATTACAATTAATAAATTTCATATATACAGAAAAAAAATATGTATGTATTTAATTAAATATTCTGGGTAAATTCAAAAATGCAGCAACGCAATCATGATATGAGGTCCTAATGCATTTTTAATTTTTAGGTTTGGAATAAGATGAGAACTTGCAATGCTTTGTAAAAGTAATTTGTTTTTGGAAAAGATTACTAAGAGCCAAAAATATGACAAAGTTCTATTATCTTTGGCATTATTACAAATGTTTACAATGATAACAAGTTTACTTTTTTATAAGAAATTTGAGGTTATGTGCTCTGTTAACTCAGTTTGCGATCACAACTTTTGAGTTTTGACAGTTACTTGGGATTTCGAGAGCAAAAACAATCAAGGATACCATTTCTATCATTTCATTTCATCTACCAAGTCTTGCTAGCTTACTTTTTAGACGATCGAAAATGTCCTATGATTTCTTTTTGCTGAATTTTAAAAATAGATTTGCGAGAGAGATACATACCATCTCAAGAGCCATCTATAATTATTAACGAAAAATTCCTTCAGATAGCGCTGATAGCGTAATGACCAAAAACTGACAATCTGATACACCTTAACCTCCAAAGAAGAAAATTGATTTTGTGTGTCTGCTGCTTATTTTTCAATTTTTGCATTTCTTTTCGAGTGGAGGATTAACCAGGCACATTACGATAAAAACAATGGCATCATATAACAAATTAAGTACATTGGTAAGTATTCAAATATAAAATACACAAATATTAATAGATAGAGAAAAAAAGTAGGAAAATCATCTAATATTTCTGTAGTAGGAGTTATGTAATAGAATTATTGATGCTTGTGAATACCACTTATTTAACTTTTCAAAAATATATATATATATAAAAGATTGTTAACCTTTGATTGAACCTTTTTTAACTTTTTATTTGTTTTTTATTAAAAAAAAGGTTCGAAATTTAAACACTTCAGCTGTTGTAGGACAACTTATAAAACCTCCAGTACAAGTTTTTGGTTTAGAAGGTCGTTATGCTGCAGCCTTGTATTCAGCTGCAAGTAAATTGAAGCAATTAGATGCTGTTGAAAAAGATTTGATATCAATCCAAAAAACAATGAAAGAAGATCCAAAACTACGTGAACATATTGTCAGTCCAATTATTAAACGTAAAGTTATGGCAAATGCCTTAAAAGAAACATCTGAAAAATTAAATATGGCACCAGCAACAAGTAATTTGCTTCAAGCACTGGCTGAAAATGGACGTCTAAAGAAATTAGACACAGTTATAAGTGCATTTACAACAATAATGGCTGGTCATCGTGGTGATGTTGTGTGCGAAGTAACAACCGCAAAACCTCTTGAAGGATCACAAAGAAAGGAATTAGAAGTAGCTTTAAGAGTACGTAATATAAAAAACTATTTTCAAATTTATTTATGTAAGTGATTTTTTTAAAATTTTTTCCTGAAGGCATTCCTGAAGAAAAACGAATCCATTAAACTCACAACCAAAGTTGATCCAAACATCATTGGTGGTATGATTGTTTCAATTGGAGATAAATACGTTGACATGAGTATTGCAAGTAAAGTAAAATTATATACTGATATTATCTCAGCTTCAGCATAAAAACAATGATAAAAAATTTATCCAGTAAAATTATTATAATAAAAGAAAAGTAAATAAATTTATCTAAAATAAACAAGTATCTGGAATTTTACTGACATTAATTTATTTCTGAATTAAGACTCAAAATTTTAAATGAATAGAGAAAAAAACTTTTTACTTTCTTAGTATTTAAATACAATAAAATTGAACTTTTAATTCACATTTAATTAAAGTCGACAGATATTCTTAGTATAGTGTGTGTGTGCATCTGCTTGTTTCAATCAAACCAAACCAATAGTCAGTTGAAACTACTTCTCATCTAGTGCCTCTTCTATAAAACAAATCTTAAAAAATTGTTCCTTTTAATATTTATCAAGATAATTTACCTTCTTCTTCATCATAATTTTCTTCTTCCACTATTTCCTCCCTGTTAAAATTTTAATTTTTTTTAAAATCATTTTAAATATCAACAAAAAACATTCATATTTTTACAAACACGCAATTTTGCAGCTTATACATATTTTAAAAGTATAATTTTTATATTGAATGTATATAACTGCAGAATTTGAGCATTTATAAAAATAAATTTACTCATTATCATCTTCATCATCATTTTCATCGGGTTCAACTTCAATATCAGGCACTAAATAATACTGTAATGGATTTGGCCATAAATCATCTTTTATCAATTCAGCAATTTCATCATTAACTGCATCACTATTATCTGTAAACCAATCAAAGAATGTTTTATATTCCAAATTTCGTTTTCTTTTATGATTAAACGGTTTAGACAGAAGTTGTTTCAATAAATTCTTTCCATCTTTCCAATTGATAGGTGTACTTTGTGATGATGGTCCATCTAAAAAGAATTTTAATAAAAATCTATAAATTGTTCTTTATTAATTTATAGTATCTATTATATAACCCACTATTTGAACTTAAACAAAATTCTTTTGTGAGAATTTTATTATCAAAATATGGATTTTCATCAAAATAAAAATTAATGCGATATCCTGATTTAATATCTTCAAACTCTTCCACTTCCAATTTTGTAAGGGAATGTAAGCATTCTTCTTCTTCTTCGTCCAATATACCAGATACTTGAGGGTGATTTATAAACTATATAAAATTTAAGTTAAGGAAATTTTACAAAAACAAATATATTTGTAGTTGTACACATATTTGACTGTTTAAATGTAAATGCGTACATCATAAACTACGTAAGTACGTAAGTACATACATATGTATATACAAATTTTATTTTATAGTAATAATTTTATTAAAAATAATGTATTTTTAAAAAAGGATACTGCAGTGACCCAAAATTTCGGTATTTTTTTTATAATCTCATTACGTTTTTCAAAAAATGGCTTTCGTAGTTTGTTGTACTTCTGTTCAACTTTTAAAATTTCCTCTGACGCTTTTTCATTTAGAGCGTCGATTTCATTTTGGCACGCATCAATTTGCTCCAAAATTTTTGATTCATCCTCGTTTGGTAAATCCTCAGTTTTAGAACGTTTTGCAGGAGTAGACGACATATTATTAACAAAAACTGTAAAAAATACTTCCCGATTTTATTATTTTGAGAAAAATCTAATTTTTTGCTTTCTAGTTTCTACGTGATATTTTAATATCGCCGGGAGATATCTTATTCTTCCTTATTTTTACCCTTTGCTAAACGTTACTACTTACTATGCAAAACAAACAGCAATGCCAAATTAAAAATTTATTAAAGATAAAAAGTTACTACTTTTATCTAGTTTTATTTTTTTTGTTCATTATAGTACGACTGGATTAGTGATTTTTATAGTTTTTCTTCTGTTCTAGGCATGAAAAACTGGAGAAATAGAAATGTATCTGTTCTGTTGTGTCGTTAAATTTCGAAAACTCGAAAATTGAAATTTTAAATTTTTATAAGTGTTGTATACTTGGCCACGCTGGCGCTGTACTGTACCGCGTAAATTTCATTTTCCGAGTTTTGAGTTTTGTTTTGATGTGTTTAAATATATGTACAATAGAACTTGTGTTGCTGTGTTTTGTTTTCGTCATAAATTTATTTATAATGACAGATAGATAATAGATAGATAATTCAATATTATTTCAATTGTTTTTATTAAACAAAAAACTATTCATTTTAAAAAAAAAGTAATAAGCAAAAAAAATAATATATTTGAAGTCAAAGGATTATGCGTGGAGAGCTGTTATTCGAGGAAATAAAGCAGGACATTGAACGTAAAAGTAGTCAACTACATATTGAAATATGGAAGCCAAAGACATATTAATTAGAGCTTGTGAATATGATAGAGCTGGTCGTCGATTAGAAGCCCTAAAATTATATGAAGATGGTATAAGAAAACTAATGGAAACATGCAAAAGTATGTAAAATGTTCTTTTTTATCATACTAAATTATTTTAAAAAATTTCTTATTTTCTTACATTTGGAACTGGAAGATGAAGCTGATCAAAAACGAAAAACTCATTTTAAGCAAAAAATAAATGAATATATGACACGTGCTGAAAATATTAAAACAATAATTAAAAAGTATTCAACAAAAGGAGAACTAGTTGACAGAATTCATATAATGAATGGAGCTACTGATTATAGCTATGAACGGATTTTTAGCAAATATTTAACAAATGATGTACGAGAGATTGAAATTGAAGAACCCCATTTAAAGGAAAATTTTCAAGTAGGTGTTTACTTGTTTGATTAGAGAATAAGTTTATGAATTTTATACTTTTTGTTTGCAGTTAACCAATTTAGTAGTTTTCTTTGAGCTACTAGTAAAACGCTGCCCTAATTTAAAATACATAAAACTAACAACAAATCCAGATAAAAGACCACAAACTAATCAACCTAATTGTTTTCGTTCTCTTACTGAAGACTTGAAAAAGCGTAATATTTCTCTAAATATTGAGTTCTCAGATGTTCTTCATGACAGGCAAATAATGTAAGATGTTTAAATATATATATGTACATATATGTATATCTAAAAATTTTTTATTTCTATCGTTTTCATTGTTACTTTTTTTTCGAATTAAAGCTTCAGTAATGGATATATATTTAAAATAGGTCGAGGATTAGATTATTTTAAACCACGAGAAGGCCGTTATGTACTTGGTTTAGCAGATTACCACTTCAGAGAATGTAAAGAAACTAATGTTGATATATTTGAATGTAAAATTTAAAGAAGCTCAAATTGTAAATATTTTTTTAATGATTTAAGACTAAAAATAAAATAAAAATTATTTTTTTAAAGGTCATGTTTGCTGTTTGCTTTCAAAATACCCTACTGATAAAACGTCATATTTTTATTTTATCCTATTTTGGTGTCTTTTAAACTATATAATATATATATTTTTTCATTGTAATTCTTAATATATATTGTGACAATAATATCGATATCAAAATAAAAATGCATTTAAATTGTTTTTTTCTCCAATTTATTTCTATTTATAAATTAGTTATAATTTTAAATTTTAATTAATTGTAAAATTAACGTCACTGAGTTTTTAAAGAAAATTTTTTTTTTTTTTGAGAAAATTTTTCTATTATGGAAATACTTTTTATGTGAGCTTTAAAAAGTGTCATTTATATTACATTTTGACATCATTTAAACTCACATCGATGTGAACACAAATTCAATGATAATGTTT
Organism: Bombylius discolor; assembly: GCA_939192795.1. Lineage (NCBI taxonomy): Eukaryota > Metazoa > Arthropoda > Insecta > Diptera > Bombyliidae > Bombylius > Bombylius discolor. The sequence goes on along the minus strand of OW584238.1, from coordinate 42,459,568 downwards.
TATGATAGTACATCTATTGCGGCAACCTTCTTTCTTTATTTTAAGGTAGCGACTCGAGGTCTAGTTTATGGTTCGCTGTTAATTTAAACTAATTCTAAAACTAAAAATTAAAGTAATTCTTTTAAAAAATGTCAACAAGTGAAGGACAAATCAGTGTTAACACAAACTTACAAAAACAGGACCTTTGCCAGCTTGTAAGTTTATAGTTTATAAATGAAATTTTACCATTAAAGAATTACAAATTCCTTCAGATCAAGCCACCATCAAACTAAGCATATTACATTAATAAATTATTATCATCTACAGTTATTTTTGATCTCTTAAACTTTGTTTTATAGTTTAAAATTGTTGTATTTTGCTGCAATAAAAAAGAAATTTGAAAAAAAAAAATCACTACAATATTCTAAAAAATTAAGGTTATAAAATTTAGCTGACGCAATAATTAAGTGTAAACGTCGCCGCTTTCATTTTATATGTATTTTCATTACTAAAAATATATTTTTTTTCCACTTTCAGGATGTTACCAAACTTACAGCTCTTTCGCCAGAAGTTATTTCTCGCCAAGCTACCATAAATATTGGTACTATCGGCCATGTAGCTCATGGCAAATCAACCGTTGTCAAAGCAATTTCTGGAGTTCAAACTGTTAGATTTAAAAATGAACTGGAAAGAAATATCACTATTAAATTAGGTAAATAAATTTTTTTCTTTATTTAGCATAATTATTTCAATCTTTTAGATATAATGTACGATTATATTTAAAAAATTTCCATGGTATTTGACAAAAATTTGATATTTTCTTGATACAATTGCTTAGAAGTGTTCAAAAAAAAGTGTTAAGCTGAAGCTGAACAGTATTCAAAAATTAAGTTCCGTATATATTCAAGGAGCTCTTAAAAATTTTAAAACTTATTATTTTTTCCTCTAACTTTCAATTGATCTAGCTTATAATTTAACACCTATCAGATATTCTTACTAATCTTTAATTGAAATTTTACGTTACCGAGTATGATTTCTTTCGTTTTAAGCATTTATCATAAAACAAAAGATATTTTGCCTAAAAACTTGCACAAAAGTCTGTTTTTTTTACTTTTATCTTATAAGAGAAATTCCAGAGAAAAATATTCATTTTAAGAGTTTTGGTTTTTGTAGCCGTTTACTTTAAGACTTGTCTATTTCATAATTGAGTACCTAGATAATTATTTTCTTAAATACTTTTGTATACCTCATTTTTTTGAATAAGAAATAATTACTTTCAACTGTTTACAACCGACATGATAAATAGATCCCAATATGTATTCATATTTTAATGTATTTTTATGTATATACTATATATGTATTCTGTTTGTCCCATTCATTTATTTAATTTTACAAAATTAAGATTCAGTTCTTGTTTTTTTTTAAATTTTTCCGATGAAAACTAATAAAAGTAAAAAACAAAAAAATTGCTGGTAGTATAATTGAGCAGTTTATTGATTTTAAATGGTTTTTATTTATTTAAATAATTGAAGGGGGCATTCACACCTACCTAATTAATAAATTTGAATTAAAATATTTAAATTAATTTGTAGTAAATATTTATTTCTTGAAAAATTTTTCTATTCAAAATTTAAAATAATAAAACCAGCAATTTATTTGTTTTTACAGAGCGTATTCCTTATGCAAAAGCGCTCGAGTTAACCAGATCACGTGAAAAATTACGTAAATTTATAAAAAAGCTTAATTCAAAAGAACAAAATAAAAACATTTATAACAATTCAAATTCTAAAATTGATCATATTGTTAACGACAATACTAAAGGTGGTGGTGGTTATTTTAGTAATAATGATAGCGAAAAATGTTTAAATACACCAAAAATTAAACAAAAACAAACAACGATGCTTCAATATTTTAAAATTTCACCTAAAAATGAATCATGCGAAAATCTATTGACAATGAAAGAATTATCAAATAATAGTTTAAAAGATGAATATTTAATTACAAGAGATTTGAATTATTCAGATTGTGGTGACAGTATCAAATCATGCCCAACAATAAGTAATCAATGTTCGGATGTTTTAAGTTGTGATAGTCCATTTGGAAGTGTTCAAAATTTGTCATTGTCATCATCATTTAAAGTGCCAGATATTCCAACGTATTCTAGAAAAAGTAATAACAAAGAGACAAAAGAGAAAGAATATATTGTTGAATCAATTGAAGATATTGAAGAGCAACAATCATTTCCAGTTTTTGAAGTGAAATGGAAAAATTATCCATCATCCCAAAATACATGGGAACCATTAGAAAATTTAAAAGATTGCGATTTATTAGAACCATTTATTGATAGTCAAGTTGAAAAATATAAGACAACAATTGATAGAATATTTAATAAGATTCTTGATGAATTTAAATCTGAAAAGCAAACATTGCTATTAAATGAATCAGAAATTATAAAAAAAATTGACGAAGGCGATTTTGATCATCGTTCAAACACTGTCGATTTAGTTTTATTAGCATTATTTTATTTAGCTGGTGCTAAAAGGAAAGTACGTGAAAAAACAATTCGTAATCGTATTAAAGAAAGAATGCTATTTAATCCATATTTATATCGACGTAAAGAACAATTATTAAAAATTCACGCATGGAAATTAAAAATGAATGATAAAGAAATATCACAAATTGATGTTGAAAATTATGTTGATTTTGATGCACCACCAGAAAATTTTTGTTATATTACAAAAAATATTTCAAATTCTGATGTACAAGTTCCTGAAGATCCACCAATTGGTTGTAATTGTACGGATGGTTGTTCATATCGTTCAAATTGTTGTGGTAAAATGTCTGGTTCATTATTTGCATATTATACGAATCGTCGAATTCGATTAAAACCAGGTTATCCAATATTTGAATGTAATAAACGTTGTACATGTTCAGTAGATTGTGCAAATCGTATTGTACAAAAAGGTAGAAAAAATAATTTATGTATTTTTAAAACGAATAATGGTTGTGGATGGGGTGTTAAAACACACAAAGTAATTAATGAAGGTGAATTTATATCGGAATATGTTGGTGAAATAATATCAGTTAAAGAGGCTGATCGTCGTGGTAAAATTTATGATTCTGAAGGACGTACATATCTATTTGATTTAGATTTTAATGATGAAAGTGATTGTATTTATTCAATTGATGCAGCATTAAATGGAAATGTATCACGATTTATAAATCATTCATGTGATCCAAATAGTCAAATTTATCCGATATGGGTAGATTGTTTAGATCCAAATTTACCACGATTAGCATTATTTGCTTTAAGAAAAATTGAAGCTGGTGAAGAAATAACATTTGATTATTTAAATCAGAATGGAAGATCAACTGTTAGTACAGCCTCAGAAATAAAGGCAATAAATACAGAAAATGAAAAGAATAATGATATTGGGGCTGATGAAAATAATGATAATAATTCTACAATGTTAAAAGATAAAGTTTTATGCCGTTGTGGATCGGAAAAATGTAGAAAATATCTTTTTTAAAAATAAAATTAAATGGCTTTTATTATAAATTAATAGTTAATAAAATCTAAATACATACATACATATTAAATTTGAATTTGTTGGAACTAATTTTATACTTTCGTTGCATGTTTTAATAGCAAAATATTTAGTTAGTATTCTTATTTCTCTCTTGATCATGTCATTCATAGTAAATAATGAAGATATGAATTATGTATAACAGTTTTTAATTAAATAAGAAATTAAGTTTATTACCGATTCCATGTAATTTTTTAAGCTTAAATTTTTTTTTTTTTAATTCAAGTATTATTTTGCATACTTGCAATTTGCATACAAATTATTAAAATTTATATAACGTTTTTATTTTCTCTTATTGAAAAAAAAATTAGTTTTGTAAGTTTAAAAGTTGATTAAAACGAAAAACAAAAAGTTAAGTTTTAAAATATTAAATAATAAATTGAAACCTTAAATAATCGTTTTTTAAGAAATTAAGTTTTCATTTTTGGGTTTTTTAAGTTATTTTTGTTTCTTTTAGAATACAAAAAAAAAATAATAGCAAAAATTCATATAAATTGAAAATTATTTGAATAATTTTAAATACATATAAGTGAATTAGGAAATTATTTTTTTATACAAAATAAAATAAAATTTTTTTTCATATGTGTATTTTTTTCTGTGGATTAAAATATATTAACGTAATTTATGGTAAAAGAAGTTGATGCATTTAAACTTAAATTGTTTTTTCAATATTTTCGTTTTATTCACCAATTCAATTGAGTTAATTTTAATTCAAGTATTTGTTTGATATTTCTTACATTAATAAGAAAAGCTTTTCATCATTGATTTTAATACAATAAGGTTCTATGTTTTCGAGGAGTTGGAAAATAGAAAAAATTTCTTCGAAACAATATTTTTATTTTTCTTACAATCTAAGACTTGTCTTATAGATTTGTTTAAACAAAAATAAAAGCCCACTTCTCAATCCATTTCTGTTTAAATTGTAATAAAAAAACTTAATTAAAAAATTGACTTAAATACTTCCTATTAATGTATTTTAAGTTTTATAATTAGTCATATTCCAACCTTGACAATGCCATAATAAGGCGAAACCAGTCGGTTTAATTTTAATTTTGTTAATCAATTAAATGTATTAATAAAATAAAATAATAATTTGTGGAAAATTAAAAAACAAATGTTTTTATTCCTTTATATAATAATAAAAATTTTTTTATTATATATATATAACTTTAAAATGAAAAATATTTTCCACTATAAACCCAATTTAAAATTTTTAAATATTATTAAAAAAAATTTCCTAAATGTATAGTCTAACGTATCCTGTTTCTGTTACAAAAAAAAAAAACTTACCATGTCGAGCAAAATGGAGTAGAGAATTACAATGAGAATATTTTAAACAAATTTGGAAAAAATTGGACCCAGAGGATATTTGAATTTCAGTACAAAAATCAGTCAGGAAAGATCCTCAGAAAACCTACAATTCAGCCATGATAGAATAGTTATATGTTATATCACTCTTATGGTTTCTTTTAGGTTGATTGTTGTCAGTTTTATTTTAAAAATATACTACACCAAATTATTTAATTATGCTGTTTTTTTTTTTAACAAACACATTGCGTACAAATTATTCTTCACAGGTTATGCCAACGCAAAAATTTATAAATGTGACAATCCAGCATGTCCACGACCGACAAATTTCACTTCGGGTGGATCAAGTAAAGATGATAATTTCCCCTGTACAAGACCTTCATGTTCTGGAAGATTTCAATTGGTACGTCATGTAAGTTTTGTCGATTGCCCTGGTCACGACATTCTTATGGCAACAATGTTGAACGGAGCAGCTGTTATGGATGCTGCACTTTTATTAATTGCTGGTAAAAAAAAAAATTTACATAGAAACAAACGAATTTCTAAAACAAAATTTATTAATAATCTTAAATTTATTTTTTGATTGATAAAATAAAAAAAAAGGTAATGAATCTTGTCCTCAACCACAAACTTCTGAACATTTGGCAGCTATTGAAATTATGAAATTGAAGCATATTTTAATTCTACAAAATAAAATTGATTTGGTAAAAGAAATTCAAGCTAAAGAACAATATGAACAAATTACAAAATTTGTTCAGGGTACAGTTGCTGAAGGTGCACCAATAATTCCAATATCTGCTCAATTGAAATATAATATTGAGGTAAATTTAATGGAAAAAAAAACAATCCAGTAAACAAGAAATTTTTAAATTAATATTTACTGTAAGAAAAAAATATTAATTTTTTTTTTGTCCAGGTATTATGTGAGTACATCATGAAAAAAATACCAATTCCGGAACGTAATTTTACATCACCACCACGGTTAATTGTAATTCGATCATTTGATGTTAATAAGCCTGGTTGCGAAGTAAATGATTTAAAAGGTGGTGTTGCTGGTGGATCAATATTATGTGGAGTTCTTAAAGTTGGACAAGAAATTGAAGTACGACCAGGTGTTGTCACTAAAGATTCTGAAGGAAAAGTTGCATGTCTTCCAATCTTTTCAAAAATTGTTTCATTATATACCGAACAAAATGAATTACAATTCGCTGTTCCTGGTGGTTTAATTGGTGTTGGTACAAAAATTGATCCAACATTATGTAGAGCTGATCGTTTAGTTGGACAAGTACTTGGTGCTGTAGGAACATTACCGAAAATTTATGTTGAATTGGAATTTTCTTACTATTTATTGAAAAGATTGCTTGGTGTTCGTACTGAAGGTGATAAAAAAGCTGCCAAAGTACCAAAATTATCAAGACAGGAAATTCTTTTAGTAAATATTGGATCATTAAGTACTGGAGGTCGTGTTATAGCAACAAAAGCTGATTTAGCTAAAATTGCATTAACCACCCCAGTATGCACAGAAGTTGGAGAGAAAATTGCATTAAGTCGTCGTGTTGATAAACATTGGCGGTAAGAATTTAAAAAAAAAAAATTTATTTTTGTTCAATATTATAAAATATTTAAATATTTTCAGTTTGATTGGATGGGGACAAATTTCTGGAGGAACAACTATCGCACCCATAGTAGATAAAACAAGCAAAAGTGTAAATTAAAAAACAAACAAAAAAAAGCATTTCATTAAAGAAACAATTACAAACAAAAAAGAAAGAAACAATGTATTTTATAATCAAGATAATGAAATATTTAAAAAAAATTTTATTGACAATTAAAGACTATTTATTTAAGATTTTTTAAATGTATTTAAAAAATTTTGGGACTTTTACAACCCAAACTAAAAAGTGAACTGTTAAGAATTTTTCTCTTCACAATTTTATTTTCCATTAGAAGGGTTATCCTTCTACAGATATACCGCAAGCACATGACGTAGGAAAAACGGGTAGGGAAATAAACGAGAATATAAAGCGAAAGCAGCATTTTTGGTTAAAGTTTGGTTAAACTTTAAACCCATTTTTAAATTTAATATTCTAAATTTTTACTAATCAAACACAAATTTTCTTTAAATGAATTTTTAATTTTTATTAAACATTCAAAAATACAATTCATAAACTTCGTTTTATGAAAATTCATAAAATATAGTTAGAAACACATATCACAAAGTGCTGAAAATACAAAATTGATGTGAGGTAATTATCTAAAATACAATAACTTTTTTTCGACTAGATATCTATTAACTAGGAAATGTAATAAAAATTAGCAATTTAAATTTAAGAGAAAAAAAAAAAGAAAAAAAGTTTATACTGTATACAATGTACATAAACTAGCTACTAGCTAGCTAATACTATAAACTCTTACAATAACAATACTTTCTTAATTCTGGATCAGAATCATAAATACAATTTGCTTGGCTGCCATATTTATTTATACGTGATATATCTGATAATAATACACTCATACTATTCATTTTAATATTATATCTAACACTAGCTTCAAATATTGATTTACCTGGTTGTACTGTTATTTTAATTTGATATAATTCACTTGAAATATTTGTTGTTGATGTTAAATCAGCTAAATAACCATCAGTATCTTTATTTTGTTTAAATTTTAATAATTTATTATGTGGTTGTAATTTCATTAACCAATTAATCTCATCTAAATTCAATTTTTCACATATTGAACGTTTAATTGAAGTAGCATCATTAATTACATTTAAAACTGATTCTGCAATATTATACGCTAATTTTGAATTTGTATCATTTATTTGAATCCAATTTAAACATGCACACCAATGCGGTTCAATGTATGCATCTGCACATGATCGACTTTTTGGTATTTCATTAAATAATGATATAGCACGAGATAATGACAATGATGATTTATTTTTTTCTGCTTTATAAAAATTATTATTTTTTACATTCAATGATTGAATACCTGTAAAAAAATATTAGAATTTATAATTTCAAATTTATAGACATTGGCTGCGTTTAATAATTCAACATTGTTGAGCATCACACCAATGGTTGTGTTTATTGGTGTTTTGTTCCGGTGATTATTAAAACATCGAAATGAGGTTTAACAACATGTTGAATATTGAAACGCAGACATTATATAAGTGACCATCAAAGCTTTTTTTGTTGTTGTTTTTACTCATCATTAAACGATGGTTTTTACTTACGTAGGATATCTCGCAATGTTTCATGTATATCAAATGGAGTTGTCAACCGTTCGGTATTTTCTAAAAGATTTTTGTATTCTGTCGTGTGTTTTTTCTGAAACCATTCAGGGAATATAAAACTAAAAAATGGCAATCTTTCTTCTTGTTTACCTTGTAGAGTATTTCGAACTTCAGCAAATCTATTTAAAATGAAAAATCTTTAATCTTTCTTACGAACTCATTTCTATTGTAGTTAATTTAAATTTTAAATAAAAATTGAGTTGAAAAACTTAAAATAAAAAATTTATGTATATTACCTATTTCCATGATCTGACATTAAAATTAATATCGTATTGTTCAAAACTGAAGCTCTTTGAAGATCTAAAATCCATTCTTTGATATCGTCATCAGCAGCTTCAATCAAATTAATTGAATCATGTGATAATTCTCCATGAAAACTGAATGCAAATGTTGGAAATTTTGTATTGTATTTGAAAACAAACTATTTTAATAAAAAAAATAAAAAATAAAAGAAAATTAGAATTTATTAATAAATTTTATTTTTTTTCATGGAGAATTAAAAAATTAAATTCACATAAATTGATTTTCATTAAAATCCTGAAATTACATACATTTTTAGTATAATCCAACATCACTTTATGACCAGGTTCATGACCAATACAATATTTCTTTGATGAAGTTAAAAAATTTTCAACTTCAACATAAAATGTTCGCATGTAATGATCAGTTGGTTGTTCTTTGAAACCATTTAAACGATACGTAAATGTTCCATAATTTGGTATATCTTCATTAAATGATGTTATATAACCATTATTTTTATATTCTTTCCATATCAATGGATATATATCAACATAATTTGATCTTTTCATACGTTTTCTTGTTTCTGGTAATTCTAATTCTGTATAACCAGTTAATATTGGTATTAATGCCTGTGGTGTACCATCTCCAACAATATTATATCCTTTAAGTACAATTGCTTCTAATTCTTTTGTTATAAATTCATAAGTTTTCGGTAATTTTCTTATGAATGCATTACGACTTAAAGAATCAAACCCTAACATTAGAACATTTAGTAATGGTTTTGATGGTAATTCATTATCAATTGTAGTTGAATTACGAATACCAATAGCTAAGCCATACCATCTAAAATGAAAAAAAAAATTCAATCTATTCAATAATTTCATAAATTAAAATATTTTTGTTTTACCTATCACCATCATTTGATTTGCAATAAACTTTTGCAAAATCAGATTGTTTTAAAATGTAATAGCTATTTGTTCGTGTTGTTCTTCCATGTTTAACACTAAAATCTGATTTTCTTATTAAATCAGTGTATGAACATGTAACAGAACCTTTACTTTCCAATATTGATGGTTTCACGTAACATTGTGATCTCTGCAATCATGAACAAAGTAATAAAATATGAAATTTAAAAATTCTATTAAATATTTAATTTACTTCACAAGTAATCCAATCTTCATCATCATTTCCACAATCAATTTTCGATGTTCTAGTATAAAATTTAAGAATTTCCGAATTATTAATTGGCAAATCTGGAATTCTACATTCACCTTGATTTTCATATGTATTAATCGATCTTTCGATTATTTCGCTAAAACGAAAAAAAAAAAAATAAATAAATAAATACCTTTTTAATAAGAATTAATCACACAAATTTATAAATCTATTTAATTATAAATTTCACTTACATTTTAGATTTGTTATCTTGAAAATCTTCTGTTTGTGGAAAAAAATAAACAAATAATAAAAATCCAATTGAGATAATTGCTGTTATACAAATATATCGCCGTTTAAAACGTTTTCTAAACATCTTGTGCGTTTAATTTTGTAGTTGTATTTTTTTATTTTTGATTTTTTTGGTAGATTTTCTGTAAAAAAAAAAAAAGATTTTCGAATTAAACAGTACAAATTACAAAAATGGTTAAATATACAAAAATTCTATTGTCTTAAATTCTGAGTGAAATGTGAAAAATGATTTCTCAATAATTTTTCAAAATGATTTCTCAATAATTTTTTTTTTTTAGAATGTATTTAATATCTTTTTTTCCCATATTAATGTGTTAAATGGACATCCCTCAACTTGAATTTGATATCTCGGGATCTAGTTGATACAAGATGTTGATAAAAAAAAATACATCACAAATACAATCTATACATTTATTGGAAAGTGAAATAATACAAAATACAAAAAAAATTTTTGAATGAAAAAAAAAAATTAAATATTCATATATATTTCTTAAATTTATAAATGATATTCATGTTCTTATACATAATTTATAATTGAAAAATAATTAATAATAATTTAATTTCTTTTTTTAGTTACACGACCACTTTTAATTCCTTTTCCAGTGGGTTTTTTTTCTTTAGCATCATTTGAATTTTTTGATGTTGTTGCTACATTTTTTTTATTAATTTTTTTCTTAGATTTTTTAACATTTAATTTAAATTCTTCAGAACCATCATCATTTCCATATTTATCTAATAATCTATCAAAGAAACTTTCTGCAGCTGCAGCTCGAGTTTGATTACGTTCCATAATTTGCATTTTAAGACTACTTGTTGTTTCTATTATTTTTTTAGCTTCAGCCTCTTCTTTAGCATATTTCTTATGTCTTCGATCTCTTTTATTTTTTGGTTCATTTGTAAATATTTTATATTCAGGAACTTCTTCAGATTTTATCATTTCTTTAAAAAAAGAAACAATATCTTTTTTTTTTTTTTGTAATTTAAAATATTTAATTTACCTTTTACGATTTCTTGTATACGTGGTTCATCTTCTACCGACATAAATGGTACACAATTCATCATGTAATTTATACATCCTTTACCATTTAAATATGCTTTTTTAATATCATTTCTTTCCATTTCAGAACCTAAAATTTTTTTTACTATTTTTATTGTGTTCTTAGAAAAATTAAATGTATACAAAATAGACAATGTACAATAACATTTATGTGACAAGTTTTTCTATGCGTCGTTATAAATTATTGTTATATTCAATTTACTTACCAACAAATTCATTTTTGAAATTATCAATATCTTCAATTGATATTGGCTTAAATATTTTTCTCCATAATTCTAACCAAGAACCCAATTTTTCTTCAACATTTTCATCATCAATAATACCTTGTTCATCGTATAATGCTTTCTTATTCTTATCAGTTAATACTTGATGTAATGTAGCTAAAATTTTAAATTTTTCTGTTGCAATTTCCTTCTCATCATCTGGTACACGATCTGGATGCACTTTCAACGACAATTTATAGTATGCTTTTTTAACTAAAAATAAAAGGAAAAAAATTTAAAACCAAATACATATTTAAAGATACTCAAAATATAATAAGTACACACTATCTTTTTCTAATGAATCCTTTGTCACATCGAATAATTTGTAAACATCGCGTGTTTCAAAATATTTTTCGCACAAATCTAAAGTTGAAGGCATTTTTAATTCTTTTCTTTCCTTTTCGGTTTTGTTAAAAGTGAATCTATTAGATTCGATGAATATTCTGAAAATTAATTTAATTAATTAAGTTTTTTTTTTCAGTTACATAAAAACATTGAATTACATAGTGTAGTAGATTTATTAACTTTCATGCAATAATATTTTCCCACCAAAACACAAACTGCAATTAACTTGTTAACATTATTTTAAAAAAAAGAAAACGTATTTTTAACAATAATTTCTGTGCAAATGACTTTTTAAGATAACTGAAGTCAATTACATTAATTTGAACAGTTTTTCTTTTTTTTCATAAATCAAGATTTCTTTAAATGTTTTTAAAAATGAAGATATATGTAGGTACTTCCGTATAAATTTTTTAAAACAAAAAGCCCAAAATTTTGAGTTAAGAAATAACAGAAATATAATTTTAAAAATACTATATGTACATATAATCAATTTGCAAACTAATGCTGTACTACGAGTATTCGATAAATATAAATTACTAAGCGATTTCTAGTATGCCTTGCAAAAGCATTCTAAGAGAGATCAAGTACGATTTTTTCAAATATTTAAAAAATCATATAAAATTAGTTTTTTTCGATAAATGCAAACAAACGAAGGACATATTTAAGGAAAAAAAAATCATTTTTGTAAGAGTTCGAAAAAACTTCTTGACTTAATTTTTTTTATTCTTTTTTCATTTAAACGTATTTATACTGAGTAATTTTTTATATTTGTAAAAATCTGTAATGCGAGAAAAATCATCAAAAAAAAAAAACAGTCCCATTAAAGTCGAAAGACCTTATGACTTTATATTAAATCAACTTTATTTTATTTCATTTTTTAATTAAAAATTGTCTATTGATTTAATAAGAAGGATTTTTGCAATATGTATTTATGAAAGCCCAATTAAATTCGCTTTGAGCAATTAGGTAATTATCTCCCAGGTAATTTAGTAAGTGTTCTTATTGAAGTAAATGTATGAGGTACCTATGGTCTCCTGAGTAATGATAAAACCAAATTATAATGGGATATATGAGATGCTTTAAATAATTATTTAGTTAGATTAATCAAATTTTACCAAAATGAATTTTGAAGAGAAAAAAACAAAAAACAAAAATCTACTTGTCATTAATAATAATTATTTATGGAATATGGATGTACATGTACATACATATGTATCTAACACTCATGTATAATCCAAAATGTCGAACACATTAATAATAAAATACTCCTATAATTAAATTTAAGTACTAAAAAAATTAATTAAAATAAGTTTTATCTAAAACAAATTACTTCCACCTTTAGAAAAATATCTACATGATGTGTAATATGTTATTCAATATAAATGTGCTAAAAAGTTAAAATTATCAACAAAATATAATTTTTATTAATTTTATGTTACTCAGATGAATTTTCTACTTAATTTATGTTTTTTATACCTTTTTAACTTTTAATCAAACTTAAAAATAAAATTGAAAATGAATCGTCAATAAACTTTAAATGACAAAAAAAAAATAATCAATTCTCTCACCCAGCCTGATAGATTCCCGGTTTTTTAAAAAATCTAATCGCCACCGTCTTTCAAGTTTCAATATTTGTGAAGTGCTGCTGATATATTCGAAAAATCGACAATTGAAAGAATCAGTGATGCTAGCTTAAATTTTAAAGATACATAAATTCATCTATAATTTTTTTTTTTATAGATACGTACTTTTATTTTTGAAATTTTATTGTGTTATTATTTTTGTATACCCCAATAACTATGGAAATATCAAATTTATGTCAAATTGTTGTTGAAACTAACGGAGAGGAAAATTACCAAAATTTCGAAAGCAATAATGTAAATTAAATAAAGTCGTTTAGGCCAATTTTGAATTTGAACTTTTATAATATGCACGCAGTCATCTATATTGACATTTAAACGGTAATTGCTCCTTCCAGTAGGTTATTTTTTGTATAAATCTACTTGAATTTTTTCGTAGAAGACGAAATGTCAAACAAATACCATGTGCTTGTGATTTTTATTGGATCTTGGTTGAGAAGATTCAATTTTTATTTAAATTTAAAAAAATAAATAATAAGATGGTTTTAATCGAAAAAAGTTTTCCACGTGGTGGAAACCTGAAACAGTCGGTGAAAAATGAATCAAAAAATATTGTAAGTAGATACTAATTTTTCTATGAATTAAGTCAAATACTTAAAGGACCATTTTTGTTTTTTAAGGTATTTGGTGCTCGTCAAAATAAGAAACATAAATCACATTCAGAAAAGGAAAAAGTTGAAGATGTGTTGAATTTGCGCAGTGATATTGAAGCAGTATCTGCAGAATTATTAAATTACAAAACTGTTCAAGAAGGAATGATATTAATTGGTTATATAGCAGATATTGGCGCAATGTATTTAAAAATAGCTCTTCCGGGTCGAATAACTGGTAAAGTTCCATCATCTTCAATTTCAGAATCATATGCCAAAAATTTATATAATGAAACATCAAATGCAACAGCCAATTATAAAAAATTAAATGAACTTTTTAATATCGGTCAGAAAATTTATGTAAAAGTAATGAAAATTCAAAAAACCGAGTTTGGTAGAATTGATATTGAACTATCAATCAATCCCAAAGATGTACATTCAAATATGAGTCATGATAACATGAAAAAAGGTATGATTTTAAATTGTGCCATTGAAGAGGTGCAAGAACATGGATATGTTATTGAAACGGGTATTAAGAACTTTCGATGTTTTCTTCCATTTGATAAGACTACAAATACTAATAATAAACAACAATATGAAGTTGGACAACTAATTTTTATAAAACTGGAAAAATTAACAAAAGCGTCACAAGCTACAACTGCAATTGGAAAAGAAATAAAAGAAAATCGACATAAAGTAAAAGATTTAACTGAACCAAAATTAGAATACTTGTTACCTACATCAATCGTTCATTTTACAATTACGAAAATTTTAAAAGATGGTCTTCAAGGAACTATAATGAATGGAAATTTCACAGCATATTGCAATGAACATTATTTATCTAATCCATTATCACTATCAACAGATTATGATTTAAATTCAACACATAATGCTCAAATTTTATATGTAATGCCAATTACAAAACTGGTATATCTTACATTGAATATCAATAATGAATATAAAAATAATAATCACGATGAAATTCCTTTTAAAAATGGTGATATAATTGATAATGCAATTGTTGATCGTATTGGTACTGGAGGTGTTATTTTAAAAATTAATGATTTATATAAAGGTCTTATATCTTTTAAATCGATTAAATCAAATTTGATATCGAATTATGATCAAGATGAATTATTATCAAAATATTACAAAAATTCAAAACATAAAGTACGTATTATAACATATGATCCAATTGAATCATTGTTTATTTGTTCTAATAATCCATCAGATATAAATGAAAAATATTATACAATAACAGATTTAGAAATTGGTGAATTTGTTAATGGAATTGTAGAAGAAAAAAATAAAACAAAAAATGACGGATATTTCATAAAAATTGGAAAAATTCGAGGTATGTATGTACCCCTTATTACTATTTATGTATAATTAGAAAAAATAAAATCTCATTTGAATCCCGAAATGAGCGACTCAGTTTAGATTTTTATCCTCAGATTTTTTTTTTCTCTATAGAATTTCATAATTAAATAAATTACTTACTTTTCTGTAGTTTGTAGACATAAAAAAACATTTTAAATAAATTAAAAACATATTTAATAATTGAATTTTTTTTATTTATTTAAGGTTACATAGAAAAATTGTACTTATCTCCTGTCACTACAAATTTATCTGAAAATAGTAAAATTCGATGTAGAGTTATTTCAAGAAATCCACAAAGAAATATTGTATATTTAACAAATCGACCAGAATATATGTCAAAAACATTAAAAATTCTACAAAATTATTCACAAGCAAAAACAAATCGAATTTATGTTGGTACAATAGTAAAATGTAATGAAAAAATTCTAATTGTAAAATTTTTCAATAATATAAAAGGAATTTTATATAAAAAAAATAATGATGAACTTTTAAATAGACAAACATTCTATGAAGGACAAACAATGAATTTCAGAGTTGTATCATGTGATGAAAAAAAACTTATTTTAAGTTTAGTTGAAGATTCATGTAAAATGGGTGAAATTTGTTCTGGAAAAATTGCTCATATAATGGAAGATGGTTTAGATATAATATTAGATAGAAATATTGATGATGATAACGATGAAAGTAATCATAATCAATTAAGAGGTTTAATTCCGACACGTTTACTTTCTGAATTTCAAGATTTAATAACATTACATTTAAAAAATGCTCATATTAATAAAAAAATAAAAGAAATGATATGTATAGAAAAAAATGTATTTAGTTTACGTGATGTTAATTATTATAAAGATAATCCAATTAAATATTGGAAAGATATACAAGTTGGTGATGTATTACGTGGTTATATCAAAAATGTTGAAAATGATATTATTGAAATTTTCTTACCAATTCATGATTATAATAAATTAATTAAAATTCATATGAATATGTTAATTACAGATACATATGAAAATACAAATACAAATTTTATTGAATTATATCCAGAACAAATTGTTTATGTTAAAATTTTAAGTAAAATAAAATTAAATAAAATTAAAACAATGACAATATCAGCAAAATTAACAGATGTATGGAATGGTAATTTATATGAAACTGGTAATTTATTTGCTAAATATTTAGATGAATTACATTTAATTAAGAATTCATTAAAAAATGAACAAAAAAATAATAAAAAAACATTTAAAAATTTACAAATTGGTGAATATTGTACAGCAAAAATAATTGAATATAATGATAATGATGAAATTTGTCATTTACAAATTACAAATGATATTGATGATAATGATATTACTAAAAATAATATTCATGGAATTATAAAATATTCAATTTTATTTGAAAAAAATTCATTAAATAAAAAATTACCAATCAATCAAAAAATAAAATGTATCATTTTATGGATTGATTATTTAAATGAAATTATTTATTTATCAAATAATTCACATAATTTAAAGCATATTACAAAAGGATATGAATTACCATTAAATTTAAAAAATAAAACTTTAACTGGTTTAAATGCTAAAATTTTATTAATAACAAATGATGTTATTGTATGTTCATTAAAAAAAGGTTGTAGTCCATTAATTTTTGTACCAACTAAATTACATTATAATGATTTCAATCCACAAAGTATTAAATATGGTTTAAATGAAGGACAATTTTGTCGTTTATCAATGATACATAATAATTATTCAATTGGAATATTCGAAAATATATGGAAATTTTGGCATGAAATTAAAATAAAAGATAGAAAACGTAAAATTTCAGAAAATGAAAATGAAATTAAAATGACAGAAATAAATATAAAAAAATCTAAAATTGAAATTAAAATGAATCAGAATGATAATGATAAAGAAGAAATATCAGTGAATAATATAAATAAAACGAAAAAAATTAATTATGTTTCTCTAATTAAAAAACATCAATCTGAAGATGAATTATCGGTAGAAGATGATCAGATACCACTGAAAAAACAAGAAGAGAAAAGTAATAGTAGGAAAAGACAAATTTCACATGAATCAAATAGTAATGAAATTCTTTCAAAAGAGCAACCGAAAAAGTTAAAAGAAGATAAAATTGATAACAAAGAAATATCAGTAAAAAATTTAAAACTTCCTGGACCATCAAATTTTTGGTCAAATAATCTGCAATCACTTAATACAAAATTAAATGAAGAAAATTCATCTGATGATGATGATGATGATAATAATTCAAAAATTAATTCTGATAATAATAAAAAAAAGAAAAAGTTAACATCAGCAGAAAAATTTCAAGCAGCAAGAGAAGAAGAATCACGTTTAAGAGAAATTGAAGAAAAATATGCTGATCCGAATATGCAACCAGAAACAGCTGAACAATTTGAAAGATTAGTTTTATCAAAACCAAATGATAGTAAAATATGGATTAATTATATGGTATTTCATTTACAACAAACAGAAATTGATAAAGCAAGATTAATTGGAAGAAAAGCATTAAAATCAATTTCATTTCGTGAAGAACAAGAATTAATAAATATTTGGGTAGCTTTACTTAATTTAGAATTACGATATGGTACAAAAGAAACCTTCAATGAAATCTTTAAAGAATCTGTAATGTGTAATGATTCTTATAAAATTCATACTAGAGTTTTACGTATTTTATCAGATGCTAAAAAATTACAAGAATTAAATGATTTAATTATAATTTGCACAAAAAAATTTAAAGATAAACCCGAACTATGGAAAAATGCTGCAATTGCATATTTTGATGTTGGACAACATGAAAAAGGAAAACAATTACTTCATAAAGCCTTAAATGTATTACCAGAAAGAGAACGTAAGTACTTTTTTATATATTTTTTTGAAAATAATTAAGTACATAATTGAAATTTATATTTATTTCTAGATATAAATACTATCGTTACATTTGCAAATCTTAATCATAAATATGGGGATAAGGAGCAAGCACATGCTCTTTTTGAGCAAATTATAACATCATATCCTAAAAGAGTTGATATTTGGTCTCAATATGTTGATATGTTGATTAAAGATGAAAAATATGAATCTGCAAGGTAATTTTTGGAAAAAAAAAGTCGAATTTCAAATATTGATTTGTGAATAACAGAATTATTAAAATTTCTTAAAATAATTTTTCATTATAGACAAACACTTGAAAGAGCAATAATACAGAAAATTCCATTAAAAAAGATGCGAACACTTTTTAAAAAATATTTAGAATTCGAAGAAAAATATGGTACAGAAGAGAATGTACTAAAAGTTAAAGAAATAGCAGCAAATTATGTACAAAAGGAAATAGGTTCATAATAGAAAAAAAAAAAAAAAAACATTTTCTTTTTACGAAAGAAGGAATTCAATAGAATAGTTTTTTAGGAAATTTGTTAAGGCGATTAAAATTTAATTTCAAATTGTAACATAATAAAATACATTTTATTTCATGATAAAACTATATATATATATATATTATTTATTCTACCTTTTACTCTATTTTCAATAGATGAGTGGATTTGCAGAGTGTTAGATTTCCTCTATGTTAGGTATTTAATTACCTAATTAATTACGGAGCTATATTAAAATTAAATTACAAAAGAAAAATTTATAAATTTAAAAAAACTAAAACATTTTTACTCAACATTATTACTTAAATTGTACTTTTATTACCCAAATTTTACAACATTTTGAATATTTACTTTTAGCAAAACAAAGTAAATGAAAAATAAAAATTTTACAAATATTTAAATAGAAATTTCTATGATATTGAGAAGTTTAATATAAATTTCTCTAAAATAATATCATATGAAATTTCTAATATAATTTATACACATTTTAAATTTGCATATAAAATTTAATGTATAATTGATTTTGTAAAAAAAAAAAAAAAAAAAAAACCTATTTTATTTTTAAATAATTGTTAACTTTGTAGAAAAACACGACGAGTAATAAAAAATTTCATAAATTATGAAGATCTACAAAAAGTTAACAATTATTACAACATTTTTCATGAATTTGTAATGAAAAGATTCCTAAAAATTTGCATTATTGAAAAATAAAATTAATCGTTTGTATACAGCTTAAACATTTTTCTAAATGTGCATACAAACTACATACATATTCATGAAAATGATTTAAAGAAAAATAACTTTTTTTTTTGTTTTTCTAGAGTTGAAGGAACAAATATTGCATTTTTAATATTAAATCAAACTCTAATAATCATCACTATAGTCTTACAACACTAAAAATATAAACAAAAAGATGATTTGAATATCTTTGTATTAATCGTTCTTTATTATAAAACACCTTTCCCTCCAGTTATAGATTTGTGATCGCCTTTTTCTTGTTCTGATAACCATGCCATCTAAAATTTAAAAAAAAAGAATTAATAATTTAAAGAATATTTATATAATTTATAAAAATATACTTTTTGTTTATGTTGTTCTATAGCTCTTTCACATCTATCTAAAACCATTTGTTCAGTTAGAACACCATCTTCTGATGCATAAACGGCTGCTTGCCATGAAACTCCTAATTTTGATATTTCACGTCCAGACATTCCTTCACACAGTTTTGCCATTTTACTACAAGTTGCTCCATAATCGAATTGTTCCAATTTGAAACGTCTTTTAAAATAAAAAAAGAAAAACTTATAATTACAAATATTAATAAGACCATCAGAATAAAGTTTTTTACTTGTTTCCTTTAGCAGCTGGTTGTAAAACAAATTTATCAAAATATAAACGTAATAATCTTTCACGTTCTTCTAGACCAGGTAATGTAAATTCAACCATTTCATCTAAACGATCATTTATGGCATAATCAAATTGTTCTGGTGTGTTACTTGCTAAAACTAACATAAATTTTGGATTTTGTTCACTTGTTCTATATAAAAACGCATTTAAGGCTGAACGTAAATCTTCTGATAAACGTTCCGAAGAACGTTTTCTTAAAAATGCATCTGCTTCGTCAACAAACAGCAATAAACCACGCCTTGTTGTTTGTGCCCAATCGAAAACCTTATGAATCGCTGTGACACCATCTTTACCCATTGGTGCTACATCACCACCAGTCATAATTGCATAGTCCATTCCAGAATGTTGTGCTAAACGTTTGGCAAACAATGTTTTACCAGTACCAGGTGGTCCATGAAATAGAATATTACGGTACAAACCACGATTACGTTTTGTATTTTTTGTTGCAATTGCAACATCACGAAGACGTTCTTCTAATTTTGGTGCAAGAATAACACCCTATAGAAAATTTAAAAAAAAGTGTTGAATAAAATCAATTTTTATAAAATACATGAAATAAAACCTACTTGTAATGCTTCAGTTGGCTTTGATCTAAGTTTTTTGATATATTGAATTGGATGCCGAATGGCATCTAAAAATGCAAAACGTGAAGTTTCTCCCACCAATGATGGTTTACCTATTCGTGCTTCAACATATCTTGCAGATACTCCAGCAGCACCTTTTGCCGAGTATATACCCAATGCTAGAAGAGACAAACCACCAGCTGCAGTTAATACTTTATCCCAATCGGTTAGAAGTGCTTCGGCACCAGCGCCTAGAACTGATCCTGCAGTTCTGTTAAAAAATAGAAAAATAGTTAAACTTCCGTTAATGTATGAAGTCGTATTTACTTTCTTACTTTATGGATTCCAATACAGTAACTCGATTTTCCTGAGCTTTCAATCTAATCTGTTCAAGAGTCAAATCACGATTTTCTCGATCAACTTTGGCTTTCGCTCTTAATTCATGTTCTAAGAGTTTTAGACGATTTTTTTCTTTCATTTCAATTTCATGCTCAATAGTCTGGCGACGCATTGCCTCCTGTTTGGCAACGCTTTCCTCTTGTCTAATATAGAAATAAAATAATTTAATTTTTTTTTAATATTTTAAAATATCATAATTTACAATATGTACCCACTTTCTAAGATTTTCATCTTGTACCCTTTGTTGTTGAGCTAATTGATCTTCATATCGTTTCCGAGAAAGTTGATCTTGATATTGCGCTCTCGCTTGTTGCTGTTTTGTTTCTTCCTGAAAAATATAACATAACATATGTTAGAAAATATGTATACAAAAGTTTTTTCAAATCAAATGTTTTCGCACATACTATCATAGTTTTACGTCTTTCCTCATGATCAATTCGTTTTTGTTCAACTTTCGACTGTTCTATACTAGCTTCATATTCTTTGACTTTAGCTAAGTATTCCTGTTGTCTAGTTTGTTCTTGCAATTTAGATAAATCTAATGCTTCTTTCGCATTTCCTATAAAACAAGTCAACATTATTGAAATTGATCATTGAATAATTAAGAAAAAGGTTATGCAATAGTAAAAATAAATTGTGTCATCTGCTATTCACTAACTTACTGGATTTTTCTAAAGTTTTTGCAGCTTCCGCAGCCCTTTCAAGGGCTGATGAATCAAATCTATAAGCTTCCATAGCCCTTTTCTCTGATTTTCTTAATTCTTCATCTCTGGAAATATTCCCGGCAGTGTTTTGCCCATTATCACCAGGAAGTCCATCGGGCACTTGTGGTTTAGATCTAGACCCAAATAACCATGACATTTTATATATTTAATTATTCACAATTCTACAATGACTTTCAAATTAAATGTTTCTTATTGGAAAATGTAAGTAAATGTAATCTAAATCTTTAATTAATATCACTAAAAATAAAATCTAATAGCAATAACTAATAAAAGGTTAGACACAGACAGTCGTCACAGACCGACAGGCGGATAAAGCATGCCAGACCAAATGTCACTGTACATTGTACTGTCATTGTGTCAGAGTTGCCATAACGTATATAGCAATTATTTGGGAAAGCATGGAAGAAGATAACTTCCAGGCTAAACTTCCAATTAGGATTTTGTAAAACATGTCAATTTTGTCACACAAATTTTTAACTGTACTTTTCAGTTATAACATGGAATTTGCGCCAATAAGGACATATAACACATTAAAGAGAACATTCCAAACACCCTTTGTACACTTGGTGGTTAAACCGGTTATTGTTGCGCTGGTTGTAACATAATGGTATAATTTTTTCCAACTTGGTATAGTAAGAAATCATCCAAAATAATTTCAGCTTCACGGTTGTAATACACTCATACTCTCGTTACAACTGGTCGTGCCACCTTCAGATGTAGTTTGAGCAGTTGTAAAAACAGGTTTTATAACCGGTTTGCGTCGTTGTAACAACAACCTAATGTGTTCATGCTCAAAGTACCGTTAGAAAAAAGTCCCATTTCTTTATTTTTTAATGAAATCAAAAGTGAATAGAATATTTTTTGATTGCACAAATTGAAAACTTTAATTTATTTATTACTTTTTGTACTTCGAATAGATTTTTCTTACTTTCGAGATACCTTAAATCATCTTTTATTCTTAAATTATGTTTTTTCAGTTAGCGCATAATTAAAAATTTCAAATTATGTTGACGATAATATCAAAGAATTTTACTTTCACAGATTGATTTTTAAATTAATGAATTCACATTGAAATTAGATCATTTGTTATTTTGTATTCAACACATTTCTTTCACACTGCTTATAAATAAACAACAATAAAATGATTTTAAAAAAATAAAATAAAAATAAAAACGATAAAGATTTCTATGATGTCTATTTGTTATGTTATGTCAAGAAAAACCAGCTTTGTGTTAATTTTGGTTGAGCAAAAAAATGAAAAAAAAAAAAACGAATAAAGATCAATGGATTATGGTGTATTATAATTCATGGTTTTTCCCATAATAAAACCACTTCACATGTAAAATTTTTTTGTTTTATTTTTGTGTTTGTTTACATACTTACTAATGGCAATCGCCAAATAATTCACCACTTTTGCAAATGATTTAAAATTAATAAAAAAAAAGAAACGTAATCGTAATATGTAGGTCTTATTTTGATTACAATTTTCTTATTCTAAGTAAAATGTTATGTATTAGACCATTGAATCGATTATCATTATGTTAAAAATTAAACAATGGATTATGTTAAATAAAGATTATCTGATATGTTATTAATTTTTTAAAACTTTTTTCAACCTGTTTTTTAATTTTTTGTTTTAGTTTTTATATATGTACCTACATCTATTCGTATTGAAGGTGTGTTGTATGTTTTCTTTCTGTGTAAACTTTCTAAAGAAATATTTTTTTAATTTTTAATTCAAAATACTGTTTAAAATTTTGTCTTTTATTTATTCAAATATAATTTACATTTTGTCACTTGACAAAATACCTCCACTTTTCAAATATGTGTCACTGTCACATTATCAAAAAAGATAACAAAACAACAACAAAGTGATTTGAAATTGATTACGATTTGAAAAAAAAAATTGATTTTAATTAAAAATGAAATTTAATATGTTGAACCAGACCCACTAATGTATCGATTAAAGATGATTGCTCAATTTGTGAAACGCATTTTTTTTTATGAACAGATTTAATAAGAGAAAAGAATTGGTCGTAATGATTTAGAAGATTTTCTTAATAAATGTGAAATTCATGATAGTAATGAACTATTAGATGTTGTTGATGTCAAATATTCGAAAATAATGATCATGATAACTACAAAAAAAGATGATAATAATATGATATTATATTACTAGATTCATCTAATAGTCATAATAATTGTGATGATAATGATGATGATGATAGAAATCACTAAACAGATCATCAGATAATTTTGTGTAACTTTTTTTAAATGGTTTTAAATGAAATTGTATTTTAACTTTTCTTTTAGTGACAAATTATAGCTTGCTTTTTCGCTTTTATTTTTTTATTAATTATTAAAAAAAAAAAAATTTTTTTTTCAATATATGTAGGTACATAAGTACATACAGTATATCGAAATTATAAATAGACATACTTTCAAATTTATGAACCAGTAAAAGGTGAAAAAAAAAAATTGTTGAATGAATGAATGTAAAGCAAGAATGTTTAAATATAAATGTAGAAATTTTTATGCTTATGAAAAAAAAAATATACCTATATATTCTTTGTAACAATTTTTCTAGTTACATTTTTCTTTTTTTTTTTTTTAAATGTTAATGATATCGAAATGAAAGAAAAGAAAGTTTGTAGGTTTAAAAAGAAAATAATGTATTGTATCTTTTTAATTCTTAATTACAACTTTACAAATACAATATTGTCGTTAAAGGAAATATTACATTAAAAAAGTAAAATATTCTTTAGTTGTTAAAATATATTCTTCATTTATGGCATTTCTATTAATAAATGAAAAAATAATTTGAAATGAATTGAATACAAATGAATAATGTATATTTTAAGCATACAAAAGCATTGTAACTTAGTAAGTTCATGTAGGTAAATCTCACTTGTTAAATTAAATACGCTTATGAGTAGGGTTTTGGGTTTGGTTTTAAATTCAAAGATTTAACTTTCAAAGGTACCTACATACATTAGTGTATTTTAGAATTTCAGCCTTTCTATTGAACACTATTGACTTTTTCTATTCTAATTAGTATTGACAAATTCAAATCTAAATTTTTTCTCGAATGCTTTTTTATAACTGTCTCGACCTTCACTATTTGGTTTTTAAAGATTTCTTCAAAAGCAACTATATCTGCATATTCTGCAGATTCTAAAAGTTTCCATTCTAGATCTATTAACAGGTAGGTAAATCTTTTTATAATTTCGTCCAGTATATTTCAACTCATTTAATAAAAAATGTTGTATAGATACTAACTCACAGTTAATAGTATGTTCGAGTATTTCTTATTTTAAAAGAATATTATGTATTTTATGAATAACACCGTCAAAAAGGTTAAACATCCATCATTTTTTGAAATTCAAAGAAAATATATTAAATATTTCACAAAAGATAGAAGCATGAAATTAATTTTATTAAATTTGTGGCCATAGAGGGAAAACATTTTTGAATATTTTAAATAAAAACCGTAAAATTTAACTAAAAGACTTATTTCTTATAACCACAAAAAATTTGCAACTTCAATTTTATTTATTAATAATAACTCTACACAAATCTTTTTACATTTAAAATGTTGAATCTGTTGTAGTTTATCACTAATTAGAAACCAATATTTTTACAAAAACAAAAGAAAAACATTAAAAAAAACATTTTTTTAAAAATTATTAACGGTACACAGTTACGGATTTCATACATTTCACCTGATTCTTATTTATTTATCAGTCTTTTTTTTTACCTACTCTTTTGTTTTTAATAATCTTTTTTTCCACAATAGAGTCGAATAACAAAAAATCCATTACTTATGGTGATGGTGTTTGTTGTAAAACTTTTCCTCTTTCTTTTACATTTAAGCTGGCACATTGATTTTATTAAATTATGCAACATAAAGAGGAACTTATTAACTTAGTTGTAAAATCATGTACCCATCATGTGTGCTAATATGATTTTCAATATAGGTATTTCAGTTCATGGATGAAGGTTAAGAAAAGTTATAATCAGTCGCTGTATAGTAGTCATTGATGAGAGTATCTAAATCGCTTCATTTCGAATTCATATATTCAATTAAACAAAGAAAGTAGTCAGATTAGTTTGCAAACGAAATAGAAAAGAAATTAACTGGAATTAATTTTTTTCCGATTATTGTGTCACAAAATATACATACAACAGTGAAAGTGTAATAAGAATACGGAAGACTTGAATATTTTACGCGAATTATAACGAATTTTATTTTGGTGCTCTGACCTATATACATATTTTATAATTTGATGTGTAAATGATATTTCTCATCAAAAAATTATAAATGATGATGAAAAGAAAATTTGTAATCTACTTAATTTTTATCTTAAATTTATTCTTTTTGTTTAATATAAGTGAATGTAAAAAAACATCAAAAATAAGATATAAAAGTGATAGAATAATAGCCGCAGCAGCAGCAACAACAACAAAAAATAAACCAATTGTTGAAAATGTAATTAAACAATCGAAACAATCTATTGAATCTAGTGGGAAATTAAGAGCACAAACAAAAGAAGTTACCACTGTAGATTTTGTACGATTAGTTGTAATGCGACTAATATATGGAATTGCAACACAAATGGGATTAGAAGAACGTCTTGCTGGATTTTTAAATGGTGCATTTGTACCACCCAATGCTGACGATGACTATAGCGATGGATTTGGTTTTGGTGAAGATTTAGACATTGGATTGGATTTTTAGATGGTTAAAAAATTTTAAAAAAAAAACAGAATTTAAATAGAACAAAAGTTATGCAAAAATTTGATACGTGAATACCAAAAACAAATTTTAAAATAAAACGTTAATTTTAAAATGTTTATTTATTTATTTATTTATTATAAAATGTAAAAAAAAAATATTTAAGTGAATGATTGTGTAAAATATCTTAAAAATGTAATTTATTTTTATGTATGAAATGTATGCATGTTAAAATTTAAAAAAAAATTCTGTTTTATTTTCCTATGAAAAAACCCTTTTGACTAAACAATGATTAATTATCTATTGAAAAATTGTTAAAAATCTATATCATTATTATTTTTTATTTTCAAAAGTTGAATAATAAATAGATCCTTGCACTGGAAAGAAAATGACTTAAATGACGAAATTAAAAGTAGACAATTCTAATTCTAATGAGAAACATTTTCGTTTTTGAACCAGATATATGTAGTAGGATTTTTTTTCATAGAAACAAACTAAAAATAAAATTTCATAAAGATTTAATCAGAAAGAAAGAAGTTTATAATTATAATGTTATAATGGAAATGTCTGTTTTTAAGAATTAATATTCACTATATATATTTTAACAGATTTTTAAATAATTTATTAAACTTGGCATTCCCGAAGTATCATTTGTCTAAATTTTATAAATTTTGTTTGCAAAACAATATATTGCCAATGAAATATAGTTTTATTTAAAAAAAAACATACATTACATTATGATTTGGCTGATAAAGAAAATAATTTCCAAATTCTGATGCTACTTGTATTCTATTGAATAGACAAATCCAGATTATGTTAAAATTGTTTTTAAAAGAACTTCTATCTTTGGAATTTTGTATGCTTTTGTATTTTTTCTAGATTTAATTATGATTTTTATTCTTCAGCTGTACGAAAAGAACGAATTTTTCAGATTAGCATGACTTTAATAGTTCCTTTGATAGAACCTTTGAAAATACTGTTATAACAATGGATTCATAGTTTGAAATTTTTGGCTTTTCTGCTGATGATGGATGGCTTTGAAACAAAAATCATTTTGCTTTGATTAGCTATATATATATGTACATATATACTGAATTAAATACATCTTAAACTTATTTTTAGAAAATTTTCTACCTTTACTTTTTGTAATTAAATTGAAATTTCAGATTATTTAAATTAATATGGAATCTTTTTTTTTTCTTCATTTTTACAGCAATGATCTAAAATCTTTTCTACAACAATAAATTGCTGAAAGTAATTTTTTTTTTGTAAATTAAAAAAAAATAACGTTTAAAAATAAAATTAAATATGTATATTTTTTTATTGAATTAAGCGCGAGAAACTTTTGAAGTGTGTAACTAACTAAGGAAATTATACACTTTTTGGAAATTAATTTTTTTTATCACTTATAACTCAATAGAAATAAAATTTACAGTTGATTTTTAGTTTTTATTTGATCATTTTCAAACAGAACATTTTTAATTAAATAGAAAAAAATGGTATTTTAATTTTAAAAAATTTTCTTACTAAAATCAAAAATTTAGGTAAAAAGTTGTTACTAAACTTAACCTGAAATTAATGGAAATTTTTTTAGACCACTTGGAAAATATTATACATAATTGAAAATTTTTTGATTACAAAAAATCATAAGAATGTGTTTTTTTTTTTTCATTTTTCCAAATAAAAAATAAGATTGTATTTAATATAAGAACACAAGAAATGAATAAAACGGACAAAAACAGTCTCATCGTATCAAAGATGGAATGATGAACACTATAATGACTAACTATAATACATATTAATTATGCCCATTAAACAATCATATTACTAAATGTTGAAAATTTCAAGTAGGTCATGAAAATTCAAACAAAGACAGCAACAATGATTAAGAAAAATGTTTCGACACCGTAGTGAAGAAATAAATTCTTTAAAAATGTACTACAAGGACCACTTTAAATTACTTTTAATAATTTTGGTTTATACTTTTCACTTTTCTATATCATCTAATCATTTAACAGCCAGACCTCATTGTGATAATTCGTTTTGCAATTACGAAGGAAAATGTTTATTAAATGAAAATGAACAAAAATATTGTGAATGTGTTCAAGAAATATATGAAGGAGAAAAATGTGATATACCAATTAATCAGTGTTTATCTAAGCCATGTAAAACTGGATCTTGTGAAAATCTAATTGGAAATTATTTTTGTGACTGTCCACAAGAATATAGTGGACAAAATTGCACAATCAAAGATAATAACATCGATTTCAAAAGAATTATCGTACATTATAATCATGTTTTTCCAATTAATAGCAAACAAATATTTTTAATAATTTTCGAAAATTTAATTAAAAAAGAAGTTCTTCTTGAGTTTTCATCTCCTTTTTATGCAGTCGAAAGTTTTTATTTTAATTCTGAATTTCCGGCAAATTTTAAAAAATCATCTAATTTAAAATATTTATCTTTAAAATTTTATATTCAAAAATCAGAATTAATTCCATTTAATACAGGTTATTATATTGCTTGTGAAATAACAATTACTAGACCTGAACATAATTTTATTACTTTGAAAATTTCTGATAAAATTACAAATACGTTATATTTTAAGAAATTTTCTTATTTTAATACATTCATTCCAAATAATAAATGTTTTCCAAAAATTCATCATATGAATTGTGAATCATGGAATCAATATATCACAATGGGAATTGATAATTTCAATTATTTAAAACCGATTGTTGAAAGAAGTTGTGGTGATAATTCAATCTTATCATATAAATGGAGTATTCGAAATTATTTTGACAAACGTAAGTTTTCATGAAAATATTTTTATTTTTTTTTGACTTACAACAATTGAATATTAAAAAGTAAAAATTACTTTTTTTTTTTGGAAACTTTACAGAAACTTTATGTGAATTTTATGGTAAAAGTAATAAGAAATCATTAAAAATTCCTCCATATCTTCTATGGTTCGATAATAAAGAAGAAATCAAATGGTTCGCGTTGTTCAATATAATTAAAATGGAAGTTGAAGAAAGTAATGAATTTAAAAATATAAAGGGAAAAGCTATACTTCGGGTATTATAATTATCACTTTTCTCACTTATGTAGTACATACCTACATATATACATTCTTCATTTTCATTCAATGTTATTAATATTCTATGCAAACACATTTAACATTTTTATTTTCTTTAATTAAAAGTGTTACATTTTTGTGAAATTAAAAAAACCAATTGCAAAAATTGAAGGTGGTAATTTTAGAGAAATTAATTTTAAAAAATCATTTGTATTGAATGCATCTTTAAGTACAGATGAAAATTTACCATTTAATTACAAATTAAAATTTCAGTGGAATTGTACATTAATTAATGACGGAAATGAAACTAGAAATAATCAAACGTTTTGTAAAGATAAAATTGGAAAAGGTAATGTAAATTTAACGTTATGACATTTGCTTAATTCTGAAAGATTTCTATTTTACTCCATAATTTTTTATGAGAGTAACTACAGTTGCTGGATGTGTTTAGATGAAATGAATCGCAATTCACCACCAAAATTATATTTTTCTCAAATACTATAGATTTTTTAAGTACCATATTTTTTAACTTATTGCTATCTATTGAAATTCAGTTATTATTCACAGAAAAATTCAAAAAGAAAATATATTCTCGCTTTTAATTTTCATTGTACAAAGTGCTAAGCCGTAAAATACGACTTTATTCTTTTGAAATTTTGAAATTTTTATAATTTTTAATTATTTATAAAATACATGTTCTTTTTACAGAAAGCTTTTTACAAATAAGACAAAATTCTTTAGCTCTTGGCGCCAAATATAAATTCACTGTTAAAGTAACGGCAAGTACATCCAAAAATTCAGATATTGCTTGGCAAGAAATAATTGCTGTTAATAATGATCCTTTATTTGTAACAATTTCTTGTATTCGAAATTGCAAAAAAGGTTTGATTGATAAATATCAATTATTACACTTAAAAGTAAATTGTGAAGATTGTTCTACCAATGAACTAATCACTTATTCATGGATTTTACCAAAAAATTCTTTATTACTTAGTACCAGTCAAAGACTTATAGTCGAAGGAAAAATTCTTAATTACAACGACTCATCTATAATACGTGCTAATGTATTTCAAGAAAATAGAAATGGGTATTCAATTTTTAATTTTACATTCAATTCACCACCATCCGAAGGAAAATGTTTAAGTATACCAGAAAACGGTGAAGAATTTCGAACTGAATTCATATTATCTTGTGAAGGATTTACTGATGAACATGTACCCATTTCGTATACATTTTACGAAAATGATAAACTTTTAGATCGAACATACGAAAATTTTTTAAAAACTCGATTAAGTGGTTCAAAATTCGAAAAGTCGACTATAAAAATTAATATTTGTGATTCATATAATGCTTGTACAGAAAAACAAATTGAAATTCAATTAAATGTGGAAGTTGTTCCGACAGAATACAATAAATTATTGCAATTTTTATTTGACAAAAGTAATGAAGGTAATTTTAATTTAGCTAATTTTTCTAATAAACTAAAGCTTTTAAAATAAATTTATTAAATTTTTTTTTTGTAGTAAATCTATTCCATTTGCTTAAAATTAATGATCAAAATTCTGTTAATGTCTTACTGCACTTAATATTTCGAAAAATTGTATTATTTACCAATACAGAAAAAATACATTTAACAAAGAAAATTTTGAATGCACTTAATGATTATGAAATTTCAACAGTTCTTTCTGCACTGCAATTGAGTTCAGTTTTAGAAAATCTTATGGCTTCGATTGCAATAAATGATGAAATCGCTGTTAAAATTAGTGAAATTTCAGAAAATATATCAAAAAATCTTATTGAATTTTCAAATAACGATGAAATTCAAGAAATAAGTATAAACGATTGTAATAATTTAATACAAAATACAATAAAAACTATTGAAGGAATATTTTTTGAAATTGATAATTATCCAATTGTACAAGATTACGATTTTATTTCATCAGAAGATTCATTTAATGAGAATTATCCCGATTATGGTGAATTTAATGTTAGTCACTTAGAAAGAATAATAAATTGGCAAAAAGCAGCTAAATCTTTTGAAATAATATTTAGTACTTTAGGAACTATAGCTTCACATTTATTAGAGTCAGAAGAACCTGGTTTTAGTTTAGAAATTGGATCAGTAAATGTGAAACTTTTTGCTGTGAATAAATTAAATATTACAAAAATTGATTATAATAAATCAAAAAATCAAATTATAATTAGTCCTAAACTTTTAAATGAAATTTATGAATCAGAAATGACATCAAAATTATTGGTGGCAATTTTTGAATTGAAAAATAATCCTTACTGGTGGTATCCAGAAAAGCATAAAATAAATAGTGAGATTATTTTTATAGATTTTATTATAGAAGAGCCAAAATTAAATGAAGATATGATATTCAGGAAAAGGTTAGTTTTTAAAGATTTTTAAATTTTTTAAAATTTTGGATTTTGTTATTGTTTTATATCCAAAATCGAAATCACAATTTTAAAAAATAAAATAAAAATGTTCAATGTATGAAAATTTCAATTAAGATAATTTTCGTTTTCACCAAAACTTTCACACTGTGTTTTGATAAAATTTAAATATTTATCTACTTAAAAAAAATATGAAATATGTTCAGCCAAGTTATCTTTTAAATAATATTCAAATTAAACACAACTTCTGCTTATTTTAACTTATCATTATTCGAATTTTAGCATACATATGTATAAATATTATTTAATGAAATTTATCACAAAAAAATAGTTATAATGTTCAAAATACATACATTATGTATACATACAAAATTCACATAAATACAGGATTATTCAAAATGTAAATTTGAACATGACAAAGTATGTATGTAATTGATTTTAAATTTTCAGACTTGAATTGTTTTTACAACTGAAAAATAACTCTGATAAATCACTCAATAAATCAACAAACGGATATATAAATGGATCTCATGATATGCCAGTATATGAAGTTAAAATTCCACAAAATTCATTAATGATTGTAGAATTCACAAAAATTACTGAAACTATAAGATTATTAATAAAAACCAAAAAACAACCAAGATACTATGAAATATTAAATGATTATTATTTAATATCAAATTCACATCAAAATAAAATTAAATTTGTTAATTCAAATACTAATAATGATTATGAATCTGCATATATAGCGCTCATAAAAGATCCAAATAATAATTTAAATTCTGGAATGTTAATAAATTTTACATTTACTATTCAATTTTATTATTGTGGAATATGGGATACATTTTTATTAACATGGTCATCAAAATATTGTGAAATTGGTGAAAAAACAAATTTAACACATATTCATTGTAAATGTAATCATCTTTCAACTTTTGGTTCTAAAACATTTAACAATATTGGAAAAATTAAGTATCATCGAACTGTAATTACGAAATTAAGTATTAGTATAACAGTTTTAATATTTCTTGGATTTTTATTTTTTATATTTCTTCTATTATTCCTTTGGGCTTATTCAGAAGATAAAAAAGATTTAAAAAATCGACCAATAATTTTTATTGGAAGTGATAATATTGATGATAAATTCTTGTATTTAATAACAATTTCAACTGGGAATTTACCATATTCTGGAACAACAGCAAATATTACAA
Organism: Bombylius discolor; assembly: GCA_939192795.1. Taxonomy (NCBI): domain Eukaryota; kingdom Metazoa; phylum Arthropoda; class Insecta; order Diptera; family Bombyliidae; genus Bombylius; species Bombylius discolor. Next base: position 42,426,504 of record OW584238.1, on the reverse strand, counting down.
TACAATTACATGGTTTGAATGGAAATAGTATTGAGTATATTTTACGTGACAAACATGAAACTTCACTTAAATTATTATTTCAAAAAAATTCAATTCATACATTTGCAGTGTTAACTTCAAAAAATTTAGGAATCATTAATGAAATTACTTTATCTCATGACTGTTATGGAAGGTATCCATCTTGGTATTGTTCTTTTATACGTATTAGAAATCCTAAAAATCGTCAAGAATATATTTTCATTGTGAAAAAATGGTTATCATTAGTATTTAGTAATTCAGTTAATTTAAATGCTAAATTGTCTACAGAAGCAGAATTTTCAAATTTAAAATTTCTTATTTATGAAAACGCAAAAATTAATTCAAGAAATTTTTTTTTTAGATTATGTTTTAGCGGACCATTTTACAGTATGTTATCAAGAAAAGATAAATTAATTTCACTTATTGTTGGTGAACTTACATCAATTATGATTAGTATTTTATACTTTGGTAGGACAACATTAACAAATATCGAAGATGAAGAAGATCAATATGCATATTTAAAGATTAATTTTACAACAATTATTTTTACAATATTTTGTTGTATAATCAGCTCTATTATAAATTTATTGTTAATTTACATATTTAAAAAAATTAAAAATTTGAAACAATTTAGAAAAAAATATTATTCACTTGTATTTAAAAATGAAAATATGTAATATAAAATAATTAAAATATATTAAAATAACGTTGATTTTTTTCAACATAAATAAATTAATAGAATATCTTAATTCAAAAGTCTGAAAATTTACAGAAATTAAAAATAAATTGGGTTTAATATTTAATTCTAAATCCGAATTATCGGGTTTATAGTTTATTCTACATGAAATTGGGAGGGAGTAAACCATAATCCGTATTAAAAGTGGATTACCGTATTACCAAAAAATATATAGACAAGAATTCTTATGTAGTATCGACTAAAAATTGTAATTATTAAATTAGACTTTAGAACAGTACGGTAAGAGAAGGAAGGAAGTGAAAGCTTTTTTAACTATGCTTTAAAGCGCTTTGAAATTTAAGTTTTGTTTTTAACATGATCAAGATGAATGAAAAATAAAAAAAAAATTTTACTCTTGTGTGTTAAATAGAATATAAAAAAAATTTCAAATGGTGAAACATATGTGAATAAAATGAGTCACACCGACACCATCAATTACCTTGTTTATGCGAAGCTTTAATTCGCATTAACTCATGCTGTTTTGACTAAATACGGATGCATAAACCAAATTTTAAAACGCATTGAAACTTTATTTCGTTTTGAGTGAATACACTATAAATCCGAATTTAAAATTTCAAAACAAAAAAAAACGATGTTCAAAACGTTTTATCGTTAATACGTTTTAATTTTTGTGCATAAACAAGGTAATTGTCGTATTCGCATGTACATACATATGTATTTCTATGCAGAAGTAAAAGCTTTTTTAACAAAACTGAAATATGCTGATGTACATTCAAAGCTATTTCACTAATGGGGTTCCAATGTTGGAACCCCAGAACAAAAATTTTTGTATGAGACATTTTGATACTACATAAGAATTCTTTCTGTCTATATATTTTTTGGTATTACGTATAGCTATATACATTAATTGGTTTGCATGCTTGTTTGCTCAAGCTAGCTTGAATTTTTGAAAATGGCCAAGATTTTGACAATTTAAAACTGTCAAGAAAGCTAACCTACAAAATAAAAATAGAGTAGATGATGACTCCTCAATCCACACTTCAGTTCTCTGTTGAATCTGTTTACAATAATTTAAAATTAGTTTATTTTGTATTAATTTTTAATTTAATTCTTTTTATAATGTAATGAATTATTTTGGAATACATCTTGTAAATAATGAAAAATTCTTTGTGGCGTTAGCGATAATGGCGATATATATAGGATAGAAATTGATAAAAATTAACAATTTTTTAGTTTGTTTATCTACTTTTGTAAAAAAAAAAAAATGCAAAATAAGGTAATTATTTTCATATTATTTTATAATTATTATTAATTAAAACAACATTCTTATCTAATATTTTACTTTATTTTTATTCATAAAACGTTATCATAAGAATGACAAGTACGAGTAGACGCAGTATGTTAACAATTAAACAAAAACTTCAACTCATAAAGGAATATAAAAGTGGAAATAAATCTAAAACACAATTAGCAAATGAATTTAAATGTGATGTATCAACAATTGGTAGAGCAATTAGAATGGAATCAAAATATATTGATTTATCAAATACTGAAAGAAAACGGTTAAGAGCAAGTAATCATAAAGAAGTTGAAAAAGCATTAAAAAGTTGGTACGATCAAAGTCTTATTCAAAATAAAAATATTACAACAAAAATGCTTTTAAATAAAGCAAAAGAATTTAGTGAAAAATTAAATGTTAAATTCAAGCCAAATCCTGGTTGGTTATGGCGATGGCAGAAAAGAGAAAATGTAAAATTGAAAAAAGATAAGGATGGTAACATAAATACTTCCACTAGAGTAGATAATGCTGAAGAATTTAATGATATTTTACAAGTAGTTCGTGAAACTTATTCACCGAAAAATATATTCAACGCTGATGAAAGTGCTTTGTTATATAAAATACTTCCAAATGAAATTGATAACTGTAAGAATAATGATGAACGATTTACATTGTTATTTTTATGCAATGCAACTGGAGATTATAAAGAAATTTTCATAATTGGAAGACCAGAAAATGATTCTTTTGATCTAAAAAATGAGTCTTTAAAATATTTCTGTGATATGAATGCTTTAATGACAATTGACATATGGAATTCAATTCTTTCTCAACTTGATGAGGAAATGAAGAAAGAAAACAGGAAAATCGTATTATTCATGGATAATGCTCCATGTCATAAAGTCAAAATTAAATTGGAAATGGTCGATGTAAAATATATATCATTAAATAAAAATTCATTAATTCAACCATTAAATCAAGGCATTATACATAATTTTAAATCTCAATACAGACAAATTATAACAAGAACACAAAATTTATCAATAGAACAATCAATAAGTATTTTAGATACAATTCATTACATAAAACGTGCTTGGCATTTAGTTAAAAAGGAAGATATTATGAAATGTTTTCAAAAGGTAAACATTAATTATGGTTACTTACTTATATACCTGAAATAAATAATTCATTCTATTTTTAGGCTGGTTTTATTTTAAATCAAGGAGATAAGGAAGATCAAAAAGATGTATTGCAATTACCATTTTTAGATATTCCAATGAATTCGGAACAATTTTCTAAGTATATTGATTGCGATGCTGATATTCAGTGTTATAAAATACTAACAGAGAATGATATAATTGAAGAAATATTACAAGAGAAACAAAAAAAGGAAAATATAGAAGAAAAATCCATAGATCTTGATATGGAATGTGATGATGGGGATACCGTATCAAATAATGACGTTGGTGAACTTTTTGAGTCCATATTATTAAAAGAATGTAATGAAAAAGAAATAACACAGACAAATAATAAAACTAAAAATAATGAAAGTGAAAATAATAATAAAGACATAAACATGATCAAAAATAATGAAGAAAAAATCGATTTCAGAGATGTTTTTATTGCCTTAAATATTCTTCGTAAATATTCTATACAAAGAAATTTAGGAACAAAAGAAATCGAGGATTTAGAAGAGAAAATATTTCAAAATGCTGTTAAAAACGCCAGTCACTCAGAAACATCACGTTATTTTTCTTGCAATAACAAATAAAACGGAACTAAGTAAAAAAATAACGTAAACGTTATCAAAAGAAATAGAAAATGTGTATACATTATATGTATATATATTTATTACATAATCCACAAATTTATACTTATGTCATTATTATACTTTATATCATATTACCACTACGTTTATAGAAGGTACTCTAGAATATCAATGCGAAAAAACCACGCTTATCAAGTGAGGAAGTGAGAAATGTTAGAATTCTCACTTCCTCAGTTTCAATAAAACACAGCTAATGTGAACCGTACTCCATTCTCCTATAAACGTAGTGGTAATATGATATAAAGTATAATAATGACATAAGTATAAATTTGTGGATTATGTAATAAATATATATACATATAATGTATACACATTTTCTATTTCTTTTGATAACGTTTACGAGAATGAAAGTTGTATTTTGTATATCGTTATTTATCGATAATATGTACGTCGTTCGTCGTTCAGACAACGCAGTTCAACGAACGCGAAGCGAATTCATAAAAATAATTCCTATTGTTTTTTTTTTAAACAATTTAATCAAAGTTCACATCGAAAATTATTATCATTTAAAAACGGATTTAAAATGATAAAACATCCTCAAAAGAAGTTTTACACTTTTTTAAGTGTTTGTGCTTTAATTTTGTTCACAGCAACCATAATTTTTGGTATAAATTTTATAACAAATAAAGCTTTCATATGGATAATATGTTTATGTATAGGATTCTTTTGTAGATATATAATTTTAGATACAATATTGATAGTTTTCATATCAGTTCAAAGTGTATATCGTAAAAAAAAATTATCCGAAGAGAACATACCATCAATAAATAGATCAACATATTTCAAACAAGATAAACTAGATGTACTGAAAAATCGTTTAGATATTTTAATGAAAAAATTTAAAAATGAAAAATACGATGATGAAATTGAGAAATATGGTGATGAAAATGAAAAAAAAGATACAGAAGGAACAGAGGAAGAAGAAAATTTTGGAAAAGAAAATATAGAAATATTAAAAAATAATGAAAATATAAATATTTATTATAAAGAAGTACTTACAGATCTTTTAATGTTTTCATTTTATATGATTACATTATTATTAATTATACTTGGAACACGTGATTCGAATACATATTATAGCACACGATATATAAAGGATTTCCTAGAATCTGGTAAATTAAGTGGTATATCAATTTCAACAATTTTAAATAAAGAAGATTTATTAAATTATATAAAATTACATTTAATACCAAATATAAATGAAGGTAAATTTTATATAAATGGTCCGATTATTGAAAATGATGCTGGTTGGATATCAGAAAAATATTATAAAATTCTTGGTGTTATGCGTTTAAGACAACATCGTGTATCAAAATTAAATTGTAATAAATTAAAAAATGGAAATTGTAGTCAATTATTAAATCCGAATAATCATGATAAAAATGATTATGAACCAGGTTGGAAATTATCAAATAATAATAAAAAAATTAATAATTTATTATTAAGAAAATTTTGGAGAATTTATGAACCATGGAAATATAAAAATTTCTATGAAACACAAACATTAACAAAACAAGGTGAATTTTATTTATATCCAGCTGGTGGATATTGTATACAATTAGGAAGAAATTCAAATAATAGTATACATGTTATGAATTTAATTGAAAATTATCAATGGATAAATGAATTAACAATTGTTGTATTTATTGAATTCACATTATATAATGTTAATTCAAATATTTTCAATGTATGTACAATTATAGCAGAAAAATCACCATTCGATGTATATCATGTATCACTTGATATTCAAACATTAAAACTTTTAATAATATTTGAAAATTTATCATGGATATTAAAATTTATATTTATATTATTCATTTTATTCACATTAATATTTTTATATCGTATCGCTAGTAATATATGGAATTCAAATTTAAAAATATTTATAAAAAATTTATGGAATATTATTGATATTATTTTAATGATATTAAATTTAAGTGCATTAATATTATTTTTTATTCGTGATTCATATGTAATTGAACTTTTAAAAAAAATTGAAAAATCAAAAAATAATGAATTTATTAGTTTTTATTATGCTGCATTTTTTGATAATTTTTTAACATTGTTATCAGCATTATTAATTTGTCTAGGTACAATACGTTTATGGAAAATCTTACAATTTGCATTTGTATTTCGTTTATTAACAAGAACTTTATCAAAAGCATGTAATTCATTAATATCAGTTTTAATAATTGTTTTTATATTTTTAATTAGTTTAGGTTTATGTGTTCATATAATTAATGGTAGTAATTCATATGAATTTAGTGATATTTTAAAAACCTTAAGATCACTATTATCATTTTCATTAGGGTTAATTAATGATCTTGATATTGAAGATTTTAATTATGGCGGTATAATACTTGGAAATATTTTATATTTTATATTAGGATTTGGTATTGTTGTAGTATTCATAAATATTACTGCAACTGTATTATGTCATTATTTTTCAATGATAAAAAATGAAATGAAAATTACTGAAAAGACAAAATATACATTTTTTAAATATTTAAAAGATGAATATAATGAAAAATATCAAAAAAATAATTTAAATTCAATTAAAACCGAAGCAACAGTTAAAGAAAAATCACATTGTTCTGCAGATGTACTATCACTACGGTTAAGAGGTGGTGGTGGATTGTTATGTAAATTTCTTCGAAAGAAATGTCATGGAAAAGAACATAAAGATAAAAAAGATACAAAAGCAGAAAATATTGAAATAAATGATGAAGAATTAACTCAAAAGTATTCAATTCCAAAATATCGTTTGATTTCTGAAATAATTAATAATCAGTTTGATTTTATTAATCAGTATTTACAAGACGAAGATTTTGAATTTGATTCAAATTTTGAAATTATTGGAAACCAAGAACAACAGAATGAAAATGAAATTAATGAAGAAGGAAATGAAAGTTCAATTAATACCGAAAATAAACGACCAAAAAAGTTAAAAAATTTCGATGAATTTTGATTCGTTCACTAACACAAGGTCACTAATGGGCTGAATCCGCCACCGGAACTAGTCCCACTTTGTTTTGGAAACAAGGAAACACCTCACCCCCGATGTTCGTGCAACTGCAGAGAAGTAAAAGATGGTAAATCTTTGCCTCCTCCTGCAGAAGACACCTCACCGGAAAGTGCTTGGTGCTTCCTTATAGATTTCCTTGTAACGTCTGTTGGTTGACCAATTTGGAAATCATAGATTCAATTGCATATTACAGTTGACCTATTAAGGAAACACCTCGGACCAACCACGGTGATGTTCGTGCAACTTTCTAAGAAGTAAAAGATTTTTTGTATATCTTTGCCTCCTCCTGCAGAACACACCATCGAAAAGTATTCATTGGTGCTTACTTTTAAATTTCCTTGGTTTAACCAGCATAGTCACTTCGAATTATTAAACGTGCTGTAACATCAAGTTATCAATTAACACAAAAAAACTTGATGGATCGAATTTCTATCTGCGAAGCCTTGGCCAAAAAATTACTTCTGGTGCCATCCATGCAGCACTTCCTTTACCCTGATTAATTAATAATAAATTTAATGGTTTTAAATCACGATGTATTAAGATTTAAGGGTTCACGATGTGTTAATAGAGGAAAAAATGCCACTTGACAGTTGGAGTTGACATAAAAAAAATGATAAAAATAAAAAAAAAATCACATTTTCACCTTTTGTTGAGAAGTGAGGTTAAACCCGATGGCGAGTCCCTAGGGTTTCACCTCTTTTGAAGAAGTGAGGTTGGGACTACCTTTGGTATACTCTAAAAGTATTTCTTAAATAAATTCTATTTCTTATTTTAGGAAAAGAATTAAAAAATACAATCAATGAATGTTGTGTCAGAACCTCATCAAGCCGAAATCAAGATAATACCAACAACACAGCAAGCTTGTTATTGATATTTATATTTACAGTTCTACATTAAGATTTGACTAAAATTGATGTATCAACTGAAATCCATAACATATTTTTTGATTTTTATGTAATTTTTTTTATAAAATTTGTAATATTAAATAAAAACAACAATTTTTCTAAAAACAATTCATTTATTAAAAAATTAAAAACAAAAAAATAATTCAAAATTCAATTTGTACATAATACAAATAATAATACATTGTTAACTTTAACAATTAAAAAAGTATTTATTTTAAAATTCACTCCTTAGCTAAAATTCTTGTATCATCAGGACCTCTTTTTAAAGGCACCTTTACTCCAACTGGTTTCGTTGCATCAGGTAGAGCACTTGGTTCTGCCATATTATTGACTATCGCTGCAACTTGATTTTTAATAACAACAGCAACTCCAAACTAAAATTTTAAGAAGATAAGCTTGAAGAAATCAGTTTTCCATTGTCTTACTTCATCTGCAAGTTTTTGAAGCACCCTGTACCAATCATTACAGAACAGAATTTTTGAATTGATTAGTAACAATGGTAAACATACACACTATTAATAAAAAAAAAATATTTTAAAAATACGATTATTTATTTATTTTTCTTTACCTGTTCTTAAACATATGTCGCGCTATTTATATACCTTTTTGAGAAAAGTATCCTAAAATTCTTGTTAATTGGGGAAATTTCCAAAGTTATCTTATTTTCTTATTGAATACTCTAAACAAAATTATTTTTTATCAATAATTTTTAAGATACAGGTAGAAATACAGGCAAAAGTTGTTCTTAATCAAGTGTCGGGGAGTGTATATACCCTGAAATCTGAATGAAGTCAGTCCTGAGTCCAGTCAAGCACAAGCTCAAGCACTATTTGTTATAAAGTGGAGAGGGGTGCTCGCCAGTCTCTATTCAGTATTCGGTTCGATGCTCACTTTCAGCACAGAGCAGATACATAGAATATATTGTCAATTTGTCATTGCTTTCAGTGTTTTCATATTATTTTGTTTTTTAAGAAGTTTTGAGTGATTTTAAAAGCCAAAAACAAATAAAGCGATATATAAAAATTATCAAATAATTTGAAAATGAAGTACAAAACAGTGTTGTATGCATTAGGCTTAACAGTTGGTTCTGAAGTGATTTGGCAGTGTTTATTGGTGTGCAAAGAATTTATAAAGTCTCGTAAAAATAAAGTTGAAGTAAAAGATTTTCATGAAATTTATTTTTCAAATAAATTTTCTTTTTCAATGGAATGTGACAAAATAGAACCGGAAAATGGAAAACATTATTGCGATAATGAATATTGTGAATTAAAACTTGTCGAACGAATTATTGATACAATTGATAATTCAAAAAGTACAATTGATATTGCAATGTATATGTTTTACTGTCCAAAATTAGTTACACCTTTACTAGAAGCACAAAACCGTGGTGTTGTAATTCGAATAATTGCTTGTAAAAACCAAGCCTACAAATGTCATTCATCAATATTGGAATTAAGTTCACATGGTATTCCAGTTCGTTTTCATTTTCGATCAAGAAAACTAATGCATCATAAATTTTGTGTAATTGATGCAGATTCAAAAGATGAAGAATTAAATATACGACGAAATAATCGTGTTGTGTTGTTAGGATCAGTGAATTGGACAGAAAGATCATTCATTTTAAATAACGAAAATTTCATCATTACAACTAATACAAAATTGATAGAAAAATATAAAACTGAATTCAATCGCATTTGGAACGCTTTCGACCCAGAGAGTAAAACAAATAAAATGCCAAAATGTGGAATTAAGCTTAAGGATTGAAACTATGTACTTGGATACCTACCTTGCAAATTTTCGAAGTATCAATGTTAACTTAGAAGTAAAAAATTTGATTTTAAAAAATTCTATTTAACAGATTATTTCTTGAAGTTTAATTTTCTTATAGCTTGAAATACATTTAAAATATGTAAGAACACGGAAAAGTAAACTCAAGGCTTTTTATTTTTTTAATTTAAAAGAAAACGTGAAAATAAAAACAGTATTCCAATAAACTCTTTTATTTATTTATTTATGTTAAAATTATTGTTATTCATTTGCAATTGAAGCTCTTTGCACAGTTTCTTGATGTAGTTGCGTTGCAATATGTTGTGTTAAATGATGTTTCAATCTGAATTCCTTATGACAGTATGTACAACTGAAATAATATAGAACAAAGTGTTAAAATCATTTTAAATTATAATCCTTTTTATAATCAAAAAACAAATATCGTAATTATTATGAGAAAAAACCATAATTATCTATCTACTTGTAAAGTTTTATTTCATCATGAATGAGCATATGTTTTGTAAGGCCTTGTGAATAAATAAATGTTTTAGCACAAATTTTACACTTATATGGACGTGCGCCACTATGTGTCCTGAAAATAAAAAAAAAATGTAATTTTTTTCGTAATTTAATATTCAACGTTGGAAACTTACTTTTCATGAGCTCGACATGATCCCTTTTCGTAAAATCTCCTTGTACAATAATTACATTTATATGGCTTAATTCCAGTATGTCTTTTTAAATGTCTTGCCATCAAAGAATTTGTTAAAAATAATTGTCCACATATCCTTTGTAACGAAGAACATGTCAAAAATTGTTAAAAGATATATATATTATTTTTAAATATTCAAATACAACTTACTCGCAAGCATAAGTTTTTTCATTTCGATGCCTTTTCATATGTATTGTTAATTGACATCTTTGTTTATATGAATTACCACATAATTCACAAATATATTTGGATTTTTCATTTTCTCTTTTAACTTTTAAACGAACAATATATTCACCATCTTCTTCATCATCACCATCATTCGCATCTCTTTCTCTTATCATTTCATCATCATTGTCGGCACTATCATCATTGTCATTATTATCATTATCATTACCTTGATTATCTATAGCTTCAATAATTAGTTCATCTAACTTATCTTGAACTTTATTTTTCTTAGTAGCACGAACAGTTGTAACTTTTACAGATTTCTTCTTATGAAAAACAATAATTTCAACAAAAAAAAAAAAAAATTAAAAATGAATTTGTTATCTAAAAATTATTAAAACTATGTAAAATCTCTTACATTTGATACTTTTTTAAAATTTTTATTTGATTTAGCTTGTATAATTTCCTGTGTATCTTTCTGATCTTCATCATCAAACATTTCTATTGGTTGAACATCTAATTCATAAATTGGCTGAAAAAATTTAAAAATAAAAATACATTTATAGTAATTTTTTTAAATATTTCAAATAATATGTATATATATGTAATGAATAAAATAATTACAGTTTCATCAAGATATTCCGTATAAAATGAATCTTCAGTGCTGATTTCACCTTTGTCTAATTCATTTTGAAATAATAACGGTTGTATTGTTGGTTGTTCTTCAATTTCCTTTTTTTCTGTTTTTATAACTTTTAATTTTATATCTTGTGGTAATGTATATGTTTTACCATTATCTAAAGATACAATTATATTGTTTCGATTCTTTTTATTTAATACAAATTGTAATATATTATCAGATCTTCTACATTGTTTACGAAAATTATATGAAATATCAAGTAGATTTTGGCATTTTTTACAAATCTTGTATGCTAAATTTTGTTTTTTAGATATCTGTAATTTAAAAAAAAAAATAATATAAAAGTATTAGCGGTTAATAAAAAAATTATTCAATTTAATTGTTTAATATGTATACACATGCATATCATATCAATTTTGATATAAGTAGATAACATGGATAATTGATCTAGATCAATTTTAAAAATCTTAAATGCTTTTAATTCGTATTAATTACTTTTTTATCAATCTGAAATGGATTAACATTTATGAGTTCATGGAAATTGGTATTTATAAGACTTTTAATTGGCATTATGATTTATTTAACTAAGTTGAATACTTTCTCTAAAAAAATAATCAAGAATTTTTTCGATAAAAACGTTTAAACAGATAAGGAAATTTTAGAAATCCTAAATATGACCAGTAACCATTTTAAAATTCTATACATCACTGGTAAAATTAAGTGATAAGAGATGAAAAATTTCACGCGCTGTCTTTTATGAATATTTTTGACAACAAATAATGGCGTAGAGTAATTGTTGTTGTGTTGTGGATATAGCATATAGCTAATAGCAAAAAATATATAGACAGAAAGAATTCTCATGTAGTATCGACTAAAAATTGTAATTATTAAATTAGACTATAGAACAGTACGGTAAGAGAAGGAAGGAAGTGAAAGCTTTTTTAACTATGCTTTAAAGCGCTTTGAAATTTAAGTTTTGTTTTTAACATGATCAAGATGAATGAAAAATAAAAAAAAAATTTACTCTTGTGTGTTAAATATAATATAAAAAAAATTTCAAATGGTGAAACATATGTGAATAAAATGAGTCACACCGACACCATCAATTACCTTGTTTATGCGAAACTTTAATTCGCATTAACTCATGCCGTTTTGACTAAATACGGATGCATAAACCAAATTTTAAAACGCATTGAAACTTTATTTCGTTTTGAGTGAATACACTATAAAATCCGAATTTAAAATTTCAATGCGTTTTTAAAATGTGCATGTACACTTTCTTCGTTTTAAATGAATTGTCATATTTGACCTTTCAAAATGGTGTTGGTAACATACTAAACATCAATATGAACTTTTAGAGTAGTATTTCTTTATTACTCAAAACGTTTTAACTGAGAATGAAATGTTGTACTACGCATAAACACCAATTAAAATGTATTATCTCGAAACTATGTTCAAAACGTTTTATCGTTAATACGTTTTAATTTTTGTGCATAAACAAGGTAATTGTCGTATTCGCATGTACATATGTATTTCTATGCAGAAGTAAAAGCTTTTTTAACAAAACTGAAATATACTGATGTACATTCAAAGCTATTTCACTAATGGGGTTCCAATGTTGGAACCCCAGAACAAAAATTTTTGTATGAGACATTTTTATACTACATAAGAATTCTTTCTGTCTATATATTTTTTGCTAATAGCTTTGGATTTTGGAGGTAGTGTTCGCATCTTGAAATACACTTTTTTTGTTTGTTGATTATTTGTTTTTAAATTCTTCTTTCAAATTGAACTTATAAAAATGTGATTAAATATTAAAGATGTATCTAATATTAATAAAATAAAATACCTTTACACCGCTTAACATCATTATTTTGTCAGCTATAAGTAGACTACTATCATCATCACATTTTTCAAATATTGATTTTGTTAAATCCTTTGATTTTTGTTTTAAACAAACGCGACAAGCTTCTTCTACAATTTCTGAATTCATTTTTTATGATTTTATAATCTAAAAATATACAAAAATTATGAAGAAAACGTCTTAAAATTATTGAAAACTGCTAATAGTAGTGTTGCTGTTTTTTGTTGTTGTTTTGTTTAGAGAATTTGCAGAAATGTCACCATCACCATCAGCGTCATTGACTGTGTTTATATGTGTGTTGAAACTGAATTTTATGAATATTTCAACATTACTTAAATGTGTTACAGTATTTGGATCTAATATGAGTTTTGATATAATTTGAGTTTGAAAGTAAGATTAAAATCTAATCTTGTAACTCAAACTTTTATGTAAACATAGTTTATGTCAGCGATAATATAAGGCTGCCTCTACATTAGACTTAATTTTATGTATATGTCGTAACTTAAATCGTGTTTTTTATGTCGAGTGTGTTAATTAATGGTGAGAATTTCATGTCTTTCTGACATTTCATTATTGTGTGATTTTTTTTATTTTAATTAAATTTTTTAAAATTCACTATTTTGTATTATCTCTGCTTTAAAATAAATTTCACTTAAATATTTTCACTCTATTAGCTCTATATCCATTATCCATTATCACACACAATAAGGTACATAAAAATACAATTTCCGCCATATTTGATTTTCATTCACTCTGATTTTTTTCTAATTATGTCCAGTTTGAATCATTTATGTCTGCTGATTTTTTCTTCGAACCAACTTTATATAAAAAAAATAAATCACGTTTTAAGTTACGTTACGACATAAAATTAAGTCTAATGTAGAGGCAGCCTAATAGTTGTGTCTTATTGGAACTGAGAAGTGAAAATGCTGAGGTTTCTCACTTGGTAAGAGCGTTTTTTACACATTGACTTTCTTGAGTTGTCAACAGAGGAATAGGTCTCTACGAAAAATCTCACTTGCTCAGTGAGGAAATGTTTAAAAATTTTATTTGCTCATTTGGTCAGTATCAGTTTACAAGTTGTTTTGGTGGGGAAAATACCATATGGAATTGATTTTTCAGGTTATGACGTGAATTTGTAATTTATACATAATATAATACATTATATTTCTTCTTAATTTGTTTTGTAATGTTGAATTTTTCAAAGAAAATTTGTTCAAGTATGTAATGTAATTTTTAAACATGTTCTTTGGACACCTAAAGTGAGCCTATTCTCAAGAAGAAGATAAGTGGGCTATTCTTAATCTTAATTCTTAAGCAAAACTGATGTGATCACATCTCACTTTCCCAGTTTCAATAAAATAGCTAATATCGAATCGAAGGCGGGTTTCCTTCGTTTTGTTTTCTTTATTAAATAATAATACATATAAATAATATAAATATTTTTTTAATTTATATTACTATTTATTATTTAAATTCCAACTAAATTTTCATTACTGTTAACTGAAGTTTACACGATAAATGTTTTTGTTTACAAACAAGTTTCAATCAGTTGATGTTGTTCATTAAAAATTTAAAAAATCTAAAGTGATAAATAATGTCCTCAGATGAAGATGATTACATGTCTGATAGATTTTTATCAAAGTGGTAAGTGATCGTTATTATTAATTATTATTTACACATTCATTTCATATTTTCTAATTATTTACAGTGTTAAAGAAGACACTCGTCCAGGATTATTACGAAACCGAGCAAAACAAAGAGAAATTAAAAATGCTTCTAAAAAGGCTAGAATTGATCAAGAACATAAGAATATACAACGTAAACCAAATGAACGCGAACGTCTTGAAGAAGGTTTAAAAATTGCTATTGACACTCAAAATAAAGGATTTGCTATGTTAACAAAAATGGGTTATAAACAAGGTGAATCATTGGGTAAAACTTCAAAGGGAATCACTGAACCCATAAATATTACAATAAAATCAGATCGTGGTGGTTTAGGACGAGAAATTGCAATTAAAGAAATTGAACAAAAGAAACAAGAAATTCGACGAAAACGTCTTTTAGAAAAAGAAATATCGACAGAAGAATTTCGAAAAAGAGTAATTAAAAAAGCTGAAGAACGTTCAATTGAAATTGATTTAGGGTACGTACAAGTACAATATACATACATATACGCATTTATAAATTTCAATTGATTTTAATTTTAATTTATTTAATAATTTAAAAGAAAATGTCAAAGAGCTTGTGAAAAACTAGATCAAGAAAATTTAATAAAGGAACCAGAATTTTTATGGTTTTGGCCTGATAGGAAACAAAAAAATAATGAAGAAGAACAAAAAGAAGATTCTCATCATGATAATGGAGAAGAAACTGAGGATGATGATGATGATGATGAAATTGAATTTGAGGTAAGTGAATCATAAGAAATCTAGTAAATATTAAAATTTTCACTATTTTTCAATTCAACAGAGCGTTGAAAAATTAGAAATGATTACAAACTATTTGAGAACAAGTTATAATTATTGTCATTGGTGTGGTGTTCATTATAATAACGTTGATGATATAACACAAAATTGTCCTGGATTGGAAAAAGATGATCATTAATTTAAAAAAAAATGTAGCATCATTGTTATAAAATCTATTCTTTTTTTTCTACAAGTGTAAGTGAAAGAATGTATTAACAATTTAAATATCGAATAACATATTATGTACATATGTGTTTTTATGTTGGGTTTATAAAAAATATTTTTGCATTTAAAAAAAAAAAATTCTTGAACTGTTATGTTTGTTGTTTCCAAAATATGAAGCGATTGATAATGGATTTCTTCTTCTCTGAATATGAATATTCTAATTAAAAATTAGTTGATGACGATAATTATCTAGAATTAAATAAGTTGTTAGCCAGATTTTTTGTCAAAATTTATATTTTATTTATTTTTTATTTTTTTTTTTACTTTCTAACAAAATAACACTTAATATTTCTATATATTTTCATTTTCATTTTCGTAACACAATTTTCTTGTTACAACTAAATTATAACTTATTTATCTATATTTGGCAAATTGAATAAATTTTTTTTTCTTTCGCTATTATTATTATTATTTTTTTTTTTAATTACATAAAATCTACAAAAGTTTTAATTTACAAAAATTGAAACGGAATTTTAACATTATCTACAGCATGTTTTCTTAGATTGGCACACTTTTGTTAGGTGTATTTTTGAGGTAGGTTGCTTTAAATTAAATATAAAAAAATTGTGCAGAAAAAAAAAAATTCGATGTTATTTTGTAATCTTAAAAAAGAAACTTCAAGTAATATTATTTATATTTTAGAAAACTCATGCATCATTATTGAAAGATTTCCAGTATTTCATTTAAAAAGGAAATCCGAAAAACTAGTGATCTCACGTTTACAGTTAAGTATTCAACCTTAAAAATCAACTCTTTTTCAAAAATAAAAGAACGCAATTTTTTTCATTGAAATGTGAAATGAGAAAAAATACTCATTTTCAAAATTTCCTCATAGTGACCTACCTCGTAACTCTAACTACATTCAAAATTTGAACACATGAATTCTATTAAAAAAAAAAAAAAAACAATTGTGGAATTTAATTACAAAACAGAAAATATACTATTAAATTTAATAAATTCTAATGTACTGTTTTTTTTTTTTATTATTCGGATTGGTAATAAATTAAGAAGTATGTAAAAGTAGTACACGCTTAATTCTTTGTTTTCTTTTTTATAATGTTGTGCGTCTTGTTAACAAATTTAATTTTTATACATATTTTTTTCTTTCTTAATTTACTACACGCTATAATTCCTCATCACTACTTTGAGTGCATACTACCTGCTCTTGCCACCAATCATGAACTTCATAGATTAAACTTGCTTGATTATTAAATGATAGGAATTTATTGAATGACTGTTGATCGGTTAAATGATGTGAATGTACAACTGTATGATGATTAACAGACATTTGATCATTCAAATGATGTGGTAAATTATTTTTACTTGTACCTTGTTGTCTAGCTGCTGCTGCTGCAGCAACAACTTTTTTCTTATTTGAAAAACGTTCTTTATCATTACGTGCTTGAGGATCTGATAATGTTGGTGCTAAAAATTTTCTACCACTTGAACTACCTGTTGAATCTGAACGATTTAAAACTGATGGTTTTTGTTTAGTGCTACGTTGTTGACGTTGTTGATCTGTTGCTACGGCTGTTGTTGTTGTTGTTATTGTTGCAGTTGCTGGTGCTGTTGTTGTGATATCTTTACAAATTTCCTCTCCACCCATTTCAGTTGTAACTCCAGTTCCGGCAACACCACCGGCACTACTAGCTGCAGCAACTTCTTTCGTTGTATCTTTTTTTTCTTGATCTGTAACTTCTGATGCTTTCATCATCATTTCATTTGTTGCACGTAATCCAGCTATCAAGGAATTTTGTTGTTTCTGAAATTAAAAAAAAAATGAAAATAAAATTAAGAATTTAGTCATAGAATAAAAAATTTAAATATTTACATTAGCATTTTGTGCTCGAATTTTTTTCAAACATCCTTCTAACCATGTTCGTATTGTTTGTTTAGCTACCTCTTCTTCAATTATATATTCAAATTCTTCACGTGCTAATAGTTCTTCTAACTGAAGAGCTTTTCGTATATCAACAGATCGATATGAAAGCATACTTTTTCATCGAATTTAATTTTAAAGTAGTGGCAAAAAAAATAATTCATATTATATTTTAAGTATAAAAATATAATAAATATTTTACTTACTTAATAACATCATGAAATGTAACATCTTCACCATTATGTAATTTGTCTAGCTCATAACACATATATTTGAAAAGTAAACGATCTTTTTGTGGATCACATTCTAAACGGCCTTTTAATAAACGTAAAATAAACTTAACACGTCGAACTGGTATAACACCTCTTTGATGAATATCAACAATATTCCATGTATTTTGAAAATTTCTGATATCTGCATACGATAAAAGAGCATCTTCTTCATTTGAATAAAATAAGGAAAAGTTCTCCATGATAATAGCTTTATGAAAGATAATCAAAAATGAAAGAAATTATTAATAAATTTCCATTTATATTTAAAAATAAATTTTCATTTTCAGAAAAGGATCTTATTTACTTTATTTTCAAACTAAAGAAATAATAGCATATTGTCTTACCCACTAGTAAATTCAATACAATATATGTTATGATCACATAAAATGTACAAAAATATGTTAAACTTGCTGTAAAATTTCCTATAAAATTTAAAATATAAAAAAAAAATTATATGTATACCAGAATGGTTTTTCTTTCAATATTTTTATTACATACCACAATCAGTTTCCCAATAATTTGCTGCTTCTGTACAATATGGTGGCTGTACCATACAATCATGCATTATTTTATTCCAATCTTCACCAGTTACGATACGAAATAACATTGCAACACCAGTAACTGGTGAACCAAAATTAGCTCTACGTCCTATACCTTCACCATATTTAACTGTACCAAATAATATTGTACCAGCTAATGCATAAAAGAATACCAACAAAAACATTCCAAATATAATGAAAAATGATTTACAAACAGATACACCAACAGTTAACATTAACATTTTTAGTGTTGTATGTTTTCCAGTTATTGTAAAAAAACGTAAAATGACTACCATGAAACCAATAAAATATGATAAATGGCTCTGTTGAAAAGAGAACAAAAATATTTTTTCAAAATTTAAATTTAAATTAGACTTATATGTTTTTTTTTTCAAACTTACTCTTAAAATTGTTTGTAAAAATATCCATACAACTCCAGCAACTGTAACAAGAAGGTCATAACGATTTCTTCTTGATTGCCAATAGCCTCTTGGTGTAAATGCAATATTTTTCATAACAACTTCAACAACGAAAACTAATGTTAAAACAGCGCTAACCATAACAAGTCTTTCAGTATGAACTTCACCTTTAATCCACTATTAAATAAAAAGTAAAAAATAAATATTTTAATTAATTTAAAATATAAATATTTACCGTTATTGATAGTAGCATACTGTTTATAAGAACTACAACAGCAATAACACGTTTAAAAATAATATGTTGTGTTATATCATATGTAAATGCACGAATTTTTTTACCATCAGGTCTTGGAGGTAAATGAAGTGGTTGAGCAATTTTAAGTCGTTTTTTTAAATCACACCATCGTCTTTGATCAACTGTTAAAAGTGCAGTTCCCTTATTTTCAGAATAATTAGCAATTACAACACCAACAAATAATGTTAGACCAATCATACATCCCAAAAAAATATAAATATGAATATAAACTGCATGTACCTATGAATTGAATAAAATTTAAAAAAAAAATATAAATAAATGCACAAAAATACACAAACAAAATTTGAAAAACAAAAATTTACCGGTCCAACAGCTTTAATAAGAACATCTCTTACATCTAACCATCCTTTAAATGATAATACTTCAAATAATGTTAACATTGCATATCCAATATTATCGAAATTAAAACGTCTTGGATTTGCCCATACTCTTGGTACTAACATTGATGGATACGATTCATTTATTCCAGGTGTTAATTTCATTTTTGTTACAAAAACACGACGCATAAATACACCAACACAATCTTCACGACGTAATATTGTTGGATCATTACAACGTGCTAAACGTCCACCATACAATTGTACACCATAACTAGCAAAAACGAACATTAACAGAATTAATAATGTTGATACTAATAAAATTTCTTTAAATCCTCTGCATAATTCATAAACAACTTTTCTCATATGTGGAACTAATGTAAAAATTCGTAATGGACGAACACAACGTAATATCATTAACAATTGGGCAGCTGAATTTGGTGGTACTTCTTTTGGCATCCAACATAAAAATAATGTAGATACAATATAAATGAAAACATCTAATGCTGATGCAACATCTTTTATATATGCTTTTGGTGTAAAAAATAGACCATCAGCTAAAATTTTTAATGCTAATTCAAATGTCATAAAAACAACAAATGCATATTCAGCAATTTGAAGACCAGTATGTTCCATAACACGATAACTTGGTGTTTCAAACATCATTGATATACACGATAATGTCGTTACACAAATCATAACCCAGTCTAAATATGTAACAAGTCCTAAAAAATTACTGAAAGATAATAAAATAAATAAAAATTAAACAAATAATTTTCTTAATGAAATTTTTAAAAAAAAATATAACTCACTGTAAGCTCTTATATTGCATTTTTCGTTCTTTTCCTGTTAATGGATCTTTTAAACGTGCATCATAACGTCCATGTACAATTTTTTGACAAATTTTACGAAATTTACTTTCACGTGGTACCATAAATAACGGTGTATCAAAAAATGGATGATTCTCTCTTAAATCTTCTTCACGTTGATTACGTCGCATTTCAGCTTGTTGCCTTTTTGCTTGTAATAATTTTATATCTAAATCATGTGGACGTGCTCTTGATGATGTAACACGTGATGCTGCACCAATATCACCATTTTCCATTAAATGTTCATAAGTTTGTTTTAATTTTATTGATCCACTTCGAACACTACGACGTATTGATCTTGATCCGAATCTATCAAGTATAATATGTACATATATACAATTAAAATACATATAAACTTTCTTTTTTATGTTTTACTCACTTTTTTTGATCCATTCTCCATGGTTTTGTATGTGTTATGGTACCTTGATGTTTTAGACCACTTTTTGCTCCAGCAACAGGTAACATAGCTGAATCTCCTAACATCAATCGTTGATTATTCGAATCACTTGAAAAACAAACGAAAAAATACATATGTATAAATATATATTTTTTTTTGCTCAAATTAAACAAATTATACAAACTTACTTAATAATATGTGTTATAGCTAATTTTCTTAAACTACTACCAATTGAACGTATTTTCGGTGTTTTATTCATAATTCTAACTGGTTTTTGTTTTCTAAATACAACATTTGATTCCCAGCATTCTGATATTGGTTTTTTACCACCTTCAACAACTGATGGATCATCAGATTCTAATTCAATAACAAATTGTTTCATAAATGATTCACGTACTTTTGGTAATGTAAAATCTGATGGTATTTTATGTAAAATTGTCATTTGTGGTGAATCTGGAAATTTTTCAAATATACGTAAACGAAATGGTAATGTTTCTTTAATTTCGGCACTTTGTTCTCGAAATTTTAATTGTTTTAATTTTTTAATATCTTCATCTAATTCTAAATTATCTAAAATAACAGCGACGAACAAACTTAACACAATCAATGTTACAAATAAATGATATAAAATAAAATAAACAGCAACTAATGGTGTTAATGTTTTACTAGTACGTATCATTGTTTCATCCATAACTTCAACCCATGCTTCTTGGGTTAGAATTTGAAACATAGACATAAATGCTTCCGGAAATGTTTCAAATTTTGTAAAATCACATAAAAAACAAAATAATTGCATTGATATTGATGAACTTATTATTAATAAACACATTGTAAATATAATTAATGATCCTAATTTTTTTCCAGGACCAAAAATTTTATAAACGAATCCTTCTAACATTGGTGATGCTTTTATTAAACGTACAACACGTAATACTTGAAAATATGTTAAACCAGATAAATATAAACCAGGTATTATATGTAATGTTGTACCAATTGATAATAATAATTCAAATTTATGTATTGAATGTTTATAATAACCTCGCCATCCCAGACAATAAATTTTAAATAAAGTTTCTAAATCCAAGAAAAATGTAAATGCAATTTCAATATAATAATAATTTTCATAGAAAACATGTCTCGGTCTTCCATCATGTTTAAAACTCATTGTTGCTGTTACAATTCCATTAGCTAATATAACAGTCATAACAATCATACGAAAATATGGTGAACGTAATATTGCATGACATGCTTCTGGTGCAATACCCCCATGTTTATTATCATCAATTGTTATTAATTTCCAACCGGTATCATCACCAGATAATATTTGTGATGTAGCACTATTTTGTATATGACCACGTACACCCCACATTTGTTGAAATTGAACACGAATTTCATTAAATGTTTCTGTTATAACAGCAATGAAAACATTTTTTACAAGCCATGCCAAAAAGAATATCATAGTACTGTAAAAATATGAAAAGATAAAGATAAAAAAAAAGATTTCTAAAATTTTAATTGAATAAATCTTAAAATACCTAAAATAAAAGGCAGCTCTCCATGCTGGTAATGAATCAATAGCACGGTACATAATAAAAACCCATCCTTCTTGTGAAGCAGCTTGATAAACAGTAAAAATACTTGTTGCAATATCTTCAAAACCATTAAAACCCATAACATAACTGCTAAGAAAATCAGTTTTCATGCATTTCATTCCAGGTGGACATTGATACCCAGAATCAGGATCTGTTGAACAAAATGTATCGGGTATTGCAAGTGAATTAATCGTTAAAAAACTTTAAAAGAGAAGAGAAAATAAAACAAAATGTTTGATTGAATTAAATATCAAAGTTTTTCAAATTAAAATTCATACTCATCATCTGTAGAATTTAAAACACAATGATTTTTCAGTTCACCGAAAAATTGTACCCCTAATAATCCGTATAATGACATAAAAAATATGAAAAATAATGTTACATTGTAAATTTGTTGACTCGATCGCCTAAAAAAAATATGAAAAGGAAAATTTATTTATTTTATTTTATTCAACAAAATTTATAGGTAATAAAATTAAAATTAAATAAATAAACGTACTTAAAAATTTGATTAATTCGACTTTTAGGCATTGAAAATTTAAGAAATACACGAAGAAATCGAATCATGATTAAAGGACGTGGCGCACGTAAAATTGAAAGATATGAAAATCTGAAAAAATAGAAAAATTAAGTAGGAAAATAAAAATTTAACATGACTAAACTCACTTTGGTACAATTCCAAGTACTTCAAAAATTTGCAAAGTAACCGATATCCAAAGAAAAAATACCATGGAAGCATCAAACTGGCACCAATGATCTTTTAAATAAGGAACTTCACCCTTGTTTTGAAAAAGGAAACAAAATAAAAGAAAATTATTTATCTTTCAATTCTGCTTTTCATTTTCCAACTATTATTTAGATAAATTTACCTTAAGTACTCCACGAATATGCATTTTAGCAATCATTTCAGCAGAAAATAAAAATGTTACGGAAGTATCAGAAATAAAAGTGATAAACTGTAAAGTTGGATATTTTTCGAATGTTTTTGGTGTGTTCAAAGAAACAGATGTTAGTGAAACCAAGGCACAGAAACGCATAAAACGTCTCACCCATAATTTATTAACCCATTCAATTTCGGCGCTTTCGTTGAGTGATTCTTCTGGTCCATAATCAGCAAGAACGGGTTCACCGCCTTTAAGACTTTGCCTCCGTCCTAACATTTTATTACCAATCCCCGTCGCTATACCAATACCAATTGGTGGTACACCGGAAATTGCACTGCTTGGACCCATCGTGCTACCTATCCCGCTGGTAATTCCGGGTCCAAATACACTGCTATTACCGCCACCACCAACACCAGACATATGACCTCCAACGTGACCGATGTGACTTGCACCAATACCCCCCATACCCGAAGAATGGCTTGCTGCTAAGCTACTCGCAGCCACCGTGCCACCAGGAAGTGTTGTATTTCCACCAGAGCTACCTCCACCGACATCAACTCCGGTCCCCACTCCACTAATACCAACACTTCCGGCTCCGGCACCACCACCACCCCCGCCACTTCCGCTACCCCCTGCGCCAGCGTTACCACCAATTATAATATTACCAGCCGTAGTCGTTGTTGGCGTTGTCAGTTGACAATGTTGATCACCTCCAATATTACTGTTGTCACTGTGTGCTTCTAATTGAGATTGCTTTTGGTGTTCACCAATGAAAACTGATAATGCACTCGATCCGGCACTACTTTCTCCTCCCGTCGCAACTCCTGCTTCAAGCAAATCTTTTCCTTTACCGTTATGGTGCTCGTCACCAGCTCCACCAGATTTTCTTCGTCTCTTCACGTCACTCATTCAAATAAAACATCACAATCCAGCCAATTCCTGATTTAGAAGTTGGCTTCGTTGGCTACCTTCGATTGGAATTATTGATAGATTTTTTTGATCTAGAGATAGCGTACTTAAATATAAATCAATTAAAACGTAATCATCGTATTTCTCATAATATGAATCATTTGATAACAAATGTCTCCTCTGATAAATCCTGCAATCATCGCTATTTGATGACAATACAAACATTTCACAGAAGTTGGCAGTTGAAATGTTCATAAGTGATGGATTTTTTTTTTTTTAAATTTAATTCGTAGTATAATTTGTTGACATTTTCTTTTTGTTTAAAATTAATAAATCAATTTAAAATAAACTTAATCAAGTTACAGTTAAACCGCAAAGATTTATTAAATTTTTCTTAAAACTGCTGAAAATATAATTCAAAATATTTTTTTAAAAAATTACTTTTTATATTCTCATGTAACATTTGAAATTCATTTAATCAATAATAAAAAAAATAAATAAATGTAATAAGTACTGAATGTGTAGAATATTTTTTTCTTTTATTTCCTTATTAATGTACAATGTACATTCATAAATCTACTTATTTATGTCTTACCTGTCTAAACATTGTGTGTAGAACATTAAAAAAAACTCATATGTAAAAAAAAAATTACTTTTTTTTATGTAGAAAATTTAATTTTTCTTCAATTTTGGTAAATAATTTCTTTCTTATTATTTTTTTATTCTCGAAAAAAATACAATTCCAACTAATCTTTGTCAATCATAAAGAAACCAATTCACAAAAATCAATAGTAAAAAAAAAATTAAGTATACTTCTTTTCAAAAAAAAATTCAATTGTTGGTTTACTTTAACTTTCTACATAAAATTTTCTAATTTATTTAAATTATTTTTAATTTTAAATTCAAGATTTTCAAATAAATTTAAATTATTTTTAAAAACATTTAAAAATAATCTTACAAATTTTCTTCAACTTTAACAAAAAAAATAAATTTTTTAAATTTTCCTGCACAAGATGAAAAGTGAAAATGAGGACTGATATATGTAAGTCATGCGCAAAATTGTTATCACAAAATCGAAGTAATAGATTCTAACTGACATAATCACCGTTATCTAGTTTTACTGTGTTATGCTTTTTTTAAATCCTATAAGTATGCATGCAAAAATTAAAACAAGACAAGAAATTTTTAATTGGGTTTCAAAAATTTATTTATATATATGTAGATATGTATTTATTTTTTATTTATTTTTTTACTTTCGTCTTTTAATAACGACAAAGGCAAAAAACATGATTACTATTCTCTATTATAATTTTTCCGACTCGGAAATTTGATTCGGATAAAACCGATATTTCTGTTTCAGTTTTCTGTAAATTCTCCTGAACACCCTATTAACTAATGTGAGGGTGTTCTGTGCTGTCATCTAATACACACGTGTGCTAGTGTCACTTGTCAAACTTTAAATTTCATGTGTGAACTAGAGTGAGTAAAATTGGAGTTTTCAGGTTTTTTTTAAATGAAATTAAATTAATTTGAATATGGGAGTAGTAAGTGAAATATCTCAAAATATCTCATTAAAATTTATATTAATTTTGTTTTTCTTTGAAACTCTCTTTTTAGAAAAAAGTTAAAATTAGCTCTGTGAAACGAGCACAGCATCTTAAATCGAAAAAGAAATTTACGAAACCTCAACAAAAAAAAACAGAATCATCTTTGATAAATCAAAAATATCAGAAAAGTATTTTCATTAAAAGATCTAAGAAGAAACAGCCAAAAAACCAACAAAGGCAACGTCATGGTGAGATTTACAATGAAGATGAAGGTGATAATGAAGAGCAAGTTATTGAAGACATAATGGATGTCATTGATCCAGATGATTTAGAATTATTAGAATTAAGTAATAAAAAAGGAAGAAAGCGTAAACATGATAAAGAGGATGACGATGAAACAACATCAACAAAAATATTTGAACGAGAACACACTGATAAAACAATTAAAGAAAAAAGTGAAAATAAACGTTTAGTAGGTTTATTACCTATAAAAAGTAAAGATGGTGAAATAATAACACGAACGGCTAAAGTTGAATATAAACCGAAAAATCCAGTAAAAAATGAAATTACTGATGACAATGTTGAAAATGAAGATGATGAAGAAGAATATGAAGATTCTGATGATGATATTGTTAAAGATGAAAATGATGATCCAAATAAGAAAAATTCAGTTGATAAAATTATATCAACAACAGATTTATTAATTTTACGTCAACAGGAAATTGAAAGGCAAAAATATCGTATAGGGATTATTTGTTCAGGAATACTTGAAAAGCCAGAAGATAAAATTAAAAATTTCTCTGCATTATTTGATTTAATGGAAGAATTTAATGAAAATGGTACAGCAAATTTATTAAGTGTACGAAAAATAGCAATGATGTCAATTGCAGAAATTTTTAAAGATGTCCTACCTGAATATCGAGTAGGACAAGTTGATACAAAAATGACTGTAGGTGAGTGTAAATATATATTAATTGAGAATTGAATTTTTACTATATTGCCTAAATTGAAATTTCGCGAAAATATTATCAAAAAAGTAAAATATTTGCTTTTCATATAAACACATCCTTTTAAATTCTTTAAATTTTTATTTTCAATTAATTTTAACTTTTTTCTCTAATTTTTTTTTTAAATTTTAGTACGTAAAGCAACATTAGAACGTGTCACATATGAGAATGCATTGTTACAAAATTTTAAGAAATATTTGCAAAAATTAGAAAAAATTACAGCAAATGTAACACGTAAAGGTGGTAAACGTACACCACATAATATAAAACTAGCTGAAATTGCTGTTAAATGTTTATGTGATTTATTATTAGCACATCCATATTTTAATTATGTACAAAATATTGCACAATTATTGGTATATATGTTAAATTGTCAATATTTAAAAATTCGTGAAAATGTTAATAAATGTTTTTATGAATTTTTTAAAATTGATCAAAAATTAGATATGTCATTATTTATAATACGACGAATAAATCATTTAATTAAAACAAAATTAAATATGGTATATGTTGAAGTAATAACATGTTTTATGGGTTTAGAAATAAAAAATATCAATTTAGATACTGAAAAAATCAATGAATTAAAACAAAAAAAAATTGAAGCACATCGTCAACGTTTATTAAATTTATCAAAAAGAGAAAGAAAACGTCGTAAAAAATTAGCTGAATTAAATAAAGAATTAGAAGAAACAAAAGCTGAAGAAAATAAACAAACAAAACAATATAAATTAACAGAAATTACAAAAATGTTATTTACAATATATTTTCGTATTTTAAAAAATGATCCAAATTCGAAATTATTGAGTGCATGCTTACAAGGATTAGCTGAGTAAGTTAATTTTCCTATTTTTTTTTTATAGGTACTTTTTCAAAATATTCTTAATTTTATAAATTAACGAGAATTTATTTTTTATTCAACAGATTTGCCCATGTTATTAATTTAGAATTTTTCTCAGATTTAGTGGAAGTACTAAATAAGTTATTAGAAGATGGTGAATTAGATTATCGTGAACAATTATATTGTATACAAACGATATTTGTATTATTATCTGGACAAGGTGAAATATTAAATATTGATCCAATAAGATTTTATGGTCATTTATATCGTAATTTATTATTAATAAATGCTGGAAAAAATCATGATGACTTTTTAATTATATTAAAAACATTAAATGAAGTATTAATAAAACGACGTAAAAGTATAACAAAATATCGTTTATTAGCATTTATAAAAAGAATTTCAACATTATGTTTACAATTATTGCATAATGGAAGTTTAAGTGGATTAAGTGTTGTTAAAAATGTTATGCAATTAACAACAGCACTTGATATAATACTTGATACAGATTCAAGTTTAGGTACTGGTCGTTTTGATCCAGAATTAAATGATCCAGAATACTGTAATGCATCATGTACATCATTATATGAATTAACAATGTTAATGAGACATTATCATCCAACTGTTAAACAAATGACAGCACATATTTTACATGGATTACCAACAACTGGTGAAGGTTCATTATCATCGGAAATTGCAAAATTGTAAGATTTTTAATATTTTTTTTTTTTATTTTTTTTCTTATAATATTCTTATTTAATATTTCTAAAACAGAACTCCAGAAGAATTGTTCTTACAATACGATAGTTCAAAAATGGCATTCAATCCAAGTATTCCACCACCAAAGGTGTGTGAACCGAAATTAAAGCGTACAAGACATAATTTTGTGGACTCAACTTTTAAAAAATATTGTAAAAATAAAATCAAAGAATTTTCTGATAAAAGTGAAGTTATAAATTTCTATGCAAGTTACAACGAATGAATTGTTTGTAAATAATTTAATAAAACAAAATCTTTTTAATTTTTGGGAAGTTTTTTTTTTAATTTGAATATACATAAAATAGATAGATACATATGTACTCACTAAAAGGTGGATTGAAACCGCAGAATTAAATAAAATACCCCAATGCTGTCCATGCCCTGGATATGAACCATACATACCATCATGCATGTGTTCAACAAACACCAAAAATTATCTGTAGAAAAAATATTGTAATGGTTTAAAGTAAGCCATGAAATATAAATGCGACTCGAATTGTTATGATACCAAAAGTAATATGTGTAGATAAACTTGTTAGAATCAACAAAGGTGAAGTTTATGTGTAAAAAATTGAATATAAGAAAATGGATGTTACAACATATAAAATTAAACATAAATGTGGAAAAGATTTGTGTATCACACTCCTGTGTAGACCGGAGCAATAAACAATATGTATACTACTACCAACATATAGTTATCTATTAGATCCTATACGTCGTACTGATTGTCCCTCTGCTTAATGTCCAAATTTATGTCCATGGCCATCATATCCATCATATTTTCCACTGCTTTGTAACCCTGTTGCAGGAAGTTGTAAGCCTTTAATATCTTTAAATTTTTTTGAATTTAAAAATTCCTGTTTTTGTGAAATTGAGTTTAAGCTCAAAATAAAAGTATTTAAATTTCTTAGTACCGTGCGAGTGTTCATCGTTTTGAAAAAGAATGGTTAAAATAAAGAAAGTTTTTCCTATTCACTTCCACATTTCGTTTTTAATTTGAGCTAAAGCCATAATTATTCTAGTTTTGAATTTCGGAGATTGATTGGTTTTCCTTTTTCATTAGAAACTTAAATTCATAAACAAGATTCTCCATGACCGCTTATACGATATAAATATTCACCACGAAATTATTTTGAGAAAGAAGCTGAAATGTAGTTTTACACTTAATTTTTAAGAACTTCAATGATACTTCAGTCCTCTGATAAATTTCCAAACACCTTAATATTGTTTTCAACGTTTCTTTATTAAAATATCATTACAAAGTTTAAGCTGTTTCCATTGGTTGAGCAGCTGTTTCTTCAGTATATTTACCCTTATCTTTACCAAGAGCAAGTAAACGTCCTTTTGCTCTTCTTTCAAGAATCTTCTTCCTGTCTTTATCAAGTTTAAGTTTTACAATTAAACATTTTGATGGATGAATGCCAACATACACATTTGTACCATTTGCATTTTCACGTTGAATTTTTTCGGTGTAAATAACAAATTTTTTACGATACACTTGTACTACCTTTCCAACTTGATTTCCTTTGAAATGCCCTCGTACAACTTGCACCTCATCATCTTTACGAATTGGCATTGACTTTACATTGTACTTTTGTCGAAGTTCTTTTGAAAGTGGTGCTGACATCAACTTCCTGCGAATGTGTGAAGGTGCTGTAAAGTGGCGTTTACGATTTTTCCTGCGGGAGGATGTCACAAATTTATTGTATTTCATTTTGAATTACAGTTTTCTGAAAATAAAAATAAATATGCAAAATTATTCACAAAGAATGTACAAATTCCATTGCAAATGGACAAGCACTAAGTAACTTCATTTTAAAAAGCCAAATACAAATTATAATAAAAAATTTATTCGAAAATTATTGGGAGACTTTATACGAAATATTTTAAACACAATGATTTAAAAAAATAATTGAAATATAACAGGATGATTTAAGATTTATTGGAACAAAACTTACACCAACAACTTCCTCAAAAATGTATAATGAAAAAAGAAAGCTTTGACATTTCGTTTTTGACAGCTACCGAGCCGTCTAGGACGAATCACGAACCACAGAGCCATTAACCAAATTAGTGTTGTCATTTTACAATAATTTTGTGCCGATTAATGTTTTTTTTTTTAAGCCCCTGTTTAAATGTACTAATGAATAGTTTTATACTGATGATACGTTGATCGATTTCTTGAATATTTAATATTGTTTTTTCTTTTTGTATTGTGATTTTCTTCGTTCAAATAAAACTATTCGAAGGAAAATTATTTTTTAAAATCTAATCCGAAATTGTCTAATCTACTCTGTTTTTTAATCAAATCTACTAATAATTATTACCTGTTGGGTGGCATACTTGCTCTAACGTCAAATTTGAAGTTTTGTTTATTTTTGTTGAGTACTAGTTAATTTTATAAAAATAATTAAGTAATTGTCTTCATTCATTAATTAATGGATGAAATAAAATTTAAATTAGATAATGCTTGTCGTACTTGTGCAACATTTACGACTGAGGATACCTTATTTCCAATTTATGATAGAGTTGAAATAACTACGGCTATAACTACAATATTTTGCATAAATGATGAGCTTAAGTTAATGAATATTGAGGTGAATTTTTATAAATAATTAATCAATTTACTGTAAAAAATGTTATTACGAATTATTTTACTTATTTTACAGATAAAAAAAGATGACAATCTACCGCAACAAATTTGTATCAGTTGCATAAGAGAATTAAAAAATTTTCATGTATTTCGTGATTTATGTAGACTTGCTCAAAGTGCTTTAACAAAGTATTTCATGAATGAAACTAGTCCAAATATTTTTAATGAAACAAATTCGATTGTTTATCAAGATGATATAGAAAAAAGTGATGATGAATTTCTTAATTTGAATGGTATTACTGGAATAAAAACTAAAAATACAATCAAAAATGATAGAAATTATTTGTATCACAGAAATAGAAGGGACTCAAATTCTATGAATGAAGTAAATTTAGAAATTTTACAAGATGAAGAATTAATTTTTGATGAAGAACGTGTTAGTGAAGACATAGAATTTGTAGAAGATTCTGTTTCTGAAATAGATATTGAAACTTTGAATTTAAATGATGAAAAAATAGGAACAGAAAATCTTGATAATGACTCATTATGTTTGTTGAAAAATGAAACAAATTTAAATAGTTTCGATGAAAAAATTTCAAAAGCTGTACAAGATGAAATTTTTACAGTAGAATCAACTAATAATGAAAATATAGATTTTATGGTAAAGACTGAAAAAACTTTTCAAATAGAAAATGAAAATATTTATATTGAAAAAATTGAAAAACTAACTACTGAAACAGTCAAAAATCAATCAAATTCAAATACTTTTGATAAAATGAGTTTAAGTCCTTTGCAAGATTATAAAGGGATTTGTAAAATAGAAACAACTACCAATGGAAATTTAGAATTTCTAGAAGATTCTGGTGCATCTGTAAATTTAAATAAAGTTTTTGAATTAAACGGCAAAACTGCAGTTAAAAGTGATGACTCGGAAAATTTCATAACTTT
Source organism: Bombylius discolor (assembly GCA_939192795.1). Lineage (NCBI taxonomy): Eukaryota > Metazoa > Arthropoda > Insecta > Diptera > Bombyliidae > Bombylius > Bombylius discolor. Next base: position 42,394,829 of record OW584238.1, on the reverse strand, counting down.
CAAAGCCAAAATGATTTCATGCACTTTTGAAAAAAATTCTCAAGTAAAAATTTGTGAAAATCGAACTGAAACTTTAAGTATTGACAAAGATCAGCTACCGTTAAGTCATTGTAGAAATTGTTTGTGTTATGCGTACAAATCAACAAAGATTTTTCATAAAAAGTGTAAATTAATTGAAGATGCTTTCACGTGTTATTATTGTACTGACAGATTTAATACAAAAAATGAAGTTGAAAATCATATTTATGAAACACATCCACTTAATCGTCCTTATATATGTCCAGTTTGCAAAGAAACTTTTGATACATCTTCAAATTGTGAAAAACATTTAGAAAAATTTCATAGTGATATAAAGAAACCATTCACATGTGACATTTGTAATTCAAGATGTTTAAATTTGTCCGAATTAAAACGACATAAACGCTCTTTACATGTTATTGGAGATTATGAGTGTAATATTTGCCATGAAAGATTTGAAAATGCTAAAAGATATGAATATCATGTTAAATCACACAGCACAGATAAACCATTTAAATGTAAATATTGTACAAAATCATTTTTACAATCACATCATTTAAAAAATCATGTAACTATTCATACTCGTGAAAGACCTTATGCATGTGAAGAATGTGGAAAAACATTTATATATTCTGATAATTATTCATTACATATGAAAAAGCATAGAGGAGGAGTAAGTAATCTGTGTGAAGTATGCGGAAGCGGTAAGCAAAAAAATTTTACATCGATACTAGATCGATTACGGTTTATAATCACTACTTTTTTTTTTTTCTCTATTTAGATTTTTCAAAAAAAAAAGATTTGTATAACCATATGAGACAAAAGCATAACATGAATTTAGAAAAAAATGAAATAAAACATTGGTGTTCAATTTGTGGTAGAGGCTTTCGATTACTTTATAATTTTAAATGTCATATTAAAGTGCATGAAAAACAACAGAAACTAGAACCTGAAAAAATAATTATAAAAGAAAACAAAATAGATGATGAACAGAAAAACAATGAAAAAGAGCCTGTTGAAGAAATAAAAGAATTATTTAACTGTCCTATATGCTTTAAAAATTTTATTTCACCTTTTGGATTAAAAAAACATATTAAAATGCATGATCAAAGTCGAAAATATCCATGCGAAGTATGTGGTATAAGATATAAACGCAGTGAACATTTAAAACAACATATGAATATTGAACATTTAAAAATAAAAAAATATCCTTGTTCATATTGTGATAAAACATTTGTATCATGTACAGCTAGAAATTCTCATAAGGTATCACATAAAGGTAAAAATAAATTTATTTTTAATCAACTTTTTTTTAAAAATAATTAATGTTTTAGATGAAAAAATTCAATGTTCTCATTGTGATAAAATATTAAAAACCAAAAGACATGCAAAGCTCCATGAACGTTCACACACACTTGAAAAACCTTATATTTGTCCAATTTGTGGTGAAAAATTTGTATTCATTCCTTCTTTTTGGGGTAATATAAAATTATAATTTTAGTAAAAAAAAAAAAAAAAGTGATGTTATTTAAATTAAATTTTTGTATTTATTTATTTTAAAATTTTAGCCCATCAAAAGTGGCATTCAAAAGAAGAACAAATGAAGATGAAGGAAATAGTTTTAGCTGATAATTTAAAGGCTTTACAAGCAACAAACGGTAGTTAATAAATTTTTAAATAAAAATATTTGAATATTGAAAAACATAAAAAGAATCTATTTAACGTATAAATGAAATTTATTTTTATGAATAGCTATTATGGCTGGCGACATTTAACAGACCACCAGCACTGTTCACCAACCTCCCACCTACTACTAGAGATTGTGAACACGGGTTGACTCTTGCCACCCTTGTAGTTGAAAATAATGAAACACCTCACCACCAATGGCGATATTCGTTAACTACTGAGAAGTAGAAGATGGTAATCTTTGACTCCCCAATTGTAGAACACACCATCGGACACCGATCATTGGTGTTTCCTTATAAATTTCCTTGTTTTCACCATCATCACCACTTCGAAATGTTAATCGTTGTGTAACATATCTGTTGGTTGACCAATTTTAGAAATATAATAGAAATTTAATACAAAAATGTCATAAAATGGGACTGAGAATGTTCAAAACCCGATTTGGCTCTTGTCAAATGTTGCTGTTGTTCGTCATTAATTTCGGGATCCGGACTTTTCGAATGATATCTTCCTCCTGGGTCAAAAACCTCAACTTTGGGAAAAAAATTAGGAAAAAAAAACATTGGAAACATTGAAATATTTTAAATTTAACTTTTTTGTTTGTTGTTTGTTAAACATTTAAACTCGCTTTTGTTTGTATTTTACAACCAACAGTTAACTATTTATTAATTTGTTACATGATTATATGAGTCACGATTAGTAATTCTGATACGAATGTTGTTTTCCTTCAGAATGTACTATACTAATTACTAACGCATAAACGCAATAATATGTAGACTTTCCTCTTTCTCAGAAAAGTTTCGCTTGTTTCAATATACGAATTTATACGGTAAAAAATAATTCGAATTAAATACGAATTTTGGGTTAAATTGGGAGTACGGTATAAACGGGTAAAATTTGGAATTGGGATCAAAAGACGTTGATACACGTATAGTATATATGTTTTTCTTCTCATGAGTTTATACTACATGAAATTGGAAGTAAACCAAAATCCGAATTAAAAGTAGATTACGTGTAAACTCTTAAAATGTCTAGAGTAGTATCAACATAAAAAAAATAATTTCAACTGTCTTTTTTGAATACAAAATTACATATAAACGTAGTAACAGTCAGCTAGATTTTTGATTGAATACCTAGAATTGGTAGCACTGTTTGACATCAAAATATTTTTTTCTTTTACTTTAAATATTTATACGCAAGTCAACCGTTTCAATTTTATATAAAAATTCGTATTTTATTTCAATTTTTCATATTTTTGAAATTTAAAATTTCATCCTATCAAGTTTTCTTTGCTTGCTTGCTAGACAATCGCGTATGAAGCTACAACATGCACACGGATTTCCACTTCACCCGTGAGGTACCGTATTCAGAGCGTTAACCGACTATCGGTTTCCCCAAAAAGACATTTATTTATTTTTATTGAGTTTTATTTAAAAAAATAAACATCTTTTTAGGCCTGTTGTGTTTTTTTTTTTTTTATTCATGTGATTTTTTTTTTCAATAAACTGTTGTAAAGCTTGTAAAAGACAACTGATGCAAGAGAAGAGTATCCAATTATTTATTTATCAAATTATATTAACAAATTTTGCATACTTATTGTCCTTTATACCAACATGACCAATTTTTTCAATTTACTAGAATTTTTTTAATGAAGATCAGTGAAGGCATTGGAAGGATAAGCACAGCTAAAAAATTATTCTGAACTGATAATTTTTCATTTATAATTCAATAAATTCAATAAAGTATTTGATAAATTTCGACTTCATGTTATCAACTACAAAATAATTAATACAGAATTAAATTTGAAGATTAATAAAAGTAAAAAAAAAATATTGTTTTTATTCATTTATTAGTTTTACACAAATTAATTGCAAAAAAAAATATTAACAAGTAAATTTAAAAAAAAAAAATCAAAATCAAAATTACCTTATAAAAAACTACACCGTACTAAAAGTTAACGAAAATATTATAAACGTTACAAAATTAGTTGTTAACATCACGAATTGAGAATCTGAATCCTATTTCAAACTATTTATTCTGTTCTGGTTTCATTGTTTGTACTTGACAGCTGATTTTTGTATTTTTCATTTGCAAAATAATAATTTACAGCACAGCATTTCAGTTTCTCGTCGTAAAGTAATATGGGCTGTATAAACAGTAAAAAGGATTTAAGTGATAATTTGTTTCGTGTTGTTCATATTGATGAAAATAGTGGTGCACATTGGAATGGTCATTTAGAAATATCACCAAAGGAATTAATTTTACACAGAAAAGGTATGGAGCCAACAAGATGGCCATTACAGCATCTTCGACGATATGGATTTGATTCAGACGTATTTACATTTGAAGCAGGCCGAAGATGTCCCACTGGAGAAGGTATTTTTGCTTTTAAATGCCGTCGTGCTGAAAATCTTTTTCACTTGATGCAAAGTTATATACAAGGTATAGCTTTAAATGATGATATAAATCAACAGTTAGCTGATATGAATTTAACATCATCATCACTTGTAAATCGTTTTAATTGGCAATTATCAAATTCACGAACTAACAATTCAATTCAAAATCACAATACAAATGTTTTGATACCATCTAACAGACAAATAAATGCAAATCGGAGTAGTGATACTTTTTCAGTTGATGGTAATTATCTTGAGCCAACTCCAATACGTAACAATACAGGGACACGTTATTCATCTGGGATTCGTCTTAGCTCTATTGGTAGTGGACCAATTAGTCCAGAGCCAAATTCTCCAGGATCACCAAATAGTTTAATTTTAGAAGTTACACAATTAAATCAAACGCAACATCAGCAAAATTATGCAAATAGTAACATTTATCATGAATTTCCTGTTAAATCTAGTGAAAGCAACAATAATTCATTAAATAAAAAACTTTCCCTTGATATACCTCCACAAGAATCAGCTCCGGCATTACAACAAATGACCACCACTACTACTCCTGTTAATTGTAATCCAACTGTATCTTCAATAGATGATATTCAATCTTCATCTTTTAATCCAAATAATAATTGTTCAACAATAGATCATGATGATAGTTTACGTATGTATGTCAATGTTACACCTGGTGAAATGGAAAATATAAGAAGTATAGGTACACCAAATGCAGCAACAAGTCAAACTAATTTTACTTTTCCAAAATTATCTACCACACAGTCAATGGATTTAGCCACACGTTGTTACGAAAATTTAGAATTAGCTGAAATACGCACACATTTTACAATAAAACAGCCTAGATACTCAAAACCTGATATATTTGCAAAGACTGATCTTGCATCAGCAACAAATAATACAGAAAATCAAAATACTGGTGTTATTGTCGATAGTGAAAAATCAGAGCCTACGACTCCAGTTTTAAAAGAAGAAAGTAGAAGAGTTAATTACATTGTTCTTGATCTTGATAATATGCCATCATCAAATACAGCAAATACTTGTGCAAATACAAGTGGTAATACAGATTCATCATTAGGAGGTAAATTTAAAACGGATATTTTATTTTTTTAAATTTTAAATATATGTATTTTCAGATGTTGGTAGTAGTACATCAGTTGCTAATAGTGGATTCAATTTGTTAAATAATAGTTCAACAACATGTAATAATGTTAATAACAATAGTCAAATGAAATCTATAACATCAACGAATAGTTTTTTACCATTAGAAAGTCCAAAAAATGTTACATTAGGTTATGCAACAATTGATTTTAATAAAACTGTTGCTCTTTCAAACTCAACAATACCATCAATTGAATTAGATAATGAAGGATCACGAAGAACAAGACATAGTTCGATAGCTGTTAGACAAAGTAATTCGACAAGTGATTAAAAATATGTATGTATGTATATGATTTGTTTATTTTGTTACAATACAACAGACAGTGAAGTATGTAAGTAAGTATATATTTTTTAATTAGAAGGCTGCATATACCAAAGAAAACTTTTTATTTCATGTACTTTATTAATATCCCTGTCTTCTTAGACTTTAAATAAGGTATTAATAAAATGTAGAAAATTATTTAAAATGAATTACTTGAGAAAAAAAAATGAAAAAAAGACTAGAAATTTGTTCAAAATTTTATAAGATTTTTTGTTTTTATTTTATTATATACATAAAATACTTTTTAAGTGTAGAAAAAATAAATTATTTGGAATATAAAAAAAAAAAAATAGTACTATGAGATTTGAGACATAGAATTAACAAATAATTAAGTTTTAAAATATTTTATTTAAACTTTTAAAATTTTTGTTCTATGAAATAATTTGTTTTTATTTTTATTTTATTTTTTAATTTGTTTTTATTTTATTTCCTATAAGAAAAACGTATCATTTTTTTTTAATGTTGAAATAAAATGTATTTATGTAATTTGAAGAGAGAAAAAAATTACTACCTGTTACTTTCAGATTTCAATAAGTAATTTCAAAAAAAAATGTTAGAAATTTTGTATTTTTTGGAAATTAGAAAAAAAGAATCATTTATTTTGATCTAAGACATTTTGCTAAATTTTATAAATTTCGAAAAAATATTATTTTCCTAATTTTAAGCAATGTTAATATAATTAACTAATTTAATTTTAATGAATTTTTATATACAAACAAAACAAACCAAATGTAGATTTGAAAATGAAAAAAAAAATGATAATAAAAAATAAATAAAAATTAAAAACATGAATTCATTTACATTGAAGTTTTCAAATGAAATGCATTTTGGTTATTGAAAACTGAAAAATAGTAAAATTTATCAATAAAAGAGGTAAATCAGGGCAAACACTCAACAAAAATATAATTTCATAAATTTAACAAAGTTCACTTGTCATTTAATACATATTTACATTTTTAATTTTTTTTTTTATAAATCTTATTTTGAATTTTTTAATTACATATTTCTTTTATTATTTTTTTAGAGCAATTAGTTTTTTTAAATTAAAATATACATAAAAAGTTTTATCCATTTTATTTGAATTTATATTGATTCATTTTATTTTTAGATAAATTCATGTGAAATTCTTATTTTTTTCGTCTTTATTTTTCATTAAATTATTTTAATTTTTCTTACATTTAAAAATATTATTTTGTTTTCAACTTAAAAAAAAAAAAAGAAAACAAAAAATGAATGTAAAATCGAATAAAAGTGCTATCTCAGCAAAAAGTGGAACCTCAGTCGTGAGTCGTCGTAGTAGTGCAAGGTTTGGTAATTTAACCAAAAAAATAAATACAAATTGGGGAGATGTAAGAAAACATTTTTATTAAATTTTTTTTTTAAATAAAATTTTAAAGGTTCATAACTTTAAATTTGAAACGTAACAAAAATATTTAAAAATAAGTTGAGTGTCAGCCTGAATCGTAAAGCATTAAATATGAAATGAAAAGCAAAAAATATTCCGTCAATTTATATGATTAAATGCTCTAAAATTTGTTTAATTTCTGATTGAATTTATATTTTTTTTTTTTTTCAAATTTACTTTAGCTATTAAGCAAAAGAAGAGTTACAACCGCAGAACTAAATAAAATACCCCAATGCTGCCCATGCCCTGGAGATGAACCATACATGCCATCATGCATATGTGTTCAACAAACACCAAGAATTATCTGTAGAAAAAATATTGTGTGGGTTCAAAAAGTAACCCATGAACCGCATATTATAAATGCGACTCGAATTGTTATGATACCAAAAGTAATATGTGTAGATAAACTTGTTAGAGTACCACGAGTAGAATGGAGCAAAGGATGTATATATGTTCCAAGGATTATAAGAGACCCGAGAACTGTAGTAGTACATGAAGTCAGAGAAAAATGTAGAAAAGTCATGGTTCCACAAGAGATTTGTACTACATTCCTCTGTAGACCGAAGCCACAAACAGTATGTATACCACCACCAACAGATTATTGTTGTTATCCATTAGATCTTATACGTGGTACTGATTGCCCTCCTGCTGTTCCTCCATGGCCATCATGGCCATGCTGGCCGTTTCCACCATATCCACCGATCACAGATCAATTCCCAAGACCACCATGCACACCACCATCATCATTCCCACCACCACCATGTCTACCAACACCAGGACCACCAAAACCTGACGTTCCATGTCCTATGCCACGGCAGTTTTCTTAAAATTTTTGTATGGTGCAATTTTTGCAAAATAATTTATTTGAATGTATTGAATTTTGCTAATTTTTGTAAATGGAAATAGAAGATGCTTGCATCATGTAAATGTTAACAAATTATTTTTACGATTAGTCTTTCATCTTCATATAATATATTATAAAACAGTTTAAATGTTTATCTGTTTTTTCACTTGAAGAATACTTACTTGAATTGAAACGCTAATTGTTAATTGAATTATCTGTACAGCATAAAATAATGTTAAGCATCATTCTACTTTTCAAATTAAATTTTTTTCAGAATTGTAATTATTTTTTTAATAAAAAAAATTGTATGATTTTTGAAAATGTGTGTAACTATGGATGTGTTTATGACATGTATTTATTATTAATTATTTATTTATTTACCGTAGAGAAAAGGATAACGAGACGTTAGAGATACCCACCCATATGACAGTTTTTGATACGCATTTTTTAGTAGATGTGTTTATTGGAACTGAGGAAGTGATATGTGATAACTTGTTTTGCTCAGATCACTTATCTTCTTCTTGAGAATAAATAGCCTCACTTAAAGTGCCCTAAAAAACATGTTAAAAAATTTAATTACATCTTGAACAAATTTCACTAATAAAAACCCAAAATTACGAAACAATTCAAGAAGAAATATAAAATACGAGTTATAAAATCACGTCATAACCTGAAAAATCAATTCCATATGGTATTTTCCCACCAAAACAACTTGTAAACTGATACTGACCAAATGAGCAAATAAAATTTTGACCCATTCCCCACTGAGGAAGTGAGATTTTACGTAGCGACCTCTATTGTCAAGAAGAGAAAATAAGTGCTAAAAAACGCGCTTTTTAAGTGGGGAAGTGAGAAATCTCTGAATTCTCACTTCCTCAGTTCCAATAAACACAGTTACTCTGGGTGCTGGCAGCACTATTATGCTGTTTTCCCAAAAAATACATATTCCAATCAGTATTGCCAAATTTTGAATAAGTATAAGCGCTGAAATCAGAGGCAGTTGACCAGTCTGGGCGCTAAAAGTTAAGAAATCTAAATCTAATCCCAAAAGAAAAATGGAAGGAATGGTGGGCTGATTAGGAGAAGTTTCAAATGTATCATTCATAACTAAAATTACATGTTTTTTTTTCTTTTTTTTTTTTAGTTAGTAATCCAACTACTATGATAATGTAAAAAACGCTAAAAACAGCGGCAAAAACGCTGACTTGGCATCACCTTTCGTTTTCAGCTGTCAGAAATCTAGTTCCATAAACATTTGCCCGAATTAGAAATAAATGAAGTTGGGTTGTTTCAAGTTGATTTTGAGCTTGAATGAAGGAAATTTAGAAACTACGGACTTCTGGAGACATAAATGACAATTGTGAATTGCATTAAATAAATTAAATTAGGTTTTTGATTTTTGACATTTACAATTAAGAGCCAGCTTTCCAGTTTAAAATTATTTTATTATTTGTTAAATAATGGTCGTAAAATCTCAATTTTGGAAAAAGGTCAGTATTGTAAATTTAAAAATTATTTTAATATAATTATTTCAATTTTACAGGCCGTACTAGGTCCATTGCCTACAGATTTTCTTCGAGTTGTAACACAAAAAGAAATTCAAGAGGCTGCTGATTGTCAAGCTGCATTGGCTCTATATCAACAACAGACTGTTTCTTATTTGGTATGCATGTCTAGATTTTTATAATTTTTATTCCTAAATAACAAATATTTAATTTAAAAAAAAAATGCTAGTAGGTATATCAAATGAAACTACTGATTTGTTTTTCAGAAGTTTTCACTTTTTTTGCTAATATGTACAAGAATAAATTTTTTGTTGTCATTTTTTTACATATGCCAAAAATATATTCTATTTAATACTAAGAAAAATTAATTAATTAAAAATACATCTTTTAATTGATATTTACACTTATATGTTTTCTTTTCAAAACCTAATATATAAAGAAAATTGATATATGGTATATTAGATAACAACTTAGTACGTATTTATTTTGCTTAGTGTTTTTGTCGCACATTAAAATTTATTAGAGATTATTAAATACATACATATGTATATAAATTCTTTTTAAACTCAAGGCACCAAACGTAATTGGACGTTTAAGCATAACAATTGCTCAAGCAAAATTAGTGAGAAATTATGGATTAACACGTATGGATCCATATGTTCGTATAAGAGTTGGACATTTTGTTTATGAAACTCAAACAGATCCGAATGGTGGAAAAAATCCCCGCTGGAATCGGGTTATTCATAGCCAATTACCAAGTGGAGTTAATGTAATTTCAATAGAAATTTATGATGAATGCAGCTTTAAAATGGATGAATTAATTGCATGGGCTGAAATAAAAATACCAGAATCTGTTTTACGTGGTGAAACACATGAAGAATGGTATCCATTAAGTGGAAAACAAGGTGAAGGACTTGAAGGTTCAATCGATTTAGTATTGAGTTTTAGTAATCAAGCGATGTCATCATATATGTATCCACCAGTTGCAGCAGCTCCTGTTGTTATGATACCAAATGCTGCAAGTCCAGGAAGACCTTTACCAGTTGTTGTTGCTCCTCATCAAGTACCACCTCCAACCATTCCAAAATTAACTGATGATGATATAAAACAGGTTTCTAATTTAGTATCATTTTAAAATACCTATTAAAAAAAATTAATTTTTTTAACTTGCATTATAGATTGAAGAAATGTTTCCCAATATTGATAAGGAAGTGATTAAATCAGTAACAGAAGCAAATCATGGAAACAAGGATGCTATAATTAATTCTTTGCTTCAAATGACGAATTAAATATTTGAGTTTTAGTGGGATGAAAATTTTCGAAAAAAAAATCGAATGTTATTTTAAATCTCAACATATTGGCCGTTATTTATTACAATATTTTCAACCTTATTTTTAAAGCAATCATCTTTTTATTATAAAAAGAATGCTTTCAACGAGAAAAATTGCTCAGTGATTCATAATGGTTTGAAATACAACTTTCATATAAAGTTTAATTTTTATTTTTTATCTATATAATATTTATGTATATGTTACTTTTGCTTTTGTTAGTTAAACTATGCTTATTTCTTTATTTGTGTATATTATTTTTTGTCTTAAAATAATGTAAAACTTTTAGATAAAACACATTTTGGTTTGTTTTTATTATGTTACAGGGGGGTTTCGAAAACGTAACACTTGCATTGAAATTATTGCATTTTGCAACAGTCAAAAGCTCAAAAACTAAACATGACCAAAATCAAAGTTATATGTTCATTTTTTTAATGTTAACAACATTAACTCAACAGTGGCTTAAAAAAATAACTACAAAAAACAAAGGAAAATAAATCACATTTTAATTTAAAAAAAAAATTAAAAATCAAAATTGAAGAAATAAAAATTACCAACATCACATTCACATAGAACCGAGCTATCCATATTTTGTTTGTGGTTTGGTAAAGCTTTATAAAGTACCTACACTAAATTAAAATAAAGAGTAAGATAGAAACTAAACCATTTCTTTAAAAACTTCTGTCTGTATACAGTAAAACTAGTCAATTTTTATAAAACAATTTAAAAATTTATTGAAATATAAAACAAAACGAAAACTTTAATTTAAAATTTATAACTAATAAATTTTCTTTTCTACAATCAATCCACTTTAATTTGCTACTCACGGTCGAATTCCTCCGACTCCACAAGGTTTTGGTGAAATTGGTACACCACCAATTGGTACACCCCCGAACGAACCATATCCTGGACAACATAAAGGTCCTGTAGATAAACATGGCGGACATGGTGGATTAGGAACAGTAGTAACGATTCCTTGAGGATCACAACACCATACATCTGGTGGAGGTACATATACATACTGAGGTTTAGGTCGGCATATGAATGTTGTACATACTTCTTGTGGTTCGCAAGTAACTTTAGGTTTCGTTACAAGTATTGGTCCAGTCCAATCTTTAGGCTCATAAATTAATGCTGGTTCTTTAACTGTAATATGTCTATATGTTATTCTTGGTATTCTTGCTACTCTCTTATCAATAACAACTCTAGGCATCATTACGGTTTTTCTTTTTGGGCATAAATATGGTTCACAGTATTCCTGTCTAACTTTAATATATTTTTTCTTGCAAATTACTCTTGGTGGTTGTTGAATCTTGACAACTTTTGGCACTCTTGGTGGTAATTGTGGACAATCTCCACACGGTGGGATACTTTCCATAATTCCTGCAGACATCTCTTGAGGACATACCTAATGATAATGATGTCATTTCTTCAATTTTAATAAAAAAATTTATATATTTTATTACCTCTGTCAAACCTGAACCACAAAGAGCATTTTGCCAGACTTGATAGCCTGGCCATACATTTTGTGTCATATATGGTGGTCTTGGCATTCCAAACATTTTCTGAAAATCATAAAATTTATAAATTGTTTACCTTTTACATGTAGTTTATCTTGAATCAATGAAGATTAACTTACGAATTATTTATTTTCTCTAAAGAATAAACTGAAAATCCTACTCGGATGTTTAAAAAAAAAAATTAAATCAAATCAAATTGACAAAAAATTTTTCCTTTTTTTATTTATCGAAAAAATTAAAATTTTTAACTAAAAAAATTAAAATAAATAAAATCTTTTAAAATGATGAAGCGAATTAAAACTCCTAATTTTACTCTTTAAATCAAAAATTTTGATACTTTCTGTTGATTTTTCAAATTAAAATGAGTACTTGATGAGTAAAAACAATCAAAGTGCTTCTTTTTATGTTTTGTTTAAGTATTAACAAGAATAAAAATTCAATTTTGTACATATGAGTATTCAAATATTTTATTTTCTATGTAAGGGCCTTTGAAGAAGGCCTTGTATCTAATAAATCTGATTTTTAGTGTCAATGACAAGATCCTAGTTTTTTTTTTTGGATTCTCAATAAAAATGTATATAAAATAAATAAAGTAATTTTAGAAATTAGAGTTAAATAATTTTATTTTTTTAATTCCACACAACAAGGTGCATTTTTTTAAAGAATTTCTATATTTAAAAAATGTGAAAAAAAAAACAATAAAATTATTTTTTCAAGACAATATACATACATAATACTGTTACAATAATTTTACTAGAATTTCCAGACTTTTATTTATGTTTGAAAATTACATAATTTTTCCATCATTTTATAATAACAATATCTAGCATCGTAATCCATATCAAACCAAAAATTAACAGCAATACATTTATGACTTTGTTTAACATGATGATACCATAAACTTGGTAAATACAAAATATCACCAAAGTTAACACGAACTTGATAAATATTAGCTTTTTTGAAATTTGGATATTTTTCAAGATCTGGATTCAATGGATCAATACAAACCCATTCAGTCATCTGAGGTTTTCCAAACTCTTGAAAAAAAATATGAATATTTTTCAACAAATTTCAATTAAAATGCATTTTGTAAATAAAATTAAAAATTAGTTATATACCATCAATGAGAGGTTCAATGTACATATCACCATTAGTTGATGTTTTATAAACTGCTGTTAAATATTGATCTCTTGGTACAAAAGCAACATCAACTGGAGGAATCAATGTAAAGTCCTTATAACCTTCAATAACACAATAAATATTTTCATAAGGATCTTTATGCACTGTAAAAAGTAAAAAGAAGAAAAAAACACAATATTATAGATACTTTTAAAACAAAATATAGAAAAAAAAAGTGTGTCAGTCTTGTAGATTTCATTGAAAACATTTTTAATATTGAATACACATTCATTCAAACATTTAATTGTATACATATTTACATTTAGAATAAAAGAAAATAATCGTAATATATATTTACTTGATGTTATAGCTCTTTCATCACCCATCCAAAAATTAATAGCATCTGGTTTTTTATTAAAGGAATATTCAGCAAATTTTAATGTGTCCTCATTGATGTCATCAATTAATTCTGGAAAGTCTTCAATTAAATTTGAATTTTGTTTCTGAATATAATGAACCGGTCTATGATGAAAAGTGTTAAAAAATACAGTATATACATAATTACATATATAAATTATTTTAAGAAAAATAAAAATATTAATTTAGAAATTTTTTTTTACCCGTTTTCCTCTAATTTATTCAAAAAATTTCCCATTGTCATTTCCTGTTCCTCTGGTAGTACAAAGTATTCTTTTTCATTATATTTTGCAAGACCATCAGCATAACCATTTGGTGTAACAGCAACTGTTACTTTTTTGTCAAATAATTTTTCTCTATAAAACTAAACATGATAATTTTGTGTAAAAATTTTAAAAGGGGAATTTTATGAAATGCACGTATACATAAAAGAAGTGAATATCAAGAAAGAATTTAATTGCAAGCAAATGTAAATGAAGATATACCACTGTATCTCTATACCATACCATAATATGTTACATTTCTATTTAATTTAGAAGGTTTTTTAAAAAATTTAGAAACAACAATAAGTCCAATTAATTTTTATAATATAAAAATTTAAAAATGATTACAAAATGTTGGGAAATCATAATTCATTTAAATTTAAAATAACGTACCTAAAAAATTTCGATTTCCATTTTAATACAGCTGGCCATTGTAATGTACATCCACGAATAACTACTGGTAAATTTTTAGCAACATAATCTCTAGTAAATTCCAGTGAATCAGGTATATAAGTTAATTCTGGAATTGTATTTCCCAGATAAAGATCTGTAAACGAACACCATATTTTATAAACACAACGTGTATTATATAATTTTTAAAATTAGGAATTTTGAAGCTGAAATATAATTCCTTACCTTTTGCTTCACTAGAGAGCAATTCAAAAGCATCGAGTAATTTATTATCCAACGTTTCGGCCATAATTTTTAAGCAATAGTATGAAACTTATGAACCCTAATTTTTAAGCAATCGGATAATTATTAATTATTAATTTGGACTATACGACTGGCACTGGGCACTGGCACCACATGTGACATGGGCTACTCACAAAATCAAAAACATAGCAGACGTCAAAAAAATTCAAAATCGCAAAAGTGTTACCATAGTATTGTAATATTTCTGGAAAAATTTAACAATAGAAAGAAGCAAAAAAAGTAAACATTTCATCTTCATCAGCATATTAATTTTTATGCCAGAACTTTGTATAGTAATTAGTATTTTCTTGTGCATCAAATCAAATAAATTTTTTTTTTAGAAAATGCTTTCAAAACGTATTTTTGATGCTCCTACAGCGTGGAATCAATTAAATGGTGTTATAAATGTATATAAGCCAGCAGGTTTGAAAGTAATTCAAATACGAAATACCATTCTTGCAAATCTGTGCAGAGGTAGGTAAATAAATACTTTGAAAATTAAAAGAAAATAGTTATGATTCCCAAATTATATTTTCAGATTTAAACGAACTGGAAGTGCCTGAACCTCGACAAAGATTATGTATAGAACCAGGAGGAGCTCAAAATTATGTAGTACGGAAAGTTATGGATCTATCAGATCATGTATTGACAGTTGGTCCAAGATATCAAATGTGTGATATTAAATGTGCGTCAGCAGCTCAAATGGGTGTTCACACAAGTGGAGTATTAAGTAAATTTTATCACATTTTATTCATTTCTTTTTTAAATATTTAAAATTTTACTTTAGTTTTAGGAATAAATCGTGGTATTAAACAAACTACAAAATTACATGAAAATCGTCCTGTACGAGTATATCACGTAACAGGTCGTTTTGGACAAGCAACCGAATCACATTTTCGTGGCTCAAGAATAACAGTAAAAGCAACATTCGATCATATAACTCACAACAGATTAAGTTCATTAGTGGCATCCCTTCAAGCATCACATCAAAGAAAAATGTATGAATTATGTGGTGTCGATTTACAATCACAAAGTGCATATGAAATAGCTACAAAGGGAATTATAAGACCAGCAAATAATCAACAGCCAGTAATTTATGGTATCAAAGTTATTAATTTTAAAAGGCCAGAATTTACTTTAGAAATTCATGCAATTAATGAAAATGAAGATTATCTAGGAACAATTATTCATGAAATTGCAATTGAACTGCGATCTGTTGCATTTTGTAGTTCGATTCGATGCATAAGACATGGACATTTCTCAGTAGAAAATACATTACTTAGGAGACATTGGACATTACAAGGAGTTTTAAAGAACATGGAAATTTGTAGAAAAATTATATCAGAATATCCAAATTTATTGAAAAGAAGAAATATAGAATTATCACCAGACTGATAAATTTTATGATTTTAATAAATTAGAAAAGTATTTGAGAATCGTATATTGTTTGTGGTTGGAATCATTCTTATTCAATATATGCATAGTGTTGAAAATAATTCCGAAAATCGACCAATTTTTACTTGTATAATTGTGTACATACATACTTCACTTCTTACCTTAATCATTTTAATAATAAATTGTAAAAGATTAAAAAAAATAAAATGAGCAATAAACTAAGAAGAAATTTTAATTAAATTGATGTATAATAAAACAAAAGAAAGATAATATAGACACATTTTACTTAATGTTGATTTTTATACGTACATTTGTAAATTTACTTTAAAATAAATGAGTAGTCCAAGTATTTCACAAAGAAAAAACTGTCTTCTATTGGCTAATGGCTATAGTTGCTAGAAAATCAAAGCGTCTGTGTCGTATAAGTTGACTTCAATTAGCCAAAACCTTGAACCTGTTGCCAAAAAAGTCAAATAAAAATAAATATGTAGATCAGAACTCTTGAATTTGCTCACTTTACTCTGTATTCTGTAATTGCCTCAATGAGCGGAATCAAACAGGGTTTGTAGAACATCTTTCAAGAATTTCTTTCCATAATTCAAGATTTAGTTTCACAAGAACATATTTTTTTAAAGGAAAAAGGGTGTTGCATAAAAAACTAAAAATATTAGACAAAAATTCCTAATCAATCAGAAGTTCAGTTGTTCAAATTCGAAAACGAGTAAACAGTTACATATTAGAGTTTAATAAAACAAATGTATATCTGTGTCATTTCTATTTTTTTATTGAGGGCTTTGAGCTTTCCTAAAGCTAAAGCAAAAAAGATTTTTTTTTTTCATTTTAATTCACTTGCCTTTATTATTTTTTTGTTTTTTTTTTGTTTTTAAAGAACTCTAAAAGCAAAAAGTTTTCTTTTCAATTAAATCAAAGTTAAAAATTTTATTAATGGAATTTTTTGAATTATTTTTGTAAGTTTAAATGTTTAATCAACTTCTTCGATGGTTGGTCCTGATCCTCCGGCACCAGGAGCTGCACCAGCACCTGGAGCTCCACCTGGGAAACCTCCGGGCATACCTCCTGGTGCACCACCAGCACCTTGATATAATTTTGTAATAATTGGATTACAGACAGCTTCCAATTCTTTTTGACGATGTTCATATTCTTCTTTTTCAGCTAATTGATTTGCATCTAACCATTTAATGGTTTCATTGCATTTATCCAAAATGAGAGTCTTATCTGAATCTGAGATTTTTCCTTTTAAGTTATCTTCATCCATTGTTGCTTTCATGTTGAAACAATATGATTCAAGTGCATTTTTAGATGAAATTGTTTCTTTTTGTTTTTCATCTTCAGTTCGGTATTTTTCAGCTTCATTAACCATACGTTCAATTTCTTCTTTGCTCAATCGACCTTTATCATTTGTAATTGTAATTTTGTTTTCTTTGTTTGTTGAACGTTCTAATGCTGTTACATTAAGAATACCATTGGCATCGATATCGAATGTTACTTCAATTTGAGGTACACCACGTGGTGCTGGTGGGATTCCTGATAATTCAAATTTACCCAACAAGTTGTTATCCTTTGTCATAGCACGTTCACCTATAAATATTACAAATTTTAATATTTCGTTAATTATCATTTTATTTTATTAGAATTATATTTAGAAAAATTTGAATTTTACCTTCGTAAACTTGAATCAATACACCTGGTTGATTATCTGAATATGTGGTAAATGTTTGTGTTTGTTTTGTTGGAATGGTTGTGTTTCTTTTAATCAAAACGCTCATAACACCGCCAGCAGTCTCGATACCCAAGGACAAAGGAGTTACATCAAGAAGTAATAGATCTTGGACTTCTTGTGATTTATCACCATGTAAAATGGCAGCTTGGACGGCTGCACCATAAGCGACGGCCTCATCTGGATTAATTGATTTATTGAGCTCTTTACCATTGAAGAAATCTTGTAAAAGTCGTTGCACTTTTGGAATACGTGTCGATCCACCCACAAGAACAATGTCATGAATTGATGCTTTATCCATTTTAGCATCACGAATAGCCTTTTCAACTGGTTCCATTGTAGAACGGAAAAGATCTGCATTTAATTCTTCGAATCGAGCACGGGTGATTGATGTATAGAAATCAGTTCCCTCGTAAAGAGAATCAATTTCAATGCTGGCTTGAGTTGAAGATGAAAGTGTACGCTTAGCACGTTCACAGGCAGTACGCAAACGACGTAGAGCCCTCTTATTTGTGGTTAAATCTTTTTTGTGTTTGCGTTTGAATTCTTGAACAAAGTGATTTACAAGACGATTATCGAAATCTTCACCGCCCAAATGTGTATCGCCAGCAGTTGATTTTACTTCGAAGATGCCATCGTCAATGGAGAGAATTGATACATCAAAAGTACCACCACCCAAGTCAAAAATGAGAACATTACGTTCTGCTGATGCTTTTTTATCTAAACCGTATGCAATAGCTGCGGCTGTTGGTTCATTAATAATACGAAGTACATTTAATCCAGCAATAGTACCGGCATCTTTGGTTGCTTGACGTTGTGAATCATTGAAATATGCTGGTACAGTAATAACAGCATTTGTAACTGTTTTACCTAAATATGCTTCAGCTGTTTCCTTCATTTTTGTTAATACCATTGAACTAATTTCTTCAGGGAAAAATGTTTTCTTTTCACCTTTGTATATAACTTCAATTTTAGGTTTTCCTTCATTATTAACAACTTCAAATGGCCAATGTTTCATATCGGCTTGGATTGCTGGATCATCAAATTTACGACCAATTAAACGTTTTGCATCAAAAATTGTATTTGTTGGATTCATGGCGACTTGGTTTTTGGCGGCATCTCCAATGAGACGTTCAGTATCTGTGAAGGCCACATATGATGGTGTAGTACGATTACCCTGATCGTTGGCAATAATTTCAACTTTTCCATGTTGGAATACACCGACACAGGAATAAGTTGTACCCAAATCAATACCAACAGCTGGTGCTTTTGCCATCTTAAAAAGAAAAATTATAAGTATGAATAATGAGACTGCTTTAACAGATAAAAATTCAAGGAAATTTAGCTGATGTGAGGTTATTTTTAGAAAATGTACGTCATCATGGGATTTTCTACTAAATTAGCTCTGAACTAGGAGATAAAAAACGTAATTTTGCAGTGTGAATTAAAAATTCTTCAAATAATAGATAAATGTATATTTTGCTGCTTTTCTAAACTCCACATGGAAAATGAAAACTGAGCAGAGCAGGTAAGTATGTATATTCTGTTTCCTGTTCCAACACATTGTACTATGTATATTGTATACAAATTAACCTTTGATCTAAAAATGGTTACCAAAAATTGTTTCCATTTTATTATAAAATTCCACGTTACATACATACTTAGAGCATATAGCGAGCTACACACGGTGTTTTTTTCCTATTGATTTTCCTTTTTTGTAATTATAAAAATATGACAGCACTATAATTCAATAAAATTTGCAAATGAAAAAAGTATAGAAACCTTCTAGAAGGATTGCATAAAAAATTTAGGGTTAACCCAATGAATAGTTTTTTCTTCTTTTCTGCTATAAAAACGGAAAACGTGTCGCCTTCGTATTTTTACAATCATTTTATTTCATATTATACTACGTTACGTCCCCCACTTTATTAATTTTTATACTTTTTATCATGCTGATGACGCAACAACAATGCGTCACCTAAGACACAATCCGAACGACAAGTTTCTATTTTTTTTAAAAGTAAATCGCTGCCTCATGCCTCATTACCAAGGCCAATTTTCTTTTTTAGAACAATCCAGAAAGTCTATAGTTTTAATATGAATTGAGCCCATTATAAATATATTAGAAAAAAAAAAGAAGAAGGGAAATTCCACTGAGATCTAACCATGTTTTTTTAATAAAATTCGATTTTCTACCCGAATATCTTGTATGTACACATATTGATTGCAATTTTCATGATGAAAATTTAATTTAAATTTATAATTTTCTATTTTCCAACTACCTACACAAATGCAATTTTATCGATTTCAATATCTTTTATATGTAGATATAGTTAAATAAAAATTTCCACAGACGACGCCCATTATAAAATGTGCTTATAAAGCAAAAAAATGAAATATGAACATATGTACATATGTATTTTCAGGAACAAAGAAAAATCACTTTTTTGTAACTTTTAACTTTTCTTTTTTGGATTTGTAACATTTGACCTATTTTTTCTTAGTATTCCCTTCCCATCAGCTACATTTTATATTTTTTCATAAAATTAAAAATGTCTTACCTTTAACTATTTTTTTGTATGTAGATAATACTTTTAAGTAAAGGTTAATCGAACTATTTTTTTTATAATAATAAAAAAAAATTATTTACTTAATATTACTAATTTATTTCTATTCCTTTTAATTAATTTAAATTAAATTAATTAAATCCACACAATAAAAAATTGAAATTTTTACCACTGTGATCACAGTTCTTGTACCTAAAGCACTTCACTTCTATTAAAGCAATCTTCAAATGAGGTACAATTGCATCATTTTACATGCTTTATAACCTGAGTAGGCACGTTTTCTTTTTTCTATGGAAATTCTCGAAAATTCTACAAGCTATAGTAGTTGATTTGATACAATACATCCAAACACAAATATAAAATTTAAATAAACGAAGAAAATTATAAATCAACCAATGAGATCTCTTAAAAACTGCAATTCTGCATGAATTTGAGAATAATTATGAAATTTCTGAGAATATTTACTCAAAAGTTGCGCCATTTTATTTTTTCTTATTAGAAAAATTTATAATTTGGAATTGAGAAAAAAGAAAAAATGCGTAACTTACTCCCTGGCTCTCTGTATCGAATCATATCATTCGTTATTCATTATCAATCTATTATAATATAATATAACCTAAAATTTTGCTTTTTAGTCAAATGTGTGTGTGTATGTGAAATCTTACCTTTCGTTTTCTTTTCAATTTAAAATATTTCTTAAAATTCAGCCTTTTTGATTGAGTATACTCCTAATTATCTAAAAAAAAATCTAGATAAAAAAAGTAGAAAATTTATTTTGTGAAATTCTTTCAAAAAAAAGCGTTGAAATTTTTTTTTCTAATTGGATAATGGATTCAATTCTGAATTCAATGGTTACTGTGTGTGTGTGTAATGTGTTCGTGTCGTTCGTGAAAAAAATATTCGACAGAGAGGAATAAGAGAATTTAAAAAGATGAATACAATGAATAGTATTACCGTTTTAAATGAATTGATTGTTTAAATTTTAATAAGTTGGGCTGGGGCGGAATCCTTTTTCTGTTTAATGTTTTTTACACATTTACATTACACAGAAACAGATGTTATGTTATGGTCTTCATTAATTATCGAAAAGACAACTTCAGAGAAAATTTAAATTCACAGAAATATGATCAACGAATCTTGAAGCAGTAACAGAAAATACTCTAAATTAAATGGTACTACTGGTAACAATTAATTTGTAAAAAATGAGAACTGATATACCAAGCGTATTGAAAAAATAAATGCAATAAAAGTGTAACCGTTTGAAGGAAACTAAGATAATTATTAATACTTTGACTACGGGAATTATTAGTTCTGAGAATAGTAAATTAATTACATAGATATTTCAATGAAATAAAGGCAAATTTCCTAACAGTAGTGAGTTTATTTCAATCATTTTGACACAGAAATATAACTAATGTGTATTTTTACACGATTCTTCTTAACGACTGTATTCTTGGCATTTTTTAGCAAGGAGAGTAGTGCGGGTTCCTCATCATTTTTCAATGATGCAAGGACAACCACAAAATCCCGCTTTCTGCCAAACTTCAATCTCGCCCCAGAACATCTTGTTGAAAATATACATGATGCTGAAATGGTCGAAGATAACTTACATCATGTTGAAAGTATGCTGAAGTGGTGGAGCCTCAAATACTTGAAAGTGATGCTTCAGATGACGATTTCCGAAATCTGGAACTATCTGATCAAGAGTATTATGAGTATGTAGTAAGCGACACCAATATTGAAGATGAAGTTGAAAAATCTCTAAGTGTCAACCGTTTATCAGTAGCGGCCGAGGAGGATGAGATACCAAAATCTCCTACTCCTTAACGACCTCAACCTACTTGTTCGAGAGTGGAATATCGTTCAACTTCTTGGGCGCCGGATATGCTCTTAGTCGAACACCAACACCAGTAAAGTAAGTGAAATTTTTTAACACAAAAAACCAATTTTCCTTACCCACTTCTTTTCTTTTCTTTTCAGGAGATCAACTAAGTACCATATATCACTATAATTGAATCGCTTTAGGTTTCATGACCAAACCAAATGGTATTTCCTATTTGTTGTTTTATTTTTCTGATAATTTTTCACCTGTATCTTATCTAACTTTTTTCTTTAAAACTTTCCATCGTATTGTAAAGCATTTTTAAAACAAATCGAATAATGAATTTGCTACAATAAGCATACAAAGAAAAAAAATCGACTGAGAAATTGTATTTTGATACAATTGTTACGATAAATATGAAATTCCAAAGAAAATCGGTAAAAAATAGGCGTAATATATATAAATAACTATCGATTTAAAAAAAAAAAATTACAAGTACTTTCAGTGGTGAAGAAGAAGTTAATTAATTATTTGATTGTTTTAGGATTGATTAGAATTAAATTTTATAAATAATTTTTTTGTTATCATTCATATATGTATGTAGTATATTTTATTTTTCAAAGAAATTCAGCTTTCATTTTCGTTGAATTTAATAAACAACAATCATATAATCCATTTTTGAAAATGATTAATACATATTATGTATGTACCTACTTGAAAACTATGCTATAGAAAAGTTTGAGATTTATTTAACCCTGAAATACTAAGGTGAAATTTTGTACCGATTTTACCAACGTGGGATGTACACACACCACAGGTATAATTTGAATTTTCTTCCTTACCATTATTTTAAAATTTTCAACTTTTTTTTTTTATATCACAGTAGAGGCACATAAATCAAACTAAATTTACGAACGAAATGATCGCAGCTATTATTTACGTACGTACATCCCACATTAAGATTTCTGGGTTAAAAGTCCTCAGAATTGAAAATAAAAGAATAATATATGTACATATGTAGGTAGCTAAGCCTAATTTTTTATATTATTACACGTACTGTTTTTAATTTAATTGTTATTTTAAAACCATAAAAAGGACCTACCAAGAAATAACGTGAATTTGTTGACAATAGTTTGTGCAAGAAGATATAAAATTTATTTGATTAGGTAATTGAATGTAAGAATTAAGGACTAAATTAATCGAATAAAAATCATATTTTGTATAAATTGAGAAGAAGTTTAAATAACAATTTAATAATAAAGCATACTCAGAAATACAATAGGACTTAATTTTGTAAATTTCTGCTTCATAATACTTCATTTTGGCATAAAATGTGTACTGTTATTTCTGTATCTTCAAAAATCAAAACATATCCTAAGGTAATATGTAACATCTTCAAGAATTTTTATTATTTTCAGATGATACCCCATACAAGGTACATACATACATATATCTCACGTTATGCTCATTAACTTTTTTTAGTGAATTTGTTCTATAGCTCAAGTGCAGCTCTGGTTTGTTTGAATTTGGTCATATCTGTTTCATGTTTTCAGATTTTTTCAGTAACACAGTTTTTGATCATAAAAAGTTTTTTAGGAGGATTTCTTAAAAGTTTTCTATATCATTTTTGTAAACTTTAATGTATTGGAAAATTTGAAAATACTCGTACAATCCACCACATTGCATAGAAACAGTTAGGATATTCGCTTCAAAATAATACCTTTAATTGGAAGATTTTTGCTTTCTTATATTTATGAAATCTTACAATTTTTTAAATGTAAATTCACTCTTAAAAGATAAATTTATTTCTCAAATAAAGTTCTTGATAATTCTAAAACTGAAACCATAAAAAATAAAACATTTTAAACATGTTTATCATTTTGTTGTCATATTCTTCAACGTATTTATTCTAATATCTGTTCATATTGCTTTAATTCATTTAATAATAATTAATTCATCATACATTGTAAATCCATCCACTAATGTATACTCAAAGTTACACCTCAATTTTATTATATTTTTTACATTTTTATAAATAATAATTGAAATTAAAAATAAAATTTATAAGAACAATTGAATTAATCATTTTAAAATCTCACGATATTATGCGTAAAGTAGCGGTGTAAATTAAGTGTATAATACACGCAAATTATATGAATTCTATAATCGTAAAGATGCAATGTTTTTTTTTTTCCTCTTGAAATTTTGCCAATTATACTTTTTATGAATAAAATTCATATAATGTAGAGTGTATGGTATCTCCAATGAAGAGAAGATACACAGGAATGTTATTTTCTTAAAAATAAAAGTATTAAAAAAAAAAAATATGTGCAAGCTATGCGCATTGTATACAGATCACCGATGTAATATTATTGTGTTATTGTTTATGATTCACTTTCTATGTTCTAAAATAAATTTAAAAAAAAAAAAAAAAAATATTACAATTAAATAAAAGGTCTTCTAATTAAAATAATACGCTTATAAATGAACAATTAAAATTTTTATATTGTGTTTATAATTTGTAATAATTTTTACCCTCCCCAATCCACCCTTGTACTGTTTAAAAAATACTAAAAATAATAAATTAAAAACAAAACAACCGGAAGAAAATTTTTTTTTATTTTTTTTTTTGAAACATAAATTTAAAAAAATTCAGGAAGAAAAAAAAAAAGAATAAATTATGATAGATACTTTAAATACATTGACAAAACAAAAAAATTATGGAATACATATTAACATTTTATCAGTGCACTACAATTTCTGATGATATGATCCATAAAATAAATAAGTAATATGTACACTCCTATAGTGATATGATAAAATAATTAAATCTACATACATACATACATATGTATAATTGTATAAATGCATGTTGATGTATTGGATTTTGCCTTTTGAAAGAAATAAAAAAAAAATTATAAATACTGAGAATTTTTAAACAATAATGAACATTATTTAAAAGAGAACGGTATTGTAATCGTATAATATTACCGTGTATCTACGTAAAACGTAAATTCTATTAAATTTAATTGAAAATAAGACGGTCAATAGTGTGATAGCATTTCAGAAGATAAGAAACGTTTCAATAGACACTCGGCATCTAGTAATAATTTCAATTTTCTTTGTTATCTTAAAGAAAAGGATAATTTTTGTAAAGTTAGACAAATTTACTATTTAGAAAAAAAAAAAAAGCGGAAAAAATGATAAATAATAAAAAAATTAATATTTTATTAATAAATTTAATAATTTTTACATTTTTTAATTTAATAATAAAAAATGTTGAAGGACATGGAATGATGTTAGAACCACCAGGACGTTCGTCAAGGTGGCGTTATAATAATAGTGCACCACATAATTATGATGATAATCAATTGTATTGTGGAGGATTATATGTATGTGTTTATAGGTTTTTTTTTTTTAAATTTATTTTTTAATTTGTTCTTATTTTTAATTAATTACATTTTCATTTGCGTATTATATGATGATAAACGACATACGAGTTCATATAGTATTTCTACAATTTTTATTTAATTTAAAAATAACTGAAAAAAAAAAGAACATGATGATGATGAAGTGTATTGAACTAAATTTTATGTTTAAAAAAAAAAAAACTTCGGTTTTTTCTTAAGTTTTATTTTTAATGTTTTTAATTTCACATTTTTTTTATTATGACTACAATTTATTTTTAATGGAATGAAAGTGAAAAAAAAATAGTCGTAAGATAAATAAATTTTTTTTTTATTTTATCAAAACATAAGTTTTGTTCCAAAAATATGAATCATATAACGTCGTCATTGTTGGTACATTTTTTTAAGTTATTTCTTATCTATTAGAAAATATTCAAAATTAGATTATTTTTTTTAATCAAAATAACTTTTAATTAAAAAATAAATTTTTTAGGCATTATAGTTTTTGCAAAACTTATTTAAACTTTTTATAAAGTAAAAGTAAAGCTTGTAAAAAATTTAAAAAACAAAAAAAAATTATAGAATTTATTTAGCTAATCAGTTTTAATTAGTTTAAATTAGTAAAATTTGATTAAATATAAATTATAAAAAATAATGAATCATTAACCTCGATAATATTATTTTATCAATTAAAATTTCGCGATTGTTAAATTTCAAGTGTATGAAGTTTCCAATATTCATACTTTTTTTTCCCATCATCTAGACTTAAAATATTTCCCTTAAAAATTATGCGATATTACAATTAAATTATTTCCCTTAAAAATTATGCGAACGTGATTCTTTCCAATTTTGTAAAGTAATCAAAAATAAAAAAAATTAATTAAAAATAAGTGCAAATTTCAAAATACAATTTCTATTCACACATTTTTTAAAAATAAATTTTTTTTTTTTTTTTTTTTTTATAGATTAGTAAAAGTCTAAAAATATTTTTCCTAATTTATTAACATAAGTAATAATTGAATGTAACGAATTTAAAAATTTTTTCTAAAGGATTTCATTCAAATATTTGTTTTTGTTACAATTTTATTTTTAGGATCAGAGTATTAATTTAACATTAATTATTTTTATGTAAATGTTCTTACGGAATTAAATTTCAAGCAAACTCTATCAAAAGGACTTTTTAAGAAAATTATATGATTGTCAGGATTTAATATAAAACAATAAATAAAATAATTGTTACACATAAATACCTAAAATTATCTGCCGAAAAATTTTACTCGAGTATTTGTAAAACAATGACAAATATCCTAATATCCTAACAATAATTAGACTTAGAAAATAAATTTGAAGATTTATGCTTTTAAAACTAACTTTTTGAAGTTTTTAATTTTGTTTTTCTACTTTTTTTTTTTTAATTTACAGAAACAATGGTATACAAATAATGGAAAATGCGGTTTATGTGGTGATGATTATTCCTTAAGAATACCACGTCCAAATGAAATTGGTGGAAAATATGGTGAAGGAATTGTTGTTAGAGCATACAGATCAGGAAATTTAATACCTGTTGGTGTAAAATTAACAGCAAATCATCAAGGATATTTTTATTTTCATTTATGTGATTTAGATAGAAATTATGAAACTGAATTATGTTATAAACAATATCCATTACGTTTTATTGATGGAAAATATAAATTTTATTTAAAATCAAAAAAACCAGGATGGTTTAATATAACATTACGTTTACCAGAGAAATTAACATGTAATCATTGTGTATTACGATGGACATATTATGCTGGTAATAATTGGGGAGTATGTCCAAATGGTACACAGGCTATAGGATGTGGACCACAAGAGAATTTTCGTTCATGTGCTGATATACAAATTCTACCAAATTATTATAATTATTATTCAGCAAGATTAATGCTTCAACAAGAAAATTCTACAGAACAACAAGAAGAAGAACAAAAAAATATTCAATTGCCATTAGATTATTTAAAAAGTAAAAGTAAATTCGAAGTAGATAATATGGAAATTAATAATTTTTTAGATTTAATTGAAAAAGAAATAGAAAAAGATGCTGAAATTTTTGAGAGTAAAAAACAAAGAGTAACTACTGAAGATATTCGAAAGAATGATAAAAATGAAGATGATGCTGAAGAATTTAGCGTTCCGAATGTGCCGCTTCCGATTTTGATAAGTAATAAATTAGACGAATAGACTATTTTTTACTAGTTTGTTTTTTACTCAGCATTTTTTTTTTTAAAATAAGTATTCTATTTATACTTTAATTTAACTAAAAAATAGAAAGTAAAAATGAAATTTTTCAAAATAAAAACAATTTTGCCATTTAAAACAAAATGTTTTCTTTATTGTCAATGAGACATGATTCCGCTTATCTTTGCTTATTTTGTTTTCTACAGCATTTAATCTGATTTTTCTTTGAGGAAATAATGGTTTAAAATTCAATTATAACCCAACTTTTAATTTGTAGTTTTAGGCTCATCATCATTAGTTTTAAACTTCCTGATTTCTTTACCAAAATCTGAGTTGCCATAAAAATGCTGTTTGATAGTTTTTCAAAGCCAATTGATAATTGATAATTTTTTTCGGATTTGGCAAGTTTCAGATTTTTTTTCAGTCAATAGTTTTGGTATAACTGGTATAAGGCTTGCGGTATAAGACTCATACCTACAAAATCGATAGGTTTTAATCAGCAATAATAGAAAAAAAAATCCACTTTTTGTACTTATAAACTATCACAAATCCTCGCAATCATTTACATGATGGTAAATTTAATTTGCACATCTTCATATATGACGAAGATTATGTAGAATGTCTTAATTACAAATTTTAGTTATACTTTTTCATTTTCAAAAAATTTTCCTAATTTTAAATAATTTTTTTCTTATATGTTTAAAACTAATTTTTTCGTTATTGGTGTTTTTATAATATTGAACCGTTTATTTTGAAAGTGTGATATAAGTCCACTTTGATTTATTTTGAGATATTTCAGGTTATTTTTATTCCAGTTTAACAGTTTAATTTCAAGTGAAAACTTCTGAGGCATAATAATCTATGATTTTAATATTGTGAAAAATTAAGGTTTTAAGGTTAACTTATGTATTAAAAAACCAAAAATACATAAAAATTTTCCAAAACCTTCAAACTACAAAATGATGTACAGTAAAATATTTTCTTCCTACTTCCTGTACAACACTTTTTACTTAAGTTTTCTTTTCAATTATTTACTAAGAAAAATCAAATTCACGCATATTTTATTTATTCTAAATAATATTTTTTTGAGAGTCAATGTTATTGCTTATTGTAACATATCACGCAAAAAAAAAAAAAAAACAATTATGCAGTTCGAGTTTTTCAATCAAGTTTTCTTCTTAAAAGCTAAGTCAAAAAATTAAATTAAATTAATATTGCACGCAATTTTTATGTATAACGCGACTGAATGAAAAAAATGTTTTTTCCTCAATTCAAATAATGCAAATAAACTCTTGATTGAAATTGAACCTTGGATACTTTGTTGCTTTTTTCTTATGATGAGAAATTACATGAAATATTTTACTAATTTTTTTTTTTTGAATAAATAAATTAAAATCTAGGGCAATAATACAAAACATTGAGAAAATTTCAAAAGAAAGAAAAAAATACTCTAATCATAAAGTTTTGTTCTTTATTACACCTGATGGTTATTTAAGATTTTGTTGTTGTTCCAAGCAAAAACCTTTTGTTAGGAGCAAAATATGAAAAAGTCGAAGTACAATTTTTTAAAAAATTACAACTAAATTTCATGAAAAGGAATGAAAAAAAAAAAAAAAACGAACTGATGAAAATAAAGTATGAAATGAATTATTTATTGAAAGTTTGAATAAATAATTTATTGAAATCAGAAAAAAATTTTTTTTCTTTAAAATAAGGTAAGATTTAAATAGTTTTTGTTGTTGTTGTTTATTTATAAAAATGTTGTTGCTTTTGTGTGAATCGATGTTTTTATTACATAATATCTTTTGATAGTGCCTACAAAAAAAATTCACTTAATTTGCATCATTATTTTCTTTTAAGAAAAAAATTCATACTCCTATTATTTTTTTAAATTTTGAACAAATTGTGATAAATCATATTCTTCTTCATATTGTTTATCCTCCCATAATTCTGGTAAATTATCAATAACATTTTTCATTGATATACCACCACTACTGTTACTACTTGAACCACCACAATTACTGTTATTTCCTAAACGATTATTAATATTCGATGATGATGATGATGAACCATCTTGATTTCGTGTTTTTTTATTATTTTCATCTGATAAATTAAATAAATCTAATAATTTATCAGTACCCATTGTTTCCATTGATGCATTATCTGCACTAACAATTGTATTTGCTGTTAAAATTTTAAATTTTTGTAAACCCATTATTTTTTCTTCAAGTGATTTTTGTGTTATTAAACGATAAACATTAACAACTTTACGTTGACCGATACGATGTGCACGATCCATTGCTTGTAAATCTTTCATTGGATTCCAATCATGTTCAACAAATATAACAGTATCGGCTCCAGTTAAATTAAGACCTAAACCACCAACCTGCGAAACAAAAAAAAAAAATTGAAATTAGTACTTAAGTATAATTAGTTCTCAACAAACATTAAAAAATTACAGGTTAACTTTTAAGTCATTACCTGTGTTGTTAAAAGTAGTACATCAATACTTGGATCATCATTGAATTTTGTAACAATTTCATGACGTTGTGATGCTGGAACAGAACCATCTAAACGTAAATATGAAACAGCTGGTAAATGTTTTCTTAATAAATCCTTTTCTACAATATCTAACATTGCTTTTAATTGACAAAATATTAAAGCTCTATGTTGATTAACAGAAAATATTTCATTATTGCTATTTTCTACACCAATGCCACAATCAAGTAAAAGTTGTCTGTAAAAGAAAATAATTAATTTTAAAAAAAATCCATCAATAACTTAAATTTTTGTTTTTAATACTTTAAGGCTGGTAATTTAGCAGAATGTTCAATATCATCTAATGATCCACAATTTTGTGCTATATCATGTTGAATTCGTTCATATTCAGGATGATTTCTTGTTAATACCAATTTTGGATGATTACAAACATTTTGAAGGTAACGTAATGTTTGAAATATATGAGTTTTTTTGTTCATATTTTCACCACTTAAATTTTCAATACAATCTTTAATTTCTGAATTTAAATGTGTTTTACTGAAATCTTCATATAAACGTTCTTGTAATGGACTTAATTCACAAAGAAGATCTTGTGTAATTTTTGGTGGTAAATCAGTAAGGACATCTTCTTTGACACGTCTCAAAAGGAATGGTAAAACTTGTCGATGTAATGCTTCCATTGCTAATACACCAGCTTCTTGTTCTTTTGACGAACTTTTTGGATCACGACTAGCTAAAATTGGTCGACTATAACGCATCATAAATTGTTTTTCAGTACCTAAAAATCCTGGCATTAAAAAATCAAATAATGACCATAATTCTAGAACATTATTTTGAATTGGTGTTCCTGACAGTATTAAACGATGATTTGCTTTTAATGCTTTAATAGCTTTTGAACTTTTCGTTTTTCCATTTTTAATAATATGACCTTCATCGAGAACACAATAATTCCAATGTACTGAACTGAAAAAATCGATATCTTTTCTAACAGTATCATAAGATGCAACAATTAAATTGCATGGACCAACTTTTGAACGTAATTTTTCACGGCCAATTGGTAAACCAACATAATGAAGAGGACTTAAAAATCCTGATGGAAGGAATTTTGCAACTTCATAAACCCAATGACCAGTTAATGTTGGTGGACAGATAACTATACTCGGTAATGCTGTTAAATTTTCTTTCATTCGTTGATGATGATCACCAGCAAGAATACAAATTGTTTGTAATGTTTTACCGAGACCCATATCATCGCATAGAATTCCATGTAAATTGTATTTATTTAAAAACCATAACCAATTTACACCAGCTTGTTGATAACTTCTTAATTCAGCATTTATTGAGACAGGAACTTTAAAATCTGGAATCGTTTTTGGACAGAAAAGATAATCTAAGAATTCTCTATCTCTAGTTTTTCTAGCTTGTAACTCTTTCGAAGCTATTACACCATTACTACCGTTAGTGCTATCAAGTGGCATTAATTGTATAAGCGTAGCGAAACAATGAGTTGACATCAGTCTTACAGATTCATCAGAATCACTCATACGACCTATGATAGAGATAAAATGTGTAAAATTTGTGCAATAATGGAAAGAAAATAAAATATGTACTCACCTAACAAAGGGACGACTAGAAGTACTACATAAGGAACCATTCTAAATTGTAATTTCTCAACTATTTGATCGATTGCTTCTGCAGCACCTTGACGATAAATAACATGTTCGACAGTTTGTAATAACGGTATTATAAGTTCAACAACAAAATTCATTACACGGCAATCATCAACAGATGCCATCGTTGCTAAGCATCTCGAGACCATGTTACGAACCTGTAGAAAGTAAAATAAAATGAAAACTAGAAGTATAATTTTTTTTTATTAATGAGCCACGGCGTAGAGATGTGATATCCCTTTACTGCACTTAAAATTGCTTAGCGCTGGAGCATGAAGATTGAAGAAGATGGATGGGGAGCGGGGGGTCAAAATGTTCATTAAACTTACCGCTTTGAATGGATGTGTTAATAGAATTCCTAATTTTGGTAAAAGTTTAAATAATTCATCGTAAAGTGATGAATCAATATTTGGAACAGCAATTTCAATTAATTGTAATGACGTCACTAAATCGTTTGTTTCATCTTGATTAATTGTTTTTTGTTTTAATAATTTTTCTGAAGATCCTTCACATGCATTTATAATTTTTTCAACATTATTAAACATTATCGTCCATAAAATTGGTATTTTAACTCCTAATTTTGGACCGAAATATTTACATATCTCTTTAATTGCAAATGTTGCTCCAATACGTTGAATTCGATATAATTTTTTAGACTAAAAATAAAATTAAATAAATTTTTTTTTATAAATTTTACAGTTTCGGAAAAAAAATTAACTTACTCCATCATCAGTATTTACAACATCTTGCATTGAAATCTCATGTGAAGATGGTCTTCCTGGTCCTCTTTGAAAATTTACTCCACCACCATTACCTTCTCCATTCATTTTTTGTTGATTTGTTAATGTTAAAATACCATAATATGGATCATTGTTTCCTTCATAAAGATTAAGTTCTAAAAATTCCTTATCTGGAAAATTCTATAGAACAAAACACAATAAACAAAAAATGGTTAAAATTAATTCTAATCTTATAGATATTTCAATAATAAAACTTACAATTTGTGGCGTAAAATCTGTATCACTTTTCAAAAGAGTACATAAATTTGTGACAATTTTATTAGTTGGATTTGGTGTTCTACTTGAAATTTGATCTAATAAATGA
Source organism: Bombylius discolor (assembly GCA_939192795.1). Classification (NCBI taxonomy): domain Eukaryota; kingdom Metazoa; phylum Arthropoda; class Insecta; order Diptera; family Bombyliidae; genus Bombylius; species Bombylius discolor. Next base: position 42,361,724 of record OW584238.1, on the reverse strand, counting down.
ACTAAATTTTCAGCTGAAATTTGCTGTAATAATTCACATTCTTCACGTTTTATTGATTCCATAATTGGTTTTATAATTGGATTTAATTTATCTGGTAAACAATTTAAACAAACTATAGCTCCAGCTAAAGATGCCTGTGCACTTATATTATATTCATTTTGTTCAGCACTTGTTTGTTGAAATGAATTTTGTAAGCCACGTCTTCTATCTTCTAATAATTCAGAAATTTTTGGTTTTAAATTATATTTTTCCTTTAGATTTTCTGTCATTGTTGTGCTTAACGTTTGAATTTGATCAAGTGTTAATACATTGCAATTATCAAATTCAATTAATGGTACTTTATATTGTTTAAGAGTTGCAATAAAATCTCGAGCTTCCTGTAAAAGTCTGTAAAAGAGATAGAAAATGAAAATTAAATCTTGAAATCTTAAAAAAGAAGAAAAAAAATTTTTACCTTGTAAACGAAAGTGCAACTTCATCATAATAAACATATTCCATGACACAGTATTTTAATTTTTCTTGCAACTGTGGAGGTCCAGGTCTAGCTGAAGGGTCAGCTAAAGCCCAAAATGAGATAATCATACCACAAACAAGTCTCTGAAGTGCTGATCTTGATTGCAAATGACCTAACAAAACTTTTGTATAACAATCGACAGGACTTTCCATTTGTGGGGAATAAACAACACCTGGTGCCGGTTGAACTAAGTATTGAGATAAAAATCCCAAAATCCGTGCAGCATTAATTCGTGCTTTCATATAATTTTTTTCTCGAATTTCAACTGGTGTTGCTTCATTTCCACCAAGAAAAAGTTTTTGTTGAACCCCACTACAACCGCCCAAATCATCACCACGTGAACGTTTTTCCTTTAAGAAAAAAAAAAAAATAAATAAATGAAATATAAATTAAATCATTTTATTTCAATTTTTATTTACTTTGCTCCCTTGTAGTGGTTTTGAGAAAATCAATACCGAAGGATCGAAAGCTAAACGTGCTGGTTGCATTGCCATACAAATCCACGGAGAAACAAATGGACAAGATGCATGAAGTAGAGCCGATAATTCTGCATTACGAACAAGATTAAACCACACTTCCTTACAAAGTTCTTGAATATCTTCATTCGGTTCGACTAGAATTCGTTGATAAACATGTCTGAGAGCCTCTTGTAAAAGAGGTGCTTCCCAATCTTTAACACCGAAATTTAATACTAAGTTTTTCGAATCGAAATTCATTTTCACTTGATTTGTTATATTACTGCTACTTGTTGCAACAATGTGATATAAATTATTTTTATCTGTCTTTTCTTCTTTTTTAATAGCATTTTTACTATCTGTGAGTGTCTTAAGAGTACGTAAAGTTGATTTTCGTACAGAACTAGTGCTATGACTTAAGAATGGCCACAGTCTTGGTATTAATACAGTCATTGGTTCCATTCTAAATCATCAAAAAAAAAAATAAAATGTTTTTGAAAAGTTATTATAATAATTAACATCTGTAAATTCTTACTGAATCCATTGTGACGCATCTGGTAAACATAAAATAGCCGCTAATAAACCCATAAAACTATTACATGCTGATGCTAATTCATCTTGATCTAATAATAAATCCCATAACATTTTAACTATACTTGATACTTGACTGGAATTTAATAACTTTGGTAACCAACTAGCAACTGGAATTAATGTTGATGCAGCTACAGCTCCAACATCATCAACTCTATCAAATAATCCCATTAGAATATCATTTATTGTCAGTGAAAGAAATTGCTGAACAAGATCCTCTCGAACAACAAGCATATATTTGAGACCTAATAGACCACCATGTCGTACTTCCCATTCATTTTGTTTTATTAATTTTAATAAAATTTTCACAACTTCATGAATTTTATCAGCTGACATTTCTTTTAAGACAGTTCCTAAAACTTGAGAACATGTTTCACGTACAGGTGCTACAACTTGATCAGAAACAAAATCACCAAAACGATCTAAGGAGAGTACACAAAGTAAACGGAGAGCTGCATCTTCTAACCAAATATCATGATAGTATTCCATCTGAAAATTAGGAAAATAACAAAAAAATTAATTCAAAAAATTTTGTTAAATTTGAATCTTTCTTAGTACCTCTTCTTGTATCATTCCCAGACACTTTCCTCCCCCAGAAGAATGAGCATTCATAAGTTCCCTTAAAGCAGTTGCAGCTCCATGTCGTGTTTCCCATCGTGGATTGAACAAATCCACATATAACCGTGAACAAAATTGTTCTAGTGGCCATTTTTCAGCTTCACACCATGATCCAGTTCCATCGGGTACCGGTTCTAAAGAAAATTTTAAAATAAGTTTATAAATTTTCGACTTTAGACTAAATTCAAATATTTACCATCCAAACTGTAAAATATTTCAAATTTTGGTCCTTCAGTAACTTTAGCTTTTTTCAATTCAGGTTCATCAAAAGATCCATTACTAGAATTACTACGATTAAAACTTCCTGAATTTCCAACAGTGTTTGATATATTCTGTCTTGCTTTCCTTTTTGCTCTATTAATTTCTCTACAGCTTAAATTTTGTCCATTACCTTCAAAATTTGGAGTATGTGGTTGTTTGATTTGAAGAATATCTTGAACGGGAACCTAAAAATAAATTTTTTAATTTTAAAAACTGAAATTTTTTCAATTTAAATGATAATTACTACCTTTTGTTGATTAATATCTGATGTTGAACTTTGATGTTTCATATCATCCAAAGTAACTAAATCGTTCAAATTGATTCCAAGTTTTCCAGCTTGTGCAATTCCAAGTTTTTCATTTAACAATGCTTTTTGTCTCATTAAACGATCACTATTATTCGATTCGTTATCATCATTGAAATCAAATTCTGTACCTTCAGAGCCCATTAATCTCGCACCTTTTTGAAGTACTTGTGACAAATCAAATTTATTGAAAGTTAAAAATGCTGTTTCATCAAGAAATATTTTTTTTGTAGTTTCTTCTAGAATTAAAAAAAAAAAAAGTAAATTCTTTAATATTTGAAAATTTTGATATTATTAATATGTAGATAAGTACCTGATTTTATATTTTTCGGTAATGGATTCCATTTTGGTACATTACTTAATATTGCTTCAACTGCTTGTGCAGCTGCAATACGTGTATCCCATGATGAATTATGTAAATAAGTGATTAAACGATTCAATAAATTGTGTAATTCATGTGGATGTAATTTTTGAACTTCACCAATTTGTTTAGCTGCAGCACGACGTGTTACTGCTGATGAGCCAGATTCAAGAAGTATAAAAAGTCGATCTAATCTGAAAAATAAAAACTTAATGTAAACATTTTTTTTTTAAGAAAAGAAAAAATTAAATTTAAATACCTGGAGGTCATATTGAGTTTCTGTTTTTATTTTGGATAATAAATGACCTAGAAAAAAATTTGAACAAATATATATTTTAATAGGTACATATATGTATTTAACAAAGTTTTTAAAAGATGTTTTCGATTTAAGAATAAATGAATAAAGGAAGTTAAAAATAAATGAATATGTATCGCAATCAGAATGCATTTTTTTTTTTAAATACTTCATTTTATTATCATTTTGTAATTTTATCAAAAATTCTATGTAAGCTTGTCACCATAATTGCATAAATGTTATCTTAAATTTTTTAATTTCCTTTCTCTGTGTATTTCTAGAAATTATTATTTTCTAAATTTTTTCAAGCAATCGTAAGTCTGTCTAATCAATTTTGTTTTACAAAATACATACATACATATTTTCTTATTTTTAAATTATATCTTTGCCTGTTGCAATCAGAATGTGATTATGCATTTTGCATGAATTTATAAAACTAACTACATTGTTGCTAAAATATACTTAAAATATTATTGAGAATATATATATTTGTGATTAAAAAAATGAATTAAATGTCCCATTCATGACTATAAAAAAGCTTTCACATGTTTTAGTGATAAGAAATAGCTAGGTGAAATGTCAAGGCATCTATACAGCACTATCATACCACACTTATATTAACTTTTTTTTTTCAATTGAATAATTATATAGAAACATTAATATATAAAAGCTCGAACAGGTAATACCAAAGAAACTTAAATACTTACATATAGATTTTTCAACCACGTACTAAAGCAAGAAATAATTTTTCTCGCATCGACTATCAGTGATGCATCCCATAAGCTTTTAATTTTTATTCGTTACTTTATTTTCGATAAAGAACATTTTAAAATTTAAAATAAATTTCGAATGTTTATATTCATTTTCGAAACCATTATGTTTTTTTATTATTCATCGGACATAATATGATTAACCATTGATACGCATTTGTTGTTGCTTTTTAATGTAAAAAACTGCACAGTCACAACAATAATCAGTATTATTGTATAAGTTGTATATGCGCGAATATGTATACATATATATGATAGGGTATTGTAGCGAGTATACGTACATACTCGTGTGTAGCCTGTACATTAGTTATCATACCTATATTATTTAGTTGTTGTTTTTGCTACAGCAACTGTAATTTTTTTTTTAGGTTTTTTACCAAGTAGGTATACACATTCATTCATCATTGTGTTTATGCAATTCTAAAAATTATTCAGCAAAGCAAAATTTAATTTTTGTTTAGTGTTCAATAGTGAAGCAACAACTTTTTCCACCACTCTCGTAATATAGCTAAATACATTTTTGAGATTTTTTTTGATTTCTAATTTTTCTTAGGAGTATCAGTTATTTTCATAACTATTTTCAATTATTACAAATTTTGTTTGTTATTTTCAAGATAGGTACTTCTTATTCTTTTTGTTGACACAAATTAGTTATTTTCATAACTATATCAGACTTAGATTCAAAATTATTGAATATACATATATACATTTTTTACAAAACTATTCAATTTTTTTAAATAAAAAAATATGAATAGTAAAAAATCTGATAAAAAGGTATGGGGTGTGAAATGTGAATTATCATTTTGCGGAAATACTAAAAGGAAATTTCCATCAATGAAATTTTTAAAGTTTCCTCCTAGAAATACAGATATCTTTGAAAAATGGATGAATATTTTGGGTCTTTCTACACCACCAAAAGCTAAAAATGCATACCTATGTGAAAATCATTTTGCTGCTGGTACTTATAATAACCGAAAAAGAAAAAATGTAATTCCTTCCTTAAATTTATCTCCTATTGTTGAAGAAAATCAAGGTAATTCCGTGGAAAATTCTAATAGAATTTCGTCAGAAAGTTCAGCAATAGTGGTGAATTTCTCTGGAAAAACGTATTCGAATAAAAGAAATAATGATCTTACATTTGAAGAATTTGCAAAAATGGATCCTTATGAATACAAGGAAGAAGATTCATCAATCATGGGTAAATGTGAGGCGTGCAAAAAGTCTACAAAGGCAGTTCAATATTATAGGAACTTTTTAGAACTTTAGGAAAAATAAAGTGTTCACTTTGTGAACAAGTTTTAAAAAAAGGAGGAAATGTAATAGTATTAGAAGACCCATCTGAACTTTTTATTTTTCATAAAAATTTTTCAGCACCTACAGAATTTTTCTTTAAAATATGCAAAATCTATTCATGCTCTTTTCGGAAAATTTTTAACGAACAACCTAGCAAACTTTCCATAAAAAATCTTATTAAATTAGAATGCATTAAAAAAAATAAAAACAAATGATGAGCTTCAAAATATTTTTGCCGAAAATAATCCCTGCTATGACCATCACATTAAAATTTTAGATTATTTTGTTTTAGTTTTGCTCAGAAAAAACTGTTTGTGGAAAAATAATAGCATCAAAGAAAATTCTACAGCATTTTTTAAAAATCCTAAATTAAATATTTTAAATCATAATTAGATTGGAAAGATATTGTTTTATTTTTCAAATTAAAAGTCAAATTTTACATTCAAACTTTCATATTTTAAATCATCTTTGCCAATTTTTTGAAGAAAATGAATTACTTGTCATTTACACATTTTTTTACCTTCTCCTTAAAAAAAAAACATGAATGAACAACGTGGAAAAAATTGTAGAATTTTCATACATTGAAGATTTCTTTTTAAATTATTTTTTCATTTTTCAATGAATCATTTAATGAAACCATCTGAAATTAAAGTCCCAATATCACTACGACACTAGAGGTATTTACAAATGCTTGAAAATATGTAAATACATACATATTATGTACATATATAAAAATTAAAACAAAATGTTTAATAATAATACAATGTAAAAAATAACAAAGATTACAAAAAAATGAAATAAAAATTTTCTCTCATGTTATAGGTATAAATTATTCAATTTAATTTATTCCTGCATACCACACACGAGTATGTACGTATACTCGCTACAATACCCTATCATATATATGTATACATATTCGCGCATATACAACTTATACAATAATACTGATTATTGTTGTGACTGTGCAGTTTTTTACATTAAAAAGCAACAACAAATGCGTATCAATGGTTAATCATATTATGTCCGATGAATAATAAAAAAACATAATGGTTTCGAAAATGAATATAAACATTCGAAATTTATTTTAAATTTTAAAATGTTCTTTATCGAAAATAAAGTAACGAATAAAAATTAAAAGCTTATGGGATGCATCACTGATAGTCGATGCGAGAAAAATTATTTCTTGCTTTAGTACGTGGTTGAAAAATCTATATGTAAGTATTTAAGTTTCTTTGGTAATACCCAAAAGTAATTTATGCTCGTAAAAATTCGTTATCTACTCCACTATCACAACGATTCGCTAAAATCTCTTATTTTTTTATAATGTACACACATATTTGTGTAATTATCATCGCACCTGGGTCATAAAAGATATATATAATAGTTTTTTGTCGAATTATGAATGTAGTGATTACTTAAAAATTACAATCCCAAAAAAAAAAAAAAGAACGAAGTCTAGCAAAGTACATAATTTAAAATTTTTGTTGAACTATTAGGCTACCATTTAATGAAACAAGAATATTGAATCTTTGTAAAAAGTTCAATTAAAAACTTTTTTTTTTTAAAGTAATAATATATACATTTTCAAAAATCAAATTTAAATAGCATTAATAAATAATATGTATGTAATTAATATTGTACAAAGAAACATTTAAATGAGGTTATTGAGGGGATGAAATAAAAAAAAGAATTCAACGTCAGCTAGTACTAAGTAAGCCACATAATAAGTAAAAAAAAATCAATAAATTGTAGTCATAATTTTTGGGTACATTTTTTTGTACATTATTCAAGTATTCTTCAACTGAAAAATCAAATAGAAATTTTATTTATATAAAAATAATAATTAAAATGTCCGTACAGATTATACTTTTTTATTTTTCAATTAATTTGAAAGTAGTCTAATCTCCATTGCTCTCTTTTTTGACGACGATGATAATGAACTTTTTCGTGGTTTTTGTAGAACTTTTCTTCTTCTTTTCTTACAATAAAAAAATTAATAAAACCTTTTTTTTTCAAAATCTTCTTTCACTTATTTTCACTTTTTTATATACTTTTGATGTATGAAATGATTATTATATTTATTAAAAATTTTGAAACGAGCATAAAATTGCCCGTAATTTATGAAATTTAGCACTTTTCCAGGGAGAACCTCCATGTTTGAAACTCAAATTTATATTGACACCGTGTCACTTTTTCACCGTGATTTTAATGTAAAGCAGTGCTGTCGTTTGGGATTTTGAAATAGTGGTACACCGGCCTATAAAATAGGGAGTATCTGTATGTCACAAAAAAAAAGGAGTACGTTGTAGAAAACAACAAACTTATAAAGAATATTAGGTTCGAGTTCGACGAAAGTGCTTTATCCAAAAAGCAAAAAAAAAAAAACGAAAACTTATTTCTTATGAAAAATTAAATTATAGTTTCTTATGAAAATTGAGGTACTTTATCCAACAACCAAAATAAACCTCTTTACTTTCTTATGAAAAAGGGAGTACCAAACTAAAAGGAGGTTATTAAAATTGGGGTAAAAATATTCCGATTGAAGTCTAACGACAGCACTGATGTGAAGTCTAATGGAACTGCCAGATGTGAAATATTAATTTAGAAAAGAAATTATTAAACTTTAATTTTTTTAAATTTTAATTTTTAATTTAATTAATTTTAACGTAAGCAATAAGAATCATTTAAAATAATTATGAGCAAATAATGTACAAAATTCGTAATTTTTGATGTTATTTAGATATGAAAACAGTCAAATTCACCACGAGTTGAATCTATTAACAAAAATCCAATAAAAAATAATTTCCGGTTGATATTCATAAATCATAACAATGATGAATATGAAAAAATGATCGTTGTACATATTTTACAATTGAAAAATGCAAATTGAATTTTCATTCAAAACCATAAAAAATGCTTTGAAAAGATGATGATCCTGAAGAATGTTGATAAAAAGAAAGAAAATTTCTACATGAAAAAAATTTCAGAGATAAAAACATTTTTTTTATACATATTCTTTTTTTTTTTTTTAATTTTCAAAAAAAATATTTGAAATTTTCGAAAAAGATACGTAATCTTTTTCTTTTATTTATTCGGTTATTTTTTTTGTTAAAAAAAAAAAAACAAGCGAAATTTTTTTTATCAAAAAAATTTTGAAACTTCAATACAAAAATTTTTCGAATTTTCGAAGTTATTTGTGAAAGCTTTCTCTGGAGTTTTCGGCAAAAGGTTTTTTTCGAATTCGAAGTCCAGGCGAAGTTTCTATTAACTTCTACTCCGCCAATCACCATTGATTTTTTTCAATTTTCTGTTACTTTTTGACAAACCTGAATAAAGTTCAAGGAATTGTATTCCACCGCCTTTCTTTGTAGAAAATACGGGTTAGGGGAAATATTTTTTTCAAACTCCTGCTATTTATAGTCAATCTTTTTATAAGTAAAAATCAAGAGTGGGAAAAATAAGAACAAGAAAATAAAGTACGAAAAGTCTAATATTATAAGGTAGTGGTTTATTCATCATAATGGCCATTCAACCATGCGACTCACTATACTCGGTTTATAAATCGAAGTCAGTATTGTGCTTATGGAGGCAGTACCAGATTAGTTTCTGATAACTTAAAATATAAATTTTTTTTATAAATTGAAATTGAGATCTGATTACCCCCACAAGAGACAGATTTATACAAACGCAATGTAAAAGAATATAGAAAAGTATGTCTATGTCGCCTGTACTGACTTCGATTTATAAACCGAGTATAGGCTCTAAAGTCTAAACGAAACTTACTACAGACTAGACTGAAAAAACGCTTTCTCTGTTGATTTGAATTATCTGTTTGTAGAAGTAAAGTAATATATTCTTTTAAATTTATTATTATTTATTGTTTTTCTTTTTTCTTTCATATAACTTTTATCTTATTATTTAATATTTATAATAATATTGTATTAAACCGCATCTAAATATAATTTGTATCTTTTTTTTTAAATATTTTAAATAACTTATAATTGATTTTTTTTGTATATAATAACTTTGTTTCATTTATTCAATTTTTTTTTCCATAATTTATAAATTAAATGTTATAATGTACTGTAATAATAGCTTAAGTATTACAAATTAATTTATATTTAATTATTTTATTTGTTATCATTGTTTTTTTATTTCTTTCATGAATTTTATATTTTAAAATAATAATTTCAATTTCATATGATTTCATTATATTCTTTTAGAATATTTGATGTACGTTTTAATTATTTGTTTCTTAATTTTTTGTTTTTTGTTTTCTTACACAATAACTAAACTATTTTATGAACAAAATTTGTAAAACTCTACACAATTAGAAAAGAAAAGAGAGTTTAAAAACACACAATAATTAAATATTGTTTATTTTATAATTATTATTATTTTCTTTTTATTTTACATTAATTTTTTCAAAAATAAATTCTAATGATTTACCTTATTTTTATACCAATTTTAAATAAATTATTTTTTAAAATTTTTATTAATCTAATTAAATTTTTTCTTTTTGAAAATGTATAATATGCACAATTTAATTTTTATTTTCAAATTCTAATTTAAAATTAAAATACATTTTTCAATTAATTTTTTTTTTCAATTTTATTTAAATTTTTTGCTTTTTTTTTAAATTCAATTTTCTTTACTTTTTTTTTCCACATCGTCCAGTAAATTCGACTTTTAAAATACTTAATTAATTTTAATAAAAAAAAAAATAAATGAAAATAATTGTAATAGTAATAATAAAAGGATTAATAATTGTTTTGATATTTATAAGTGCAGTGGCAGTTTAAAAAAATTGCTTTTTTAATTTAATTTTCGAAATATTGCTTCAAAATTTGAATTATTTAAAATATTGATACTAAAGTATTTGATAGCTCTGCTTGCTAACCATACGCAAATATACATGTTAATTGCACAAATGTTAGTGTTTAAATCCGTCATATGAATAAATTAGATTTTTAATGAATTTACTGGTTCGCATTCCACTTAATACTGTATCGGTATGTATGATGGAAAAATAATCTACGAAACTTGAGTTAACTTGCGTAGGCCCTAAGTTAACATACCAGCAGAGATGTGTTTCACTGCTGGTACAGCATTTTTTTTTATTTGACTGATTTTTCCAATTATGTATTTCGAAATGTTTTTTACCAGTCATCCATGGAAAACTAATTTTTTGGCCACTGAACAATAGTTTTTTGATTTTTTTTTGTTTGTGATACAAGTTTTTATCGGTACATATTTTGAATTTGAATAGATAATTTGATTAAAATTACGTTTCCATGTCAAAAATAACGTTTTGAATTTCGAATTTACTGGTTCTTTTTTTTTTTTTTTCATAAACAAAAGAGAGTTCCAATTAAGTTCATTATAAATTATTGTTTTTTTCAAATTAATACAAATATTGCTTTTTTTTTGTTCTGTTTCGTCCTAAAAGCCTTATTGAATTTTTTTTGTTTGCTTTTTAATTTAAATTCATTTTATTATTTTTTTTTTTTTTTTGATTTAGAAAGATTTTTAAATTTCTACATAGAGATAATAATGAAACTCATTAAAAAAATATACATAATTTATACCATTCGAAATAATTAATTATGATGATGAACTGATGTACGATATTATGTTTTTGTTTTATTTAAAAAAATATGTGAAAAACGGATAATTGATAAATTAATCACTAAAAAATCCATTTTTTTTTCTGCAGTTTAATTTGTGTTGTTTTTTATTTAAAAAAAAAATTATATGATATTATGTTTTATGCATTTTTGTATATGTTTTTTTGTTAGTTTTTTTTTTTTCACACTAATTATACGTATATATTGTTTTGTTTTGTTTCTTAATTTGTATCATATAAAAAGACAATAAAACATAAATATAATGTGTATAATAAATACAGTATAGAACAACAGTTTTTGTTTTTCTTATATTTTAATTTTTTCATTATTATTATTATTCTTTTTACTTACTTTTAATTAATATTTTTTCTTTTAAATTTTCTAATACACATTTTATTTTATTTGCTTTTTGTTGTCGTTTTTTCTTAAGTACATAATATTTATGTATTTTCTTTTTCATTTTTATTTAGCTTAAAAACATTTAATTAAAAGCACTTTATGTATTTTTTTTTTTGTTTGTTCATTTAAATTATTATTCTAAGTATTTCATTTTTTCTTTGCTTTCTAATTCTTAATAATCTTTTTAACAAATACATTTTTTTTTTCTTTGTCTTAACTTTAAAATATGGTATAACACATTTTTTTTGTTTGTTTGTTTTTATTTTCTTAAAATTTAGAATTTTGAATCGAAACGTTCATAATTTTTTTTTTTGTTTGTAAATATAATTTTTCTTTAAATTCTTTTTTTGTTTTTGTTTTCTTTAAAATTTTCAAAATGGTTAATTTATTTTTAAAATATTTTAATTTATTTTGTAGCCAAAATTTTGTTGAGCCAAAAAGTTTGTATATTTATTTTTTTATTTTTCTTTTATTTCATTTTAGATAGTTTTTTTTTCCAAAATATTCTACCCAGAAAAAATTGTAATATTTAATTTTTATGTGTGTGTTATTTGTTGTTATTGTTGATCGATTGTATATTTAATTATTATTAAGTTAATATTTAGAAATGAGTTTTTTGTTTTTCTCACATTTGTAGAAAATTGTTTCTTTATTCGTTTTAAAATTTAAAATTCTTTCGAAAACACTTACTCTCTGTCATTCTCAATCTCAATTCATTTTAAATGGGAGTAAAAGAAATATTATGAAAATTTTGAATGAACTTACTCGTATTTATTTATTTTATTTTATTTTTTTGTTTAAAGTAAAATTTAAAATTTTTAGAGCACCTTCAGGGATATATATATGTACATATGTATATATGTATGTATGTTATTAATAATTGAAATTAAATTAAAATTTTTTTAATGGAAATTATGAATTTTCATATTAAAAAAAAAATTATGAAAAATGTTGTTTTTATTGGTCTTGGTTTTAAACTTTTTTTTTTTTTTAAAGTAAATTATTGAATTAAATAATGACATTTACATTTTTTTTATATATATTTTAATTAAGAATTAAAATAAAATAAAAGTGACAGGTAAATCAATTTCTCGTTCGAAATTTAATTTCAACGAAATTCACAATAGACACGATTATTTTGTAATTTAATTAATTAATATGCTTTTTGCTCTGTAAATGTTTTTAGTATATTAGTTACATATATTTAATTTTCTGTATTTTTTTTTTCATTATAAATTTATTTATTAATTATTTTTTCAAGATATTTCATTAGATATTTCCTGTTTTATTTATTTCTTAATCATTTTTAAATTGTTTTTTTTTTCTTGTAGAATAATATTTATATGTAATATCTTAATTGGGGTTCACAATTATTATATAATATTTTGGGCTAATTAAATATGTAGTTACATTTAAAGCATTTTTGAAAGAGTCAGGGGACACAAAATAATTTTTTTTTTCTATATTTGTAATACATATTATGTAATTATGATTGGTGCCTTTTTTTTTGTAATAAAAAATATAAAATATAAAATTTATAAATATGAAAAAAATAAATTAAGAGTGAAAGTTTAAGAAAGATATTGAGCAATGATTATAAAATCAAACTTGAATTTGAAAAAAAAAAATGGTTTTGCTTCTCAAGTTTTTTCGTGAGCTTATTTCAGTTATAAATCTTGGTAATGCCTTTCTACTATAATTTTAATGAAACATTTTCAAATTAAGTTATTTATTTAAAATATCAAAATAAAGCATTTCTCTATTGAAATTATTTTATGTTTTGAGATGTCCTTTTTGTCGCTAATTTAAAAATATCATTTTTGCTGTTTTGATTTTATGAATCAAGAAATCAGTGCTGCCGCTTTACATATTTTTTTCATTTAAATTATTTGATAATTTCATTGTATGTAAACTAAGTGTTCATAACTAAGATATGATTAAAAGTCAAAATTAAAAGTGACGATGAATAAGAAAAATAAATTTCATTTAAGAATTACTTGCTAAATGTCAAAAACTCACATGGTAACACATTTTTTATTCTTTTTTAAAATTTACAGTAAAAGAAATTGAAAGTAGTGAAAGCTTGCAGGACTGACGCAAGATTTCCTTGCAAGCTTGATTTTATGAAGTCTTTAATTTGCAATATTGATTGTATGAAACTTTTGAATTTTTGAAAATTGCCATTATTTTATGTATGAAATTTCATAAAATTTTTATATTAATCAATAAAAAATGAATTGAATTTATGAAATCAATTACTTTCATTGCTCAATACACAGGCAAAAAAAAAAAAAAAAATAAAAAAATAAAAATAATGGAAAACAACACATAAACTAAAGAATCTAAAATTATTCAAAATTAAATAATACGAGTAATATTAAAAAAAAAAAATCAAAAACTCAAAAATAAAATAAAACAATTTAATATATATTTTCATACAAATTTTTTTACGTACATTTTATAATTATTATATTATTATTATTTTTTTTTTGTCTGCTTATGAATTTCGGTATGCAATTATTATACTTTTATTAATATGTATTTATTTTTTTTTTCTCTATTTTATTGTTTTATTTTCCTGTTATTTTTAAAATTTTTGTTCTTTTTCTGTTTTTCTTTTAATTTCAAGTTTCAAATTTCAAATTTATTTTTTATTTGTGTTTTCTTCTAAAAATATCATGTCACAAATTTACTTTATTATTTAAAATACCTGAAGCTTGTAGTAGTAGTAATAGTAGCAAATAGTATATATATGTATATGTATGTCTTATATATTATACTGTTTTTCATTTTTCATAATTATTTTATTATTGTATAATTTTTTGTTTATTGTATAATAGTAGATTTTTGTTGTTGTTGTTGTTGTTGTTGTAATTGTGTTCGTATAGGTTTTATTATGTTTTATGTTCTATATGTTAATGACAATTAATTTTTTCAAGCACATTTTTCTATTTTTAATATTATATATTGTTTATTATTATTATTATTATTATTATTTTTTAATATATTGTGTGTATGTTGGTTTTTTAAGAATTTTTAGATTTATTTTTTATTATATTGTATTTTTTTTTTTAAATATTTGCTGGCTATTTAAAAAAGTTATTTTTATTTTGTAATTGTTCCAACAGATATTGCATATGTTTTTACTCTAATTTGTTATAAAAACATTGGAAAACAAAAAACAAGTTAATCTGAAAGTTTTTATTTGATAATTGATTGTAAAAAGAACAAAATATGATTATTTTAAACTTACTTTAGTTTTATTTTTTTTTACTTATTTTTTTATTTGTGTATAAACTTTGAATATTAAAAAAAAAAATTAATAATAATCAAAAAACAAGACATATAGTGTGCCTGAGAGATAACTAATAATATAAATTGTAATTAAAATTAAATGAATTATTGTATTTTAGTTTATTTTTTATTGCAAATTATAATTGATTGATTGATAGAAATTTTTTTTAAATAAAGAAAACGTGAAATGAAATAAAATATTTGTGTGTATAAACTATTAACGGATGATTACAAGTTTTTCTTATTCGTTTTTTTTTATTTTTTGAAGAAAAAAAAATTTTCTAATTTAAAATTATTTTGGCACCTAATATTTAATACATAACATTGAAATTGCAAAATTAATTAAATTTATATTGGAAAAAAAAACAGTACATTAAATTAAAATAGGGAAATTTTTACATAAAAAATAAATCTGGTCACACTTTTATTGGGATTGTAAAAAGTTAAATTTCAATTGTTGTTACAATTATTATTTAATTACTTTACATATCAAGAAATTTTTTATATCGAAATATACAAATAAATATTTTTGTGTGAATAGATTTAGACTTTAATTTATAGAAAAATGAGTAAATTGAAATTATACTTATTTTGAATTCATGCTGGTTTTTTTTTCTAAAGAATTTTCAAAAACATTTTAAATAATTAACAAAAATTTAAATATTTTCTTTTTCACAACACAACCCAATAAAAGTTATTCGACATTTTATTTAAAAAAAAAAACAAACTGAAAATATATATTTAAATTAAAGTGAAAAATTTATGTTTAAAAAAAAAGTAATAGTAAAACATAATAAAATTAAAAAAAAAAATTAAAAAATAATAATAGTCAAAGAAATATTAGAGAGATAATGAGAATGTGTATACAAATTATTTTCTAATTTAAAAAAAAAACTAAAAAATAATAATTAAAAGAAACATAATAAAATATAATTAATTATTAAAAGGTAATTTTAATTACAATTAATTAAAATATGTATATATATATATATACATATATAAATTGCATCATAATTGTATACAATTTGAAATATATTAGAAAAAAAAATTTTTTCATGAGTGTTTTGGAAATTGACTTAAATTTTTTTTTTCTAATTTTATTTTTTATTTGTTTATTGATTTATTTATTCTACTAGAATTTAAAAACTATTCATGTATTTTATTAATAATAGAGAAAATAATAATAATTATTATTATTTACCTTTAAAATAATCATTCTTAAACTTTTTTGTTTTTTTTTTTTATTTTTGCATATATTTTTTCTTATAATGTATTTTTATTATTCTTTTTATTTTTTTCATCTTTAATTTAAAATATCTATATACAGAGAGTAAACGCAATAAATTCTTTTTGTTTTTTTTTTCTAAAATTTTATCAACTATTTAAAATTAAAAAATATATATATGTAATATATTTATATATAATTACTAATAAAAAAAATAATCATTATTTTCAATTTACTTAAAAATAAAATTGCATACAATAATAATATTTAATAAAAAAGTGATTTAAAAACAATTTAAAAACTAAAAACTAAAAATAATAATATATATGTATGTAAACATATTTTACTAAATTTACAACTACATAATTCTTATTTTTTTTCTTTTGATTTTAAAAAATAAAAATATTTTTAATAAAATTTGATTTACAATTTTTTTAAAATTAAAATTAAATAATCATTATATTTTTTCTCTCAAATTATTAATTGTGTGTATATATGTATATATGTGTGTGTGTGTATATATGTAAAACATTTTTTTGTATACATTTTAATAATACATATTTATAAAATCATTTCATTTTTTAATGTGCAATTAATTTCTTTTTTCTTGCGAATATTTTTAAAATTTTACAGGTTACATTTTTCTTTTTTTCTTTCAATAAAAATTTAAAATTTTATTTAAAAAAATAAAATTAAAATAAAATATTTGTATGTATGTAATAAAAATTTTGATTAGTTTTAAAAATAATTTTACTAAAAAATAATTAATAATAAAAAAACAAATTAAAATTTCAAATTAAAAAAAAAAAAATGTATTAAATTTAAATAAGATTAAAAATTCGAAACTAAAAAAAAAAAATATTTAACGAGAAATATTACATCAAAAATACATAAAGAAAATGATTTTTAATAATATATAGATATATATTAACAATTAACTAGTTATATTTTGTAGCTTGAAAAATTAAAGTGGAAAAGTACAGAAGAAAAAAAAAGAAAAGAAAAAACTTCACAAAATTATTCTAAAACATCAGTATTTTCTCAATACAACTAATTTTTACTAATTGATTGTGATGACAATTTACAAATTTTAATCTTTCTTCTTCTCTTGTAACAAATCTCAATTTTTGATGCTACAAAATATCACACATGTTAATAATTAATTTTTTTCAATTAAATAAATTTTTTTTTTGTATTTCACAAAATAAATAAGTTTTTAAAAAATTTCAATCTAATAAATTTTATAATCATGTCATTTTTTTTTTCCTCTTTATTTCGTTTTAATTTTTTTTCTTTTAAAGAGTCCTCTCATGTGTGAATTTCATAGGAATCAACGTTCGATATAAAAGTAATTCACTGTTTTTTTTTTTTTGTTTTTTTTTTTGTTAACAAATCATTTTTGATCAAAAATTGATTCCAATGGAATTTTCAGTCAAGATTAATTTCAAGAAAGGATCCTAAAAAAAAATACTTTAAAAAGTAAAAATAAAATTTTTTTTTTAAATTTCGTGTATGTAAATTGTATATTAGAACGTTTTTTTCTTTTGTTTTTGCTTTTTAGCCGTATTTTTCATATTTTTTAAGTTTAATTAATATTTAACAACAACAAAAAAAACTTGAACATAAAAACTGAAATAAACTGTTTACTGTCAGCCAGTTTTTCAATTTTCATTTTTAACCAAAAAAAATCTTTTTTCTGTTAATGAAAAATAAAATGTAAAACACATATTTTTTTTTTTTGCTTTTTAAAGAGTTTTAGCTTAAATCGAATTTAAAAATTTTTAAACAAAGCACAATATTTTGGTTCTTTAAAAAACATTCCATTTACTTTTATATACTTAATTTGAAAATTATCCGGTTAAATTTCAATTATTTTTATTTCTTGTTTAAATGATTTTTTTATTAACTTTTTATTTCAAAACTGTTTCATTTTATGATAAATTTTATCTGTTTTAAATCTAACACTTTAAAAAAATTATTTTAATTATTTGCTTGATGGAATTTACTATTTTATATTAATAAGCTTAGTTAATTTTATTATGTAAATATTATTTTACTTATCTATTAAAATCATAATGTATAGCTATTTTAGCGTATTTGTGTGTATCTATTGCTCTATTACTTTTTTTTTTTTGCGGTTCTATAGTAATGTATATATGTATTATATATATATTTTTTGTAATTGTAATAAAGTGTTTGTTTTCTATGTAAACGCCTGATTATGCATAGTTTTAATTTTAAATATTTTATTATTATTGTTACTGTTGTTGAGTTTGAATTTGTTGCTGCTGGTGATTTTGTTGAATTAGTTGTTCCCCTGAATGTGCTAAAAAAAAAAATTAAGGTTGTTGTAAATTTTTGGCAATTTCATTAAGAAAAAATAATAACCAACCTGTGGAAGTCTCAATTGGTGTGGTTGGACCAGCCGATTGAGGTGTGAAACCTG
The DNA here is from genome assembly GCA_939192795.1 of Bombylius discolor. Lineage (NCBI taxonomy): Eukaryota > Metazoa > Arthropoda > Insecta > Diptera > Bombyliidae > Bombylius > Bombylius discolor. The sequence goes on along the minus strand of OW584238.1, from coordinate 42,343,271 downwards.
TTTGTCCCATGCATTTTTGTCGTACTTCTCTAATTTTTAATTGCAAATCTTGTCTACGAGGAAATATGTCCCTGTGAGCTGCCTATAATATTTTGAAAATAAAAAATAAAAAATTTGATATTTTAAAAGATATACAAAAATTTAAGTTTTTTGTTTTTAATTACTTGAAAATTAATTGTTGCTTGTGATGACGGAAACATTCCATGTTCATTAAATAATTGTAAAACTAACTGTCGTCTTTGTTCGAGAATTTTTCTATGACCTTTTTCACTTGCTTCCTGACGTCCACTACCACCGCCAGCACAACTACCACCTCCACCACCACCGCCAACTGTACCACCAGTACCAGCGCTTTGTAAAGGTGTTTGTGGTGTTCGTGGTGATCGTCCTGTATTATCAGATTCCATTTCTGATGCCGCTTTAGAGAGAGAAAAAAATTAACAATTTTTACAATTTTGAATTTTATAATTAAAATAAAGCCGTTACCTCTCAGTTGATCAATATTAAAATCTGGACCAAAGAATCGTGAAGCTCCTGTATATGATGATGATGGAGTCGACGTCGGTATTGCACTACAATCTGAAGGTTCTTCGTCGCTATCTGTGAGTTTAAAGTAATTAATAGAAAATTGAAAAAAAAGATAATAAAAAAAACTTACGCATTTTTTGTAATGAATTTTTCTTTCGATAATTTGTACCATAAATTCGTGGTGATGATGGTACTGATATAGCACTTGGTGATTGACAATCTTCTGGCTTAAATTGAGGTAATGTTTGAAATTTCTTTTCGAAATCGACTTGTTTTAAAACACTGCAAATAAAATATGTGATTTTTTGTTTTTTTTTATTTTTTAATTTTTTTAAAATTTTATATACTCACTTGTCCATATCATCACTTTTGGTCTTTTTGAAAAATGATTTTTTTGTTGATGGTGAAATTTGATTTTGAAAATCTGTATCATGTGGAGTTATTGCTGAATTTGGAGTCGGTAAAACTGTTGATAATGATGAAGTTACAATTGTAGCTGGAGATGATGAAACTGTTGTTGTAGTTGATTGTTCAGTTGTTGTGCAAAATGTTGATGGTGTGGAAGTTTCCATTTTGGACACTAAAATTTATATAAAAAGAAAAAAAATATAAATTCCGACAAATTTCATAAATTTGAATTAATGAAAATTAATAAATTTACTCATATTTTGTCGCCTTTGTAATGGTGCACGTCCTAATTGAGCTGGAGTTGGTGCTAAAATAAACTTTTTTTCTTCTGTATCATCATCAAGAAGATCAGATTGTTTATCACCATCAGTATTAGAATTTTCGATTGTTGTAGATCTATTATCATTTGTTGTTGTAGTTTTTGGAGTGTTTGGTAAATTTTTATAGACAGGTGGTGACATTGATTTTTGTTGAGAATCTTTAAAATAAAAATTTTAAATGATATAAACCGAAAAAATTTCTTTTAATTTACCTGCTGTATAACTGTGTAATAAAATTGTATTTTGTGTACCAGCTTGTTTGATTACATATTGAACTTGTGTGGGTTGTTTCATATTTGCATTACGTTGATTCGTAGATTGATTTGAATTTGGTGTAGTTGTAAAAATTTGTTGTCTAGTACTTAAAACATATTTTTGATCATCAGATGACATTGGAAGGAAAGTAACCTATTGAAATTTTTTTTAATGAAAATTGCAATAAAAAAATTAAAATTTCAATTAAAAAAAAAAACAACAGAATAACAGAATTTTTTTTCCTTTAAATTACCTGTGGATTACTATTTAATGCAAACATTAATTGTTTCTGTCCAGTTAATTGATTTGTTGGTATTAAAGTTGCTGTTGCAGTAGGAGCATTTGATGATATTGTTCCTGTTGGACCAGTTGCAGTTGTATTGACAGTAGTTGATGCTGATGATCCTGTTACTGATGTTAATGTTGCTGGATTAATCATAACTATCGATTGATTTATTGAATTTTTATCATTCAAGAAAAGTTTTTGTAATTCTTTGTTAGTATTAGTATTAGCAGTTGTTATATTATTTATTGTATCGAAAACAATGCTATTATTATTATTGTTGTTATTATTATTGAAATGATAATTTATTATTTGATTTGGTTCTGATGTTGTAATTATAGCACATTTATTGTTAGAAATAGAAGAAGAATTAGAAGAGGAAATTAAAGAAGTAGTAGTAGAAGAAGATAAAGAAGAAGAAACATATGTTAATGGTGATGATGATGATAATGATGATGAATTAGATGTAGCAATTGTAGAAGATGATGAAGAACATGGTGTAGAAGAAGATGAAATATTGTTATTATTATTATTATTATTATTATTATTATTATTATTATTAGTACAATTACTAAGTTCTGAAAATGCTTTTTGTGTTAAAAGAATAAGCCCTTTCGATGATGGTATTATAGTCGCTTTTGTATGATTTGATAATGACGATGATGATAATGATTTGTTATCAAATTCCAGACTACCATTTAGAATTGTTGCTGTTCTTGTACCATTCATCTTTGTTGTATTTGCATTTAAAGCAGATGTTTCTAAAAGTATTGCTTCATACATTGTGGCTGGTCGTAATGATGATGAATCAACTGATAAAACTGTTTCAGTTGCGGTTGTTGCCGTCGTCATTGGTGTTGATGTCGATGACGTTGTAATCACTTGTGACGAAGATACCGATGAAAAAGATGGTGTTGATGATTTTGGTGGTGATGATAATGAGGAAATGGATGAAGATAATGACGATGATGATAATGGTGATGGTACTGATTGTGGAGGTACTGAATTAAAGTGATTACAATGATTTTCAATAACAGAACAATGAGATGGATGACAATTAGTAACAACTATTGTTGCAGTATATGAAGTACAGTTATTATTATTATTGTTAGTAGCATTACTATTAGCATTAGAAGTATTAATTGTAGAAGTATAACAGTTAGTATCCGCATTATTAGCAGTTGTACATGCCGTTATTATGGGAAAGGATGAATTATTGGTATTCTCATGCATTTTTTTATTATTACATTTATTATTGCAAACATCTTCTGTGGATGATGATGAAAATGATGATTGTGAAGACGATACATATGATAATGAGGAAGAAGAGGGTAACGATAATGATGATTGTAAAGATGATTTCGATGATAACATCAATTTACCTTCATTTGTATTATTATTGTTGTTTTGATGGTTATTGGTCGAATTATTACCACTATCAGATGATAGAGTATTACGTTCTGTGTTGGAAACAACTGATGTGAATGTTTGTTGTTGTTCTTTTGAAATTGGAACATTAAATGTAAAAACTGTAGGTGCTCCATTTGATGTAAACGGTGAAATTTGTTCTTGTTTTATTTTTACTCCACCACCTGGTGTATTCACTATAGAGGATGCTGTTGTTGATATTGTAGTTAAATTTGCTTTATCATCATCTTCTTGTTTAATATCAGCTGCTCCAATTGCAATTTTTGCACTTTTCGGGCTTATTGGAACTGTTGTTTTAAAAGCACCACCTATCAGAAAAAAAAATTTTTTTTTTTTTTGATTAATTCACAACTTTTTAGTGTATGGAAGTAAAATTTAAAAAATAACTTACCTGTAGGCTGAAATGGAGTAATACCAATGGGATTTTTTGGACTACTATACGAATACATTGGAGCCTGTTGATAGTTGAGCATGTTGTTTTCAACTTGTCGTTGAGCTTTAATTGGTTTTGGTTTAAATGTTATTTCTGTTTTGTTATCATCTCCTGTTACACATGTTCCATCATTACTATTTACAGCACTTCCACTGCCTGTTTGTTGTTGTTGCTGCTGCTGATGTACATTATTTGAATTCTGATATAGCATATTGTTGTTTTCAAGCAATTTTTTATTCAAATCTTTATTTGTATCGGAATGCTACAAGAAAAAAACATTCTTTTAAAAAGGAAAATTAAGCAAGAAAAGAAAAACTAAAGACCTTTTCTGAATCGAAAACTGAATCTTCAACATCTGAATCAGTGACTTTCTCGGCACATTTTAAATCAATTTCAACCGCTTCTGGTGGATTATCTTCTGAAATAACCATCTAACGAAAATAAAGATAAGGAAAAAAAAAGTTAAAAAGAAATCGAAATGTGTTTCGAAAACATTAACTTACGTTCTCATCGTCAGATTTATCATCTTCTGCAATGGACTGAATATGATGACGTTTATTGTCCTCTTTATTGCTTTCTGTTTCATTATCTTCTGTTGAGTTATATGCAGAAATCGTCAACGGTATTATATCTTGACCGCCACTATTACCACCAGCAACTGAAGATGACGGTATCTGATGATCAGCTGGTGTTTTTGGACTTTTTTCATCTAAGGAGTCTGTACCATCAATTGAATCAGTACGATCACGTGATTCCTTTGTTGAACTTGATGATTTACGACGATCCTTTGAACACCATTTCCATTCTGGATGTGCTTTAAAATGAGCATCTTTCACAACAGTTGCTAATTCATGATATTTTGCTTTTTCATCTGGTTTTAAAGCGTACCACCATTCACCAAGAATTTTACTAACTGTGCGATTATCTTGATTTGGATGTTTCTTATGAACGATTTTACGATGTTTTTTAGAAAATATCATAAAAGCATTCATTGGACGTCGAATTTTTGTCTTTGCTGATGGACTCATTGGCTCTTTTGAACTATTTTGTAATGCACTCAAAGATTGTGTTCGTCGTTTTGTTAATGCTGCAGCTGCAGCTGCTGATTCGGTACTATCTGTTGATGTTAATGATGACATTGGTTGATTACTAGTTGCGTTTGTGGCATTCGCTGTTTGTGCTCCCCCTAAAACGCAAGATTCATCACGCGATGATGCATCAATAAGGCAGTGTGTATCGGTGTCTGATGAAGCTCCATTTTCTTTTATTGAAGTACTACTGTATGATGAATTTGTTGTTGAAATACTGTTTGTACTGTATAGCGGTGGCCGGGTGTTATAGCTGTTATTGGAATTATGTTGTTGTTGGTTAGAAGGGGTCGGTGTGGGTTCAAAAACATCGTCATCGATTGGATCTAAGTGTCGAAAAAATTATTTGAAAAGTACAAATTAAAAATATTGTTATCTAAAAATTATAAATATAAATCTTACCATCCTCATCTTTGATTATTGACTCCGTAACTGGCGGTGGTGGTGGCGTTGCAGTTTTAGCTGGTGACGATGTTGTTATTGTTTGAGTTTTTGCGGGGGAATGGATCACTGGCAGGAGCGTGTGCCACTGAAAAATCGACCCCTGATTAATCCCTACAAAAAAATTAAAGATAAAAATAAACAAACATATGTATATATGAAAATAAGATTCAATTTTTTTTGTATTCCATTCTCTTACCGTTTTTTGGAACCGGCTTTTCACTTGGAGGTAGAAGTGGTACCAATTGTGTTGGATCCACGATCACAGGATGAAATGACTGATAATTATTATTTGATGAGGCCGGTGAAATTCGTATCACACTTGTTGCTATTGGAGCGGCAGTATTTCCACTACCAATAGCAGCACCAGGTGCACCACTAACACTACCTACTACAGAAGATACTTGCTGCTGCTGTTGTTGTTGTTGTTGGTGCTGCTGCTGCTGTTTAGCTACCGGTATTGGTGCTACTGGGGCTGGAGGTGGTGGTGCTGATTGTTGTTGTATTGGTGGCTGTTGTGGTCTCACTGATTCTGGACGTATCACTTGAGAATATCCAACATTATATAATACAGGACTAGATGAATGTTTCCATTTTGCTACTGTTTCGCCGCTACTGCCAATAACTGGTGCTGGCCCACCAATTGGTGTGAAAAAGTGTTGACGATTATTAACCGTAACTGGTGATTGTGTTGTATTCATAGGTGAAGTACCATGATTTATAGGTGATGAAAATGAAGGAGTAGCTGAACGTGAACTACTTAACGATACTATTGAGATATGAACACAAAAGAAAAAAGACAAAAACAAAAGAGAATAATTATCATTTAATTTTAAGAAATAACTAAATTATAAAACTTTACATAAACAATGTAAATATAATTTTGCTCCGGTATCAAAATCATAAATATTCATATTTTTCTTTTTGGTTAAGAATTTAAAAATTAAAGAAAACACAAACTTAAGCAAAGAACACACAATTTGAAAGAAAAAAAATTCGTCAAAACAAAGCCGTTCGTCGTCCTCTTATATTTTATTCTTTTTATTCACTTTTGTTACAAACAACAATTGGATTCTGTTAATCCAATGTCATTATGATTTGTCAGTTGAAAAGAGAAAAAACGCTATTTCAAGCGTCTGCATGTGTAAAATATAGTACGAAACGAATACAATCGAATATGTAGGTGTAGAAAAATGTATTTTTTAAAAATGTAGTTGTGCATGTGCATAATTATGCTCGCTCAAAAAAAAAAAAAAAAAATGAATTGGATTTATTTTTTTCATAATCAGAATTTAATCAGAACACAAAGAATCTTATTGGAATCTGTCCAAAATAACAAAAACAATTTATTACGGAAATGCCAACAATGAGAGTATTCCTATGAAAATTTAAGAAAAATAAAAAATAAAATACAATAAGAAATGGAATGTACTTCTTACCTAACATATTAGCAACATCAGTCTCTTCTTGATCAAAACGTCCAGTTACCCTGTAATTCGGAGAAGTTTCTGAATCTCTAGATGTCTCTTCATCAATTTGTGTCTTACTACTTGATCTACTACAAATATCACTGTAAGTCAGAAAATTAAAATTAATCAACCAAATTTTTAATGAAATAAAACATTCATTACCCTGGGAAACGACTTGGTCCTGATGAACGTGATGCATTCCCTTTCTGATTTAAATGTCTTGAACAATAACCACGTCTTTGTGATTCTTTTGTGCATTGTTGATTTGAACATAATCTTCGCCATTGTTTACCATTGAATTTTTTACGTACACCAGATTCTGATTGTACAACATCACCTTTTTTAAAACGATGTGGCGTTGCCGCCTGAGATCTAGGTGTTGCTGGATGAGATCGAGGTGTTAATCTTTGATCTAATAAACTTGATGTACTACCACGACTTTGCATACTGCTACGTTTACTGCTACCAGATAATTTTTCAACATCACCATCAACCATACCATAACCGGCTATTTCGACACGTTTTAATTCATCATCAGATTCATATTCATCATATGAACGTTGTTGATGACGACGATGTATCTCATCTGATGGACTTGCAGTTGTATTCATTGCTCCAACTATATTCTGTGATACAATAATTTCTGGTATTTGTCCAGAAGATGATGCTGCTGCAGCCATTGATTGTTGATCAACAATAATATTTGAAGATGACTGAAACGGAGATGTTGATGCTGTTCGATAATATTCTTCACTTGGCAGTGTTGGCAATACATGATGAATTTGAAGTGGTGGTGGTGGAGGTCCAGCTGCTATTGATGATGAAGCAGTTCCACTACTTGTACCACCATTGCTATGCTCGTATCGTGTAATATATTTCATTTGTCCAGATGCTGTTTTTATAGTTTCTTTACGACTATTTAAATTATTTGACCCATACACGATATTTGATTCATTAGTGCCATGTGAAGCAACAATTGGTATTGCCCTTTGTCGTAACGTTGATGGAGGTCGCGTTTCAATTGTGGTTTCACATTTTAATGATGATGATGATGATATAGGTGTGAATTCATTTAATTCATCCCACCAAGGAGGTTGTAGTAGCCTCAAATAAGCTCTTTTAACAGTTTTAATTATCTGTAAAATAAAATAAATTTATTAAAAAAATTAACTTTGTGAAGATACAATTTTTTGTTTCCAAAATTACCTTTTGTGCATTATCTATTATTTGTACAGAAAATTGTTTTGTTTTTGAATGAATATCTGTAATAATACCTTCAATAAAAACATAACCTGGTCGATTTTCAATTTGTGTTCGTATGCAAACTCGAGTATCAAGATTGATCTAAAAAAAAAAAAATTATTTAGATTTTTTGATGGTGATTCATTTTGAAATCAATTAAAGTTTAAAACCATAATAAAATTACCAGCTTTTATGTTCAGTCTTAAAAATGTAAAAAAAAAACATACGCACACAATATAGGAGTGAGTCATTTTTTGTTTATATCTGACTCAAAATTTTTTATACTTTTTTTCCTTTCAAAAATTTAATAAAAGTATGATACATAAATTAGATATTGAAATATGTAATATAATTTATGTATGTTATGTATGTATTTACTATACGATGCATAACTGGAATTACATTATGTGCATGATAAATGCATTGATGTTCTACAAAAATGATAATATTCTTGTAAATATTTTGAGTTTCTTAACCCTTTTGCAGTTTAATATTCCTTAATAGGTGATAAATTAAATTATGGTGTATAAAAATTACTTACATCTTGAATATGTGGACAAGCATCTAATATAATATTATATTTTCCTGTATTAAGAACATCATTAAATGATTGTGTAAAATTTTCTGGTGGATCAAATTCAACTAAAACAGCATTTGGTGTATCAGTTGATGTTGCTTTTATAATACCTGGAGCATAATAATTTCGTATTTTAGCTAATACACGTGTATTATTCCATTCACTTAAATCTAATGTTTCATTTGATGACGATGTTGATGATGATGATGAAATTGTAGCTACAGAATTGGTAGACGGAGTAACAGCAATCATATTACCACTTGATAATGATGGAGTTGTTGTTGTTGTAGCTATTATTGTATGAGTTGTTAAGGGTTTAAAATTTGTTTGTGGGCTAAGAATAACAATTTTTTAGAGAAAAAGAAAAAAAAAATTGATTGATTTATTAGAATATTTTTTCCTTTTAAATTTCAGGTAAATTATGATAATCATTTTACCTTGCAGAAATAATAAATTTCTTTTCTGCACTGCTATCATTTAAATTTTGTGATGTTCGATTTGATTGAACCAAAACTTGAGTAAGTTGCTGCTGCTGCTGTTGTTGTTGTTGGTGATGATGATGATGATGGTGGTGGTGTTGTTGTTGTTGTTGTTGTTGAGAACTCATAACATTCTGTGATGTTGCAGATGGTGAATCTGAAACAGCAGCAGCTAAAACACGAGCAGCAGCCGCTGCAACAGCTGGTGAACTTGTACTAACAATCATTGATGGAATGCTAGATGATGATATTGGTATTGCATAAACAGTTTCCGAATTTGGCGTTGATATTGTAAATGTCCTTTCTGACCAGCTATTACTATCGGTAACGATTATATTATTGCCATTTTTATAATTGACAGCAGTTGTTACTGATGGATTGTTATTATTAGTATTATTTATGATTGATGTTGTTATTTGAGATTTTGGTATATCCATCTCTTCTAATTCGGCAGGATCAAATTTTCTCTTTTTTGGATGAAGACGCGGTTGGCTAGCAACTGTCGTCGATGCTGAAACATTAACTTGTTGAGGAATAACCATTTTTACTGGTGAATTTTGTTGATGCTGCTGTTGCACTTGTTTATTTTGTGATTGCACTGATTGATTTGTTATGAGAACTGTTGAATTTACTGATGATGCAGTCGTACCTGTTACAGTTTGCACTGTATCACGTCTATCATCAACAATATTACGTGTTCCATTTGTATGTAATTTTGTTGGAGTAGATACAACATAAATTTGATGGGATTGCTGTTGATGATAATTGACTGTCCCGACACTGCTAATTACAGATGCTGGTATCTGAAATTATAATTTTTTTTTTAAATTTAATAATTAATTGTACTATTTAAATTCGTATTTTAATTATTAATAAATTGTTTTTTTTTTAAATAAAAAGAAAAATATCATAATAACTAAATCTCACTTTAAAGTAATTCATAACATTCTTTGAAGTAATATAATGCTGATTAATAAAATATGATAATGAGGTTCTGTTCCTCTTGTCTTCATACGATGTACTTTAATAAAATGTTACTGTTGTTGAACTGAACTACCGAGAATAATATGATATGAGGTGATCTAGAGATTGTAATGATTATGATGGTGATTTTATTTTTATGAGTATTTCTCTTTTCATTCGAATTTTTTATTTTTTTCAACATGAAGAAAAAGAGAAAAAAATCTCTGTGAAATATTATCATCTCATCATCATCTCCAATCAGAAATCGACGTCAATCCTTTACTTCTTTTTTTTTTCTCTTCTAAACCGTTCTTTATTTTTTCGCGCTTTACCCATTTATATTTCCATTCCCCACACTCATTTTTGGTATCGTAATTTTCTTATTTTTGTTTTTATTTTTATTTTTTTAAAAATAATCTACAATGTGAGTAAATGAGTCATCACCCTTTTGGAACAACCGCAATAAACGGCATCATCACATAGGTAGGTATAAGCTTATTTTAGATAGTAGAGAAGGTAAAGTACCTACTACAAATTAAAGGTAGTTGTTTGCCGTCGTTTTCGTCATCATCATTGTCAGATGCAGAAGCAGATACCCTGGCTAGGCTATGACTTCTCTTTGAAGCTATTGTTAATGAATATAATGCATAATAATCAGTAACAAGAGTTATATTGTAGAATAATTATTCATCAGCCGGTATATATAGGCATTTGTATTGAAATTAAGTACCTATCTATAAAGTATCAAAATGAAGTTGAAATAATTTTTGGGAATGAATAATCCTTACTTTAATGTTTAAAATAAATATGTACCTACGTTCATGAAAAAAAAAAAACTGTTTAACCCTTTATCGATACTATAACATAACTAGGTTTATAATGAACATTTTAATGGTGTTCTTGGAAAATTTACAATACAAGAAAGGCACATAATTTCAAAAATTATGTATTAGTAAATGCTGTTTCATAAAAAGATCTAGATTATGGCAAAAAGATTTATTTGCTCATTGAAGGGTTAATATATGTATGTAGGTCATTGACATTGTACCTACAAAAAAAAAGTAACTGCCTAGTTTTTATTATCCTGTATTAATTTTTTCTTTTTTTTATATTTTTTTGCAACGTTTATCCGTTCGATGAGGATTTATTAACCTTTAACTTAATTCATATTAAAATTCTTAATCAAAGAAAATTAGCAAATAATACAACTAAACTAAAACTTTTCAATAACAAAAAAAAAATATTTAAAAAACCTGACACTGATCATGAATTTCCTTTAATATTTAATATTAAAAATACATCTTTCGTAAAGCAGGTAAAATATTTTGTACGTAAAAGACAATAAAAATAAAATAGGAAAAAGGACAACATTAGAAACATCAGTGCTAATTAGTCACAAAATGAATCTCAGTTTTCGGTAAATTAAACATTTTCACAGTGAAAATGGAAAAGTAGTTTTACAAAAGAAAAAAAAAAAATACGAGAACAGAGGAAAAAATTTACATAGGTAGGTACGTACATACATAAAATTCACTATTTTCCTTTTAATCAAAAAACAAGAATATTTAGCTTTTGGCTGGTAGAAGTTTTTGATTGAATTGAAACTAACGAAAAATGTAAGAGTTGAAGTAGAGAAAGCCAAAGAAAACATACAAAAAGAATTTCAAAAGGAAAAAAATATTTTGTCTGACACCACATAAATCCTCTTGATAATGATGATGAGAGAATTTATATATGCACATACATACTTAAAATATTAAGTTTGTTGACGCAACTGTAATGGTAGGGTGTGACACGACACCCCTTTTCAAAAAATATTAAACTGCCGTCTCTGCTTTAAAACACAAAAAACTTATTTTTTTCTTCTTTCACTTTTCACTCTTTTTTTTTTGTTTTTTGTTTTTGTTTAATTTTCTCTTCCAAGCAAAACGTAAACAAAGGAAATACCACCACCGACCGTCACTGAATTGCTGCTAAACTGCCTGTGATGATAATGATGATGGTGATTGGTGATGGTGACTACCTATTGCGACTGCACCATAGAGAAGAAAAAAAATCACTTGTATGCTTGATTATTGTAGGTACTTTGACTTGAGTAAAGTTAGTCGCTGTTTTTGTAGCTTTGTTGCGATGCACTTTCTGCAATTGACCTCCGCATTCCCCTGAGAAATCATATGCAATCCACTACAAATTCGTGATTTTGTAAGTATTCATATTTTGCTTTTGTGTGTTTAATAACAATTTTTTTTTCGTTTTATATGGGCGTCGTGCGAATGTATTCTTTCAAATACATCCTCTATAGTCTCATATCATCTACCGTATGCATACTGTTTGAAATATAGGGGGCTGTTTGTGTTTTGTATTTTAACATGTATACATATAAAAAACAAAATTGTAGAAGTTATTTGGATAAACTTTTTATGTATGAGTTACAGCCTACAGTAGATAAATTTATCCCCTACTTCTTGTATAATTGGAAGAAAAAAAAACTTTTTTTTGTTTTTCAAGAATATATTGACAATGAGTTTGTGAATGAAATACTGTTCAGTAAAGAAAATGGCTTATAAATTTATGTAATAAGAGTAAGAGAGATAGAAAATTTTTCACTTATTTTTGGATTGCGAAATTTCATTTTTGAATAGAAAATGAGTACCTTTATCCTATGAAAATAATATATGTGTGAAAGCTGAGATATATATATATATAATCTTAAGCGAATAGTATATGTGCGTATATATATTATATATATATATATGTATGTATGTATATGTACATGTAAGTATACCTATATTGAATTGCGAAACCAGTGTTGCCAAATTTTTTCTCTATCAAGCTTTTTTGGAAATGATTTATACCTATTTATTCAAATAGGTACATAATTTGTTTCAAGATCCTTGCCTTCATGAATGGAATAACAGCATATCTTAGTGAAGTAAAAGTGTAGGCTTATTTTCTTTTGGAAACAATTAAATGTTCATTAATCATTAGAAAAACATGAAATGAAGTCTTTTAATTTGGTTGTTATAGTTAATTTGGCTCGGAAATTCAATTACAAAATTGTAGACCATGAACTAAAACCAATCCAAGTTTAAAATAAATAGGTATGTATTACTCTTGTCCATCACTCTATTATGTAATGGCATACATATGCATATGAAAAATTTAAAAATCAAATCAACTATGTAGGTACATCCAAAATATTGAATTCAATATAATTTAAGATTTTACCAAAATTATCTGACCAATTTTTAATAAATTAAAACGATTAGATTAGATAGATAGGTGATAAAATTTCAAAATTCATGAAAATTAACTTATGTAGATGAATGAATGTCAGCCCGCCAAAATAGAATTTAAATATTATAGGTACCTATACATCGAATATTACTTATGGTAATTTAATATAAGTAGGTATATGAGAAACAGCTTAATGTGGCAGCACTATTGTACTAAACGTACTTTTAATAGCTGGCTATAAAAATATTTAAAAAAAAAAATTTAATGCAATATATTGCACATTATTTTAATGGAAGAAAATTATATTATTGAAATGTATTAATGCAGGCGGCAACAAGGCTACTAGGTATCATCAGAAACAAATATGTATTTAGAGATGTTGTTATATGTATTATATTGTTACATTAATGAATAACAATTGAAAATAGGTACATATTACTTTTAATATAATATTATTGTATAGTATTTGTTTAATAAATTCCAATAGATTTGCCTTAAAATAATATTCACTACTTTTCAATTATTTTAAATAGGTATTTAAATTTTTTTTTTTTAAATACTAAGTGTTCGTTAAGGCACTTTCATATACATAGCTGTGTTTGGAAAATACATATATTTTTATAAATAATAAATATTTTTTACCGATATACCTATAGGTACATATGTTGTAAGTAAGTATGTGTGTTTATAAATATAATAAATAAAACAACCTCAACTCATATGAAATTATCCACTATAAAGTAATTCATTGTTTATCTAAAAATAAATTTTCGTAAAATAAAAAAAAAATGATTGTTGGTAGCATTGTTTTCTTTTCTAAAATTTTTTCATTAAAAATATGTAAATACAAAAAAAAAAAAAAAATAGTATGAAAAACAATTTTTGTTTCTAAAATAAAATACAATTCACAAAATTTATTTATTTGTAGAAACTGAATCAAACGTAAAGCGAATGTATTATGATTTTTGGGTGGGGAGTAGAATATGTCGCAAATAGTTATGCCATACAATAAAAATAATAATAATACATAATAATAATGTAGGTATAGATACATCTATGTTATATATGTATAGATATATTTACTATGAACTTAATTAACATTCGAAAGTCGTAACTTCATTCGAACACTCCATTTAATATATACAATAAATCTTTATGGTTGATTTAATTCTATTACAAACCTACATTTTTTTTTGTTACGCTATTGTGATGATATTGATAAGATAAGTTTTTGGAAAACAGAAAAAAATAATGATGGGTGCTCAGAGAAGAAAAAATATCAAATGTTATGAAAATTTCAAAGTTTTTGTTTAGTTATAGAGCTTTAGGGTATTTTTCATTAATGTGTAAAAGCAGTGTAAAGCCGTAAAATTTTGATGTTTGACCTCTTCAAATGATCGGCACTCGACAACGGGATAAATCACGAGCAAGCATAATCTATTCAATGAAAAAAAAAAAAAAACCAAAACAAAAGGAAAAAGAAATTAAAAAGAAACATATTTTTTGGCGTCTACTTTCTATATACATACATACCTGTAAGTTTTTAATTTACTTAAACTGCTTGCATTATAATATTTTTAGTTGTTTCGTTCTTTATGTTATCTTGTAATTTAATTAAATTAATGCGCTATTATGATTTTAACATTTTTTAAGTAGGTACCCACATATCTATACTTTTGCATAAAATTATAGATTAATTATTTTCTTTAGTTATAGGATCTAATCTAAATAATGTTAAGTTAGATGGAAAGTTTGAGAAAGATTTTTGCAGTTTAAAAATTATTACTTAAAGGAATTTCAGAAGGTCAAAAACAGTCAATGGTTTTGTAATAAATACTTTTTTGATAGATTTTTTAATTCAAATTCTACTTTATTCTTCTATGCTTCTATGTATCATTATCATAGAAAAAATAATTCTTGACTAAATGACTACCTGTTTGTGAGAGAGAGAGAGAGAGAGAGAGAGAGAGAGAAAAAAAAGAGGAAAAAATAAGACATTTTAATATTTTTGAAAATTTTTGTGAATGGTTTATTGAGGTAGAGGGTCATCCTATGTTGTGAAAGTTGAATGACATTATTGGTGTTTACCTGTATAGAAAAAATTCTCATTCTCAGATTCAAGAAGTATACATACATATTTCCTTTTTTAAAATAGAAAATATTTAAAAAAATTTAACTGAAGTGCATTTAACGGAATGATTTTTTTTTTAATAAATAATAAAATAATGTGCAAAGTGACGTGAAATAAACTAAAAATTCTATACGTTGTAAACACATTTTGTTTGGTGTTTCTCGAAATAAATGAAGATAAAACAAGCTGAAAACTCTTTTGAAAACTCACCTCATCTTCAGTGTCACATTCTTGTAGAACAGCATTATGCCTTTGATGTTGTTGATTAATTCTATTTTTAATTTCAATTGAATTTGCACTTCCACCTCCATCAATTACAGCTGTACTACCAGTTGTAAATGTACCAGTCACTGATGTTGGAGTTATATGTCCTGTTGAGGATGGTGTTGCTACCGTAACCGTATATCCAGTTTGTGTCCTTGGTGACGACGCCTCTGCACAACGAAGTGAGGACAACGCACTCTGTTTATTATGTGAATGTTGTGATGATGGTGGTGGGGGTTGTTGCTGAAATTTTTGATGTTGCTGCGGTATGTAGTGCTGTTGCACTTGAAATTGTTGTTGTTGTTGCTGTTGTTGATGATGATGATAATGCTGCTGCTGCTGCTGTGATTGTCCACCACCATGTGACACTGTTGCACCAGTTGATGACGATGAAGAAACAGTAACAGTGGCGTAGTTTTGATTTGTTGAAAGAGGGGTAACATGCATTTTAGCTGTTCCTCACACACTTATTTAACAAAATTTTATACATGATTTTTTACATCATATATATTTTTTTAAATTATTTTAGTAAAGTTTTCTCTTTGAATATTTCTGTTCGATTAATCATTATATTTTCACACAATTTACTCTTTTTAAGCTCATTTTTTTTTTAAATTAAAACAATTTTAGGAATATTTTTTTTTTTTTAACAAGTTAAATAAGTATGTACATATGTCCAATATTTTCTACATTTTGAGCAGGCAATCAAGTTTTATGATGATTTTTTTCTAGAAGTTGATTTTAACAAAAGAAAAAAATAATGTTTAAGCTGTATTCTATCTTATAAATTAATTTTGAAAAATATGTAAATAAATTTTCCAAAATTAATTTGGTACATATATATAATACTTTTGTTGGTTTTAGTTTTGTTTTCTAAATCTTTTTTTTTTTAATTTATCTTATCTGTTTCAAAAAATCTCATCTTACGAAAATCTGCTTTTATACTGACAAGACCTACATACTTATTATTTTCTACCCAATAGAATTTCTATAGTATACAGATCATTTCAATTTATTTAATAAGTAAATATGTATATGTACTTCATAGCATAGCTAACCATAAATAAACATTCATACATACTACATATATGTCTACTCTGTTCTCGATTTTTTTTTTTTGTTTTTTTTTTTAAGTTAATCATCGTCAACTTCACAAACGTATATAAGTTGGTTATGATGTTATGATCTTCAAAAACTTGATCTTTTAGTGATTATCGTGCTTAACACCAGTAGCAGAAACATTGAGAACCGGTTCGTCGTAAGATTAGGTTTTTTTTTTTTTTCAAAGTTTTACTTATTATTTTTCTTATATTAGTCTTTTATTTATTTTATTTTTCTTGAAACATTCTTCCTACAAGTAGATTTAATGCTGTTTGTTGCCCAGTAACGTCTTTTACTACTTACAGCTGTTTCTGGTTCTTAAAGTAAAAGATACAGAAAGAAAAACAAGAAAAAAAAGGGCCTCATGTCTGGGATTTCTTTGGTTGCTAGCAACAACTAAATGTTGAAATGAATATTTTAAAAAAAGGCTTAAATTTAAACCACATTAATGTTATAGTAATAGTAGGAGGAATAAAAAAATTAATATGATAAAATAGCTTAAACCTAATTTACATTTGTTAGAAAATAATAGAATAAAAGAAACAAGAGGTAGTCATAAATGTAAGAAAATATAAAACATAATAGGAAAACAAATGAATTGAATGAAATTTTTATTACAGGTAATATGTACACATATGTAATTAAGAATGTTGGTTTTCTTGTAGAAAAATGCTACTTGTTGGTTGACAAAAACTATTTACAAGGCAATTTACTATTTAAAGGTTTCAAAGTCATTTAAAATAAAGTTGGTTAATTAGTAGTAGGTATATTGAGTTTAATTTTTGTATTTTGAATTTTTAACTTCAATATTCAAACTGTTAACTTATGAATGGTGGAAGTCCATTTTATTCAATTCCTATGTAATTGTAATATCTAATACATATTTACCGACAAATTCAGGGTGATATTTCTATATACATAGGTATAGGAAGTTTATTTAGTTGGCTTTGAATCTTTCATTTATAAATGGATAATATGAATAGAAATTTATTATTTAGTCCCACGGAAAAATGAGAATGCATGTATGTACATATGTATGTATGTAAATTTCAATTAAATATACTGAGGTATCTATTTATACCTATATTTTATTTGATTGAAATTTTTAAACATATATTTTTTAAAAAATTTTAATCAAACAAAATTCTATTTTAGCAAATCACAAGATAAGAAAAATTTTTTCAAGTAAATGAAAAAAAAAAAGTTATTGCAATTTGTCTTTTATTTTATTGCTTTTTTTTCATAATGTCAACAATCTGCAATAAATAATATATAGATAATATCTATGTACCTATGTACATATACAAAACGAATGTATAAATAGATAATACAAAAACCACCTGCATTCTTTTTTTCATGGTCCCTCATACTCATTCTTTTTTTTTTTAAAAACATTTTTATATTCATATTTTCAGAAATAAAGAAAGTAAAAAAGAAATAAAAGTGGAGTTTTATAATATTCTTCATCATCATCAACGAACGACCAGAAAAAATATATACATAGATACATATACCTATGTGTTTTAGAATCATCATAATACCTTTTTCTTCTCTCCAGTCTTAATGATACTTCACAAAAAATGCTTCAAGCTTTGCTTTTTGTATAGGGAAAAAAGTCATAAAAACAAAAAGAAATTTGCAAAAAATGTAAAAATGTGAAAAAAAAAAATTGAAGAAAAAACAGTGGGTGCCTATAGTGATTATACGTAACTATATATGTAGTACAGAATACAGAGGCTGTAAGAATTAAAAAAAAAAATAATAATAATAAAAAGAAAGGAATTAAAGAGTGAGCATCACCCTTTTTTTAATACATTTTAGTTATACAGCAGAATATACATACATATGTATAATATATACATTTGATATTTATAAATGCGACACTATAAATGTAGATATTATATATTGCACATTTTTTTTATATGCAACTATAAGAAATGAAATTGTGGAAGTGACTTGATGATCAATGTTTTTTTTTCTCGTGTTTTAATCTTTTCATTTATATATATTTTTTTTAAATTTTAATTTTGAGAGAAAAGAGAGAAAGTATCTGACTACTGTTTGTTATAATATGCATTGCGTTTTATTAGGCTGTTGCTATGCTAAATGAAAAGTGGTTTCGTGTTGACGATGAACATCGGTTAATGGAATCTGCAGAAGTCAAAAGTGTCAACCCTTCGTTATGTTCATTCAATATTAAAATGTATATTAAAAGATAATTACATAGATATGTACATATATGCAGAGGGATAAAAATCAAGATATTTTGAATATTATTGAATCTTTTGTTTATATGTATATACATACCTATAAAATTGTATAATCCAAAAAAATAATAATTATTTTACAAAAATACATCATATACCTATGTACACATAAATGTATGTACATATGTACATATGTATATATTATTTAGAAAGCATTTCAATTCATTTTTTTGTTTCGAATAGACTAAGTAATAATAATTATAGGTTATCTATTATTACTTTTTTGAGAATATTTCAATATAATGTAGGTACCTACATATATGGATGGAATTATATCTTTAACTTTGTCGATAAAAGTCTACATACTGTCTATGATTGTTAACTACTTAACTGTGAATTAAAAATTTTCTACTTCAGTCATTTGAATTTTTAAAATTATGAAATGAGTTCGTTAACGTCTCATGGTGTAATAACCATGATGAAACCAAAATCATACTGTGTAATTAGGGTGGGCCTAAAAACAATACAGATAATTCAAGCCATACATATTTGATGTTCTAAATGTCCTGTAAAAAAAGATTTTTATATATGTAACTCGGTAGTATAGTGGTCAGTATTCACATATTCACAAACTTCTATTCAATCACTTATATTTTTGTCAACTTTTAACAAATTTTTCATTTTCTGTGATATAAATATTTAAATTTCGATTGATTTAACAATTTTTTTTTTCTGTCATAATACATTTTAATAACAAGAACAAACAAGAATGAACACGTCGGTCATTTATTTATATTTTATAGTTAGGTATATGTAGAGTTTAGATAGAGTAGTATATAAAGACCATAAGTTAGTAAACTGAAGATAGTCAGATGGAAATAAAAGAACAATAAAAAGAAAAAAAGCTAAAGAAAATGAGACAAGTATATAACCGTAATAACTGAAAAAGAAATGAAAAAGATCTTTTTTTCTTCTAATTTTTTAAAAAGGATTGGATGGTGGAGTATTGGAGTGTTAAGTCTAATGAATAAAAATAAAAAAATATGCAAACATCATAAAATTCATGACAGCTCTACATACAAACGGCAGAACAAGAATAACAAGAAAAAAGCTGTATTTTTTTCCATTTTTATTTTAAATCTTCAATCACTGAAGAAAATATAATATTTAAAAAAAGAGTTAAAGTGGGTTAGATTATAGGGAGATGAGATTGCTTATAGCACGTAAGTATGTATGTATGTATGTACATATATATTAGAAGAAAAAAAAATTATGCCATAACATTTTTGTTTCTTGTTACTAAGATAATATTTTACACTTTATAGGTACCTACCTAATCATATTTTTAAAAAAAGTGCGTATATTGTTTAGTTGACTTCTGAAGAAAAATTGGTTTACTATGATATTTATTTATAATTTAAAAAAATATAGCTACATAGGTACCTATATTGAATTTTAATACAAAAATTGAAAATTTATACCTAACCTAATACATACTAGAAAAATAAATAAGGTAGGTAGACAAACTATAATTACGAAAAAAAGCAGTACTTACATAGTTGAAAAATTGTTAAGTATACCTATGTTATTAAAATGTACTTATAGTTTTGTAGATATTAAACGTATGTATGTGTTCAGATATGTATTTCTACTTTTATATTATTTATTGTTGTTGTTGTTGTATTGTGTTGTTAAAAAAGTTTCAATCATCTGAAAAAGGTGAGTGGAAAAATATATGTAAATATGAAAACGCATTTTTCGAACACATAAGTATTTATTAGCTTTATAATGGGAATTAAAAAATATATGCTTATATGTATGTAGATATATTTTTACACAAATACAATTAATTTATAATTTTTTATGTTCATATATTATACAAAAAACTGATATTGTTTGTTAGGTTAAGTAATCCATTCAAAAAAGCTTTGTGTACTGGCGCAACGCAACAAAGAAGTGTTGCCAAATTTATATTTACGTTTTTTTTTATATTTCTTTCATATAATATAAAATAAATTCTCAATTACTTTGAATGTGTATTGATTCAAATCAGATGCTTTTGTTGAAAATCATATGGAGTTTTAATTTTTTTTTCTATTGATAAATGAGAGATTCAACTGAATAATATTAGTATTATGTACCTATGTACTAACATTAAAATAAAGAAAAAAATATAGATAGGTACCTACCTAAATTTTGAATATTGAAAAATTTTTGTGCCCAAAAGAATTTGTACGTAAGTAAATTTGGTAAGGAAAAAAAAAAGAACCTCAATTAAATACAACTTTTTATAAATCTTACACATGTGCTGTGATATTATTATGTCATTATTTTATTATAATTATGGATTTACATATGTATATGGGTATATACATACATATATATCTACATATATTATTTTTCATTCAGCGCGTATAGCATAGCATGTGAAATTCTTGTGACTTTATAACAATGTGAACTTGTTTGACAAGTCAATCGAACTTGCTTTTTATTGTTAATAGAATTGTGTGGCTTGATTTGTTTGTGAAACAACATGAAAATATCCTCATAATACCTTGGCTATTAATGACTACCTCAGTAACTACATACCTAATATTATTTTCAGTTTTTATTTTATTAAATTGAAATTCACCATATTTGTTGTTACGTAAAACGAATAGGGTGAGAGTTGATAATTTTAAATAAATAAAATGTTTATGATCTTGTTTATTGATAATGACATTTCTCATAAGAACCTTTTTTTTTAAATGTAGATAGGTACTTGGCTATGTTGAAAAACAAACTAGAAATAGAGAAATAAAATGTAATAATAATTTTTTTAAAAAAATCATACCTAAAGCAAAGGACATAAATACTGACTTTATTAAAAATAATGATAGTCTATAGAGCTCGATGTTATCCAAAGCATACTTAAGTTAACTAAAGTGTACTTGGATACAGTATGTTTATTCGATTTCTTGAGAAGCTTAGATAAACGTTTTTGATGGTGTTTCAGTCACGATTCACGATCCCTCGATCAGAATTTTACAACACTGAATAATCTACATTTATCATTAAGTTTAGGTAGGACCCTGGACGCTAAGAATTTTTGAAAATTAAATAAAATACTTTCGCCTTACGCTGTTAACCACTTAACAAACTTACATTTAAAATTGTCTTAAATTTTTGTAGGTATTTTACTTCAGTAAAGTAAAGTAAAATAAATACACTACATACATATGTATAAGATTTTTTTCATCATCGTTGTATTAATAGGGATAGCTCTTGTGGCTTGAAGATTCAGCTTAGTTAAAAGCTTATTTGAGATTTTTCAAAAGAAAAAAAAAAGAAGAAATTAGATTGGTACCTATTTCTAGTGAATTTTCTCCCCATATTGTTTATTTTTTTTTTTTTAATGCCTTTTCAGTTGATTCATTTTTAATGTCTAAATAATAACTATAAAAGTAAAAAATACTTGAAACTGAGGAAAATAACTCTTTTCAAATATTTCTGATAATAAACTTTGTTAAGAAATTCTAACTAAGAAAAAAAAAAAAAAATTCATTAGGAAACTCCAATACAAACAACAATACATTCTTGTCAAGGATACTTAAAATAGGTGGTCAGACAACCTCATACTCAAATAAAATGAAATTGTAGAATAAGTATAAGTACCTTTATAAATACAACCTATTATATAGATTTGAACATAATTGAGGAAAAAAGGATGCGATATAAATATCCTCCTCCATAATGTAAATTACTTACAGGATAGCTATATACATTACGTGACTATATAGGTACCTATAAGTTAAGTAAGTACCTATAGTAGTATACGGATCAGAGGTTATGATACTTCTATTTGAAGCCCTTGAAACTTACCAGGCAAAGATATTATCAAAGTTGTTTATAATATGCGTTATATGTGAATGCGCAAATAATAAACTTTTTTTTGCAGTTTTTGAGAGGATTTTTTCTTTCTACAAGATTACTTTAACCTCTGTATTTTTAATTATAAAGATAAATAACAGAACATAATGATTCCATTAAAATAATTATTTTTTCATATTGATTAATAATTTAATAGATCCTTTTTTTTTTTACAATAATATAAAATTCATAGATTTTTTTCTCTCTATTTTCTGACATATTTGTATTTAATTTTTTTTTTCAATTTCCTAACAAATAGAAAAAAATGTGTATTTTATTGAAAAATTTATACAAGAATATATTCATGTATATGTAAGAATATATATACCTACAGAGAAAATAATGAATGTAAACGAAATATGCATTTTATTATACTAAAAAAAAAAGAAGAAACAAAAATGCATAAGAAAATATGATTGAATGCAATTTGTTGGCAACGTTTTTGACAATTATTGTATGTTTTATATATACACATTCATATATAGATACATATACATATACATATGTACAAAAATACTTTGGTTTGTTGGGTGTAAATAAAAATGATACAACAATAAAGCTGTGAGAAAAGTTATATGTACATATAAATCCAAGTTTACTACATGTACCTATATAAATCGATAGAAAGAGAAAAAGAGAAATGAAATTATAGTAAGATTTTTTTTTATTTTCAACTTTTTTTTTGAAATAAGGAAAATTTCATGTTAATTATAAGAAACTGAACTGAAATTTAAAAAGAAAAATTATTTTTGTTAAACTTGTGTGTTCATTATGTTATTTCTAGTATTACGTTTTCAAATTTTTTTTTTTTTTGATTATTTCAATAACTTTTTTTTTCTTGTAATGAAAAATTTATTAAAAGTTATTCACCTGAATTTTTAATGTTAGAATATTTTTTTTCATTGATTTTTTCCAAAAATAAAAAAGTATACATGAAGAGAGAAATAAAAAGCACTACAAAAATTGCACAAACACCCACTCATTTCACTCACTTTTTTTTTTTTTAAATAAGTTTTTTATGTTGTTGCTATTATTATTATTTTTATATATTTTAGATCGACTGTGTACTATAGCAGCAGCTCATTCTATGGGCTCTACCTCTGACTGACGACGACGACGACAACGACTATGATGGCTGTTGTGATGATGTTGTTGATGTTGATGGTTAATAAGCGACGACGACGATGATATTGGTTGTTGGCTTTTTCTGTTGCCCATCCGTCCTTCTCGTATATTTTATTTTATTATTCTTTCACATATGATGATGATATTCATATAATGTATATTATATATGAAAATTTTCATATAACATTTTTTTTTTCACATTCAGATTTATTTAAATGAAAATCTTATTTTATAGATTTTTTTTTTAAACATCAGTTTCACACATCATTGTAAAGATTCCTGTCTAGTAAATACTGAAAATTTTACACTTTTTACACACCTACCTATATGCATTTAAAAAATAAAAATATATTTTCGAGTTTTTTAAACCATTGCTGTTGTTTTAACATTATTAAATAATTACCACGAAGATATCTTGTTTTTCTTGCTTATTTATTTATTTTTAATATTTCTTTGTATTGTTCATTAAGCAGAAAACAAAAATATACTATACTCACTATTGATTAAATTGTCATTAAATTACCGATCATTTATGAGATTTTCAAAGAAATGTATTTACTAACCTCTACCTTATATCAATATTATTCCTTCATTTAAAAAAAAAAAAAAATAATGCACTTGAGTAGATAACTACCACAAAAAATCACTTTTTTTCTAACTGCACTGTACATCTATACTCATCGTCATCCTCTAGAAAAGTGATACAAAAAACGCAAAAGTATTTAAAAACGTCTTCATCGCGTACAAAATCAGTGATGCCGTCTCATGATATATTGAATACCCATTTTAAGTTTGAATCAAAAACTGTATTTAAAAAATTTTCAAAATCTTAAAATCTCAAATAACATTCTCATCAAAATGTCTTCAAAAAACAGAAGTAATATAGTAAAGAGAACAAAAATAAATTAACGTCCAATTAACTGAAACACAGATAAATTGTATGTGAATTTTAACGCGTAACTAAATTCTATATCGAAAAGCAATATTGAAAAATTAATGTAATTAAAATTAAAGTCATAAAAATTCAATTTATTAATGAACTATACAAGAATGGCAATACTTGTTAAGAGCAGAATATCCAGTTCCAGATATGAGAAATTAATGAAAAAAAAAAGTCTTATCATATTGTGGCTTTCCATTTTGGTATTCCGTTCGCGACACACTAATCCAATGTTATTTTCGTATCGTATAAATAGTGTACAATGACAGAATTTAATAAACAAAGACTTTAATGTGTGAGTATTGTATTAAAAATTTTCTTTGAAGAAAAAAAACTCTTTCATTAAATATGTGTTCAAAGAAATAATGTTCTTCTTCTTTTTCCGTTTTTACAAACAAATCTTACTACATTTCACTCGAAAAAAAAATTGCTATAATGTTTTATTTTCGTCATTAGATATAGGTATTTACGAAATAAATATATATTTTTTTCTCAAATGTACCATCACGTACCATTTACCGATTTACCATATACTATATACACACAACACATACAATATACAAAATTTTTTTTTCTTAGCAAAAAATACTCCACAAAGAAAAGTACACTTCAAATATTTCTGTTTAATTCTTCAATATCTACCTTTTATTTGTAAAATTTAATAAATTTAAATGCAATACACAAATTTTCGAACAATTTAAAAATTTTTATGCAATTATAAATAAAAATTTAAACAGATAAAACGAAGAAACTTTTCTTGTGCAGTGAAAAGTCCTCCTCGAACAAGACAAAATCAAAGTAAAAGTGAAGTAAAGTATTGAAAAAAATTTAATGAAGTAGAAAAATTTAGTTTTAAGAAATGTATTAGATTCCAATAAGATGATTGATAGAACTATTTGAAAATTTGACAGCTAAACAGCTGATCAACTTTGTAAGCTAGTGAATCATAGGTGGCAGGTCATAACCACAAGAAGTATACTTTTTAGTGT
Organism: Bombylius discolor; assembly: GCA_939192795.1. Taxonomy (NCBI): domain Eukaryota; kingdom Metazoa; phylum Arthropoda; class Insecta; order Diptera; family Bombyliidae; genus Bombylius; species Bombylius discolor. Next base: position 42,317,454 of record OW584238.1, on the reverse strand, counting down.
ATTATCTGCACTACGAGTGCCGCCACAAATGCTAAATTCTGTATTGACAATTTCAAAATTCGTATAACTTTTTTATGAAATAAATATATTGCAAGAGTTAAGAGTAAAGTTTTTTCTATCATCTCTTTTAAGCTTTCTTTAAGGTCACTCAGTTTTTCCCATTTCATCTTAAACTCGACCTTTTTACCTTTCTGTTTAAGAATAGGATTGAGTAATATTTTATTAAAATTAAAAAATTGATAAAATTATAAAATTTTCGTAGTCGATCGCCATAATTTTGTTGTTAACATAAGGAGCTTTTTTCAAATAATTTTGGCTTCTGATCTTTTCAATTTTTTTTCTTAATTAAATTTTAGGAGTATATTGTCAAGGAAAGGACAAGAATTTATTTTGAAGGATAGAGCTAAAAGAAGAAGAAGAATAATAATGTCACAAAAAATAGGTTCTGATTCGCATCAATTTGGAATTATTAACGTTAACACCATCGACCAAGTATAATTTTATTTTACAATATTTTTGCTTAGCACGATGATACTTGAAGTGATAACGGGCAGGGCCGGCCCTAGCAATCGTTTATAAAAAAAAATGAGCAAACACAAATTTTTGTTTCGAATGAGGACAGTTTCTTGTTGCAATGTTGATAAATTTTTATGTGTGGTAAACTGATCCATGCTGCTAAGTGTATAGCAATAAGTATCAGAATATGGGCGATTGAGCATGATTTTAACTTGAACAAATTGCTAGAATTTTATATGTCATTTTTTAGAAACATTTTCTTCAGAATATAAGTGATTTTATTTTGAGCAATGTTGACAAATTTTTCAAGTATTTTTAGAAAAAAAAATTGATAATTTTTAAAAATATTTTTCTGTTGAAATTTTGGCGCCCTCGCATTTCAGCGCCCTGTTCATATGCTCGTTATATTCATATGGAAGAGCCGGCCCTGATAACGGGTTAAATAAAAAAAACTTATTTTCCAATGTAAATATATTATATATGTACATCTGCTTATAATAGTACATATACACATTTGAAATAAAAATAATTATATTATATGTATCATAGTTAGAAAGTAAGAAATTTCTAAATATATATGTACAATTAATGTCAAAAGGTGAAAAGTACTATTTATATGTATGCATATAATATTTAGTAAATTATATTTTTGAAGGTATTTGTATATAGTACATAATTATTATAAAATAATAAACACATTACAAATATATTTGATAAAAAAAATTATTTTCTAACAATATTATTAATTTTGGTTCTTTGACCCAGTTTTTAAGTTTACGTATGTATGTATATCATTCAAAGGATATGTGTTCATTCACATACGTATAACGTACGTTTTGTTTTGTCTTTTCATATTATCTAATATCTCTTATCATTGTTCATTCATATATACATAATAATCGGATACTACTTTTTCAGTATATGTATGTACTAATATGTATTAATTAAGGTAAAAAAAAAGTTTTTGCCACACCTTAAAAACTTTTACGCTTTCAGACTCTTATTCATTTCAGACATTACATATACATACATATGTATACTTTCCAGTTTTTTCATACACTTTTTCTATTTGTTGCTAAAAGAGAATACATATCTAACGTCTAACAAATTTAAATCATGAAACACAAAAAATAAATAAATAAAAAAATTTAAAAAAAAATCGTGAAGAGAAAGAAAATTCCTACATCAGTTCAGTTAAATGATTTATTCGCGCATTAATTTACATTCACCACCCTATCACCCAATTTAACCATTAATTTCATGTAGGTATATTGTTTTTTACTTGATCCTGATCCTATGATGTATTTATAAGTTTAGTTGTAATTGTATTGTTATATTATGGTATGTTTCTTTTTTCTTCTTTTTTGTTTGTTTTGTTTCACCTTTTTTGAAAATAGCCCTTTCGGGATTAAAATAAAGTTCACAAAAAAAAAAAAAGGAAGACTTTTACATTGTGGATAGTAAAAGATTATCTTTTTGCAGATTTTTTTTTTTCGATATGTTTAGCTGAAGAAAATTATTTAGGCATGTATGTATGTATGTATTTATGTAAATATAATGTATCTATGAATCGGAACGGTAAAAGTAGGTGTACATTTAGTTAAAAGATATAAGATGTAAGGAAATAAGAGTACAAAAAAAAAGTCTAAAGCTTTCTATTACCTACTATGATGGCATATGTATCAAATTGGACTTCTGTGTGTTGATGGTTAATATTTCATGGTTTTTAGAATTTTTCTCCTAAGGTAAGGTGCCTATATCCTTAAAACATTGTTATTTGATATATTTTCAAAATCTAGATATAAAAGTGTGAATATACATTATATGGTGTAGTATATAATAAATATGTACATGTGTGTCATATTAGAAAAAAAAAAAGAAGAAAAAAATTATGATGGGGTAAAATGATGATAGTAGTAGCATGGGAACACGCTGTTGTTATAAATAGACATTATTGTCTTAAAAGAATGGAAAATATTTTGTCTTTACTTTGATTATAATATTGTGAAAGGTTAGTTAAGATATAAAATATAGTGTGTAATACATAAAAAAAAAATAAATAAAAAAAAGAGAAAAGGAAGATATACATATGTATGTATGTATATAAAGGATATACTCTATTATGCAATAATATGTAACAGAGAGTATTAATGCGCTTGGTTTTTATAGTTTTTTTTGTATATATGTATATATGAATGTATATGTATAATTTGTAGCATATATATACTGTCAGTATAGTGTGCTAATTAGTCCTACTAATTCTTGTTTGTTTCACTTGATGAGGCTTATCTTTAGACATGAAACACATGAACTACCCATGAACATGGAGTCTTAATTAAGATAATCACCATGGGATTATTCATATAAATCATGTAGAATATTACCGCCTATAGGATCTTCGGATAAAATAATAATAAAAAAAAAGAAAAAAAAAGTTAAATTTATAGTTTGATATTTTTATACAAGATACAATTTAAGTTCTTTATGTTTTTCACTTTTATTTTTTGTTTTTATTATTATTATTATTTTTTTTTTCGCTTTCAGGAAATAAACTGAAACAGGGTGGCTGAAACAAATGTTTCTAGGGGAATACCTTTATTATTGTACAATAAGTTATATCTTTTGTATACTGATATACATACTTACAAAATTATAAGAATACATTATATGAATAAACATATATATGAATGTACGTATATACGAGTACTACATCACATGTAGGAATTATATACGGGTCAATTTTTAATAGTTTTGCTTGCATGTTTTCATTGTTTGATTATATCGCATGATATGATATGATAGTGTTGAATTTGTTATACACACCAAAAATAATAAAAAGAAAAAAAAAACAACAATTTATAGTTAATAAGGATAAGGGATTTAAAATGTATGTGTAAATAATATATAAGGATATGAAATCAGTATAATATCTTTTGGGAATTTTACAAAAAAAAAAAAATATTATTTTTAATGTTAAACAAGATAAGATAGAAGTTATACAATAATGTTGTTTTTTTTTTCCTGATAAGGATAAAGTTAAAGTTCACATAAATAGTTAAAATCTAGGAAGTAATTTAAAATATTGTTTCCTTTATTTTGATTATACTTTTTGTTTTTGATAGATGATAATTTGAAATTTAATTTGAGGTTGGTGGCCAAAACTTTGTAGATTATATACATACATATACATATAAATATATGTACGAATAATATGTAATTACATATGTAGTTTTTGACTTCTGATAATGAAGGTCTTACAAGTTTATTATCAGTTTTGTTTTTGTTTTTTTTTGTTTTTGTTTGGTAACATAACATTTTTAACATACCTACATACTTCGATGGCGATATTCACCAACGAGGTTTAAGATGGGATTGAAGTTAATATTAATTATATAGTTTTCTATTTACTTTGGTAAGATAAATTAATAATTTTTACTTTCTGTCAATGTCACTTTCACAATTATTCGCTTATTATTCAAGTTTTTTTTTTTTCAATTTTACATAATTATTTCTTCCAGTTTCAACTATAAAGTAAATTTTCTACTAGAAAGTCATTTTATTGTATATGTGGCATGTACATACATATGTACATAAATCGAAATAGCTAGTTTTTAACTTAAAGTTTAATTTGATTATCAATTTATTTGGATTTTTAAAAAAATATTTACCGAGTTCATTTCTATTTTCAATACAATACATATATTTTTGTAATTAAAATTAGGATGTAAAAAAATTCAACACATATTATGTATATCATTGTATTTACAAAATGACATAAACATAACGATTTCAATAAAATTAATTTTTAAAAACTTTTCCTAAGGCTAAAAAAAATATTTATTTAGTAAAGGTTATATGTATATCCTTTTCAAAATTCATTAATAAAATAAAGTACTAAATTTATAATACATATATAAGGGATATAATAGGAATATAAAGGATATCTACGAATATTATTTATTTTAATAATTTTATGTTTTATTTTTATTTTGTTCAAAAGATAACAATTTCAATAATACAATTTTCTATATAACCTACATAATTACATAATTTCTAATTTTATAATTTTCAATTTGATGTATGCTTATGAAAAAAGTTCTTGTGATGTCAACAACATACATGATAAAGTATTTTTTGAATACATGCCAGGATAATCTTTTCATTCATTCTATTATCATTAATAAATCTACGTGGCCTTTAAGTAAAATATCATGGGTATTTTGTGATAGTTTATGTATCCGTTTATTTGTTGAAATTTTTTTTTTTTCATTTTCTGTTAAGTTTTTTTTTTTCAAATGTATTTATAAAACGTTCGAATTTTATAACCGAGAAAATTATAAGGATCCTATCATATATGATCCCGTAGGGAATAATATGATGAGTTCAACTGAGATAGTCTAGAAAACCAATCTGGCAAAAGAAAAAGAGTATAGAAGAAAAATATTTGGAACATACGTATTTTCAAAAGATAGATGTTACAACATTGTGTATAATTCTAGCTTTAGTTAGTCAACATAAAAGATATGTATGTACATACGTTGTTTTTGTAGGGAGTGTAGCATAGTAATTGGACGATAAGGAAAAAAAATAGAATTAAGGGTGCTGTGGATTAGGTAGAAGACTGATTAAATTTATTATTATTTTTTCTGTAATGATTTTGTATTTTACCAGTATTAAGAATTTAAAGAAAAAAAAAAAACAAAAACAATTAGTTAATCAGTGTCCGGATGATGAAATTACTAGTTGCTTACCCTAATTTTCTTTAGTCCAGTCTAGTCACAATACACAAACTTTATACAAAATTGAATAATTTCATGTTCTCTGTATAATTTCAGGTCATGGGAATTTTCTACGTGACAGAATTTTTCATATGTTTTTTCTACAAATTCAATATAGTTATATGTATGTATGTTCATCTACCTATATCTGATAATTTGGATATAACCATAAATTAACCACTATAAGATAAACACTTAATAAGAAAAAAAGTGAAAATAGGATGATAAAAAAAGAAAATTATTTAAATTCGCTTATGAAATAGATTCTCGTTTCATTAAAAAAAAGGATAAAAAATTATTTTTTTTTGTTTAAAAACTTCTTTTTATATTTGAAGAAAAAAAAAAAAACTTTAATTATCCAGGGTAAGAAGCGTCCACAGCAAACAATGTATGTTCATATAAAGGGAATTTCATAAGGATATGAAAATTCAAATAATTTTTCTTTATTATGAAAAATATATATATGTACATACGTACATATAGCTAAAAAGAATTTGAGTTAACCTTACCTGTTTTTCCACAATTTTTATAAGTTTACCTGTTCTTTTTGAAATTTCAATCAATTTTAATCAATTTCACATAAAAATTGCAACATTTTTACGTTATTCATTTTCAAATTAAAAGACAGTTTTATGCAAATAAGTTTTTAATTTTTTGTAAGCTAAATAATCTCTAATTCTGCCATTTTGAAATAAAATTTTTCATTATTTGAGTCACTCTAATGTACATATGACTATTTATGTAAAAGTATTTTTTGGATATTTGAAGTTAGAAGAAAATAAAATTTTTACTAAGTACTTCGTATATGTATCATAGTGGTTAGTTATATGTACATATAAAATACTTATAAATTTTATTCCCATAACATACATTCACACAAAAAAGGATTCATAAAATATTTAAAAGTATATATATAATTTAATGAGATATAACATATACCACCTAATTTAGCTTTAGGTTAGTTTTGTATACAAAATGAAATAAAATATTCAATTTTTCATTTTCTTGTTTAATTCAATTGCATGGAGATTTCGATATGCGAAATATAAAGAAAAAGTAAAAAAAAAAAAAAAATAAAAAAAATATAAAGAAAAAAAAAATAAACGATAATCATATGAAAAATGTAAAAAAGTAAATTAATAATAAAATTCATATAACGCAAAGATAATTTCTATATTATAAAGAAAAAGATTATTATTGTATTTAAACTGGAAAAATATGAGTTTTAAATATACATACATACATACATATGTATATATTTATAATTCATTCTTTGATAATGTATAATATAGATATGTACTAGCAGAAATATAGAAAATTTTTATTGCACGTCTACACGTGATATTTATGTATTTAATATCTGTAGTTCTATGTTCATATTATATGTATGTAACATCAGTAGTATAATATGATAACTTATTATATTTTTTATTGCGATATTACAACATGTTGTCTTATTAATTTTTTTATTATTTTCATTTATTTGAGATGCCTTTGGCGATTTTATGTTAATGAAAATTTGATACAATTATGCAATATAACAGATAGCAATTTAATGTATTATAAAAAAAAAAATGCCGAAAGTAAAAAAAAAATGAAAATAAAACAAAACATCAGACACAATGTAATCACAAAAAGAAATATGAAAAAAAAAAAATGGTCACAAGTTTGTTAAATATGATTTTTTTTTTCTACTAGAAAGCACAATGAAATATAAAGCTATTGAATTACTTTAAACATTGTAAAATGTATTAAAAAATATCAATTTTATTTGGCCAAACTAGATTTTTTTAACATAGAAGATACATTGTTTTTTTTTTTGTTCAACAAAATTGATTTCCTAATTTTTTTGAATACATAATTTGAAAAATTTCAAAATGACTATTAAAATAAATATCTCAATGTATCTAATGTGTGTTCTTTGGAAAAGAAAATAAAGAAAAACTACTGCAAGATGTATCGAAAAAAAAAATTAGAAAAATTAAAGTAATTGGAATCTATTAAGGTTCATTTGATAGCATTTTTATCGAAAATTTCGAAGAACTAAATTAAATAATGCATGAATTAAAATTTAGTAAAAGTTCATACTAAAGTATTTATCACTATCAACATTGTTCATTATTTAATCTTCATTATCTATACGCAGCTAATTTACGTACATATATACATACATATATATTTACGTATCTACTTATCAATTTAAGTTTTTCCTAATTTTTTTTTTTGCTCTACTTAAATTTTCATTTATTTCATTTGCTATACCATCACAATTATTCATTAATGTTTTAAATTACAATTCCATTTTGTTTAGTCCTTAACGGCAAACTGTGTAGTTAATTTAATGCCTCTCGAATATTTGTACACAAAATAAATACTTCCTTAAAAGAACGAAATATACATAAATGAAGTGTCTACAAATTGAACTGTGAAATAATGATCTTCTATAAACAATATACTTTTTTTTTTTTATATGGTAAAATTTCTCATTTTAATGAAATTTTTGTCACTTGGTAAATATATCATTACAATTGAACAATACTACAGCTGAAGTTGTACATGTTTGTTCTTTTTACAGGGTGTCTTTCGTTTTAATTGAAATTTTCTCTCTTTTTTATCTTGTGCTTTGATTTTTTGTGTGCAAAAATATTTTTGAAAAAAAAAAAAGAGTTTTCCAGAATGAGACTAGACAAGAAAAACAATAAAATTTAAAAGAAAATTTCAAATATTTTTCATTGAAAGGACTTTTAAAACTAATTGCTCATTTCACGGAATAAAAGGGATTGCAAAATTGTATTATAAAACACTGAGTAAACCCTTTATTTGTCTTTTTCAAGTGACAAAAACCCCTCTGTGGTATTACGTAAAAAATGATTTCCAATGCCAAACGTATCCTTTTAGAAAAATTATTATTATAAAGGAATTGTGAAGTAAATACTAACTTTTCAAACATATGTACATACATACATATGTGCATATATGTATGTACATATATGAATTTTTTTTTTTTTTTTTAATTTACCTAACCTGCTTAGGGTTTTCCTTTGATGTGAACGCGACATTGGAACATGGAAAATAAAATACATATAAGTTACGATAAAGTGTTTGAGAACGAAAAGTAAAAGTGAACATTTTACTTGAACTTGATAAGAATAAAGGATGTAAAGAAGAAGTAAGTGCGATAAGTAATGAGCTTTTAAGAAATTTGAAAATTTTATTAAATATAAGGGTCACGTGGTTTTTGATAAAAATTTTTATGAATTATCCTTACTGTTATTTGAACGATGTAATTCCTACAATAAATTAATTTATTTTTACTTATTTTTACGTATGAATTCCATTTATTCGATTCAAATAAAAAATTGTTATAAGAACACCCTATTAATTTACAAACATATCCCCTATTTATGTATATCCTTGTTAAATTTCACATTATGACATAATTTACTCTTTTTCCAATTGTATTTTGTTTGTTTTTTTTTTCGTTATTCTTCCTTTTCCATTGTTAAATTTGTGAAAATTTTACAGTTCATTCCTGTTCATCAAATAAATTTAATTGAAAATTAGCTAGCTGTATGTATATATATTTTTGAATTTATTTATATTTATATATATAATATGGATGTCCTTTTATTTTTCTTTGAGTAAAAATAAAATGAATTAAACGTGTATAAAGTATATATACTTTTTAAACAATCTGTTTTTGTGAAAAATTTCTATATACACAAAAATAGAAAGTATTTAAAATAGTACAAAATATATATTTAAGGAAATAAGAAAAATGTCTATATATCCTTATTTTTATACAAAATATTTTTTATATATGTATCTATGTATATGTAATTTCCTGTTAAGAACCTTTTTTCTTTTTTTTTTTAAAACCTTATTTCTACTTTTCATTTTCCACTTCATTTTATATCAATTTACTTCTCGTATAATAATAAAAGATTTTCTATACATACTATAGATACATATTGTGTTTTTTTTTTTTTGGTTTTTGTTTTTGCAATATAAAGTTCCTTCATTTTATTCATTCTGTGTGTAATTTGAATAAGTATCTACAAAGTGAAAAAAATAAGAAAAAAACTAAATTTCATTATGAAAGTAAATTAGGACAACTAATATAAAATTGAAAAAATAAAAGTACAAGGCAAAAAAAAAAAAAAAAAATAGGACAAAAAATAAGAAAAACAAACTAGAAAATTTTACATTACCAGATAGATCAAATGAATTGTGTATAATTTAGGAAAATTTGTTAGATACAAATGTATACAAATTATGGTTTTTTTTTCAAATGGAAACACATTTAAAACCTCAAATGGTTTAATCATTTCAAATTTATCTAAAAAAAAAAAAAAGGATATTCACAAAAAATATTTATAACAACATGTTTGCGAAATTCGTATTTTTATTTATACATATATACATACAAAAAAAATAATTTTCAAAAACCTTTAAAAAATATTTAAAATAATAAATTTTTCGTTTTATTTTTGAATTGAAATTATGAAAGTGAAAAAATTTATGATTTCAAATTTATGTGATTAATTGTTGTTTTTTTATTTTTTATTTGTCTTTGTTTTCATTTTGTGTGGTTATATAGTTTTAAACAGAATTCTCCACATTTACCAATTTACCATAAATTACAAAAAATTCAACATAAATATTACATTTTTTCTTCATTAATGTTTTTTAATGAAAATATATACATACATATGTATGTAAGAAATGTATGTCACATTTACTTTGACATATCCTCACACATATGTATACACAGAACTTTGTGCATAGTAAAAAAAAAAAGAAGAAAAAACAAGAATGAAATTCTTTCTTTACAAAATATTTAAGGATTTAAGGATATGCGAACTGAAAAGTATCAAATCGAGAAAAATAAAAATAAAAAAAAAACAACAAATAATAAATTAAAAAAAAAAAATCTAAATGAGAGAAAATATTTTACTTGTATCCTTTTATATTCTTAAGTATCTTTTATATAAAAAAATATAAGATTTTTTTTTCAAAAAAAAAAGAACAAATTTTATAACAGCTTTCGAGAAAATATTACACGCATATAAAAAGTGTATACACAATATTTTTACAATTTCTTATGTTTTTGTTTTTGTTGTTGTTACTGTTATTATTATAATATATGCTGTATTTCGAGTGTACTGTAAAAGAAAAAGAATTGAACTCATTTTAAGATTTTCTTTTCACTCTAAATAAACATACATACATACATATATACGAGTATTTACATGTATGTATGTAAAAAAGCTAGTATATACACATACATAACATATTTTAGTACATAATATAAGGGTTGTTGTTTATTTATGGTATCTAGGTTTGATCATAAAACCAGTTCATAAATTCAAAAAATAAAACCAAATTTATATAAAAAGAAAAAAATAAACATTTTTGTGTGAAGGGTGGTTTTAAAGTTACAAACAATTGTTACGTATAGGGAAAAGGATAAAGCTTTGAATTGAACTCGTTTATATCTCGGTTTGTCATGCACCGACCTGTGTGAGGTGTATGTACATAAAGGAACATCTATTAGTATGAACAGATTTTTATCATGCTTTACGGATTAACAGAGGTGAAGCAGAGCAAGAAAAAAGTGTCAATTATTTTGGCAAATTTATAATGTTGATTTTGCTGTTTTTCTTGCTCGAAATTTTGGTTCTAGCGAACGGGATTTTATTATTCTTTGTTTATTTACTAATAAAATCTTTTATAATGTTTTTTTCTGATTAAGTTTCCACAAATGTAGACATGAATTGATTGATGTAGTCTTTTTCTTTGTTGTCCTATAACTCGTGTCCTACTGCAGGAATTTTTAGAGGATAATGTAGTTTTGTTTTTATTGCTTTTTTCAAATTTACGGATTTTTAGAATGGAATTTCAATAGAATATTCCAGACGGAAAAGTAATTTTCCACAATTATGATTTCCGAAGATTATCATTCAGAATAAAAATGGCTAAAATATGAATGAAGAATAAACATTTATTTCGAAGAATTCTTTGTTGTTGTTGTTGTTCTGTAATCAAATATGTTTTCATAACTTTTGGATTATTCTGTAAAATCCTTAAAATATTTGTTCATGTTAGATTTTTTTTTTATATTTTTTTTCAATGGGAATATGAAAAATAAAAAAGAAGACCGAAGTAAAAAACATAAAATTGAAGAAAACATTTAAGAAAAGAGTTTGGTCGGACGATAATAAAAAATGGATGGATAGCAGCTATAGAAAAAATTTGAACTTCTCCTTAGAACATTATATTAGTAAAAGCATCAAAATGAAAAACGGATACTATTCATCTAAATAAACATAAAAAAAAAAAGAATTGATGGAAAACGATATAGTCGTACTGAAAGTATTAACATAAAATGTGAAGAAAAGAAAATATATATTATTTACCTTTTTTATTCATACACACAAAAATAAACTCTCATATCTTAACATGTGAATGTATGTTTTTTTTTTAGAAATTGTAAATGTAAAATTACGTGTTTTTTTTTTTTTCCTTCATAGATGTTATCAAAGAAAAATTCAAATAAAATGGATCAATGATTATTTTATAGTCAAAGGTTATAGTTTACAATATTCGTTTATTTTATTTTTTGTTGTTGTAAATTTTTCTTCGATTGGTTATTCATAAGAATTTTTCTTTTTTATTTTTCTTTCTTTACATTTGAGACCAATAAAAATGCATAAAATTTTTTTCGTCATGTTATGCATTTTTATGATTTTATTTTTCTTTTTTAAAGAAAATTCTTTGATTTAGAATTTAAAAGAATAAAAATGATTTGATTATGTTTTTGAAATTTATATTTTAAATTTAATATTTGAAAATAATTACAATGAATAATTAAAAAAAATACTAAAAGAAAATGAAAAGTAGTATAGGTGCCATAGTTTTTAAAATGGAGAATTTTTTAAAACAAATTGTAAGAAATTTTAAAAGCATTTAAGGATTACTACAATTAAGTTATAAATCAACATTATTTCTTGGAAATAATTTCAGTTTGATAATTTATTTAATAGAACGTATTCAACGTTTCAGGAAAAAAAAGCATGATTAAAAAGCAAAACTTTTTCTAAGAATTTTATGTTTCACAAAAATTTCAAGGATTAATAAAAATTTCCAAAAAGATCATGGCGCTAGATGTCCATCTCGTCCTATCCAAAAACAGCTTTCAATTTAGAAATTTTTTACCATAAGGTTGTGTCGACTCGAACATATAAGTGTTGTTCGTTAAAAAGGCCCTTATATTACAATTATTCCGTCAAATGTATATATGTACATACTTACATTAGTAAATTAGTAAACATGTTTTTTTATAATAAAAGTCGATATTTTTTATTCAATTTCTTAGAACAATCATTCCTTTTTTTTAATTATTCTTATTCATTTTTTTTCTTTATTAAACAATATCATTTTCTTTCATTCTTTTTCTCTTTATCAATAATTTTTTTTTAAAATTTAATTTTTAATTTTTAAATACTTTTTTTTTTTTTTGTAATATTTTAAAGTATAACAAAAACGAAAATATTTTTTTTATTCACTTATTTTTATTTACTTTTTTTCTTTTCAATTACTTAAAAACGTAATTTAATAAAAGATTTTTGTGAAAAAATTAACAAAAATTCCAATTTTTTTAATTATACTTATTATACGATTATATACACAATTAATTTTTTTTTGTTTCTTTAATGTTTTTTTTTAAATATTTTAATTAATATTTTTTGTTTTTGTTTTATAGGAAATTGTCATATGTATTTTACCTCTTTTTATTTTCTGTTTCGTTTAATATTTTATCGTGGTTCTTTTTTAAATTTTATTAAGTATACAAATTATCTATACATTCGATTAATTCATTTTGTTTTGTTTTTAGATTTTTTCAAAGATTTGTAATTTAATTACAATTTCGTTATTGTTTTTTTTAAATTTATTTATTTTTTTTTTCATTATAATTTTTTGCATGTAATGACAGTGATTGGCTTCTTAAGTGTGTTTATTCTATTTGCAATTCGACATTCATTTAATTTTAAAATTGTATTATGTTTTTTAACTAAAAAAAAATCAATAAAAAAAAATTATTTGAAATTTTCCGAAGTTTAAATGGAAATTATTTTGAAAAAGTTGGAAATTCAAAAGGAAGTCATATATATGTATGTGTAGTGATTATTTAGCATTTAGTTAGTGTCATGTTAATAATCTTCGAATAGTTTATTATTTAAATTCCAGTTTATAATCTTTTTTTTTGAATATCCGTAAAAAATATTTATTTGCATAAATTCAATAAAAAAATGTTTTTCCTTTTCTGCTTTTAAGGAAGTCTTTGAGAAATACAAAAAGGAAATTATTGTAAAATGTTTACAATTCAGATATTTCGTATCTATAAGAAAACTCCTTCAATCGAGAAGTTTATTTTGCTTTTAGGGTTATTATTTTCTTTGAATAAATAAAAAGTTTTTTTTTTTTATTTTCAAATAATAACAAAAAAAAAAAGTACAAAAATCAGTTATAACGTTTTAGTTTATTTCTTTCGTGTTTTTTTCCTTATTTTTTTTTTGTTCTTTTCAATTAAAATACTTTTTTATGAATAATTCATTTCCTAAGAAAATTTTAATAAATTTTTTACATTTTTTTTTTTTTTTTTGAAATTTTACATTTTATAAAAAATTTTATCAGACCTTTTTTTATTTATTTAATTATTATTTTTATTTTATACTATTAATTTATTTTTTAAATTTTGTTTTTCTATATATAATTCATATATACTATATATATACATACATATATTATGTGTTTTTCTTTTTTTACTTAAATTATATAATTTCTTACTTTATATCATATATCCTTTTTTTTTTTTTTTCATTATTCACTATATCGGTATATTTACAAATTTTATTTTTGGTTTTCCTAATTATTATTTTATTTTATTCTTTGTTTTCTTTTTAAATTTAATATACTATTTTGAAGTTTTTTTATTTTTGTTTTAGTCTAAATAGATTCTCATTATCTTTAAATCTATCTATGTATTATTAAAACAAGAAAACAAAGATAAATAAAATTAAATTTTTGTTCTAATATTTTTAAAGATTTCATCTTATATTTATTTAATTTTTTTTTTTTTTTGTTCAATTTCATTGATTTTTTATAATTTTCGTTTTTTGTTTTTTTTTTACAGTACATTAGATTTACTAGTTTTTTTTTTATATACGCTCATTCACACTTTGTTTTATATTACATAATTATTTTGCAAGTTATTATTTTTTTTTTTGTAAATAATGTTTTTTTTTTTAGTGTTCTATGTGTACGATATGTACCAGCATCAATGCATTTTTATACGTTATTTTATTTTCAATATTTTTATTTTTTTCTTAAAATTTATTAATTTTTCTACCATGTGTAAATTTTTTTTTTCTTTGTTTCTGATAAAATTATATATTTTTTGCTTTTTTTTTTCTTTAAATAAAATTTCGAATATTTTTTGTTTTTATTTCGTAAAATGACAAAAAAAAATTCAAATATATCTTTTCGTTATGTCTTTAATGGCCAAGTTAACAAATATTTCAAATATTTAATAAGACGAGAGAAATTCAAGGAAGTTGAAAGCAAGGTGTTTGATTTTCTTTTGCTTTTCTAAAATGTTTTGTTTCGTGCAGCAGTTTATTTTTATATTTGAAAACTAATAAAGTGTTATATTTTTCTGCATTTTATTGGAAATATATTTTATTTGTTTTGTTTGTAAAAAAAAAAAATTATATTAAATTAAATTTTTTCCAATGAAGAAAAAATTTCAGAAATTCAAGAATTTAAAATGGAAAAATTTTTTGGAAAAATTAAATATATTTTTTTTTTCACTTTTTTTTTTTTTTTGTGTAAATACCCGTAGAATGACGGTAAATAAAATGTACTAATTCATTTTTACTTTATTTTTTTTTTAATTTGCTTTATTTAATTACAATCTTTTGTTGTGTTCTTTTGTGTAAATTAATTTTTATTTTTAATGAATTTTTTTTTAATATATGTGTTTTATTCTTCTCATTTAATTCACATTTTTGTTTCAATTTAAAAAAAAATTTTTTTTCGAGATTGTTATTAAAAAAAAAATGTTTTTTTTTTAATCTTTTGTTGTTTAATTTACAGTCATGTATTTTATTTATTACACTTTTGTTTTAATTAAATATATATGTATATATTTGCTCTTATAAGTCCTCATTTTCTCAATAATTTTCGTTATTAAGTGAAACTATGTATGTTTTGTGTGTGTTCCTTTTTTTTTTTTGTTTGCTCTTTATTTCACTTTTTTTTTTTTTATTTAATTTTAACATTTAGTTGCTTTTATACCGCCATCATCATTATTATTATCATTATTCTGATATTTAAAAATGTCCTTTTGATGTTGAAATTTTTGTTTTTGTTTTTTATGTTGTTGTTGTGGCTGTTTTTGATTATGTTCTTTTTGTTGATAAATATCTGATTCTGATGAAGAATCAACTGATATACAATTAATATCTTCACAAAAACGTACATGCCGTCGTGTATTTGTTGTTGTTGCTGCTGCTGATGGTACTGCTGCTGTAATTAATGATGATGAGGTACTACTATTAATTGCTGTATTATGATGAACATTGTTTGTATTTTTATTTGAACGTGATGTCAGGCAATCTGGTTGAAATGACGAAAGTTTTCTAGAAATATTTTTTTAAAAAAAATTTAATTTAATTGGAAAAATATTAATTATAAAAAAAATCATTAAAAAACAAATATTAAATATTTTTTTATTTAAATTTAAATTAAAAAGCAATTTATTTATTTGTTTTATTGTATTGCATACAAATTATCTAGGAGAAAATAATGTGCCACTTAAAGATTACATTTTCATATGAAAAGTTTTTTTTTTTTTCTAAATTTTTATTAAGTTCAATTTGTTAAATAGAATAAAAAAAAATTTTTATATTTCACCTTTAATAAAAATATTTTTTTATTAAATAGACAATTTTTTTTTTTAAATTTCTCAAGAAATGCAATCTTTTTCAATAATTCAAATAATATAAATTTTTAAAAGAATATTAAATTTGATTTTAAACTACTATGACATCCCCACCCTATTATTTCTATTTCTTTTATTCATTTTCATTGTTAAAGGCAACAGTTAAGTAGAAAAAAAAAAATAAGAAAAATAAAAATAAAAAGCGTACAATAAAAGCATCACGTACAAGTATTTCTATTGATCACATAATTCCCATTAAGAATAAAAAAAAAATGTATACAAAAAGGATTTTATTTCTTATTATATTTTCTTCCGCCTTTTTAAATTTTATTTAATTCTCATTCTTAAACGTTTCTTATTCTTCATTTCTCGCTTATTATTAATTTTTTTTTTCTTTCATTTTTTATTGAATAGAAAACTTAAATTGATTTAAAATTTTAAACAATACACTCTTTGCTTTATGTCGTTCCGTTGTATTTTTTTGTTGTTGTTTTTTTTGTTTTGTTTCATATCCTTCTGTTTTTTTCATCATAATTTTCTATCTTCCTCCCTCTTGTCTTCTATTCTTTTTACCTATTTTTATCTTATTGTTTTTTTTTTTGTTTCTTCTTGATATACAGATTAGCTATTAAATTATTCAATAATTTATTACTTTATTTTTTTATTTTTTTATTATTTTTTTTTGGAAAATAATAAAAGAACGTTCACTATATATAAAAATTTCATCCTTTATTATTATCTCGTTTTTTTTCTTCACATATATATTTTATATTTTATAAAAACTTTAGTAGATACATAAATTGCTGTTGCTGTTTCAATAAAAGGATATGAATAAAAAAAAAAAAAAGTACAAAAATTCATTATACATATATCGTTGTTCATATTTTTCATTGAAAAAATTCTTTCGTATACTTTTCTCTCCCAAACTTTTAATCTTGTTTTTTATGTTTTTTTTTTTTTTTTTGCTTCTCTTTAGTATATAGACAATAGGAAATGAAATTGAACTTTATAACGGTAGTTTTATAATATGCATGTGTAAAAAAAAAAAACATTTTTTTTTATACTATTACGGTGAGTAAAATTATTGCAGTCGACATTTAAAATAGAATTATTATTTTTTTTTATTTTAATATAATATTCTATGCTTTTTTTGTATCGTATATATATATGTATGTATGAGTCAAGATTCAATTTGTACATATGCTATATATATAATATAAAGAAATACATACTTGTACAAAAAATATGGTGTTTTTGTATATGAATGCCATGGACCTATTATATTGTATTAAAACATCATAGAAAATTGTGAACAAATTTTTCTTTTAAAAAGCACCATTCAAACTATTGAAACTACTGTTATATCGTTTTTATTTTATTTTTTTTTTTAATTTTTGTTTTATTGTTATGTTGTATAAATACATACACATACACTTGTGCATGTACATAAATTTACGATGAATACAAAAAAAAACATATGGCATACATTGTATAAAGGAAAAATCCTTTTATTTTATGGATTGATAGAAAAAGAGAGAACGAAAGAAAAAAAGAGGGAAAAAAAGAAATATTACATATGAAAAAGCTTTCATAATTTAATAGCATGACAATATAAATTATTTGAAAACACATATTTAATAAAAGCTATAGAAAATTTTGTTTTGTTTTTTTCTGCTTTTAAAGAATTAAGAGATGTTCCGTGTATTATAATTTTATTTTAGTTTATTATTATTATTATTATTTTTTTTTTCAAATACTAAATAACTCATATAAGTTGTAGTTTTCTAGTTTTTTTTTTTTTTCTACTAAATTAAATTTTTTGTACCTTTTCAAATTTAATTACAAATTCAATTATATAAGATTTTGTTAATTTGTATTTATTTATAGTTTTTTTTTTAAATTTTTTAGTTTCACTATCATTTTACAAATTTTATTTTGATTTATTTTTAAAGTTTTTGGTATTTTTTTAATGTGTAAATTTTCTATATCTGGATGTTATTAAAAATTGTATTTGTTTTTTTTTTTTTCTATTTTCTTGTAAAATGAAAATTTATTATTATTATTTTTTTAGATGAACATTTTTGAAAATAAATGAGAAGAGATGAAATATGTACCATATGTATATATGTATGTATAGTAGGAGTATGAAATTAAAAAAAAAAAAAGTAAAGAATGTGTATGTACTATACAAAAATTGATAATAATATACGATATTTTAAAAAGAAGAAATAAAATAAAGTTAATGTGTTTTAAAATGTATGCATGAACATACTTATGTATGTACATATGTTTATTAGCTATACAAAATAATGTATAAGGTTTTTGATAAATTATTTTTGTTTTGAAAATATTTTATAATAAACAATAGAAAATTATATTATTTTACAACTTTTTATGAGTTATAAATAAATTTCGGTTTTTGTTGTATGAATTGAAAATGAAGATAACTTTTTTAATGTATCTGCTTATTATTATTTTTTTCTTTTGAATGTACGAGTATAATAAGTTTAAAATATAATACAATTTAGTTTAATCTGTTCTACTTAACCTTTTAACAGCAATATATTGAAATATTTACAACTTTTTTTTTTAAAAAAAGTACTTAATGGACTTTTGAAAATTATATAATACTAGAAAATTATTTACAACATATTTCGTATGAAAATTACAACTTGTATATATATTCATTTTTTTTAATGGTTTTATCAGTATTGTTCTACGAATATTTTATTTAAAATTCTAATAAAATTAATGACTATAAGAGGAAATAAAATGAAATTATTCTTTTAAAAAAATTGATTCATATTTAAGTAATTTTTAGTAATTTTAATCAAAAATATCGTGAAATACAAGTTTAGCTTTAATTTGAATTGATTAATATTTGATTTTGAATAAATTTGAATAAACTGAAAAAAATAGTAATTAAAGTATAAGGAGACTTATGAGTAGTATAAGAAAGAGAAAAATATAGCACTGAACCATCCGACTTTTCTCGAACTTTTATTATTTATTTTTTTTTTAGGTTCACAATAAAATATTCCTTCTTTTTTGTTAATAATTTATATTTTCTTGAGCTTTTTTAGGTTCACAATAAAGTATTCCTTCTTTTTTGTTAATAATTTATACTTTCTTGAGCTTCCAATTCACAGTTTCTTAAAATAAAAAAATAAAAAAAAATAAAAAATAAGCCAATAAAATAAAAAAAATCTAAAGGAAAGAGATTGAGAGCTCTTTCCCCCATCTTAGAAAATTTTTTGCTAAAATCTTTTCTAGTTTAACTAATATTTCGTAAACTTCTGCTTTATAATATTGTTTTTCTCAAGAACAATGAACAAATTATTTATATTAGTATATGAGTATATTATTTTACTGTTATATCTATTATATAAATTCATTTATTTTATTATTAATAATTTTATACAAATATGTGTATGTATGTATGTATCATACATATATTTTTATCTAAAACGATGATAATAATTTTATAAAATATTCCGGTCAATAGATTTAAAATTTAATCTTTTATTATATACAGTTTATAACAAATCATCTTTAACTAATTTATCTATACATATGTATATAACATTATTTGAAAGAAAGTTTATTTTAAAATATACATAAACAAAAGTATATACACATATGTATATATGTATATATGATACATACTCGTACATATATTCAAAACTTTCGAAATTATATTATTTTATTGAGGTTTAAGGAAATCTTGTAGATATACACATACATACGTGATATACTTATTTATCTAATAATAATAATAATAATAAACTTATATTCTTGTATGCAGAATACCTTTATCATACATAGTCATATGTATATGAATTATTTACTAAGTTTATTGTTAGTTGTGTATAGATAATAATAATAATAATAATAATAATCAACAGTAGGGTTCTCTCAAGTATATTCGTACATGATAAGATTAAGAAATTTTAAATTAAAACTATATCTGGATGAGAAATAATAATAAATGCATTCTTGAATATGTTTAAAATTTCATTTATGATTTGTGGAATATACATACATTCTACATACATATATATTTTGAGTATTTATATTTTAAATGAAATGTACGTGGATATGCAAAGAAGAAAAGAAGAAGAAGGTAAAATGTTTAAGAGAAGTGAATTTTGAATATAAAATAAAATATAAACATATTATTAGTACACATATATATACATACATATGTGCATGCACAAAATGTTTATTTGATAATTATGTCTTCTAACAAATTTCATTCAATATCTAAATATAAAAATAAAAATGTATTAGTTAAGATATATGTAAACTGCAAATGTACGTTATGATATATGGTTTTTTGTATATTTTATTTTCCATCTATTAGAATAATGATAAATTTAGATAAAATATTCAATATTTAATTAAAAAAAGTCGTGAATGTATTGCATTTAGGTCTATTAGTAAGATTTAATATAGTTTATTGTTTTTTAGTTTATATATGTAGTTAAAAAGGTTTTTTTTGTTTTCTGTAAAAAAAAAAAAAAAAAAAAAAAGAAACAAAAAAAAGGAAGATCTATAAAATTTTAAAAATAAAAATAAATTTTACTATGTATAAGGATTCAATTTAAATCATGAATTGATAAAAAATTTATATACAAATTATAAATATCTATCTAAAAATATTAAAATATTCGTAAAATACTTAAAAATATTTAAGTATACAGATATACAGTATATGAACACATTTAAAATTTAATTTGAAGAATTTGAAAATTATTTTAATCCAATTAAAATATTTCAATTTCAAGATACAAAAGTATAGTTTATGTATAAAATAGAAAATTTAATTTCTACTAAGAAATTGTTATAAACAAATTTTGATAATAAAATTGTAATTGATAAATTTTGAATCACACTAGAATACAAAATTTCAATAAAATTTTCACTAATGAATAAAAATAAATATCTACTTTAAAATTTGTTATACTAATATTATTAATATTTTGTTTGTATGCGTGTGTGTGTATATGTGTGTGGGTGTATGTAAAAATATATATATACATATTTTTCTATTTGATATGTTAAAATTATTTTTAAACTAAAAATTTTATTGAATAATTCTCAAGTTATAAAGCTTACGTATTCTCTAAATTTTTATATTATTTCTAATGAAATATTATAGACTTCATATGTGTAATATGGGTACTACAAAGATAAATATTTTTAACACATATGTAAGTACTTTTTATAAAAATGTATACGTATATAAAAATATGTATACCAAAAATTTCAAGATTGGTTTTTTCTTGTTATAGTTTTATGAGAAAATATTTATAATATGATAAGGAAAACCGAAACATGATATTTGTGTGTGTATACATAAATCTATACCTACATACTTGAAAAACTAATTTACCGAATTTATATTTGAATTTATCACTATATTTATAAATACGTAAAATGAATGATATTAAAATACATATAACAAACTATATACGAAAATAATATTATTGTTATGTATGAAATAAATTCAAATTGAAACAAAGGATATTTTGAATGTAGGTACATAAAATCTCATTTATATACACATGTATGTGTACATACATATATTTGTCTATATTCATATCTAATTCAAATATAAAATAAATGTGTATTTTGCAATTGTCTTTAAATTCTAAAAGGATTTACTATTTATGTGGAATAATAAGTCCTTTATGGAATTGATACAAAATTAATTTCAATAAACAGTATTATGTTATTTTTGTGATTTTTTTTCTTCTTTTGTACAGGATGTACCAGTATGAAATGCTAATCCTTGAGTTGGTGATTTCTTGAGATTGTTAATGTTTTTCAATTTTAACCGTCCTACAACTAATTAGAAAAATTATCATTTTCTGAAGAATTACAATCTTAAATTGGGAAACCCAATATCCTTTTTACTTGATTATGATTTGTTTAAATATTTTCTTTGTATTATTAAAATGGAAAATAAAAATTTGTATGAAAATCTAAGTAGCTTTTATTTTAAAAACATATCAACATAAATGAACAAATTTCGGATGGTGAAACAATAAAGAGACCCTTTTCCTTTCATTTATAGATTATAGATATAGATTTTGGAAGCCATTATCCGTTATTATATTATTTTAATTTTGGATTAAATTTGAAGATTCAATAGGTTTTTTCGCAAGTATTTTTTAATTTGTCAACTTTGTGAAGATTGTCAAGACCAAATGAACAAAAACCAAATTAGATACACTACAACTACAAAATTATAAGACCATATGAATACTCAATTTATTACTCTTAAGTTCAAAAAGTTAAATCAGGCTTTTAGACAAGTGCAAAATCCTAAATCAAGAAATAATTATTCAGTTTACGGAACAAAAAGAACAAATTTTACTTCTTATAAAACGAAAAAGTGAAAAGGAAGGAGAGCTAAATGAGGTTGTATAAAAAATGATTTTTTATGATTATTTTACCTTTTGTATCGATAAATTTATATTAATTTTTTTCTGGAAAAAAACACAAAATATTAACTGGTTATTAAAAATTATTAAAATGTCATTTTCTGAAAAAGTAAAAAAAAAAAAAAAATTGGTCCGTTTCACGAATACATACTTATCTATATGTCTTAAAGTTTGAAATATTGAATGACCTTATAAAAAAAATAATGAGATTCTAAATTTTTTTATACACAAAATTTCCTTTTTTTTTTTTTTTTGTTAGAGAAATATTAACAAACGATGACATAATTTTTCCATTATAATAAATATAAAAATTCACAAAGAAAAAATAGAACCATGATCGTTTTTTACTTTTTCCTTCAACTATTTTGTCCATCATCACAGAAAATATTCATACAATAATTTTTGTACTCTTTTTTTTTTTTCTCATTTATTTTTTTTTTACAGAAAAAAGGTAATAAAAATTAGAAAAAAAAATCTAAACATTTTCAGTTGTATCTAAAGTTAAGCTAAACTTATGAATAAAATTTTCTTTGGATTCTTTTTAACCTTAAAAAAAAAATACATCTTTTTCTTCTTCTTTATTTTGATTGTATACGTAAAATTCATTTTTTTTTCTTCTTCTTATGATTTGTCTACATATTGTATAACAGACAAAGTTTCTATTTATGTATGTATATTTTTTTTTTGCAAATATTTGACAATAACGACAACGATGAAGATAAAATCGAAAATATTAAAATTCGATATTTGAAATGTTAAAAAGATGTGAAAAAAAGAAACTAAATAGAAAGTTACTTTAATAAAAAACAAGATGGTTTTATGTAAAAGAGATGGACAAAAGACAAAAAAAAAATACAAAAAAAAGGTAACATGAAATAAAGGATAAATATAATCAAAAAATAAATTAAAATAAAAATATTAAAAACGAAAAAAATAAAATTGTGAATTTTGTGAAAGGTAAAAGGTACAAGTTTTATTCGAATAAAAAAAAAAAACGGATAGAAAAAGAAAATGTTGTAGAAAATATTCAAGTTTTTTTTTTTTAAATATTCACATCAATGATTTTGTTATAAACCGTATAAATTGTATATTTTATTATTGATTCGAACAAAAACAAAAAAAAGGACATCATATATGTATATCCTGATTTAATAGTAATATTTTTTGTTGTTGTTATTTTTTTTTTGCCCTATGGTATTACTGACATTTTTAGTTTTGTGATTTTTTTTTCCAATTATTTATTAGATGCGTTTTTTTTATATTTATTATTTTTTCAATTCAATAACTCTATTTTTTTTTAGTTTTTTTCATTTTAGTTTTTTTCATTTTATTTTTTTTTTATTTTTTATATTTCAGATGAATGACTGAATAAATATTTTTTGTGATGTCTTTCAGTTGAAAAATCATACATTATTTATATATGTATGTATGTAATAGCGTACATATATCAACTACATATATATACGTATAGATTTATATTACAGGTGTATAAACTATTTTTATTAAATTCCAATCCTTCAAGAAATTTCTTTTATAATATGTGTATTGCATACATTTTTTCTTATACATAATATTATATATGTATGTACATATGTACATACCTTGTATTATAGGTATTTATTTTCATTGTATAGATACATTTTTTCTTTTTCTCTTTGATATAACAATATATAGGGATATATTATATTATATTATCTAACTTTTTGAAACTTGAAATTAGTCTTTTATATTAGCTTTTTTATTTTTCTTGAATGAAAGATGACTTCAAATAAACCTTTTATTATATAAAATATGAAAAATTGAAAGATAGATATTATAATACAAAAAAAAAAAAGTATAATCATCTGTACAATTGGATAAAAGTAAATACAAAAAAAAAAATAATAAATAAAAAAAAATAATAACAATTTTTGTAAATAATGTAATAGGGTAGTTTAAAAATATTTAAAGAATAGTTCTGTCGATTGTAAAATTTAAAATAATAAATGACATTATTAGGATTAGTGATAATTAAAATATGAAATTATTATCTTGAGGAGGAAAATATCCTTAATAAGATAAAAATTAAATTTTGAAATTTTTAAAAATACTTTTAAGAAATTTTACTTAGAATTTAGCATAGATACTCGGTATAAAAAAAACTAATTGGACTAATCAGATATTTTTTTCGAAAATGTTTTTATCCTTCTCAGCATAAAAATGACCTTATAGTTCAGCATAGATTTTATGACAATTTTAGAACAATTTTGATATAAAAGGTTATGCATTTTTTTTATTTAAAAGGAGAAGTTTGCCTTCAAGGAAATAGAAATTCATGCAAATGCAACTGGAACTATCCAACTCTCCAAACAAATCAAATAGCTTTTATTGAATTTTTTTTTTAATTGAAATAAAATACCCTGTAACAAACTTTGAATTAAACAACAAAAGGACATACAATTTAGTGCATACATATGTAGAATGTAAAAATATATTTTTATACTACGGAAAATATTATATGTAGTACATGATATAGAAAAAATTTTTGAATTGACATTATAAGATCGAGAGGAAAAAAAGTGAAATGTTTTGTAAAAGGAGGAGTAAGGAGTTGATATGGTAGTGAAAAAAATACACCTTGCGTATGTGTTATCATAAACAAGTATATGTATGTATGTATGTATATGCTTTTATATGTATACATATTTAAAATAAAAAATAAATTATACGGAGAAAAAATTAGAATTTTTATAATTTTGTATGATGATACATAAAAAATTTCATGTGTATGTATTATATATTTTATATACATACATAGGTACTAACCATTGTTCAAAATTTTATTACATCAGCATGTTTTAGATATTTGTAAATGGAATCAGCCGTAAGGGAACATTTCAAATTTATATACTAAAATAAAATTCTCAAAGTACATTTACACATACATACATATGCATAAAAATAATAATAAAAATATAAAAAAAATATATAAAATTTTGATTTTTCTTTTTATTTTTGAGAACTGGGGTGATTTTCAGAATGTGACAAAAAGTAAAACGTGTTAATAAAAAATCGAAACCACACAATTTTGATTTTGAATTCAAATAATTTTTAAATGTCATAGAATAACAATGTAATCATAAATTTTTTAGGATGAGTAAAGGATTGTGTACATCTTTTTGAAGACATATTTTGCGTTTGTTGTTGTTGTGTGTTACAATTAATTTTATGAAAACAAAAAAAGTCAATATACTTTGAAGCCTCCTCTAGTGGTAATATTGTTTGCCATTATTTTTTTCTCCCACATTGATTTTTCATGAAGCCTTATATATGCTAAATATCCAATGTTTTATATAAAAAAGTCAACAAACCATATACATATATGTTTTTTTTTTTTTTAATTTTCCAACTTTTGTTTTCCTTTTACATGTCACTTAAAATGAACAGAATAATTTCTGTCAAGATTCTTCTATTGAAAAGTACCATATACATAAGTTTTTTTATTTTTGTATTTATTTTGAATATTGTACGTGTTATGAAATTTCAAAGAAAGTACGTATTTATATATGTACATATGTTTTCACATTACTTAGATTTTAGAATATACCTTGAAAACATATTATGAATGATTCAATCGTAATTTCTTTACAGAGAATTATTGTCCATAAAAAAATTGTCTTTCTGAAGATTTTTTTTTTAAAGGTAAAAGACGTATTTTTTTATTTATTTATTTATTTTTGTTGTTGTTGCTTTTATTTAATTTTATTTTTCAAATGAAAAACTTTTGTAAGATATATGAAACATGTAAATTCTTAATGTGCCAAATATTACAAAACAGAATGCTTTCAAAGATTTTAAATTGTGTGTTCAAAAATTCCTTAGAATTTTCTTTAAATTTTTTATGAATTTTTTTTTGTCCCTTACATAGATACATATGTAGGTAGTAGATGGAAGGGTGTACAGAAAATAAATATGATATAATGAGCTTATTAAATAATAAATGTTTATTCTTAATTTCTTTTTTTTTTGTATACAGAGTACACGTATTATTGACAACAAAAATAAGTAAATATTATTTTGTAGTTCGTCGAAAAAAATATTAAAAAATTTATTAAAAATGTGCAATTTTTCTCACATTTACTTAATACTAAGTAGGATAAAAATAATTTACACCAGTTCTTGTAAAACTTTAATTTATGCTTTAAAATTTAACACACCTATGAACAATAAATTGAAATATTTTGGGCTCATTTTTTTCCCAATTTTGTATATGAGAAGATTTTAATAAGTGAAAAAAAGAAAAAGAAAAAAAAAAAAACAAATAAATTCAAGTGACATAATAATTACCACGTACAAATGTATTGTTCTACAATATTGATAATAATAATAATTATTGAAAAAATTTTCATTTTTGTATTTAATGATATCTGAAATTGAAATTTTCAATTTTACATTTTTTTTAAATTTTTTTATGTATGTATTTTTTTTTTTTTAAATAATTTAATTGTGTTGTACAATCTGTTTATCTGTTTTTGTTTTGCAATACTTTTTATCAAGTAAAAAAAAAAGGGAATCGTAAAATGGAATTAAATTCAATTTCATAATAATTAAGTTCCATTATGAATATTTTGCATAATTGAAAACTTTTTTCCCCTTTAAAGTAAACAAAAAAATTAATAAATAGGTATTTAATGAATTCAACTTTAATTTTACACATTTTATTCAGTTTTTGATTCTATTTATCCGAAATAAAATTGATAATATTCAATTTTTTCTAAGCATTTACGATGTTCAATTTTTTAAATTTTTAATTAGTGGTTTATGTTACAATTTCCCAGCAAACATTTAACTTATTCAAATCAAAAACTGTCATCTATTAAATAAACTAAAAAAATCATTTCTGTGACTCGTTTCTATATCTTGAAATAAAAAAGTTCTCAATTGATCCTTTTTCAATTTATTCAGCCTTTCTTTTATAAATTCTTTCCAGTAGAATTAACCATCTTACATTTTTCAATATCTGACATTTCGATAGCAAAAGATTAAATAGTTGATTTCTGCATCTTCTTAAATGTTTGCTGGGATCGGCGGATGATATTTTATTTTAAATTTTCATTTTCAATTATTTTGAAAAAAAAAAAAAAACAAAAAAAAAAAAACGTTGATATTTTTTATAGGTTCGTTTTGTTGAAATTATTTTATTTTTTCAATTTAAATTTTCATTCATTGGTATAATAATAATAATAAATTAATACAAATATTTGTTTTTAATTACAAAATATTTATTTATATTAATTTAATGTGATTATAATTTTAAAGTATTTTATTATATTTATATATTTATGTATTATATATATATACATATAAATAAAATAGTTATTGTAAAAATATTTGAGGTTTAAACGAAAAATACACAAAATATGTGGTTAATTAAAAACACAATTTTTTTTCAACCAAAAACAAAAAGTAAAACAAAATAAATGTGGACAAAAGGAAACCAAAAATATTATTAATTTGGACCATATGAGATAATTGAACTAAAATATTATTTATTTTTTATTTTTTTTAAATTATTTATCTTTTTTTCTGTCATTATGATTTAAAATTTTTTTTTTCTTTAAATTGGAAAAAAAAGTGTTAAATTTTCAATATTATTTAATAAAATTATATATTTTAATCATTACGAAAAAATTGAAATTATATGTGAAACATAATGAAAAAAAAAACTAGGTACGTAATATTTTAATAAAAAATTGTTTTTTGTTTACATATTGAATTTATGTTTGTTACAATGATAATAATCGGATTTAAAATAAATTAAAAGATTTGTTTTTAATTAATTTTGAAAAAAAAAAAAAAAAGAAATGAAAGTAAAAATTTTGATAAAATTATCATATATATTTTTTTTTGTCAAGATAAAACAGTTAATAAAGTGAGTGTCTCAGTCATTGCTCAAAAAATTTTTCTACTTCGTTTCCTTTGTTAGAAAATTTATTGTTCATCCTATTAGTCTCATTCGCATTAACTTTTCAAAAATTAAACTTTAAAAGTATTCCTTTTCTTTTATACTAATTAAAGTCCTTTTGAAGACTGACTGGAATAAAATTTATTTTAACAGTCGCCCTGTGAAAAATTATTTTCCCCAAAATAGCAAAAGGTCGAGCAGGATTACTGGAAAAAATTCCTTTTTTTTTTTCTCAAATCAAATGAACTTAGATAAAATTAAATCATTTATTATTAAAAAATATTATTAGAAATTAAAATCTACACCTATAAAAACAGGATAAAAAAGAGAACTAGAAGTAAAAAAAATTTAAATCATTGTCCTGATTTTACAAAAAAAAAAAAAAAAAAAAAAAAAAAAAAAAAAAAAATTAGATATTAGAGTCGTTTTTAATTCGTGTAAATCTTTTATACGTGACTATTTTAAAATTTTTATAAAATGTACAATGATAAATTTAAAATGGCTTTGTTTCTAAAAAAAAAAAAAAAAATTAGAAATTCATTATTTTGTAGATGTGATACATTGGCACATACCCATAGATACTGTTTTTTTTTTGTTATATTATAATAATAATCAACATGATCATTATTATTGTTATCGTCGTATAATCATTATAAATTCCAGTTACGTTGAAAATTTTCTCTTTTAGCAAAAAACACGACATTTTAAAGCTTTAGGTAATATATTATATCACACTGAATATAAAAAAAAGAAAAAAAAAACAAGAAAGTTGATACATAATATATGTACATATAGTTTTAAAATAGAGAGTAGATATACGTATACATATCTAAGTATTATCTAGTAGATACAATTTCATTAAGATGAACATATTTTTTATGAGTACACCTTAAAGAATATACAGTATATAAGGATATAATTCCCGGAAGGTGTTAAACAACAACCGAAAAGTGGTTTTTAGATTCTCGTCATCTTTTATTTTTTATTTTTTTATTTTTTAAGTAATTTTTTTATATTTTAATCCTTAAGAATATGAGATATTATCTTTTCTTTCTATGAAAGTATTAGTTACTTGAAAAGATTAAATATAGCTTTCGTTCTACAAAGTATTTATATATAGATAATATGTAATATATATAGAAATATATATGTACTATCTACCTATATATATTATACAATATAATATGTGGTATGTGGTTGGTTAGGGTACGGATTATACCTAGTCTATATATAATCAACTTCCTTCCGTATTCTGTATGCTACATTTTCCTTGGTGCAAAGATAAACATTGTATACAATATATATATATATATAAATATATTTTGTAAAATATATCTCGTTCAGAGGTTACTGTGAAATATACGAGAAGATGAAAATGACATTGTCATGATATAATTTTAAAATCTCTTATACGTGCAAGCTATGATAGAAGAAACAAATACATGTTAATACATTGTGTTGTATAAATATGTATGTATGTAGGTGTTGTGTAAAAGATTAGTGTACCACTGAGATTTAGAAAAAAAAACATTTTACACTTACTGATAATAAAAGTAATAATAATCACATACAAAATGTACACGCAAAAATTGTTAGAAACATCAGGATATATGTATAATACAAGATATACAAGGTGTCTATCTCTAGGTACATATTACATTTTATATACAGTACAATCTATCTTTTAACCGAAAAATAAAAAAAAATAAAACAACAACAAATTAAATCGTGAGAATTTTTGTTACTAACGCAGCTAACAACAACCCATTATCATCATACAAAAACTGGCAGGATATCATTATATAACATGTCGTTCACGTTTAACGAAAACGGAAGTTTGTTATAAAAAGAATTTTAATTTTTTTTTTTTTAAATTTTTCTTCTTTTGTTGCTGTTGTTTTTGTTGTTTTTGTTTGCAAACATGACATTTTATCTTTAACAGATTAAATTTTAAGTATGCGCGTTTTTAAGGTTACATAATAAACCATCACTGTTATATTATTATATAAAATTAACCACAGTACATATATAAAATTTATTCCATTAGCAATGAATTTAATATACTCTCTCATGAGATTATTATACTATACAAAAATAAAAAATAAAAAAAAATAAAAAACTTTTGACTGTCATCATTACATTAAAAAAAAAAGTATAATTTAAAAGGACAAGTTCACGTAAATTTTACGTTATTTATTCTATAAAAATTTTTAAAAAATATTTTCACATTTTACCTTTAGAAAGTTTGTTGTTTTTTTCTTATATTTTTATTTTTTTTTTTTTTTGAGAAAAAGTCCTTATGAAGAAAAAAAAAAAGGGAATGTCATGGCATACATATAATTTTTTATTTGTCTAACTTTAGCTTATTCTATCTTTATTAGCTGTCATTGAAATGAAGCGATTTATTGCATGTACGACGAGTAAAATATAACCAATATAAAAGAAAAAAACTGAATCCTTTTCTATAATAAAAATAACAAGAAAAAGGATGATATAAAAAAAATTGAAAGAAAATGAGGTAAAAAAACAAGAAAAAAAAAAAGATTTTTCATCTGAAAACTAAATTTTCCATATAGTATTATTTTATATGTAGTAAGAGTAAGATATCAACTCCTGTCAATCGTTCTATATATGTACCTAATAGTCGAACAAATTTTGTTGATTTTGAAAAAGAAAATGAAAAAATGAAAAAAATAAAGAAAACATAATATTCACATAATATTTTAGTGTAAATTCTATCTTAAAGTTTTTTATATTTAGATATTTTCTTTACTTATACAAAATGAAAATTTTGTATTTTGTTTTTATTTATTGAAGTTTTACACACATTTTGTTTCGTCTTTTTATATGTTAAAGGAGTTAGCAATATGTTTTTTATTGAAACTACATAGTAAGAAAAGAAAATTAAAATGAGGGAGAAGGGTTTTTTTTCCATAAAGGAAAATTACATCAACCATTTAAGCTATTGAAAATCACGTATTCTCCTTTTCTTTTGGTTTTTCTACTATATTATGTGTACATATATACTGAACAAAGGATAAAAAAAAAAATTGCGAAATACATACATATACAGGGTATTTAACTGAATAAAATCCATAAAAAAAGGATGTAATGATAGGAAAATATGATGTAAGTTCATTTTAGTTTCAACAAAATGTCATTTTTTTTCTCTGTTGGTGGTATTTTCTATTAGCCGTAATGATCAAAAATTGCCAAAAAAGATCGAATAAACTTTTGCCGGAAAATGGTATGTGAAATAGATTGTGTTGTTTTGAAAATATTTTCATGTCAAAAAAAAGTATTGTAGAAAATGATAAAGAAAATAAAGTATCTTACAAAATTTGAAAGATATACGTATTATAATTTTAAATTGAATTTATTTACAAAAATGTACGCATGACTATGTAATGAAAAATAAAATCCTTAAAAACAAACAAAGGTGAAAGGCTCCCGACTAACAAATTACTTGTCAAAATTTAGACAAACTGTATGTCGTCGTCCATCATTATCGTCGGCTGAATTATGTTTCTATGGTAAATTTTTGAAAATAGGAAAAAGAATATCGTGTTGAGTGAAATTAATTATTTGGGTGCAAAAAATTGAAATCTTAGCTTCAATCTGCTGATATCAGGGACTTGAATTTCAATTATTTTCGAAAGTGTTTTTCCAAACCACCTTGTACGTTACAAGAAAAATCTGATGTATTCTTTTAAAGCCTATAGATATGATATGTTTACTGTTCAGTGTTCATATGTGCATATATATAGAATGTAAGTATGTATTATGTTATGTATTAATAAAAATTTAGATAATATATTCTTTGCATGAAATTTTCACACTATATTTTCTTTTTTATATTAACTATCTATTTCTTTATTTTCTTTTTTTGTTACATCTCCTACTATCCTTTTGTTATTTATTTTCATTTTTTGTTGTTGTCGTTGTTAATATATGTATTTAAACCATATAGTATACATGTTATAAAATCTACACATATTTAAAGGATATCTCATTTTCATAGAAATGTATTTTATGAGACGATATCAAAGAAAAAAGAAAAATTCAAACGTAACACATTTTTTGCTTTTGTCTTCATTTTTTTTCTTTCTTTCTTTTTATTTGCCTCTCATTTATGAAATTTCTTTTCTCATATAATATGTGATATGATATGTCATTTTCTTTTGATACATCATATAAAAACGAAAAATTTAAACTGCCTTCTACTAGATTCTGTATATTCTCATTTTTTTTTATTCTTCTTTTCGTTTTTGATAGTTTTTCAGTTAAGATTTTTTTTTTTTTTTTAACATTTTGATACTGATTTCATGTGTGTATTGTATGTGTGAGATATTATTATTTCTACATAATAATATTTAGAATTTGTTTCTTTTTTAAAAGATTTTTATTTTTTCTTTTATGTAGGAAAAGTTTTACGTATTACATGAGATAAGAAAATATTATAAGTAAGAAAAAAAAATATATGTATAAAATATTTCAAAATTATTTTTATAGATAATGTACATCATGTTCGTGTTGATGTAAAGTTATAATAAGCGTTTGATATTTTATATTCGTTTATGTAAAAAGAAAAAATTTGCAAAAAAGGAAAAAAAAACATATATTTCGATAAAAAGTTTATATGTTTAACATATTTAATAGAAAAAATTTCATAGATATATTTTTAGTAAAAGAAAATTCATATGACCAAGAAAAAGTGGTATATTCAAACTTTTTTTTTTTACTGAGGATTATTATTGTTTATTTTTTTTGTTGATTTTTTTGAGTTTTTATGATTATAATAAAAATGACAATAGCAAAAAATTAAAAAGCGAAATTATTCAAATACATATTTTAACTTTAAAACCGTTAGAAAAAAATATTAACAAATGTCCTGATTATAGACATTTTGACAGATAATTTGTAAAACTAGAAATATTTTTTTAATTGGTATTTAAAATATGAAATTTGAACCCCACATATAGAAAAATATATTCTAACTCATTTCGATCTTGTTAACATTAATTTTCTTCTTCTGAATGAGACCTGCTTTATGTACCCAATAAGGTAGAAAAGTTAACATCCTTATAATGTAATATTTTATTATTTCGATGACTGACAGCTAAAAGTATTTTTTATTGATTATATTATAGTGATTTCTAACTTATACTGATTTTTAATATAAAAAAAAAAGATTTGTTAAAATAACATGAAAATTTTGTGTAGAAATATTTACTTTTAAAACCTGTATCATAATAAAAGAGAAAAAGGATTAAGAGTATAAAATGCGTAATATGTGTATATAAACAAATTCATTAAATAAACATCAGCCTGTATTATTTCCCCACATTTTGAATTTACATGGAAATCATACACATATACATATTATACTCGTATATGTATGTGATATGGTATTTTTGATTTTAAACATTCATAAAAGGCTTTTAAAATTTTAATGTTTATATTTAATAAAAATTTCCTTCTGTTTATATATTATGAAAAAATATTTTTCTTTTTAATCTTTATTTTCTTTTTTTTTTTTTTTTTAAAAAAAAATCATTTCTAGCTTTTTTTTTAAAATTAGATTTAATCTTTTTTTTTTTTACTGTTATCTTAAAAATAAATATATAAAATATTATTTGGTTCAGGGAATTGATCTAGATTAGATTGAATGTATACGTCATTTTATACTTCAAATTTTTCATATTTTTTTTTTTATTTATTTTTTATATTTATTTTTTATATAGGTATAAGTAGCTATATGTAATTTATTATTTTTATTATTATGTTTTGCTTGATGTCATAATTGTAAATGTTGAAAATAATTCTATCGAAATCAAGCTTTTAATACTTAGCAGCAGTTCAACGAAAAAAAAAAAATGTATTAGGCATTTATTCTTATATGAGATGAATGTAAGGAAGAAAACATATTTTACAATCAAGACATTAAATATATAAAAAAAAATTGTTTGTTTATTTGTTTTGCTTCTTTTCCTTTTTTTAAAAAAAAAAAAAAAAAAATTACATAAAACTGTGTAGACATTTACAGTAAGTACACTTCACCCATCAAAATGAAAAAAAGAAAATAAAAAGTGAAAAATTTTCTTTTTCGTTAAAGAGGCTTTTTCCTCTTGATACGTAATTTGTTATCTTTTTTTTTTTTTTTCATGTTCGTATATAGTGATGCTGTTAAATTTTAATAAGAGCGTATTGATAATAGGGTAAAGAAGGATAAATATTTCGAGAACAGACGCAATTTTATTATCCAATTTGTGAAACCATCTTCTATATGTTGTGTGCAAAAAAACAAAACCAAAAAAATGAATGAAAAACCAACAACGAAAAAAAAAAAAACCTTACTGTTTTTCCCAGTTAAGGATAACAAGAAAAAGCTTAGGAAAAATTCAAAAAATATATATCAGTAATGTAAACTGGAAAAAAGAAATGTTACAAGGATAAAGAAAAGAAAAGAAAAAATTTACGAGCGCTCTTAGTGAATTAAGTTACATTGGTGCTTCTGTTCTCTGATGACACTTTGCTTTATGTGTTGATGGTTATATTTGGTCCTTATACATACTTTTTTGTTAACATACACATATATGTACTATATATATATATATATATATCTTGTATACACCATACAACAACAAAAAAAGATATAAGTAAACATTAAAGCGATTCAGTTGACAGCTTAAATTTTCTGGATTAAGATTCAATACGACATCCTTTTTGTTTCTGTATACTATACATATACAACAGATAACAGTCATATATGTACATATATATGTATGTATGGTGAATTATAAAGTTATATGGATCACATAACTTATGTGCAATATGATGTGGAACATTTATTCATATAAAATAGAATTAAAGCACACAAAAACAAAAAAGAGAAAAAAAATAAAGGAAAAATAGAAAATGGAAAAAAAAACAACAAAAAAAATGTTACTATATCAAGGAAATGCGGTTGATACTAATCAAATTTATTGAGGAAATATTGTGTAATGGTAAATTACGAAAACGAAATAAAAAAGAAAAAGAATTACTAACGAGGATAGAATCATAAAATAAAAGAAAATAGATGGCGTAAATAAAATCATTTAGATTGACCATCAAGGCAATTTGAAAAATAGGTTTAATTTACGAGGCTTTTATATGATTAATCATTCCTAAAACTTAAATTACTCACTATCAGGATAAAAAAAAAATGACAATTTTTTTTTCTTTCAATCTCTAATTAAATTGTATAAAATTTTATGTATTAAATGGACATTATACTATAACAAAAAAAAAAAAAAAACAATGACAATAAGGATGTTATATATTATGTACATATGTATATTTTTTAATACTGTTTGGTGGACATAAAAGGATTCTTGACTGGAATTTTTAAAATAATGCTTTAATCCTTAACTCTATTTTGAACTTTTTAATTAAATTTTTTCCATCTTTATTCCGAACACATGAATAGCCAATATATTTTTCTTTTTTAATACTTTTTTTTTTCACTCTTACTCACTATTCATATTCTTTCTTCTTTTTTTTTTTTGTTTGTACATGCATTATTTCCTGATTTAACTTTTTTACATGAAATAGTTTTTTATTTATTATGCTTACTCTTTTATATCCTTTTTTTTTTTCCTTTCTTCATTTTATTATTATTCAGTTTTTTTAAATTTATCGGAACGCTAAAACAAAAAATAAAAAAAACATTCTCGTTTTTTCCATCTTCTTCATTTTTATTATTATTTTATTTATTTATTTTTTTTTTTAAAGAAGAAAGCTTAATGGTTGTAAATTTTATGCATAAAGATGCAATCTTGTAAATGAAAAAGTTAAGTTAAATTACTAGGAAAAAAAAATATAGAAGGAAAAAAACTGATTGTTGTAAGTACAAGTATTGGAATGGTCAACCAAGAATGAAAAGAAGTAATAGTTCAAGTATAAATGGAAACCCAATAGATATTATATACTTGGAAAAAAAAAATGTAGAACCACCATGTACATATATAAATACATTGTGTGTAGTAATGTATAAATATAGGATATAGTGTAATTCTATTCATAGAATATGAAGCCTTTTATGGCCTTTTTACAAGAACCGACCATTATACAGACTAGAATCACTATTACATATATCAACAACTGGAGATACGGGAAGAATTGTAAGTTGAGCTCTGGGAAAATTTGTAAGTGGGTGACATAAGATTTATTACCTCAATAAAGGACCAAAGTATGAGAGGCAAATTCTTTTTTAGCTTTTTTTTGTCGTAAATTTTTTTTTTCTCTCTCTTCTTTTTTATGTAAATTATATTTTTTTTTGTGTTTTAAAGAAGAAAAAAAAAAACAAAAAGAAAACAAGTAGTCAATTGGAGGATATGAAAAAGTGTGGTTGGACATAAATTCTTAACCATGGTTACTTTTTTTTTGTCTTGTAAATGTTCTTCTATGTTTTTCTTTTGTATGTAGAATATAAGTATTATATCTAAAAGTATTTATGTGTGTGAGTGTGTGTGTGTTAGGTTGCACTTGTAGTTTATTGTGAAATAAAAAAAATAAAAGTTATTGCCCAATCAAGTAGTTTGTAGATTTGACGAAAGATTTGTGGAAAATGAAAATGGGGAATGAAAAAAAAAAAATCAAATAAGAACAAAAACAACCGGGTCTTTTATGTCCGCTTTTGATTCATAAAATCTAGGAATTTTTTCATTTTCTAGTATCTTCTTTTTTATTTTTTTTTTTATGTTTGTTTTTTCTTTTCACTTAAATTTTATTATTTAAACTTTATTATTATTTGTACTTTTGTTTTTGTGTAAAAGGAATTTATGACTATGAAAAAATAACAATTGAAAGTATCTGTTAAAAGAAAAGCAGAAGTTAAATTAAATATGGAAATGGTGAAAATATAACAATGAAAATGAGGTTCTAATTTATGATTTTCAAACTTCAAATGAATTTTTATTTATAAGAAAATTTTTATTCTGTCATTGTTTTTGAAATCGTTTATTTTTGCTTCCTTTCTTCTATGAATTAGTGAGAACAATATGTATAAAGCGATTATTGGAGAAATAAAAAAAAATGTAATAAAAAATTTTAAATAAAAGAAGTGAAAAATGCTGTCGTTTTTAAAATATTTTGAATAAAAAAAAAAAGGATATTTCAAATTTATGTAAAATAAAATAAAATTATCATGAAATATCCTTTTTTCTTTTTTGATACTTTTTATGTGTTTTCATTTTATTGTTTTAAAATTTGAAAAGTTAAAGTAAAAAAAAAAAGTCATTTTATTTAAATTCAACAGGAAATGACTACTTAATCCTTTCATTTTTATAGTTATTTTTTTTCGACTTGTTGTTTTACATCAACAATTTTAACCGCATATTTATGAATATGTTACTTTTTTTGTACTTTCTTTTCTCTTTTTTTGAAACTTAAAAATCAAATCATTTATAATAACAGTAAAAAAAAAAACAAATTCGGGTAAAGTAATATATGTATGTATATGTATTGAGGAAATCGATTTTATCTTAACGGAAATGTTAGTTGTAAAATCAGGATATTCGTAAATATTCAAAAAAAGAAAAGTTACTCTGTTGAATAAAAACAGTTTTTTTTTATTGTTTGTTATAAATTTTATTCATTTGAGAAATATATGAAAAAGGATATTTCCTATTATGAAAATTTCAATATGTTTTGTATTATAAAGAAAATTTGTTAACCCTTTAAATTACAAAAAAAAAAAAAACCCTCCCAAAAACAATTTGAATAAAAATAGTTTAAGTATCATTTCTTGTATATTATTATTATACAAAAAGGCAAATTGTAAAAAAGGATTAAATTAAGAAGGAAATTTTGTACATATTATAATGAATAATGTATGTATTTTAAAATTATTATTATTTAATATTTACCTAGAGGACTATAAGGCTAATTCAAAAACCGTCACCTATCAAACTCTCATCTCATCCATTGCTGCCTGTGGCACCTGTTGTTGTAAATGTGTATTAGTTAAATTTAATGTTTGACTAATGGTATCCTGTTGATGCTGATGTTGTTGTTGTAATTGATGTATTTGATTATTACTACTATTATTAATGCTATGTTGATGTTTTGTAGATTGACTATTATGACTATGATGGCTTTGTTGTTGTTGTTGTTGCTGTTGCTGTTGCTGTCCACTTGATGATATTTGTTGATGTTCCGGTGGGCTAACTGATGCAGTACGTATTGGAGGTCTTGGTGCACGTATATGATGTATACCAATAACACTACCATTTGGTTGAAGTTTATTTTGTAGAGCCTCTAAAATTAATAATAGTCTAATCAATATTCGTGACAAAATTTACTAATTTCATGCATGTATAGTTAAAAATAAATTTATATAATGGTTTTTGGTATAATAACGATAATAAAATTTAGATAAATTGTTTTACTTATATAAATGCATACATATGTATATTATTAGATGTACATAGTATGTGGAGAAGAGTTTATATATTAAGTGCAGGATGTATCAGGATGTTATGAAAAATACTAATAGAGTGTTTTGATGAGATTAAATAAACCTTTAATTTCAGTAGCCAATACTTTACCATTTTGGCCAATGATCGCCCTAATAATGTGAAACTGTGATCGTGGGAACATGTGTACATGTTACATACATATGTACAATATGGTAAATAATATGTAAATTTTTTTTTTTTAAATTTTATATTGCTACAGAAAAATCATGATATAGGTAACAATCATCTTGTCAATTTGTTTTTGTAAATCACTCAAAAACTAAATTATTTCACTAGTTTTCAACCAGAGTAGCGTTTAATAACTCTATTGACACCCTGTTTGTTATATTCAACGTAAATAGCAATTTAGTTTAATACTTATGAAAATAAATCATTTTTTATGAAATGTTTTAAAATGAGACAATTCATTAAGTATACAAATTATTTATTCTAAATACATAAACTTTGAATATTTAATAAAGGCTAAAATGTATTTATAGGTTATATTTAACTTGTCAAAAAAATAAAATAATAAAAAACCTTGTGTTTTTTGGCTTTGTTAATCGATAATGCACTTATTTAAAGTTCCATTGAAAATTTTCATTTTAAATATTTTGACTTGAATATCAATTTATATGAAAAATATAAAAATAAATACGTAGGTAATAATATAAATTTTGTTTTCTGTAAATACAATAAATCAATTATTGGTTTTTCAATATTTTCATTTAAAATATGTACATAAAATTAAATAAAATAACAAAATTAACAAAAATTTATAAATAATATGAATTTGTATGTATAAGTGTAATAGAGCAGGAAAAATTAAAAGAGCATACATAGGATCAATAAATACATATTACTTTTTCTTTGCATATTTTTTTTTTTTCGTTTTTGATTAAATTTTATAAAATACGAGTAGAATATTTTCGCTTTAGGTCAGTTTTAATTTATATATTATTTGTATCGAGAAAAAAAAAACGAAAAAAAAGCCACTAAATTTTTCGTATAAGTGGTATTTGTACGTACATATGTATATACATAAATATATACATTATACAGCGAAAATGTGCATATATCCGGATCGATGAACATTAAATGAGATCTATCTAGTAGTTGCCGCATTTTCCAAAAGAGTAAATTTTATATAATTTTGATTCAATTCAATACACAAATTCAGAAATGTGTGTTTGTGTGTATTTGAATTTGTTTTTGCATTAAATAAAAAAAAACATAAACACACATACACACACAATAACAGAATGTGTAGAAGATATATATTGATTACATACATATGTATGTAATAAAAAAATAGCGATTCTCCACATATGTATGTACCTATATGGCAGGAATATAGGACTAGAAAAATAATATATCCACTTTCGAAATCAACGAACGAAAGAGAATGTACGTAGAATGATATTAAAGGAAGCGAAAAATGAGGATAAAATTGAAATGCCAATCTTTTTTCAAGAGGCAAAAATATACAACAATCCACTTGTTTATTGCAAACTAATGTATTTTCTAACTAAAAAGGTTTTTTTATGTTTTTGTTTAGGAAAATAGAGTGAAAAAAAAAATATAAACTGAAATAAAATGAAAGAAAAAATAAAACTTTTTCTCAATTCATTTTTATTTCAAATTATTTTTGTATTATTCTCTTGTTCATTGTCCAGTATCTTTCGATGGTGATATCCTGAAAAAAAAAGCGTTCGTTGTCTGATATACACTTTTTTTTTGATTTTATTGTAAGCTATTTTTTTTTTTTTTTATTATTGGAAGCCAATTTGTTGAACAAATATTTCTCTAAAATTGAATTAATTTTGGTAAACAGCAATGTGTTTTTTAATTTTGTATGGTTGTTGAATTTTATAAATATTTTCTTTTTTTTTTTTTACAGGAAATTCTTTTTTGTTGTTTCTTTTTACGAAAACACTTTTAAAAAAGTAACATAAGGTATTCAGTCTATGTGGCATTTTATACTTTTTTTTGTATTTTTTTTGTATTTTAATCCTTTATTTCTGTTCTTGTTCAACAGTTTTTATTCTATTTTGTTCATTTTGTTAAGTAATGTAGGTTGAATACATTTTTTTTTCTTTTAAAAGTTTTGTGTAAAATTCGAAAATTATTTTCGTTTTATTTTCCTTTTAAATTTTTTTTTTTTAAAAAACAATAAATGCCAATTATATATTTAGGATTTTTATGTATTATACATACATGTATACAATAGTTGTATGTCCTTTTTTTCATGTTGAATGAGGATTACGATATAAAATAAAAAAATAAAATGCTTTTTATTTGTTGTAATCCTTTTTTTAATTGTGTTTTAATTAAACATTTATAAAAAAAAACTTTTTATATTAGGTGTAATATGTTTTTTTTTTTCAATTGTAAATTCAACAGGAACATGAAAAAGAGAAAAGTTATACGTCAAAGATATTTGTAATGATCATTGAATTGCAATTTATTGTTTGAAAAATTATTTTAAAAAAACAAATATTTTTTTTCTTATTTCTATGTCTTGTTTTCTACCTCATTTTTTTTTTTTTTTTTTTTGGTAAATTCATGATTATTGAAAAAGTTTGATTTTTTTTTTTCTTTTAGAAAATGAAGTTTTGTTTAATTAGTTTTTTATGGACACCTTTTTTTTTAAACAACAAAAAATCTCTACATAACTTTTAAAAAATTTATTTGAAAAAAATTGTTGTTAGTTGTTTTTAGGAGAAAGTTTTGAATTTTAAATTAGTGTTAAAATTTTTATTTAAAAAGTTTTCTTCGAAAAAATCTTTTTTTTTTTTTAATATGTATGTACTTATTTGAAGATACAGTATATGTATCTTTAGTTCGGCAGTATTCTCTAGATTTGATATATTCTAAGAGAATGTTTCCTTTTTGTTTCAACACTTTCCAATAAATTGAACTAATTTTCATTATTTTTTTTTAGTTTAATATGGGATTTTGTTTTTAGGAAAAAGAAAAAAAAAAGAAAGATTGTTAGATTGTATATTTGTGGTCAGTAAATAAAAATAAATAAAAAAAAAAGACTTAAAAAGAAATTGTTTCAGCAAAGTTTTCATTTAAATGCCAAATAAAAAATATATTTTCAAAATTTATTTATTTTTATCATTTTTTCTTGT
Organism: Bombylius discolor; assembly: GCA_939192795.1. Taxonomy (NCBI): domain Eukaryota; kingdom Metazoa; phylum Arthropoda; class Insecta; order Diptera; family Bombyliidae; genus Bombylius; species Bombylius discolor. The sequence goes on along the minus strand of OW584238.1, from coordinate 42,275,123 downwards.
ACTTTATTGCTGTTTTCCTAATTGTTTTTTTAAATTACTATTTTTTTTTTTTATAAAATTACAAGATAACATAACACATAAACAACATACATGTAAATTACTTTTAGTATAATATAGAAAATGAAAAAGAATCAAAAAGAACATTTAAAAACTTTTTGAACAAATATTTGGTTTTTTGTTTTTTTGTTTTTTTTTTGTTGTTGTTTGTTTGCGTATTTCATATCTCAACATCAATGAAAGTCTTAAAATAATGTTTATTTGAAAACTAAGATTCTTCAATTAAATAAAAATGTTTATTTATTTTTTGAACTTTACGTTTTTTTAAAAAGAGTAAGTAAACAGTGAATATTGTGTTATGTAGCTAACTTTAAACTCCACTTTTTTCCTGTTTTTAAAAAATTTTATTTCTTGTTGTTGCAGTTTTTTTCTCGAAAAGCTCAAGATACTCAAAATCAAAACATATTCTGAATATATATAAGAAAAGTAAATAAATGTTTGTTTTCATTCCAATTAACATTGTGATAATTTTGTTTGTAGATAAAAGTTTACAGAAATTAAAAAATAAAATTAAAAAGTGAAATAAAATAAAGAAAATACATGTATAGGTATATGTACATGTGTGTGTAGAAAAAACGTAAATGGCTTGATTAATACAAAATATAAAAAGTATAAAAACTAAAATGAAAAAATAAAAACATGTTTTCGTGATTAAATCAAGTAAAAAATAGAAACAAAAAAACAAATATTATCTAGATTGCAATTTTAAATGAGAGTATTACGATAAAAAAGGGTAATATTTTTAAAAATGTTGAAGACAGAATAAAAGGACATTTTAAATTGAAATCATTAAACAGACAAATGTTCATTTAAAAAATGTATTTTATGAGACTTTTTCTCAATTTTTCAATTATTATTTTCTTGTTATATGTTTTGTATCTCGGCATTCAGTACTAACAAGTGAATAAAATTTTTTTTGTTACCTTAACCTTTTGAAAATTTCAAAATAAGAATTTAAATCAGACTTTTAGAGACGTTTCACAAAATACGTAAACCTTCTTATCCTTTTTACGATTTTAAGAAGAAAAGAAAAATTGACCTCTAAAGTACATATAACTGAAAACTCATTATACTAAATTCAAATACACATTAATAATGTAAATTTCGGTTAGGTTATCTTATTGAATATTTATTTAAAAAAAACTTTATAGTCATGTGTTCCTTTTTCTGTATGTGTTTGTGTATGTGTTTTTTTGTTTTTTTTGTTTTGTTTTTTATTCGAAGGGTATGGCAATAAATTTTATTATATTGAAGTATAAAAGTGTAATACATTATTATTATTATTCAACGAAGAGTTAATGACTTATCGTATCTTATGAATACTTCATGCACCATTAGGAAAATTCTAAAAAAGCAATTATGTAATGAATTTTTGTGCCTTAAAAGAATTATAAACTTGAACACACAACATATAACATATAATATGTACATATGTAGATGTACTTTCTACTCTAATAATGACTAAGTATTGGACTTTTAAGAGATTAAAGAGAATATAAATTGAAAATAAAAAAAAAATAAAAAACAGCAAGAAAAATAATAAGAATACAAAATAAGGACATGTCTTATACAAAAAGTACCAAACAAAAAAAAAAAAAAAAAAAAAAGTGTGCTATATCGAGGAATAAAATTTATTCCTTTTAATATGGTGTTAAATTTATAGATGATCATAAATAACAATGAATGCGAAAATGTAGGATACATATATGTACGAGTAACATATGTATGTATGTATGTATCTAAGTTTTTATTTTTATTTTTGAAATGTTTTTATATAGAGCGTTAAAAGAGTGTTTTTTTTTGTTTTTTTTGAGAGTATAACCATTATAAAAAGCTACATCCAAAAAAAATTAGAACAAGGACTGCGACAATGTATATTTAATAGAATGAATGTGTTAGTGTTATTTATATTTGAAAGTCAAATTGAAGAAGGCAAAAAAGAAAAAAAAAAAGAAAATAATAAAAACAATTTATAATTTTTTTTGTGTTTTTGATGAATGTATACATATATTGTAGTCCTCAAAATATACATATGTACAAAGCATGTCTGATACATATAAATTATATACATAAATGTTTTTTTTTTATTCTTTTTAAATTTAAATGACTTAGAAGCATAAAATTAATTATCATAAAATTACAAACAATGACCTTTAGTCGGAATATGTATGATTCTGTTTTTTTTCTTCTTCCTTTTTTTGTTCTGTATATTATATATTATGAATGTTTGAAGGACATTTTCAAGGAAGCAAAAAAAAAAGAGAAAAACAAAAAAAAAAAAAAAAATTTCTTTCACTTTGATGATAAAACAAAAGATAGGGTCAATGAGGACATTGAGTGTTAAAGATAAGCTTTTATGTCGATTTTTTTCCTGTTTTATTTCAATATATGTATGTATGTATGAATAGATATTTATCTATGTAAATGAGGTACAATTTATTTTTCAAGTGTTTTGATTTTCAAGTGTTTTTATTGTTTTGTTTTCAAAGAAATTTAATTAAATAGGAAAATCGATGTTAAGGTTTAAAAAAAAAAAACTTTAAAGGAAAACTATTTCAAATCGGATTTAAAGATCTTGTAGATTTTTTTTTTAAACAATAAGATTAACTTTAAAAGTAATTTCACATATAATATATTATAGAAAATGAATAATTTTTTTATAATTTCTTTAAAAGAAATTATCAATCAAAGCATTTTTTTGTTTTGTTTTTGAAAATGAAAAAAAAAAAATTTAAAAAAATCAATTAAATTTTTCATTTTTTTTTGTCCCATATTCGAAAAAACTAGATTTTCCGATTGGAAATTTAATTTTAAAAAATTGTATTATAAATGAAATTTTTCATGCTTTTTGAAAGGTTTATCATTTAGCTTGTTGACATATTTAATATCATGAAAAAAAAAAAACAACAATTAAACCACTTAAAAAATCAATCATTTTCTATTATAAATTCTATTTTTAAAATGTGAATCCTGTCCACCTGTAAATATTTTCAAGGATCTTTTCATTATTATTATTTTTTCTTTTTTCATTTTTGAATTTATTTCATATTTCACAACGTTTTATAGTATTGAATTATTTTTTTTCTATTGTAAAGTAATATTTCATACAATTTTATATTCAACTTCGAATGAATTTTCCACAACAACAACAAAAACTAATAGAAAACGACCCACTAATCAATAAAGCTATATACTTCACTTGAAAATCACTTTATTATTGAAAAAAAAAATATATACATATATACATATATTTCTTTTCATATCAGATATAAATTTTTTATGCTGTATTTGACATAGGTAGATGTGTATAGAAAAACTGCACAGAATAATACATACTATATATTTTTATTATATGCATAGGTACATTAGATATTTTGTATATTTGAAAAAAAAAAAATATATTGTAAAAAAATTTCTATTTTCTGTCATATATTGAATATTTTACTTGTACACAGAATTTAGTATGCAGTAAATATTAAAAAAAAAAAAAATTAATAAATAGAAATATGTATGTACAAATAAATGTAATAATGTACTTATATATTGTGTATTTGAAAAGAATAAGAACTTAAATACAATTTTTTAGTTATGCATATATAATACAAAAGATATATTTGTGAAAATGACGTTACATATGTATACATATTTGAATGCATTGATAAAATAATTTTAAATAACCTATTCTAAGAAAATCTGTTATATGGCAACAAATACATATAATTTTAAGAAAAGTTAAAAAAAAATTATAATTCTTTTTCTATTCGTTTTTGTATTTCAATACTTTTTTTTTTAAATTATTATATTCTGTAAAAAAAGACAAAGAAAAAAAAAACAAAACTCAACTATCTATCTTTTTTGTGTTATCTATAAAATCTATAATTTAATATGAAGATTTTCATTTTTTATTTTATAACTTTACCTTTTCATTTTGTTATTTTTTCAGATACTTATTTCAATAAAAGAATTTTATTGTTAAAAACTTGAATGAAAAAAAAGAAAAAAAAGAAAAATACATAAGTATAAATTCAAAACAATTGCAATACAATACGGAAGTATAAAAAAGTATTCATCATGTATCATGCATTGAATACATATATAGATAGTCAATGGCAAAAAAAATGAATTTTGCAGTATTATAAAAAAAAAAACAGAAAAACGAATTTAAAAAAAAAAATGAAGCTAAAGAAAGCTTAAAAATGTGAAATGACAAGTGACACAATATAAAAAGGTTTTATGTTGCGGTTTTGTTTGGATACAAAGTTTTTCATTTTTTTTGGTTATGTTTTTGTTTTTCGTTTTATTGAAAATATATATATACATATATATATATATAGTACACATATAAATAGTATGGTGGGAAATATATATTGTGAGAATTTCCGTTTTTATCGAAGTTATTCATTTAAAATATAAAAAAAAGAAGAAAAATATGAGTTCAAATATCATAAATTTTATATGTATACCATCACCGCATTTTAGATAATACATAGAAAATATTTGATATAAATATATGAATTGAACACATATACATATATGTATATATATATATATATATAAAGAAAAATTTATCAAAAAGGAAATAGATGTGTGTTTAAATTAAAGATGGATATAGAAAAGGGGTGATAAATGGTAGATAGTCGATGGATTTCTGCTGAATAAGCTTCATATACCACAAGCATGTACATATAGATAACCTACATATAAACAATATTCTTTAGAATTAAAAAAAAAAAAAATGTATTTGGCTTTTGTTAGTTATTTTTGGCATTTTATCATTTTTTTTTCTTGCTTCATTATTTTTTGGTTTTTTTTTCGATTCGAATGGATTTTTTTAAATTTTGAATTTTTGATTGCGTTTTTATACATATACATATACATTTTTTTTGTTTATTTATTTTGTTCATTTTTTTACTCTTTAGCAAGGATATGTACATTCTAAATATATTATTTGGTATTTCTTTTTTCAATCTTCAAAATATGAAAAAATAAAAACAACGAAAAATTGTCATGCTGACGCAACATTTCATATTTTTGATGATGAAAAATGAATACAAAGTTGAAAAAAAAATTTACAGTTTTTTTTTGTGATGTTGATGGTAATGGAAATAAAAGTTGAAAAAAAAAAAAGAAGGATAATAAAGTATGAGAAACTCTATCAGTATTAATATGCATATGAGTTTATGTATCAAGTATATATTCAGATATTTGCTGATGTATGTACATATGTACATATACGAATTTACTACTTTGACTCAGAGTATAGTTATTTATTCTACAGGCAATGTTGACTTGGAATTAAAAGATATTTTTGTTCACCATACCATATAATTCAATAGTATAGTTGATTTGAAAATAGTCTGATGATTTTAAATAAGGATTTCATTTTTGACATCGTCATATTAAATGTGGATTTATAGTGGTTTGTTGAATGATTTTTTTTTTTTTTATAAAAGGGTTTTCGAAAAATGTTCTGCTTTTGTATTTTTAATAAAATAACGAAAGAAAATAACAACGAAAAAAAAAATAACAAAAAAGGTTTCCCACAAAAAAGAATTATATACATAAATACTACAAAATAAAAAACTGTTTTAAATTTATGGTTTTTTATTTTTTTTAAATATGATTTTTTTCCTTTTTTAAGTAAATTTCTCGGTTTATCTGATTCTAGAAATAACTGATTGAATAAACGAATTGTAATTGTAAAAATTTAAAAAATGAGCTTTTATTGAAATGTAAAGAAGAGAAAAAGGAATATAAATTATTTTTTCATTGAATTTAAATGATTCTGTAATCTGATCTGGATTTTTTGTAGAAATTCAAAAAAAAAATGAATATTTGTAGAGGAAAATGTAAGAAAACTTTGAATTAATTTTAGAATAACAAAGCATTTTGTTTTCAATAGTTTTTCCGCTTCATTTCATTTTTTTTTTAAAATAAATATTTTAAATAAAATTTCCAAAGATTCTGTTAAAAAGTTCAATAATTATTTATTTTTATAAATAAGAATAATTCAGAAGGAGAATTTAAATCTCGAACATGAAAATCTCAAATTTCAACAAGCTGCGTTTTCGGAAATAATTATTTATTTTAAAACGAAACTGTATTTATATATTTTTGTGATAATTTGTTATTTAAGTCTTGGATTTGATTCTAAAATAACACTTAAAACTTTTTTTTATATTATTTTGCTTTTAATTGCTGTTAGATTGATATCTAGCTAATAAAATTTTCATAATTAAGTATTTATGTTTAACGACATTTAATGTGTGATATTTATCATGAAAAAATAAAAACGAGAAAAATTCAAAAAACAATAAAATACGATAAAATAATTTTATTTTTGTTTTTTCTAGTTAAATTAAAATTACAAGAAGAAACCAAAAATAAATAAAAAAAAACCAAATTAATTGTTGTGTGCTAATAAAAAAAAAAAATCAGTGACATTTTTTATATGTTTTTTTATGATTTTCTAAATAATCATATCAGGTGCTCTGTGTTATAAGTGTTTTCTTTACAATTTGTCTTAATTTGACACTTACAAACGATCTAAGTGATCACGACATTGTCTTCGCTAAAACTTTTATCAGAAGTAGAATTGTATAAAAAGTATCGATCAAGCTCAAGATGTGAATACAATTAATTTTATTGGCTTTGGTGATTTTGACATAATTTTATGAATCAAATATTTTCAGCTTTACGTTCCATCATGTTGCATTGATCCTTATTTAGTTTAAGAGAAATTATTGAACAGAAAAAATCTTACATAAACAATTCTTTTCTATGCCAAAACTATTAACTGTTCTACTAATTGCATCTTTGGATTTATTTGAAAACATACATGCATATGTGTTTCGTTGTTCGAGGATAAACAAATTTCTTGAAATTTTTATTTTAATTAATTTTTTTTTTCCGAAAAAATAAATCTTAAAATCAACTTTTTTGTTTTAAATAATTAAAAAAACATAAATGACTTTAGGCAAAAGTATAGTATTTAAAAAAAAAAAATTATTGTTTATTATTTAAATTTGAATATGTGAAGAATAGTAATGCCGTTAAAATACATACATACTAAGAAAAGTAAACAAAAGTTATAAAAGAACCCTTTTTTATTTGATAAAGAAAAATATATTAAAAATAAATATCCTTAGGGAAAAAATGTTTCATTCACCTCATTATTTATTATTATTTTAGTATTTTTTTAAATTTTTTTTAAATTTTTGTTTTTTTGAATATAAAAATTATATTTAAATTATTCGTGAATGTTTGTTTAATTTTTTGATAATTTCTTTTCAATAAAAATTTAATTATGTATTATTTACGATGTAAAACGTTTATGTATTGTATTGTGCAGGATGTATTAATTATTAATGACATTTTTGTTAAACCAGCTATGTACATTAACGATAGTGTTAATTTAGTTTGATTTGTCAAGAAATATAATAGACAGATATGTATGTGTATTTAAATACAGTTATCTGAATTTTTCATGAGTGGGGTTATACTTTATAGGATTTCTTTTTGGAAAGAAAATGTTTTTTTTTTTTTTCATTTTAAACATTCAATGTGAAATATCGCATATTTATTTTATGTTAAACACCCTGTATGCAGAAAAAATATTTTTAATTGCTAAAAAATCAAATAAAATCCATGATTGAAAAATTTTTGACGTATGTATAGTATGTATACATATTATGTGAAAAATAAAATTATAAAAAAAATGAATTTCATTTAAAATGAAAAATGAAATGAAAATACAAACAATTTTTTTGGTGCTCTTTTAATCAATTTTGTTGAAATGCAGTATCCAATCAAAGCAATAGATTAGATTATACAATATGTGTTTGTGTACATATGTACATACATATGTTGAATAAAAAACTTTAAATATGCTCATCTATGTAGATAAAAAAAATACAATATTATTATAAAAATAACGAGATATAAATATAAAATATAATAAAAAATATATGAATAAAATAAAAATATAGTGGGTTGCAGAAAAAATGTATGTAGTTGGGTTCGTCATTGATTGGAAATGACTGAAATCGGTACAGTGGTAGTATTTTCAATATCCGTCACATATAGACAGATAGACAGGAGATAAATTTAAAAGAAAAAAAAATAGAAGTGAGATAAAATGAAAATAACGAGATTTCTCATTTTCTTTTATTTATTTTTTGCCTATTTAAAAAAAGGAGATAGTACTTGAAAACTGCCAAAAAGCAAATTGTATCGAAAACAAATGACAGTTGAATTTCTTTTTATTTCTCACCTCATTCAATATCAAGTTATCAAGTCGAATTATCAATGAATGTGAGATGAGTTCAATTTAAAATCGATAAGCAATTACCTGTTGTTCCAGACGAATTGTTATGTGAGGATGACATATTTCTAGGCAATGTCATACAATCACCTACATTCACCACACCACCACCACCTCCACCGCTCCCTGGATTTCGATTGTAGCTTGTTGATGTTGAATGATGTAAGGACCCAGCTTTTGGTAGTGTCATCATTCCAGGATTATTGTAGCTTGTTGTTGTACCACCACCATTACCACTACCACCACCTCCACCTCCACTACCACTACTACTTACACCACCGCCACCACCAACACTTCCACCACTTGATGTATTTCTTCCAAATGTTTGAGGAGCTTTCATTTGAATATGCTCACGCGGTGGTTTATTACTACTATACGAACCATTGTCATTTAATGGTACTTTTGTTGTTGTCATTCCACAACCAGGATTAATTTGCATTGTATTCGAGCAAATATGCGGTGATTTAACATCACTTGATAACAGAATTGTTCCTGAGTCATGATTCTCAACATCAACAATAACGTTGGCACTTTGCGAATGACCTAAATGATAGTGTGCGTGTTTTATTGGATCAAATGGTACTTGTTGATGCATTCCACGTTGTTGATATTGCTTTTGTAAACTTTTTACTTCTAATCGTGTCTTATCACGTTGATAATAAACTCCAGCAAATATAAGAACATTTAATATTAGAAGACTACAACCGATTGCAATTGTAACACTCAAAGCTGTCGAATATGCTGCATAACCGGCTGCTTCAAAACCAGATAAAGTATCTGTTGTTGCATTTACAACGGTTGTCGGTGCAAAAACGCTATAATTTCCGAGAGGAATACATGTGGTTAATGATGATGGTTCAACTGTTGTTATCCCTGTAAATAAAAGAAAAAGAAAAATAAACAAAACAAGAAAACAAATGAATTTTTTTTAAAACGGAAATAGTAAATAAAATTTGTCTCTTCTGTTCCTATAGCAGAATATTACAATAATCATAAATTAAAAGGATTCAGGAAACACACGTTTGTAAACAGGGCAATAAAAAATTATACAAGAGAAATAGAAAAAAAATCATCATGTAAAATACAATTTGATTTTTTCATTTAAATTTAATGTAGAATTTTTTTCTTCTATAAAATTTTATTTTTTAATCCTTCTTTTTTTTTTTTTTTTGACACGTTTAAATACAAAGCTGTACGATTGTATTCACAAATGTTCTGTTGTTATAAAATGAACAAGTGCAACTGATAGATTTTATGTTGAAGAAAAACTTTACAGGAATATATTTTATTTCACAGGATTTAAAGGAAGAAAATATTGTTGAATTGTTATGTGTACCTTTTTTTTATACAAAGGATATAACATGAAACACGATAAAATTTAAAATGAAATGAATAAAAAACTATAACAATTGCAACAACAGCAACAGCAGGTAAATTTAAAATAATAATAGTAATGATGATGATGATGACGGTATAATTGCTTCTGGGAAATTAAAATTATTATCTTTTATTTAACGTAGCGTTCAGAAGGATTTTTTTAAATGAATAAAGAGAATTTCGAATAATGAAAAGAAAAACGTCTGTAAAACGTTTTAACAGTAAAATTAAAGAAAAATGATGTTTTACTATTTTAAAATTTTAATTAAAAAAAAAAAAGAAAAAACTAAGGAAAGAAAACACTTAAAAATTTGTATATGTATTTCCTTTTTTTTTTATCGAAATAAAATCCAACTTACATCTTATAAATTAGTTTTCTATTTGTCAAAGGATAACGGAAAAAAAATTTCTTTACTTGAATTTATTTAAATTTTATTTTTTCTTATCTTATGATCCACAGAGACTAAAATAATGATGACAGATAAAACAAAATGAATTTACAGTTTTTTTTTCTTTCAAAAAGCTTCAAGAAATTGAAAATAAAAAAAAAATAAATGTTTTGATTTCACCCATTCATGCGGCGAATTGTTCAGAATACATTATAATGATAATAAAATATAACATTTACAATACATATTATACTCGTATGTATATGTATGTATGTATATATTTATGTATATAACAAATGATGATACATGAAAAAATAGCCTCTTTTATATGGTAAAAATTGCGGATATGGAATATACATAGATTGGTCAGTCGGTATGAGTTCATATATTTTTTTTATAAGTATTTTATAACAACTTTGTAAACATATTCCATATTTTTGATCATAAATCATCTATTTTTTCAGCTCCTTTTTTAAAAAAAAAAAAAAAAAAATATCTAAAAGCAAATAAGGCAACTGGCGCCTCACGAAAAATGTGTATTTTTTTTCATATACTTTCTTTTTTCACAGTTTTTGTGCTTTGCTAATTTTTTTTTTCTTTTTTAAATTGCTGTTGTTGCCATTTCTATAGTATGGACCATTATATAATTTATCTTTGGAAAATGAATATGTTTAAATTTTGATATTTTATACTTAGAAAAAACACCATACATAGTACATTGAATTTGTACATATATGTAAATACATATACTCGTATTTATTTAAAAATGTTTAAAAAAAATATTACAAAAAGAAATTGATATATAGTAGATAAAAAATAACATTATTGAATACTTAAAGGAAAATGAAAATATGTATATGAAGAAAAAAAATTCAGTATACATTTAAATATCTGACGCATACAGACTATTATTTCCCGTTAGAAAAAAAGGACAATGCCTTTTTTTTCTGGTTAGGAATTTTTATCTTGTTTTATATTTGCAAGGATTTCTAATCTAAATTTTTTATTCGTCATACATTAAAATGCATTAAGGGTGTTTTTTGTTCCGTTTTTTTTTTTTTTTTTTTTTTTCACAAATAATAATTTTATTCTATTGCTCGTTTTATTCATAATACTAAGTAGATTGTGATAAGAGAACGTATCATACATTTTCTATTATTCGTATCCTTATACAAATAAACTACATATACATATGTATATGTATGTATATATTATTTTCATAGTTTTCTGTCTATCCATTATGTCCTTTAAAAATATCTCGCACTTCATGATACTTTTTTGTTTTCTTCTTTTTTTTTTTCCTAACCTAAATTTCCTCTTCATATACTTTTCATTTTATTTCTTTGCGAATACATATACAAAAAATTTTTTTTTTTTCTAAAAAGCGTTTTTTTTTTCTATTTATTAAATTTTTATTTTTTGTTTTAAATTACAATGCGAATGTTGATAGTAAAATAAGCTAAGAGAACTATCTTTTTATTTGTGCAAAAAAAAAAATGATATTTTATTTTTTTTCTAGTTTTTGTTTGGAAAAAAGCCACAAAAGGACTAAAAGGAAGAAAAAATAACTGTATAGAAAGTAAGAAAAAAATAATAAAAACAACAAAAAGAAAAAAAAAATGCAATGGAAATTTACAAAATAAAATGTTATACGGAAAGGAATACAGAAAAAGAAAACAAGGAATATTTTTGTATTTGAAAAATACGTTTGTATGTATAGTTTTGTTATACATACATGTTATATAGGTTAAAGTCTCATATATACTTACTTTACAAAAATAAAAAGTCAAAAGAGAAAAAAAAAATTTCATAAGTATTTCTAATATATTTTAAGTTCTGATTCATTGTATGTAACGGGCAATTTTCCAGCACGTACTTTGAGAAAAGCAAAAAAAAAAAGAAGAAAACTACAAATTTTATTTTGGGAAATGAGTGAAAGAAAAAAAAAAGTAGGTGCTAGAAAAATCAGATTGAGGACATTCAGGAAATTTAGAAGAAATGAAAATGCAACAACAATATTAGAAATGAAAAAAAAAAAAAATAACAAATAGAACAACATTTAAAATTGTGAATGTGTAAAGTTTATTATAGGTATGTATGTAAGTAGGAAATAAGGTAAGTCGATGATATTTATAAAGAACGAAAAAAAAAAACAAACTAAATTGTAATGTACGAGTATAAAAGAAATGTATATATGTTTTTTGTTTTTTGTATTTGCAGTTTGTGAACATTGAATATACGGTTCTGTTTGAAAAAAAAAAATTATTTAAAAAGCGAGATAAAGTTGCTTTTATTTTAAATTATTTTTTCTTCCAAATATTTATTTCTGATATAGCTTCAAAGCATCTATCAGATCACATTTCACTTCTGATGTGATACATAAAAATAAATTTAAAAAAAAAAAAAAAAAAACAAATTGACAACATTTTTTCCTAAAGAAAAGATAATTTTTAAATTAGAAAATTTACTGTCATTTTCTTCTTTTGTGGATTTTCTTTTTAAGTTTTTTTATTTAAGTATAATTTTGTTTATGTTAAAAAAAAAAATTAATCAGAAACTTATTTATTTAATTCATATAAAGATGTAAATTCAACATTAAAATTATATATGGTTTTTTGAACATATTTTAATTAGATGTTCAGAACTCAGAACGTAAGTGTAGATATTCATGTATGTACTTAGGTATACGTTGGAAAAAAATTCAAAGAACGAAAAATAGAAATTTTTAATTTTCATGTTATCTGCTAGAATTTAACCAAGCTGAAATATGAATTAAAAGTGAAAAAAAAACAAATAAATAAATATGGAAAAAAAAAACAAGATACATATTTCGTTTTTCAAACATAAATTTGAAATTTAAAATTCATGTTAATTAGTATAAAATTTATATCTTTATGTATTTTGTATGTTTGTGACATTCATCAAATACCACAGAATCTAGTTATATTTCTCTTCCTCTCGGTATATACATATATGTATATATATATTTTTTTATTTCAGAAGAAAAGAAAAGTATATCTATATACAAACATTTGATTTTGAAATTTTCTTTTGATGTAGAAATGCATTTATAGTTTCATTTTCGAAAAAAAATACTAAATTTATGTTTCCTTTTTCTTGACAGTATTAAAGAAAAACTATATATGTATGAATACACATATGTATGTATATATACACAAGTGTACAAATATTTCCTGAACTTTTCCTATAAAATAATCCTAAAATTTAACAGGGAATATAGACACATTATTTACACACATATTCAAGAAGAAAAAAAAAATCCTATCACATAAATTGCGCATATTAGAAAATTAATGGTAACTTCCTTAAATTAGAACACCCTGTGGTTTTAAGGAGTATCCATTCATAGCTTTGTGGTTTAAAATTCCGGATATTGTATTATATACATACATACATATATAAATATGTAGATCATGCAGACATTTTACCTACATGTAGTACTATATTTTTATAATATAGTATAAATATAAAATTTTAGTGATATGAATTTAGAAAGATAGAGATATCGGAGACAGGACATTACGTATTCACTATAGATATTTTTCTCAACAAATTCCGTTATATAGATGTACCATACATCATTAAGTTATATAGGCCTGATGCTGCTACTACTACTGTTGCATATACATATGTAGGTACATAAGTATGTGAAATTGCATGTTTTAATTTTCTAAAAAGGATGTGAATGCATGTGAATGATATGAATTCATATATAAAACTAGATAGACAGTAGTAGTAGGCTACTGCTAACTAGGACCAAAACTAAAATTTTATTGTTAGCCTAGTTTATTGATTTTTATTTGTTTCATATACATACTTATATGTACATATGTGTGTATAAATTTAGTCTGGGTTGATGATATGAATTGGTTTGTATATGCTTCAGAGATTCAAAAAGAAACAGAAAAAAACTTAATTTTATGTATAATTTTTACTTGAAAGTCGTTTGTTTAACTTTAATTATTAATTTTTCTCAAAAAATATTATTTTTCACTAAATTGTACTTACCATTGAGTACACTACCAATATCACTTGAATTTCCTGTTCTTCTTTTTAATGCATCCTCTAATATTGTTAATTTAGATAATGAATCCGGTTTAACAATACCATCATATAAATCCATGTCATCATGATTTTTGAATAAATTGTGTCTAGCAATTACATCTTCCATTCCGGCACGATGTAATTCCGGTATTAAACGTAACCAAATCGATAACTGATGTGCCCGGAAGTGATTTTTTATACGAGGTTTCATTCCTGTATGATGAAAAAAAAAAAAAAAACAAAAAAGGATTATAAAACGCAACAAGAAAAAATGTGTTCGAAAATGAAATTTTTTTCGTTTACTTTTTTTTTCCAGATGAAAAAACAAGATAAATTTTTTAGAAATAAATTTGAATGATGCATATACATATGTATGTATGTACATATGTAGTATATGTGTGTAAAAAAAATTTAAAATTTGTTATGAGAGAAAGAATAGCATATACTTAAAACAATAAAAAAAAAAGCAAAAACATAAAATATGAAAAATGAATGATATCATGAAATGGTTTAAAAAATAATGAGAAAAGGGGTGGTAAATTTATTTCAAATATGTATATGTATGTGTGTTGGAGAGAAATAAATTGCATGGTAAAGAATCTAAATGAGAATTGTTATATATGAAAAATTAGAGAAAAATTTATTAGAAAAAAAAAATTACATGAGTATAAAAGTTTTTTGTGTTTTTTGTTTTTTTTGTTTTTTTTTGTACATAACAATTATAAAATTTGTATGTGAAAATGAAAGAATTCATGTATAAAAAAAATATATATGTACATATATACGTCATACATACGTACCTATATAAAAATAATAATAATGAAAATAATGATTGTAGCGTTTATGACAATGTGCAAGAGAGCATATACTTTATGGGAATTTATTTCAATTTTTATTCTTGTTTTTCTTGTGCAAAAATTTTGTTTTTTTTATTTATATTTTTAATATCTAATATATACTGTATATACCACACATTTGCTAACTTGATATATTTCATTGTAATGATATTTTTGTTTTACTTTTTTGTTTAAAGAAGGATATATCAACATGTGTAAGAGTGATTTTGAGTACAAAATTTTATTTCAAAAATATGTTTGTTATTATTATTTTCTTTTTTTTGATTTTTTTTATTTTGTTTCCGTTAAAACGTGAACATGTTGAAAGTGAATATGAATTATAACAAATAAGGTAATAAGAAATGTATACAAGTTAATGAAAAAAAAAAACATAATAATAATATACACACAGAATATATAATGTAAAGGAAAATAAAAAATATAAAACAAATAATACATACCAATTTCCAGATACTTTTGATGTAGTGAATCATATTCTTCCCACGTTATACTCCGGAAACGATTACGTTCTTTTGATGCTGGAAGAACTGAATCTTGACGATGATGTTCATTTGGATTCCTTTTTTTTTTTTTATAAATTTATTTATTATGTTGTTATTGTGTTCCAACAAACACCAAACGATATTGTTGAAGAGAAAGATGAATGATGATAAAAGAATGAAGTGTAAGTGGAAGAAAAGAGAAAAAAATGTATATTTTTTTAGAAATAAAAAAAAAATTATTAAAAAAAAAAAAAAAAGCTTTTTTTTATTGCTATGAGTTAGCAAAAGCACAAAATTTGAATTTAATATCCTGGGAATGCCTTTAGGTAATTTATTGTAATAATTATCTCATAAGAGGGTGAAAGAGTATATATTGTATGTGTGTATGTGTGTATGTAAATAAAAAAATGAAGAAAAGGTTTGTTAGCATAAAATTTAAAAAGAAAAAAATCCTATTTTGTAAAGTCTATATTGTGATGAATTATTATTCATTTATAAAAAAAAAAAACAAAAGGGAAATTTTAAAAACCTTCAAAATCATGAATATATACTCGTATATATTTTTTTTAAAAAAAAAGATTACTTTTATATATTTTTTGGACTTTTTTATTATTTTTAAATTTAACCCACATTAACAAGATAATCAATTATTAAATATATGGTTTGTTATTACCGTGTTTGATGATGTTTTCTACCTTGACCCTTTTTGCTTTTAATTTTTTAATTACTAATTTTCCTAGATATCTTTTTTTTTTTTTTAAATAAAATCAATAATATGATACACTTAAATATGTACAAACCATATACCATTTTCATACTATAGGAAAAAAATAAAGCTTATAAATTTTTGTAGATCCTTAAAGACAAATAATTTTTATTAAGGTCAAGTCAATGTACCTTTTATAGGGCACATGAATCTAGGGGGTAAAAAAAAGAGAGAATAAATGTAGGTACATGAAATAATTCGCCATATATTTATATATAAGAGTACAATACTTATTCATTTAATGTGTATACGAAAAAGATGCTTTTTTATTTTTTAATGTAAGGTATAATATTTCTGTACCGTATCATTTTTCTAGATCCTTCTTAATATCGCAATAATTTTATATATTTGTACGTTTAGCATGTGTAAAAACGATATAAATGTTACGTGCACATGATTTTTAAAATACCAGACTCATATAATATAAAACCTCGAAAAAACATACGAGAAAAAAAAAATACATAAACAAAAAATAAATCACACTAAAATAACATAGAAAGAGGAAAAACACATATGTATAAGGAAATGTTACTTTTACTATATTTAGTATAAATGGGTACGGTACGGTTAATGGTATCAGACGCGTTTTTTTTTTTTTTTTATAGTGTAAAAATACATATATTTTAGGCAAGAGAAATTTAATGCTCTAAAATGTTTTTATCCTTTTTTATTTGTTTATTTTTTCCGTTTTCTAACATAAAATATTCGTATAAAAAAAAAAAGCACTTAAACATATTGTATATATATATGTATATGTATTCCAGAATACATGGACATAGTAAATGGTCCAGAATTTAATATCATCATCATCTACAACAAAATTTATATAAATGCACAAAAATTTATGAGACAAATATACAATAATATTATAATGGTACACATACATATACATATACATATGTACATATGTATGTATATTTTAGTGTTTAGTTATATAATTTATGTACATATGGTATGTACAATATAACATAAAATATAAAATAAAATTTACCCAGTTCTAGCAAAATTGGTCCAGTAAATCATAACAGCTTCAGAAAGAGCAACCTCAGATTTAGTGTAATTGCTTGGAAAATGGCTAAAACCTTCAACTAATGGTGCACCAAATATATATGGTAAATCTTCACCGTGTACAGTACCCATTCTTTGTGGATAATCACCATCTTTTGTTTGATAATCAAATACATAAAAATAACATTTTGGACCGATCCTTTCTTGTCCAGTTGGTGTTGATGGTGGTGCTAATGTATCACCAGTACGTACAAGTGGTGCTACATATTGTGCATCTGATAATGCTGCAACAGCTGTATCTCTTGTGTTGATTGGATGCTGAGATGTACGTTCCCAATCTGTATATTCGTTGACAATCTGTAATATAAAGTAAATATAAATAAAAAGAAAAAAAAAAAACATACACAGTAGAAGATACATTTCTACATAAGTACATGATATAGGTATACAATATTTATTTTATAAATTCACATGAGTGTAAATGTAAAATGATAAATAAATTTGAACTTTTGGAAAAACCTATTGTCATTGGGTGATTGAACAATACACAAAAATTTTTGTATATTCATATATAAGAAAAATTAAATAAACATAACATTAGGTGACCAAGATTATCATATGGATAACAATAATAAAAGGATAAATAACAGAATGGTAAAAGTACAAAAGACAAAAGTATTTAGTACTAGAAGCATATATATAGTATGTATGTTACACACCGTACTGTTGAAAGTATATCTGAAAGTTTAAGGACTAACTTTCTCTTTAGTAGATTTTAATATTTTACGTACACACGTTCATGTGTATTTAAAATATATATCATGTGTAGGTATGTAAAATGATACTATTGAACAGATTTTCTGTTTTTTGCTTTATATATGTATAAGACTTACAAAATATGTATATAAGGAAAGAATTTTCTAAATTTGTCTAGTATTATTAAAGAAAATAAGCAAACTTGGCATATTTGTTTAAACATGTACTTTTAAATGCTGCTGGGCAATATTTCTATGATGATGTGTATAATATTGCAAAATTAAAGATATTCTAGTGTACACCATATGGTACATATGTACATATATAATAGTATTAGATTTTAAGATCATATGTCAGTACATATAGATTTAGTATTCTGTATATAAGTTTATATCGTATAATGGATAAAGAATAAAGTATTTTCTAAAAGTTTAATACTATTGTTGAAATATTCATCCTTCCATAATATTATACCAAAATGTATGTTTCATTTTCTTGTAGTTTTATTGACTTTTGTGATAGTTTTTTTTCTTTTTAGTTTGTATTTTGTATCAAAGTTAAATATCAATTTAAAAAATTTTGTTGTCGTTTTTAATTTGTAACTAAAATTGAAAATATATATGTACATATGTACATAAATGAAAATAAGCTGACATAAGATAGAAAATAACTATAACATTAGTTTTAGGAAGTATATGTGAAATATTTGCATTCCTTCTTTTCTTTCTTTTTTTTTTTAAATCTTTCTATATGATGTATTCAGCATACATATGTATATCTGTATCTCTGTGTTAAGTGCAATATTTGTATAAGTATGCATGCATAGACGTATAGGAAATATCAATACAATTAATTTGATTTGAGGTTTTATGTTTGTAAAATCAATTTTGAAAAGTTTGTTTTTAATTTTAAAAAAAAAAAGAAATAAATCTTTTATTGTATATATTTGAATAATATTATACCACAAATAAGATAAGATACTAACCGTATAGAATATTTCATTTAAATGATAACTATATGCATTTCGTACATATGTTCGTATAATTTTATCACGACGTTCTCCTTCAAAACCATTTTGTATATCAGTTGCACTAAATCTATATATTGCTTCACCAGTAACAACACCAAATAAAACATCATAACGTCCAGAATTATCTTGTGAACGTTTTAAATTTCTACTCATTGGTTCATCATTGTCCTGATTTGGATGTCCTGGTCGTATAACAACTCCATCAACCTATAAATACAGATAATAAAAAAATGGACAAAAGAAAAAAAAGTTAATATAAAATTTTTTTAATTAAAAATCATATCGATTTTATCGACCAGAAAAATAAATGTTAAAAAAAAAATAAAACATAAAAATAAAATGGAAAAAGAAAATTTCTTACCGATGGACCAAATGCTGTTAAGAAATTTGGTGCTTGAATATCAGTATTATATAAATCATCTAATGGTGTTTCTCTTAAACAATCAACAATTTGTTCATGATTTTTAATTAAATCTTGTGGTATGCTACAATTAACTTCTTTAGCTAATTTAATTGCATAAACGACTGGATCTTCAATAATTGCCCATGATGAAAATGATGAACCAGATAGTAAAATAGCACGATGAAATAAACCTGGTACCATTGTTGGTGATGTCATAAGAAAATTTATACATGCCGCACCAGTACCATGTCCGGCTAATGTTACCATATTTGGATCACCACCAAATTTTATAATATTTTGTTGTACCCAATGTAAAGCTGCCATTTGATCCATTAAACCATAATTGGCTACTCTTGCCCTAATTTGTGGACTTGGATTTGCATTTAAAAAGCCTAGATTTTTTTTTTTTCAAATTAAAAAAAAGGAATAAAAAAAAAACAAATTACATTGAATTGGATTCATTGTATTGAATACATAAACAGAAAAAGAACAAAATCCATAGATAGATAATTGGATAACAAGAATACAGTTATACAATAAAAATAAAAATGGCACAAAATGGTGGTGGTAGTGAAGGTGGTATCCAATTTGAATAGCGGATAAATTTTTTAAAATTAACATACGAACGCATTTTGTATTTTGAAGTGCTTACATACAAAATGTGGTTCATATTGAAAAAAAAAAAAAATTTGTTCATGATAACCGCATTTCTATATATGTATGTATGTACATATCTGTCTGTACATACAAAATATAATAGATAAGATACACGTTATTATATGTACATATATGTATTTCATATGCAGATACCATTCATAATATGCAATTCAAATGAAATTATTATGGTAAGAGAAAGAATTTTAGTTATTTTCTAAATTACCATTAAAACAGACGCAGCTTTAGGGAATTGTATAATGCATATTCAAAATAATTTTAAATGAAATTTGAAATATCTAACATATACAGAAATTTGTTTTGTAAAATTATATTTTGTATCTAGGATATATTGAATTGACAATTATAGTTAACTGATGGTTATTCAATGATCCTGTCTATTTAATAATATTCTTATATTTTAAATATAACATTCATGTACAATATATAAAATTGTACATAAAATCAAATACATACATATATGCGTACGAGTGTATTATTAGTTAAAAATATAGATATTTAATGTATCTATGTACATATTTTATAAACTTACCTAATATTCCTAATCGATAATTAAGAGTTACAACAACAACTTCACCATAACTAGCTAACACAGTACCATCATATGGATTACCACTGCTCCATTCAAAGGATTCACCATGAAGGAACACAATTACTGGCAGTTTTTTTTCTGAAGTTGCCGCTATATGATGATTTTAAAAAATAGAAAAATCGAAAAAAAAGAATATTTTTTTATTCATATGTCATCATGAAATGTAGTTCAATTACAGTCGATATATGTAATTGTGTTGATGATGATAGGGAGAATGTCAAAGAGTAAATGATTTTTTTTAGATGCAGAAAAATGTCAGAAAAAAATACAAAAAAAAAAAAAGATGAATGTTTTCGAAGAAAAACTTTTTCAAATTGTGCCTTTTATGGTATAAGATAAATTTTTGATGAAGTTGGCAGAAAAAGCACTTTTTATTTAAAAATTTTATCTAAAGTGTTCAAGTTTTTTTTCCCTTCTATTGTTATTTTGTTTTTCTCTTTTTGTGGAAAAAAATAAAGAAATATGAAATATTCAAAAATGATATTTCGACGTTCATACTTTGTACTTTTTTTTTTTTTTTGGTTATTGTTACACAATGATGATGATGATATTCTCTTTTACAACTTTTACATCATATTCATTCAATTTTTATGCTTTTTCCCCTGTTTTTGAACTTTTTTGACCTAAATTAAATTTTCTAAAAATCTGATATAACATCAGCATAGACATCATATAAAATATGGGCATGTACCATCTAATATACAATGTAATGTACTTACATGTTTATTCATATATGTATGTATGTAGATACATAAGTACCGTTCACATATTCAAATATCATTTTATATGTTATTTGATATAAAATGAAGTAAATATGTGTAAAATTTTGAATGACAGCTAAAGGGAATAAAATAAATTTCATTTTACATACTACATACAATACTGTATCTGTACTTGAATTTATGTAAGAAGAGAAAAAGCATCTGTAAAGACTTATTTGATAATTGTGCTTCCTGATGACTATAATGGTTTTTACATTGTCTTATTTCTTTTTTATTTTCTTATAGTACGGGATATTAAAAAAATAAAAAAAGATAAAAGAAAATTATATACTTTATTTTAGATAAATGTAGAAAAAAAAAAAAAAGAAATTTGAAAAAATTTCAAAATTTAAACATTAAGTATTTCACTTGATATGCTTTTTAAGTTTTTTTTAAAATTTTACACACACAAAAAACGAAGGATAAAAAAAAAAAAATGAAAAAGTAAATAATAAAATTCTATTTTGAAAAATAAAAAAAAAATTTGTTTTAGAAAAGTTAAATGAGACAACGATGAAATCATAATGTTACAGTATAAAAACTTTATCTTTTATGAAATATGTCAATTTAAAAAAAAAAAAAATTTTCAAATTTTTTTTTTGCTGTTGTTGTTGACAAAAAATGTTGAATAAGAAATTTATGAAAGGAGTAAAATGATATCCTGATGTAACAATTTAATTTTTTTTTCTTCTTTTATTTCTTGGTTTTTGAGTTTATATGAATTTTTCACAGTATCAAAAAATAACTTTATGATGATGATATAATTTTTTTTTTTTTATGAAAAATAATCGTTTTTCAAGAAAATTTAGATTATTTGGATTATTTACAAGTTGAATTTTTTAAATTAATAATTTTTAAAAATTTTTTCTAAATATTAACATTTTTCTGTTTAAATAAGTTTAAAATGTTTAAAGCTTAGACAAATTCTTATGTTCATGGTATAGCTAAATCATAGAATAAAGGTGTGAATAAAAAATATCACCTATCCATTAGTATTTACATGTATTATTTTATTATACTCAATTTTTTACGTTTATACAATATTTCAGATTTATTTCAAATAACATCTTTTTTTGAACACATGTAAGGCCTGCAGTCTGTTTAAATAAATTGCGTTTGTGTATTTGATATGCTCTATTTTTTTTTCTCAATACATTTTTACTACACAAGTGTTATATTTTTTCAGACTTTTTATTTTTTATTAAGTCAAGGTCGATTTTTTAGAGTTTAAATTTTTTTGTGAAAAAAAAAAAAAATAAATAAAAAATACCTCAAATAGAATGGCATGAATTTAATTTTGTTTTTTTTTTGTTTAGTTTTTAGCATAGTTTATTCTTAGTATTTCGTATTTATATCCAGACAAATATTTTCGCATAATTAATACCAATCAATAATCCTTGTTAAAAATTCATTAAAAATCACTTAAGCAATTTCTAAAATTAAAATCCTTATTATGTTTTTTTTGTTTCTTCACTTTTAATTTTCAAAACAAGAGGGAAAAAGTTAAAAGAAAATCCAAGTCTTTTAATATTTGAAAAATCAATTTAAACATGTTACATTATTAATTTTAATATCAAAATTGAAAGTATATAATAAATTCTAAAATCCATAGAGATATAAAATACGCGCAAGTACCTTTAATACATTATTTGAAAGTCAAATTTTATTATTATTTTATTTAAAAAAAAAAAATGTTAAGAACAGAGTTAAAAAGAAGAAATAAAAATGAAAAAAGAAAAAAAAAAAACTATTTTATGTACATACCATACATACATATGTATCTTCAAAATTTTTCTCAGCCCAGGTGACGACCTAATGTGTTACCTTTCTGATCTTAGTGTTTTTCTTTTCTTCTTCTTATTATTTTTTTTTTTGTTAATGTAAAGTGAAAAAAAAAATACTTTTTTTTCTTTGAAAACTTTATGAGAAAATGAAAAATGACTAACTTTTCCTCTGTAAGATTTCTTTAAATTTCTTTTTGTATTTTTTCAAATTATATATAAAAAAGAAGAAGAAGTAGAAGGCAGAAAATACAGAAAACTTAATCTTAATTTTTAAGAAAGAGTTACGTTACATTGTACATACATGTATACTTACTCCAAATAATGTATGTTTCAGTTCACATTCTTTAAAATATTCTTATGTTACGTTTAAACATTTTTTTTTTGTCTTTCAATAACGAAAAAGTTTCATGCATTTATATTTTTCGTTATTTTTATGTTTTTTTTTTCTTCGTTTTAATTTTTTTTTTTTTTTGAATCAAAAGAAGAAAAATTTTTCTCACTTAAAAACTTTTTGCATAAATCTTCTTCATTGAAGTGAATTTAAAACGACTTGACGCTTTGTTGTTGGGTTTTTTTTTTGTAACTTTCATATCTGATTTTTTTTTCTTTTGCTTTATATTTATTTCTCGTTGGAATTGCTTAAAAAATATTTTTTCTTGTATGTTAGTAGTTGGATTTTTTAGAATTGAGAAGGAAAAAAAAATAACATGGAAGAAAAATAGAATACTGTAGTATGTGAAAGTAAACTTTTCATCATGATGAAACTTTCTTTTTAAATTGTAACATGTATGTAATTGTATACCTACATATATATGGTATGTATCTATTTTTAAATAGTGAAATATAAAAGAATAAATTATAAGAATTTATTCGAGTAATATGTATGTGTAGAAGAAAAAGTATAGAAAAAAATTTTTTTTTGTAAAGGATTTTTAATAAATCCCTGAAGATTTATTCCGAGTAGTTTAAGGTACATATTCTGTTATCCTTTGGCTCATATCTTTTTAGTAACTCATTACATATGATTTCTTTATTTTTTTTTATGTTGTCGGTTTTTTTTTAAGAAAAAAAATTTTCTCTTTTCTCAATAGATATCCTTTTTGATTTAAAAAATAAAAAAAAAAAAACAGATACATACTATATATGGTTTCTATCTTCTCATCATCATTATTATCATTATTTTCAACTTGACTTGACTTATCGAAATTGAAAGAAACTACTTTTATATGTCTTTTTTTCCATGTATTAAAGTAAAACAACGTATGTTAAAGAACCCATTTCAAAAAATATAAATCCAGAATACGTTTCTTTAACACAATTTTATTTTAGTTTTATTTTTTTTTCTTTTTCTATAAATTCTTAAACCTCTTCTTTATCCGATTTAGCTATTTTGTAAGCCTTTTTCTATAAACTTTGAACTTTGTTTTTGCTCTTTAAGTAATTCTGCTATGAAAATATATTGAAATCCTTCTTCTACATATCTCTGCTATAAGTCCTTTTAAATTTTATAAAATCTACACTTTTTTTTTTCTTAATTTTCATGACCTTTTTTTTTTCACTCATGAGTAGGGCATTTGTGAATGGATTTATTCATCGTTTATTCATTCAAATCCACTTTGAAAAAAAAAAAGTTGTACATTTTTTTGTGTGTGTATGCTTGTTGTTTTTTCTATTTCTTATTATCTTGTATTTTCTTATCAAACACACAGGTGTAAAGGTAGTGAATTTGTGAAAAAATAACGGAAATATGAAAAAAAAAACGGATAGCTTTGTTATATCTTTGAATATAATATGTTTGTGTCCGTTTTTTTATTTTCGCTCCTAATAAATTTACCACTATAAGAAATATATTGATAATATAAATATAATAAAAAAATATATATAAACATGTCAATCACAAAATAAATAGAAAAAACTTTTTTTGGGTGTGTTTGTGTTAGTATTTTTTGCTTACCATGAATTGGAGAAAATATATTTAAATAAAGGCAGTCTTCCGATTGATTTTGTAGGAATGGAAGAAGTCTTTTTAAATATTCAAGACGTCCTTTTGGCATTTTTTCTAAGGCGGCTGTTTCATTTTGTATATTTGGTAATCTTTGAGGACATACAGGACTATATTTATCTGATATTCTAATACCATCCCATGGTGCAGGTGCTCTTGTAGGACTAAATCTGTAAAATAAAATAAAAATTAAAGTAAAATATAAAAAAAACGGAATACAAAAAAATTTAAAAATTCATTGAATTATAAGAAAAAAAAGTTGTAGTTTAATTTTTGTATTTTTCATTTTAGTATTTTCAACACTTTGACAAAAATAAAATACTTTGACCAAAAAAATCACTCAAATTTTTTATCAATCAATATAGTTTGAAATTACAAAAAAAAAAAAAAAGAAAATAACAAAAGACAATAAAATAAACAAAAATAAAAAATTTCATATTGAAATTCATTCGAAGAAGAGAATTTGAACTGAGAGGACTACAAAGGCAGTATCTTTGCGTTTCAAAAATATTAATTTAAATTCCTTTTCTTCTAAAAGAATTAGTTGTAATTTCATTTTTTTCTTTTTGTTTAAAAAGTTGTAGTAAAAAAAAAAATTAAAAATACATTTTTTTTTATTAAAAATTTTCCTAAGAAATTTTGTTTTTTTTTTTTGAATATTGAAGAAAAACAATCTTATTTGAAAATAAATCAAGAAATAATTGAAAAAAAATAAAAATAATAATAAGAAACAAAAAGAAAAGAAAAGAAAACAAAAAAAAAACATGGATTCCGGAAATGAAAAGCATATTAATAATAATAATTTGCCAATAGGAAAATATACGTTAATTGGAATTGACGTTGATACAACTGGTAGACGTTTAATTGATGAAATTGTTCAATTAGCGGCATATTATAATCCAGAAAAACAATATTCACAATATATAATGCCATATATGAATTTAAATCCGGCTGCAAGGCAAAGACATCAAGTACGTGTTATAACTGTTGGATTTTATCGTATGTTAAAATGTATGCAAACATTTAAAGTATTAAAATCAAAATCAGAAGTTGCAGCATTAAAAGATTTCTTAGAATGGATTGAAGATATCAAAAATAATGATGAAAATTCATTGGGTGTTATATTAATACATCATGAACAACGTAAATTTATACCATATATTATATTAGAAGCATTTAAAAAATACGGTATGTTAGATAGATTTTTTAAAACTGTTAAAACATTTTCAAATGGTTTTATGTTAGCTGAAGAAAAATGTACAGGTACTGTTAAAAATTTTTCATTAAGACAATTATCACGTGCATTTTTAAATGGTAACAACAGCAATATTAATAGTAATAATAATAATATTGATAATAATGATAATAATTGTAATATTGATGGTGATATTAATAATATGAATAGAGATAATAAAGATAATTTTGAAGGAAACGCTAAAGTACGTGCCAAATTAGCACATCAGATCGTTTATCATATTGCAAAAGATGATTTACAAAAACAAAAACAAAATAATTTAGATACACGAGAAATAATTGATAATATGATTAAATTATTAATAAAATATACAAATCATATTGAAAATGATGTTACTGAATTAAGTATACAAAATAAAAATGTTGAAAGACAAAATTCATTTCGTCCAATATTTTTACAATATTTTAAAGCAACATTATATCATCGTGTTAAAGCTGTTAAATTTCGTATAATATTAGCTGAAAAAGGTTATGATTATGAATTATTAAAAAAAATATGGTATGATAAACATAAAGATGGTTTAATTGATATTATACAAACAATAGATACATTAAAAAATGATGAAAAAAATGAATTAATACAAATATTAGATTGTCATTTTGATCCAGTTAAACAATCATTTAAACCAACAATACGTCGTTCAAGACGTCGTCGTATTCGTAATAATCGTAATAAAGAGAATGTATCACCAAGAGGTGGTGATGGTGATAATGTTAATATAAATAATCATAATGATTCAAAATTACGTTCACCAGCAAGACGTATTGGTAAACGATCACGCACTAGATTTACAAAAAAACCTCTCACATCTTTTTCATCATAAATTCTTCATATATACATTTTTTTTTTTTTTTTGGACGAATTCAATATTATATTTTGTAAATTATTCGTCGAAAATAATAATTTATAAATATTTAATTATTTAAATTATGAACGTAACTTATTTCAAATAACTTGTTTTTTTTTTAAACTCAAAATTAATGAACACCTACTTATTTATAAAATTTTTATTCTCTTCAAGTAATCATAATTTAAATGATGTGTATAAGTTGGTGTCATACTTATGCACATACAAAATATTATTTCTAATTCAAATAATTTGTATAAATGATTTATAATCATATTTTATTACAATTAACACAAACATGAAGAAAGTGTGAAAAAAATCGGCTTAAAAAAACTACAAGTTATTCAAACAAAAAAAAAAAAAACAAAAAAAATAATAATTTTCACGAAATATATTTTTCTCCATATTTTCCAAACCGAGCATATAATTTCATTAAGGATATATATTTTTTTGTTTGCTCATCTCATATTCATATTTCATTTAATAAAAAATACAAAGAAAATAAAATCATTAAAAAATTTAAAAAAAAAAAAAAAATAAATGAAGAAATATACTTGTAAAGGCGTAACAATTTCAAATCAAATCATTTTTTCAATGATTATAATTTTTTTTTTGTATAATTAACACCTTTCACGTTGGGGGGTGGTACTAGTTTTTTTTTCGTTTGTTTGTTTGTTCTTTCTCGTTAAGTACATCACTTAATTGGTAATAAATGTGTGGGAAAAATAAAAAAAATAAAATACACATTTTTTTTTATTTCCAATATCAAAAAAAAAAAAAAAAAAAAATGAATTTAATTTAAAAATATCCATTTTTCATTATATTGATAAACATAATTTTGAAATAATACGAAACATTATTTTTTATGTTTCAAACTATAATTTTTTTTTTTGCTGCTGTTTTGCATTTTTTTAATCATCAATTAATTTTCATGAATAATACATAATTTTGTTGATTTGTATCAATTTCAAATACTTAATACAATAGATAATCCAGTTTTATAAAATGATATTTACTTAATTTGTTTAATTTTTTGTTTGTTTTTGTAATCTTTTTTGCAGCATTAAAACATAATTTTTTTTTTTTTTTTTTTGTTAATTAATTCATATAATGAAGAATAGGATTTAATATGGGTGTTTATAGCAAAACTATGAAAATAATAGAATAGAATGTTCTATTCATAAATATATGTACATTTTTTTTCTTTCTTAGATTGATTTATAATAATTTACAATACTTTGAGATTAACTGCAATAATTTAATTGAAATATGAAATTGTTACGCCTATTGTTTAATTTTATTTAAAATAAAATACACTTTGTTTCAAGATCTGAATATATAATTAATTAATATAATTGAATTTATTGAAATAAAAATTATCGAATTTATTGAAAATTTTGTGTTTTTATTTAATTTAGATTGTAATCTAGATAGTTTGAGGTGAAATTAATTGTCTTGAAAATTGAAATTGGAATTGTATTTCAGGCTAATCTTGTAAATTGAAATTATATTTTAAAGATTAAAAAACACATTCAATGATTTAAGTACATAATTTAAAAAAATGTTCCTAGTGTAAAAGAAAAAATATATATGTATGTACGTCGCAGTTGTACTGTTGTTGCTCTGTATCGCCTCTTTTTTTTTTTTTTAGAAATATGTGCTCTATTTGGGAGAATAATTTGTAATTATAAAACAATTATGTATATAAAGTAAAAAAAAAGCCAAAGAAGAAGAAGATTTGTTGACGATTTATGAAATCAAAAAAGTCAATTATCTAAAATACAAAATTTTACTTTGTTTAAAAAAAAAATGAGAACTTAAATTTTAATCTTAATTTAGAATTGATATAGCAATTTATCACCGTTATATTTTGAGCGACCTGAGTAAAATTTTGAACATATGTAGGTTCTGTAGACTGGTTTTCCATAGAAGTGAAATCTTCATGTACCACATTTAGGAGCTTATAGTTCCTTCAAGATATGTATGTATGTATTTTTGAAATAAATTTGTCTTGTATAGGTACTCGTTATCCATATGATGTATTAATTTATTTATCGAATTGAAAACTGTGATTTTTTTTTTATTCTTGTACAGATTTTTATTTTTGCAATAATTCTATTTTCTCAAACTTAAGAATATTTTCAATAAAAAGAAGAAAAACAAGATGGTCATTGTATTATCTTTTAATGAGTTTTCAGATTATTTGTTTTAAGTTAAATGAGTTTTACAAGTTTTTATTTGCTGATTGAAGAAGTAGAACAAATATTTTCCATTTAGGTGAAAATCTGTGGGCGAACTATATAATTTTTAAAAAGATTTTTAAAATAATTCCAATTAAAAATAAGAAAAAACAAACAGATACTTTATTAAAAGAAAAAACAAAATAAAAAACATATTAAAACTTCTAAGTTCAAAGGACATTAAAATATAAGAAGGCGTTTTAATTTTGACTTTTTTTTAGAAACTAAAAAATAAAAAAAAATTAAGTGAATAAATCGTTTTTATTCGTATTAAGATTTTACACACTTGGAAGTAATAAGGATATTCCTTCAATCACATTTGGATATTTTCTTTTAACTTACTGTTATTTTTAGTTTTCTTAATTCTAATGATTTTTTCTCTTTCTTCTTATGTATATTGTGTTCTATAAATATATAGGTGCATAGTTAAGTATTAAAAGTTAAAAAATAAAACAAAAATTATCCATAAATGTTTTATAGTATACTCATTGAAACAAAGTAATATTATGTACAAAATCTTGCTTCTGTATATTTTGTCTGTTATTGAAGTTAAACTTCGACATCAATATAATATAAAATCTATGGAATTAATTTCCGGATTTTTTTCTTTGTTTTTTTTTTTTTTGCCTTCGAATTTTCCTTATAAGTATATATTTTTTTTAACTTGTTTGCATTTTCTTTATTGCTTCTCTAGTCTATAACAATGAAAATATATTGGATTTTTTTTTTCTTATTTTCGGTTTAAGAGAAAAAAGTAGAGGAAAAAAAAAATAAGGAAGGCAAAATAAAAAAAATTTATGTACATGTATGTATGTATTTATATAATATACATACATAGTACATACATATATTAAATGTTCAAATATACATATATGTTTCAAGGATAAAAATTTACTTTGATTTTATTATTTTATGTTGTTTTTTCTTCTTTTTCATCTTTAGTCAATATCTATATCTTCTCAGATTGGTAAGACGATGGTTTTCAATTTTTTGTATTGAAAAGCATTATTTAGTCAGAGGTTTTTAATGTTGACGTATTAAAGAAGTTTATGTGTGTGTATTGTTGTTTTTTTTTTTTTTTTTTGTGTTTTCACTCTTATCTTTATGTGATATTAACTTTTTTAAAAGATGATCCTTTGTTGCCAGAGGATTTTGTATTTTATGAGGAAATTAATCAGGAATCTTGTTTTTGTTTTTTTTTTCTCTCTTGTTATTCTTAAAGATGGCGATGTATGTATGTGTATTTATAAATATGTATCTAAAGGAGAAATAAACATTTTAAGATTTATTACAATGCAAAGAATGTAGAAATTTTTCCGAAAATGTATATTTTTTTTAATACATATTTTGTTTAATTATCAATAAATTTAATTAAACTTTTAATTAGAATTTACACCTACTGGAATTTCTTCGAAACTTTTTGAAGACATGATATCATTTTAAATTTTCAGGAAAATGAATTTTTTTAAAGATAAAAGAAAAAAAGACGTAATAATGGACTAGATTGAATCAAATTTGTTTATGTTTTAAAAATTGTAAATAAAAATTATATTAGCCATTTAAAAGCTAGAAAATTAAAAAATCGAATTACCTATAGAGTTTTGATATTTTGTTTAATATAGCAACTCTGTATTCTAATTTCCGTGAAAATTTAAAAAACTGAAGAAAAATTAGTTTCAATTTTGTTCATTTTCAGATTTTTTTTTTTTTTTTTTTTTTTTAAAAAACATATTTTATACAAAAATCTTGTTATTTATTTTTTAGGACTAAAATTGAAGTTAGAACCTACAAAAAAAGTTAATTGGAATGGAATACAATATAAATGGAATATTCATCATCAAAATTGAAAAATTTTTTTGATTTTTTGTAGTCTTATTTTTTTTGTTGTTTTACTTTTGTGATTTTTTAATTTTCAAAAAAAACTAGTGAATACTCTTTAATTTATTTTGAAAAAGGGAAGAAAAAAGTGTAGATTAATATTTTATATTCTATATGGGTATTCTAATAAAATCACCCACAAATATTTTTTTCTTTTATTTTTGTTTTAATTTTTTTTCTCCTTTATTGTTATGAAAGTAACTATTGTACATGTCCTAATTGTTATGGAATATCCTATATTATGTTTTATTTTGTGCATATATCATTCAACTATAACTACTTTTTTTTTTTTTTATTCTTTTTTTGTTTTTTATATTTTCATTTTCTATTCCTTTTATCATTGCGAAAAAAAGATAAAAAAAAATAAATCTTTTTTCATTGCATACACTTTATATCATTTGAAATGATTGTACATAGGTACATACACACATATTTTTTTTTTTCTAATTATTTTTCGTTCATAGAATAGTATAGTGTGCAGTTAAAATTTCACTATTTTATATCATGTGAAAAATTATTGTGTTGCTTGTTAGTGCTTTTTTTTTTAAATTTTTTTTTCATTTTTCCTTAAATATCAGGACAAATATTGTACAAATGTACGAATATGTACCATCATAGTTAGCCTCTATGAATAGTAGCATTTTAATCATTTTATATGAATTCATTTGTGTAGATGTGTGTATGTACATAAATATCTATAAAACAGCTAAAATAATTTCTTCTATAATAATATGTATGAACCTATATAGCTATTTTATTGTATAATAAAATAAAATTTTAGAAATATATGTATGTATGTACATATGTATGTATATAAACTCTCGTCTAGATAGTGTGTATGATGATGACGATGATGATGATGTTTGTTAAATGCATTCAAATTTAACTACATATAATAAAATGAAATAAAAATTGCACAAAATTTTGTGAAGACCAAAATTTAAATATTTAAATAGGTCATTCTGTATCGTTTCATATTCTTTTTTACTTTGGTAGGGATGTATACAGCTTTCAGAGAATTATTTTCGTTTGAATTTCTTTTTTTTCTATGTTTTTGGTTCTTGTATATTTGTACATACGTATTATTTGACTATGAATATTGTGTACAAAAGTGAAAAAAAAAGAAGTATTTTGTTTTGAGATTTTGTATGATGAGGTTAATTTTATAATTGCCGTTTCTGTTGACATTGTTTAGAAAATTCTTCAGATTTTTATGTAATTCAATTTAGAAAGACGTTGAGAAAAAAGTATCAAAATACGCCAAAATAGTAATATATATTAAAAAGAAAGTAAATTTAAGAAAGAAAAGCAAAAGTTAATTAAAAGTGATTTAAAGGAACAATTTTTGTGTAAAGTAAAAGTACTTTTAGCTATATTTTTCCCACAATTTTATAATTTGTTCTGTTCTGTTCTGTTCTGTTCTGTTTTTGAAAAAAAATTGTAATCTCACAGGATATTGTAAGCTTTTATAAAATATTTTGTTTTTCTTTTCGAGATATTCTCAAAGAGTATTTATTCAAATGAGTATTATGTTCTGATTGATTATAAATAATTGAAATTTAAAAAAAAAGAAGAGATCAATCTATTCATACTGAACATAATTTAAAAAAAAAAAAAAATCACGCATTATATTTATTGCGATATTTATAATGATCAATTTGTATTAAATCTTACAATGTATTTTATCAATGTTTTGAAAAGATATCAAAAAATAGAATATACTTATGTTTGTAGAGTTAGAATTTATGTACTTTTAATAAAAAAATGAGTGATATAATTTTGCTATTTATCATTTATATTCTAAGTCTGACATCAATATACATACATAATTATAGTCCTGAAAATTCAAAATAAATCTAAATTCCTTTTTTTTTTTTTTGGGTTTTTGTTGTGTTTTTAGAAAATTTAATCTAAAAGCATAAAATATCAAAAATATTAAACATAAAATGTTTACATATAATAGATTTTATTCACGTGCATGATATAATGTTGCGTTTAATAATGATAAAATAAGGTAAACAGAAAACATTGTGGAAACAAATTGAAAAAAAAAAAAAATGTTTTTCTAAATGTGTATACAGGACTGAATTCATTATTATTACGTATACATATACAGAAAAGTGTGTCAATGAAATATTATAAATATAAAACTGATTTTGGTTTTTCGAGACTTTATTATAAATGCATCAATTTATTTTCAAAAATTTACATAGTAATTTCAGCAATTTATATTATAGTTGAAGGTTTAAAAATAAACTGTATCGAGTAAAAATTTTGCTAACAAAAATATAAAAAAAATTCATAATAATGATAAATTTATGGTTTATTTGTGAAAATTTTACGCATTTATGGTATATTGGTATTTTTGAAGGCAAAAGAAAACAATTCTTAATAATAAAACATAAAATTCATATAATATTAATTTGCTGTGTATCTAGTAAATGAAGCTTTTATCTTTAACATTTTAATTATACACAATAAAATAATTTATAAAGATTTTATTATATGTACATATATGTATGCATGTTTTCTCTTTACCTATTATCATTCTACCAAAATAAATATATAAAAAAAACGTATCTGATAAATAAAAGAGAAAATCGTATTTTAATTATTACTGCGAGAATAAATTTTTAAATATGTACACATACACATGTACACATTCGCGTATACAGGTATACATGTATAATGAAATCATCTTAAAAGATTATAATGATAATGTTTAATTTAAATAATATGATTATCGTGTTTGGAATTAATAAAAGAATAATCTATGAATATTCTCTTGTGTTATCTATTGTTAAATATAATATTATGTGTAACATACCGTTTTAAAATGATAAATTTTTATTATAAATGTGTAAATTTAATATACACATATTAAGAAAAATTAAAAAAAAAAAAATTAATGCGTGTTGTTCATAGGGTGCTTTTGTAAATTTTAAAACGAATTTTAAATTGATTCAATTAATAATTTTCAATTAAAAGAATTGTAAATTTAATGTGATAATTTAGTGAAGTAAATAATAAAGATTAAAAATTTTTTGAAAGATTTTTGTTACAGATGGGATCCATTAGTGATTTTATAATCCTTCCAGTACCGAGGTCTAGTTTTCTGTAGACTGTTTCAATTTTGTATTATATTTTGTATGTTTTGTGTTTGTTTGCTATATCATTAAATACATTTAAATTTACAATATTGTTTAGATTAAGAATGATTATAAGAAAAATCTAAAAAATTCAATGAAAAATAAGCCCATACAATTGTAGTTACAGAGTCTGAGAGGACTAATTCAATTTTTCAAGGCTATTTTAATTGCTACTTGAAACAAATTAAAATTGTACATGAAAAATCGTTACATTATTTTTCGTTAAATAATGATTTTCCCTTACTGATAAGTATTTTCATTTTATTTCTTAAAGATTCTCAATAAAATTTCAATTTTTTTGTTTTTTGTAGAATTTGATAAAATGTGTACATATCCGGAGGACATTAGAAAAAATTTGTCTTTTATAATAGAAAAAATTAAATAAATAAATAAAATGTGGATTTGTTCATATCACTTTGTAAATTTAAGTTCATTTATTTAACATGTAAAATTTATCTTATATCCCTTATGGCAAAATATTTAGCTAACAAAAATTTTATCTAACAAAATGAGCGGTCGGTCCTCATGAATAAGATAAAAATTATTATTATTATTATTATTATTATTTTATTTTATTTTTTTGACATAAGATAATATTCATCAACGTATCATTTAAATGATATCTTAATTCAAGTGGGACTTTATACACAAGCTGGCGTAAAATATAATACAATAATAATAAAAAATAAAAAAAAAAAAACGAAAAATGCAAGAAAAGTAAACAAAACACATACAAAAAGCAAAAATGTGACCAAGTTTTTAAATATAATTGTCTTCAAATTTTGCCTTATCATGAATTCTTTGTGTTGTCCCTATATTCATATTAAAAAAAAAAAAAATGTGTAATAAAAATCACAAACAAATAAAAGAATAAAAATGGGAGGAAAAAAAAAGAGAGAAAAAAAAAAAGAAAATACAAACCCAAAAGAATGAAAACTTGAAAAATATTGTTAGAGTACTGTGTTGTTTTGTAAAAGTACCTTAATGATGTCACGTTTTGTCATTTACCGCAGACTATGGACACTTGTACGATGATTATGGGGAAAAAAAAAAGAAAAGCCTCTTCATTTTGTTGTTGTAGCTGCTTTTTATTGTATACGAGAAAAATACATAACAAAAAAGTATTTTTTTTTTCTTTTTTTGGATTTTCTCTGAAATTGTAATTTAGTTTTTTTTATTCCGTTTTGAGACATTTTTTTTGGGTATTTTATTTTTATAAATTTTTTTTCATATTGAAAATGATCTAAGAATAGAGATTTCATTAATAGTCCTTAAAATTATATGCAACGCATTGGTCTTAAAGAAGTTATATTGAACAGTATAATAAAATATACTACAGAATTGAAGATTGAAGTAGTTAAAAGGTATTTTTGAGAATTGTTTGTTGTCAGCAACAGCAATTCAAAACAACAAACATCAGATATACATACATACAATATATGTATATACATACATATTATACTTTACTCATAGAAGTTAATTTCTTATTCCAATTATATAACTAAGGGATCAATGGAAAATCATTGTAGTGTTACTGATGAGAGCATACACTGGAATATTTAATCAAATGAAAGGACATTATTTTCTTTTTTATTTTTCGCAAATCGCAAAGAAGCTATTTAAAGGAAAAAGAAAAGTCGACACAAAAAAAAAAAACATACAAAGATGGAACACGGAAAACAGAGAAGAAGAAAAAAAAAACGGAAAATCAAAACTGATAAAAAGAATACTTTTGTTATCATAACAAATTTTCAACAAAAAATAAGCACAAAAAAAAAAAATCTATAATCACAAATAAAAGATAATTTTCCCTTTCTTTATTATAATTTTTTTCCTCTAAATTTACAATTTATTCCTTCATCATTAGGTTATAGTATACTAAAAATCTTTTTATTCTTAAGAATATTTTATGTACATAACAGAATATCCTTTTAATTTAATGAAAGACCAGTCAGCTGAAAATTTGGCTGTTATCAAAATTCTCAAAATGGCGAATGATATAAAAATTGTTTATTTTTTTTTTTGGTCCGGATTTTTGTTGTTGTTTTTGTTGTTGTTTTTCGAGAAATGGAAAGAATAAACGAAATAAAAAGGAATTTGTTATTATCCTATGTGAAGATCATCTTCTATACAGATTTTTAAAAAGCTTAAGGATTAATCTTTTGGCCTTGCCACTATGTTATTTTTTTGGTGCTGTTGGTTGGTATACTGTTTCATTTATTTGATGTTTCACAATTGAATTGAAAGTGTTCATTTTTTCTTTTTTCTTTACATTGTTTTCCTTTTTGATTTGTTTTATTTTTTTTATTATTCGAAAATTCTTTTTTCTTTTTGTATGTAAGTTGTCATCAGTATGAGGAGGAAAATAATGACGGGATAGATGATGCAAAAGCAAAATTTTCAAGAGGATTTTCGAAGAAAAAAACAACGAAAAAAAAAATAACTAAAAGAAAGCTTTTTATTTTTGTGGACAATAAATTTTATGTTAAGCTGAGATTATATTAAAGTTATTTTTGTTTAAGGAATATTTTTTTTTCTCTATTTGTATCTTATAGTTGTATATTTTTTGTGTGTATGTATTTTCTGTTTTATTTATATGAAATGCGGATATTTATAGTAATAAAAAATGTGGTTTTGTTATATTAAGACAAAAAATAAAATGAAATTGAATGTAATATGTTTTCATGGTTTCTAAGGGATAATAAGACAAATTAAATTTTTTCTTTTGGAATAAAAAACAATTTTATAAGTTTTTTTCTTATTTATTGGAAAAATAACAACAAAACTTATGACCGACTAAGTATGTGTGTGTGTCCTTACGAATTAAATCGTTTGAAGAGTAAAGTTGTTCAAATCTTTTAAAAAAAAAATTTTTTTTTCTTTATCGGTAAATTAGTTTTTATTTGTCGTGAACTTATTCCATAAAAAGAACATTTCAGTCCGAAAAAAAAAATTTTATTGTATTTTTGAAAGGCTATCATCTGCACTTACAGTTTTATCACGTTATAAATCGCTGTTTCGGTTATTATAGTAGAATTTTATCAATTCGAGAAAAAAAAAAAATGATGAATTTGGGAACTTTCAGCTTCTTGGGAATAAAATGAAACTTGATTTGATGTTAAATAAATTTTGTCCCAAGCAACACAAAAACTTCATTGTCCAAAAGAGACGAAATTTAATGGTTGTTAGAAAGTTATTGGATAAAATGAAATTTTCACTATTATCCTTGTTTAATAATTTATGTTCTTCTATTATATTGAATTAAGTTAAAAATTATGCGGTATTTTTTATTTTTTGCAAGCCAGAAAGTAAAATTTATAATAATTAAAATGTTTTTATTAATGTTTTTTAAATCAATTCCTAAAAATTATTCAACTGTTTAAAAAGATCATTTCGCAAAATTTATTCAGTGTAGTGTACTCTTAGCCTTAGTTTTTAACAAACAACAGATACTATAAAGTAATTTATTTGAAAAAATACATAATAAAGTTATAGATTGTTCTATTTCTATACATACATATTCTATATTATCGAGCCACAATATAAATAAAATTTATATCAAATAATTTACACAATTGTTGTTGATTATTTATGGTTTAGCAAACTTATATGTATGTTAATTGCTTAAACATATAAAATTAAAACAACAAAAAAGAAAAAGTATACAAAAAAAAAAAAGCATATTTGTAATCTCATTTTAATACATGATAATAATTTTTATTTAATTATTTTACATACATGTGATATTTTATAAATAATAGTAATCATTTATTTAAATTTGAAAAATAAAAATCATCATTTGACACATTTATTTGTTGATTATAATGAAATTCATCATTAACATCGTCAACATCATCATCATGTTCATAAATTTCATTATCATTTATAATATCTGTAATCCAATTATTTAGTGCATAAACATTTGTATAATAGTAAACAGTTTCAATATGACCACAATAATAATTTTGTCCCGATATAACACCAATTAATATTGCTTTTTGATTCAATTCATTATTATTATTATTATTATTATTATTATTATTATTTTCAATTACTGTAACTAAAGGACCTCCAGAATCACCTATACAATTATTATTGAATGGATTCATTAATTTTCCACAATAAACAACTTTCGGATTCGATTGATATTTTTGACATAATTTTTCATTCATTATTGTTACATTTTTATAATTAAGCTCATATTTCATACTAACATTATTACTACTACTACCCCAACCACTTGAAATATATATTTTATTTTCTTTATGATTAACATAATTTCTATTAGGAAGTATTGCTGGTATTATAAAAACATTTGTAAAATCCATATTATCATATAAAAATACTATTGAAATATCATAATTTGATAAAATTGGTTTATCATAACTTTGTGTATATTGATTATATTTTGGATGATTAATATATTTAAAAATATCATATTGTTCTCCATTACCTCTAATTAATGATCCAACACGTATTTTTAATAATGATGGATGTATTAAAGTCCATTGTTTTTGTTTATTAAATTTTATATATAATTCTTCATAAGTGCAATGTGCTGCTGTAATTATAATTCGTTTTGTTATAATTGTACCACCACAAATTGTTTCTATATTATTTTCTTTATCATTAAATTGTAATTTTTCAAGTTGTGCTTGATAATGAAAATTTATTTTTGATGTTAAAGTTTTTGTTGTTTCTGTTGTTACTTCTAAAGAAAATGATGGTATATTATCATGTTGATCATTATTGTTATTTTCAATGTAATTTTCATAATTATAATTATGATATTCGTCCATAAAATCGTTTTGAAACCCATAAACTTTATCGATATTATTAATAAAATTTAACACGAAACTAATTAGCACAAGAAATAGAAACATTTTTTTTTTTTTTTAAATAAAATTAATAATATAAAAAAAACCCAAGTTTTATCTATTATTGTTATTGCGAGTTAATTAGTGATACTAATGTGCTCCAGGTACAGCTGGTTTGGAAAAAAATTCAAAAAATAAAAAGTATGTACATATTTATGTATACATA
This sequence comes from Bombylius discolor, assembly GCA_939192795.1. Classification (NCBI taxonomy): domain Eukaryota; kingdom Metazoa; phylum Arthropoda; class Insecta; order Diptera; family Bombyliidae; genus Bombylius; species Bombylius discolor. The sequence goes on along the minus strand of OW584238.1, from coordinate 42,235,384 downwards.
TATTTTTACGTAGATTGTAGGTGAGTAATTCTACTTTTTTAAGTATTTGCAAAAGTGTTGTTTGTTTTTGTTTAATTTTAAATTATGACTATATAGAAATTTTTTTCTTCTAGATAAAGTAACGGGTATTTTAATTGTATCAAAATTCTTCCTATAAATATTCGATATAAAGGTGATTTTTTTAACTCTTTACTTATATCGAGTCTAGTCATGTGGCTATTGTAGGAGGTTTGAGTAGATATTCTTCATCAATGATTTAGGTGGTAACTGAGAACAGCAAACAACATGACATTCGGTAGCTCAGTGGTTAGAGCATTTATCCGGCAAAGAAAAGTTTCCGTGATTCGATTCCCGGCCGAGTCGAATGTCGTTTTTTCATGTTTTTCAGTTACTACACTATTGTATATCATTAGTGCGGATTTCTGTTTTTTGAAACTAAAGCTGTTAATGTCACTTCGTGGCACATAGTATCTATAGAGCGTTAATTATAAAAGGAAGAACAAAAAACAAGTGAATTCAATAACATGTTGTTTGTTGTTTGAGATGTCTATTAAAAATTAAAATATAAAAATAAACATTTTACGTACGAGATAAAAGTGTTATGAAAGCTTTTGCGAAAAAACATTATTTTTTTGTTTAAAAATTAACACAAAATTTTCGATTTAAAATGTTATTTATAATGAAATCTTACCTGTTCGATTTTGTTGGTGGTGTAGCATATGGTACTCCTAAAAATGCTTCAACTGAACGTAAAAAACGATAATTATCTAATGGCAGTATTAGACCATGTAAACGACCATAACGTGTCTGTACAATTCTATGACCCAATCTTGCATTTTTATATAAATCTAATGTTGAGCATTGTATTAATTTTAATATATAAAATATTATAAAAATAATTTTATGTTTTTTATTACACATTTTTTTATTTAAAAAAGAATAATTCTTTTTTATTTAAATTTTTTTTTTAGATTAACTAATAAGATTTTTTTTTTTTTTTAATAATTTAATTCTAATTTAAAGAACTATGATTTTATTTTAAACATTTTTTTCCACATTTATGTGTGTTCTTTTTTCAAAAAATGGGAATTATCGATTTTTTTTTAAAAAAAAATGATTAATTGTTACGTTGATGACATTTTTATTATTCATGAAAATTTTTGTAACATTTCTGGTTTTTTTTTTCTTTTTTTTTTTTTTTTTTGTAAATTTTTATGTCACTTTTTATATATTGAGCATTTAAAAATATTATGTTGTTTGTTATTTTAATTTTTTATTTTTATTTTTTTATTGAAATAAATTTCAGTCTTGGTTTCATTTTGAGCAATTATTTATATGTGAACTTGTTTTTTACGTTTTTATTTTATGCTTTATACATTTTATTATTTTTTGTCATTTTTTTTTTAATTACATTTTAATTTGCATTTTAGATTTTACACATAACTGTAAACAAAGTTTTATTTATTTCTTTTTATCATGTAATTTGCATTTAACAAAATATTATGATATAAAATTTTATTTTATAATTTTTGCATATTACACACGCACATTCATTAAGTAACAACATTTGTTTTGTGTGTTTTATTTTTTTAAATTATAGATGTATGTATGTGTATTTGTTTTTTTAATGTACACACTTGATTGTTTAAATTATTAATTTCCTCTTTAAAATTTTCCTTTTATCATGATGTTACTCCAAACTCATTAAAATTTAATCTGAAAGAAAAAAAAAAAAACATTAATTAGAGAAATTTTTTGAAATTTCTAAAATTATAATAAGAAAAAGAAAAAAATTTTCATTTTTCAAACTTTCAATTAACTTTTAAGGAATAAAATTTACGATTGTGTTCATTTAAAAAAAAAAAACAAAAGTAACGTGTATGTTTTGAAAATATTTATTCAATTCTTCTTTTTATTTCTCATTAAAAATAAAAATTCCACATTCATTAAAAAGTTTCTTTCTAACTGTTTTAAAAACTAAGCAAAGAAAAAGAGAAGCGAAAAAAAGAAAAAAATTAAAATTGAAAAAGTCAAGAAAATTATGTGTAAGTACTACTTTAATTTTTCTTACTTTGAAGAAAGCTTTTTAAATCACAATACAACAATAAAAGGAGAGACAAATTCAATTTATATTTACTCTTTTTTCATGTTGTAAAGTTGAATAATGAAATTTAAATAAATTATAAAGGAGTCTTGTACACATGCCATATATTAAAAACTTTTAAAGAAATTTTTTTTGAGAGAAAATAAAGAAAAAAAAAAGAAAAAACAAAGAAAGAAGAAATAAAAATGTGAGTGGGTATATGTTGAAAATAATTTTCCTTTTATAAATTTTTTCTTTATTTTTTTTTTTTTACGTATGTGTTTTTCGTAGTTTTCTTACACTAAAATATAAAAGAAGAAAGTATGTAAAAATAATAATGTGTGTTTTTTATTGCTAAGGAACTAGAAGAAAATATTGTCTTAGTAAAGAAATATTTAAATAATGTGGTTTATTTTGTATTATTAAATGAAAATAAATATTCTCTCAAATTTTCTTCAGATTTTGTCTATTTATATATGTACATATGTATATGAATATGTAGATATATGTAGCTTATTTACAAGAATATTTTTTTTTTGAATTTTTGATTTAAATCCATGATGAGTTATAATTGAGATAATTTGTATTTGCATGTTATGAGTATGTTTAATAAATGTAACTATTTAAAAAAAAAATAATTCATCTTGGATTGAGTTGTATATCTATAAAAATTTATACACATACTCATATGTAATATGCAACTAATAAGATGGTTCTTTTATCGTTCAAGTCAAAGTTTGTCTTTTGTTTTTTTATGAATTACAAAATATGAATTCTAAAAGACTAAATGTACATCAACACAATTCTATTTTAGCAGATCGTGAGAAAACACCTTTAGAAATTAGAAAAAAAAAACTTGTTTTATTTTTTGAATTTTATTATGTTGAAAAAAAAAAAAAAAAAGAAGAAGAATCCTATGCTTTTTGATGAATTTTTAATTATCATTTTAGTATTTTTGACTTTTTAAAATGTTATTTTAAGGTTTCATACGTTATGACTATGAATAAAATTACTAAAACAGTTGCAAAAAAAATGTTTAAAAATTTTTTTTTTTGAAAATACATAATGAAAAATAATTTTAAAATGGCTTTCATTTCCTTTTTTTACAGTTTTTGAAACTTTTTATTTTACCTAAAAAAAAATATGTGTTTTGAAAATAAATTTTTATTACTATGTGGCAGAAAAAAAAAATTGTAAACAAAGTTTTATAATTACAAAAACTATTTTAATAAAATTTAACTTTACTCCGGCAAAAAATAATTATCCTTTTTTCCCAGTAAATCCATATTTTGAGATAAATATATGATATATCTAATAAATAATTTTGATTTGAAATGAAGTAACAGGAAAAGGAAATTCAAACTGAATTTTAATTAAAAATGAAGTGTATAACAGTTGTTAAAATTGGTTATCCTGTAGTTTTTATTTTAATTTTATATTTTTCTTTTGTTTTAAATTTCAATAGGATAGATCAAGTAAATATAGTTCAGATTTTACAATAATAAATAATAAATTTTCTCGTTCTAATGGTATTTATACAAATTTTATTAGAATTCAAATTATAAATGAATTTGATTCAAAGATCTTTTAGATTTTAGACTAGTTTTTAGTATTCAATTAAATTTTAACAAATTTTCAAAGCAATTTCTTTGATTACATAAAATTATCTTCAATATGTGTCTTTTATGTTTTATTGGTTTCTTAGATATTTTAAAAAGTTAATACAAATTAAATTATTTAAATAATAGGATTCTCTATGCATGATTAATTATTTTTGCTTCTTACATAAATTTACATAAAATCACTACTCACTTTTCACGAAATTTTTTCACCACAAATATAACATTTTAATACCACTTCTTGATTCCTTATTAAAAAAAAAAAAAGGATTTATTTCGAAATTACAGAATTATAAAACTTTACAGGTATGAAAAACCAACATTGAATTACTTAAAAAAGTATTGATTTTCAAAAGATATTGAAATTTTAGAAATTATATAGGTATGTAGGTACGTGTATATAGTATTAAAAATGGAAAGAATATTTTGGTAGTTGAAATAGTTTCCAATTATGCCTTTTGTAAAATATGAAATATTTAGATAATTCGTTAATTTATGTAACCACAAATTTATAAATTTATTCTGAAAAAATTTCAAGAAGTGATATCTTAAAAATTATATTTGAAATTTTTATTTGTGGTAGGAATTCCGTAGCAATTAATTTAATAGGACAAAACTATTAAACAGGATAAAAAATGTCCTTTAAGTGCTTTGATTTAAAAAGAAAAAAAGAAAACAAACAAACCATCAAAATTAGAAAAAAAAACATTTTTTTTTTTAAATATTTTGTATAATAAAACGGAAAAAATAAAATAAACTAAAAATTAAATGGGTTATCCATAATGTTTTAAACTTTATTTTAATGGTATTTTTAGTTTCATGTTAAAATAATAGGAAAAAAATAAATAAATAAAAATAATAATTTATAAAAGTGTTATATAATATACGTATGTATGTATGTGGTATATTTTGTATAAAGTTAAAATGTACATATATCTATATATTTAGAGAATGACGTTAATATTTTATGTTATATGTTTTAAAAGTAATATTACTTTATTTAATGTTATTTTCTTAAAATATTATCCTAGAATATCCTGTTTGAATGCCGTTTCTTTATGTTGTTTTATTTTTTTTTAGTTTTTCTCATCATTATAATACATATAAAAGGATATATTTTGTTGTTTGTTAATATACTTATTAATAAAAAAAGTTTTGAAAAAATAAAAAAATAAAAAATCTAGTGCAAAAAATCTAAAAATCTACTAAAAGCCGCATTATGAAATAACGGAAAACTATATTCATGTACATATGTACATACATAAAAAAAAAACATCGTTAAAATCCTTACAAAATGCAGGAAGTTTTAAAATGAATATAAACATTTTAACAATTGTAAAAAACATTTTTACAATAGTTAAGAGAAATGAGGGTTGTAGTGGCATAAACATTAAAAGAAAAACCAAATAAAAAAAAAACAAAAAAACAAAAGAATAAAAAAAAAAAAACAAGAAACTATATATTTTTACAGTAATATTCTCGAGAATAAACATGTATAGTATAATTCTTTTTGCTAATATAGAAAATCAGAAAAAACAAGTGTTATGTGCAAGTGCTAACTTTCCTTTTAAATTGTACTTTTTTAACTGTTATGTTATGTTACATAGCCAAAGAAGTGAGTATATTATCGTCATTATTATCGCCATTACCACTTTAACTTTACTATACACCCACCCATTTTCATGCATATAGAGCAATAGTTATAATCCATTATTATATAAAATCTTATATTTTATATATCATGAATATTACAAATATAACAGTATACTAATATACTATACATACATATACATATGTATGTATATTGTAACACTCCACTAAATCTAAATTTTATAGGGACTGACTGTTTTGCTTATTTTTTGATTGTTTTATTTTATTTTTTTTTTATTTTTTATTTTTATTTCTCATTATTCTTTGCCCATTATTGTTTTTAATCTTTGTTTATATTATAACAATGCTGATAGTGGTTGATGATGAGTAGGTGTAGGGGTAGGTAGGTATACATATGTATGTATAAAGGTATATATGTACATAAGTATAAGAGTAAGTAGAATGATGGTGTGTCATTACAACATTTTACATTATACAAAATGTATAATAGGAAGGAAGTGACATGTTTCTCTAGAGATACTTTATTTGTTTTCCTCTTCATATCTTCCTGTTTAAATGCCTTCCTTTTTGATTTTTTTTCTTCATATAATTATTATTATTATGATTATTTTTTTTTTTACTCTTTTGTTTTACTCTTACATAAAAACACAAGAGAAGGGAAAATGGAGAGAGAAAAACAAAAAGAAAACATAAAAAAGCGGAAATGTTTTTTTTTTTTGCATTTTATTTTGCACATTTATATTTTTTCCGTATTTTCCTTTTTTTTTTTCATTTTTTTAAAATAAAAAAGAAAAATATTATTTTATCCTTTTATAGAATTTCCTAGAAATCAGTGACTTTCTTATGCTGTTTTCTTTTTCTACTTTAAAATTTTCTTCCTTAAAAGGTTTCTTAAGAAAACCTACATTAAAAGAAACTAAAAAAAAATTACACATTTTACAAAAAAAAAAATTCCTTATTACACAGAATTATTAAGAAAAAGAAAATTGTTTTGAAAAGAAAAAAAAAGTTTAAGAAAAAGTATTTTATTTTTTTTTATTCTGACCATTTATTGCGTCAAATTGTACACATTTACAAGAATAAAATTAATGTTGCAAAGTACCTTTTAAGTATTTATGTACATATGTATGTATGTATAGTATGTTATACCATTTTTACCGCAATTACAATCGTAAAAATGAACTCAACCATGATATGAGAAAAAAATAAAATAAAATAAAAGATGGTACATAATACAAGGGTAACAAAAAAAAGTTTCAAGAAAAAGGATTTCTTCAAAGTAAAATTAAATTAAATAAGTATAAGTAGTATGGAAGTAGTTTGTATGTTTAAATTTTAAGAACTTTCTTAATTAAGTTTCATTACGTAGAATGACCATTAGTATTTCAATTTTCTTTTACAGTTAGAATTTTAGTTTTTATTTTTTTTTTGTGCTTTACTGTTTTTTTTTTTCTCAATCAAATTTATTTTAATTTTATTTCAAGCTAATGATTAATATTGTAGTCAATATTAGACGATGTGTAGATAATTTTATGCTATAGTAATCAAAGTAAATTAAAAATTACTTCATATCTTTGAAAAAGCTTTTTGTTATTACAATATTTTTTTTTCTTTTCCTATAAGTTCAATTGAAAACTGCTTTTTTTTTTTTTTTTTTTTTGCATTATGAGCGGAAGCATAAAGATAAAATATATAAAAGATTAAAAGATGAATAATATTACTGTTGGGATGTAACGTACATAGTTCATTTTCACATGTTCACATATAAAAAAACAAAATGAATAATCCTTCATGCATAGAAAATAAATTTACTCTTATAGATGTGCAAGTATACATAAATATGTACATATGTCTGTATATAACATACGAGTATATCCAGCATTTCAAAGAAATTTTATGAGTGTAAGATATAAATTTTTTGTATAAGAAGCATATCGAAATTTGATTAGATTTTTGATATACGATTTATAGATATTCTCTTAATTGGAGTTTTGAATTAAATTTCGAAAAATATGTACATACATATGTTAATGTGTATTTGAAATTTATGGTAAATGAGTTTATATAATAATTTGAAATTTATGAATATGAAGAAACTTTTATGTTAAATACAATCTTATGTTTTTATAATATATATATAGCTAAGTTTTAAAATTTATTTACAAAGCAAGTTTATTTGTTTGGAAAATTCTTGGAAATGAATTAATTCAATAAAATTTATGTTATTTTATGAAAATTCATTGTAAATTATTAGAAATGATTCTATTTTGAACTTTTGTTGTTGTTGTTGTTTCTTTAAAAATATTAATTTAGAATGTTATTATTGAACGAATAAGATATTTTAATTCTTAAATAGCTATTCAAATACAATAAATACATTATTTGGGTTAATGAATCGAAGTAATAAGAATTAAAAGTATTTATTGAATTAGAAATATTAATCTGAAAATTATATTTTCTAGGTATTCGGGTTAAATTACAAAAAAAAAAAAAAAAATATGCTTTGAAAAGTAATTCATTATAAAGAGTCTTTTTCAGTTATATTCTGGTAGAACAAATGATAAAAATTCCAAAAATAATCTATAAGAATGATTCAATAGTTATTTGCTAAACAAAATATTCTTTCTTATTCCCGGTGTGCTTCAAAATACAAAAAAAAATTTACTTGTTTTCAAAAAAGCTTTTTTTTTTTTTTTTTCAAATCATACTGATAAAATTAACAAATAAATTACCATGAAATTTGTATGTAATCAAATAGTAAACTCATCCTTTTTTTATCCTCTTATAAACATTATATCTATTTAAAAAAAAAAAAAATTTTCTCTAATAATTTATTTGTTCACTAATTGCCATTAATATATTACATAAAAATAATAAGTCAGAAACCTACTGTGTTGTGTAACCGTATCTTTATAAAATATAATGCCACATGCTAGTTCCAATATACACTTTATTTTTTCAAATAAATATAAGAAAAAATAAAAATAATGTGTAATTTCTCGAAAACTGTAAATCAAATTTATTTTCATTTATTTTATCATATTTTTTTTTTCTATTTCAGAATAAATATTTATTTGACATTTTTGATTTGTATTTGAACATATAAATTGAAATTAACTCATTATCTGTCTGGTTGTCTAGTCTCAAAAAATTTTTTTTTTTTTATGATTTGGTAGATATTTTTATATTGAAATAAAATTACCGTATAACCATCATAATTGTCCTGTTACAAGTGAAATAATTTTTGTATTTTGAAAAATATAAAAATAAATAAGGAAAAAATATGAATTATTACAATATACAGTGATGTCAATTTAGAATTTGAAAAAAAAAAAAAAATAAAGTTGAATAAATTTGTGGAATTAAAATTAAAATGCATTGGAAAAAAGGTAAAGTAGAATTTTAAAATCAAATTCCACTGAACTATACTAGTCAAGTCATTTATTGAAATCCGACTTTTTTTATTATGTTGTTTGTTTGTAGTTTCTTTAAGAAAAAAGCATTAAATTGGCAACACTTATTGTTAAAACAGAAAGAAATATAATAAATAATAATTTTTATTTTAACAAATATTACTCATAAAACATGTTCCAGTATGAAACCTTTTTTTTTTCTTCAGATTTTTCACAAATAAAACCTAAAAATGATTTTGATTATGATTACAACTGTTGTCTGCCTATATCTTTTTTATGCTCTTTTATCCATGCCGTAATCATGTTGGCCTTTTATATATTCTAGCAGTGAAGATATTGTTGATTTTTTCATTAACCAAAATTATTAAATTGTGAAGAATGCTTACACATTTATTCATCCGTGAACTTTTTTTGCCTTCCTAATTATGTGTGTATTTTCACAAAAAGGATATTTTTTTGCAATCATTTTGTTTGAAATGTAATCTCTCGAGATACATAATTTTGTTTTTGTGGTTAAAAAAAAAAAAAAAAAGTTGACCTTTGCATAATTGTATTGCCGTTATTTAATCTTAATAACTATAATACATTTTATTAAATAGTAAATATTCGTTCTTGTGTAAGTATTTTGTGTGATAATTTGTGATCATGTGTTGATAATGATGATAATAATATGATACAATGGTATGTTATCAGTATCTTAAAAAATAAATTTCTTTTTATAATATCCTAAAATAAAAATTTTTCACTTAATATAAAAGTATATATTTTTTGGTATGTTAAGGTTTTATTTTTGTTTTGTCTATTGTTTTTATTTTCTACTGAAAGAATTTCATTTTATACGTCATCTGGTATGCTAAGAAAAAAAAATGTACCTATGTAAAAATAAAAGAACAAAAAATAAGGGATATTAAAATGAAATATAAAAAGGTATGGTAAATTTAATAACTTTCTTTTGACTTAATAAAGTTCAACAGATATTAGATTTTGTTATTCTCTTATTGTTTTTCACTTCTTATTATTATTATTTTTTTTATTATTTTATTTTATCTATTTATTTTACGAATAAAGAAAAATTTAATGAAGTTTTACTTGCCTTGTTATTTTTTTTCTTTTTTCCTTTTTGGTTTAATAACGACAATAAAAAAGTGTTTTTCTTAATAAAAAAAAAAACAATGTTGTGCCAGATTTTGTCAATATTCCTTCTGAATTAATTATGTTTGGAAAATAGAAAAAAAAAATAAAGAAAACAAATTAATACAAAATTGAGAACCTTTCTACTACTATTTTTTTTGTATATCATTTAAAATTATACAGATAATGTTTATGTTTTAAATATGCACATATTTGATTAAAGGGTTTAATTGTGTACATTTTGTAGGTGGAATATTATCTACAATTTCTTTGGCTTTATTTTTGAAAAAAAAAAAAAAAAGCTAGCAAACAAACAAACATGTTTTTATACTTTGTTGTGTTTATTTTTTTTTTTTTTAACATGGTTTTATACAAACTTGTTAAATATTTTATGTTAGATTAAAAAATTAAATAACAATTTACAATTTAATTATATAATTAATTACTCGTAAAAATAATACGTACACAATATGTAGATTAATTTATTTAAATTTGTAGAAAAATTAATTAACCGCATAAATGTTTAAGAAAAATTAATTAAAGATATAGATAGAGAATTAACATTATACGGTAAAAAGAAGATTCAAAAACAAAAACAAAAAAAAAAACACAACAAGATTTCGTATACTTTTGAGTAATTTTACTTTATTTTCTGTCGTATTGATTTTGATCATTTAAGGATAATTTCGTTAAATAAAATAAGATTTTCTTTGAATTTTATTTAATGAATTAATTTTATTGAATATTTAACAATTGAAAGTTAAATTTAAAGCAGTTTTTTTGTTGAGTCATGTGAAAAGTTTCTAAGTGCATTTTCATGGAGTTAATGTTATTTTTCATAAACTTGAATAACTATCTAAAATTTCGAACCAAAATATATATTCACACACAAACACACACACACATACACACACACATACACACACACATACAAACATACAAAAACACAAAGAATAACAAAGCATTGACTGCAATTAAGTAAATTACTCTTATATACATTTCTTTAAAAACTTATTGAAAAATTCTGTTTTTGTCATTTCTATTTATTAAAGTTTTTGTTTGTATAAGTGTATTGTAAATATGTATATATATGTACATATGTTTGTTTATATTTACAGTATATTTTCCAAATGAATTAATTTTATGCACATTATAAAGCAATTAAATTAAGTTATTTTTAAATATTGATCAATATAAAATTGTTTATAAATATAGATAAACACATATATATTCTCATATAAATATGTATATAGGTATGTATATATATAGCTACAATTATTTGTGTATATGTATTCATGATAAAAAGAAATTGATTTTAATTTTTATTTTTTTTAAATAAAATCCCAAAAAGTTTATCATGATAAAAATGAAATTATGGTAAAAAGTTGGTGAAAAAAAAAAAAAGAAAAAAAAATAAAAATAGAAAAAAAAAGATTTAAAATACAATTTATTTTTATAGTTGATTAATAGTTTGATTATTTTGATATTAAAGAAGCAATGAAATGTTTTTGACGGGATGATTTTAATAAAATTAATGCAATCCAGTTTAAAATATGTTTTATGACTGATGCATAAGTAAATAATATAAACGAGACAAAAACATTAGAATTTTGTTTTTTTACGTGTGCGTTTTTATAAAAAATTCACACAATAGAAAATAAAGTAAACTCAATGACGCATGGAGGATTTGAAGTGTCCTTTTTAAAAGAAAAAAAAATATTTGTATCATTTTCATTGCTGTAGTTTATTTTTTATTTTTTTAATAATTCAGAAAAACAAAACGTTGAATTGAGAATCCTTCGTTTTTAAAGATTTAAAAGTACAACTTTAAAAAACACATTCGTACATGTTATATGAATTTTTAGTATTAAAGTGCATTTATTGTATATCATCATAATTATTAATTTTATTTTTTACTTTAGAAAAAATAACCTGAATAACTTAATACTTGATATCGAATTTTTTAAACCTATTAAATACGTCCTTATAAAATTCATACATTATTCAAATAACAAATTCATTGTTTAAATTCAAATAATACTGTGAAACCATAAAAATATTTTCAAAAACAATACGTGTCTAAAAGAATTTATGTATATACCATCAACTAAATATTATTGTATTATTTTTCTATTGTTATTTATTTATTTATTTTTTTTTTGTTTTTATTTTCTGATATTTAGGTTTTTATGCTTTTCCGCTTAAATTTTTAAATACAATTAAACATGATTTTTATTGCATGTATTTATAGGATCATATGTGTATGTACATTCATATATGTATATATTTAAATAAGTATATATACATAAATAAGATAGACAATACACATCATTAAAATGTTCTCATATTACATTATACATGCATGCACTCATGTAAATAAATCATTCTAACATACTTACAAAGTTACAACTATTAAAATAGTTATGATAGATATATGTATGTACATAGAGGTATAAAATGATGCTATTACAATGTTTATATCAAGTATAAATATACATACATATATAGTCAGCTTAAAATTTTATATCATTATTTATAAGTGTTATACACACTACATAAATTGTATACAAAGCGTAAAATGTACACATAAAATATTATCATCAGCAAAGTGAACGGAATCGGAAATGAATTTTAAATTTTCATGATAGCTTAATCACAATTCATAAACTTTATATGAATATACATGTGTACGACGATGATATATGTATGTACATATATGTTTATATACTAAATATAATTTTTGTAAGGAAACACATCACTCTTAGGATGAATGATTAGAGTAAAAAATTTTTACTACAAATTGCAAAACATATAGGGTATTTGAGAAATTTAGAAATCTCTACAAAACGTATAAGGATCTTGATACAAGTTCAAGCTAAGTATGATTTCAGTGGAAAAAATTTTATTTAATTTGAATTATTTTTTTTACTGAATTATGAACAAATAATACTTCACACTTTTCTCAGTCATTACTCTGTACGTTAGTTATCTTTTGTATTTTATTTTGAAAAAAAAAAAAATAATAAAAAAAATAAAGTGTGCTAACAATTTAATAGATCACTGTAGCACAACTGAAAAGAAGGAACACAAAGATCAAAAAGCCTTTAAGACTACTCTTGTCCTCATATTAGTTTTAGATAATCTGAAAAATGAATTTAAATGGAGTCCATCAAAGAAGATATTGAGATGCATACTTTCTGTGCCCTGTGTAAAAAATAAAGGTTTGATTTAGATCACTCTCGACAATCTTTATTGAACAAAAATCTATTTCACAACATGAAGTTATTTTTTTCTCAAAAATTTTATTTTGTAATATTTTGGGTTATAAATCAATTGACCTCTTTGTTCAAACGTAAAATTTCTAATATTTTCAATAATAAATTTTTGAAAAATATATAATTAGAAAAAAAAAAAAAAAACATGAAGCATACATGTATTGTTTCGTTTTTTATTACCATAGATACTTAAGATGTCTCCTAAAAAACATTATCTGAAAATTGTGACATATTTTAGAAATTTAATTACTGATTTTTTATTCCCTGTACCCTGCCTCTTGTTAACTAAGTATAAAATTACATATTTCCTAACTTAATGAGAATATTCTGTTTATCGTGTATGTTAAAAATGCACTTTATAATTTAATGTAATAAATAATTTTTTTTTTTTTTAAAAGAGATTGAGTAAGAAAAAAAAAACAACAAATTATGTTAAAAAAGAAGATAAAATGAAATTTTCATTAAAAATTATTAACCATAAAATTATGAGTTCAAATATTATGAAACGATGTGGAAAAAAAATATTTAAAAGTATATTGCACTTTTGCATGCAAAAAAAAAAAAAAGATGTACGAAAAACATGTGTCTATATATACGAGTAATATTATAGAAATAAGTTTTCCATAAAAAAAAATTAAATAAATTTTTTTTTTTGCATCAGTCAAAGTAGCACTTGTGATGGATGGATGATGAAGCAATTTAACATATGTGTGATGCAAGTTGAGATATTATATACATTCTTGGTTGAAGGATCTTTATTTTAAGGATTCATTCAAAAAAAAAAAAAAATATATATATATATATATATATATATGTATATAGTTTAGTATGCATGATAAATTTTTGAATAAACATTTTTTTTTCTCTTTAAATATAAATATCAGAAAATATTATATGAAATATGTATTTATAATTTTTTGTATTTATTTATATGTATTTAAATTTTCTTTTATGCACATATATGTACATACAAAGGGTTCCTATTATGTTTTTAACTTTGGAAGGCAAAATATAAGATAAAGTAGGAAAAAATAATGACAAAAGCAGAAATTAATGTAAATACTGTTGAGATTATTAAAAGAAAGTGGTTTATATTCACGCGGAAAAAATAGTATGTATATTTTTTTATTTTTTCGGTAAATGATAATGATGATGTTTTTTTTTTTTTTTTTTTTTTTTTTTAATATATTTAAATACACACACTTGTATTCAAAGGATGTTTAATATGTGAAAATATATATGACACAACAACACAACATAATATAAAATCTCTTTCGGGATTAATTAACTTTAATGTATATTTTTTATCCATATTTTATTTACTTATGCTTTTTTTAATATATAAAAAAAAAAAATAAATATATTTACAGATGGTTAAATTCAAAGAAATTATCATATGTATGTGATTTATACGCAAGAGAGTATTATATTATGTGTGTGGAGAATTTTATTTTCTGTATGTAATGTTAATATTGTATTTGTATGAAGAAAAACTCTATGATTTATCTGTAAATTTTTTTCATAATATATTTTTTTTCTTCCATATTTCTTTTGTAAAAAATTGTTCAAATGAAAAACGTATAAAGGTGAACACATTATACAAAAAATAAAAAAAAAAGGAGATATGATCCTTAAATACATTGTAAGAATCATGAGTAGGGATGATAATAATGAAAAATAAGAAATATTCATGACATAAATACATATGTATTCATTGGCATAGATTTATATGTAATAATTTTGAATTATTCTTGTAATTTTTTTTTTTTGATTCTCATAATTTTTTTAAAAATTTTTCTAATATTTGTTGACTTTGCAGAAAAAAATAATAATAAAAAAAAACCATTAAATAAAAACTCCTTTATAACTGCAAAAAAAAAAAAGTTAAATCTTGTGATTCATCTTACCTACTTTTTTTTTTTTTTTTTTTTTTTCCTTTTTGAGTTTTTAAACAACGAAACCATGCATGATAATGTTATTTGTATATTTACTTAATTCAATTTTTGAATAGAATTTTTGTATGATAAACTAACAGTATTTTTAACAAACATGGAAAAATTAACTGTTTTTTGATTTTATCGGAATATGCTTAATTGTGGAAAAAAAATATTTTTAAAATACAAAAAAAAAAAAAATTACTTTGAAGATTTCGTTCACAGAATTATTTTAAAAAGCTTATCAACACACATAATAAACTTAAGAGAAAAAGAAAAAAAACTAATATTAGGAAATGCAAAAGAAAGTTCAATGGAGTGTGTTAATCGATAACACTTAAAGCATTACAGCATTTAAATAATTCAAAAAAATTCTGAATAGGCAAATATCCAAATTACTTTAAGTACACAGGATTTTATAGCAAAAAAGAAAATAAGTCTTTTGTTTTTAAAATGAATCCAACTATTTGTATTCTAGTACTTAAAAATAACATCTACACTATAAGTATTCAAGAATAAAATCTCTAAGAATTTTATCTAAAATTCTTTTTAAAAATTTATGACTTTCACAAATTTTAACTTTTTAAAGAGAATTTAGATTGTGAAAATTTTAAAGTAATAGAAAATCTATAAAAAACATTAATTCTATTCATGAAGTACTTGAATATTAAATAATCCTACTTTTTCTTCTTCTTTTATGTGTGTGTGTGTGTTTTTTTTATTTTTTTAAATTTATTATAATTAATTAAATTCATGAAAATTATATATATAATTATATTTTTCGTTGGAAATTTTCTTAATGAAATTCACTGATTAATCAAACAAATTAATTGCTTGTTTTTTCGAAATTTTTCAGATATTCAGTAATTAAATTCTTTTTACATCAATTAATTTTCGTTTGTACAGAAACAGCAGCAAAAAAAAAAAAAAAACAAACGTATTGAAAATACGTTAAAAAATTTAAAGGAATTTTTTTTATTTTTATTTTATTGAAATTCTTTTTTATTTTTCCTGTCAATTAATTTGTAAGCTTTTTGTTTTTCATTTTATATATTTTGTTTTTATTTTTTTTTTTAGTTTTTAAAAGGTACAAATTCATCTTTTTAACTGCATCAAACACTTTCTTTTATAAGTTTGTATACTTAAACTTGAATGGAAGTAAAACAAAGTATTGTAATGTTTTTTTTTGTTCCCTTTCACTTAAAATTTATTAAAGTAATTAGTTGTGAAGTAATTAAAACTTGTACTGTTCAAAAAATAAAAAAAAATTTATTTTTAATCATAATTTTTCTTATACCCTTATATACACATTTCAGACTTATGCAATATTAAGTTTCATATTTTATACTTGATTTTCTCTTCTTTTTTTTTTTTTTTTTTTTTGCAAATACATTCTAAAGGAGGATATCTTATTATTTTGTTTTTTTTATTTCAAAAACGAGAATTTATGAAAGAAAAATTTAAGAAAAGAAACATCATGTAGAAAAGAAATTATATTTAATGATGATAGTATAAAATTTTTCTTAAAGTCAAGAAAAGTGGTACTACATTATATTAAAAAAAAAAAAAAACGTACATAAAGTGAAGTTTATTTTATACAAAGATCCTCTTGTAAAAGAGTAAAAGCGCAGAAATTATGAAGAGAAAAAAAAAAACACAGAAAATGAAAAAAAAAGAAAAAGAAAAAAAAAACAAAATAAAATGGCAGTTGTTTAAGAAAAAAAAAAAACTGAAAGTATTTTTTTGAAAAATTAAGTCAAAATGAAAATGGAAGATAAAAGTATTTTTAAACAGAAGAAGAAGTAAAAAAAATTATGATAAGTAGACAAAGTGGAGTGTTTTTATGAGAGAGGATAAAATGAAAATGAACCAAGTGAAAATTTAATTTTCAAAAGAATAGAAAAAAAAAATATATACATATAATGAAAAAGAAAAATTACATGAAATTGAAATAACGTGATAAAATAAGTTTGCTATTTAAGAAATTTTGTTTTGTTTTTCTGTTTTTTTTTTTTTTTTTGAGATTTTTATTGATTTTATTTTATTTATGAAATTGGGTAAAGTTGACCAATTTAAAAAAAAAAAATGTTTAAATTATTTTATTTGTGTTTAAATTATATTTGTAGGTTAAGAAAAATATACATTTATTTATGAAAATTATTTTAATTATTATGAAAATGAATTTTTCACATATTTAAAAGTGAAAATAAAATCAATCATTTAAAAATGAATATAGAGCAAAAAGCCTCTAAAATGATAATAAATAAAATTTTATATAAATTCAGTTCGTAAGGTGAAAATAGAAAATTTAAGAAAAATGAATTTCGAATTTCTGATAAATTACTTGCAGTTCAGAAAATGTTTCTTATGTACATATATTTTAGCAAAAGAAAAAAAAATGTATGTTTGTTTATTTTTTCCCCTTTTTTGATTTTTCATGTGAATAAGTAATCAGTAATCAATTACATGTCGCGTGTGTTCAAATAAATTTTACATGTCAAAGTGGAAAAAAATTAAAGTAGGTTACCACACAAGCTGCTGATTTCCATAAATTTTATATTGTAATAATAGATGAGAATAATTCGAGATTTTAAAATGAAAAAGTAAAAATTTATACGGATACTACATATGTACAAAAAAAAAAAAAAAAAAAATTTTAATTTATTAAAAATTGAAAATTTACCAAAAATATTTTTACAGATATTTTACAAAATAAATAATTAAATCCACTTAAAGGATATCCCTGTGGCTCATTAATAAAATAAAAAAAAGACATAAACCTATCATAAGAATTCAAAATCATGAAAAAAAGAAAAAAAAAAAAAGGGATTATCCTAATTTCTTTTTATTTTTATCAGAAATAAAAAAAAAAATATTTGAAAAATCAAATATTCTAAGCACAAGGAATTATAAGAATTTAATATGACCATTTTCAACATTCACACTTAACACATATTTATACCACATAAAATTCCAGAAATTATTTTATTCACATTTTATATAAAATCCTTTTTATATATGTACTTACATACATATATGTATGTTTTTTTCCTGTTTTTTCTTTGGGTATACATATGTGTATGTGTTTGTGTAAATTGTATATGAACCTTATGATAAAATATCTTAAATTTTAATAATTTTTATCTTATATTTATGATATGATATCACGTACCTTCTATATGTATGTATATTATGTATACAAGAGTATTAACATATCATTCCATATTTTTAACTTTCACCTTTAATATAATATTAAATTTTCGTTACCTGAGTAACTAATTCCTTTTTTATTAATAATTTTCCTTTTTTTTTTCTTTTTTCGTGTATTTCTTATTTCATTTTATTTGTTTTTACATCAAAACAAAATAACATTTCTATTTTATTTTATTTGTTTTCTCTTTTAACATTCTTTTTAATATTTTGTATAATATTTTCAATTCCTTTAGCAGCATATTTATGAAAAAACAAAAAAACCGAAAAGAAAAAAAAACTGACTTTTTATTTAAATTTTTATTATTATTTTTTTTTTTTAAATATTAATATGTCACTATACGAATATATTAAAATTGTTTAAAAATAATGTTGTTTCTATAACAACATAAATTTCTTCTACATACATATATGTATGTACATACGTACAATGTACAAATATGTGTCATATATTGTTTTTTTTTTTTATAAATTTCATTGGGATAAAATATTCACTTTTATGACACTTATTTGATATAATACACATGTATTTTTATATATTAATTTAATATTTAATATTTATTCGTTTTTTTTTTTATTCATTTAAAAAAAAAACACCACATAAAAATTTTTCATTTAACCAAAAAATTTTGTGTTAGTGTAGTGGTGAATGATGATGTTTACATATATTTATAATAAACATACAATTTTATTTTTTATACAAAAATTAAGCAATTTATTATTATAATTTCTTTTTTTCTGTAATTAAAATTTATCAAAAAAATATAACATTAAAATTTTTTTTTTTTTTTTTGTAAATAAAAATTAAATAATAATAAAAACGTAGAACTAAGAGAAAAAATAAATAAAACAAAAATAATAAATGATATACACAAATTTATTTTTAATGTTTCTTTTTTTGTTTTTTTTTAATTGATATTATTTATTTTATAAATTGGTTGTAATTAAATAAATTATATATAAATGATGGCTTGCATGTGAAATAAAATAATTATGTTGATATGTATGTATCTTTTTTAATAATTCGTTTTTTTCTTTTTTCTATTTTAAAAAACACTTTTGAAATAAAACAATAATTTTTTTATTAATAATTTCGGGACTATTTAATTATTTATGTAAGTATATATCATGTTTTGTTTTTCTACTTTAATTATAATCCTGTCGAAGGTGTAAGGATCTATAATAATTTTCCAATTAAAATAAAAATATCAGAAAATTATGTATAAACAAAACAAAAACATATACAATCTAAAATATTGAACATAACGATAAATCATGAACTACCTATATATATTAATAGAAAAAAAAAATAAAGCATTAATGAATTTGGTATATATAAGTTTCCGGATAAAAATGTTGTGTAAGAGTGAAAATACACCCACATTTTTTTCTTGTTATAAAAAAAGAAAAAAAGAAAACAACAACATAGAAACAAAACATTATAAATTTTAAATATTTTGTTTTATTTATTAATTACGGATAAATCCAATTTAAGTATGATATTTTAATGAATATATGTATGTATGTATTTATTTTGTTTTTTTAAAGGATCATGCATATATATTTTTTTGTGAAGTATATTTTTCTTATTGTTTTTTGACTCTTCACGAAATTTTTAAAAATATATATATTTTGAAAATGATAATAACGATGATGATAAAATTTCCGTCAGAATATTCATTTTATTTCAAAAACAAAAAAAAAAACAAAAAAAAAAAAAAACAAAACAACCACATAACACAGCAACATCCTTATAAAATTGTGTCATTTTATCCTGATGCTACAATATACCCAGGGCGGTTTTTATTCTATAATACGAAAATGAATCCTTTTTTTTGTAGTATTTTTTTTTTATATTTTTTTTGTTTTTACTATACATAAAAGATTTTTGTAGGTTATCTTGTATATACATATATACATGTATATATATATATATGTATATATATTTTTTTTTTGTAAAAATTAATCCGTTTTGTTTTTGTTTGTGTTTTTTTTTTTTAACTGTTAACTACTACTAGCTACTTTAAATTATCCAGTTTCAGTTTTTTGTTGTTACATATACAAAACACGAATGAACGACGATACGAGATACGATATTAAATAACAAAATATTGTGTCATATGAAGGTGGTGTTCATTAGCACATTCATTTGAAATGAGGTTAACATCCTAGTATTTTTTATCGTTATTCTAAATATTAAAAAAAAAAAATACTAGAAAAAAAAAAACAAAACAAAAACAACACACTTTATACTCTTTCTCACGATAAAAATAAAACAGGATAAAAATTTTCTCTTGAGAAAAAAAAAAATTTTAATAAAATTTTTTTATTTCTTTTTTCACCGTTTCATCAAAGTTTTTTTTTCTTCTTACAAAAAAAAAAGGTAAATTTTCTAAGGAAAACTTACAAATTCAAACTAAACACTTTATGATTTTTTTCACGTCCTTTTAGTATTCTAACATTAAATTAACTAAAACATTTTATTTCACTAAATTTTTTTCACAATTTTTTATAATTGAAAATTTATTTAAAAACAAAGAAAACAAAATAAATCTTAATTTGTTTTTATTTAAAAAGATATTCTTTTATAAAATGCACAGAAAAATAAATTTTTGTGTGATTTTTTTTTTATCCTTTCACGATATACGCGCTGTATTGGATAGGACGTGCAAGGAGAACGAAAGGCGACCGTAAATCGACTAAAGAAAGTTCATATAAAAATTTATCTAAAAAAATCTTTATATGAAATTGATAGATAAAATTCTAATACGCGCATGATGTTCAAATTGTAAAACTTTATTTTCTCCAAAAAATAAAGCTTTATAATAAGGACTTGCGTTGTATGAGGATTTTATAAAAGAGTCGGACTGAAGTTGTAAATTGTAAAAGTTTAAAAATACAAAAAAATAAAAAATAAACATAAGAATCTGCTATAATGCAAAAGTTCGCGTGGAATTTAAGTTTCATATATGTATGTACTTTATTGAAATGAATTTTATAGTGTTTGTTGTTGTTATTGTTTTATTTTTATTAATTTTGTAAAATTTCCTGGATTTTATCTGGTCTTTTTATTGTTGTTGTGTTGTTTTTTTGTTTTTTATTTGTATTGTAAGGTAATTTTGTGTATTTTATGAGCTTTATGTGTTACATGAAATATTCGATGGAATATAACATTTAATTCATAATGAGATTTTAAATATTATATGTGAGTGCACATGTTCTCATAATACATACATATAAGAAAAATAAAAAAAAAAGGATAATGAATTATGACCTTAAAGTTTGCCTTTTTTGTTTTGGTATGTTGGTTGAGTATATTTGGTTTTTTTTTTTTTTTATTATGAAAATGAGAAAATTTAAAGAAAAACTGAAAAAAAAATGAAAAAAAAAAAATGCTAGAAAATAATACGAAAAAAAGAAAATGTGTTAGAAATGTTGTTTATGGGAAACACTTAAACAATAATGCCTCAAATGAATTTGAATAACAAATTAGTGTTATAAATTTTAGTTTTTTCTTACAATGAATTTTTAAATATGATATTGAATATATTTTTAAATACATTTTTAATGATGGAATGAGAAAGGAAATTTAAGTAGAATGATGGTTTTGTTATTCTTTATGCTTTATTTCAGAATTATTTTTTCTTTTCTTTTTCCATTTTTAAGTTGATTTTGTTTATGTGGAAAAAAAAAAGAATTTGTACAGTCAACAAGTGAAGTGATTAAAAGACTTTAAAGTTAACAAGACTTATTTGTCGAAATGAAATAAATAAAAACAACTTGATAATGGGTTTAAGGATACATTTTTTTGTTTGTTTTTAATTTATTTAAATTTCAAACCAGAAAAAGTTAAAATTTGAATGACTTAAAAATGTTAGAATATTGAATGTGGGGGTTGTATGTTTTGAAGACATAAATAAAGAACATAAAAAAGGTTATGTTGGAGCTTTTTTTTTTCCTTGGAAGAAACACCAGGCATGTAAAAAATTTAGAAATTACATAAATTCTAAAAAGGAAGAATACAAGAATGACCGTGAAAGTATTTAGAAAAAGTAATGGATTCTTTAAATATTACTAAACAGAATGTGACCTTTAAGTGGATCGAAAAAAACGTACTAAGTAATTTTAAATTTTATTGATTAAACAAAGGTGAAACTAACAGTCTTGTCATATGTATGACTTCTCATTCGTTAAAAAAAATACCTCTATCTATTTAACCCTTCCAGTATTTTGGATGTTTTAAAAACAAGAAAACGACATTCGATTCGACTGGGACTCAAACCCAAAACCTTTGCCTTGCTGGGTCACTGTTCTACCAATTAAACTATTGGATGTCATGTAGCTCGCTGTTCTTAGTTACTACGTAATTATTGATGAAGTATGTATACTCAAATCCCCTACAGAAGGGAGAAAAATTATCCTGGGATAGTAAGTATCTAGGCTATTTTATTAGGAACAATTAAGTATTGAAATTTTGTTTTCGATTGTCCGATCTCCAGTACTGTTTGTCAGAATTCTGTGTTATATGAATGCCTATTTTAAAATTACCAAAAAAGTTTCAAGTAATATAGGAATTAAAAAAAAAAAAAAAGAAAATAAGTTTAGCATTATCTAAAGCAGTTTGTACACTATACAGTAAAAAATATTAAAAGAAATACTAAAAAGAGTTAGCTAGTGATAAGTTAACTGTTGAAAATTAGTTATTGTGAAAATATCCTTGAATCTATTAGAATTTTTTTAGAATTTTTTTTTTTAAACTTTTTAAAACATTGTAAGTCCACATCAGTAATTAATATCGTATATACATATATATGTATGTATATCCAAATAAAAGTTCATTTGTATATGTATTTATTGTATATGTATGTATTATTTTTATATATTTTACCAGTTCTAATAAGTTTATTCGTTAATAATTACCATATTTAATTTTAAAAATGCATTCAATATTTTCTACTAGAATCTATAGTAAATTCTTTTGACTGTACACATTCACATACATACATATATGTACATATATGTATTTTATTAAAGTGGTATTAACAGTAGTAATTTTATTAATTTTAATAATATATATATACTACATATATTATATAATAAGTTTATATTGATTAAAATCTGAAAATATGTGTAATGTACATTTTATACAATAGAATTATTATAATCATTTCATATTATATTATCTTTAATAATATTTTATACAGTAACATATATGTATATACATATACGTATATATAAGATCATTTATATCACAGAAAATTCCATAATAATAATAATAATTTTATTATATTTATGTACTCGTATAATAAATTTTATGATATATGAAATGTGAATATTTTACATATATCTATACACAAAATGCTTTTATATTACATTACACTAAATTTAGTTTTTTTCATAATAAAAAATTAAAAATTAAATTTAAAGATGAAAAAAAAAAATAAATTAAATTAAAATAAAATTTTTTTGTTTTTCATTTTTTATAAGGATCTTTTTTTTTTTTTATTTGTTTTTAAAGTTGTACATATGTATTTAAGTACTTTTTAAAAATGATAATAATTTTATTTACATATCAAATTTTATGATTTACGTATGCCAATAAGTTTAATGTTGTAAAATAAATTTTACTTTTTTGTTAAAACGAATAATTAAGAAAAATTTTAGTATGAAAATTTAAATTTCATTTTATATTTAATTAATAAAAGGAATTTTATTTTACTTTGTAAATTTTAAAAGAATTTAAAATTTGTATGATTCAATTGCATTATTTATTGTTAATAATTGGAATAATTTTATTTGTTTTTCTTTTAATTTAATTCTTCAAGTAAATTCATGAAATAATTGTTTAAATAACTGTAAAATAACTGTAAGCTGGAATTTTTGTATTTATTATAGTATCTCAAAAAAAAAAAAAAAAAAAAAAAAAATGTTTTATATTTTTTTCCCTCTATTTAGAAACTTTCATGAAACCGAAAAAAAACAGGGTTAATGTTAAACGTTTGACTAGAACTAGTTTGTAGTGCAATGGAAAAGAATAAGAAAAAAAATGTACATATATAGATTACGAGAAATAGACATGTTTTGAAAAAATTGGTGCTTTTTAAAATTTATGAATTATTTAGTTAAATAATTGAGAACTTAAAATTAGAACTTCTTTGGCACAAGAGGATCATCTCAAATGAAAACGGCGGCATCCAAAGTCTAAAATTGTTGAATAACGTTAAAAAAAAAACCTAAGGATTGTACGTCTATTAGATGAATGGCCTGATAAAGTACCGAGAATAAAAATAATTAAAAGTCTTCATGAAAAAAGTGAATTGAAAAATAAAATTTCTCTAAGATGGTAAACTTTTATAATAATGACAAACAAAATTTACTTGTAAAAAAATACACATTCTTATAATACGAGTAGTTCAACTTTAATATTTACACACAAAGGTTTATTTACAGTTTTTATTACAACAGTTTAGCAGATTTATGTTCATAATTTAGGTCTAATAAAATATTCTATAGTATTTTCATTGTATATATATATCTATATCTTTATTGTACAATATATTGAATATTTTGTATGTATATACATAAAATTTTCATTTTCAGTATAATATGTACTTTATCATAATTCATATGTATAGTAGTATCCTTGAAAATAAGGAAAATTTTTGTTAGTTCATAATATGAAGGAAGTAAAAACTTTTGTGAATATATCATTAATCAATTTCATCTTTTATTTGTAGTCTTTAACGTTTTATATATGTATATGTGCATGTGTATGTTATTTTTCTTTTTTCCTCTTTTTATGAATGAGTATGTGTTTGATTATACAATTTATACAAAAAACATAAACGTTGTGTAATCTTATTTTGGAAAACCTTTTCCTTCTTCTTTTTTCTTCATCTGGAAATTATAATCCGTTTTTGGAAAGTCTTTTTTTTTTCGTTTTTTTTTGTTTTGTTGAATTTAAACATTTTGAATTGTCGTTTTCCTTTTTGATTGTCTTCTTCAATTTTTTTTTTTTTTGCCTAAGTATGTTGAATTTATGTCGTTTGTGTTAATAAAAATTTGAAATTTTTTGATGATTATGCAAAATAATGAAAATTTTATTTAAATTTGAATTTTATATTTACCGATAATTATTTCTTTTTTTTTTTTTTTTTCCTTAAAAAATTTTTTAAGTCAATAAATTTTCGTTTTTGAATTGAAAAAAAAAAAAATTTCGATGGTTAGATGTAAGAAAAAAGGAAAAAAGTTAAAAACATTTGAAATTTTATTTATCTAGAAAATAAATAAAACGTATAAAACTTTTACTATAAATTATCATGTAAATCCATAAAGATTTAAGAAAATTAAAGTGAAATTTAAATAGAAATTTCCTTTTAGCTTTTTATTTTTGTTTTATTTTGCCTTTTCTTTATCTTTCTTTATGAATAATCTGTTATTATATTAAAAAGGTTTTATTTTATATACGAGTATATAACATAAACATACATATTTATATACATCAGTGACTGATAATCCTTAATCCACAAAATATCATGCAAATTTCAAATATTTTGTAAAATTTTGTTGTATAAAATTTGATGAAAATTTTACTTTATATTAATACATATTTATGTACAATGTGTAATTGTGTATACAAACATATTTTTATACTTTACTCTACGAGTATATATGTATACGTACATATTTATAAATTTTTGTTATATACTGAATTTTGACTTTATATGATATAAGCAACCTTGGCCTGTGAGTATCAATCAAATTGATTTAATAGTCATAAAACTCTATATACATA
The DNA here is from genome assembly GCA_939192795.1 of Bombylius discolor. Lineage (NCBI taxonomy): Eukaryota > Metazoa > Arthropoda > Insecta > Diptera > Bombyliidae > Bombylius > Bombylius discolor. The sequence goes on along the minus strand of OW584238.1, from coordinate 42,209,313 downwards.
CATAACAATTCAACAGTAATTTAGAATTTTGTGAAATAATTTACATAAACCAAAGAAAATCATTTTAACCACACTAAGTCAAAATATACTCATATACAATAATATTTTGTATTTTTGTTTGTCATATTCATTGTACTATACTTACATATATACAATATGTATATTCAACTGAATTGTATTTCTGTTGAGAAGATAAAATGGTTTTTCATAAGGAAAATATTATGAAATTTAGAAAATGATTCATTTGTATTATAAATTATTTTATGTATTTATGTATGTTTTTTTGTTTTTTTTTTTCTTGTAAAATGCATATTCTTATACAAATATATGTATGTATATTAATTTTGTAAAATTTTTGCTGATGACGTAACATAACGCCAAATAAATAAATATCTGTATTAAATGGAAATTTTTGCTGATAATATAATTCGAAGGTTTATGTAATTATGATAAAAGTATGTCGTATATTATTTTCTTTTTTCTTTCAAAATACAAAAAAAAAAACCAAAACGAAATTTGTGTTGGCACATTTTAATTTTATTCACCAAAACACAAAACGTAAAACCAAAAATATGTTAGATAACATCAATTTAAAATTTAAATACCTTTGGATCGTTGGTTCGAATTATTTGAAATTTATGCAGGATATTCATCTCATATACGAGTATGAGAAAATTTATTAAATGGAATGAATCTCTTAAAAAATTTTGTTGAAAAACGGGTAAAAGAATATTTTTTATCATTTTCTTTTTTGTAGCAATCAAAACATTTTCTATTAAAAATCTTTTAATATTTTTTGTCATAATTTCGTGTTTATATTCTTATAATAACATATTTTTTTTTTTAAGGAAAAAAGTGACTACAAACGTAGTCTTCTATCAATTTTTGAAAATGAAAAGAGATTTTGAAAGGATGAAAATTTATTTGCTGTTTTCATTTTGTAAATGTGAATTTTTCAATTACCAAAAATTTTAAAAAATAATTCGTAAAATGAAAATAAATTTATGACAATTCAATGTAAAGAAGTTGAAGTACTGAAGATTTAGTAATTAGAAATGTTTAAGGACATTCTTATCCTTTATTTTTGTTATTACTGGGCATTATGTCACAGAATTTTATTCATATTAAGTTTTTGATTTAAAATTATTTGAAATATTATATCAAAGTAAAGGAATTAAGAAATCAATTAAAAGTAAAAGATAAGTCAACTATAAAACTAAAACTACAAGGAAGTGTATTATTTATTTCAAGTAACAATAATTGTTGTCTTGCGCAACATTCACAATTTTCAAAATGGAAATTATGCTGATGCTTTTATTGCTATAGTATGTATGGTATATTCTCTAGATATATAATTCATACATTTAAAATAGATATGTAATTGTAGAATTACGGTTCTAATAACTAAAAATGTATATGAATCGGATTTCTTGTCTAGTTGAAAACCTAATTGCCATGGTATGTCAATTATATATAAAACACGAAGCATATAGAAGAGAATATTTTACCAATTATATATTTTCATCTTAGATTACTTAAATTACTCCTTTGAGGATATCAGATTGTAATAAATTCATTTTAGTGCTGAGATTTTATTAATTAACTCTCTCTTGAATATACATACCATATTTATTCATATTCATTCTAGTAGGTTTAGTAAATAAGAAGATTTGTTTACCAAAGAATTAAATTATTAAATTTTTTTTTTGTTTTAAAAATTTTCAGATAAATTTCATGGATGGAAAACAAAATGTTATAAGGATTAAGCAAATCAAAACATTGCTTCATTATTTCAAAATGATTATCCTGTTTTCTGCTTTTTCAATTCTTACTAAATTGATGAATTCTAACAAAGTGTAAATACATAATCCAAAAAAAAAAAAAAATCTTTTCATCATTATTTCATTGTTTCACATGAAAATTTCCTGTTTTCACGTTTTTATGCCAACGATAAAAGATTATTTGAAACCTTTTTCCCAATGACCATCTCTTTCATCCTTGTTCCTATAGAAATGCTATCATTGAGTTTCAAAAAAAAAAAAAAAAAAAATAATGTAATAAAAGCATATCTATATCTGTTCTCATATTCATCTATAAAAATGTAAGAAAAACGCTATATAAATTGGCAGACAAAATTCTGGAATTTTATTTAGCTTCTTCAGTCAATAGAATAAAAAAAAAACATTTTTTTAATCGAACGACTATTCACGTTACATATGCTTTCTTTTCGGCTGTATTTTTAGGTTTTGGAATTTTTTAGAACTTTTTTCTAAGTTTTAATAGATTTCGAATTTAAAATGCATTTCTTTAAATGATTTTTTTTTATTTGTTTCTTTTTTGCAACGAATTCCTTTTAAGTAATAATTAATTTTTTTAAGTAAAAAATCTAAAACTCCTGTCGGATATTAAAGATTAGCTTCTTTTTAATTTTTAAATGAGAAAAAATGCTATCATGTATAATTTTTTTTTTTTTTTTTTTTTTTTGTGGAAGAACAAATTTTGTGATTCAGCAAAAACATTGTTTTATAACTTTTTTGTTTTCTCTATAAATTGTAATTGTAATGTAATGTAATTAAAAATATTATATTATTTGAAATTTTTCAAATATTTTGTCTTTCTTTTAAATAAATTGAAAAATATACCACAAAACAAATAATAAAAACTTTTATATTGAAGTTGTACTAAAGGTAAATAAGTAAAAAAAAAACTAGAAAGAATGAAAGTAGAAGAAAAATAAATTTTTATTATATTTTTTTTTTATAACAATTTACTAGCAACAATGTTTTATTTATAGTGCAATTTTGTTAAAAATACAAAACATACATACATACATCATATTAGTTCTCAAGAAAATTTACTATTTCTGTTTTATTTAGAGATATTCAAAGATTAAACAAGAAAATGTTACTTTGTTGTCAAGTTCTTCACATTGTTATGGTTTTACTTTTTTTTTTTTGTTTCATACTTTTTTTTTCTTCAATTTAATTCGAAAAAATGAAGTTAAAATTTTTTGGCGAAGAAGTTTGTTGAAGAAGATTTTGATTTTTATTTTTGTGAATTATTTTTTTTATTTTTTATTTTTTATATTCTTTTGAAGATTTTGTTGATTTTTCTTGCAAACTTTGAAGATAAGAAAAATATTTACCATAAGAAAAAAAAAAAAAGAATAGAAAAGAGAAAAAGAAATCCTTTTATCCACTGTATACATAAAGTTTTTTTTTTCTGTTTGAAAAAAATTTGTGGAGAATGTTTTGTTTCTATTTTTCTTAAGAAAAAAAAAAACACAGAAAATATATGTATATATATATATATATATATAGAAATTTAGAATAAAAGCTAAGAAATAAGAATTTCAGATACTTTAACAGTCTAGCTCAGTAACTGAATGACAATTTGTTAAAATTTTGTGATTTATATTTTCAAAGATATCACATTCAGATTGTAAAATGAAGTTTTACTTGATGAATTTGTTGAAAAAAAAACGAAAAAAAAAAAAACGACAATGACGAAGGAAATAAAATAGAATAAACTTGAATTTTATTAATATTACAAAAAATCCATGTTTATATTGAATTTTAATACTTTATTGAAATATTTTACTTTTTTTTTTCATATATTTTTTTTTTCTTTAGTTAATTGAAGAAATATTTTGGTATTTTTTGTGGGTAGAATGATTCATTATTTTACTCTATTCGATGAATTTTAATAAGTAGCTATGTAAAACGAAAAAGCATTATCAGAAGAAAAACTAGAGACAAATATATTATTCAATGTTGATTTTTTTTTATATATTGTTTTCCTTAAAATATGACGTATCAATTAATTGTTTTAGAATTTAAATAACACGTGATTTTATTGTGAAATATAAGATTTTTTTTTTTTAGCACAAAAATAAAAAAGTAAATAAATAAATAATTGAACAAAAAATTTCTACGTCAATAGATTTGATAATATTTTTATAATGATCCTTTAATTTCATGATAAAAACAAAATCTGTATGATTTAAAAGGATGTTTATTTAGATTCGTTCAATTTTGTATGAAAAACAAAAAAAAAGAATTTAAATGAAATTGTCGCAGTTCACATTTATTAGTGTTATTAGTATTTTCTTGTGTATTTAGATTTTTTTTTCTTAAATAAATTTGATTAATTTTCAGAATTGTTTTAAATGAAAATTTAATTGTTTTTTTTTTTTATATATTTTCTTTGTGTATGCATCGAAGGAATATAGAAATATAAAAAGATAATATTTATTGAAGTATAAATTTATTAGAGATGATAAATTTTCATTTGAAAAAGAAACCAAAAAATAAAAATAATTATATTATCTTATTCCTGAACGGATAAGAAAGGATTATTGTACGAATTTAAATAGTTAAAATGTAGTTATTTGAGAATCATAAATCTATTGATGTTGGTCGAACTGTTAAAAAAATAAAAGAGAAAAAAATATCTTCGTAAAAAATCTAATAGAAAAGAAAATCTATTGATAAAACTAGCAATTAGAATTTCTAGAAGAAAAACTAAGAAATTTCAAAAATGTTTGTTAAAAGACATTTTCGTGTCGTTTTTTCTAAACAAATACTTACGTAATGTAAATAATTCAGATTTTTTAATTTTAAAATTTTATTTTTTTAAATGTTTAATTAAAAATTGTTTTGTAAACAACATTATGTCCGTGTATAATTAATATCTGTATTATAAGAAAATAAAAAAAAAATATGTATTTTACATAAATCTAGAAATCACATGAGTTAAACGTGTCATGTGTTACAATTTAGTGATTATTGAATGAAAACATAAATGTTGTATGTTTACTTAAATATTTAAAATCACATGTACATTTTACTGTCATTACTTTATTCCTACGATTATAAAAATCATTCATTTTTTTTTTTTTGTTTAAATAACGAAAGAAAAATTGTTTAAAATGTAAATACGGAAAGCAAGCAAAATAAGAATTTGTTTTCTCACATTGAAATATATATGAGGACATAATTCTCTGCAGAGAAGATACAATTTTGTAAAAATTTTCTAAAAATTAAAATTTATTTTACACACAAATATCCTTAGGGAAATTATGCATGTACATACATATATATGAATATCTGTTATATAGAACTGTATTATATCTAATGGTGGTTATAGAGTCTTTTTTGTATTGTTATTATGTTTATTCTTTCTTTAAAGACAGTGTGTATCTTTTATGTTCCTTAAGGATAGGTAAGGTCAGGTTGGTATATATGTAAATGTATTTATACAATTTCAAAGTAAAAAATTGAGAAAATTTTTGTAAAAGATTCACATTGTAAGGATATTGTTACTTTAGAAAAAGAAACACTTCTGATTTTCTTCAAGGTGTTTTCATTGTACTTAAAAAGTTAAGAATTTAAGTGTACAGTCGGTGTAGTTGTCCTGAAGTTGTTGTTGAATAAACATACAAGAATAAATAACAGAAATAAATTCTTGAAATTGTCTTTTACTATGAAATTTTGTACATAAAGTGAAAATACTCAAAGTATATAACACTGAACAGAAAATTTTCAACTTTATTGTTGCTTTTAAAAGTGAAAATGCATTCAATTAAAATAAATCACTTGATTTTTAAAGTACAATTTAATTTAAATTACTAAATTTTAAGTATTCTGAGATTTTACAAAATTGTATAGTTTTTTTTTTCTTAATGTTTAATTTATATTAAGATTGCATTTGCATTTTTTTTGAATGTCTTGTTTTGGAAATAAATTAAAAAAAAAAAGAGAACAAAAAAGTTAAAAGAGGTTCCGATACATCAAGAGATTTTTAATAAGAAAAATTTAAAAAAATAATTTTTTTCTAAATAAGTTTCGATTAAGACTGAAGTTTATCTTTCTTAAAGTTAAATTTTCTTATATTTGCAAAAAAAAAAAAACTTCAAAATAAAAAAAAAAATGTATCTTACTTTTTTCTTGAGGCGTACATATTTGGATACCTGTTTAAAACATGTAATTTCGATTGATTTGTCATAAAATTCAATATTTAATAAAAATACTGTTTTTTTTTTTCTTTGAGTTTTAATATCACGTTTCAAAATAAATGAATTCATTTTTTTTATTTGAAAAAAAAAAAAAAAAAGTTAATGAAAAACAGATTTTCGTTTAAAATATCGTTTTATATATTTTATATGTTATATGTTTACGATGAAATTCAAAATAATTTAATTTTTTTACATAAAGAGAAAAATTCATATGAGTTTGAATAAATGATGAATAAATGAAAGGAGCAAAAGATAGAAGGAAAACATAATGTTTTATTTGGCAATGTTTTTTGAGGATATATGTATATTTTTTTAAATGTAATAATTTGAAGGATTTTCAAGAACATACATAAGTATATATGTATGTTGCGTATACACAATATACATACATACATAAATCATTATAAATATTTTTTTCGCGATTTTATCTCTTATATTTTTTTAGAAATTTTTTTTCTTCATTTTTTCATGTAAATTTGATGTGCTATAGGCTGTCATTTCCTATTAAATGGTAACAAAATATAGAATACAATGTAATATTATAACCACATACATATATATGTATTTATATATGTACGAGTACGTACATACTTACATACATTCTTAAAGGTAAATTGATGTTGCCTTTTAGACATAAAATTCTTATGACAAGAGAAAAGAATAATAAAATACCACAGAGACATTGTTATCATGTTCATGTTTTTATTTTTATTTTTTTTCATTTTCACATATATCATATGTATAAAAAGAGGAAAAATCAAAAGAAGACAAAACCGTATTTTGAGAAAATCGTAAAAAAATAACAGAATTCATGATTTGATGACAGAAATTCTAGAATAAAAAAAAAAGTATTCATCACAATTTCACTTTTCACAATATAAGAAAAGAAATACTTTAAGCAATTGAAAGTTAAAAGAAAAAGATTTTATATATACATACCTGTAATAACTGTATTTCTTAGGAGTATATTTTAAAATGAAAAGGTTATTAGGGTTGGTTTTTATTTCTTGACTTCTTAATTTCTTATCGATTTTCAACATTTTCAAATTATAATTTGATTTTCAGAAAAAAAAACAACAATTTTTTTTATTTGTTTTAGATACAATGTTTGTTTTCTTTATTTTATTCCTTTTTCTCACTATCAAAATATATATTTTCTTCTTTTTTTTTGTAAAACAAAACAATTCAAAAAAAAAAAATCAAAAAGAAAAATTCTAATTGAAAAATCGATGCTGAAAATTGAGATGGTCATTAAAGCTCATATACCACACCATTTTATGGTACTAGTGGAAGTAAAATCGTAAAAAAAAACATACTCACACATACAAAAAAAAAAGTTGAAAAACAAAAAAAGAAAAAAAATAAAGATTACCATTTGAACAAACGATTGAAAATGTTGTTTACTATTTTTGTTTTTGTTTTTTTTTTTTTTCTGAATTTTTCTATTTAATTTTATAACCATATCGAATATAAAACAAACATTTTTATTAGTATTGTGAATTGTTTAAAAGTGTAAAAAGAAGAAAAAAAAAACAACAACCAAAGAATAAAATAAGAGTATGTGTAAAATGGAAAATCTATGGATGATCATGTTTTTGAATGGTAATTAAAACATACTCACAGACAATAGACAATAAAAATGGTATGGTGGAAGATTGGTTTTAATTACTTTTTTTTTTGTTTTATTTATTTTTTTTTTTTGGCTATTTAATTTTTACGTTTTTCGTTTAATCGAATAAGAAATAGTAACAAAAAAAAAAAAAAAAAAAAAAAAAGGGGAAAAATAGAAGGTGTGGACCAAATTTAATTGCACTCTTGTGTAAAATTAATGAATAAGTTTGTAATTACAAAAGAAAATAATACAATAAAAAATATTATTATAGACATGTGAAATTATATTTCAAAAATGAATTTAATTTTTATTTTTTGTTTTTTAATATCTTATAAAATTACCCTTGAGTAATTAATTTTCAGACAAAAAATAAAATAAATAAATTAACGAGTAAAATATATTTTATCCGTAGTCTACACGTACCATTTTAATTTACTGGAAAATACATAAATCATCGTTCTTAATTTGTCAATTGTGTGTTAATAATTTTCTACATTTTCTGAAATATTATATATTTAAACATATTTACATAATCATATCTAGTATTACGAAATACATACACATATTACTAATTGTTTTGTCCTGCCATTATTATCAAAAAACTGTTTTTTTTATTTTTATTGTTGTTAAATATTAAACGAAAAGTGAACCACCAAAATCCAATTTAATAATGACCTTGATTTTCTTTAATAGCATTTTCAATTAATAAATCACCATTATATATTTTCAATTACACTTATAGGAATAAATGATAAAATTCATTGTGGATATCCTGAAAAACCTTTCCGTCCGCTTACAATAAATAATGAATTTTTATTATTGAATATTTCATTCGAAATTGCAAGTTTAACATTTACTTCACTGAATCCAGTACGAAAGTATGTAAGTATAACTTTTTAATTTTCAAAAAAAAAAAAAAAAAAAATGTAATAATACTGTGTATATTGTCATTTTTGCAAAAAAAAATTGGCAATAAATTGAAACTATGATGAAGATAAATTTCAGATAATTTCATGAAAATGACCATCAGTTGATCCAATTTGAAATTTTCAAGTGTGAAAGTTCAATTGCTTTATAAAATTTATTCTCTCAATAAAGTGATTTTTATAGTCTAATGAACTGCTGTTAATATTTGGTTTAAGGTTGAAATTATTTTACCACAATGTAATTCTTCATTATGTTCATTAGCAATTTGATATTGAAAATTATTATAATTTCTATCATCATTTTCACTAAGGGTTTCATTAACATTTAACATCCTCAACATGTATGTATAAGGGTATCATATTATCATTAACACTATTTACTATTGAAGTATTAAAGATTTTACTGTTTGAAAAGATCAAAAATTAATAACAAATATAATCGAAGATACATTTTATATGTGAACAAATACATTGACAATTGTGTGTGGCAACTATTAATATTGTTTAAATGTTGACTTATGTGTAAATAAAACATAATATTGTGAGCATAAGTACATTTTTATGTTGTTTTTTTTTTAAGTAATAAAAAAATATACTAGAATTTTAATTTTCTCTTAAATTATAATTAGATTTTATTAGAAGGTTTATTCACTTGGCAACTTTAATCCGTTTAACAAGTAAAGTAAGTAACTTGACATTAAAGAGAGTTCAATGATTGGAATCATTGTTTACTTAACAAATTTATTTTAGTAAAATGATTTAAAAACCAAATTCTTCTTCACATAATTTATTTTTTATCTTTTTTTCTTTTTAATTTGACAATTTTTCAACACGTTTCACAATATCTTCAATCCAATTTTTAAATGCAAAAACATTTACGTAAAAATATTTTGCCGATTCTCTACCACAATATCCTCGAATACCGGATACGATTCCAACAATAACAGTTTCTTCTTCTGCGTTAATACTTTGATTACGATTTGTATAAAACACCAATGGACCACCAGAATCACCATAACATATTCCTTGATTTGAATCAAAAGCCGAACTAGCACATAATGTTGTTAATTCACGTCCAAGTTTTTTACAGTCTTCTTCTTTCAATATTTTCATTTTAGCATAAGACAGAATATCTGATGACATACCATAATGACCACCCCATCCACTTGTAATCAAAATTTTTCCTTCAAATTCTCGTTTATCAACTGGAAGACGTATTGATTTGATTAATTTTCGATTACGATTGATATCTTTTTGAAGTACACAAATTGCAATATCATTTTCTGGTACTTTTTTATATTTTATCCGAATTGTTCCATTGTATAATGGATGAATAAAATAATTTGAAATTTGAATTGTTTCTCCACCATAATTTATTATTCTTGATCCAATTCTTGCAGTTAAAAATGAAATTTTATAATTTTCATCAATACAATGTGCTGCAGTTAAAAGAATTCGTGATGTTAAAATTGTTGCACCGCATATTTGATCCAATTTATACTCAAGTGCAGCTTGATGTCGAAATTTTTCATAATTTCCATCGTCATTAAGTAAATTTGGATCATCAAATGTTGGTCGTCCTAAAACGTATTTCTTTATATAAACATGATTTTCAGCAAAATTAATTAAAAGCGAAATTAGCAATAATAACGATAACATTGCAAAACTGCGAAAATTTTGTGACTGACAACAAATTTTCAATTTTATTCTAAATTTACAATTTTGTTACTTTTAATACTTTTTAATTAATTTCTTTTTGTTTGCTAAAGAGCATGTTTTTTTAACAACTGAATACACAAATTAAAATAAACATTAATGTACGCTTTTATGTATCGCATTTGTGTCGCAGTATAAAATTCTAACATAAAATGCTACTACATAAGGTAAGATGTGCAACGTACTTTAGTTTTATGATTGTAGGTAGTAGTATCATGAAAATTTTATTTAAAAAAAAAAAAACAAAGGGATTTTGAATTAAATGAAGTTTTAAAATCTATTTCATTCCATCGGATGATATAGTTTTAAAAACCCGGAATACAAAAAATTAAAGCATGTCTTCGTCTTCAATTTAATTTCAAATCTAGTAACTGAAAAATATTAAAACGACATTCGACTCGGCTGGGAATCGAACCACAGACCTTTACCTTTCCGGGGTAATGCTCTTACTTTGCTGTTCTCAGTTACTACCTAATCATTGATGAAGAATACTCAAACCTCCAACACAAATGAGTTTAGAAGACCGGCAAGTGAAGACTTTTCTAATTTATGAAAATTTTGTAAATAGCTAGCTTTTAATTTGAATATGATGTTGAATTGTGCTTTTAGCTGCACAAAAATGTATCGTAACATGTACTGTAGTCTGTATGACACTTTAGTATCACAAATGATGTAGCACATCAGTATGAATTAAATAACGCAAGTATAAGTATACGAGTTATACCGCAACCGTAACGCGTTCATGATAGTGTGAAACAAGCTTAATTCAGTAATTTTAAGATTTTTTATTTTATTTTTTTTCTTACTATTTATTAAAACTATTATTTGTTATTAATTTTTCAATATATACATGGAAATCTGAATAAAATACTTATATAAACAAAGATAATAATTTGTCAAATATTTTTGTCAAATTTTTCATTAATTTTAAATTTATCTTATATTATATTTTGCTTACATAAAATGTGAAATTATAAATTGATTGAGTTCACATATATGAAATTGCAATTTGTTATTATCATAAAATTGATTTATAGATCAAAAATTTTATGTGTAGGCGTATATCAAAAATATTTTATGAAAACTGTTTTTTTTTTTTTTCATATTAATACTGGATATTACATCAAAAAAAGAGAAAATGTATAATTTTTCAATATTTGCAAATTTTCATCATCATTATATTCTTTTTCTTTTTTTTTTGTTTCTTTTTTTTATCAATCATATTTTTTATTTCTGTTTTTGATTACATTCTGTGTTTATTTTTTAGGATTATAAAAAAAAAAATATTCGATAATGTTGAAATTTTTAATTTTTTTATTTTTGAAATTCAATACAAAATAAATATTCATTCATTTATTTTATTTTTATTTTTTATTGTGTTGTTTTTTTATTACAAGATTCAAAGATTGTATGCAAATAATAATAAAAATTGATGTACATAAAAATTTAAATATTAAAATAATAAAAAAATATGTAAAAATTTTTTTGGATATTTGATGAAAGACACATTTTTTTTTTTGAAAAAAAATATATATATTAATTTTAGAAACAGGTGACGTTCAAGATATTAAGAGGTAGTGTAAATCAATATTTACTTGTTTAATGGTAAATATTTGATTTGAATAAATGAAATTGTTATCATTTGATAATTTTAAACATATTCAAAAATTCAATTTAAAACAGTGAAAGGAAGATAAATTGAAAAGAATTTCAAACATTTAAAGGAATTTATTCAATTTCACATGAATTATAACTATTGTAATAGTAAAGCAACGAGATTTTATTTATGAGTAATTTTCATCTCATCTCAAGAAAAATTTGTATCAAATTTTCCTTTTTATTATTTTTTATAAACACTTCATTACTATATTTGCGAACACTACACTTAGTGAAAGGATATTTTTGTTATGTAACTTAATATAAAAAAAAAAAATGGTTACAAAAATTTTTATTAACTTACAATTTACAACAACAAGCTATACTTACTAAAAATGAAGAATAAAATTATTTGAATTTCTTTCAATAAGAAAAGAAAAATTAAGAAAATTATTTTTATATGATTTTATTTTGTGTAAAAATTATATTTTAAAAACAAAAAATTACTTAAGTACCAGTTTCATAAATTCGCTGTTAATATTTTATTTGAAATGAAAAAAAAAAAACATTATAAACTAAATTTTTTGTATTTTTCGAAGTAAGTACATATACATCCTCGATAAATTTCAAGTATATTTATTTTCTGAAAACTAAAAATTAAATATTTTCAAAAAAAAAAAAAACGTAATGTATATATTTATTTATAAAACAAATTTCATTAATTTTACAAGAAATATCTTACTTTTGAAAATGTAATTTAAATAGTAGTGAGTTCATAGTTTTTTTTTTTTAAATATTTTTTTTATAAATAAATAAATTTATGCAACATGAACATCGCATCGCATACTAGGTATACTCTTAAGCATATTGTGAATTACTTAAAAGAAAATAACCTTCAAGAAAATAAATTGGATCAACGTTTCTTCATTATAATTTTCTCATGCTTTTTTTTTCTCTACTTTTTCTTTTTTATTTATTTATTTATTTTTTTTTTTTGATTTTAGTTACCTACTATGGTTATGTATATTCTTTATTTTATGAAAATGAAACTTATCTGAAAATTGACATCATTTCATGAATATTAAACTTTACATTTTTGATTTGTATATTTCATTTTATTCATAATCATAAATCTTTTACATAAAGAAATACAGAAATGTTTAACTTTATATTCATATTTATATATTCTATGTATGTACATATATACAAGAATTTTTATGAAAAATGAATAAAATCAAATGCTAAAAAAAGAAAAACAAATAAGAGAGAAAAAAAAAATTAATAAAAAAGTAACTTTATTTGAAATTTATAAAAAGAAAATTCACATTCATTTTAGAATTATATGATATATATTCATGATATCCTTGTACGTTCTATTAAAATCAAGTTCAATTTTTTTTTAGTATATATATATACATACATATGTACATATACATATATATTTTTCACCTTTATATCAATGTTGTGTTAGAATATTTTTTTCTTTATGTAAGTTGTAAGGATATATAAAAGACTATATTTTATTGCTATATAGTATATTCGAATGCAGTAATATGTACTGTGGCTGAATTTAATGAAGTTTTGTTGAGATGATATACCTACGTATAAATTTTATTTTTTTATTCATACATATGTCAATTGATGATGTAATCCTTTTGAGATTTATCATTCATAAATTAGATATATTGACTGATTTAGTTTATTTGAATATGAAATTAAACAAAAATATAGTTAGCTATATATTTCTGGATTAAAAAGTATATCTTCAATGATGTATATACATATTTTTTTTTTTTCAATTGATATTTAAAAATTACAAAAAAAAATTTTAATTACTCTATCTTGTGTTCATACAAATAAAAAATAATTTTTTCTTATTTACTGCTACTTAAATTAACAATCAAAATAATAAGGATATTTTCTATAGTAAAAAAAAAAAACAAAAAACAATATTAAAAATGATTAATTAAGTTGTAAAAAATTACGTTTTTTAAATTTTATTGCAATCTATAAATTTAAAATGCAAAAATAAAATTTAAAAAAAAATAAAAAAATGTAACAAGAAATAATAATCCTTAAAAAATATGGAAGTGAGAAAAAAAAAAGTAATAAAATACAAACAACAATTAATAAAGATTTTCATTGTTTTTCTATTTGAAAAAGAAAAAACAAAAACAAAAACAAAAAGAATGAAAGGATAAAACTGAATATTTAATGTTATACGATATTTCAATTTAAATTTATTTTATTATTATTATTTTTTTTTGTATTAGTCAAATCTATTGTTAAAATTTGCCATTAAACACAAGAAAAAAAAAATTTTTGTTTTTCGTATTTACAACAAAAATAAAATTTTAATGACAACATGAACATCAAATTTAGAATTTTATATATTTTTGTTGTCCTTTTTGTTTTTTGTTAGAATTTTATTGCTCGTCAGTATTTCGATTAAGATGATATATATATTTTTTTTTTCGAGGTTCTCATAAATTTTTTTCCGCTTTTTTTTTTTTTTGGTTCTTAAATAAAAGTTTCATTTTTTCATTAAATTTTTAAAAAAGAAAACATTAATCAATCAAACTGTCTAAAAGGATATTGATTATTTCTTTATACTTGTATAATGTGCTTTTATAGGTGTGTTGTGTTATTAAGAAGGGGTCATTTGGGATTGGCATTTCATTAGTTTATTGTAAAATTAAAAAGAAAAAAAATTAAGAGAAAAAAAAAATTATAATAAAAAGAGAAAAAAAAAAGGAACAAAATGAAAGACACCTACCACCTGCTGTATGTTATAACATTTCACTCATAAAAAATTTTAATGTTAAATTTTAATGTGAAATGTGAATAGTACCTATACTTACTTTTTTTTCGTTTTGCGTTACATAAAATTTCATTATATTTTTATATTACTGTTTTTTTTTTTTTGCTTTATTTTCTATTGCTTTTTAATTGATTAATGAATCATTTGTAATTCAATTTTTATAGCATGTTTTTTTTTTATAATGAAAAAAAAAAATTCTTTTTGTTGAAAGGACTTTTGAGAAGAAAAAAAAAAACCAAGTTTTTTCATTGTTTTTGAAGTTTAATTTATTAAGAAATTTTTATTCAATAAATTTGATGAATCTTTTAATACTATGCTATTATCGTGTGACTATA
The DNA here is from genome assembly GCA_939192795.1 of Bombylius discolor. Taxonomy (NCBI): domain Eukaryota; kingdom Metazoa; phylum Arthropoda; class Insecta; order Diptera; family Bombyliidae; genus Bombylius; species Bombylius discolor. Next base: position 42,194,291 of record OW584238.1, on the reverse strand, counting down.
AGTTCATCCTTTTATAAAATTTTTATGCTTTTTGAAAAGATATGAGCAAGCTTTTATGAGATTCTACAAGTTTTATTCTTTTAATTAATGTAGAGTGATATTCAGGAAAAAAAAAAAAAGAAGACATTAGCAGTTGTAATTTATTGTTTTGTATATTTTTAGAATAGGAATTTTAAAAAGAGAACTTTTTTGTTAAAAGTTTTTCAAATTTAATTTTCTTTTGTCGATAAAAAACGGACAAGATGTTTTTATATTAAATTCTGAAGCTAATAAATATGTTATAGGTATGGAGTACTAATCAATTAAAATAATGTACTAATTGGATTGGAAAATTAAGAAAAAAAGAAAATTGCATTTGTTGACTTTTCTGAAAGTGTGAACTAAAAGAAACATGGAATATCTTTAGAAAAATTTCTTTTATTGTTGTTATTTTTTCTTTCAAAGTTATCGATTGCATTTATTAATACTTTTAATTGCATACATCAATAAGATCAAAATATATAGCTTGGTAAAAAATTGTACTGTTCTTGAAAAATAAGAGGAAATAAAACTGGTTGAGTTAATTTCGAGTCGGAGTGAAACTTTTCTGCTAATATTTAAAAATTTAAATTATGAATGACGATAAACTTTGTCCTGCCAAAAGATATTTTATTCAGATAGAGAAATTGTAAATATCATACTGAAAAAGTAGTAAATTTTAAGGACAATACTTAAATTAAAAAAAGAAAAATTAACAGGATTGAGCTAATTTTTACGATGAAATATTTGTTTCGCTTTTTTTTTTAAATTTTATTTTTAAGTAAATTTCTAATTTTAATTAATCATACATTTTCAAATATTTTTTAAACCTCAATTTTGCAATGAAGTTAATAAAACTTTTAATTGAAAAAAATCAATCGTATTATTCGATTCAATTCAGTACAAATTTATATTTTTATATTTTTTACTTTATTCATATAGAATAAGGTAGTTCATAAATATTTTAGACACGTAAAAATTTTTTTGATTGTATGAAAAAAGGAAATATAAACGATATATGCAATGTGAAAATAATTTTTTTGTACTTCGCTTTTTATGTATACATATGTGTGAAATATATTATATTACATTTTTTTTTACATAATATAGATAGTTTATGAAATTTTAGTTTATAGAATTCAGTAACAATTCCAATTAGGTCATGGGATAAAATGTTTAATAACGGAAGTCATAAAGCCAAAAGGTAAATTTATATACGACAATATGTTCGATTTTATTTTATTTCTTTGAATAAATATATGTAAGTATTTTTAAGCTTACTTTTATTAGTTTGTATTTGACTGTACTATAATCTACAAACATTTTTCTATATTAGTTTTTAGACATTAATCCTTTAGTAAACTACTTTTACGTGGCATACAGATTTTCGCGTAACTTTTATTCTAAAAATACATAAAATATCGAAAGTTTTTAAATGTTCGAAAAAAAAAAATATATTTTCCGAATAAAAGTTACAAAAGCATAAGGAAAGAATTTTATTAAGAAAAATGTTGGAAAATTCGATTTTAAGAAAATAAAAGAAAGCATTAGCATAGGAAGTAAATATGTAGGTGGTAATTTTTTAAGTTAAATAGAATGTCAAAAGATTCAACTTTTAAAAGTTCTTAAAACCTGATTTTTTTTTTTTTTAATAAAAGTTACCATTGATTTTTATTCACATTTAAAATAAATTTTTTATTAGTTTTTTTTTTAAATTCTCATTAGTACAAAAAGTAGTTTATACTCTTTTCCGATTGACTTTTTTCTTCTCAACAATGAAAACCTGAAATTTTTAAAAGTTTATTTGCAGTTTAATTATTATTATTTTTTCTTTATTTTAGTAAAAAACTATGAAAAATATGTTCTAAGAAAATTAACAAAAATCAATAATTAAAAATGATATTGGATATTTATCAGTAATATCAACAGCAATACAGGAAACATTTACTTTATTGGAAAAAAAGGATAGAATTTTCACAAAATATTAGCTAATAAACATAAGAATTTTGTTTTTGTTTTTAATGATGGATTATTACGATATTACAGAAATGTGTGTACATAACATGTGAAATGTAAAGGATATAGAGAAAAAAAAAATAAAATAAACAAAAACTGAAAAGGTGAAAGAGAAATATAGAAAACTTTTGATATTCTTAAAAATATAAAAGCTATAAATCAAGGTATTAGAACTGACAGGATAATCCTTCCAATTTACGTGTATTTTTCTTTATTTTAAAAGCAGATATGATAAAAATAGAATCAAAGAAAAAAAAAATAACAAGGTACAAAATAAAAATAAAAAAAAACATTCAACTTTGAAATATCGGAAAAGTAAAAATAAGAAGAAAAAAAATTAGTTATAATCGTTAAATAATAAGAATTATACAGTTTTTTCTTGTGAAGAAAATGATAAAAGGATTTTCTATTTAAAAAATTCCACTAAATTTTTGTGGCTGATAAAATCATTTATTGTCATGTTTTTAAAAAAAAAATCATTAATTATACAATAAATGATCAATAAAATATTTAAAGCAAGTCAAATAATATAATTTTGTAGATAAAAAAGATAGCATATTCGAAAAAATAAAAAAATGTACATATATGTATGTATGTATATTATGTATTTTGTTTTTGAGGGTATGGGTTTTATTTGAAATTTTATTTATCTCTTAAAAAATATATATACATATATCCAGTGTATAGGCAAATTGTTAAATTCATTGAACTATAAAGAATGTTTTCTGCAAAACATAAATGTGATTATTGTTTTTTTTTTTTTCTTAATACACGTGCACACCTGTAATCAATTTATTTCTAATAGATAATTTATAATATGAAAACTAAAACAAACAACATATTGAAAAACGAAATAATAAAAGGTACGGAAATTGACAGAATTAAAAAATAAATAAACGTAACAAAACGTGTGATGCTACATGTTTGTTTTTACATGAGGGGGAAAAAAATCAATCAATAAGTTACTTAATAATCTTCTAGGGTTAAGTAATAACAGGAAAAGATAAAATCTTCATATGCTATACACATACACTATTTGTTCTAGATCTTACAATACAACAATTGCAATCTATCATTTATTCTTGATGAAAATTGCATCATTCTATGATGATGATGATATGGGTGGTACAACCATCATAGTATACTCATATCATTAAATTAAATGTATAAGTATTAAAATTTATATTCCATAAACACTTACACTACATTATGTATTTATATATGTACTATATAAAATGTATATATGTATGCACGTGATAATTAAAATTTATCCTTTGAAAATTGCATAATCAAAATTGCAATATAATCGTTTTAACTGACAGGTGTTATAAACATTAAATTTGTTACATTTTATAAGCATATGGATTTATGTATGTACGAAATATATATGTAATAAACTGCTGGACTAATAAAATTTATTACATACATATGTATATATATGGATATACATATGTGTGTACATATACATGTGTGTACATGTCATATTATAGTATATGGACAATTTAAATACTTACCTGAAATAGGAAGGAGATAGAAATAGTTTTTATTGATTTTCAGTTAATAGAAAACTAAAGTTTTATGGTATTATTAAAATAATTTATTGGTATATGATAATAAGATAGAAATAAGGATTTTTAATTTACTACATACATATATTCATACAATTGAAGTTATTGAAGAAAATTTAATTAATTTATTGATTGTAATTTTGAAATGAAAATATATATATATATTTTTTCTCTTTGTCTTTGATAGAATTTCAAAGTTCAATTTTATATTATGGACTTCGAGATTTTTACATGTTTTGAAAAAGATGAAAAATATTAAACAGGACAAAATAAATTGTTTACTAATTATATATTTAATTTTATCAGAAATTTCGTTTCGGTGTGCACAAGCTGGAATTTAATTAACGCAAGTTCAGATTAAAAGTAATTTTATCATAAACAAAACAACAAATTCTTTACTAAGAGAATATAGTGGGTTTATTCTATAGCTCATCATCAAATTAGCTTTCTTTTCAACTTCCTGAATTTCTTAAATTTCAAATTTGAATTTTTTATAGCTACATTTTCTTTTTTAGATCGTCCTGTCAATGAACTTAAAAGAACTGAAAATAGTGAAAGTCTATGTTTGAAAAATTTTTGAAATATTCAAAAAATTAATAGAATTTTTAAATTCTTGTGTAATATACTTCAATACTACTTAAACATCTATAATCTACTTTATCTTGAGTATCATCATTTTCCTTTTTTTTTTCCTATTTCCAACCATAGAAAAATCTGTTGCTACACACTTTTTTTACACTCTTAAATATAATTTTTTTTTCCTTTTTTGAAATGAATAAAGTATTAAAGGATAATTATATTTGCTTGCGCATTTCACTAAATATTATATAATTTAATCAAAATAACTAGGTTATATAATTTTCTTAAATGAAATCATTTTCATCATTATATAAACATCTTTATATAGTCTTCTTTTGCAAATTAATATCTTTTAAGATAACATACATAATAATTTTCTAGACATTTGAATTAATGAAAATAAAAAATTAAAATGAAAACAAAAAAAAAACTAAATACACATATTTATATTCAACACTTTTCGCATATATGTACATATTTTCATTTTTTCATACAACCACATAAATATGTAAGTGTACAACACATAAGAATGCTTTTATATTTATGCGTTTTTTAACTGTTATTTTATTATGCATGACAAAATAATGAAGAAAAAAAAGACGAAGAAAACTTTAAATCTCCTAGTTTAATATTTTCTTTCTTATCTATTTTTTTTTTTAAATATTTTAAATTTTTTAGTCTTAAAAGCTAAATTCATTGACCTATATTTTATGTATGTGCATAAAGAATTCAATTTAAAACGTTTAAAAAAAATGTTTTGCAAAAGAAAAAATATTTCCTGATAGAAAATTTAAAAAAATGTTATGGAAAAGTTTTAAGCTTATGAAAAGTTAAAATGGAGTTATTTTTTTTTTTTGGTGTATAAGTTTATGTGCTCTATATAATTTACAATAATAAAATTTTAAATTACAAATACTCTTTTGACTTTAAATCTTTGATTTAATCATTCAAATATTTTCTAACTAAAAGAAATAATTGGACCCATTTTTTCTTAAAGTATAAGAAAAGAAATTCGTTAAAAGTGAAAAAAACATAGGCAATTTTCAATTGTGTGTAAAATTAAAAAAAAAAAAATAATAATAATAAATAAATATAAAAAAAAAAAAAACTTCTGTATTACCTAAAATACCGAAACAAGATTATATTTTTATACTTACCGCCCCTTAAATAAAATAGCATGTACATACTTACATATGTATGTATTAATGGAACAAATTAAATCTGTTTGTACCTTAGTATCTTTGATGTTTACTTTCCACTTCAAAAAGTTTTTTTTTTTCTTCTAATTTTTTTAAGGGAAAGCACACACAATTATTTATGTTATATTTGAAAATGAAATCAAATGGAAAATTATATAAATGTTATTTTTGATTTTATATGTACACCTTTTTTATTTTTAAAGGAATGTCAGCTGAATGATTAAGAAATTATAGTTGTTAGGTATGTTTCCTAAAAAAAAAAAATATATATGTAAGAGTAATTTGAAGAATGTGTTTGAAAAAAAAAAAAAAAAACAGTTTTTTGTATTGTGCTTAAAATTATATGAAGCAAATAATGATCATTTTAACTTTCAATTTTAATTCACAGAGACAAGAATTTTCATATGAATTGTAATTTGAAAATTGTTGATAATATTTCACATGGGGATCAATACGAGTATGCGGTAAAATTTAAGCAATAATGTGAATTTTGGAGTAGTTGATTGGTTGATTGATTGACGTGGCGGTTCGGAAAGCTTTTGAAGACCCAATTAGCACTGAAATGACCCTAGGAAATGACATACAGGTAAGAGATGCTTATAACCATCCTGTTTCATTTTTAAATGACAAAGTGTTTGTGTAAGTTCCAAGTGATTGGCATTGGAGTATGCACAAATATCATTGCTCAGCTTTTAATGGTTTGCATTCCACTTTAATATGCAGGTTTAAAGAGAAGTTAAATTGGTGATAAAGACTCAGTCTCGAATGCTATAGCACTATTTATGCCATTGAAGAAGGAAAAGTTTTGATAATTATTATTTTTTTACATTTTATTTATCAATCAAATATACTTCATCAATAATAGATTAATAAGGCTTAACTTTATTTTTATTTCTCAAATTATATTTCAAGTGTTTATTAACAAGATACTTGTGTAAATTTGCATTAAGGTTCAAGTAGGTTTCAAAATATTATGGATATTGATTAAAATCTATGATGATGTGGATTTGTCTATGAAACTGAAAAAAAAAATTCATGAAGGATTTAAAGAAAAAAAAATAAAATACGAAATTAATAATTTTATAGACGGTGCAGATAATCCTCTTTACCGGTTTCAAAGTTTGAATAGGCAAAAAAAAAAAAAAAAAACATACATACATATGTATATAGACAACTTGTAAAAATAAATTTGATTTCATATAAATCAATTCAAATATATAAATAAATCTATTTTTTTTTTTTTTTTCATTTCAGTTTGAAATTTCATATTTCCTACAATTTACCCATTATATATCCCTTTCTACAAAAAAAAAAAATAAAAATAAATAAAAAAAAATAAAAATAAGAAGTGTGTTAGTGAAAATAGAAAGATAAAGTATAAACGATATACAATTAATCTAACTTTCAGTATATAATACCCAAAATACCACTTTATATTTTTGTGGAAATAATTCTTTTTTTTTTTTTTTCTTCCAATTTTTCTATTGTTATTTGATAGAAGATATATAAAATCTGTTTTGTATCAATAAATTTTTTTAAACAGATTTTTTTATACACAAAAAAAGAAAATATACATAGCTTTGAATGATACACGTAAACAGGAGAAAGAAAATTATTTTTCTAACTTTTTTTTTATTTATTTATTTATTTATTTTTTTTTTTTTGCAGATTTATTGGCAAAACAACTATGAAAAAAATCTGAAAATTTTTTATTATTCTTATTTTGAGGAAATCAAAGATGAAAATGAACAATAAATAAAAATGAAAAAAAAAAAAATTATTTCGAAAAAGGCAAAAATAAAAAAAAGAAATGAAGACATGATAAACACACAAAACGAATACTGTTATCCTTGAAAATTTAATACAATTTTTATCTTTTTATTTTTCTTTTCATTTTGTATAAATTTTGTTTTTCTTTATTAGTTGCTCCAAGAAGTTTTGTATTGAAAATTTGTTGTATTCGTTTTTTTTTTGCCGTTCGATTTTTTTTTTCAATATCATCAATTTCTGAAATATTATAAAGATTCTTATGACATAGGTTAAGTTTAACTTTTGACTTTGTGTTTATTTGACTTTTTTTTTTGATAATGTCATTTGTTAAAAATTCAAAATTAAGTTTTTGTTTATTTTTTAATGTTTCAATGGAAAGTTTAATGTATTGTAGAAGAAAGGCTCATTGATTCTTTATTGTTTGATTATTTGGTAGTTTTCAATTATAAAATTAATAAGAACTCTAAAGAATGTTTCTTATGTCCGTTTAAAATTTTTTAAAAGTGGTTAACTTTTGTCAATTTTAAGTCTGTTAAGGACCAAGTCATTCTGGAGATTGGAAACTATGCTAGTCCTCTATATCGGGTGTTACCTATATAACTAGAAAGTATTGTAAAAAAAAAAAAAAAAATAAGTGATTTTTTTGTATTTATTAAATTAGCATTCTTTTAAAAGTTCAATTAGTTTTTTTTAAACTATCGTATAAAAAATATTTTCTCGTGTAGATTTGATTAAAAGCACATAAAAATAATATTTTATGAAAAAATAATAAAATAAATTAAATTTATTTTATTTTTTGTTTTTTTATTTTCTTCTGTCTTTTCGTATGATAATTAATTTCAAACTTACGGAAATTTCCTTTTAGTAAAAAAAATTACTTAAACCATTTAAAATCGATGACATTAAATTTAATTGTTGTTGAGAGTGTTAAATTCATGAAACAACAGAATAAATTTTTTTTTCTCAATGTTCCAAAGGATATACATGTATAAACGTATTTGAGATTTTAAAATTATTTTAATTCCTTTTTGTAACTATTTTAGAAGTGTATTTAAAAAAAAAAAAAAAGATATTTCATGTTAACACTTTCTAAAACAAATTAATTATGTATTTCGTAGTACAGAAAGAAAAAAAAACTAACTAACTAAAATAACAATAGTTGTTTTTTAACTGTATAATGTCAGTATTGTGTTATACGCGAATTAATTTAAATTCAAAATTAAATTCCTTTTGCTTAACACAATAAATATTGTTTTATTTTGTCTCTTGTTTTCTTTATTTTTTATGTAAATTTTATTATAAGAACTATATTATGGAAAATAAAGTACATATATATAAATTTTATGCACTTTTTCATTTGTATGTGTTTGTGTATGGTTGTAATAAAAAGGACAAATAAATTTTAAAGTTAGAAGTCTTTATTGCATCGTTCTATTAAAGTGAACGTACGTGATGATGTCTGTTTTTTTTTTTTAAGTTCTTTATGATGCGTTTTTCGCATATTTTGTATTTTAATGTGCACAAAAGGGATATTATAATATAATTTGTGCAACAGTTTAATACAAAAAAAAAAAAAAAAAAAAAAAATAAATAAATAAATCAAGAAAAAAAAACAAAACAAAATATATGATCAGCAGGTATTTCAAATAAATGCACAAATGGAATGTTAAAAATGTCTAGACAATTTAAAGATGGAATTTATTTCTGAATATTTAATAAACAAACAAATTAATTTTGGTCACACTCGGTTACCAAAGTAGAAGAGAAAATTTCAATTGTTGGTGAGTAGTAAAATAGAAATATTTATTATTTGATAATAAAATTACTATGAAAAATATTTGCTTTATTTTGAAATTTTAATTATGTGAGAAATTAATTTTTTTTTTTTTAAAAAGACCAGGAGTTTTGAATTTTTATTTTTGACAAATTTCTTGAATAAATTTATAAAAGGGATGAAATTTAAAAGGATTCCGATATAACTTTTGTTTTTTCAAATCGTGATATTGAATGAAAATAAAATTATAATATAAAAATGGATTTTAATAAGAAAATGAATCTTTGATTTTTTCTTAAAACAATCTTTAATTATGAATATGAAAGAAATAAAAAAAAATAAAAGCAAAAAAATCTACTACAAATAAGGTGTCTACTTTAATTAAATTTTTTTTTTTTAATTATTTTATTTTTTTTTTCTTACAATTTATTATTCTTTACTATTTTTGTTTTGTTTTATTAAAACCCATTATTTTGGAACAGTTTCCGGTTGAAATTTTCTTGTTAATTATTGTGCTTTGTTTTTATTCATAGAAGAATGAGAAAAAAAAAAATCTATGTCAATTATTTTAATGAACGTATTTATTTTATTTTCTCTATTATATTATTTTTCTTAATATTAAGGTTAAAAGGTTAAATAAGAAAAAAATTTCCATAGAAATGCGTTAGTTTTTCTTTAAAATAAAATAAAATAAAAATAAAATGGAATTTTTTTAAATTTCAAGTACCAATACTATTTTATTTATTTTTTAAAATTATTTTTGTTTTTTAAGTAAAATAAGTGAAAAAAAGGATATTTTAGAATTTAAAAAAATTCAATAAAACTGCTAAATTGTATTAATTAATATAAAATATTTGCATTTCATTTTCGAAAAAAACAGAAATTATATTAGGAAAAATTTCATAGATTTTCATTTAATTAAGTCCTTTTAAGTTAATTAAGTTAAACTTAATGAATCATGAGGTTACAGAAATGCTCTCAGAGAATAAAAAATCTGTATAAATCATTTTATAAAAAATTGTCGATTATTCTCATTTAAATATTAAAAATTTATTTAAAAATATTAAAAAGAAAAGTAAGATTAAATATTTAAAAAAAAATAATAATGTTTATAAAACGTGTCATAATGGATATCATGAAAGACCTTGTTTTTTTTATTTTTATTTTTATTTTTAACAAGTACCTGTGTAAACTCATTTAGTATATAAGCTACTTGTTGGTATTTTACATATACATAACTACATACATATGTATGTGCATTATGTTAACATGACAGAAAACAATGGTTTTGTATGTTGTAAAAGATTGGAAAATTAAAGATCAGCATACATATTGGTAATCTGACGAATATACAAAATATTTTATGTTTTAAAATCAGTAATTTTGAAATAAGTTTTAGTTCAATTATCATATGGTTTTTTTCAAGTAGATAATTTAAAAAAATCTGATATAAATTATTTAATCTGTTCCGTACAAGTGGTTTTTTTATATTTACTTTCTCTTTAAATAGTTTTTTTTATTGTATTGAATTCATTATATAGATTGATGGAATATTTAATGACTTACTTATTTACTTGACTTAATTGATATGATTTTAGTGTGTTAAGCCTTCCACCATTCTTTTTTTTTTTGTAATTAATTTTTCTTATATTTAAAAATTATTTACGACATGAAAGTAAATTATAAATATTTTAAACAAAATTGAATTACATTTTCATAGTTATTTATTTAAAATTTTTAAAGTGATTTTTTGTTAAAATTGAAAATTGTATTTAAATGGAGATATTTTTTTATTTTTTGAATCATCCTTAATTTCTAATAATTGAGTTCAAAAAATTTTTTTTTTAAAAAGGTAAAAATTGTACCATTATTAATTTTTCAAAATCTAAACAAAACTTCAGTTTTGATGTAAATTTTTATTTAATTTAAAAAAAAAAAAAAAAAAAAAATTAAAATAATTGCGTACTTAAATGAATTTGTAATATTTTATTTATCTTTTTTTTTTTATTATTTTAGTAATCTGTTTTCAATTTTTCTGTTTTTTTATTTTATTACGTCAATTCAATTCAAATAATAAAATTATTAATAACTTATTAAGAAAAACAATGACAAGTATGTTAACCATAAAAGTCAACAACTGTTAACTATGAAAAAAAATTATAGCTTTTCAAATATGGAAAAACCCCATAATTATAAAATTTTGCTTAAAAAAATTTATGTTTTTATCTAACATTTAAAAATTATTTAAAAAATTTGTTTCAATTATTCATTGTGATAACATTTTCTTTAAAATTACAATCTGAAAATTTATAACTGATACATATACAGATACAGAATACTAAGTATAATATTTAAGAATTAAAAATTATTAAGAAGCACATACATATGGACATAATATACATATATGTATGTATGTATAAATAAATGAACAAAAAGATAAATAAAGTATATACATAAATAAAATGTAGCAATAAAAATAAGAACAAAAACACAATTTAGTAAAATAATAAATTAAACATTAATAACTAAAGACAATACAATATAAAACAATACAAAAATAAATTTATTTAAAGTAAGAGTTGAATGTTTTGAAAGCAGTTGTTAGTGTTTCATTGTTATACCATACATAATTGGTCCGATGATAATCAGTATTTATAAAGTCAATGTTTGAATTTATTCTCAATGCTCGTAAAAATACATTAACACTAATTGAGTTCAAAAGACCCAGAGAATCTATCTGCCCCGTTAATATTTTATAAATAAAAGTGGATTTAAAGATTATTTTCTTTTCATGCAAAGCTGTAATTGATCTTCATAAGGTGGTAGGTTGATTGGATCAGACAACGGTAACTTTCTCAGTACAAATTTTATGAATTTTCATTGTTTTAATTCTAATCGATTTTTATAATTATCATAGGAAACATCCACATAACGACACAATACTCTAAAACAGGACGAACTGGAGATACATATACACATCTATTCTAGATTACGATCGAAAGTTAATTACGTTCTAATAAATATTCACAATAAAATTGATAAAATGTAGTTATTTCTATGTAAATTTGATTGTCAAATAAATACTGATATAAAATTAACACGTAATGTTTTTTGCTATTTTTAAAAAAATAAAATATGTACGAATTCATTTTTTGTATCTACGAAGTATTTACTTCACTTAATTATTTAAAACAGAAAACAGACAAAAATTAATAAAGTACTATTATGTACGAGTATATTAAAAAAAATTTTTTATTAAGAATATGAGAATATTTATTCAGGTGTAATATTCGAATTGTTTTTTTGTTCAAATATAAAGTAGGTACAAAGTACAATAGAAAAATTAATTTTTTTGTATTAGAAAAAGTAGAAATTGTAGTTGGTGGGCGTGGTTGGCATTGAATAAGTTCAAACCACTATACATTTTAAAAAAAAAGTCACGATTAACTAATATTCTCAAATAAAAAATTCAAATTATTCTTCTATTCTACTCTATTCTTTAATATATATATATATCTTCAAATGTACATGAATGTTTTGAACGTATTAATAAAATTACATACATATGTACATATATACAAGTATGTACTATGTACATATGCGTATACACATCTTCCATGTTCCATGTCAAAAATATTATTTATATATGTGCATTGTTTTCAAATATATTTTTACATGATTTATCCATGTTTTAACATTTGAAAATTCACCTATTAGAAAATTTCCATCCTCTCGAATTAGAGAAATAATTCCAATCAAAGTTCCATCTGATGTGTTTATTGGACTTCCTTCAAGTAAAACTAATGTTTTTGATTGTGTTGATACTGATCCTATGTAAAAAGTGTTACATTTTTCAGTTGCATTAAGTGCTTCAAAACATTCTTCTTCTCTGTTAACTTTCACTGAAACCGTTAAGAGTTTTATTTTTTGGCCAACTTTGTAAAATCCAGTCGTAAAAACTGACATAGATTCCAAACGCTTATCATCTTTATCACTTTTTTTCGGAAGTTTCACACTACGAACAAAATCATTAAAGTAAATTGATCGATCAGTAACCAATAAAGTAAAATCAACTGGATAGTAGCTCTCATCAGTTTCTGCATTTTTATCTTCATTGTTTCCAAATGGATGATTCATGAAGGCTGTGATATTGTAAAAATTATCTGGAGTTGTCCGATTCGTATCAACTTCCAACATAAATCTCGATGGATGCACATCATTATTAACACATTTCGATGAGGTTAGAGCAAGCCTGTTCGAAATAATTATTGAATAACAAACTGATATTTGGTCCTTATTTAAAATTGCCAAAGATGAAAAACTTTCACTAGAATCATTTTTTGATGCATACATCACGCCAGTAACAAACAGAATAAGTACACTCAAATGAAACATAATTTAAGAAACTTATTTTATTAATTTTTTTTTAAATATTGCGAACTAAGTAATAACGTTTGTGTATATGTATGTATGTACGTATTTTCTTCGCGTTTCCACATTAAAATATCAGCACTGCAAATGCGTTCACTGTTCAAAGATTTCAAATTCAGAGCTTACTAGTTTACTATTATCATAGTAAAGAGCAGAGTATGCTATTCTCTTTATAATTTACATACATACATATGTATATACGAGTATAAAGTCAATTAAAAATAGACTAAGTGACTTAACACTCAGAAACAAAACAGTTGGATTGGAGTTTGAGAAAATTTGTTTCAAAGTAAACCGAATTTGTTATTTTTCTCTTTTTTTTATTATTAAGTCTCAGTAATCAGTACACACTACACTTTGTTTGCCCTACAAATTACAATATAATGAATTACTCTTCGTTAAATCTCGAAAATGATGCATGTTTACATTATAAGTAATTTATTTGCCCTACACAAAATTATCTTTATTCTTTTTTATACTGTTTCTTCACTTGATATGGTAAATTGATAATATAGGTTATGAAAGTTTTATCTCTATGTAAAACTCGTAAAACAAAAGAAATTTCCGTAATATAAAAAAAATTGTTGCGAATATAATCTCAAAAATTACGAATACAGCACAAAGAGGAATATGCGTGCGTGAAGAAGGAAAAATTGATTAACTTGTGAATTGTAAGTGACAACCCCCACATATTTCCTACTTCTCTTCGGTTTTAACCATCTTTTACGTTCCACACAGGGTGAAAGACGTTACATGTAAACGCAGTCTAAGACCGGGTTTATACGGTCACTTTTTTACCCTTTGTAGAACGTAAAAAACCGTTTTTACATGGAAAAGAAGTAGGAAGTATGTGGTGGGAAGTCCTACTTTTTCTATGTAAAACCGGTTTTTTTACGTTCTACAAAAGTTAAAAAAGTGATCGTATAAACCCAGTCTAATAGTACACACACAATTCACAGTTTTAGTTAATATATACGTACATACACATACATATGTATATACCTATTGAATAAAGTAATGATTTTTAAATATGATATGTAGGAGGTTTGAGTATTCTTCATCAATGATTTAGGTGGTAACTGAGAACAGCAAACGACATGGCATTCGGTAGCTCAGTGGTTAGAGCATTTCTCCGGCAAAGAAAAGGTTCCGTGGTTCGATTCCCGGCCGACTCGAATGTCGTTTTTTCATGTTTTTCAGTTACTACAACCAAAAAATATATAGACAGAAAGAATTCTTATGTAGTATAAAAATGTCTCATACAAAAATTTTTGTTCTGGGGTTCCAACATTGGAACCCCATTAGTGAAATAGCTTTGAATGTATATCAGCATATTTCAGTTTTGTTAAAAAAGCTTTTACTTCTGCATAGAAGTGCATATGTACATGCGAATACGACAATTACCTTGTTTATGCACAAAAATTAAAACGTATTAACGATAAAACGTTTTGAACATCGTTTTGAGATAATACATTTTAATTGGTGTTTATGCGTAGTACAACATTTCATTTTCAGTTAAAACGTTTTGAGTAATAAACTAATACTACTCTAAAAGTTCATATTGATATTTAGTATGTTACCAACACCATTTTGAAAGGTCAAATATGACAATTCATTTAAAACGAAGAAAGTGTACATGCACATTTTAAAAACGCATTGAAATTTTAAATTCGGATTTTATAGTGTATTCACTCAAAACGAAATAAAGTTTCAATGCGTTTTAAAATTTGGTTTATGCATCCGTATTTAGTCAAAACGGCATAAGTTAATGCGAATTAAAGCTTCGCATAAACAAGGTAATTGATGGTGTCGGTGTGACTCATTTTATTCACATATGTTTCACCATTTGAAATTTTTTTTATATTCTATTTAACACACAAGAGTAAAATTTTTTTTTTATTTTTCATTCATCTTGATCATGTTAAAAACAAAACTTAAATTTCAAAGCGCTTTAAAGCATAGTTAAAAAA
The DNA here is from genome assembly GCA_939192795.1 of Bombylius discolor. NCBI lineage: Eukaryota > Metazoa > Arthropoda > Insecta > Diptera > Bombyliidae > Bombylius > Bombylius discolor. The sequence continues at coordinate 42,178,966 of OW584238.1, read as the reverse complement.
GCTTTCACTTCCTTCCTTCTCTTACCGTACTGTTCTATAGTCTAATTTAATAATTACAATTTTTAGTCGATACTACATAAGAATTCTTTCTGTCTATATATTTTTTGCTACAACTCAGAAGTGGGATAAAGAATCCAGATGTATGTTTAAATTGATGAAGCATCACTCAACTTCTACACAGTGCATGTTTACGTGAAAAGCTATGTGGAAAGCTTGTTCACGATTTGAAAGCTATCACATACGGTGAAGCTTTGTTGTTGTGATACACATCTGGGGCAGATGTTGTTATCAGGTTGGCCGAGTTGTAGGAGGTTTGAGTATTCTTCATCAATGATTAAGTGGTAACTGAGAACAGCAAACGACATGGCATTCGGTAGCTCAGTGGTTAGAGCATTTCTCCGGCAAAGAAAAGGTTCCGTGGTTCGATTCCCGGCCGACTCGAATGTCGTTTTTTCATGTTTTTCAGTTACTACAGATATTAAAAGTACTTTTATTGTATTGTATTATCCAATTTTATTTAAAATAATTAAATTTTTCTATTGTCTGAAAAAAAATGCAATAATATTACAGTTTTTAGAAACAAATTTGAAATTTTGCAATGTTATTTTATTAAATTAAACTTTTAAACTTTATAAATTCTTGAAATTTATATATAAAGCATAGTAGTCTGATCGACCTGAATTCAGTCTCCTATTTTTACTATTTATTTCTATACGGAAAAAATTTGTGTAGAATATGTAGAAATATTGCAAGTAAACAGTGGAGAACGAAAAGAGAAATGTCAGCTTGACAATTGACATTTAGTTGTTTATTTATTTTGTTTCAATGGTGACGGAAAATTAGTGGAGAATGGTTAGTTTTAGAAATGTTAGCAAAGATAATTTAAATTTATTTTCCGTCTCTAACTCAGTACTACAAAACAAAAAGTGAACAGAAAAATGACTTGATTGAATTCCGTCACCTTTTTTTTACATGTATGTATTTTAAATAGGAAACTGAATTCAGGTCGATCTGAGTACTATACTTAAAGACAGAATCCTATTAAATTTATATTTAATGAGTCTTACTAATAACATTTTGTTAAAGTCGAATTTAACAAAAGTTGACTCTAAAAACTGAGTACGCATTGAAGTTCTGTACACGAATCTTGTAAAAATAAAAACTTCAATATTTTGTAAAGAGTTTTATAGCATACTCAGTTGTTACGGTTGACTTCTGTTAAATTCTACTTTAACAAAATATTATGTAAAGTGCAATGATCTTAATTATAAGTGTATGTACATAATTTAGTAATGTAGTCCAGTTAATTGTAAAATAAAATGATCATTTATTTCGAAAGTTAACAATTACATTATTATTTAATGTGAAATGTGTTTAAAGTAGATTTTACATTATTTATCCATGAATTAATATCTAACAATTTGCCTAACACTAATTTTTTATTTTCTCGAATTAAAGTTACAATTGCAACTAAAGTTCCATCAGATGTTGTTATTGGACTTCCTTCAAGTATAACTGGTTTATTCAATGGTTCTAGTACTGATCCTATATGGAAAGTTTTACATTGGTCTTCTTCAGCATCAAGTGTTTTCGAACATTCTTTTACTTTACTAATTTTCACAGGTTTTGTAAGAAATTTTCTTCCACGAGATCTATAAAATCCAGTAGTATAAACTGACTTAGATTCCAAACTTGTGTCATCCTTTACCGGGAGTTTATAATTATGAACAAAATTATTGAAATTAATTGATCGGCCAGTAACCAATAGGATAAAACCACCTGGATAGTAACTTTTTATATTTTCTAAATTTTTACCTTCATTGTTTCCAAATGCATGTTCCGTGAATGCTATGATATTGTAAAAATTTTCTAGAGCTGTCCGATTCGTATCAACTTCCAACATAAGTCTCGATGGATGCACATCATTATTAACACATTTTGATGAAGTTAACGCGAGCCTGTTCGAAATAATTGTTGCATAACAAACTGATCTGTTATCCTTGAATAAAATTGCCAAAGATGATAAACTTTCTTTAGTAGTATCATTTACTGAGGCATATGCCAAACTAAAAAATACAACAAGTATACTTAAATGATACATTATTTAAGAGATTTAATTACAATTTGAATAAGTATTTTCGACGACTTCTTTATATACTCATAAAAACGTTGATACAATTGAACGTAATATTTACTATTTTTATTAGTTTTTCTACAATTGACGTTATTATCAGATCAAAAATTTTATTAACCTGTTGCTGAGCAATTTTTATTATACATATGTATATGGTGAACAAAATGATGGTTATTTATTTTTAAACTAGCTATTACTCTAAAACAAGAAACATAAACATTAAACATATGTATGTATGTATGTTTAACATATCTTTTTTTTTCTATTTTATTGACGTCAGTAGATCAATGCATAGTTTCCTAATTCCTACTATAAGCATAGTACTGTGCTCGAGCGGTATTCAGTTTCCTATTTAAAATACATGTAAAAAAAGGTGACTGAATTCAGTTCGAGACGGAAAATAAATTTAAATTGTCTTTGCTAACATTTTTAAAAATATTCAAGAGATGGCGCTGACAATCAGGTCTGCACTAATTTTCCGTCACCATTGAAACAAAATAAATGTACAGACATTTCAGAATTCAGGTCGATCACAGTACTATGCTTAATTTGTTAATTTTTACACATTTTATAATTATGAATTAGAAAGTTATCAATAATTATTTTGACTACTTTTGTTAGTGTTACAATTTAAATTTATAGTTTTGAGAATCAATTTATAATAGCTATGTACTATATGTTAAAATTTCACAAGTACAAATAGAAACAGTCTGTTATTTTTTTTTCTTTGGATTGGCATAAAATGATGAATAAACCTCCATATATATGATAACATGTTAAGCATATTATTTTTAATATTTCTTCCAAAATTACTCTTAAAATATCTATGTTGACGACAAGATTTTATTTTAAACAATGCAATGGTTGAACACTTGATTACACAGTAAATTATGAAGTTTCTTTCAATTTCAAAATTGTATGAATTATATAAAAAGCGGTACAGCTAAATTTCCTTATCACAGTAGTAAAATAAGCGTAAGATTGAAGATGTTTCGTATAATTTTATTAACCGTATTTTTTTCTACTTTATCTGAGGCTTCAATAGAACCTGCTCGAAAAAATTTATCATCTCTAGCAGTTTTGTATGAAAACGGTATATCTAATTGTTATGCAACAGTAATATCAACGAACTTATTATTAACTTCAGCGGAATGTATCAGAAATAAAGAAAATCGATTAAAATTACTTGTCGAAGTTAATTTACAAGCAAAATCGAAAATTGTGATGTATCATATCAAGAAATTATTTCATTATTATTTGTTAAATATTAACACAAAAAAAAGTACTAGAAATAAATCGAATCCAGTTGATTATTTATTATTAGTAACTCGTAAACCAATTAAATTAAATAAATATGTAAAAGCTATTAATTTTCCAGTAAATAATGATCAAGACTACTTATTAGATGGACCCGTTTTTACGACTGGTTATTATAATTATAAAAGATCAAGAAAATTTGTTACTGCGCAAGTATACGTCCAAAAAAATGATACAAATTATATAGGATCATTATCAGAATCAGATATAAAGCCAATTATTATGAAAGGAAGTCCAATAACAACCGAAAATGGAACACTGGTCGGAATGGTTTCTGAAATCCGTCAAAATAATACACTCATACTGCAGGGTAATGCTTTAAATATTAAATTATGGATGAAAAGTTTAAATATTTTGCTGTCATATTGAAAGAAAAAATTTATAAATATATTTGTAATTTTTATAATATGAAAAATAAATTTATTACATTAAATAAAAGTGAATAAAAATATTGAATAAATACCTAAATATGCATGTACTAATTTAAGTCAAATTATTTATAATCTATTGTTTAATGAAAATCAAATGTGGAATAAGTTAATTATTATGGCTCTTAATATGTATTGTAGTTTTATATGGGCACTGTTTTTTTTTTTACTTTTTACTTACGATTAAGTGAGACCAGGAAGTTGAAGTATGGTGATGATATTTTTTTAATGTGTTTTCTATAAAACAAATTTTGAATAATAAAAGTCACTTCAACAGATTGGTTCAGGTCTTTTTTTCTTTTCCTTTCTATAATTAATAATTTGATTCAAATCTGTGTATTGCAGTACATTTTTGAAAAAAAAGTTTCCAGTTTCTAAATACGTTGGTATTATGAAAAAAAATGGGTTCATATTATCAATAACTTTTGATAAAACTTTCGAGATCCATCCCAATTTATTGTTTAGTCTTTAATTTAGTTCAAGCCAATTTCAATAAAAAGTTTAAATAAATTTTATAGATAAGCCTTGAAGTCGTTTTTTTTTTTCTTATTAAATTCCAATAATTTATCTTTAATTTCTTTTTTAAAATTAAAGTAAAATGTTTTTTTTTTCTGTACTATTTTTTTTTTTTAAATTTAACGTTTAAACTTTCGATTGAATAGAATGTATGAGTATTGTTTTATTGAACACTTTCAATTTTATTGAAGTGTAAAAATATGTATTACTCAAGTTCCCTGAAGATAAATTTATTTTTATATACACATCTTATTCTTTTCTTTCTATAATTTTAACTTTCATTTTTATATAATATTATCTTTTGTATTGCATTTACAACATATAAATTGGCATTTTGCCAAGAAAATGTTTATTTTAAAAGATATCCAATCTAGACAATCATTAATTTATTTTTCCTTTTTATTATTATGTTTATCATTTATGTATGTGTATATACAATGTATATACAATGTACTATATATATATACATATATACATATAAATATGTGTTTTCTGAGTACAAAGTAATATAATATAATATTCCAGGATATAAAACAAATAAAGTAGCTTTATTTGAAGTTTCTTAATATGTTTTATTTAATGATAGACTCATATATACTGGTGTTAGATGATTATGATGTTATTATGTTTATGGTAAAAATGATACATATTTGTTGTTTTGTTATATTTTTTTATTTATTTTTGTTTTGTTTAACTTGATTCTGTTTTAATGTGAATGCTGGTTGCGGTTGTTTTAAATGTTACGAAATTAAGTAAAAGCCTCAAAATTTTCAACGTACATTTTTTTTTATATTTCATAAATTGTTTTTTTTTTTGTTTTTTGTATGTATGTATATGTTTTTTTTAAAGGTAGCATAAGCAAAAAAAAAAAAAATAAAGAAAATTTGAAAATAATTATACAATTTAAAAAAAATGTTTATTTGAAATATGTAAAAGACTGTTTATTCAAGTACATGCTTAAATAATTTTATTTAGAAAAAAAAAAAAGTTATATAAAACAAGTTTTTAAACTTAGTAGACCGTAAAGACAACAATTTATTATTTTTATTTTATTTATTTATTTTTTTTTTCTAGCTTTAGACTGCAAAAAAGATTAAAGTTTCAGAAAAAAAGGAGTAAAAATTGAAAATGATGAGAAGAAAAAATAACAAATTACTTGAAAAATAATTGAAAGTTTGAAACAAAAGTTAATATATACTAGAATTTTTAAATTTTTTAAATTTTCCACAAGTACTAGAAGTTTTATTTTTAAATATTATTCATTTATTTTTTTATTTTATTTTGCGTTATATTGTGGTTTTTATTCTTTAGATTGTTTAAATTGTTTGAACAGTGTGTTATTGAATTTTGACTTTGTATTGTTTCAATTTAAAAATATTTATACAGAACAGAAAATTAAATATCAATGATGATGAAATTTTTCAATGATTAAAATCATTTTTTTTTTAAGAAGCATGTAACATACCTTTAATCTGTAAAATAAAATATGTACGAACAATTTTTATGATAGTTTGGTATTTTTTTTTTAATATTTTTTTTATCTTTGCTATATGGTCAATATCCGAAAAGATTAATATTACCTTTGACCGGTTTTTTAGCTAATATCAATTTATTTTATTTTTAGTTTTTTAAAGGTTTGCTTTTTTTTTGCCTATCATTGATTCGTTATTGGTATTTAAAGATATAAAAATTTATACAATATGTATAGATAAATAGAATGTCCTCATGGGTATTTAGATATATCCATAAAATGTAATTCCTGTATAACCAATTTTTGGTTACATGACATAAATGAGTTATTTTTATCAATAAAAAGGGTCAGTTAACTTAAATATTGAATATTTAAATAACAGTAGAAAAGCATAAAACAAATTCTTCCGTATCTCCTATATTTATATATGTATGTACATACATATGTATATTGTTTTTCTATTTTTATATGTACATATACTTGAGTAGATTTTTGTTTCATTTTTATTGTAGGTACGTACTCGTATATGTACAATATATATACATACATATATACAACATTATTAAATAGTAATAGTAACTTAATTTATTACAAGGTTCAATATAGAAAATTTATCATCTCATGTAATAATAGAAGGCATCCATTGTAGAATTTATCCAATCAATCAATGGTAGTGTTAATAATAGGGACTTATATCTAACAAATTGGCTATCAAAAGTTTTCTATAATAGCAAAATATTGTATTATATATGTATGTATGTATTGTATATTGTACTACTATGTTGTATATTTTTTTTTTCACGTATATACTTTTTATAATACTCGTATTTTGTAAGAAAGTTATCTATCACTTTGTCAGCATTACTGTAATAGGTCTTCTATATATGATTGAAAATCTATTTTATAGTAAATTTATTTTTACACCAAATAAATGAGAAATATTAGTGAAATTGTATGTTTTTATGAAAACAAGTGGAATTAAAAGGATTTTATTTTAGCCTTTGAGGATGTATATTATTTTTATTTAACAATTTAAGAAACATTTATTAAAACACTTTCATTAATACATTTACTCCAATTTTTATTTTCCACAAATTGACATCAAATGTAATAAAACGGATAAAAATATTACATAATTTTCACAATTTGTTTGTTTTTTTTTTTTTTGCTGTTTGCTTTGATGTAATTTAGAATATTGCTTTTGGACTTAATTCTATAGGTCAACTACTGTCAAGGTATTATTTTCCTTTGAAAGCCTATCAAACGAATTTTATATTTTTTTTTTCAACACGAAAATTCTAAAAATATATTTTAACGTTGTAAATTATATTATAAAATAATTATTTTTATTTAATATATTGTAAATAGATTATTTTATTAGATACAAACACCACATTTTTAACATTCTAATCTCATTCAAATTATTTTATCGAAAAACGTAGAAAAAATAAATATGATTTTGTTAATACTCGTATACATACGAAACCAAAATTTGTATTCCTTCAAATGTGACTATAATATTATTCGAAAATCAATGATGTCACATTTAAAAAGATTTTATTCCCTAAGAAAAAAAATCTCTTAATGCCGTTTCTTGGCAAGGTTTTTTCCAACTTGATTTTATTTATATTGATTTATATTTTACGAGTTTCTAATTTAAGCATTAATGTCAGCATAAAAGCTTTCAAGCAAATGATCCTTTGAAAGAAAAATGAAATAAAAAAAAAAAACATCAAGAAATGTATTTCACCTGTTTCTTCTTCAATTTTTTATTAAAGAAAATTTATTTTGTTACAGGAAATTAATTTTGTATGATTTTTATCGATGTCATTTAATTCTTCTTTGTAAGATACAATGCCATTGCGTACTATGTACAAAACTAACTAAATATCTAGAATTTAAAGTTGAATGTGATAAAGATCTTTATTTAAATTCTTCGTGAAAAATTCAAGAAGCGTTTATTATTTTTTTTTTTTGTAACTAAGTATTTCGATGGTAAGGTCATTTGTTTTCTTTTTTTTTTTTTGATTATTCAAACATGGGAGACTCTGAAATTTTGTTCTAATTAAATTAATATAAATAAATTAAGGATAAGGTGAATAAAAGGATTATTGTGGCTTCACTTATACAAACAGTTTTTGTTTTTGTAAACAGTTCAGTTCAAGGACATGTTACTGACGAAAAAATCACTTAAGTATTTGAATTATTTTCTGAAAATTTTGCTGAAACTATGTATTTTAAATTACTTCAAAAAAATAACATTCACATTCTTCAAGTTTTTCATTTTTTTTTTTTCAAGGGATTATTTATTAAAAATACATAGACCTAAATCAGCAATTTAATTATGAAAATAAAATATTTAAGTAAACTAAATTTGAATAAAATCAATAAAAATTTTCAATTACATTTTTTTCGTTTTTTTTTTGTTCTTTGTTTTTTTTTTTAACATTCCCAAGATTCTACATTTTAATTTTATTAACACAAACAGAATTATGTAATTTCCATTTATATTCTTTTTTTTTTTATCCTTCTTATTCTGTATATATGAATTCAGCAATTAATTTTATTTTCCCATGAAACATTAATTTTTAATATGCGATCAATATCAAAAATTTATTATATTATTCTCCTAAACTTAAAGATGCTATCATACAATATCAATAATTTAGAAAGAAAATGATAAAGTACAATGATGAGAAGTATAAATAGAATAATGAAAAATAAATGAACAAATATAAACAAACAAAAAAAAAATAATAAAAGAAACAAAAGAAATTTATATGTACCTACACATTTTTTTTTCTTCTCAACATTCTCATTAGTATTTTGTATTTTTTTTTTTTTTTATATATTTTATTTGTAAGGTTTGAATAAATGTAAAAGAATTATGAAATTCATTTTTCAAAAGGAATTCTCATTCATATTTATTTATTTATATCTGTTAAATAAATGGTAAAAGTGAAAAGAGAAAGTAAAAGCGAAAAAAAAAAAAAACAATTTTATATACATATACTCACATACCTATAAAACGTTTTTGTATAATCTAAAAAAGTTACAAAAATACTAGAGGCTTTTTATTATCTGCCTATGTTTTTCTTATCAGTGTTAGCTATTGTTTTTTTTTTTTTTTTTTGTATATGTGTACATATAATTTATAATACATATGAATGTATTTTTTTTTATTTTTTCATTTTTGTTTATCTTTCATTAGGTTCATTTGTTTGTAGACAAATATTCTTGTTTCATATGAGAATATAAATCTTTTTCTCTTTGTATATAGTTATTATATCCTTCTTGTTGTTGTTTTTTTTTTCTTCTTTCATTTCTTATTCTTTTTTTCTACTTATTTTTCTCAAGTTTTATTATTTTTTTAATGCTGTTGTTGTAAGGATAAATAATTGTCTACAGGTTCATTTTTTAAATGAACCATATTAATATTTACATAAGTACTTATCATGCAGTACATTAAAAAAATAATAATAATAATACAAAGACACGATAACAAAACATATGATTTTTATTTATTATTCATGATGAATGTTTGGAAATTTCAAACATTTTTGTTTTTTTTTTTCTTCTTTCTTTTTAGCAAATATTAAACAAAAACAAAAAGTTGCTTTCAATTATTAAGAAATGTTAGAATAAAATTAAAACAAGAGGGGATTGTAATTTTTATTGACATCAATTTCATAAAAATCATTCTATCCATTATAGAGATATAGAATTCAAGGCGATTCTTGCTTTTTATTCGCCTCTGAAAATTCAAAATTATGACAAGCAGTATTTTCCCCTTGATCAATGAATTTTTCTATAAATCATTTTACTATCTCTGGAGATTAAATTTTTAAAAACTCTCGAATATCCTCTACAAGTTGACACCATTTTCGTTTAATTTGCTACTCCAATATGAAGACATCTACTTAAAAATACATTTCTGTAACCACTGCTTCTTTTTCTTGGTAGAACGATATTTATAAATTCCTTGGATTCGTATTCTTTTGTAAAAATTGTTCAAAAATAAATCTTTTTTGAAATGTTCAATTCTTTAAATAGTATTCCATTTTTCTTTATACAATTTTTGATTGTGCTAAAAACATGAGAAAAAGAAAACCATTAAACAGAGGAATTCATTAGATATGTACATATGTATGTTTTATTAAAGCTCCTCTATTGTAATATTTTGAAGTACCTATTGTATAATATGTTATTTTAGCCTTTAATAATTTATTTGAATCAAAAATTTATACAAGTCATTATATCTACATATGTACATGCATATGAGTATTATTTGTAATTCAATTATTCATTATGTCATTTTATAAAGGAAAAAAAAAAAAAAGAAATATTTATTTCATATATTATTAAAAGGATTTTATATTTAAAAACAAAATGAATGGAAAATTGAATGTAGGTCATGGTTAAACCTTGACAAGCTTTCTATCAAATGAAATTACTGCAAAGAGAAAGTTAATTAAATACAAAATACAAAAGGATGTTAAAAATAAAGTAGAAAGACGAAAAAATAAAAAAAAAATAATTTTAAAAATTGTACATTATTATGTTATGCATGCATTTGTACCCAGAAAACCATGTCAGTTGACTTATTCCAAATAGGATAAGTCAGAAGTATGAATGAATAAATCAAGAAGATTCTGTATTTTGTTTCGATGTTAAATTCAATTCTTAAATGTTAAAGTTAAATATTTCTTGTTAATTTAAAATTAAGTTCTAAATTAATAAATAATAGTAAATAGAAATCGAACAAAGAAAAGTATGTACATATAATTATATTATTATTTTCAAATTCAAAAATACATACAAATTTAAAACTTTCAACTTTGTATCAATCCTCCCATTTAAAATTTGAATTCTCCAGAAAATATTACTAATAAATACATATTTCATTTTAAATGCGGAATAAATGGTTTACTGGGTATGTACATATGTGTATGTAATATTTTGAAATTAAATAAATCTTTCATTTTGTTTTTTGCAAATTATTTCTGTCTTCGATGTATGAATAGCAGCATAAATCTTTTTATTTTTGTTTTTTTCTGAGTTTTTTTTTTTTTTTTTTTTTTTTTTTTTTTTTTTTTTTTTTTTTGGAATGTCACGTTTATGAGGAAATATTTAAAAAAAAATTTACTGAACCGTAATTTAATTAAAATCACATATAAAAAGAAAACATAAATGAAATATAGTTTATGTTATGTAATAATGATGTAATGAAATATTTTAATTAAAATGCATTTTTGTTGTTGTTTGTTTTTATTTTCTTTTGTATGTTGTTTTTGTTTTAAGGACAATAAAGTATTATGGATAATAATAATACAAAAATTATGTAAATTATAATTAATTTTTGAAGTTTTTGTTTTTTGTTTTTATTTAAAAATATGGATTTTATTTCACATTATTGTTATTATTTTTCAAGGATCGATATATGGTCATAACCAATACTATTCTCTGTTAGGAATTTTTTATTTATAATTTAATATGTAGTATTTTTTTTTTTTTCTAAAATATATAGTTTTAGATTTTCTTCCAAGAATTTTTTTTTTATTTTATGAATTTCCGATTTGACAGAAGATTTGCATAATTTAGTTTCAATATTCACACAGATTATACATAATTTTTTACATCTGAATATATACATTTTTTGTTTGTTTTGTTTTTGTTATTATTATTATTATTATTTTTTTTTATATATGTATGTTTTATTGTATGATATATTTATTTATTTTGAAAAGTAACATTTTCAATTGCTGCCCTTTTGGAATATTGAAATTTAATTCATGCTGTGAATAGTAAATACGAAAAGAAATATACATAAATACAAGTAAAATTTTGAATAAATTATAATCAGTTGGAATTCATTTATTTTTATTTATATTTTTATTTTTTTTTGTAAAATTTATGTTATACTATTTTAGATTTTATTTTTAGAATCTTCATGTAAAAAAAAAAAATATTACTATTTCAATATAGTGTTATTTTTTAGTATTTAGTACATATTTGTGACCTGATACACTAGTTTTATATAAGTATGTATTATACATACATATACATATGTATGTATATAAAAAAAATGTTTTCTAGGCATTAATGATTTTTGTTTTGTTTCTAGTTTTGCTAGAACCTAAGAGGTTGTGTTTTTTTTTTTTTCGTTTTTTTTTGAACATTTGTAGCGGCATCTGACGATAAAACTATTAGTTCTATAATTTAAAAGAATTTAGTAAAAAAAAGAGGTAAAAGCAAAAACATTTTTCAAAATGTATCTATGTCATTTTTGTTTTCTAGATAATTATTCAATTTATAAAAAAAAAAAAAATAAACTCAATGAATTGTTGAATTTTTAAAAGAATAAATTTAATTAGTGTCAATATGCTAAACACTTAATAATATTTATTTTAAATTTTTACCTTGAAAATACTTCTAATGAACTTTTTATTATTTTTAAAATACTACACGTGTGTGTTTTTTTCACATTTTATATTAAATTATAATTTTTTTTTTTTCATAGAATTTTCTTAATTGTCTTTCATAATTTTAAATTTTTTTACAATTGTGTAAATATTTTTTGTTTTTTTGTAAAATTTATGTTGTTTTTTTTATTGAGAGAGATATAAAAGAAATATAACTGTAGTGTAAAATTTAAGTTCGTAGCCGTCTAAGAAACATAGAACATTATTGTGAAAAGAAAAAAAAAAATGTATCGTTTAATTTTGATTACGTTTTTCTTTGTATCAACAATATTTGCATCATCAATTGATCAGGATCGTGAGAAAGTTAGTTATCAAGTAATTGTATATAAAAGTGGATTTCCTTCATGCTACGGAACAATTCTAAAACCAGAACTCATTTTAACTGGAAGTCAATGTGTGTACGAAAAAGAAAGTCATGAATTAGATGTTGAAGTCGATATACTAAAATCATTAGCCGAAGAACAAGAAGGTGGAATTCGTCGACCTGAAGATGAATTTGCATATTTTGATCGATTTTATAAAGTTAAAAGTATTAAAACTCATGAATTATCTGGAAATTATCAACAAGATTTTTCATTTTTGTTGCTTCAAAATAAAATCAATTTTAATAAATTTGTTGGTGCTGTTAAAATTCCACAACCAAATAGTCCAATACCAAATGTGGCTGTAACCTATGGATTTACCGTTAAAGACAATAGACTTCTAGATCGTTTTGATTTTGACGTTGTTAAGGTACAAATTAAAACCGAAGATAATAATGCTCTTATTCTGAAAGGAAAAATTTCAAATGATAATGTTCAACGTATAAGCCCTGGAGGTCCTGTCACAACTTCAGATGGAGTTCTTGTTGGAATTGTTTATCATTTACGTTCTGCGAGTGGAGAGTTAGAATTTTTGAATATTCAAAAATTATTTTCTAAGAATAAACAATAATAGAAGGAAATGGGAAAAAGTCGGTTCTTAAGGATAGGTTTTATTTTTTTGTTTGTCAAGATAATAATGTAATTAAGAGAATAACTAACTTATGGTGTTTTCTTTATGTTGCCATTTTGATTTTATTTTGAAATAAATTTAAGTCATGAGTAAATAAAAGACATAAAAACTATACTTTTATAATTTTATAAATAATAAAATTTAAAGTAATTGTTTGTGGAACTTCTTTTCATATTAAAATTTAATGCCTTTTTTTTTTTTAAATTGTATTTTGATCTAAATATTATTATACATGTATGTATATAAAAGGAAACATTCATTTCTCTTCAAACTCGAAAGGATATTAATCAAGACAGAATGATTTTGTAAATATATTTTTGCAAATCATTTTATTGAAGAACATGGTCTTTTTTCTTTTATTAATGTACAAAAAAAAATGTTGTTTTTTCCTCCTTAAACTATTTACTTTTAAGATACTCTCTTAAGATATTCATATAAGTATGTATGTACACCATCTGAGCTGTGTTTATGTGTTCATATACATACTCGTACATGTATTTTCGTTTTTACATTGATTTTTCTATTTTCATTCAAATTAGCTAATTTATTTAATTTTATTTTATAATAAAAATTTTTTTTTTTTTAAATTTTGAGGGCTGACAAGAAAATTTTACATTTTACTGATATTTTGCTTTTATTTTATTTTTCTGCTTTTTATTTAATTTTTTTTTTTTTTGTTTTTAATAATTATTTAATTTAACGTATGAGTTGTGATTCAGGATGCTCATTAAAATAAAAAAAAAATTGAATTGAAACAATAAACGTCTAGACTGTGATGTAAGGAAAAACATTTTTTTATGTGAAATAAATGATAAAATAATTAAAAAGAGAAACAAAACAAACAAACAAAAAAAAAAAATTATTTTATTAACATCATGTGTATGTTTATGTAATATGATTTGTTAATTGTCTTGTGTAATTTGTGTTAATGACTCCATGAAGGATGATTTATGTTGCAAATAATTATTATTTACAAATAAACATTTTTTTATTTAGTTTTTTGTTATGTTTTAATATGTTTTATATTGTGATTATTATAATAGAATTTGAAAAAAAAAAAAAAAGATTTTTTTTTTCTTTGTCTTA